>LR990517.1:0-2500000 GCA_905147745.2 Phlogophora meticulosa | reverse complement strand
ATCCACTTAATAAAACATTAAATTCATTCAGACGGGTTATGAACCGTTGGTTCTAGAAGATGAAATTTTGCACAAATGTTTCTTATACAATGAACGGGAAAAATAAGGAAAGATTTTTTGTTAACTCATGAACAAAGTTTGTATGGGACTTCTTAATTTCAAGCTTTTGTTTAACTTTCAATGTTTGTATGTCTTTTCATTTCAAAATTCGAATTGATATTTAACCACTTGATGGGCTTGACATAGAAAGCGATCCCCTTGCGAAAGGTAAGGAAATAACAAGAAAAAACCTCCATCTCTGACATAAATTAAGTATCCGATTCAGTAAGCCGCTAAGGTTAGTCTCCGCAGTAGTTATCTAAATCCCCTCTCTTCTTATTAAGACGACTGAATTCAGACATTTGCAATAATTTCTTAAGAAGGGAGAAGATGTCGTATAAATAAATAACAAAGAACTGTAAATCATGTTTTGAACTTTATTTTATAATATTATTTTTTTTTGTTCTTTTCCTTTCGACATCCCTACCCCCTTTAACAAGTAATCTTGAAATTAAATGTAGCTTATATCAAGGATAATGTAGCATTCCAATGGTGAAATAATTTTTGAAATCGTACCTGTAGTTTTTGAGTTTATTCGATACAAAAATACAAATCTTTCCTCTTAAAAATACCAGTGTAGATATCTTCATGTCAATACCACACCAATACACATTCTTATATTGAGGCACTGTTGATGTTATTTGATATTGATCGGCGCAAAAGTTAATTACTCCATTTATTTTAGCCATCTCTTAAAACACAATGACTTTACAATCTTTATGTGGAGTCCCATCCCAAGATATCATATCCAGTGAGTCGCAGGTTGAGGCAGAAATGGGTTACCCGTGTAAAATATGCTGAAACCTTGGCTTTATGTGACAATTTATAAAGAAAATACCATTGAAAATCAACTTTACTACCGTCTACCAAACGAGATAAATTGTCACAAATTACTCACTCTCTTCACACCTTTCATGCGTTTTATCTAATTCATTTTTTACTAATACGATAAAGCAAAAAATACGTGTCCAATTTTTTTTTCTACTATCAGACTGACGGACTTAATGTAATTCCTTTTCTTCTACCCAGGCCGCATCCCTATTGTAATATTTATTAATGCTGAGTAAACACTTACAAAGGTAGTGAAAAATACATATAAACCATATTTATGAAACTTGTTACGATAAGCTAAAGCTAAGTTATGTTTAGTATTATAATGTACTTTTTATTATTATTATAATTGTAAATTATATTATAATTATAATACACGACGCAGGAGGTTGCGGGTTCGATTCCCGCCTTGGGACAAATGTTTGTACGATCTACAAAGATTTGTTACAGGTGTTCTGGGTGTTTGCTATGTGTAATAAAAAATATCTATCTATGTAATGTATTGTATTAAATATATCAGTCATCTAGTACCCATAACACAAGCTCTGCTTAGCTTGGGGCTAGATGATGCTGTGTGGATTGTTTAGCATTATTTATTTATTTATAATATTTTGTCTACCTCATTTTAAATGAACTACGTTCTTAAGAAAAATAAAGTCTTTCAAATAAAGAAATAAAGTTTCTAATGACAACCAATAAACAAGATTATAATAATTTGACACTTCATAAGTTTGGCATACCTATGTTAACAATGTTGCAAAGTTGTAAACTTTTATATCCTTGGATAAGTAAGAAGTTAAGTTAATTCTTGGAAACGGTAATAGGTACTCACAGGTTTCCATGGCAAATAATATTTTCAAGATAAGGCTTACGTATTATCTGTACAGTTTTCAAGAAAATGAATTCTGTTTTTTTAATATTTTTTTCCAATTTTACCTTTTCTTCAAAGAGAGTTGTTAAAGGTCAATAAAATGTCTTAGAAATGTACAAACTCTGAATACGTTTTTCAATAGCGTACAGACATCGTTATTTCAAGATTATGTACGACTCAGATGTAGAGACTTGCATTTGTCGCAAGCATCATTATAAAAAATATAAGTATCGTTATTGCAAGCTAGCAAATTTTTCTGTTAAAATTTATCGATCGGTAGTTAGCGCCAGTATCGGTATGTATGCCGAGACTACAAGCCCATTTTTTTTTGTTTACGGATGAAAACCTTCACACCTGGACATGTGGGGAAAAGACCAGGGAGTGTGGGTTTCTTACCTCACTTAAATCACCCCGGTGATCACTATCAGCACATGGAAGGGTCCCCGATACCTCTTAAGAGATCACTCCGGGACCCCTCTGTGCAACGCCTGTTAGGGACATCTCTGAGGAGACGGTAAAGGGGTCTCCCCTGAAGCTCGCTGTGCATGGCGACACGTGATAACTATGCCACGGTCTTCCCTGGGGTCACTCGGTGGGCGAACAGAGTCCCCACTCTGAGCACCCGATTGAGCTGAAATTTGGCTTACATATGTAAGTTTGGTGACAGGTCTAAGAATAAAGACGGAAGGTGGCCAAGGAGCTACTGAACTACAAATGAAATCCATGGTCTTTAGGCTCGTTTGATTTGTATTGACAAAAACTAAAACCTTGTACGTTGACCAGGTTCTGATATACAAGTCAGTATACTGTGCCGCGACTCGGCAAACGTAGTGTAGGACGACCTCTGACCATGGGATGACGATCTGCGTAAGACTGCAGGCAGATGCTGGATGCGGCAAGCTGAAGACAGGGCGCTATGGCGCTCATTAGGAGAGGGCTATGTCCAGCTGTGGACTAGTATAGCCTGATGATGTCGATGATTATGATACTGTGCTGAGAACTAGACAGTGAAACAATGCATCTCTTTGAGTAAAGACTCGTTTGATTGGTATTGATTGTGTACCGGTAAAACGAAGTTATTTTGAGAACTGGGGCGACTTTGATAATTGTTCAGAAATGAAATGTTTTCTCCAATTCACGTTTTATAAGGGAACGCAACCGATCATTTAGTCCTTTATTCGAAATTCAAGTCGTTAGGCTATATTTTTCCAATGTGTTATCTATTAGAGTAAGTTTTAAGTAGACGAAAACATTTACCCAAAACACAAAATTTACCCTAAATTTTGGTCGAAAACGCATTCTAGATAGGGGTGACTTTGAACGACAATGAAATATTATTATTTTTTTCTTTTTCCATGGAACTACTCGTAGGTACTAATATTGTTTTATTAAAATATCGTTATTTAGTTATCATTTAAAAAGTACTCAAGTTTCCGACTTTTAATTTCACTTGAAAATTAATCAATCCAACCTCGTTTTACAGGACTTTAGTCTACGGCCTTATGACAGAAGTATTATTTTTTATCTTAACTGTTAAAAAACATATTTACTTCGATAAACAAAATTGTGAAAAATAACAACGCTGGTTTATGAGCCATCATATTATTATCATACATATTAGGCTCACACTAAAATTCATCACGAAATTTTAATTTTGTTAGTTACCTAAGATCGGTTAGGCTGTTTACATAAAAACATTCCCTGAATAGGTAATATTAATTAAATCAAGACTCAGACTATAAGTATGATCGTGTATTTTTCATTCGAGCTTAAAACCGTCTGGCAAAAATGAACGCCGACGGCAAGGGGTGTCTGGCAGTGTTGATTCTTGCTTTTTAATTTTTCTATAAAACACTTATTGAGATCTGCACTCTGACTAAAAAAAGTGAAGTTTTACGTATCTTTAGGAACGGTATACTTTGAAAGCACTTACTGAGACTAGGTACTCAATACCAATACCACTACCTAGTGGTTTGAGTAACTAAATGTGTGCATGGGTAACTACCCATGCACACATTTAGTTACTCAAATAATAAGTTAGATACCTACGTTTGGCAGCCCTGGGATCTTGGAATACTATCGTACTTACTTTTTATCTTGAACTATGGTTTTATTTAAAAACTATTCTTAACACACTCAACGCTTGTGTACATATACTTAACGATACATCGACGTATCTCTGTTTCTAGGCCGGTGTATCTTTAATAATATTCCCAGGGACTTTGTGTTCACGGGCCGGTGTATATTAATATTATACTAATTATTATTTATTTGTGGCAGACTGGTGCGTAAACTAAGCCTGAGACAGTATTTTAGGACACCAAGAACACGATAGGGAAGTTTTCAGTATCAAGTGCAAAAATGAAGAGTGAAAGAGTGAGTGAACGTTGTGACAGTGTATGTGTTGTGTGATGAGAATTATGTTTATGTGTAATGTGTGTGTGTGTGGTGAATGTGCGGTGTGTGGTGAATGTTTGTTGTGTGTGAGATGTCAGATGTTATAATTACTACTAAAACGTTATGTATGTTTTATGAGGCCAGTGTATTTTAAGGTATTAACTTATATAACTACAAAACATAATAAACATATATACCTCCAAAATGGGGGAAAAATAAACAAAAAAAAAGAACAACGCTTAGGAATCCGTAGAAGCCATTTTTGTAATAAAAAGTTTATGATTTTTACATGACCGTTGGCGTTGAGTGTAAAATTATGACAGATTGAGAACATTTTAACTATGTTGACAGTATATTAAGGTTATTTTTTTTTTAAATAACGTTGCCACACACTAGGAATTCCTCCTGCATCGTGGGTGCGTTTAAAAACATTCAAACTACATACATAAACAGCCAGACCCGGAAAAACTACCTGTACGCCATACAAATATTTGTTCCCTGCGGAAATCGAACCCGCGACACGCAGCGCAGCAGCCAATCGCTTAACCACTAATCCAACTGTGCCGTCAAAAGTAGTCTAAGGTAATTACTTCTAGGTAACTATCCTCTCTGACGGGCAAGATAATGAGTTTCAAAATCAGTGGGAAGTTTGTAATATCTTCATCAACATTTCACGTCGCAAAAATGCCTTTGAAAAAACATTAACAACGGAACACGACTCAAACATTTTCGTAATTTAAGTACCTATCGGTTTTTGTTTAAGGTTGGTTTTTACCTAATCGCAAGTAAGAAATTCCTAAAAAAAAAACAGACTACTTTCTTCTAATACATACTAACGATTTGTCAGCCATACAGATAAAGCCTTTTTCCGTCGTGGCCTAATAAAATAAAATGTCCCTGACGGAGGGGAAGAAAGGTGTTCACAAAAAAGAAATGACAAAGTTGAAGCAACAAGTCCTTATGTCCTCTCGGCCTACACAGTTTCTCCATCGGAAATATCCCTGACAGTCTCATAAGGATAATAACTGCATGAGAACATTATCTCATTGACTCCTGAAATACAGGTACTACATAGCATATCTAGCTCTGGAGTCAGGGCCTCAAAATGACTGTAATGTACCTATTTTATGCAAATTAATAATATTTTTAGTATTATCTGCTTAGCATTAATAAAATAAAATATTTGAGAAGTGAGCACAGCTTTTGGGCTTATAAGAACATAATAAAAGTAATTATGTTTCTTTAGTACGTCCGCTCTTCGTTGTTGCTGAGAAGAAAATAAGGTATGTGTGGCCTTGCCATTGTATCTCTATTCATCTTTTCTCAGTTACAGATCATCATCTGCCTAGCCTTTTCCCAACTATGTTGGGGTCAGCTTCCAGTCTAAACAGATGCAGCTTAGTACCAGAGTTTAACATGGAGCGCCCGCCTATCTGACCCCCACAATCCAGTTACTAGGCAACACGATACCCCTTGGTAAGATCGGTTATCAGACTTTCGGGCTTCTGACTACCCGTAACGACGGTCACAAATCCACAGACAGCCGTCATGACAGCCGGGACCAACGACTTAACGTGCTTTCCGAGGCACTGAACTGAAGTCTCGATATGTTACGAATGGTCACACAACCAGAGACTGAGCTCATAGAGTATGAGAAATGCAACCTTATTTTTGTTGATATCAAACCTCATTGTGTCACGATCAACTTTTAGTATGAGAACAACCCTAAAAATAATCTGCTGCTTATACATACTTTTTGACGATGTAACGAACAGGAAATGTATTATTCACGATAATATTAATGTACTTTGATAATATTCAAAAACTTTCAACATTTAAATATAAAAAAAAACTTGCAACCGATTCAATGTTGCGATAATTTTTCTTTCCAAGTGATATGTTTTCCGCAACGGAAATTAAGAGGCACCCCTCTCGCATAGAGAGTAGTGCGTTTAACAAGATAGGGGTAGCTTGGGGTTGTGCGACTGTTGCATTGTTTAGTTATACCACATTTATGGGTTTGTTTGTTGCATGTTCCATTTATAAATAGATTTCATCACTATGAAAGCACGAGCCCTGGCTGGAGGCCTTAATTTCTAATTAAGCCCCCCACAGGAAAGTTCGGTTAAGCAGTAGATATCCCTAAAGGATAAACAGCGAGATGGCCATTCCAAAAAAAAATATGAAAGCACGAGCATACTGCACACATACATGAAAATACTTATAATAGGGATGTGTCCTAAGTAAAAATATATTAAGTCTATCTAGTCCGTCAGTAAGATTACCAAAAAATATTGGACACGTATTTTTTTCTTACTCAAATCAATAAAAAAGTGACAATGTGACAATGATATAGCACATCAAAGTTCAGTAGAAGGGGCTTGTGACGTCACGGTTACGTTAAAAGTGTAGCACGGCGTGACGTCACGCGCAATTTCAACGCACTATATCGTCGTCATTTTTGGTTTACGTGACAAAAGAAAAAACACGAGTCCAGTATTTTTGAATAATCCAACTTTCGGACCTATCAGATTTTTTAAGGACACTACCCTATTATTGCACTATTCATATTTCTGTACTAAAATAACAAACGTACCAGCAATTAGTTTCATATGGCTGTCCATTTGTGTGTCAATAGATACTAATTGATTTGCATTTCATACCATGCTATCATTCGTACTAATCAGGTAACACAAAATCAAACACGCTGTACATATTAATGTGGCAATGATATTTATTTGCATTATATTAATTGCTATGCAACGCTCACTATTAGTTAGTTATAAATTTGCATGGTAGTGTTGACCTTTTTTAAAGTACGTGTATTTCATAACATAAAACATAACATTACGCTTGTATTTAGCCGAAGGGATGGGCAGTGGTGTACCTGCAGTAGCATCAGTTATGTTTTAAGTCCCATGTAGTAGGGGGATAGCAATCAACCGAGCACACATCCAGACTTCGGGCTTTCACTGAGAAAATCCTAATGAATAATCCCAATATCACACTGCTCGACCCGCAAATCGAACCCAGGACGTCATGCCTAGCAGTCGCGTTTACAACCAGTGGACAAAACAGGCAGTCAAGTATTTCATACATGTAAGTAAAATATGTCATAAGTTATATTTAAGTAAGTATTTCGTACAAGTTTATTACTGACATCGGTGAAGGAAAACATCGGGAAACATACCTTGAGCAACCTTGGTGATTAATGCAGGTGCTTTCTCTGTATCAGAAGAGGGCTCTAACATGCAGTGGGTCACCAACAGATTGGTATGATTATTATTAATTTATCTTAGTTTTCTTGACACCTTTTCAGCCATTGTGACTACAAGTAATTTATAAACAAGCAGGGTAGTTATTCCTTCCTGCTATAAAACTTTTAATTAAGGACTAGGATATAATAGTGCAGACGACAGGCTTACACAATAGAGTCCGGAGGAGTAGCCGTGGCAGTTTTTATAATGAACTTTCCAAGATATTGTCATAAGGAGTTCCCAGTCATTGTGCTTGTATTTATTTATCCATCTAGTGGTATTTAAAGTTTTTGATGTACTGTAGTGTCTCACTTTACTAAGTCAGCACGCCCGTCAAAATTTCATTTCGATTGTAACAGATTATGGAGATATGCTTTTAAGTCAGACTCACCCATACAGTCTACTCTTACTGGATACCAAATAAGTCTAAGAACGAGTAGTCGTCAAATGAAAATTGACGACCGATGTGACGCGGCGGGCGAAGGTCCGCTGGCAGGTTGCGGGTTCGATTCCCGCCTTGAGACAACTATTTGTACGATCTAAAAATATTTGTTCCGTGTGTTCTGGGTATTTGCCATGTATAATAAAAAATATATATCTATGTAATTAATTGTATTAAGTATATCAGTCATCTAGTAACTACAACACAAGCTCTGCTTAGCTTGGGGATAGATGATGCTGTGTGGATTGTCCAGCATCATTTATTTATTTAAATTACTCCGCATTGCTGTCATTCGGAAACTAGCCCAGAAGACACTCTAGAGAAATGTGTTTTACTCTCATTTAGAGTAGAGAGAGAGAGTGAGTGTGCTTTAGAGTGTCCTAATTGAAGCTTGCAAGTCATCGTGCGAGCACAGGAACTGCTCATAAACTATCACACGATTGGTTTGATGGTGCGATCGTGCAGTCAAGAAAAAGATTTCTTCATTATTCCGTTCGTCAAAACAATTATTGAAGAAAACACCGCGCTGATTTCTGGATCTATAAGTATATTATAATACGATCTTTGTGTTTGTTTTTCAGTGTCACTTGCAATTTTCAAAGCAATATTGCCCGACAGTAAAAACTGTGCATCTCTATAAACAGCCGTTGTGGAACTGACGCCACGCCGTTGCGGTGACGGCGCGGGCGTGACGACATCGCGTGATACAAATCGCTCGAAGGGCATCGTGCGAGCTATTAGGACACCTGTTAGACCGTCGCACTATCATTTTCATCGCACGACAAAATCGCATCGTTTACTCGTACGGTCGATAGCCAATTAGGACGGTGCCTAATGTAATGTCTTAATAAAAGGACACTTTGTAATAGTACAATACAATAAGAGATTACATTTAGGTGCCGCGTAGTGCTAGTGGAAACGGGCATTGATTTCACAATCTACCTAAATATAAATGAATGAAGCCTAAATATGAATGAAGTCACCTCTCAATACTTTAGTCTCATTATCAAACTTTTAATAGCAGTCTCCAAACATCCTACTCTGAACATTTTACTACCGCCAATGTGTCCCAAACGATGGTAAATGATGATGTTCATCATAAAACCGCTGGGGTAGCCATACGGAAAATTACAGATAGATTTTTCCCCAGGAAATATATCTGAGAGGCATTTGACCATCCTGAGTAATTTGGAGCCCGTAATGTGGCAACTTTCGACGCCCCGAAATTGCTCGACCGATATAGCTCGGCTCACAGGGAATGGCGTCAACTTATGAGTAGGGGAGGAGCTTCGCACTTACATGTGTTAAGTGGCGGATTAGCTGTCAAGAAATATAATAAACTGGACTAATTCAGTGTAGTATTTTTTGGATACTTGATTTACTTCACCTTCACTATAGTTTACTCGATCAAAGCTTTGCTCAATAATAATTAATTAGCCACCATCTTGGACCCACAACTACTTGATATGTTTCGTTCTAGAGCGCTTGGGCACCACCTGCATGAGTATTTCATTTCACGCTTAAAAAGAACAATAGGGACAGGTTAAACAGTCTAACCAGATGCAGCTGCATACCAGAGTTTCACATGGAGCGCCCTTTAAGCTTTTACCAAGCTTTATCTGACCCCAAATCCAGTTACTGGGCAACACGATACTCCTCGGTAACACCAGTTATCAGACTTTTGGGCTTCTGACTACCCGTAACGACTGACAAAGATCTACAAATGACAGCTGGGAGCAACGGCTTAACGTGCTTTCCGAGACACGGAGGCGTGTCGATATGTTACGAAGGGTCACCCATCCACAGACTGAACGCGGGAAGCGTAGCTTAAACCTCGATCGACCGCTGGTTTTCTTTAACCATGAGCTCCTTCCTACTAATAAAATGAAAAAGAATAAAATTTTAACTTACTATTGGTGGTCCTTGATCCCGTAATAAGCAGAAGTTATTGGATATAATAATATTATGTAGAAAGCAAAGAAGTCGTTTTATCGTAATAAGATATTGTATCACATCTACGGAGCTAATTTAATTTGACTTTGTATATCGTAAGCTTTTTGCATAAAAATATCTGTTATTCAGACATATCTGTAGTATAATAGAATCTAAAAGAAAAGTAACTAGTGAATTTTTTGTGCACTTATGTACACGTCTGTCGAACCCTTCGGGTATACAGTCGTTATGTAACGTGAATCAACATCACATACATCTTTAATAGTTCGTGATCTTCATTCAATAAATGCACCATAAGCATGGGTAATTTAATACTTAATTTACACAGTATTTACACAGTTAGGAAGTTTAAAACTTAACAACTTATACTTTTTTTTCTTTTTTATTTGTGCAGTTACTTAATTTAAGCTTTTACCAAGCTTGATCTAATCACACATTATTCATTTGAAATTTTAAAGCTGAAAATACTTGAAAGCTGGCATAAATTCATTGTACTCTTTGGTAATCAAAGAACTAAGCAATTGGCATAGCTAAGTATGTTTTTACTATTAACATTATATATCTTTAGTAATAAAGAAACACATAAAGATTAACTTTATTACACAAAGGTCAAAAGAATTCACAAAGAAACTCACATGTTGAGACGCCAGCACATCAAGCTACTTCGAACTGTCAAATTTTCCCAATTGGACCTGAAACTCATTTCTAATGCAATACAGTTGTAAAACTACCTAAGAAATTTGACACATTGGAGTAGCTTGATGTTATGGCGTCTGTACATTAATTATTACCAACTGTACAGTAAAACAGGGTGAATAGAAACGCCGCGCCGGGGTGAATCGAAACAAAACTTTAAATGAGATTTAATCGTTGATTCAACATTATTAATCACTGACAAGGTGTTGAAATTAATCATTTCAATTCCTTAAACAAAAACTCCTTATAGTAAAAAAAAATGTTAAGCTAACGCGTAAATGTCCTTCAAAGTTTTTTGTTTTTTGTTTTGTATTCACGTCTGCATTTCTATTCACCCCGTTTTACGGTATTGTAATATTATAACAGTGTGAACTACTAAAAATGTCAGAAAATACGTACAAAAACTTAAAAACACTGTCAGTAAACAGATCCATGTACTGAACTCGTAGGTATCAAGCTGAGCGTCAATGTCTCTTCTATCCTGTAGCTATGTATAGTATGATTGTAAAATACTATACCACCAAAAAACCTTACAAAAACAGGTTATTGTTTTTAAATTATGTATATTTATTAAACTCTATTTGTGAGTATCGTTGTCTCTCCTATCCGTGTTAAATTGATATACTCACTAAGAACATCTATTAATATAAAAAGCATATTCATTCATATAATAATACGATATATTTCGTAATGGCCCAGTGATTTAGACATCGCGGTTTATGTGCTATTTTTGACGTCGTAGAGTTTAGTAATAGAAGCGTTATTTATATTATTATTATTTTTTGACACAAAATACAGGTGTAACATACTTATTTGTAACCCTGGCTTCTGAGCTAGGTAGCACGCTGTATAACAGGAGCCAGTGTGTTCTTAGTCCGTTTGTGGAATATTTTTTATCATGTAGCTATGTAATAATTATATAAAAACATAGGTAATCAAATACAAAGATAGACATTAAAGATACACTCATGCTCTTTTGGTATGCAATAAAATGTGTGTGTGTGTGTATAAGTGTATGTGTCAGTGTGGGTGTGGGTGTGTGGGTGTGGGTGTGGTATTATACATAAATAATAAAACTAACAAAAAATGTGTTGGGTGTAAATTGTTGTTTTGATAGCGGCCAGGTTAATTGGTCAAATGGGCTGTTTCAAAGTACCGAATCCCAGTTACCTCATTAACTGTTTAAATATACTATTGAATTAAAAATACTCCAAACTGTCCAATGTGACTTTTTAGTGTTTATCTGCGGTTTCTCATACCTGACAACAATCGATTATTTTCGTTTCAAATAATTTATATATGTAGATGGGTAATTTACGCGGTGCGGTGATCCATTCAAATAGAGATGGTTCAATATGTAAAGAATTGAGACTTAGTGAAATTCGTTCTAAGGAACCACGTATTCAAGTGTCATAGTTACATCGGAATAATAAGCTTTATTTCATGTTGTAGTAACAATAAATAGGTAAAATAAAACAAATACAAATAGATACAGGAACAGAACACTACATGGTTGATGTACTGTCCTCATGGATAGGCTGTCATAAATGGCAACAGAACCGTATTCATCTGGAGTGGAGAATATCAACTAGTATTAATTTATTACTTAACATTACAGAAAAAGAGTTAAAACAAGAATAAAAAAAAGAATTCTTTGCGAACGTGATTTTGAGTAAATCCAAAAGTCATCATCATCTGCCTAGCCTTTTCTCAACTATTAACTAAACGGATGCAGCTGAATACCAGTATTTAACATGGAACGACTGCCTATCTGGGCAATACTATATATACCACTTGGTAAAACTGATTGACTTTGTCATAGTTTCGGGCTGCTGACTACCCGTAACGACTCTCAAAGATATACAAATGGCTGCCAGGACTAACGACTTAACGTGCTTTTCCCATTTACCCATCCACAGACTGACCTCGGGAAGCGTAGCTTAACTTTCGATCAACCCGCGCGGCTGTTTTCATTTAGCCACGAGCTCCTCTAAAATAAAAACCATACAAAATGGGACCAGTGTCGTGTAAAACGTACACACGATGCTAGCTTCATTAATATTTCCGCACGACCGATGCTTAGGTTAAAAGCTAATTCACGGGATAAAAACGCGACACGACAGCCGAGAAGGGCCCTTAAAAGTTTTTTTTTTGCGCCTTCGGAATTCATTTGGCAGGACTATAATCAGTAGCAAATCGTGCAGAAACGAGCCAAACTTATCACGAAAGGAATCCGGGGAAGAATCCGCTCCGTGTGCGTCACAATTTCTATCAAACCCTTGTAATCGTTAATGGTAGCTGTTTCTATAATAGACCCCAGATTTTTGTATCCGAATTTCAGGAAGCCTTGTACGTTCCTTGGAATATTTGTTCTTGTCCATTGTGTTTAATATTTATGTTGCTGTGGGTTCAAAACCGGGCTGGTAACAATGTAAGTTTTTCAATTTAAATGTCTTTAAAAGTTTATCTTGGACATCGGTGCAATACATTGAGAGGACACCTAGACTTATAATAAATATAACTCTGAGAACATCAACCCGCCTCGAGCCAATGTGTTGTTTAAAACTTGTGCCTTCTCTGTATGAAAACATGCCTTTACCAGTGGAACAATTTTAGGCTGGAATTAGGATTCATCGTGTTGGTTATGGCAGATTTGTGTTTGAGAGCAATAAAATACATATGTTCTAAGTATTGTCTTCATTGCGATAACGTTAAACATTTATTTTACTTGTCTGTTTACTAAGGATGGAATTATTTTAGCCTAAAAAATAATTAAAAACATAGTAATAATGTACGTCGCCAGCCAAAGATGTTTTTTTATCTGACTGCTTGAAACAATCGGCATCTGATGAGCTAGTCAAATTCAATCATCATCTGCCTAGCTTTTTCCAACTGTGTTGGGTTCGGCTTTCAGTCTAACCTGATGCAGCTGAATACCAGTGATTTACAAGTAGCGACTGCCTATCTGACCTCCACAACCCAGTTACCGGGCAACACGACACCCCTTGGTAAGACTGGTTGTCAGACTTTCGGGTTTCTTTTTTTTTTTTTTTTTTTTTTTTTGGAATGGGCATCTCGCAGTTTATCCTTTAGGGATATTTACTGCTCAACCGAACTTTCCTGTGGGGGGCTTAATTAAAATTAAGGCCTCCAGCCAGGCATAAAAACTTATAAGCTAAGCGACTATCGCTAAGGGCACCCCCTGCGGGGTACGAACCTCGGCTTAGGACGTCGCTGAAGAGGACAGCAAGGGACAGGCTGGATCTGATTGTTCCATTATTTAGGGACATTTTAAACATTAATCGGCTCAGCTTCGCGGGCTGGCTCTGGCAAAGGGTCGGGAGGGGGGCATTGACGGGGTCGTCGCGACGGGCCTCGGCGGCGAGGACGGAATGTCCGTTTTTGTTTGCGAACAGTGCTGGTGGCCTTATCGCTCTCCTGGAGGAGAGTGATAGGATCATCTGGCTCTGTTTCGGGTTTCTAACTACCCGTAATTACTTATTGAATTTACAATAGAAAATACCATTTACGTAAATACGCATATTGTATTTTTAGCTTAAACTACTAAGGGTTTGGGCAACAGTTGATTAAATATTTAATTAAAATTAAGATTACATGGCCCAGGTTTGTAAAAATAGATATCAAAGAAGATGACAATATATATTTACTCGGCCACACGATACCAACCAAACTACTTGGTTGGACTGGTTGTCAGACTGAGACTGAGTTCGCATATCTAAACTAATAAAATAAAGAGGAAAGATTTGTATATTTGTAGGTAATGGATAAACTCAAAAACTACGTAACTAAGTTGAAAAAATGTTTCAGTGGGCTTTTTTAATTATCAAAACTACTCTTTGAAGGTGGTAGAGGGGATTTTAAAGTTCGAAGGAGTACGAAATCCAAGTTGATGACATCTCGGTCGATGTGCTTGTATAACGTAATAATACATTTACTTTCTTAAACTTTTCAAATATTTTGGTTTTTTATACAAACAATGGTGTTTCTTTCATGAATACTACAACGAAACAAAAACTATTACAAAACAAGTCTGAACCGAAAAGAGACCGCTCTCAAAATAAACCACTGAAACAGACGAACATTTGAATTTTAAATATCTCCATACAATGAGATTATTGGAATTCTCAACATAGCTGGGGTTGCTAGGACCGGCCATATTTGTAGATATAATACTGATAGAAGATAGAACAGTGACGTGTCCTAGAGCGGAGACCGCGTATCAGTAAGGATGCTCTCTTAGCTAAGGTCCCCCAACGGTATTAAAAAGCTGGCAGGGCAGACTGGATGCGTCTGGCGGAGGTCCGGGAGTTCTGTTGCAGCTTTGGAGAGGCCTAGGAAAGGCTGAGTTGATTGATTCTGAAACATAACTAATGAAAAAGTTGTTTATGTTATTTTAATCGGTTTTTAAGTCATGTTTATCGTATTTATTTTTGGACGTAATAACAATTTACAACTACCTTTCTTTACTAAAATTACATACCTACTTAGTAAAATATACATAAACGAAATAAAATAAGCTTTTGACCACCCGTAACGACGGTCAGAGATCTACAAATGACAGCCGGGACCAACGGCTTAACGTTTGTCCCGGCTGTCTTTCCGAGGCACGGAGGTGTCTCAGTATCTAATGAACAGTCACCCATCCACAAACTGCCCTCGGCAAGCGTGGCTTAGCCTTCAATCGACCCTTGCGGCTGTTTTTATTTTGTCACGAGCTTCTGAAAGTAAGGAAAAATGAACACAAAAAAAGTACTGGAAAATGACTTTTATTTTTTGGTGTGCAAAATGTCATGTTACCCACGCAAAAGTTACTGATTATGAGTGGGTGTTTGCAACGAAAGGCCAGCGCTGGCATTTAAAGTTTCGTTGTAACTTTAAATGCAAACATCACCAGCACGCCCTCATGAAATATATAGAGCATGTTTTCATACACATACGTTGCAGCTTTGACCCTCGATATCTCCGTAACCATATGTTTGATACCTAAGTATGGTCCTGCATCAAAATAAGTATATCCGAAGGCCAGAAAGACTCTCGCTTTGATAAGCATTTCTTTTAAGGCATTGCAAAACTGTAATTTTGTGAACTTGGTATCTAATACGAAATTGGTAAATGCTACAAGACGAAGCTTTGGTTTCGTTTTCGGCAAAAAAATATTATATTTATTCGGCTATTTAATCGTTTTCGGCCGTTAAACAACCAACGATTTGGAAAGCCGAAAATCAGCAGAGCGTGAATTGTGCCCGTCAACACTCAGTGTTGAATTGATTGATTATAATATATGCATTTCATAAATTGTATTGAATATAGGAAATTTCGTATCCTTAGAATCATTAAATTTAATCATTATTTCTTTTCGCCTGCGACGCAGGAGGTTGCGGGTTTTGTTCCCGCTCTGGGACAATTTTTTGTACGATCACAAAGATTTGTTCCGGATGTTCTGGGTGCCCGCTACGTATAATAAAAAATATCTATCTATGTAATGTAAATAATTAAAAATGTAAATCTACGAGTATGTAATGTATTATCAGTCAACTAGTAGGTACCCATAACACAAGGTCTGCTTAGCTAGGGGCTAGATGATGCTGTGTGGATTATCCAGCATTGTTTATTTAAAGCCTAGTTTTGCTTTTTGTCTCACTAAGTATAAAAAAACAAACATGATTCCAGGGTACAGCGGATTTTTTTTTAAAGTCTTAAAAATAGACCTTAAACGCCAAGTGACCGACATTCAATACATTCTCTATTACGTCTTGTTTCCTGGCAGTTAAGGTGTTAATCCGAAGATTCTTATTCGCTTCGTTTACGGCTGAGAGTCCACTTTCGGTCGAACACTAGTAAATACTAGTTTAATAGTTGTATCAGCTCCATATAAGATCTCAAAATCATTCATTTTTCCGAAGATGTCTATTTTGACTCACAAAGACTTTTTCTGAGAAAAGTCTGTATGTTTGTAAGTCTTATGTTTGTTGTGTCCATATTATTAAATGCAAACTGGTCCGTTGGGTTTATAGGTAAACGTCAGCTTTGTCACGGAGGTTGAAGACCTCGTTCGTTGGGTGAAACGTCAGTAGGTTTTTCCAGATGAACATTCTTAGTTAGCTTGGAGTTAAGTTTTTTTTTTTTTTTTTTAATCTTTGCCCCATTATCTTTCCAGTTTCGTGTGTGCGTTTAAAGTGTCACAAATAGCCAGACCCGGAACAACTACCTGTACCTGTTGGCTATACAAATATTTGTTCCGCGCAAGAATCGAAACCACGACACGTGGCGCAGCAGCTGATCAATGTCCTAATCCAGGTTATAGTCTATGCGTGAGGCAAATAAAATCCAAATCCGAACAAACAAACTCACATTCACATTTATACTACTCTCATCTTCTTGCCCTTATCCCAATTTTTCGGGGTCGGCGCAGCATGTCTTGTTCTTCCATACATTTCTATTTTCCGTCATATCATAAGTCACCTCCTTCCTCGCCATATCATCTTTAACAAAATGCATACATCGTTTCATAGATCTCCTTCTACTCTTGTAAACCTCCACATTCATACTCAAAACTTTCCTCACAACATTTACTCGTATATTCGCATTTATACTACTAAAATGTATAAACATACTTACTTAGCATTTTGGTTTTACAAAGCTGAATTCGAAGTAATATTTAGGCTGTAGAGTACCGCTCACTAGCCGAAACCGAAAACTGCGAAACTTTAAAATAAGAACACGATAACTACAATGGGGCAAAGTTTTTCCTAAAAAAAAAAAAATAACCTGTCGAAGGAAAAGACGTTTAGTTACCTTACCACAAGCGCCATACAAAGCACCTCATGGCGTGCTAGATTAAAATATATTCTTGAATGTTGCCAACCTACCTTATGTTAGGTAATAAATAAATAATGCTGGACAATCCACACAGTCCCAAGCTAAGCAGAGCTTGTGTTATGGGTACTAGATGGTATAATGTCTAGTCTGTATGTGGTGTGGTAATTAATTCCAAGTCATCGTCATCACATCTGCCCAACCTATTCCCAACTATGTTGGGGTTGGCTTCCAGTCTTACCACAGCTGAATATCAGTATAGGGGGCGACTGCCTATATGACCTGCACAAACCAGTGAATCGGCAACACGATAACCCTTGGTAAGACTGGTTGTCAGACTTTCGGGCTTGTGACTACTGTCGAAGATAACATATGAAAGCCGAGACCAACGGCTTAACGTGCTTTCCGAGCCACGGAGAAGTATTGATATGTTCCGAATGGTCACCCATCCACAGAGTAACCTTGGCAAGCTTAGCTTTACCTTCGGTCAACCCGTGCGGCAATTTTTATTCAGCCCGTAACCACTATCAAAGTTCCAGAAATGACAGCCGGGACCAAAGGCTTGCCGTTCTTTTCGAGGCACGGAGAAGTCTCAATATGTTACGAATGGTCAACCATCCACAGATTAACCTCGGCAAGCGTAGCTTAGCCTTCGACTAACCAATCGATCAATCAAACCAACAATGTATTATAAAAATGTTGTTCATGAAAGGAAATAATAAAGGAGTCTGTATAAATCGATAATTTGAAGAACAATATCAAAAAGAGCTGGCGGCTAAAAAACGTTACAATAAGTAAGCATTTTATGGAACGAAACAATCCCCCTTGAACACAAAAGAAAAGCATAATTCCATTAGAGTCCACGGTACAGTAAAATTAAGTCCGGTATGTATTCGGCGTGGTAAAAAGATGAGTTCTCCACCATTCCTCTTTCATTCTACGTCTCCCACGGTCGCATACAACGTAGTTTTATTCTACTAAACAAAACCAATACCCGGAGGGCAACACCAAATGCAAAAATGAACGATAGGGATGAGCTGAATTAAGATTTCATTCATTCCGGAGATCTTCACTCAGTGCCAATTAAATGTTCTGACGGAAATCGAAAGATGAATCGATTTGCACGACCATTCCTGCAAATTAAGTGATTGATTCAGTAATTTCCATTGGGCAGCCTGTATCGGCAGCCGACAGCAGCTTATTAGTGCCGTGTACCCCTTCCAAAAATGTGTGGAATGAAAACAGAGAGTGTGTGATTGCGTCCGATTGCAGGCTTGAGTGCCTATTAATTGAATATGTAGTCCATATTGGAATGACTGTAGTAGACATGCGAATTTTTAATTAACTTTAGAACAGTACTACCTGTTTTATTGAATTATATAACATGACCGTTCGTAACATATTGAGACTCCTCCGTGCCTCGGAAAGCACGTTAAGCCGTTGGTCCCGGCTGTAATTTGTAGATCTTTGACAATCGTTACGGGGAGTCAGAAGCCCGAAACTTTGACAACCAGTCTTACCGAGGGGTACTGTGTTGCTCAGTAACTGGGTTGTGGAGATCAGATAGGCAATCGCTCCATGTAAAATACTGGTATTCAGCTGCATCCGGTTAGACTGGAAGCCGACCCCAATATAATTGATGATGAACATCCCGCCTGTATTCCCCAAAGGGTTGGGCAGGAGCGCACCTATGGTAACACCTATATTTCGCCATTTATGTTATTAAATTTGGTTTTAAAAATAGTATTTTGAGTCAATGTGAACCAAATTAAAGAACATGTAAGTTTTTATTAAATTTAAGCCAAAAGCTCCTTTACAAAAAGTGTAACCGGGAAAGTACCTACCTAGTAGCCATGTCTACCTAATTAGCCGCTCAGCAAAGCTGCTGTATCGGATAAACAAACAAATGTTTGGATAGACAGCTGTGTTTTGACGGCTCAGTTTCACGTTTCACAATGTAAGTGTAAACAGTACAAACTGATACTAAATGTTTCTATAACAAATTTAAACAGAGGCAGGCGATTCGATGCGAATCTTTGCTCGTAGGTATTATAAACAACAATAAGAAGTATATATAGTTTGTAAAACGTTTGTAGGTTTCATCGATTGGTGCAAGAATGTTTTTACAGTTAAAATTGTGTATTTCCATTCGACAGTAAATATCGAGAATACACCTTTTGCTGTGCAGTGAAGATCCTGGATTACTTGGTTATTTCTACTAAGATTTTTTTCTCGTCCTCCCTGCGTTTATTATACTCAGAAAATACACTTCTTACGCTTTGAAAAGTCAAATATTCGAGAAGTGTGCGAAAAATAATGAAAGTAATTATATTTTCTTGACACGTGGATCTACATACGCTCAGCGCTGTTGCTTAGAAGAACATAAGGTATGTTTTGCCTTGCCATTATTTCCTCTATTCATCTTTCTCACTTACAGATCATCATCAACTGCCTAGCCTTTTCCGAAATATGTTGGGGTCGGCTTCCAGTCTAACCGGATACAGCTGAATATCAGAATATCACATGGAGCGACTGTCCATCTGACCTCCGCAACCCTAAGCTACTGGGCAACACGATACCCCTAGGTAAGACTGGTTGCCAGCCTTTCGGGCTTCTGACTACCCGTAACGACTGCCAAAGATCTAAAAGTGATGATGATGAATGGCTTAGCGTGTGTTCCGAGTCTCGGATTAGTCTCGATATGTTACGAATGGTCACCCATCCACAGACTGATCTCGGCAAGCGTAGATCAACCCATGCTGCAGTTTTTATTTAGCCACGAGCTCCTCTAAATAAATATTACTAATATTTATTATAATACTGTGTTCATCACAGGTTTCTTCCCTTATTTCGGAATGTAAGATTTATCTGTCGATCATTTCATTATAGTAATAATGTTGCCTTGTCACGCCAGGAAATAGGATTCTGTCATACGGATATTAAACCAATGCGCGTTTTAAATCACCTAAATTCAAAATAAATTGTCATTCAATATTTCGGTACTTATCAAAACAATAATTTATACAAAATATAAGGGATTAGTGATGTGGTTCGTAAAATATTACGTCTAAAGCGGCGCTTTTGCTGTTATTCGGTTGTATGGTAATAAGTAAATATAAGGAACACCGTCTAGCCATGAGACAGTTAGAAAAAAATGATGATAAAATATATTTAACTAGCTTTTGCCCGTGGTTTCTTAACTGTGTCGGTGGCAGGGCTGTCTGCCGTTACACGTCTAGTCTCTTTAAATTCTCTAAGGTTACTGACTACCTGCCTTTTAAATTTAAACCGAGACTAGTCACGTTAACACAATACCGTTGCATTTATAAAGAACTAGCTTTTGCCCGCGGCTCCGCTCGGGTTATGAAGTGGGGCTTAGAAAGAGAAAAAATGTAGCCTATGTCACTCTCCATCCTATCAACTAAATCCACTTGAAAAATTACATCAATTCGTAGCTCCGTTTTGCCGTGAAAGACGGCCAAATTGACACACACACTTTCTCATATATAATATTACTATGGTTAGACTCGTATCGTATTCATATTTAGAACTCTCATGTTTAAGTACATGTCATGTGTGTCGTTCTAGTTTTTTTTGCGGTCGCCGCTCATAAAGGATCCGGAAATGGCCGACTGCGGTGATAAGAGCTGTCAGTGTTACCAGCTTAATTAGTGCTGTTCAGACATAATTTGAATCGTATCTTTGAAATAATATTGAATGATCATTGGCATAAAAAAAGTATTATTACGGTAATCTTGAATCTCGATTATGATTCATAATGTAATTAGCATCGCTGACAGTTCTCCACTTCACTTTACTAAAATTTTCATGGGTGAATTTTTATACAGAATAGTACTGCAGTATCTAGTGACATAGGACCAGGGCTCGGAAAGGCAACCAATTATTTTTAATGCAAAGATGTGGGAGGACGAACTGAACTCTTCATTTTTGCAGCATTCCACCCCTCTCCCTACCGTACCGCCAAACAGTCTCGAACCCGAGTTTTCTTTACAACCCTCCAGATCACACACTAAATTTACTTCTTTGACTGAATATTATTTTCCTTTTAAAATATGTACTCATCGGATCGGTAAAACCTACATGTTGTAGGTACATACTTGACTGGCTATAACATCTATGTTCCTGTAATTATTTGATATCACCAACAGATAAAGTACTCTTTTATTTTTGTCTGAGAAATTGCTTTGTGATTGGATTGGAAATATATGTAGAAAATTAAGCGAGCATACCTTGTAATTTTATTCTACGAATCCGATACACTCACCGTTCAATTATATTCTGCGATTTCGTTTGAAAAACTCATATAAAAAGAACATGAGGACCTTTAGTACAATAGAAAAAAGTTCATGTTCAGATATGGAACAGTTCGGGATAGCTCGGTGTGCTGGCGTCTGTAGAAAAAGCTTGGCACTTCAGCAAAATATGCCTTAATTAGTAATTTAATACAGGAAATGTATACAAACACGACTGAGAGACTGAAACTGTGGGTACCATCTATTTAAACATAATCTTAACGTAGTGTAACATGTTAATTTCTAATATTATCAGAGACAAATTTTGTAAATTCGGTTGAAACATGTATAGTCCTTAATACTTAGTCTGATACACCTACACGGTATAACATATAAGACCAGGATGTTGCTATCGTCATTGATTAGAACTGCTTTTGAAGGGTATTATTATTTTGGGTAGAAGCTTTGCACCTACATACGCTTTCTATATATATCTATATATATATGTAATATCTTCTATCACAGGTACAGCTAAGGCAAAATGTTGCTGGACTATACAGGTCCCAAGAATACAGGCGTTATGTTATGTAAACAGGAACGTGTGACCTTTGAGAGAGTGATCTGAACGGCAATCCTCTTAGCTTTGTTGATCCGTAGGGCGCCGGGCGTCAGGCAGTATCGACATGAAAGGGAAGTCGTCGACACAATACCGCACTACGTTGGGAATCTGCGGTTTGTCGGAAACATTAATCGTATTTGACAGTTTGGCAATATTATGTATCGTACTCATCTTTCTTAGCCAACTACTACATACATAAAGGAAAGGTCTAATTAGAATGTTTGTTTTTTGTAGCTGACAACACACAGTCACAGCACACGAATTGAATTATGATATTATCATTTTTAAACAGATTAAATAAACAGGAGTATGCTTGTAACTTATTAATATACGTTTCTTACTTTTAAGTTTAATTCATTCATCTCTAAATACTCGTAGATTAAATTTTATATTATAACTTTTTAGAATTCATATTATAAGTTATTTTTCTGTAGTCCTGATTACTTACAGTACAGTTTTATGAACTTTGCTTAAGTATTTGTTTTTATTTCTATGTAAGTGAAGTTTCAGTTAATTATAAATAAATACATTCAAATCGCTATCGTTCGTGATACAGCAGTCAATAAATTCCCCTGTGTGTAGCTATTTAAGCAACTTTGTGGATACTTTCAGAGTTTAACGCAACATGTTTGTACGGGAAATTTTTAATATATTAGAAAAGTTGAACGTGCGCGACGGAGGCAGTGCGGAGCGCGGGCACAGACTTTAAAATTTGTTGCTCTATGGTTTATTTTTATTTTAATAGGATTAGGAGAGCTTTTAATGCAGGAAAGTAAACAGTTGTGGCTTTAAAAGTTAGCTAAGAACAATCGTTAGGATAATGTTGGTAGTTCATTAGCAAACAGTAATTTATTCAGCGGGCATTAGAGTAATTAACAGACAAATGCTATGGAGACAGATGGGATTCACCAATTTGGTTGTTACAGTTTTTGTTGTTTGGAGTTTGAAAACAGAATCAGGTATTTCAACGTGAGGTTACGGCTTTATTTTGTTAGTTTGTGTCTAGTTTTATTATGTTATCATAAACTCATATACTTATACTAGGATTTTAACTCAACACTAAAATATAGGAGACCTCCATTAATTATTCTCAAAAGGGGGGGAAGGGACCAGTAAAATTATATTAAAGGCTCGAAGGGGAGGGGTTCCAATCCACCAAAAAGTTTAAATTTGATGTCAACTTATTATTTAAAATAATCTACAAAATAACAAAAAAAAAGCAATTAATTATATTTTTATTCCTCATTGATTATTTAATCTACCTAGCCTTTTCTTAACTATGTTGGGGTCAGCTTCCAGTCTAACCATGAATACCAGTATTTTACATGGAGCGACTGCCTATCTCACCTCCACAACCCAGTTATTGGGCAAGACGAAACCCTTTGGTAAGACTGGCTGTCAGGCTTTCGTGCTCCTGACTACCCGTAACAACTGGAAAAGATATACTAATGACAGCTGGGACCAACGGCGGCTTAACTCGAGTCGCGATATGGGACATACATGTTACGGACGGTCACCCATCTGGCCATCAGACCGATAACGGCAAGCGTAGCTTAACCTTCGATCGGCCCATGAGGATGTTTTTACATCTCCTCCGAGATCCTCTCAGTCAGATACGAGAGTCTCATAACTACTAAAAAATATACCCACATCTCACCAAGGGGTTGAATGGTGTTGCAATGAAAAGAAAAACACCATTCGTTATTAACGAACATACATCGACACGATACAGCTTAATAATATGTTCGCAACTAAATTATTTACTTACTGACGCAGGTAAAATCCAATTTGACCCATGTTTCTAAACTAATAAACCATCAAAATAGAAGTTTCAACAATATTCTAACAATTTTAATGAACGTGCAGCGTTTACTGCAGCGAACAATATGAACCGTTCAAAAACCCAACAATGTAATTAAAAGGTAAAATTACAATCAAAAGGTATATACTCGATCGCGTATCAAGCTTCCCCTTTGGCCACTGCAAAGAACTGCCGTTGACGGGCACCGCGTTAATAACTACGCTTTGTGCTCATGTCATTGTCGTTCGATTTAATGACTTCGATTATGCCCTTTGACATTTTAATCATACGTTGGAGTTAAAATCATAATAATATAAATCTACATTTCGAACCAAAAACTCGTCAAAAACTTAATTCACTATTATACGAGTACAGTTTGCGTATTATCAATCTTAGCATCTTCCTTAGCCAAGCAATCCTGATTTAGTTCTCCTCTCTCGTAACCGTCTTAACGAGATCTCAGACCGCCACAACTTTATTATCTAAGATAAAGTTTTTTTTTTTTTAAGTTTATTGTTCTTCAAATACGAAATAATTTGACGACCGTTGTGGCGCGGCGGGCGAAGGTCCGCCTGCGATGCAAGAGGTTACGGGTTCGATTCCCGTCTTAGGACAAATATTTTTACGATCTACAAATATTTGTTCCGGGTGTTCTGGGTATTTCCTATGTATAATAAAATATCTATCTATGTAATGTATTGTATTAAGTATATCAGTCATTTAGTAGCTATAGTACAAGCTCTGCTTAGCTTGGGGCTAGATGATGCTGTGTGGATTGTCCAGCAATATTTATTTATTTATTTAAATAGGTCAGGTGTGTGTAGTAATCGCAACTGGCAATACACGCATGTAGGACCAGATATATGAAAGTTATCGAAGCAAAAGGATCGGAGCAGATGGCGTTCAGTAGTTTCTGCATTCACCAATGGGAAAACCGCGTGAGTTTATATACGTTTGTAAGTATATTTTTGATTTGACAACCATGTTTATGACGGCACGGTTGGCAAATAGGCTGAGCGATTAAGTGCGCTGCGTGTCGTGGGTTCGATTCCCACCCGGAAAGTATATTTGTATGGCCTACAGGTAGTTTTTCCGGGTCTGGCTGTTTGTGTTTGTGAGTTTGAATGTTTGTAAACCCATGATACAGGAGAAATTCTTAGTTTGGGGAAATGTTTAAAAAAAAGAAAAAAAGGAAAGGTAGCTGTGCAGGATTCATCGTGAAAATTTAGACTCAGACTGATACAAATTCAGTTATTGAGATAAAACTATTGCCAGCCCACTGAAAAATGTATTGCACAGTGGGACGCTATACCTAAGTCACGCCGCGCGCTGTCTGTGTGTCGCTGAAATTTTCACAGAACATGTGTTACATAGGTTATAAAGTCTGGAGCTTATAGTCACTGTCATGTCCAAACAGGTTAGCTATAATAGTTTCGTTGGTCGTTGGAACCTTAAGTACGTGAGCAGGATTCGCATTTGACCAGTTTTTACGAACTTTAAGTACTAAGAAATCAGTAGGATCAATTATTTTTTAAAATAAAAGTTCCAAAAAGTAGTACCAGCCTATTACTGTCCCTCTGCAGGGAACGAGCATTAATCACCACGCTTGCTCAAGACGGATTGGCGATTTCAGACTCATATTAATTATATAAGTCCAGGTTTCCTCACGATGTTTTCTTTCACCGATGTCAGTAATGTCCAAGATAAACTTAGAAAGTACATATGAATTGAAACACTCACATTGGTACTTGCCCAAGTTAGAATCCACAACCTCGTGCACAAGAGGCGAGGCCTAAACCACTGGGCCATCATGACCTGAAATAAAAGTTCCATAATTATAAAATAATAAAACATCCATACTTGGAATTAAGTTGTTTCAAGCAAAGGTATAGATTCAACTGAAATTACTGATGTGAACCCACTGATCTTCTATCAGTACCCAAAACCAATTAAAGACTTCAAAACTCTTAAAGAATGACATATGATTAGGGCATTAAATAGAAAAGTATACACTTTATTGCACACCATAAAAAAAAAATTACACCTGAAAGAAAGGTTCTCGTGTGTCTAGGTACGGCGGCGGAAGAAGTAACGTGGCTGGTCCCCACAAGATGGAAGGACGATCTTGTAAAGCTAGTAGCCGTTGCACGTTGTGTAGTATGAACATATACATATATGGCGCGGGGGGGGACGGGGCAAGTCCAGTAAGAGACGTGTTTTGGCTGACATGATGAATTACTACATTCAAAAAGATATTCTATTTGGTATGTATAATCATTAGATTTCAGACGAACATAATTTTCAGAGGGTGTAAAAAGATTTAGTTATCGACTGCACAACGTCAAAATTCAAAATGTATGGTGCAATTTACAAGTGTATCCGTACAATTGTCCATGCGTTCCAACTCACATACGTAATCAGATCAATGCATCGCGGTAGGTTTATATACCGCCAGTGCACAGGCGGGACAGTCTTGTTTCATTTTTACTTTTTAGGTATACCGGTAACATGATTACTAGTCGACGCCAGTACGAGCTATCCGGCGAGTAATTTGAGACACGACGGTAAGCCAGTTCGTGCCAACTCGTACCTAGTTGATTGACGGGCAATCCAATAAAATCTCGAAGTATGGACTGCTACACCATTAAGGACGATTCATGCAGAGTGCAGGGAGAGAGTACTAATGTAAATATTTGAGAGACCTCAACGTTGTGATGCAATGTGAGATCAACAGTGGGTTTTCCGTTATTAATATTACCTGAATACGTTGTTAATCCATCCATGAAGAGACTTGATGAAGTGGTTTTCCATTCCTAATTGGGTATTGAAGCATTTCTTGAGTGAGCTTTTCAACACACTTACATTTCCTTAATGCGTATTACTTAGGTTATAAGAAAAACATAATAGGGATGTGTCCTAAGTAAAAATATATTAAGTCTATTTAGTCCGTTAGTGAGATTACCAAAAAATATTGGACACGTATTTTTTGCTTACTTAATTCAATAAAAAGTGACAATGATATAGCACATCAAAGTTTATTAGAAGGGGCTTGTGACGTCACTGTTGCGTTAAAAGTGTAGCACGG
This sequence comes from Phlogophora meticulosa, assembly GCA_905147745.2. Taxonomy (NCBI): domain Eukaryota; kingdom Metazoa; phylum Arthropoda; class Insecta; order Lepidoptera; family Noctuidae; genus Phlogophora; species Phlogophora meticulosa. The sequence goes on along the minus strand of LR990517.1, from coordinate 2,472,859 downwards.
CGTGACGTCACGCGCAATTTCAACGCACTATACCGTCGTCATTTTTGGTTTACGTGACAAAAGAAAAAATACGTGTCCAGTATTTTCGAGTAATCTAACTTTCGGACTAATCATATTTTTTAAAGACACTACCCTATTATGTTATTAACTTCCGCTTGCAATTTCTTGGTGAATCGTTTCGATACGATCACTGTAATAAAAAAATATTTTTTTTAAAAATCAGGATCCAATTGATTTACAAAATTACTTCGAAGAAATGGTGTTTTAGATAAATAATGGTAGTCGGACCTACTTCTAAAGCCAATACTGAATTTATTCGTTTGTTGTCAGTATGACTTAAGTATTAATTCATTTTCGACATTACGTTTTTCACTTTAAGTATAACCACGATAATAGTGATTAAGTTCTCTTCAAATTTAAGGCCTTTTCAGTCAAGTGTTTATTAAATAGACAGTCTTACAATAAGTCAGCTTAATAAGGTGTTAAGAAACATAATTACCTGTAAGAAACAATAAGATGATAAATTACACCTCTATTTATGAATTATTATTTATTTATCGGGGATCGGATTCCCATGGATAAATACCTAAACCTAAATATACATACTTTTTTATATTATTATTTATCATAATAATATAAAGAATTCGTGTTAGTAGATATATGAAAAAAATAAACGCAATTAAGTAACACTTCAGTTTGGCTAGTCCTTAAGATCCTAAGCGTTTTTTTCCGCTCTGACAACGCACTGCAAACGCAACTTGCCTGCGTTTTCAAGACAAAAGGCGAGCCGACGAAGCGCGGTGTCGTGCGTAATAAAATCGCAGTGTGCATAGGCCCTATGTGACGTGGTGCGCTTGTTTATTTATCAAAACACACACAAATTAGGATGTGCGCCGTGTCGAAGTCTAAAGGTAGTGTACACTGTACAAGAAATACAACACTATTCACCTACTCAATTATTCGTGGCACGGAGCTTCGTCCTAGGGCGTTGACTACGCAACAAAAGGTAAATTAGTCTGTCGTCGTGAGCATTTGCGTGATACATACATGCACAATCATTTAGCAACACCAGGGACGAGACAGACCAAAATAAAACAAAATTGGAAAGCACGGTTTTGGAGTGAAATTTTTAGCCTCTCGCTTATAGACTTGACTAAAAGCTACGACACATGTATACGTCAGAAATGTTTGGTAAAATGTTAATTATTCCTTAACAAGCTTTGTAAATAACATTGTTTGTGGTTGAGACAGGCTTTGTTTGAATGAAATCAACCGTTTTAGCCTTCTACACTGCTCTTTTATATGAACTTTAACGAAGCATACCAAATTTCACACTCTTCGTGCGCTCAATAGTGCGCCTTAAAAGCGGTACCTATCACGTTTTATATTCACGCATTAGATTATTAATGACTAGGTCATAATGATACATAAAAGGCACACAAAATACTTAATTTCCTGTAAATTGAAACGTATATAACAGTATCCCACCAATTTCATAAAATAGTAGGAAAGGGGATTCGCCAGAAATGGATTTTGTACCTACCAATTGCGATCAAAATCAATAATAAAGCTGTATTGTTGGCGGATTCAAGAAACGTATAAGTCCACATCCACGGCTTACAGACCAACATACTCACTTTTATATATAGTGATCATTGTCGGCTTCGAATTTCGAGGTTTACATTTATCCATGTGTGAAAGAATCTTAACGCTGGCGTTCTGAGATGGTTGGGGGTGCTATTGTCAGCAATGGAAAATATGGTCCAATGGTTGACCACAATGTAATTGATATCAAATACAAGATAAAAGCTTTCATGAGTTCTGTAGAAACTAACCTGATCTAGCGACACTGGTTTATCATCGTTGAAAGGAGTATTTATTAATGTTTTGAAGGATTTATTCCAAAATATATAAGATTATATGAATATAATCTTTCGTATCACATGCCAAACGCCTGTCAGCCCAGGGCTGCCTTATCTCTTCTTAATTAATAATTAATGTTTTACTTACATACTCTAACTTAAATACTATATTCAGAAGGTTCGAATATTCACTAGTTACTTATTCACTACATACAACTTTTAGAATGTAAGCAAATCTGTAACAGCGAATAATATCAGATGATTAAGTTTATTATTATGACGACCTATGTTGCGCGGCGGGCGAAGTTCCGCCTGTGCAGGAGGTTGCGGGTTCGATTCCCGCCCTGGGACAAATGTTTGCACGATCTACAAAGATTTGTTCCGGGTGTCCTGGGTATTTGCTATGTATAATAAAAAATATCTATCTATGTTTTAAGTATATGAGTAATCTAGCACCCATAACACAAGCTCTTCTTAGCTTAGGGCAAGGTGATGCTGTGTGGATTGTCCAGCATTATTATTTATTTTATTCATTGTTTTATTTATTATTATTTCAGTTACTAAATACATAAACTCAGTCGCGTTTTTAGGGGGCAGAAACTACAAAACGCCACCTGCTACAATTCTTACATACTCCTTTTGCTTCATTCGTGTTCATACATCAGCAGTGTGCTATTCTGAAACAAAATCTCCACGTCAGAAAATCGTGGATTGACAACGATGTGAGCTGTCACCCCATGCTAATTGCTACGGATTGACATTTCACTCCACGTTTAGTTCATTTAAATTTCTGCAGGGTGATATTTACAAAATAACTAAATAAATAAATAATAAATAAATATTGCTGGACAATCCACACAGCATCATCTAGCCCCAAGCTAAGCAGAGCTTGTGTTATGGGTACTAGATGACTGATATACTTAATACAATACATTACATATATAGATATTTTTTATTATACATAGGAAATACCCAGAACACCCGGAACAAATATTTGTAGATCGTACAAACATTTGTCCCAAGGCGGGAATCGAACCCGCAACCTCTTGCGTCGCAGGCGGTCCTTCGCCCGCCGCGCCACATCGGTCGTCAAAAATAACACACTCACGCCAGTTTCTATTACGTTACTGTAGATAAACCAATATTGTTAAACAGATCAGCGTCGGCATGCAGCAGACCGACGGGTCAGTAAAATGGTTTATGATATCAAAGTCAATGTCAAAGCATTTATTTCAAATAAACCAATTACAGGTACTTTTGAATTGTCATTGAATCGGAAAAATGAAGCTAGTCGCCCATTCCAAAGCGTAGGTACCTATGGAGAAGAACAGACAAGAAACTCCATGGCCACTGTTTCTCTGGTATCTGGTTTCTCTTTCTATGGTATCTTTTTTAATTCCCTCATAGAATATTGCATCCTGGGGTGGCGCCGCCAATATTCACCTGATCGAAGTTGAAAAGGCCAAGCGTGGTTTTCACGAAGATGGCACCATTCTCTCTTACTCATTTCCTTCTTTAAACAATTTAATATAATAATAACAATATTTTTTTTATTGCAACTAGGCCTAATCACTAGTTACATAGTTTTAAAAGCTACTTTTAGTGAACAAAAGACGGGCACAAATACAAAAAAATGTACTTATTGGAAATTTGAACTTCCAACTCAAGCTTCTAAAACCGCGTCGTTACGTAATTTCTTGTTCTTCCTCGGACCATACTTGTATAGGTACAATAAACTTAATTAAATCCTCTTCTAACTAATAACAAATGTAATATCTCAGTCACTGCATACGTGAAAACCCCAGATTACAAGGGAACCGAGAATTATTAAAAAAATAAATATAATAAAATAAAACTTTTACTACATCCAATAACTGTCCAAGAAACACTTATCTAGAGACTATGCAGTGTTACAACTATAGAAAAGAATGTTTACGATTAGCTCTGTTTGATCCCATTACGATACTTGGCCAATTTCAATCAACAAACCATTCCCTTTGGTTAGTTGTTTCTGCTGATTTTTGCCATCACCCACACGCCCATCTCACTCTACCATCAATCATATCGCCACGATAAGCACAAAATCCACCTTATACACACACATATAATATGTTTGTAGGTATGTATATACACCATCCCTTTGCTCTCTCACTCACTAATATTTTCACAACAATTTTAACTTTTACATGCATTCTAGTTTTTATGTTGTGAATGTATTATTTTTTTCTGCATTTTACCTACATATGTTCTGAAGGTGTAAAACAAATATGCACGACTTAGCGCGAAACATAGCCCCGAGTGGACCCTGGTGACGTGTTATACAGGTTCTTTTAGAAACATACTTCAGGTACCGATGTAAACCCTAACATTTCTGAACAGCCGTTAGCGGCAAGTAACTTGTATAGAAGAAGTAAACGTTCATGTTACGTATTTATTACACTTAAATGATTGCATAACAAACAAAATAAAGAATCCAAATGTTTCGTAATGTAACTATGGGCTTTTCAAGCATGTTTACCAAAAAAAGTCACGTGGATCGGTTTTGTTGGCAACCCCTGAAGCATTGTGGAACCAAGCCGCGCAAGACTACCTGGTGACAACGTACCTCTAGTGGGTGGTTCGTACCTTTGAGCAGCATTAGGTAGGAAACAACCTACAAATAAGGAACCCAGAAGTCCCGTTTCGTACGTTATCGCAATGATGAAGTTTTAGAACGTCAGAAACCTTAAATGCAGTCAAGTTTGTGTCTTCGATTACGAGAACTAGCTTATACATGTAAGCCACGATAAAACATTGACAAAATTGACAACCTTGTTTCAGTTTGGATGAGTGAAAAGGGATGTTGTAATTGATTATTTTCTTGTTATCGTCATCTGCCTTTTCCCAACTATATTAGGATCGCCTTCCAGTCTAACCGGATGCAGTTGAATATCTATTTGACACTGAAAAACAGTTAAAATACTGGTTATTACGATACCCGACTACCCGTAACAACTGACAAAGACAGATACCTTCAAATGACAGCCGGGAGCAACGGCTTAACATGGTTTCCAAGGCAGGGAGGGGATGTAGTGTTTGGCAATTCACCCATGGACGAGCCGTGCGTCTGCTATTGTTTACCCACGAGCTCTTATGTTCTGCATGAGTTTCACTTCTGAACTAATGATAATGTGTTTCATTTTTTATTTCAATGGTTACGAGTTACAACAAAGTTTGCCTGGTTACCACCTAACAAAAATTATATAACCGCGTGGGTGGGAATCCTTAAACGTGTAGCTACTGAGGTTACACGCGTCACCGTCCCCTCATTTTTCAATACAATTTCCAAATTACTTTTCTTTTCTTTTTTTTTAAACAATGTTGCCCCCAACCGGAAAGTTGGGACAAAGGTTTGTAAACACTCGCAGTGTTTACAAACATTTAAACTCAATTAAACAGCCAGACCCATAACAATTACCTGTAAGCCATACAAATATTTGTTTTGTTCGAAAATTTTACTTGAGATATACAGCGCTGTAGCCAATTGCTCAACCGCTGCAGTAACTGTGCCGTCAAACTAATTACGTAAGAGTGAATGCGTCACGCCATTATTGCTCATTTTCATTAACACTAGGCGACAGTTAAATTAATGCCTAAATATGATTCCACTGCTGAATATTCAACACTCGGCGTAGAGGCAAGCGTGAATATCCTCGAATACCCTTTATCTAGGCACTGCATTTAGGTGTCGTTTAGTGTTAATGCAAAACAAAGTAGAGTAAAATAGAGAACCGAAAACTTCAGAATTACTGTCAGTCTGGCGCTACACATCAATTTAGCATGTTGGTGACGCAAACCCCTACCAAAAATCGCTCAACGTGGCTAAAGTAGTTTTTATCTAAAACACTTAAAACAACTACCTATGGTGGGGGGCGATACAGTAAATGCTTTGTTTTAGGTACGTAGAAAGCTATCTAATTCTTGTAGAGGTTTTTTCATTAAAAAATAACTCTCTTGTATCTAAAGATGCACTTATATTATATTGCCTTGATAACTAGTAAGGCTTTTTGTGGACCTATTCTACTGTCACTCTTATTAAAATCTAGCTGTGCCTGCGACTTTGTCTGCATGAAATTTAACAAAAACATGAGCTTTTATTTTGTGCGCGGAACCCTAATCATTATTCTAAAATAAAAGTAGCTTAAATTAAGCCTTACAACAGTGAAAGTCTTATCAAAATCGATTCTGTGGTTCTGAGATTAGCCCGAACGAGCAGACAGGCAGACTGTAAAAAATATTTTTATGGTATTACAACTCTCTACGTTTAATTCATGAAAAAAACTGTTTTTTCACTTTAGAAACAGACACTTCAATTTGATTAGTTATTATTTGATAGTTGTTACGGGCAGTCAGAATCCCGAAAGTGTGATAACCAGTCTTAACTAAACGGTATCATATTACCCAGTCACTAAGTTGTGAAGGTCAGACTATAAGCCGACTCCCACAAAGTTGCAAAAAGACTAAGCAGAAGCTGCGGTTGAGGTCTTAATAAAAATTTCACAGTACACCACAGCAAGCAACTTACAATATCGCTTTACGAAATTAATTAGTACATTACGTATCTACCACTAAAACATTATCATCTAACATTGACATTTATCCATTTATTGGTAACTAAAACATCAAACAATCAACTAATAAAAAAAACCAGTATGATAAATAAATGCAAAACATCGCTGTCTTCATATTAACGTACTACCTACGAGTACATTAAATAGAACACACGTTCACCCACAGAACGAATTATAAAAAGTCATTTTGAAATGAGTATCCGCCATTTTAAAAAACATTAATTTTTTTAGGTTACCTACTCGTAAAAATCAAAAAAGTATTAAAAAAATGAAATCATTCTGAAATTACTATCCGCCATTTTATAAAACTGTCATTGCATTTATTTTTTTAGGTTACTTACTCGTAAAGATCAAAATAGTAAAGTTTATCTCAAAGATATAACTTAAAACTACAGAAAGCAATTTAAAGTTATTTTTATATTGCATAAGTACAGTTCGTTTTATAGTAAATGTTGTCTGGATTCCAATCTTACTGGATAATATTCTGAGATCCCTTTCCCTCCGTAAAGATTAATTTATATGCAGATTACAGTGTTATCTAAACCCAATAAACACGTTGTATTGGGTTTCGCCATGCGTTAGATTAAAATATAAGTACAATTTATGGTGGAATTTCCGCGCTAGAACTATTTCCATCTGTGTAAGTAAATTTATAAAGTAGGTAGTACTTTTTCTCCGTAAAGTACATCGATTATTGATATTTTATTAGAGAAGTGTTTTTTATACTGAGTTATGTGTGGCATGATTGTGAAACGATTCAAAAAAGGCTTTAATTATAGCAGTACCTACTATCGACAAACTGTTGGTGGACTCTTCACATGACTTTTTGTTGCCAGTATTGCCATTCAACGTGGCAATACTGCCCGCCTAATGGGTATTTTTCCCGTTGACAACGGTGCGGATAATTTTTGAAAGCCCTATGATTCCATCTTTCTCTTTTTATATATGTACATTTCCAGTTTAAGCTGACCTCTCACTGTATGGAAATTTTACCTAGGTCAGCTTATGGTTCATATTACTATTAATATGTTCGATATAAATGATCATCAAAACCTATGCAGAAAGATGTCAATTTTTAAAAAGAATTAATCTAAAAAAGACATTAGAATTCATTTTAGTAGTCGCTTTGAATTAATTAAAAGACTAATCAAGAGCAACAAAAATACTACTTTAAACTATTTAACGAAAAGTTTCAATAGCCCGAGGAACAAATGGCACTCACTTTTATATTCTGTAGAAATGAGAGTCGCATTTAAAAGGCTAGAAAATAAATTCAGAACGGAGAGATGTAAAATGCTAATTATAGTTACGGGTTATACGGATATTTGCAAACTTTGCATCCACCGTTTTTTTTCCTCGTGCCCCTGTCCTTTGACGTCCATGTTTCATCAAGTTTTATTTACCGTGTGGTGTAATAAAGAGATTTGTAGCAAAACGGAGCACGAAGGACGGTACTATTTTTGATTTCGCAACTGAGACTTTTACGTCACGAGTAAAAACAAAAGTCACTTAAGCTCGAATAAAAGAGTGTTTTAGACGAAACAAACCATTTAATTTTCTGAAACTGGATTTACCTTCACATTAAAATTGCATTGATAAACTCAGTAAACTCCAGGTGAGGTATTCATGGATTGTTTGATGATTTATTCAAGTACACTGGAGTGCTGTTTTCTGTCTAAAAAAAGTAAATTGAATCGACTCTCTAGAAGCCTATGTGAATTTCGACTTACGATCCAGTACTTTATGAAATGAAATCTAAATGAAAGTTTAATAGGACATTCCTTCCCGCCTCTAATATATAATATATATATATTTGCAGAAATTGATTTCTACAATGGTGTACCTACCCTTACTGAGTGTGAGATTTGGTAAAATTGCGAGTTCATATATGATAGAGGAGTGATTTCGGCCAATATGCGTCCACTATCCACACTAATAATATAAATAGGAAAGTGTATGTGTCTGTTTGTCCATCTTTCACGGCAAAACAGAGCGACGAATTGACGTGATTGTTTTAGTGGAGATAGTTGAAGGGATGGAAAGTGACATAGGATGCTTTTTGTCTATTTATAGCCCCCCACTTTCTAGCGCTAGCGAAGCCGCGAGCAAAAGCTAGTTCTTTAAAAATGCAACGGTAAATATATTAATATGACTAGTCTCGTTTTAAATTTAAAAGGCAGGTAGTCAGTCACCTTAACGAGAATTTAAAAAGACTACACGTATAACAGCAGACAGCCCTGCCACCGACACAGCTGATTGGAGAAAATATAGCTCAGTAAAAGTAAACCGCATGTGGGTAGTTACGAGTTTTATTAATAAACCACGTCAAACGCATCCTTCGACTGTATGAGATCTTCTTAGCTTCTTGTACGGCTAATAAATACGAGCATTTTAACTCGTTAAAAATAAGAAAAAGATTTTTTAATAAACGTGGATGTCAAAGTACCGTTCAGAGTACGTTGATTTTTTTCATTTTACCATGTCCGTGCTGTAAAACCGAACGTCACGGGAAGAGAGACCTCGGTGCAAATACAAAAGGTTTTATGGGAAATATGGATGAGTATTTTTTTTAACTCACTTTATTAAATGCGCTTATATTTCTCGCTGCTGTGAAGTTAAGCTTGTTTCCTCGGTCGTTATGCTATTCACAGCCGCAAAAGGTAAAATTAGTTGGTTTGGTTCACAATCACGTTCTACCACTAAAGGAAGTTGGATGCACCATTATTTAAATAAGCCGTATCAAAGGTTTTTATCAACGAGTTTTTAGAGTTATGTTTTTTGGTTTTATTTTGTTACTGTCAAAACTTACCAACTTTATTTCACAAACATTTTGCTTTCTTCTTTTCCGCATAACACATACACATCACTCCAGTAGGTAATCCCCAAAGGCGTCACTATAGTAAACCCACATTTCGTCAGTTATGTAAAGTCCCATGTAATAGGGGGCGAGCCAATTGCCAACCGGGCACAAATCCAGACTCCAGGCTGCTGAGAAATTCCAGATGGAAAAACCGAATAACAATTTGCCTTAACCGGGAATCGAACCCAGGACCTCGTGCCTAGTAGCGCTTCCGACTAGACCAACGAGGCAGTTAACAAGTACTTTTCTACATCTTTAACTTTGTATTTCCAATCATAATCCACATTCAGATTTATTCAATATACAAACAACCATTCATGTATAGCAACTCACACACTGACAACATACACATAAAATAAGACGTAGGGAAATTCGCCATTTTCTTTTTAATTCTAAGGTTCAGATTATTTACGCACGGGTAGGTAAGTACTATCAGTACTTCAATGCGAATGAAAATAATTTATAACACAAAAGACAGCAGACACTTTAAGTAAGCAGGAGAATAACTCGTTCTTTATTTGAGTAAGAGGTGGTCGCGAAACGATGTCATTATTTTTCCTTATATCACATTCCGTAACCGTTGAACAAGTTTCTGAAAAGGATATGAACACACGTGGAGGACCATAAAACCGTTTACCAGGAAAACAGAAGTTTGCAAGAGCCTTACCGCAAGGACGTGTTTCTATACAACAAAGGAGAAACATCCCAACCACCTCATATTTCTTTGAGGAAAAACACAGTATTCATAACCAAACAAAACATTAATTTTATTCAAAAGCAAAACAAACTAACTGTTTGTAGTTTAGGCTGGCTTAAGAAGCACTAATTTTGAACTCGACTTTTGTGAGTAAGGTCGAAATGCCTTTATTCTAATTTATTTAAGGCATACGCAAGTCCAGTAAAGTCAGGTCGTCGGAAAGGGGTTTAACTTGCAAAAGGTCAGGTAGTTCTGAATTTTGTGTAATATTTGGAGGTTCTAATGAAAATGTTATATATTCAACTTTAAATGACTTCCGCTCGTTCCAGCGTAAATTAATCTGTTTGAAATAAGTACTCGTACTTGTCCAAGAAAAAATTGCTTTCGAACTACAGTTCTTTCTGAGATGCGCTAAGTAGAAGAAAACGATTTCTAGCACGAAATTCCTCTTAGTACACCTGAATATCATACCAATCAAATATATATTACTCACCTTTTTTCATCTTTACCAATAATCTTAGATTATGATTTAATTAATGAACCTTAACTGGTAAATTCAAAGTAGGACGGTAAGACAAGTCTAGTCTCTTTAATTTATTCAACTCTCAGAAGGTTCAAAATGTGAAATCTTGAAACACTAAACAGTAAATATTTTCCAACACTGTCGGATCAATAGAGGATAGTTCCGTGTCTGCATATGAATAAATGAAAACCCTTTGTCGTCCTGTTTTAGCCCCGAGCTTTAAAAACTGGTAGTGAGTTCACGGACACGTATAAAAAACACAAATAATTCAAACGAATACTCCCGGTGGTGTATGAGAGCACTTCCATGAGGGTGAGACGGATAAGTTAGAAATCTGCAAAATTACACACATATATATATACCTTACAAGAGTTACTGGTTGAAAAATTATTCAACAATTCACATGAAAAGAGTTTTTATCGATGAAGTTTAAAGATTTTTTTTTTCAGTGAAATTTTTTTTAGGTCCATTTATTCTGAGTAGGTTGTCCAACCTGTATCGACAGAGTGGGTAAGATGGACTAAAGAGATTATTTGTTTTATTCGTATATTTTCTAAACACACGTTGTTACAAGATTTTTATTTTTGCTTCGCTTCTTCGAATTTTTTTTTCATGAATTTTTCTGTTTTTTAATAGTTATTCTGCTATTCGGGGCTCAGAAAAATCCAACACCGTAAAAAGTCGTATCAGCCGTTCTCGCGTTATAAATGGTGTAACTAACCCAACCCGACTATGTTTTATATATAGAGAGAAATGTTTCCTATATGGTATTGTAATAAGGTAATATATATATATATATTACCTTATTACAATACCAAAATGCTTATTTTATATACTAAGAACGGAAAATGATTGTGTTTAAAAAATATTTGGTCCATCTCTCCTCGACTTTACCCTTTATCTCGATAATTTTGCGTAAACGTTTTCCATTGAGTTTATTATGAAAATGTTTGAGACAAAATCTTGAGAAAATTAATATTCCGTCCCTACTGTTTTCGTTAAAACTTACATTGTCTCGTAATCAGATTATGGCATAACTTTAAGGATCTAGAAAACCATCCGCCAAAATATCTTAATTAAGAAGAGATCTTTCATGGATGGAGCGGGTATCGGTTGGGGCAACCGGGGCAACCACTGTCGTAATCTTGTCCCCGCCCCCTCACTGTGGCAAAACTTGTAATGGCATCTAAGTTAAACATAAGTTTTTTGATAAGTCAGTGTTTAAACGATAGGAATGGGGGGGGGGGGGGGGTACAGGTTGCCCGGGTGTGCGGGGAAATGTGTAGTGATGCCAAGTCGCACGTATGTCGATGGGGTTGAAAATATATTCGAATTAATTTTAGTTGAAGATTTAATGTTATTTTATATTTTAGAGAGCGCCATTTAAAATAGTGATGTGGTATGACTATAAATGTGTTAAATACATTATTAAACTGACTTTTGAAATAAAATGCAGCTATATGCCTGGTTATTATCTATTAAGTATATATGATACTTTACTGAAATATTTTTTTTGTTAATACACACGTAAGTGAAAAAAAAAAAAAATGTCATTGCATTGCTTAGTCCTAAAATTACAAAATAATTATGAACTGTGACTCATTACGTAGTAGTTACGAATCCACCAACCAGTATTTATTTCTCTGTTCCTGTAACGAGTTAAAAAATATAATACGTTTTTCACCGCAGCCCTTAATCGTTCTCAGTCATTACAATTCTATGTATTTAAAATCGGATAAAAATTCGATAAAAAGAAACAAAACGTGCAGGTTTAATATATTTTTATCGATATCGGTACGCTTAGTTTCCCCTTCACTAAGAAGCAACAGGGTGCTGGACGCCTGCGCGTATCACCCCGGCAAGGATAAATGGGCTGGCAGGCACGCTCCGGCCTCAGATTCAAGTGAAGAGCCAGCGAGTTGGGTCGGAATTCCCACCTCGCTCCCGCGTTTCTCTTTCGTAGTAATGTGCTTCCCACCTATCTAAGGGAAGTTTTTTTGTGAAGTGTCCGAAATTTTCTGTGATGAAGACTTATTACATTATGACTTTGGTGAATGCTGGTGGTGAATGAGTGGCCGTTTTAAAGGTGAGTTTTAATTTTAAGGCATTTTATTTCTTAGTTTATGTTTTATAATTTTTTAAATTTTATTTGGCTTTTTTTGAACTGTATAATTATTTTGCTGTTTTAAAATTGTATTAAGTGTTATGTTATATTTTTAAGTTTATGTATTAGCAGATATTTAGTTTATATTTTTAAGTTATAGGAATACTGTAATTATTTAATAGAACATATTTTTTCATAAGTTAATTTAAGTTATGTTAAAGTTTTATTTTTAATTTATTTTAAGTTACGATTAAGCTTCACTATTAAGTTTCTTTTAAGTTGCTACTAACCTTTAGTTTTAATTCAATTTTAAGTTACGATTAAGTTATAGTTATTTTTTTACTGGATTAAATTCTCCATCGGTTTAATAACGTGCATCAGGAACAACCACAATTTGGCAGTTTCGGTATCGGATATTTTAATAAAATAAAATTCGTACGGGACTACAGCATCCACGAGGAACGAAAGGGAAATACGCGGACATTTAATTGGAATGATTTTTATTACAGTTCATAAAATTGAATAGAGAATTAAATAAATGTTTTAACGACTAAAATTCGAAGTAAAAATTTATCTGCGAAAAGCAGCGGAGAATTTGCAGACAAAATATTCTGTTCTACAGAATAAATATTAGGGGAAATTTTAAAGTCCACAAAAAAAAATACCGCGATATTTTTTAGCTTTAGCATAATAAAATCGTATCAAAATTCAATTAGGTTGATCGCAAACTTCCGAATCAGCAATGCAAATTAGGGAAATGAGATGTTGATACAATTTTAATATGCAAATTAAATAACCAAACAGTACTAATGTGTGGGTGGGTGATATTTAAATTCATTGGTACATGTATTATGATATCGAGTAAAATAAATATTACTTTGTTTAATTTAAATTGTAGATTTCAGTAAAGAATTTCATGGAGAAAAAATACACAATTAAATTACAAAAATACATAAAAATATTGGAACCTACTGAAAATTAGAAAAAAAGGTCTTCCAATTTCCGTCTTTAGCTTAACGTACTTAAAACGTACGATAATTCCAAAATGATGACAATTTCTTAAATAAGGAAAACCTATTTAAAAATTGCATATTCATAGGGTTAAGAAGGAAAATAATTATAAAATAGGAAACGTCCGCGAATTTCAGGGTTTGCTGAATTTGCTGCAGAAGAAAAAAGAAAAACGTTTTTTTAGATTGGTCTTAATAACGTCATTACTCCATTTTTTATTACAGCATTATTTTTATTACTTTCAACCTTTTATTCCAATTATAGGTAATAATTTAAAATCAAAAACCCTTTACACATAATATTCCAATCAAAGATAAAGGTTTGGGGATAAAGGCGTTAGTCTAGTAGTCGCAAGTGCGACTAAGTTTTAGGTCGTGGGTTCGATTCCCGGGTCAAGATAAGAGTTATTGAGCTATTGGTTTTGTGCCCGGTTAATCCAATAGACACGCTCTCTATTAAATAGGACTTAAAAATAATTGAGAAAATGTGGGTGTACTACAGGTACACCTCTGCCTAATCTTTTGGGGCAAACAGGCGTGATGTTATGTTAAAATTAAGAAATAATGAAAACTACAATAAATAATAGACAAAATAGTATAAATTAGCAATTCCATGATTCGATTTGAGTCTATACGGGACTACTTAAATTAATCACAACTTACACCTTTGAACAACACAAGTCGAAATTAATTTCTACGAAAAGAAATATCGCATTTCGATTTATTACTCTTCTAGTCTATGTTTTCTTAAAGAAATAGACTTTAATTATTAATTTTCGAGTTCGAACACAGAGAAAATATTTATTCTGAGAAAAAATAAGACTTGTTAAATTAATAAGGTTCAATCGAATTTATCGAGACTACAAAATAAATTGGATCTCTATTTAATAATATTTATTTCAAGTCTCAAAATAATACGGATTACAAATATTATTTCTTAGAAATAATAACTCACAATCTCTTCGTTTTAAATTTTACAAAAGAGAAACCAATAATGGATAATTGTTTAATTCTGGTTGTAATGAAAATGTAAAATCAATAAGCAATCATGAAAATTAAAAAGTCTGAGTACAGAATAAATTCAAGAAAGTATTAGGACACACTTGAAATAAAATTTACGAAAAATGGTTATAAAAACTTGGAAATTGCAGACTTAGCACCTGTATCATAGACTGTAATCAGTAATGTTCGAGTTCAAACGCTTATATTTTTTCTGAGAAAAAAATAAGACTTGTTAAATTAATGGGATCAATCGAATCTATCGAGACTACAAAATAAATTAGATCCCCATTAAATAATATTTATTTTCAAGTCTCAAAATAATACGGATTACAAATATTATTTCTTAGAAATAATAACTCACAACCTTTTCATATAAAATTTAACAACAAAAAAAACCGATAACGGATAACAGTTTAATTCTGATTGTAATGAAAATGTAAAATCAATAAGCAATCATGAAAATTAAAAAGTCCGAGTACAGAATAAATTGAAAAAAGTATTAGGACAGACTTGAAATAAAATTTATGAAAAATGGTTATAAAAACTTGGAAACTGGAGACTTAGCACCTGTTTCAAGCCATAGGTGCCATTAGCGTATGTAGGTACCGTACGTGTGTTGGGCTTTCATTGCGCGATTATAACTTTTTCCACACCAACGTTCGTTTGATAACGTGTATTGAATGTAAAAATGTAATCCGGCTTTTAATGTTAAGGCTTCGGAAACGGACCAAATGATACGTAGGAAAACGGTCGCATTAATTCTCAATCAAAATGTTTTACGATTCGTATTTTTACATATTTGAAAATGTAATTTTCAAGTTATGAAATAAGGGACCATGAATTTAAACAATCGCTTTGAATATGTTCCAAAGGCATCTTTAAAAGCTGAGGCGTCTTTATAAAAGACGTAAAACTAGCAGCCTCTCTCAACAAGATTATTGGCAAAACCGGTAGCTAACTGAAAAACGTTTGTCGAGGTCTACGAGAAAACATACTCTGTATGTCAAATAAAATCACGAGGACTAAGCACACAAATGTCAGTTTAATTACCCGGATAAAAAATGCGCCTTTCGTTTTATTAATAATGTTAGGGAGCCTTTGAAGTTGAAAGCCGCCGCCCCTCTAAGCCCTAGAGAATTGGTTACCTAAGTAGAAGGTGTGCTTGTAGTACGTCCACTGTTCACCGATGGCTGTATAAGCCCATTGTTTTAAGGAGCAGCCCTGAGATGAGTTCGTCTTTAATATAACGGCTAATACTGCGCACGTATGTCTTGTCGATTGAGCGTAGGACAGTGGGATTAGACGAAATTAAAATGATAATTTCGACAATAATAATTTTAAAAAATGCTACGAGTGTGGCTGCTGATCTTTTGATCCCTAAGTCGGGAAAAATTTACTATTCCGGATAGTCTATGATTTGCAGTTTTTATTTTTTTTTAAAGAGACTCTGCCTCGAGTACGCATGAGGTCCTGGGTTTGATTCCCGGGACGAGCAATGTAAAATTAGGATTTTTCACTACGAATTTCTCAGTAGCAACCTGGAGTGAGAGGAGAGATGTGTGCCTGGTTGATAGCAATAGGCTCACCCCCTTTTACATGGGACTTAACAACATGACTGGTGAAATGTGGGTGCGCTATCGATATACCTATGCCCAACCTTTCCAGGAATACAGGCGTGATGTTATGTAAGAAACACTGTCCCCCTTCTTGAGTTAGTCCCCCAAATTCTTTTAGGTACTTAATTTTCCTGCGTCACCTGAAACCAACCCTTGCAGTAAGCACCTGGGTGGTCGTACCCTGGGCCGGCCTGGACAGCGTACCTCCTTAGGCGGGCACCATGACTGTGGAGACTACAGTTTAAAAATAAAAACGAAAAAAAAAAATTACGATCGAGGTAGTGTCAATTTGGGTATTAGTCCAACCAATATAATAAATGCTGGCGAATTGCGCAGATCACGGATTTGACTCTTTAGCAGTTCTATGCAATCAGTCTGTTAAATGAGATTCATAAGGGCCACATATTGTAAAGGTATAAAAAGGAAAATAATACTTTTATCTTATTCAATCTTTACTTCAGCTGCAGTAAGAAATAAAAAAATAGTATTCAAAATTACTAATGAATAGGTAGGCACATTAGTAAGGAACATTTTCACAAGAAATAAGCAATGCTTCACCAAAAGCGCTTGTACTATACGGATGATAGTGTCTCTGCCTTCCTAACTTCGCCTGACTAAGTTTGGGGACTGCAAACCTATGGCCCCGTCCAATACGAAGTCTTACCAAGTACCTATATCATGCCTTCTGCATCTGTGTAGCCACTCAATACGCTCAACTAAGCCAGTTATAACTACCGTTACTAAGTTTCTCACTAATAACTTTCATATTAAGCACGCAACGGTGATGCTAACTTGTTAAATAAACTTACTATATACAGGGTGGAACAGACATTGACGCACAAACTGAAACCATGATACTGGACCCCCCAGTGACTTTTTCTTCATCATTACTTTTTCTTTTTGAGTTTTTTATACTTAAATAGTAAAAAGTCTAGTAGGAATCATCATTTCTATTAAAACCAACGCGATTTTTAATTAAAAAGTTAATACAATACGTCTCTTATTAAAAATCCCACTGGATTAGGTTGAAATCAGGAATATTAACAGTTTTAATTAAAAATAAAAACAACTTGAAACATAAAGAAATTAGGTTAACCGAAGAAAAATTTCATCACTGGGGGTCCATAATCATATACTGAACTCATGGTAACAGTCTCTGCTACGTACAATGATGAATAACAGCCGCTCATTGTCTACTATTCAGAGTTTTTAATTAAAACATTAAAGTTCTACAGCAGATTTTTTAATCAAATTACAACTCATTTATCATTAAAATATATAAATTCTTTTTTATTCCAAATCTCAAACTTCACTTACAACAAAAGCGGAACATTCGCGCCGCAAAGTAAAATTTCATTTTCATAAATTTTAATCTCGATAAATTATTTTCAAGTGAATGAGAGAACAAGAGGGACACACTGGGAAAGGTAAAGGAATTAATCTAATGTCAAGCGTCCCAAATACAATAGGGGAACAAAAACTTTTTCATTTTACTCACCGGACCCCTGGCTGGCGAGAATATTAGTTGGGGGTATTTTTCAACAAATATTACCGTGTTATTGGTACAGCCAATCAACTTACCTGTTTCTTTGTAACACGTAGCAGAAATACGGTAGGCGATATAAGTAAGCTGCTTATTTATAAGCAAAATAATTTTGTAGGATTCCTTAACCTCCGACTTATCGTAAAATGTTTCATAAAACATATAAAAATTTTCTTAACAAAAAATCATAAATAAAACAAGGGACATAATTAGACTTTGCGAGATAAACGAAGGAAAAGGAAAGAATAATCCTGAATTTTCCTAGTACGGAACATCACGCAATAAGGGCCGATGATCCGGGCTCAGTTTGGTGGTCAATCACGACCTTTATTAACGTTCCTCATTGTTAGCTGTAAACCACTTATTCGGATCAAGCGACAATCATTGAGTTTATTCGGGAATTAGTTTTGTGTGAATGCGCAAGGGACCTCGCAATTTTACACAGACATCAAAAGGATGTTTGGTTTTAATGGCATTAAGTTGCCTTTAAAACGTTTAACAAAGAGTCCGGTAGCGATACTTGTGATAATAATATCACAAACAGCGCAAAAAATCCGAATTCCACAAAATGAATCCCTGACGTAACGCGCTACTTACACATTGGGGCTAAGGGAGCATTTTCTACCTAATTAAAGCTGGAAACGCGAAAAGTTTACCAATAATCCATTTTTCCTCAGTGTCCGTATTCTGAAACTCCGCTCCCCCGACCGAGCCCAGTGCGACGAAATGTGAAATTTCAATTCCACAGCAAGATTTTTATTAAAGTATCGAAGCTTGGGAACCGTTCGAATATAGTTTGGAAACAAATAAACGACTTTCCCGCTCTTTTTCCTTTTTTATACATAAAAGCGCCGAGTTGATTTATAGTCGGAGCTCTGAGCGGCCACGCCGCTGCGTCCTGCCGCGAATCTTGATCGACGAAGCATTTCAATTTATTTTATGAGTCGACACCTTCACAAGGGTCTGTTCTTACTAAAATACCCCCAATTCGGTCACCCTGACATTTATCCAATGAAAACAATTTACTGTGCTTTCGATATGAAAGAGGGAGAAATCACTAGCTTTTCTTTATGTCTTTGTCTAGTTCAACTCGTTATCATTTGTATAGAAACGGTCTTGCCGTCGATCTTTTCACTTTCGCAACTTGGTATTTTAATGAGATCTGTTACTATCTTTTGCATTTGTCCTATTTTCTAATGAAATTGTAGGCTGCGTAAAGCATTTATTAAGATAAATGATTTTTAATTGCATCGTTAACTAGGTAAGAATTTGAGAGCTAGTTGCCGAGCAAAACCGTGTTATGTAGCCGACCGAAACGAATTCGTATTAAGTTTTTGTAGGACAATCAAATATCAGTTTAACGGAACGGGAACTGACTATGGGTGGTAAAAAGCAACGCATTCTGGCACACCACACGTCCGCAAAAAGTTCTTGAAAGTGCATCGAATGGTTCGACAGTTGCACAATCAATGCGCAATCAACCCAAAACGATTTTATACTGTGGCTTTTACAATGTTCGGCTCACAATTTTATTTTCTGGCGCTTGTATGTGTTTCTTAAAGAGTTTGCAAACGAAATACTCTGTTTATATTACTTACTGACTTTACACTGAACCAACTTATCACTGGCAAAACCCTGTAATTATATAGTACTTACAAACATTAAACATATCAAATCACATAAAATCTCTTAAAAGAAATATATTTATGTGAGAGAGTATATAATATATTTATATAAGATTTTCCCTGTAACATGATAGAGGAGAGCTCGTCAATTTGTCAATTTCTACCAATCAAGTGATCAAAGCTGATTTAGTAGGCGCCTTCAGAAGTCAGCAACCAATGCGTGAATAAATGCGTGAATCCACTTTTAAAATAAAATTGTGAAATCAAAGTCGTGTCAGTATTTGACTTTTCTGAACCAGTAGCGTTTGCCCTTTTTTGGGACTTTGAATTCTGGGACCTTAGTACAATGTAGTACCATGTCCTACATTAACCCGTGGCCTGTCTTTTCAGTACATTTATTTTGACGGGTGAATCTGTCGTTTTTTGTTAGAAATGCCGAAATTGTGGATTGTTCTTAATGCCAAGAACCGTGACACTTGATTTTCTATCATTATTTCCAGAACACCATGGTGATGGGTGGTTAAATAAGCCACTTTGTACAAAATACGTGAACCAGCTCGTCTATAAACATTTACCTTGTATTATCTTAAAAAATAAACTTTGTTTAAAGTGTATAATCGATAGTTTTCCAAGACGCTTGTCCTCGGTCGAACTGTAGTTAAGTCGGTAGTGTTTAAATTCCCCGACTATTCAATACAGCTTGAAAGTTCTATCGTTCTTCCTCAGTTCGAAGCAACGGGCTCCAAAGTGAGCGAGGATGACGGTAGTATTAATTTTATAACTTTCGTAAATTTTAGTTTATAATGTTTGGAGTCGGTACTATTTAATGATCCTGTCTTCTGCCTCGTAGGTTTAGCGGTCGCAAGCATGACGTCTTGGGTTCAATTCCTGGGTCAGGCAAAGTGTTGTGTGGTTTTTCCATCTGGAATGGCAGCAGCCTGGACAGACGCCTGGTTGCTCACAATAGGCTCGCCCTTTGTGTAGCAAAATGTGGGTGTATTATAGGTACACCTCTGCCCTTTTCTTCCCTTTCGGAAATAAACTCTATCGCTCGTACTCAACCAGTCTGTGCTAACGTCTTAGGCGTTTAGTTTCGGAAATTCAGGATCGAAATTAACTTCGATAACAGTCAGGCAGTCAGATATCCATAGAAGGTTCTTGAGTGTCTGCGCTCTCTAGATCCCATTTTTACTGAAGACCACGGAAGCCAGTGGTTGAGCAGTCAACAATCGCGAGACGAAATTAATGAAAAAAAAATACTTTCAAATCGATTTATTGTTAAAAGAGCTGATCTTGATACTATTTAAGGCCAAATTGTTTATTTTACATTATTAATCTGTTTAATAAGATAGAGGATTTGAGAAAAAATCCTAAACAGCATACTCTATAGCCCCACAGTCTGAGATTGCAAGACGTGTTGAACGATTTCAGAATAGTTCGCGGACGTCAGGAAGAGTGATGAAGTAAACCACCCACTTAATGTTCACTTTGTGTTCAGTACAAACGTACGCAAAGTACCCTTTCTAAAGTATGCCAGTAAAAGGTTCTAAATGTTCTTTGTCCACATTTTGGGAAGAAAAACATGGAACGTTGTAGGTACAGAGAAGGATTACGAGGAGCAAAATAACATTTTCTTTTCCAAAGCTAGGTTCAGATTTTAGTGTAGTTTATTCAGTTTCCTATAAACTGCGACACACTGATGAGGCAAAGGAAATCGCGGCGCTGTTTGTAATTCACTTAAAAAGTAAACGTAGGCCCACGCGCTTGCTACGCGCTTGCTACGCGCTTGCTACGCGCTTGCTACGCGCTCGTAGACTCGCCTTTACATCGTAGCTCGTAGCATATGTTAAAAGACCGGTTCAAACTGTACTGTGACAATGTAAACAAGTTAGCGCTTTTGAAAAGCCGCGTGAATTTTGAAACGACGCTCTGGCGGAATTCCGCCGGTGTCTGGCCTGCGTTACCCGCCAACCGAAAAGGTAAATGGGTCATAAAGGCGTATCAATATTGACCGCGCGACTCCCATCCAGCGTACATCATGCCCGTTATATTGGCCATATCTCACGTTATGCGGAGAAGCCATTTTTTCGCTACTAATTTATGTACGTGTCGCTCTTTTTATTTTTTTAAGCGCGTCCCTTTTTCGTATTTTGATATTGGGATCGAACAAACGCGTTGCGGTTACCGAAATAATGCGAGAGTGGAGCATATAAATCGTGAGAGTTTAAATCATAGGGCCTCGGTACAAAAAGGCTGTCAATTAAAGTGATGTTATCGATATTTGTGAATCGGGAAAGTGGATCGGCTACAGTGCCAAGTCTTCGGTCACTAGTCTGGAAAGTTATATTATGAATGGGGTCGATGTTAGCATGACAAGTTGCTGCAAAATATTTCGTGTAAAGTTAAATATTTTACTGGGTAATACGATACCCCTAAGTACGAATAATTGTCCAATTTTGGGGATTCCGACTATCCGTAAGTAAATGTCACCTATCTGCAAATGCTGGTACGTAGGATTAACATGCTTTTTGAGGCACGATGGTCTCAATATGAGATCGATGGTTTCACTGATCTACGAACTGACCACTAAGCTTAATCAATGATCAACCGTACGGGTCTATTAAACTTCACCACAAAACCTGCGACTGGCTCAATACGATGCCTGTTGTTCTTACGATAGCATCACAGTTCAATTTAAAGTACAAAGCACGTTGAGCCACAACATCCAACACTTGTACCGGTAAGCCGAAAAGTTAACTGGGGCGGAATGCTATAACTCCAAGTCTACCTTTTGTGTTGAATTAGTGCAACTAAGTTCTTGCAACGCTCAAGTTTTTAAGAGCTTTAATGCGAATTTGTTTTAAGTATAATGGAAACTTTGTGGAACAAAAAAAGGCAGCTTGTAGAGTTGACTTTGATTAGAGTTCAGAGTTTTCAGAGAGAACCCTATCAAATACAAAATGTTGTTGTTTTTACGATAGTTGTTCGCAACGAAACTATTTAAACAATCCAGAAAATAACAGTCGTTTCGAGAGTCTGTTAAAAAATACTTTGTAAGAAATCGCAAAATCACAATCACCTCCTCTTTTTTGTCGGCTAAAAATCTCTATTGGGAATCCCGCCATCTTGATTAAATTCCATTCAAGGAAACGGGCTAATTACTATTTCCGTAAACAGTTTTATGATTAAGCTTTTGTTGTAATCCGTGTTTCGCAACCCTTTTTAATTAGGGAGTGATATATAATTAGAAGGGATGCCGATGGTGTTAACAAAAGGATAATCAGGGTGTTAGGCCGAGCATCTTATTTCAATGAAACGTAACGTTTATGCCAGGTAACCCTGGTTACCGAGAAAAGTGTTGAAGGGGTAGTTTTCTATAAAGGGTGGTGAAAACTTTAGTAGCCACAACCGTTAGTTACGATTAAGCACACTCCTTGCATTGTCGTCTTTATGAGTACACGTACACAGAAACACACAGGGCAACGCAACATTTACTTTAGAATAGCTATTGTGCTGTCGAGCAATGAAAAATCAATTTTTAAGTCCTTCGTCGTCGGTTAAGCAACCAACTCCGCACACCTAAACTTGATGTAGTTTCAAAATATCTAGACGTCGTATAACCAAATAAACTCCCTTAAATTACGGTTTATACTGATAGCGAACATAAAATTCTCACGAAGAGTTGTTTTAGGCCCTACTTTACATAATGATACGGATATAAAACACTTTCGGGTTATCATGCATAAGCTACACGTGCGCCTTCATATATTAAAGTGTGATAAAAAATTAATATATCGCTTTCCTTTCTCCTGTACACTAGAACGGGGCCTTAATACTCAGTTTTGTAAGGCACAATAATATATTGCAGAACTATAAATGGCAAAAGTATTCAAACTATCATTAAGGCTACAACAGGAAATCTTTTGTCAGAATGAGAGTCGTGCGGAAGCCACATGCAAGGATATGCTGGATAGAAAAATCACTACCTAGCCGATTGATGAAATTGCTTTTCTATCGTCGTCGTGTGCCACAATGAGCCACAATAAACCCTCCAAGCCTGTAGACTCTACACTTTACGCACAAAGTGACTGGCCACTATGCCAGCTGTTATTTATCTTTTTTTTTCATTTCATTCTTTCAAATCGAAACTTGGCATTTCTAAAGCATAGTGTCAATCTAAGTTCTATTTATTTATTATTCAGAATTCAGAATTCAAAAGGACAATGATAAAGAAGGATTTTTGCCAGTTAAATAGATTTGAAATTATACTGAAATGTAAATATCACAATAATAGAAATACATTTTTAAGCGCGGATAATAATGAAAGGAAAAACAAAAAGTAACGAAAAATCACGCCATCTTTTTTAAAAGAAATAGTGCTGTGTCAATAGCAAAGTTGATTTAAGGCATTTGAGTAGATCAAGTCGATGGTAAATTAAAAATATAATCAAAATATACAATTTTGTATAAAACGTTTTAAGCCACCTCAAACTCAAAAAGAAGTTATTTTGGAATTGGTTAGATGGCTATAAAATACGTACATTACTGTTAGCTATCAAAATTAAATATATAAAAAACCGGCTTTATTTTAGAGCAATTTAAAGAAGTAAATATGTTCCCTATATTTTAGTACATACTTGAAAGAAATCTAGGTTATGTTAAATATCATTAAGCTCCTAAAAATGACCAGTCTTTTAAAAATCGAACGTCATAAACGTTTACGTTTAGTCTCCAGTGTTTATGGAACACCTACACGGATTTCAAAATTCCAAAATGGGATAGTCGTTATCTCCCTGTCTATTTGTTTGGGAGGGTTTGCATTACTTTTATTCTATTTACATTAAGCGGAGCGTTTGTAAAGATTATCCTTAGAAATAAACAATTGCGAAGGAGTGGGGGCTGCAGGACTACGTCGCGGTCGACTGCGTCCCGCTGATAACAGCGCTACGTGAGCCCGAATATGTTAGCGATACACATACTTTTCGCTGATTTAGACGATTATTCCGTACAACAACAGAACTATTGTTTTCTTTTCTTAAGGTAACATGCCGTTTGTGTAATAGGGGACATGTTGGAGTTTGTTTCAAGTTAGTAAGTACGGATGTTTTTGGGCAACTAAGTACATT
Source organism: Phlogophora meticulosa (assembly GCA_905147745.2). Lineage (NCBI taxonomy): Eukaryota > Metazoa > Arthropoda > Insecta > Lepidoptera > Noctuidae > Phlogophora > Phlogophora meticulosa. The sequence goes on along the minus strand of LR990517.1, from coordinate 2,448,281 downwards.
TATTACATAATATTTTCAAAGATGTTAACAATCATCCATTTAGTTTTAACGGATTTATCTTAAAACATGCAGTATTTACATACTAGTATTCCGGTATTAGGTAAAGCCTATACGTCGGAATAATCCTACGCAAAACACTTTGGATTGGCTCTTGATCTAAATCAGTTTTTCAATCACAACATGCCTGCTTCATCTGTATGCAGACAGTTTAAAATTCATACACATTGCATTCGAAACGATTCAATTCAATGCACTATTTTTCATTTAGTATCGACTCACTGCAGCGTTGAGTTGAGCCTGAATGAATGGTGTTCAAATTAGTAGTAAGTTAAAAACTCACTTTGGGGCCTGATCCGACATAAAATATAATTTTGAAATTCACGTTTATTATGTCTGGGTGGGTTACCCAACACCCTTTACGCTGAGTAAAACGACTCGTAAAATATACGAGAGCCGTCTTAAGCAGGCATCCTCGCTCGACTTGCTTAATTATTCATTACTTTGCTTAGTTACCCAAAAATCCGAATCACATTTCATTTATAAGATATTGAACTCTAAAAATGTTTATTTTAAAAACGCGAGTGGAATTCGTGAGTAAATATTTTAAGACATCCAAAATCTAATCCATCTAGCTGATAGTTTATTGAGGGGTGAGTTCAAAGTATGAAACGTAGCCCCCTCAAGTCAGGTGCGCACCGAAATGAGAGCCAAATTAAATTTTCCATTCGTCTGTAAAAAAATCAGAGAGCAAAAGATTTCCACTCCAGTGGGATTGCTAACAATAATAGCGGTGCATTTTTGACTGTAGCTAAGATAAAAAGTACTGCATCGTCGAATGTGAGGGAGTCAAATTTTAAAGGTAGAAGTTCTTTTGATCGCGTGCTCTTCACCAATAATGCCACATTAAAATTGCAAAATGGACGTCTTTGTTTCCGCTCACAAGTCTTTTTCCAAAGAGAGCGGCATTTGTATCAAGTTGGTGATTGTGGAATGTCATTTTCTGCTTCATTTCACTTCGTAACAAAAAATATGGAACCTAAAATCAATTATCTTTATCAATATTGTAAAATATACATCCCGGTGGAATTAGAGACGTATTTGTAAAGCTATCTGCGGCGAGTTTTTAAGAAAAAAAACTAGTGTTTCTTTATTAATATAAATGGCTACAAGTAGGAATGCCGAAATGCATTTTAGAGAGAAATAGGAGAAGAGTGATGCTCGTAATATTTTTAGTTTGCGGAAAGAACGAGACAGTGATGTGTTGGCTCATTTGTTAGGGCTCCGGGTAATCGAATAGAAGACATGGATGCTTGCTAATTGTACTGGGTAAGACTGTTCTTAGAAAAGGTTTGTTAAGACAGTTAATTGTTTAACTAAAAGATATACAGTGTCAATTAGTTGGTGGAACTTTACTGATGTATCGGGTATAGGTTTTAAAACATAGATGTTTTTTTTTTAACTCATTATTGCTCATAGCTTTTGCGTCCCGAGACAATTGATCACGTGCACTATTTAAAATCATAAGTGAATTAAAAATCCTACATCCGACGCATGTATCACAATTAATTAGATTAATAATGTATAGGTTCCATTGATAAGAGAATAATTGTTACGTTTTCGGCCGGCCAAACCGGTACTGTGAGTGGTCACACCTTTTAGACAACATTTCCGAACGTCCATTAAAGGATTTGAGAGATTAAGCGAGTTTCCAAGCCATGCCCCTGTGCGTTTCGTTTTTGCACTTAAACGTATAACGATGTCGGAATAGCTGTACTTGTTTTTAAGGTAGGATTTTGGTTTAGGTAGTAAAGTAGTACATGAGCTTCGATAAATACTACTACAACAATACCTAGGTTGAGTTTTTGTAGTTATCACATAGAGTGTAGTTTGTTAATGATTATCCGATAAAGAGAGATCTGTTTAAATAAATAGGTAAGAAGATACCATTCTTATGAAGAAGGTTCGTACTTCTGAAACTGTGTAATCTTTTCCACTGCCGCCGATACTTCGTTCATACAATGGTTTGCTTTTAGCGACCGCCTATTGTACTCTTCAATATATTGGTGTACAATGATGATTACTGTGCTTATCGTTCTATTGGAAAAAGACACTTACTTGATAATAATGGAAAGAAAAATAAACTTAAAACACTTTCCAATTTAAAAAGATAACTTCCCAACATTATCACCAGCCTGCTTTGCATTTTTGCGAAAACGGAATTATTATTATTAAAAAAATTCTCCATCAAATAAGGGAGAAATTGTTTGATAACAACCCCACATTGAGATTATACGGATTAAATTGAAAACGTAGCCAGAAAAATATGCAGACTCACGCGCCGCGCTCGCCTTATCGTTACCTCATTGGCAATCTCGAACGGAGAGAATGTACTCTGAATATTGTTCCGCAGAAAAAGCTTAAGATTTCTTTGGTTAAATCCGCTAGGAAGCGGCGACCGTCCCGTGACGAGTATTTATGCATAACAATGTTTACGTCATACTTTTACACAAACAAAAAGCAAGTGCGAACATAAAAGATTGGTTCTTTTTAGATACGGTGTTGGTTGGATAGACAATAATGGTTCTTAGATGAGGTTAAGCATAGAAACTTATTAGGCTTCATTCACACTAAACAGTTTTATACGATTTGCAAATCGTCTTTATGGGGACTTTTTCGCAACTTACACAATAATACAACAAACAAAAACGAACTTGAAATTTTGTATACGTACCATATTTTTACATAATGTATTATGTAAAAATAACTGTATAATAAATGTTGGAAAAAAAATCTCTTCATTCGTCCAGACTTTTTCTTGTATTACTTTTAGTAGGCACACGAACTTGTTCAAATATGCCAAGTCGATAAATGTAGAACCTGATTCCGTAATGTTCGATTTTTCAAATTAGATTATCGGAACACTCGTAGTCGACATCGAAGTAGGTACATTGTGAATCGATTTGGAGCATACGGGACAGACAAAGGACGGCGAACGTTGCATTACGATAATGCATTTTGGAACACTGAAATTCCGTGGCCATACCAAAAACGAGCGATTACCGGAACGAAATTCGAGTCACACAACAATTATTCGCAAAACTCGTTAGCACAGCGAGTGACAACTATCGCTTCTGACTACAGTTTCTTAGCATACTACAAAACATTTAAACCTATAGAAAAACACATTCAAAATTACTTGTATAAGTTTTTGTATGGTTGAGGTAGGTAGGAGTATTGTCGCACAATATATTAAAGTGATACTCTAAAGAAAGTAGAGAGAGATATATAAGGGTCGATTTGAAGCCAGAAGGCACATTTTATCTCACCACATTACTTCTAAAGATACGTTCTACTTTAGCTTTGATCTTTGAAAGCACCCCTATATGGTACGCCCATCACTCCCTTTCAAATGTCATCTACAAAACACTTTCATATCACTTTTATACCCTTAAATAATTAAAAAAGAAACCGACTGGCATGAACAAAAAAGTACTCACTGAGAATAATAATTGTTAAAGTTTTAAAAAGGGATCCTCGTTGTGCTTTTTGTAGAAAAAATACGAACAGTCCTGATATTAAAATAGTTTTACTTTGACGCTGGTATTTACTGATACTATCGTACACAAAGTTGAGATGAATATTTTCATTTATCTGCTGGAATAATTTAATTAATATTGACCTACATAAGCCCCAAAATGCTTAACCATTATACGCTTAAATAACCGCTGAGAGTTAGTTCAAAACAGTTTTATATGTACGTTTAAGGGAAGTTCCACAAGTGGGTACAATTACAAATGAATAAATCTGGAAGCCGGTGATAAATCCTTAGAGCACAGTTTCCCCGTTTTATCTGCGTTATCAGGGACGTGCGATCTCCCTGCCTTCCACATGGTAAATGTGGTGTGTCATCCACTCCTTTTAAATTATACATGCGATTTTAAGTAACCAGGCATGGGATCAGGACGCAGAACCCTCAATTCCGTTTATCTGCATGATTTCACAGCGATACCCGTTCGGGTAAATTGATTGAATAATATTTTGATCTTGCACATTTTTCATGTAAACGTTTTAGTGCTCAGATTGCATACTGATAAGATTCCTACGATGCATGTAATGATGGTTACAGTTGGCTGAGGAATAGGTTAAAGGTAGTCGTTGTTGCTTTTGCAAAATTTTCAGACGTAACAATTTCCTTATCGTCTTAACAAACATAAAACGATCACTATGAGAGTGCTATTACAATTCTAGAAGGTAAGATAATAAATGAATCATCAGCAGACACAGCCGTATGATCGTAAACGATAATAGTAAAACGTAGCAATAAAGATGGGAAACGGTAAGTCACGAAAGCGAAATTCAATTTCAACATAACAGAACATCGGATGACAGATGATCTGGAATCGGCAAACAAAACAACATCGAGAAATAACGGAAAGCCCACGGAAAGGCAATATGTCGCAACAAAATGAAGAAATGACAGAGGTAGGAAACGATGCGCAAAATTTTATTACGATTCTAGGAACAGCAACGTCATACAAACTGAGAACAGATCGTGCCGACATTGTATCGAACTCAATAACTACGTATCACAAAGGAGTCACTGCATCGCCCCGCATTTTATAGCGAAACTGGATCGATCCTCTGGATATTGCTACGACTTGCAGCCTGCCCGATAGAAGATTGGTACATTAAAAATTGCACACTGAAAGGTCTATTCACGCGAATCGCACCGAGTTTCAATACGCGGAACACATCGCTTCAGCGTACAGGTGCGGTTCAGGGCACATTTTATATTAGCCGAACGCCCGGCTCTCCCTCGTTCCACCCCTTATTACCATTGGGAATGCTAATGAAAACAAACACATGCGTATTTTCAGCTGCGCTTAACATATTTAAACTCCCGCTGTCCTAAATTAAAAAACTACGCGGTTCTCAAATTGGAAAACTTTTGAGAGTAACTGGATTCACTAGGAAACCGATAAACTTTTGTTGAAGGCACTGCAACATACACGAAACTACACCTAAATAACACAAACTTCAAGTGGAAGCTAATGAAGACATCATTTTCCACTCACAGAAAAAGGTGATGGGAACAAAGTTTTTTACTTTACGAGCAGTGAAGTTTTTTAATTTAGTCCTAATGGGGGAAATATCAAACGAGGCATCAAACCATTTGCGAATACACAACGGCACGTAGCTTGCAAATGACCGATATTATACAAGACATTAAAAAACCTTTAACAAATACAGCGTGTTTGTAATATTACATTATCTGACACAACTATATTATTTTAAGCACAAATAATAATGGGATTTCATTTTGCAAACTCTATGCAACTATGTTATTCTGGGGTAACCAAAATATTCAAATTATTATTACAGAACCCATTCCTATTTGAAAGGCTTATCTTAATTGGAATATTTACAGAGATATTAAAAGAGAAAGTTTGAACGAGTACCTCGACTAATTTATAAAAGTTGTCTAAACTACGACACTTTCTAACTACTTTCTGATACTTAGGCATTACCAGGCCGTGGGTTATTATGATGGGTAAAGTGTCTTTAACTTAGACCGCAAGTACAATGATAAGGACAATTGTGGCTAATCTTATCTTTGACAAATACAAAAAGTAATGACGTGGCACAAAATTTTACGAGTAAAATAAACACTCCGTCATTTCCAAAAACCAGGAGTTTCTAAGAATGAATAAATGTGTGAATAAAACGACAAAACTTAAAGAAGACGGATATTGGAACTATCAATTGTTGTTTGAAAGGCGTTTAAGTATTTTAATAAGAACTGAGAATTTGTTCTGGACAGAGTTATTAGCTCACGATACATTGAAACCAAGTCGTGGTAGAGTGAATGTAGATATTATGTGTTCGGCCATGATGCAGTCTAGCTTATAACTATAAGCGACCGCTAGTAACCCTTTGACGCGAGAGAACGGTATAGCCTCATGGAGTCCGTCAATTGTACAAAAACTGACGGGCACAGGGATTTAACGGTTTATACACAGTTGGTACCCCCTCGCATAAACAGCTACACAGTAAAAGGCACTGAACTGCAGGACTTAAAATCGATTGTTAGTTTGAAAAGGATTGTTTTCTATTACACGGCGCAAACGTCACATTGTACTCGGCCGGTATTTTTGGGGATCGCCCTTTGACTCGACATAAGTTTACGTCTATGGTGGTATATCCCATCAAAGGATAGAAGATTCAACTTCTACTTAAATAGAAAAAAATACGCTTTATTGTGCTAAATACGGCAGCTAGTACAGTATCTTGAAATGTTGATTTAGTCATAAAATATGAGAGGCCTTTTATTTGTACCTATTTTCGTTCGTCTCAACACGATATTCGTAACGAGATTTAGAGATTTGAAATCACACTCGACATGGTTTTTCCATCTGTATGGATGGCGTAGGGCACAAAAATTCTTTTTCACTTCTCCGTGAAAGGTTTTCTAATTATTATTGACGTTAGTTATTTGTGGCTTTGTTATTTGACAATTTCACCTTGCCTTATTGACTTTTATGGGACTCCGCTTTCGGATTGGTTATTACGGGTCGTAAGGAATTTCTTTCTGGTATGCGACTTGTCATTACGAAAGAATTTGATTATAATGAGTGCAGTGCATACGTCATATCTAAAACTGAAATTCTTGTTTAAAAGCAGAGACATTTTAACTCAATAGGAGCTTGTGTTTTTGAAAGAAGGCAGTGTAACGTACGCGAGCTCGTTGTGGCGTGCTTCGTTATAGTAAAAGCTTGAGCAAACATTAAAGACGTAGCAAGTGTTGTTAGTATGCTTTAGGTAAATACATTTCCTCTGGCTCGTTTTTCAAACACACTTGTTTTGATACAGTAAAGGTAGCACAAGAGCGGCCACGTCACAAACCCGGGGATATAAGCCTCTTTCTTTAATTTATATACATAAATCCGAATTAAAACCGAAAGAGGGCCTCGAATAAATAATGTTGGCTCGTTTTTCTGAGGTCTTAGATCCGTCGTCCTACTTTATACTAGCATGTTTTTATTTTTCGTATTTAAAAACTCTGGTAATTATGAGTAAGCAGATTCAACGCGAGGAAATTTTGTGTCCCAGTTGTTTATGATTTTTTATTTGTTTTTCTTTTTTTCATTATATACAGCCGACGTTTACCTTGGCCCGGGATGCGGAGAAGTGGTTTTGTAATACAATTTCGGCTCCATTTGCTATGTTTAGTTGAGATGGTTGTAGGTGAGGTTTTTAAAACATGTGCGGTGTCGGATCTAAAAGGAGGTGGTCGGTTTGGTTCGATCAATGGCAAATCTTATCTTAACTAATTGGTATTGGCAAGTCGTGTCTACATCAGATTTCTAATAATTAACTTGGGTCAACGTCACAAATCAAGAGTACTGTTAGAACGGTGTAGTTCCCCACTTAACATAGAGAAATAAAGATTAACGCGTTAGGTAACTTTAATTGTGATTTTCTTTTTAACCTTTGCGCTCGAGTGTACGGAAAATAATTATTTGTAGTTTAAATAATGTGCAGTGATTGTTCTCGATATTTTTATTCGAAAACATTTTCATTTACCTTGAACAAATTTTCGGAATCGTTACTCTCTTTAATTAAGCATTCCAATTACTTTTCATTACATGTACATGCTCAAAATACAGTTAAGAATATTGTATGCTTTAAATAACTCCCATTTTAAATACATTTCCCGAGATACGGGCCCACGCTTATATAATCATTATGCTTACAATTTTCATTCAATATCCAGTTCAGCACAAAAACCGATAAAAAATCTGCAGCACGCACTTTTCAGAAAACAGAAAATACTAATGAAAATAAACCAATATGCTGCAAGTTAAAACAATACTTCGTTACGATGCCAAACTTACCCGACTTGCCTCACATTCATTAGGGGAGAGCGGGCGTAAAATGTTATAGTAACAAAGAAAAAAATTAAAATGCTCTTTCACACGTACAGCCAACGTACGTGGCTATTTGTTCGTTCTATGTTTGTTTTCGCTATCGAAAGGGGAGCAAACTGTATTATGTTAAAGCCTGATTTTGATTAATTTTGTTGATGAGCTTTTGAGGGTTTCATGTATATGGCAACGTACGTGGCACTTTATAGTCTGCATGTTACAAATCTGTGACTGAAAAACTAAGCTATATAAGTAAATAAATAATGCTGGACAATCCACACAGCATCATCTAGCCCCATGCTAAGCATTGCTTGTGTTATGGGTACTAGATGACTAATATACTTAATAAAATACATTTCATACATAGATATTTTTTTTTATCATACATAGCAAATACCCAGAACGCCCGGAACAAATCTTTGTAGATCGTACAACCATTTGTCCCGAAGTGGGAATCAAATCCGCAACCTCCTGCGTTGCAGGCGGACCTTCGCCCTCTGCGCCACATAGGTCGTCATCCTATCGCGATATGACCATATTCTTACCAAAGCGATCAACGCGCGAACACACGACCGTCGCGTTTATTTTGTTCGGCGAAAACCAAACGCGTCATCACGCCGACAAAGGGCGCCATCCGGTTTTCCGGACAAATGAACGACTTATGAACGCGACGATGGCGTATTCGCGTGACCGTGTGTTTTGTTAGGCCACCGCATAACAGTTCCCTATTTATCTAAGGAATAACTAGGCAAAGACAGTTTTAGTTTCAGTTCAACAAGAAATAACACACGTCGGATTTCCACTTACAGGTTAGTTTTAAAAAGGCCACTTTATCTCTGGTCCCGGACTCAAAGCATATTTTATTAAACGCCTTTTCTAACTGAGCAACCCGATGCGTCGTGTTACGTCGCAGAATTAAAACGTGATATGTACCTCAAAGGGCACACGACAGTAACTGCTTGACATTCCCAAGTAATAACGTAAAATATTGGAAAGCGTTACAGGACGAATAAATTTGGGTACCTACAATTTCATGTTACCATACAATTTCAAATACCGGTTAGCACAATCATTTTCAATCAGTAATTTTATAGCAAGTTTGTAACTAATTATAAGTGGTGCAGCTATGTACCAGTTCAATAATATTTCAGCTGCAGGCCGCGATACGATCACGCAATGAATATTAGTTTGTCGATTCGATAATAAACATTGTGTTTTCACACGCGACATTCAAAACTATTAAGTTTGAATTTATAAACAGTAGGCATCCATACTAATATTATAAATGGGAAAGTATGATTGTCTGTTTGTCTTTCTTTCACGGCAAAACGAAGCGACGAATTGACGTGATTTTAAGTTTAGATAGTTGAAGGGATGGAGAGTGACATAGGATACTTTGTGTCTCTTACTAACCCCCCACTTCCTAACGCGAGCGAATCCGCGGGCAAAAGCTAGTTAAGTTATACAATTTAATTCCTGTGAACGCATTTTAGTAATTAAATTCAGCTCACTATACCTATAGTAAAAGGTATACCCATATGTAAGTGTTTAGTAAGAACGTTTCTTTGTGTCAGAGTTTATCCGACGTTACAAATGTAAAAAAGAGTGTAAAATGTGGTGACATTTTACTCTCCTTAAGATGAGTAGATGCAAGATTAAAAAGAGTAACGTTTTAAATACTGAGCATTAGGAAAACTTGTCCGCATTACACCTAGGCTGTCTTCAAAGGAACATTCTACGTGTAACCCTTTGTATGTGTTGAGGAGTCTCTCAAAGGAAAGGGCGATAATGATACATTCACAAGATGTGATTACGTCACGGCAGAAACTATGTTTCTACTGCATTTGTGCACTGTCGAGTGCATAAGAAGTGAACGGAGCTTTTGCGTAACATGGAAAACAAAGAAAAAGGAGGAAAGGAAAAGAAAAAACTTAATTGCTTCGACGGAAATAATTATACGACTTTTGTGTAACAAGACTCCAAAATTATCGTTCCTTGTTCTATTTTATCATTTATTATGGATTAGATAGTTTAAATAATAATTCATATTAAGAAGGTAGTTTGATAAATATAACCCACCCCGGTCACAAGGTCAGGGCTAGCTGTAATTTACCGTCAAAGTGAGTAATGATCCGCTAATGACAGCTAACACTATTGCCATTATTCTTCGAAGTCAATATTGACAGTCTGTTACAGCCTTTATCGTTTGCCTTTGATTGCCGCATTAATATAATTAATATGATAGTCGATTAGAGCTATGTTAAGAGCTGTATAATTATTTGATTAGTAGGTATCGTGTGCAGGTACCTATTTTATGAGTCGTAATGAATATTCATCACACTTCATTATATTAATGGGTCAACAAATAAAAAAGAAGATTTTTATTTCTTTATCACAAGAAGAGATCACACATCCAAATTAAATCGCTATGGCAACCGGTTCTGTATTAAACAAGTAGATATATTATATGGAGTGAATATTTATATTCGTATTAAAGTGTTCTTATCTGTTATTATTTTGTAACTTTTATCAAAATAAACTCCTAAGTAGCGGCTCAGATATTAGTGTCTTTGTAAACTTTACAAAGAGATTAGCCGCAAAACAAATAGATTAGAAGCTTGAGCTTTTCCCAACCTTTTTTAAATAAATAAATCTAATAATAAGTATTTACCAATAGCTTAAATATCGTTCCTTAGTTTTTGGGTATAAACAAGGATTTGAGGTTACCGAGCAACCTATAAAAACAAAGAAAAAGATAACTCATTTGTGTAAAATGATGCTGAGTTAAATTATATAAATTAAAACAAAATACGAACAAAAATTTCGGCAAACCTGCATTTTGAAGCTTTTTATGAAGTAGTCATACCAAAATGTCCTCTTGTTTTACGAAGGGCTGGGAATGCAATAAAAAAACCTACGTCTACCCATGCATAGCTATCTGAACGGGCACCACGTTAACGCATTTCCCGTACGTTTCATAATTGAGTGTCACTCTTCAAAGTTTTGTATGATGTTACGAAAAGGAATGCGGGCTATTTGTTCAGCTTAAGTACCATGTAGATAATGTATTTTCAAAATTTTGTATTGATTCAAATCGTTTGTCCGTTCATGAAACACAGCTACATATTTAAACTAGATATATAGAACAGAGAAGACACGAGCATTAATCACCACGCTTGCTCAAGACGGGTTGGATTTTAGACTCACGATGATTTCCTTCACCGATGTCAGTGATGTCCAAGATAAACTTAGAAAGTACATATGAATTGAAAAACTCACATTGGTACTTGCCCAGGTTTGAACCCACAACCTCGTACACAAAAGAGGCGAGGCCTAAACCACTGGGCCCATCATGACGTTTTGTACAAATAATTGCTTCCAATTATTGCGAAACATTTACGGAATATCCAATTACTTCGTTATTAAAAACCTTGATGATTCGTTGTTAATCACGAGAATATAACAGTTTTAAAAACTGCAGCCGAGTTTATAAATTGAATGTAACCTCTACCTACGGTGTCAAATGATGTTTCGGTGTAGATATGCGATTTTATTGAACGTGAAAAATCATTTAAAGGCGAACAAGCCGAGTATTAATAACATTATATGAATTGAACTCCGGAAAGTCGAACGAATCATATGCAAAAATAGGTATAAAAATCACAAACAAAAGTGACCATTTTAAATATTTGTTCGTGCTATTGCTTTTGCATTTCTGTACAGAAACCGGTGAAAAGAAAGAATTACAAGAGCGTGTTTAATTAAGGCAGATGGACGGATAGACTGACGTCATGGACGTGACGAAACTGTAGATTTCACTGTCGGATTTCTTGTTAAACCTGTAGTCGCTTTCAGTTGCGATTTTTACTTATAGCGCTGCAGTAGTGCCGACTGTGCCGAACAACTTTCTAGAATACAGCTGTAATAAAAAAAATTAACAATAGGGGTTAATCTACAATAAAGAAAACAAACATCCTATCTTCTATATAAATACTAACCCAGATTTCTTTAAATCCTCCATTATTTATTGTTTTAACCAAAAAAAATATGACACCAATAGATAACTGGACCTGTTTCCATCATTAGATAAAATTTAGTATATATACTGCCTCTTTGGTGTGACCCATGACGGGTTCGATATCCAAATTGGACAAAAAGTTACTGGGTTTTTCCGTATGCAATATTTCAGTAACCGTACAGATTTTTTATTTGAGAGGCTTAAAACTGTTGAAATTTGGATGCACTCTGTAGTGCACTCACCTTTCGAAAGCTTAAATACTCGTACCAGTGCAAAGGCGTACTTAATCCTTCGGGGTATACCTATAGGTATTTTGTTGCACTATGATATATTTCATCAACCAATAAATAATATCCTACCCAGCCAAAGCAAAATCCTTTGAAGTGTAGCTCCAGATCGTTGCTTTAATACTCGTAATTACTAGTATTTCAGTTAGTCGCAATGGGATAATTGATAGTGTGGGCGAGAACAATGCGTTGACATCGAACCGATTCCATTCCGCTTGTGGTGACAGAGCACCGCAATTGCAATATCCGAATAGCTCCGATAGGTGATATTTTACCGTTGAATTTCTAAAATCATTCTGATCGAGAGTTACGGTTGTGGACTCTGATCTGTGATATTCACTTGGATTTGATTTTGCAGCGTATCTTTAGGTTATGTTATGTGATAGGAATTTCCTAATTAATCGTGATCAAGCTATTTTTTTTTTTTTTTTTTTTTTAAACTTTGCCCCACACTAGGAATTTCTCCTGTGTCGTGGGTGCGTGTACAAACATACAAACTCACATACACAAACAGCCAGACCCGGAACAACTACCTGTAGGTCATACAAATATTTGTTCCGTGCGGGAATCGAACCCACGACACGCGGCGCAGCAGTCGATCGCTCAGCCACTGCGCCAACCGTGCCGTCGAATTAAGTTAATAATTGGGTTGTTAGTGTCCGTTTCTGTAAATATGTATTAATATTATGGGATTCATCTATCTGTTTTCTCCTACAAATACTTCCCAGATTAATGCAATTTCAAAGAAGCTCGTGAAAATTAAACAATAGCATGATTAATAATTCGTAGCAGATTAACATTAAGCAGGTGATTCGTTTTAACTACCCTCTCTCTATTACGTTTTGACAATATCAGAATAATTACAGGATGTTTTCGTAAAGCGGAAATGACGTACCGAATTGACAATAATCCGACGGAGAGAACGTCGCGTTCGCGAGGCAATTTCCGGTTGTACTCCTCTCTGGCGCTTAACGGTTCCAAAATGGAATACTAAAACTGTTGAATTAGTCACAAATAACTAGATTTTGAGGAATTACTAATATTGCCCTAGAAAGAATTTAATATTGTTAGGAATATTTGTGGTATTTAATATGCGAGATCTTGTCAAGGTCGGCTGTCGTCATGGCCGACCTTTTTGTTTTACATCTTTTGCTCCTTCCTTCATTTTCATGTAGCTAATATTTATGTTTTAATTTATACTCATTTTTGCCATTTTTAATTAAAGGGTTCGTTAAACGACCTTTTGCAAAAAGACCTTTGTAGACTAGACTTCAAAGCTTTAGATTGTTTTAGGTATAAATGTACCGAACCCACTCACCGAAAAGCTAATCCAAACAAACTAGACAAACAACAAAGTTGAATTTCCCCAAGACCAAGAAACCCCTTGAGGTCTGAACCTCAAAAAACTGGAAAAGGCATCCTAACTCAGTTCGTATCTTATATTTATTAGGTCAGAAAATTAAGCGTACACAGTTCGAACTGGTCCGTAGCTAGATAAGATCGCTACACGAGGGATATTGGACTGCAATCTGTAACATTCCCAATGCGAAATCGGAATTTACTGTAGACCAAATGTATTTTTCCAAATAAAATGCAATACCACTATTTTCAGCTTCACTTCACTTTGATCACGATTTGTACGTAGGTACATTTGGAAACAAAATTTTTAAGGTTCGCCCGCTGGGTATGTTAATATCCCAGGCCGATAAACAGATTTTGAGATTTTAGATATAATATTTACAAGTTGATATATATAATGTTCAGATTTCAGATTTAATTTGAGGGGAGCTTTCTACTACACTTAGCTCTAATTTTAAATAGTATCTGATTCTTTGAATACTTAATAAGATGACAAATGGAAATACTGGGAAACCTTTTAACGCTGAGAGAAAAAAAAAACAAATAATCTACCAAAAATAATAAAGAACACGAACCAAATTTGTTGAAAGCCATTTTAAAAATTCTACACTGTGCTGCAATTTTGCGTGCTCTAAGACTTTATATTTTACACTGCAGTGCACAAAAAAGCATGCAATAAAGCCTAGTATTTTATAGAACGTGCATGTCGTGCATGGAGGTACATTGCATCGTTTATTAGTGCAGCGGCTTTCTGAATTTCTGCCAAGTGGTTAGGCAATGTAGCACGTTTAAGGTAAGGGAAATTTAAGCTCTCTGCTGGTTCACAGCTCCCTGAGCTATTGCGTTAATGACTTTGTACAATACGCGTCTGGATTATCCGTTCATTTTAATGAACGGCTGTCAGCTTTGTATAACAACAAGGGCATTACTTTCATTTAATAAAATATAATGTATTTCAGAAAATAAAACGTGTGGTTGATTTGATTTGTGTAACGCAATGTGGATATAAAACACGTCGATAAATTTCTTATTTAATAACTAATCATGGTGCCAACCGGTGAGGATTAATATTTCTATCAGGTATAGTCTGCCTAAATTCAGGAGGCGACATGTCAGATGCCAGCCCTCTCTCGAGGCAAAATAGATCAATGTTTATACATAAAGTCTATTGTTACTGTTAATTGAACATTGACGTCGTAGGCAGGCCAATATGTTCATAAATGCCTGACGCGTCAGTTTGCTTTAATAATAGCTACCCACAAAGTGCATACCCGGAATATTTGTGCGGACATGTCATGGGTTTAAGCCCCAGCCATGAAATATTGAGGAAAGAGAGATTCCTGTCTCGCATAGCCAGCAAACTGCGCATATTCGGCAAGCGCAGTTTGTGTTTTCACTAACATTGTACTCGTTTCAATGTTTTTTGAAAAAATAACAGTGGACATTACTGGTAGACTACTGACACTTCCCATATTCAACACAACAGCTTCCAGAATCAAAATGACTGAAAAAACACTCTTTGTTCTCTCGTTTCTTGTCTTTTTTCAAAATTCCTTTTCCAATTTTATTGAAGGAAAAAATCTAAATTACAGCGAAAATTAGGAAATACTGTTTCAAATTAACATGCATTTGGCCGTCACCATAATTCGTTACTGCTGTTTCGGCCCTAAATTAACATATTTGCTTCGTCCTTCCCACTTTTGGAATACACATACTTTTACGACTAAATAAACCTTGGCATGCATTTACTTCGACTGTTGGTAAATGACAATGTACGACCTAGCTTAGGCACAAGCTACTCTTCAAATTTCTCGTATGAGTGTACCATCTTGAGCCCCCCACATTGTAAATATTTTTATTTTAATAAACAATTTAAATTTTACCAAGTCCCTTACTGCAATAAGGTTTAAATCGATATTGTAATCGAATTCTATAACTTTAAGGGTCTCAGTCCTGGTATAACTAGTTTACAAGTATAAATAACCTTCACTCTACTAACTAAAATAAAGTGAGTTGAAGAAGTTAAAAATACAAATGACACCCAGTATCGTTTAACTAGCGAAGAAATTAAAAGTTTTCCAATTGTTCTTAGAAAATTTCTGGAGCACAGGGATCTTTAAAGTGGCAGCCCTAACTATTTTTAAGGAAGTAAGTAATGGCGCCGATTCCCTTGTTCAAAAACTTAACTAAAATTAGAGAAATGACAGCTCTTACTGCTATTCTACGCTCTAAAAATCTATGGGGTCTCCATAGATTTTTTAGTTACTGGTGGTTTAAGTTAGTGGTCGATGCGTTTATTTATTCGGAAGCTACAGTTTATCTAAAATTTACCGTAAAAAAATATTGTCCGCCCTTTCGTGCCAATTATGAGAGAAATCAGGGAATCGGCATCAATATCAAACACGTAAAAATAATAAATTCAGAATTATCAAAAAATTTAACAAATGTAATCTAAGAGAGTGAATAAAGATCTCGTTTATTTCTACTTAATTCACTAAGAACTATATCTAACAATCTACATACTTTATAGAAATCATAAATTCATTCATTCACTAACAAACAACGCACAGCCACCTCCACAGACTGCAGAAAAACTTTGCAGATTTTTTTTTCTTTTGAAGATTGCCTTGTAAACTCTATTTGCAAGTTCATAGTTTTTCCGCGGTCGCGTCGTTCATTCATTCATTCATTCATTAATCATTAGTATATCATTTAAATGTAGTTCGATAACAATATTAGTGAACCGTTGTTACCTCTTTACATACAACTTAGGTTTAAGTAAATACCCCGCACATCGTAACTTTACATAACTATAGGCATTCTAAATTCCGTAACGTAACATTGCCGAAAACTGTACGAAGGAGGTGAGCGTGTAACATATTAAGATATAAATATCCGCCGGTGGCCTCCCTATTCTGTACCTGACGTTTTGACGTGACATGACGTTTGTGGGAGGGAGTCAATGTCAGAATTACACGCGATTCGATTCCGTTCAACCAAGATTCCCGTGACGTGCACGCTGTCAATTCCATGTATCCCCGTTTTTATGGAATAAGCATGTACGTTTAGTTTTATTACACGTGCCATTTGCGTTGTTAGGGGAAATATGATATGATGTTGATAAGATACCCACGATGTTTGCTAAGATATCTCTCAATAGTTGAGATTTACAGAAATAGACTTGTGTACTGGTTTTCGTATAAGCTTCTTTTATGTACTCGTACCAGTACCAGTACCAGCCTATTACTGTCCCACTGCAGGGCAAAGGCCTCTTCTCATACAGAGAAGGCACGAGCATTAATCACCACTTTTGCTCAAGACGGGTTGGCGATTTCAGACTTATATTAATTAGATAAGTCCAGGTTTCCTCACGATGTTTTCCTTCACCGATGTCAATGATGTCCAAGATAAACTTAGAAAGTACATATGAATTGAAAAACTCACATTGGTACTTGCCCAGATTTGAACCCACAACCTCGTGCACAAGAGGCGAAGCCTAAACCACTGGGCCATCATGACATTACTATGTACTCGTATGTGCAAACATTGTCAGGACTACGCATTCTAAGTAGTATTATGTTATATTTGATATACTTTGTAATAGAACAAAAACCTATCATCCAGAGATCCTGGTTTTTACCCCTGTTTTGTTTTGATTTGTTTCGTATCTAAACTATCTAGATATCATTTGCGAAATAAGACATTGGGGTATACATATAAAGTGGTCGGTCTCAAACATTGCCAAAAACCTCCTTTAAAAAGGTTTTTTAAAACTGAACAAATTTTCACTTCATACCGGATTTTAATACATAAAATATTTAAATCTGATGTGTCCACAGGTTCGAGCATCGCGTTATGTTATTTTAAACTGCGACCTCGCATCCGCATCGTAGATACGCACTGAATTTTTAGTGAGATGCGGTGCGTCCGCTACCAACAACATTTTAAATTTACGTTATTTTACGCTAACGCTCCTTTTTGGGTTGGTATTTTATGTGATTCATTTTACCTAAACTTTATAAAAAAATAAAAGAGCATCTTGGGAGACTCTTTTTTTAAAACCCACAAATAAAGTCGATCAGTTTCGTGGTCAGCGATCTGGCATACAAACGAATTATTGGTATTAGGTATTCTTTGAAATTAACACAATAAATACCTACCAGTTGGCTAATTCAAGAACGGCTTTTTTTAATTCACACACTAAAACACAAAACATATTTTACCATACATAATCACTCTTCTACTCTCATTTACTATACGTACTTGATGCTTCAGTCAGTTTGACATCCTGTAACAAACACTCAGTTATTTGAAATAATAAACTGACAACAGACTAACAAAATACCGTTTCGAGATTTTTCTATTCTCATGTATATACCAGAATACGCTTGTAAATTTATACAACAGATATATCTTATTTAAAATTATATATTCTGAGCGCATAACTTTTGTTACTGCACTCAGTTAAAATAACATAAGTAGTGTTAGTACTTAGTGAGGAGCGTCTTGCTTCGTAGGCTTCGGCAAAGATTAAAAGTCACTCACAGGCTAAATTAAGTTTCTCATTTGTTTTATTTGTAGGAGAGAAAATAAACAATAGTTCTCAGTGGTATTATACAAATACAGCCCATAGATTTAATGATAGCCTATTATCGCTGCGTACTTTTGAAAATTTTATATCTCTACACTGAAATTCAAATTAATTTGTTCATTATACAGTATTATAATGACTTTAGATACTAAATTATCTTTTGAAAATGTATTAAAATTTACCCCTTGGACATTAATTTGTCAAGATCAGTACAGAGATAGGCAGTGAAGGTACTTGGCAATGATTTGTACCTGTGATAGCTCTTAAACTGACAGTCCCTTTGATATGAGCCTGCAATTGGAATTTAATTAATAATAGGGTGCGTAGCTTGCCGTGAATTCCTTTATGATGGGTACTTTCAATAAACCTTTATTACCTAAGTAACTTAAGGGTTATATTGGCATGAAACATTTTTCTTAGAGAAATTTATTAAGCTTTGTAAATTTTTTCGTAAAAAAATTATTCTTAAAAATAAATAAACCAAAGTTTTCATACAAGAAACATGGGCATTGTCGAAATAAATAAATCCCAAAAGCATTGCGCAGAAAAAATATTAAATTGGATCCACATTAAAACAATGATGGCCCGTTTCATTACATCAATACAAACGACGTGGGACACAGTTTAAAGTATTTATATTTACATAATTGCATTTTATAGGCGCATACGATTTGTTGCGCTACGCTTTTTCACGAAACCGACCGAAATATCAACTGTATTATTGTATTTATATATGCGGAAATAATGTTGCTATTAAATACTTATTTACGTAAATAAACATTCATTTTGAATTTAAATAATACGGGGGCTTAGTATAGTCACCGAATACTACTTTATAATCGTTTGCGTTATTAAAATAATATTATCAATGAAGCCGAAATATATATTTTGACTGTTGCCATTTTATCAAAAAGCATACTGACATAATCTTCGTAAGTGATTTTAATAAGAGTGCTTATTGTAATTTCGGACCGCATCGTTGGTCTAGTGACCACAAACGCATTTGTTTAGTATGAGGTCCTGGGTTGGATTCCCTGGTTGAGCATATGTTATTGGGAATTTTCTTTAGTAATTTCTCAGAAGCGGTTGATGGCAATAGGCTGACCCCCTATTACATGGGACTTAAAAAAACGTAACCGTTGAAATTTGGGTGTACTTTAGGTACACCTCTACCCAACCTTTTGGGAAGTACAGGCTTGGTGTCATGCTAATTTTTGTTAGTTGGTGGAACTTCAGAAATGTATCGGTTCTTTTCCATTCTTTTCCCTATTATTTTCAGATATTTAGTATAGGTAGTAATCTCTACGAGTTCTACAATTATAACGATATTATAAACGGGGTTCAGAAGACCTATAACGCAGGCAGGGTTTACGGCTCGGGGATCCAACCCCTTTCATGACATTTGAATGAATAATTGTGGCACAGATTTGACGTTGAGGTATTTTTATTGCGTTGCAGCATGTGCAATATTAGAATTCCGTAATTGTTGTAAAACTTTGATTTGGGCCCGTATCATCATCCGTCATTCGGTTGCGATTATTTATTAATGTTTTGATAATGACGTAACGTTATAAGAAAGTTATTGCGTCAACCAAAAGAGGTGGTTTTATGTATGTATGTGGTGTTATGTGGTAATAAAATATCCATTTAAAAAGTATTCGTCTACGAACAGTAAAGTACAATATTAAATCATTCAGACACCCCCTCACTTTTAGTGCCATTATTATTTTCAACGTCACAACGAGTTACAAAATAGTCTGTAATTGTTGGTAATGACAGTAGTTTACAACGTAATTATGAGAAAAACCGCTTAATGGTTGAATAATTTCAACGGAAAAACAGTCTGACTCGATGTTTTAGTACTTCGACCGAAGTGACCGGAGTTAACAATGTTTACTTATCGTTGCTAGGCGACCGAGAGGTTTTATGACCACTTTCCCGTAAACGGTGAAACAATAGCAGTGATTTGAACTAGTTCAAGCATACTTGGGGTCAAGATACTCTCAATTTGATGAAGCAGGAGATGAGTTTTCTGTGCCATCGAGGTTTAATATAACGGCTGAGGAGATTAGTTTTCTTTTACCAACCCCATATTACCGGTAGCTTACCTAGAATTAAGACACACTGAAAGGAATGGATGAATGGATGATACCTGAAATTGGCGTGTGGATATGCGCCTGGTTTGACATGCTCTAACGAGGTAACCGAAGACATGTATGGAGATTGCCAATCAATACAAAGTATGAAAAAGAGTCTTTGATACTAAAGTGGGAGTACACGAAAGCAGCTTATCAAAAGTCACACATGCTTTAGTGCTGCTGAATGCTGGTCCACTTTTTACGGGTAATAAACACATGATTAATTCTTTCTTTGAGATGAAGTCCCAAAAAATTGAAGATTATTGAGCTCCGATAGTAGCCAATACTTAGAGACGTCTCCGAAATCAGTAGGTTTAATGCTCTAAGAGATCACACGCTTATCCAAGTCATAGAAAGTCAATGCCCCAAGACTGAGTAATACCAAGAGTCAAAAGTGTTCACTTATCAATTGGTAAGGTCTCTACTGACAATTCCGTAACGGGCGAATACCAGCCTCGTGACTTCGAATTCCAAGATGCTCGAGAAAGTCGAGACATTGTACAGTTACCTATTCTCAACATAGACAGGGAAACCAATGGAACATCGTGAAATTGTCCATCGAACCGAATTACCACGCCACTACACGGAGGGCATTCCGATCGTCGACCAGTGGCAGATTGGGCGGCTTTCGAGAAGCTTAAGAACAACAAGGCACCTGGTACAATTCACACGTCTTGCCGAGTCCAATCTACATCAAACAGCCGCTTTTCGAAGTAGTTCAGCTCGGTGGACATTACTTGGAGAAAGAAGCCGGTAGAAGGATTCGGTTGGGTTGGACAGTATTTGAAAATCTTCGTCGAGAATTCTTCCAGCCAGTGTGTCTTTCCCGTTATGCCATACGTGGAGTTTCTTCGAAGGATAAGATCCGAAATTAAATTATCCGGAAAAGAACTGAAGTTACCATGAACCATATACCATATATAGTTTGCAGAGTGATCAAACTGAAGTGGCTGAGGGCTGGCCATGTTTGCCAAAGACTGTTGACAGATGAAGCAAATAAACCTGGAGTGGAGATCGGTAAGCGTAGCATAGGGCGCCCTCCAGCTACATGGTCCGACGGACTTTAAAAGATGACTTATTCAGACTGGACGCGGAACCCCAAGGACGGGTATTATGGAAGATACCTATGTCCAGCAGTGATATTAAAATGGGGTCAATAAACTCGTACAAAGTTACCATTCGTTCATTGAACTTATTTTGCAAAATCATGTCCTACAACAGTCTGTCTGGTGACAGTAAAAAGTTGGTAAGCAACGAAAATCTTTATTGCAAAATACTCCATCACAAGACTGAACAAACTGATAGATCAAATTGTGTTATTGTGCTCATTGAGGCCAATAACATGGAAAAACACTTGAATACTATACGAAATACGTAGAGCTGAGTTATATAGTCCAACTTTGTCAACTTACCTCGTTTGAATAAAACAATACATAGAATACATTAATATTATAGGACAACGTTATTGAAAAGTCTTAACATTTATTCCGACGAATGCTTGATAGCCTGATAAGTAGGTACACATACAAACCGATTTTTATGCTCGCTTGTGTATCTTAGCAACGACTTTTCTACTTAACTATTTCGTTTTTAACGATAGCCTATTTCCATATTATAAGTTTTGTGAGTGAAATTCATGCTAAAGAATATTTACGGCTCACAGCGGAGAATCCAGGACAATTCCGATAAAATGCACGTGTGAGTAAAGCTATAAATAAAAATATTCCTAAACATAATAAAAATGATAAATCGTTGCTTCACTAACAAGAAAACAACGAGACAGCACACTGACTAACTAGGCTTTGCTTTTTTTTGTATCAAAACGACGTATTTCTATAAAATACACTTGAATGTAAAAGACAAAACATGGCGTTCCAAAAATCAGACGTGCTAAGTATATTCCTTGAGTACTCCAAACGAATCCGATATAGTCACTCGAAATAAGTTTAACCTTTGATTCTGAGCACTTAGGTAAGTTAGAGATTTCAATTGGCCTAGATTAAAAGCGTAACACCTGGGTCCAATAGGTACCCAGAAATAATTTACACCGTACTTTCGTTCTTATTACTTAACAGAACCACGAACGGAAACTTGTTTTAAAAATTTAATCTTTACCCTCTATCGGTATAAAATGTGGGTCGGCTCGTAAAATGGCGGTAGGTAACCTACTATTTAATGTGCGTCATAAATCCTACTACAATTTATTGGGAATAATGTAAAAGCATGTGAGACGCGAGCGCGGTCTATTGATTTTCTACCTTAACAATACCGAAGTAAATGGCTGCGGTGTTTCGTACCGAATTAGTCTCAAAAGTTGACTCATCGCGTATCTTTTACATAGTTTAGACCAATTCTAATTGTTATTCTGGAAACAGCCTGCTCTACCCATAACCTCGTTCGCACATAAACACGACAACACGCAGAACATTACAATTCCTACAGAACGTAGGAAATTGAACATATTTCAATAACATGATTTTGAAAGATCGGAAGTATGATTAAAATGACAAAGGTTCGACAGGGCCTCGCCACTCCAAATGGGGGGTTCAAACGAATTTAGACTCTAAGGTTGCCAAATTTAAAGTTATTACTTTAATAATGTGTCTGTCTCGCTTGCACTCAGCGGTTTCCTATACCCCGGCGTCTACGTACGTAACGCCCTTTATTACATCCTTCATGCTATAAGTTTAAACTTCTGCACATTCCAGTTCACAAGGCTTGCTTATTTCTCTGTAATTCGTGTGCTATTGTGAAACAGACAGATTATGAAAGGCCCGAAACGCGCCACTAAAGCCCCTTATCATCAACACAATAATCATACATACACACATACATAATTAACTACCTATTGTCAACCTTTTGTTAAGTTAATGATAAGAGTCCCATAATTATGTAAGTTTTACTGAGCACTTTCTTGTTTCTACATTCAGTTTAATTTTAGAGCCCACATACGTACATTATGTTTACTGTACTCGAGTGAGTTGAATCGTCTCACGTAATCTTTGTTTATTGTGAGTGACAACCCTGTCATACTTGAATATATTATCCCTATTCACGCAATACAGCCTTTTAGCATTGATATTTCGGTTCACAAACCAGCCATTCGCACATTCATACCTTTACGCTAGTCCCAAGGAATTACTACGGGAAACGAAACGTGATTTCAATTTTCCTTACATTTATCATAAGGGAGGGGAGGAGGGGGCAATTTGAACCACTTGACGCGGATTTGACGTAAAGTGCTTTCACATCGTCGGCTAAGCCAGTGGCTTACTGAATCACCCGTCATTTGCCTTTGATGAGGCCAAATTCACGTTATTGAAGATATTTGGAATGTCTGATTGTTCGGTCGTCAGGTCTGGGTGCGTTTTCATTCAAAATTTGTTTATCAATCGTTTGAGGCATTGTTGTAATGACAATGCCTCCCGCGACTTATTCATCTGATTTTTGACAGCCAGATTTATTCTTGTTTTAATTCCATAAGAATTCGTGTTCATTTTACTTGAAAATTGGAAATTTTAATTAGAACTATAGCTTGGCATGAAGTTAGGAACAAATGTTACCTGAGCAAAGTTAGCGGCGTTAAAATAAAGTTTTATGATCTAACTTCCTGCTTGGGGAACAATAAGCGAACAATGTATAATTCTGGTGATTGTTGCAACACACAGCGTTCAACTATGCGTTTATGTTACTGTGAAAGCTGTAACTACAGTAAATCCTAAGATTTTCTAGTAAAACCTGAGGCTTACCAAGTCTTAGAGATAAAGGTCGAAGCCCGGGTGCAAAAACGGTTTTTTTGAACAATCGACACTTCACAGGTCATTGTCATAGTTTACGAATCCAAATTAAAACAAAATAGTCTTAGGGCGCTGTACCGCAAAAAAAGATTAAAAAGGCAATCACTTTATGATTTTTGTTCTTTTTAAACGATCTAAGATAGATCATTTTCTCTTCGGAAAACTCTACCTCGGAAATGACTGACACGAACTCGAGATTCACTGACTACAGTACATTTTGTGTATTACGTAGATTCAATTAAGTTTAGTGAGCAATGTGCCTTAATAAGTCTTAAAGTACATATGTATCTTTCTTGTAGAATAACTCATTTAAAAGAAAACTTTAGTAATAATTTAAATAAACGTAGACTTGGCTCAGCAAAAGTAAGTTTAGGCAAAGTTATTTTTTAAATAAAAGTTCTGATCAACGAGACTTCAAACAGTTTGGGCTAATGTATTTTTAAAATTCCAGCAATTTTACTTTTAGTTAGTGAACTAAAGAAAAAATACCTAAATGGGAAAGTTATAAATATTCATGTAGCTATATAGCATGACTACTTTAGCAAAATAAGAAAAGTAGGTATAGTTCTTCGTTTCCCTCTTGAGGGTCCCTTTTCGTTGCGATTGTTTTAATACAGCACCTTTATGAAATTCAAATGAAGGCCGAGTCCTTTAGGGCCGTTCCATACCGTTTATATTTATTTATTTCCAAAACAAGAATCGCAATGCTAACTTCTATGATTTATGGCAAAGTTTACGTATTTCGCAGGCTCGTTTGTATTGCAATATTGTCCGCCAAGTTTCACGGGGCACCAGTTTCGCCGCGCCTCCCCCAGCGAACAATGCCCGTTTGTTTTATTTCATTTCGTTTCGACGCGACAATAGCCCGGCTTAGTTGACTGGATTTCCCAGTGTTAATTACCGATTCGTAACTCATTTTTTTCAGCTTCCGCAGGGAAAATCCAATGAATCATACAGCTGGGCATGTGAGCCTTTACGGGGCGGTCGTGTGGGCTGTGTTATAGTGTTACTGCGGGTAAAAGGCAAACTTCATTAAAGCTTTATTCGATTCGATCTATTCTCCGAAATTAAGGAGATTTGTTTGAAACAGGCGAAAACTCATCGGAGTAAAAGAAAAGAGGCTAAGAGCGTTACACGTGGAACACGACTCGATGGAAGGAACAAAAAGGATTTTATGAATTACTTGTTTCGTTAACTATAACAGAGACTGGTTTCTGTACTAAACACGATAATAAAATACGTCATTAATTCTGAGGAGAGTTAATATTAAAACAGTGAATATCACTAACATTACGCAAATATAATTTACATCTATCCGTTGAGTAAGCACACATTGATAACAGTTTAGAGTAATTATTGACAAAGCCATTAGATACACATAATTACACATAGATACATATCAATACTAACAAATATTAAGATACCTTCAATAGATCATGATCATTATAATGTAATACATAGTTTGAAACAATGACTTGGCAGCATATTTATGTATTTGATAAATTTATGCTCCCTTGTGAGGGTTATTTAGTTAGACAAAGACATTGTAAAACGAATGTTAGGCTTAGGTATTTGAATAGGTTAATTACTAACCGCAACCTAAAAATTCCAAGCATAATATTATACGTAAAACATAGACTTCATTATTGAAAAACCAGATTTCATGCGCTCATTTGACCGTTTCTGTTATTTTATGGAAATGGGTTAAACTTTTACTGATGCTCCTATGATAATATTTAATTCAATGTTTTTTTTACACTTTCCTCAAATGTGAAAAGAATAAAACCTAAAACAATCTAGGAAAACCAAACAAGTAAGGTTAACTTTTTAATCAAACACACAAATACTAACCAATAAAAATTCTAGGAGTGTACCGTACCTGCTTGCTAGCTTACGAACTAATACTACGCCGTCTGAGCAAGCCGGAGCTGGCGTGGGGAGGCCATTACCTTCACGCGTTAGCCACGCGCGAGCCTCGCGCGAGCCACCAGTAATTTTCATTGAAATTGTGTGAAGTCCACAACAGCTCACAGCTTAGCTGGGCACATGTACTTAACCTACCTTCAAATGAATACGTAGGCGTGTTAATGCACTTTGAGCCACGCCACGCACGGCTTTTAATGTACGCAGGATCTTCTGCTGTTATCCAAGGCCATATTTTTACGGATGCGTGTCTCATAAACAAAGGAAGTGGCAAATCTCAGTGTGCATATAAGCGTAACAGTGGACAGTCGACAATACAAACTGTGCACGGCAAGTTTAGTTTTATAGCTGTAACAAGTCAACTCAATTGCCTTAATATTGGGCATGATGTTTTAGATTTTATGTCGCTGGTCAAACAACGGATGGTTCTATTTTCTCGAACGACTTAAGGGCTTCCAACTTACGATAGGACGGATTTTCAGAGTTCTCTTGTGTTGTTTTGCGGGAATTAAATGTTTACGAAACAAGTGTACCACCAGATCTTATTTGTTAAGATTGTATTTTTGTGTTATTTTATGTGATTAATATTTGAATATAATTTTATTTTCTCAATCATATGATATACCTATTTTTCTACCCGAAACTAATGATGTGTTTACTCTTTGTTACAGGTAATACTTCTTTCAAAATCGACACCTACAACAGCCTACAAACTTCAATACTGGTAATTATTACCCCTCCACCATAACCACTATAAATTCTTGTACTGCGTACTCCTAATGCCTCGATCATCACGTTTGTGCAATGTACGACGTCACAACCTTTCCACCCCCTTAGATACAGTGTAGGGTACATTTAAGACCTTAAGGTGAAGTCCACCTTTAAAATTCTAGCATATTAGACGGTACTTCTTCCACACGGCTGAGCAGAACTCAAAGAATCAACATAGTCCATCGGACGAGTCCAGCTACGTGCTTCACTAAACTTGTTTGAGCACGAAGCTATTTTACTACTTTAATAGAAAATCGGCAAGGACTGCGTAATAATCGCACACAAAGGGTTCCGTGACTTTGTAGGGAAAATGTTTTCCATTTTCAAAGTTTAAATTTCATTATTTGCGACCGCTGAACTAAGTTTGATTGTAAATGTTTTTGGCTGGTTCGAAAAACACTGTGGCAGTTTAAAGTAAAAAAAATATTGAAATTAGAAAAAAACTAACAACATAATCAATGATTGAGGGTCCAGAATCATGGTAGACCAGGTTGTACGTCTTTGTCCCTTCCACCATGTATACCAATTACGAATTTTAGGTCGATTAAATTCCTAGCTCCTGAAATAAAAATGTCAGAAAGACGAAATCACACTAGAAAGGTTACTTTTTATCATTTTGCTACGAAACCCTAAAAACTCCAACACTTTAATATTGATAGTTTGTTGAAACCGCCGCGTTCCAGCTCCGCAAAACTATAACTTTACTAAATCATTTAAAAAGTAGGTACGTAGTGTCCGCTTGCTCCGCTCTCGGGCGGATTTCTGAATAGTTACACCAATTGTTAAAAGTTTCAGCTTAACTGCCATTTCTCATCGCTCCGGAGATGAAATTTGGACAACCCTCGCAATGTTACAAGTGGACTATTATTATTATTTAGTATGAAAGACCCGGTTGTTATAGTTATTAACGTCTTTGGATTATTGATGTTATTGCACCATTCGCCTTAGAATGTTTCTTGGGGAAGGAACTAGCAGTTTCCTTAATATGGTATTATGTTATGTTATTTTTAGAGAATTGTTTAAGTACGGCTGACTGATTTAAATGTGTATGCTACAAACATAACAAGTACTCAAATTGGGTCGAATTATGTGACCTAAAATGCTAGGTCACATAACAGCGGCTTGGACTGCCCGTCAATCAGATAGACGGAGAAATTGCAGGAAAATATAACAAATGTTAGTTTCAAATTTATTTCACCCCTCTTTTTGTGCCGCGGCTTATAAAACTACATTCAATAAAATGTATAATGCGGCCGACCCCAATATATTTCATCATTTCATCTCTAACAGGCTTATTGAAATTACTTTTCATCTATTTTCGTGGTTATTTCCACTTCAACATGAAAGATCACAGAAATCTTTGATTAAGTATTAACAATTAGATAAAATTAGCGACTGGAATTAATTGTCGAAAATCTTATTTATACGACAGCGGAGTAGAAGGAGGCCCGCGAGACTCTGTGAGAGGATTAATTATAAACATTAGCTATATAACGTAGTAGAGTTTTATTCCGTTTACATTTTCTGACTTTTGGGACACAAAAATAAATATTGTAACAGTTGGTGGTTTGCACACTAAAATAAATTCATGTTAGCGATCTAGGAGAGCAAAATTTAATAATTAATGCACTCTCGCTGAGGGCTAAGCGTCCGAAAATACATTATTTTGTTATTACTGTGCGCTATGTTTGTTTGTTTACACTAAAAACAATTATTTCGAAACACAATGAGTTTTCAGTTTTCAAGTTTAATATCAGCACATTATGTATTTATAAGTTACTTTGTTGTACTCTTTGTTCTCGCTTAATTTATCGCCTAGGTACATTGACGTACATATAAATTGGTACTCTCAGCTTGTTCGAATAAGGAACTATATAAAGGTAGGCCCAGACACACGTGCGCGCTCTCACAAACTTATATTATTCTCGTGAGCGTACCCCGGGCTACTTACATACCCGTCTCTCTATGTTTCAACACAAAGGCAACCTTATTCAATAAAATTCTATCCCCCACTGGGAATAGTTCAATAAAATGCCCTCACAAAAGGTGTTATAATGAAACTATCTTACAAACAAAACGTGGGGGTTACTTTATTATGAAAATATCTTTTTATTCTCCGTAGCTCACTTTGTGTGAGCCCTGACAGATCTTGAAGAAACTTTCCATTTGTCCCCGTGGGTGTTGTAACTTAGGGAAAAATCTCAGGTAGATAAGTAGTATTATCCTACGTTCTTATGACAAAATCCCCCTACTATGCTGTAATCGGTAAGGAAGGCCCACGTTCAGTACATTTATGGGATATTATGATTGATGATACCTACGATTAGTATGACGGAATGAAGATGGTACTCAAGCGATTTGGTACCCATACTTCTTCTAACTTGTCAACTAGCTTATGTAATATAAACGTGATCGTTCGCTGGTATTACTTGAATCTACAACAGCGGTTGGGTTTCATGGATGATATATTGCACTAACATTGACAACTTGATGGTCGAGCGCTTGCTAGAATTACATCGATGTAATATATAACGTTTGAAGAAAATAGTTTCAATGAGACTGATCTAAATTGGAGCTTTTGAAGTGTCATACGAGGCTGTATAGAGTTTGATTTCAATTGTGCTCGTCCACTTATTTCACGCTTCGTGTAACCGGGAAAGTCAAAGTTCGTTCGGTGTAATCGCGCGTATATCAAGAGACGCTCATGCTGCGCAACAATGCGTATTCTTGCCTACTCGGGCCGTACGCGCATGAGCACACTGAAACGCCGTTCACAGGCAATCCCCAGGCATGCTTGCATTGTCCACCTACGAACGAGCTCGACTGTGGAGAGTGTACGAAGTCAGCCGAGTGTTGCAAATAAAATTGTGTGAACATTTAAAACGTACAGACAGAGAAAACGAAAAACGAGCTTTGAACATCGTGACATTAACAGCTTCCCAACTCGAACTACGAGGGGAAAGTCGAAACATAAGGTGTCAAATGTTGCGTTATAATACCCATTACATTAAGTGCTAAGTCATTCCACAGCAGCAGTTAGATGTTGTCACGATACGCGACATTATACGCGCAATGTGCCGTATCTAAGTCGAGAATCTATATCAACTTAATGCAACGGTATATCGGTCACGTTTAAACTAAATGTTGCTTTTACTTGACTGTTTGTAGTTAGTGCCAAGCCGTCTCGCTCTCTCCGGGCAGGACGACCCGGACCCCTTGCAAATTGAAATCGCAAAGGGTTCACGCTGCACGCCGTACGCCGTACGCCGTACCGTCAATAAACATTGAACGGAGCGGAACGTATCATTGTTCTCCGTATATTTTAATTATTAGACATGGCCCGGGGGCCTGGCCCTTGGGTGCGAAGGGCCTTTAATGATAGGAATCTTTCGTTCTCTGAAGGAGTACGTGGTTTGTTTCCTTTTATCTTTGTTGTTTTATGTTTGGTGCGTTTATTAATTAAATATGTTTCGCAAATATGATTTTCATTACGTTAATGGAGACGTAAATTGGGTGAGTATTTATCGGCAAAATGTTTATTTTCTTGAAATTTGATAATATATTAAAATCACTCTCAACAAACTTCCCTTTGGTTTCTCATTGAGATTATCCGAGAAAGTTAAGTCCAAAAATAGTCATTTTCTCCTCGCTCAATGCGTTCGGTCACTTGCCCGTATTTATACGCTTTACTTGTCTTTGTAAACTGGCTATAATCTTGAACACACACCACGTTTATTATCGAAGCAAATAAAATTAAAAATAAACAAGAGTGGGGACCGTAAGGGGATTAATGTTGGCAGAGACGGCTAACACGACGTAGGCATGTGCTCAACACAACAGTTTGCAAGCGATCCCTTTTGTCACTACTTGAGTTATTCAAACAATTATTATTTTAAATCCGGCCTCCAGTTCTGTTATTGGGAATGTTCGTCTTTTAAGTTAAGAAATTGTTATGGTTATTGCTGAGAATCTGTCGTAACTAAATATTAGTCTATACTTTCTGCTAAGTAGTTTTAGTAAAGACGTGTAAAATCATCCCCATTTACCCCTTACGGCTGACGGACTCAGTAAATTGAAGATTATTTTAAGTGGTCTAGAAATATTGCAACATTTTTTTACCATTGTATAAAATTATACTACAAAGTCACCCTTTAAGTGACCCACAAGACAGAATTATATTCCTATTATAGCCCTATTCTTGGCTGGGCGCACGCCAATAAAGAACACAATAAAAAGGCGTGAGTGCGTCATACGTGACACATTTCTTATTAAGAGCCTACCAGTGGTTTATAACCGTCCAGTTTAAAGCATGTTCATAAATGCGTGCACTGTAATGTTGAATTACTCACTCATCGTGTAAATTACACTTCTTGCTCGTCGTAAGCACGCAGACACGCAATCCCCTTTTTTGCAACTAAAAGCATAGCACTTTTACCGCAAATGTAAATTAAATGGTTGTGTCCCCTCCCTAAAGCACAAATGGTGCGAATTAAAATCTCCACTAAACTAAAGTAAAGCATGCAAAAGACTACTTTTATTTTTTAATATATTTTTAATGGTCCCTTTCCCGTGGACCCTTACTGATTTTCGTACACCTTTTTTGAGAAATATCAGAGGTAATCCCACTGATTTAAATTTGAAAAGGGGTGATATTTGCTTGAAGACTTTTAAGCGTTATTCTTCTTAAGCCCTCCATGAAACTGACAGATAGGCCCTTTGTGATTTAAATATTTCAAAACAAAAATCCTACCTATTTAAAATAAGTAAAGAAGAATACTAATTGGTACCCCTTCTGAGCAATTATGTGGTATCTACATAACAATCTGAACATACTTGCAACGTATAATGGCTGCTATGTTGCAGAATTTCCTTACAAGACTATAACACTAAAGTTAGTTTACAACTGGCCCCACAGTTTCATCTCGATAACACGATTTGTCTCCGACACAACCATAGGGGAGGCGTAGAATCTCAATTACGAAATGAAGTTGTAGCTAGACAAACTAGCCAATCTAAATACTGTGGGTAGGGCTAAAATATAAGAAATAGCTGTGTAATACTTGACTTGTGTACTAAATTTCTGTGCAGATACAGCCAAAATGCAATATCGTAAGTTGCGTCATTAGAGCGTGCTTAAAAATCAATTATACAAGCATTTTAATGCTTATTTTCACTAACGACACCTACATCAAAGCTGAAATATTATACCACTGTTGGACTTTATTAATTTAGGTGTGCTGAAGCACTTAAAACGACACTCTGAAGTCACAGCCGAGAAACTGGTGAATGCACTTGTTTGCACTGTAGTTTCAAGACGGGCACATTATATCTCAGTTTATGTATTTTAGTTTGACAAATATGGCGTCCTGAGATTTAAATATTTAGATAATGAATGTGTATAACTAAATAAATAAATAAATAATGCTGGACAATCCACACAGCATCATCTAGCCCCAAGCTAAGCAGAGCTTGTGTTATGGGTACTAGATGACTGATATACTTAATACAATACATTACATAGATAGATATTTTTACTATACATAGGAAATACCCAGAACACCCGGAACAAATATTTGTAGATCGTACAAACATTTGTCCCAAGGCGGGAATCGAACCCGCAACCTCTTGCGTCGCAGGCGGACCTTCGCCCGCCGCGCCACAACGGTCGTCAAAACTTATAACTATTTGATTGATTTGGTGCAGATTTAGACGTAGGTACTTCAGACTTTGGTTACGAGTTTCTTATCATTATCACGACATGTAGGTACGAACAGAATGATGCAAAAACTCATATCGTTGTTTAAGCTGTTCTTGAATAATTTCTGATGTGATTTGTAATGCATAAATAATAAAATAATAATACCAGCCAGTTACTGTCAGGCCTCTTCTCATACAGAGAAGGCATGACCATAAATTGCCTCGCTGGCTCAAGGTGGGTTCGCTATTACTTAAATTAATTATACGTCCAGTTTTCAGTCACCGATGTCAGTGAAAATAAACTTAGAAAGTAGGTACCAACATATTAGTTGAAAGACTCACATTGGTAGTAGCCCGGGTGTGAACGCACAAACGCATATATTAATTCAAATATTATATTAGAACTTATATTTAAAGTCCCATCAAAACATTTAAGCGCAAAATACATATTTGGAAA
This sequence comes from Phlogophora meticulosa, assembly GCA_905147745.2. NCBI lineage: Eukaryota > Metazoa > Arthropoda > Insecta > Lepidoptera > Noctuidae > Phlogophora > Phlogophora meticulosa. The sequence goes on along the minus strand of LR990517.1, from coordinate 2,415,318 downwards.
TACTACTTATTAATAAATCACGACCAATTATTAGTTTAGCTGTCATATTCTGATGGCGTGGTATTAAAATGACGCAATCAGTTACCGAGTTACCGCCTAGCACAATTTATGATTAATTAACAATACAAATTATTATAAATGAGTTTGATTTGAAATTGCGAACGCTTTATTATTTACTTAAATCTTTAAATATTAATAGGCTGTAATGATTTGGCAGATTTAAAAATAAATACAGCCTCGGATCTATACAGCATTTATTTATATATCTGTGAAATTTCATAATTATGACGTCAATAAGTTGCTACGATTGTTAGATTTTCATCTCAATATCGTCTACTTTCAATACATTTTTACAAAAATCATTCTTGTACTGAAATTCTAATCTGTTAAAATACATTCAAATAAATTCTGCTGAGTTATCTTCACGAACACTTCCGAACGGGTGTAAAACACAGTTTTTATTTTTACACAAAAATAATGAATATATCAAGTGGATTGACAAAAACTCCGATAGTTTTGTAGGAAAAATACAACGATGTTTCTAACTATCACAGTTTTAAATGATCAGCAACAAATCTTGTAAAAAAAATTGTTTTGAGAATTGTAAAATATAAAACTTTGCGTCGGATATTGAAATATACACATTTTCCCTTTAAAAAGTGCGGAACCTCTCGACGGGGTTTTTTTCTATCCCTGTGTCTATTTTCATAGATGAAAAGTTTATTTTTATGTTTGTGTACTAACTTTTACGTTGGTTATTCATCAATGAATATTTGTTATTACATTTTCCTATTGGTTGGCTCGTAAAACGGTTATAGATATGTGAAAATATTTTCCACGTAGTATTAAAATAGGTAGATACTACGCTCGTCTGATATTTATTTTGTTTGTGGAAACGATTTAGGCATTGTGATATTGAAACTCAATTGTGATATTTCATATTTATCGTATGTATTATTTATTAAAACAAGAAAAAATAACAGTAGGTATGAAGGGGGACTAAATGCCTAAGGTTTTATCTACTAGTCTTAGGGTGACACAGAGTAAATTACTTACACAGTGGAAATGAAGTTTAACGAAACCTTTTGAACTGAATAGTAAGGACATCCTTATATTTAATAATACATTCATAATTACACAGATCTAGCAGACATTTACAAGAAATATAGAAGACACCATTTAAATCAATACAACATAATTAGTTTACATTTCCTTTAATAGGAAGTACCAGTCAGAGCATGTCATGTCTTCATTGTCAGGATCTGTCAACACGCTGATTGGCTGCGACGGATGTTCTTCAAGCGTCTGCCAAAGCCGTGTTTGTTTGCCTGACTGGCGTGTAGGACTACTGTGTTTATGAAGCGATTGTGCATACATATTGATTAAGCTGTGGCCACACAATGCGACACGGACGGGGCGACGCGCGACGCCCAGCTTTCAACGCCAATTGTCTCTCAGACAACGCGGCTGATTCCCGCCTAATAGCTGATTAGGAATCCGTGCATTTCAATGCATATCATACCCGTCTATCTGTTATCGCACTATATAGCTATAACCGTCACATATAGTTGTTCTGTCGTGCTATACTGTGCAGACAGTTATATATTTACTAAAATGTATATGTAAGTACATTACTAGAATGTACTGACACATACATATACTACAAAAATACAATCCAAGAACTGTGAACACAGTGTTTAAAGATAAATTCTTCGTCCAATTAATTCGTCAATTGAGAAACAGATTAGTTACGCTAATGACATTGTGTTAAACTCTATACTTAATGCGATTAATCGTCAATGTAGTTAAAACCTTATATCGTATAGTTACCCTTACACGAACAACTAGTGATTAAATAACGTTGATTGAATTTGAAATTAGGTGGTTTTATTTTATTACATGATAATGTTACCAGCCTGTGACTGTACAACTAAAGCATTCATTTACACAAATACGGAGAGAAAAGTGTAATAATTTACTTACAGATGATATTTACAGATCATCAAGGATATTTTCAGGTTTCCTTGAGCACATTTTTGTCAACACAGTTTTCAATAAAAACTTAGGCGGTATAATAAACAGTTTTTTGACAGTTAATTTTATTACAAAATTGTTATGAAAAAATGACGTCTGATTTTTCCCGAGAAACAGTTGCTGGCATACCGCAATCCGCTCTCAAAAGTTTGAACCCGTCTTGTACATTCGTAAACAAAAGTTGCCAACGCTAATTATATTAAAAACCCAGCCCTGGGATGACGTGATATTCCAGGACAAGGGTGCGCATTAATCATTCTCAAGCAACGTTATCTCATGTACAGAACCCGACGCAACTTGTACCTTCTGTCAAAGTATACACGCTAATGTTTTTGTATGATGTTAAATGTACTGCAGGAGTCTGTTTAATGTTTTAAGCATATTACTTTAGGTAAGGATAAAGAGGATAGTGTTGTTTTGTATAAGACTTACGAACAACAAGGTAGCTTGTTGTGAAAAAATAACACCGTAATAAATATGATACACTTACGTAGATTAATTATATGGAGCTCTTATTCATAACCATTGTATACTAACTGACGCCAATATTGAACACATTTAGCAATTTCAATAAGTGATTTTCCACTCAATTTATAAATTGCTCGTATCAATCATGGGCGAGCGTATTGCATACAATAGAATGACTGTACACTACAAACAATGTATGACAGTTTTTAATATAGCTGAAAAGGTCGACAAACGGTAAAACCAAATTCGTGATTGTTCGTAGTATATTATCGCTATAAACTCAAGTAGGTGCCTATAATTAAGTGTTATTACCCCAAACTTAATAAGTGAAGTAGGTGGTTGAGCGCCGTTTACCGATATGCGATGGGGGCCCCTAAAATATATTCCGTGTTAGGAGAAAATAAAAAAAAGTGACGTGACAGTTTTTGCCGGGTTTAACGATCATTCCGCGGTTGTCGTTAAATCAAGGGGGTTTTCGTGCCATGAATATGCAAATATAACATTCGTGCTGACGATTAATGCCGATTTCCCGTCACGGATAAAGCCTTCGATGGCATTTTACGCAACCTGTTGACTCATACTCGTGGCTACGTTGTTCGTTCCTTGTTCGTCATTAAGGCAGATTAAATGACGAGATGCCTTTTAACGGCGTCATAGGTGATGTCAGTTACATGTATCACTACAATGCTTTGTCGTGTCTTAACGGGTTTGCTGTTTTATTACAGGTATGCTTCATGAACATAATTGTAGATGAATTTTTTACTAACAATAATTTTTCTCTAAGCTCGCCCAATATTGGACGGAAAACAAATGTAAATGGAAACGGGCTAGAATAATATATAAAAACTTAATACATTTTCGAACTTCTAAACGCGGTGCTACGACGCGCATATCTCGCTACGCGCCCCGCTACGGCGTAGCTTGCCTTGTGCTACGACCACGACAGACGCAACAGATTTTGTCGCTGCATTTAACTTGTCCTAAAATATATATTTTAGGACAAGTTAAATGCAGCGACAAAATCTGTCACAATGTGTACAATCTTACAATAATGTATTTTTTACCCTGAAAGCTCTTACATTATTCAGTAGTGGCATCACAAAACTTATTCTGGCCATCAGGAATTTCGTACCGGAAATCCTAGTCCAATTTCCGGAGAGCAAAAATATTGTTGATTCATCTTGTACCACTGCAAAAATTTCTTCCGATTTTATTTGTAGGACTACCCGGAACCTTTATTTTTCTATACATAAAGTAAATGTGGGGTAGTGTGGGGTAATGAAAGCAAAATTGAATACGTAACGAATGTACAGACCTATTAATACAACATATTAATTAATATATTGCAAATCCATTAGGTGGACAATGGGAGCCTGTCTCGAGTTTTGCTAGCATTAGGTGGCTGTTGTTTACCTTCCAAAACCAAATGTGTCAAACACAGTCCGACATGTCTCTCTATGAACGTGCGAACTAACATGCCACTAGATTTGGCATGTATTTGACATATTCCAGTGCATTCATATGAAGGTATTGTTCTAAATTAGTGAACGTAACAATTTGATAAAATATTTACCTATAAATTAAATGTTTGCAATATATTTGACGGTGGACAACTTGCATTTGGAAACGCTGCCATTTGGATCGTCGCAACTAATATCCTCTTTTTCTACGATTAAAGTTACATGTAATTTGCTATAAGTATGTAGTTGCAATCCATACACTATAATAAACATAGCATGGGCTGTGTTAGCTATTATTTCACGTACCATAAACTCGAAACGGCTGAAACCAAAACAGTAGCAATAATAATTGAATGCCGGCGCCGTCTTGCGTTCGTAATAGTTATGGGTATCGTTAATACGAAAATTACTGAGCTCAGTAACACCTATACATACTTTGTGTATTGTTTATGTGATTTTATTCTTACCTGGAAGTAATAACTAATTCACATACTTCTTTTAAGGCTCATCGCCATTTTGGAAGAACACACCGCTTAGTGAATGAATCGTAGAACCTCGCAGAAGAGTAATATATAAGAGGCTTGTAATTTTCATGAAGAAAATATCCGTTTTGGTGATTTTGGGTTGATTATTATAGGCTAAAGCTCACATAGACAGGCGTGACGCGGCAAAGTGACACGCGTTTACATAGAAAGAAATTGTTTTACGGATCTCTAATCCTTTTGAATTATAGCTGTAAGCGGGAACTTTTATTGAGTAGCAATATTAAGCCTTACACACGTATTTTTGTTAAATGGCAATAAAACTTGCTCAAGAACGTAATTAAGTCACACCAATGTGAATTAAGAAAACAAAACACAGCTATCTATAAAATCATTTCAGCCAAGAATCAAATTAATACTTTCAACCATGCTCTTGCTAATAAAACTTAATCCAATAATAAAAAAAGCGAACACACACAAGCTCATACATCCTTTATCAGAAGAAATTGAGGTCGTTTCCGTCACAGTGGTGAAGTATTTTTGCCAGCCTCAAAACCACGTATGTTACGTCACTTCCGTATTAAATATACATGTAATCTCTTCAGGTTGATTTTACCGAGCCCAGAATGCTTTAATGCTTGCAAAATGAAAGTTGCCCTTTGTTTGTGTTGTTTGAACAAGATTCTTGAGATTTCCTTCGTGAAAAATTAACACAACATCTTGCTTGTATTGCTCGATGGTGAAGATAGAACTGTAAAGGTAATTTATGATTCTAGCTAGTTTTTTTAGTTTTTGTCTAGTGAAAACCAATCCAGACTCTAGGCTGCTACACATGTAGAGATATTATTCTATTTTTGATAAATCTACTCACATTTAAAATATATTTTATGTAATATCAAATGTACATCTCCATAGGAAAGAGCCTTGAAAGTTTCAGTGCTGCTCTTAGCAAGCTCTAATGCTTCTCTATCTCAATAAGACTCAAGGAACTCAAAAAATATTTTATTTTCTCTTTTTGAAATTGCACCCAGTCATTTCAAATACGCGTACCATAAAACTTAGATATCATCGAGTCAAAGGAAAATCCAACTACTCGCAGGTTGTAGGCAGGCAATCATTATATTTATTATCCTCTTACTGTTACTGCTGTAAGCCTTCTACCGTAATACATTTCAAATTCAAGGAAACAAAGTGAACTGAACCCAATTCTTTGCAAGTTTGTTGAGTTAGTAATATTTGGTACGTGCCGCGAGCAAATCCTCCGTCCTTGTCGTGATGAAATGAAACAAATACTTATAGTCTGGGAGAAACGGAGTAGCATGCAGCTGTCTGTACCCCATAACACGCTTTATTAGTTCCAAGCGATCAAGAATTTTACTGTTACACCTCTGAGTAAAACGGCGGAATCAGATTGCAAAACCTCTTTAATTAAATTGAATTCTTTCTTTTATGCTCCCGGATAACACTACACATAATAGCGGATAACGCAATTCCGTCCCAACACGCGCGTAGAAAGATAAACAAAGCAATGAACAGCCTAATGGTTACTATTAACCACTAGAGGCGGCAATAAAAATATTTTATATCTCTGTTTCCGGCAGACACGCGGTCGTCACGCGATACCCTGACGTGACCATTCGTCCTAATTTCAGCGGGACTGTACCATGTTTACGAGCGATCAATATACCGGCATTCAGCTCTAGACAACTGGCCAAGTAACCTTTGCCATTCGAGTAATCTCGACCCTTGAATAAATACTTGCGACACTGGCAATCAACGCTCGAATTTGTTTCCCAACGTCACCTGCAGTGCCATGGAACAAACTACTGCGATAAACAAATACCCGTGATAGTCCCATACCGACCAATTGGACTCTCGAAAATATTGTTCGCAAGCTGCTCGGTCCGAGCACATAAATTATTCCGCTCGTGTGTTTGTGCGCCGTGTCGGTTTCCAATCCTTAACCGTTCCTAGCCTTGCAAAGAAATTAAATCAAGGTATACGTGTCCATAACGACGCTACTGAAAGAGTTGGAACCTTGTGAAATCTGACAGTTGACGTCTGCCAGCCCACAATGCTACGCCATCCTTATCGCTAAGAGGGAAATAAATGAGACGACTTTTTCCTGCTTTACGAGCGAGTCACTCTAAATTCCGTGTTTTGTTTCGTTTTTGTAAAAAAAATATGTTTATTTCTTTAGGTGGGCCGCCTAAATGAAATGTTATTTTTTACTTTCTTTAATACAGCCACATATTTTTTTTAGATAGAAACAGCTTTGGGCCTTTTTCATAATTTTTTACGTAAAATTAGTTGGTATAAGAAAGACAGGCTTCAGGTTCTGGCGGATAGCGACGTGCAACTGACGAGCAACAACTTTGCGAGCATAATCTTATGTAGCGTACACTGCGCATGTCCCGAACATGCTCTTGTCTAGCTCACCTAAACTTTCTACCTGATATTTTTGGTGAATATCTTGTGTGGAAATAAGCGAACTATTAATATTTAGTGCGGATATAGTTTCAGTGAGTAGACGTCTTCAGTACCAGTATGTGCTTGGCTCGCTGTTTGTGACATCCGTGTCCAATGATTTGGATTTATTGTCGTGAGACACGAAGAGCTTCATTTTGAACTTCTCTCAGTGTTATTCTTTGTTTAACAGTAGTAACCCGTTAAAAGATTTAGAGTTAGCGTGGAGGAGTATCGTTTCAAGACACGACACCGCAACTGGTATTGCCTTGGTCGACGTTTTATTTATTTTGCTCCGTATGTATTTACCGTCATTGTGCTTTACTCAGGGTGCACGAAACTGACTGTCTTATACATACATACCTACATACAGTTATATGTCTACCTCATCATGAAGACATTACTAACATATTTCTTAAATAACTAGCCAAAGACAATGCCTAATAAATGAAACAAAACAAAAGCATACTTCTGAAAATAAAATATTTTCATCGTAAAGGTTCACAGGATTTTCATTACAAAATAACAAAAGTTTCTCAAACAAAACGCGAGAAAAAAACAACATAGCTATACCTTTAGTCTGCAGTCGTTACATTTTCTCAGCCATGGTCATTACCCCCGCTTAGTTCGGATCGTGACCTTGCATTCCTTTACACTATGAATGAGTATAATATTAAAATTGCATGGCTGCAACGCAAATGTATTCAGTAAACAGAAAAATAGAGAAGCGTGGGAAAACAACACGTGATAGTCAAACATCGCTATTGAATGATAACACTTTTTTCCGTAGCAACGATTCAATGGTTCTGCAGAATTAATTCCACATGCAGGCATGGAATCCGATTAAAGGCAATAATAAAATTCTTCAAAGTTTTGTATTGTTACAAGCATTTAAAATACGTTTATGCGTGGGTCCCAGACAACCTCGGAAACGTTGGCAGTGTTCACATCGTGTACAACGGCCGGCATTTCGTACACCGCCCGGCATTTCGTACACCGCCCGGCATTACGCACACCGCCCGGCCCACCACTCCGGGTTGTGTAAATGGAAAGACGCAGATGTTTTTCGACTTACGTAGCCAATATTGCGCTATTTAGTCCACTAAGTATAAGTGCTTTGTAAACAAACATAACATTTCCAAGTTTATTATTCAGGGACCTGAATTATTAACAGGTTTTTGTAAGAGATATCATATATAATCATGAATCATTTTAACGAAAATTTTCTTTGGTATTTGAGACTTTCCGATATACACGTAGCTTCGTAGGAAATACGCAACATATCAGAAGTAGTGACGGCTCTTTGTGTTTTCGTATTGTACACATTTTTGGCTGAACGACGTAGTAAAATTTTATTGGTGACTTCACAAACGGCTTGTGCGATACATACGAATATGGAGCACGGTAAGATATCCAGTTTACGAAGTTATATGAAATAAGGATGTCTTGAGTCCTAACTTACTAGTGAGGAATGTTTCATTTGCTTATTACATCGTATCTGCTCACGTGTTCTATAGTACGAGTTATATGTATGGTTTTTTTCCCTATGCGCAGTTCTGTGGTGTTGTACTTCAAACACCTGCAACAAAAACGATACAATTATTTACGTTCCTTCTGAATGAACAGAGTGAACCCTCCGGTCTTTACATTGACATATTTTCGTTGTAAGATTGCTAAACGAGAATGGTATTCATCGCAAAACTCACTATTTATTTGAGACAGACTTAGGGATCTGTTGCGAGTTTTTCTTATATGTTCACCCTTTCGAGCATAACAAGTATAAGGGGGATGTAACATACGTACAATACACTACAATGCTGCTTTATTTACACGGCGTTTTCTTATTCTATTCAGGTATGATTCCTTACATATCCTCCGCAAATAGTGGCTATAGAATGGTGACGATGTAATGATACTCGTCCTAATAATATCGCCTAACAGATGGTATACTTATAAAGTTTAAAATACTAGAATGACTCCGCATAGTTCAAATTGTCTTAGAGTTCTTTATTCGCTTCAATTTGGATAGGAATAAATTCGATTCCGAAATTAGCAAGAGTGATTTAATTTTATCCTAGTATCATCCTCTTGCCCTTATCCCAATTTCATTTGGGGTCGGCGCAGCATGTCTTCTTCTTCCATACATCTCTATTTCCCGTCATCTCAGAAGTCACCTCCTTCTTAGCCATATCAACTTTCACACAATCCATCCATCGTTTCCTGGGTCTCCCTCTACTCTTGTAACCCTCTACATTCATACTCAAAACTTTCCTCACAATATGATCCTCATTCCTTCGCATCACGTGTCCATACCATGATAGCCGATTTCCACACAACTTCTCTGTCACAGGCGCCACTTTCAGACTTCCTCTTATATACTCATTTCTTATTCTATCCATTCGCGTAACACCACACATCCCCCTTAGCATTCTCATCTCAGCTGCATGCAACTGCCTTTCATTCATTCCTTTTGTGGCCCAACACTCTGATCCATAATAATTTTATCCTAGTATGTAATCAATAAATTCAAGATCAATATTAACCACCAAATATTAGTTTCAATTCACGGACCCTCTCAAAAACCGACAAGGAGAGACTCGAAGAACACCGAGGGTTCCGTGTCTTCGTAGGAAAAACGTTATTACATTCAAAGTACATTTTTTATTGTTTGCGATCGCATACGTGAGATTTTTGTTAAGGGTATTTATTGATTTCCACTACACTGTGCTTGTTAGGGAAATCGTTTTATTTTTTTCTGTAATAATTACGTAAACCTTCATCTAATACATTTATTTTAGATTTTTGAATTAGGAAGAAACAAACAGTTTGATATGTTCACATGCAATAACGGTTAAGCAAGCATTATTTTGAACTATTCCAAATTTAAATTCGATAGCGTTTTTAGTTCCTGAAAAGCAGTGACATTTGACAGACAGGCGGACAGACAAAGCCAGATCATAAGAGTACCTATTTTACCATTATGTTACCGAACCCTGAAAACCAAAATAAACTATAACATTGGTTCACATTAAATGTACGGTGAAAAAGGCAAACGGCGCGGGAAGAATTGCTTTTTACGGATCGACTAACATTCCGCGGTTCCTCCAGGGTTGAGGGGGGTGCAGGTACGTGACGCGGGGCGAGGGGGGGGAATGTGGCGGGGGGCGGGCCGCTCGCAGAAATGAATTGTTTTCGGTTTACCGTATGGTAACATTACGTTGTTGTGTACCTTTGTGGCTTTTTAAGTGTTTATAGGATTTGGTGCGGAAGCAACGTGGAGTGTTTTCCGGAAAACCGTTTAGGAAAAATCTGAATAGCACACACACGTCTACCCACGTACACATGCTCCGTCACACGCTCACAACTCCGGCCTGAGGATCTGTTCACGACGTTTAATTCCGCATCAACTTTCTATTCTCTTTGTCATATTATTTTTCGCTGTCACGAGCCGACATTGTTCTTATATACTTGCGGTTAATACAATCCGTTGGTTTGGTAAAAGTAATGCAGCTATCCCAATTTTCGCTCACCTGCGTCGGATACGCCGCCAACACAATAATTTAATTTCGCTCGTTACACGAAGGAATTATTCAAAAAAAGTGGAGGGAAACTCATAAAGCCATTACATTGCTGGGAACGGCTGACGTAGCTTTCACAGATACGAGGCCGGCGCTCAAAATTAATTTCTGAAACCGTTTAAAGTATCAAATTTTCTAAATTGTTCGAGCCCTTAAAGCTGGCAATAAAATCTTAATTACAAGAAACGATATAATATGACGTAATAAAACAAATTAATAATTTCATTAGATAAAAATAAAGGAGACCTCAAAGGGTAAGAACAATGGTCTTAAATTGAGGGTCATTGGGTCTTGAGTGGGTTTTGTGATAGTCATTGGATTAACAAATCAAAGGCTTGAAGAACCGTTCCATGACCTTTACTAAAGAGCAATTTTGGCCCTAAAATGGCTATCACAAATAGCTGAGATAGAATTAAGTGTTCTAAATTAAAATAAAATCTGAAGGCATTAATGTTAAAGTTTAAAACTATTTTTCTCACACAAACAGCATCTAAATAACAGCGCATAGTGTATTTTTGCAGCGTCCAAATCCATTTTTCTTCCCCCGTATAAATAGCGAGGTCACATGTAAAAACGATCACAATATTAAATAAAACAGTTTCTTGCAATTATTACATTTAATAATCTACACAAATCACATTATAACCGACCGACGTGACTGCGGTACGAATTTTTAAATGTATTTTCGAGAATTCCAGATCAAAGATGATATGCAGGTTCTTATATCATAGCGGCCGCATTGACCTTATAAGGAAAATAATATAATCCCTCATAAAGTCAATAACCATGATAAGCCGACAGTAGCCACCTTGGGTGGCTGAGTAAATTTACGACAGTTACGACCAAATACAGCAGTACATAAATTATTTCAATGTGTGTTTGTGAACTAGCTAGCTGGGCCCACTGTGCACTATTACGGCGTAGGAAAGCAAACATAGATTTGAATATAGTTAATATCTGCATAGTTATGTGCATTACTGATTCATCTTGAACGTCATGGGATCACGCATTTAGGCATCTACCTAAGTATGCACATTGCACGGTCTGTCTGAAACTCTAACAGAACTTATCACTTGAGTTATGTACTGAAGTTTGCACAAACAGACAAGCTACACAGCCTCATACCTTGCAAAGTTTAATTAACCAATATTTGTTACCAACTTTGGCTATAGACGAATACGAACAGGACTTGTACGAGTATGTAACAGAAGCAGGCACCTATAATTCCATTGCACACATCAGAAATATATTTTGTACCTTCGCTTTTCCAACAAATTGATAGGTTTATTTTCACATTCATTTAGCGACAAGCCATGACAATAGTTGTCTATGTCTACTCCATTAAATGATTAACGCCGCGGGGGATAAAGTCCGGAAATGAAACGCCCGCGCCATCAGGATTTAGCCTCAACCCAGGATTTACTGCGCGAGCTATTTCGACAAAAACTAGCACTTTGATGATTTTGTTATAACTACTGAAAAAATCAATAACCTTTTTTGAAATTACAAATGATGGAATGAAACGTGATTTATCATTGAATCGTCACTGAATCTTGCCACAGAGAATATACAAACTCTCCTTATTTTCATACTAAAGATTTAAATCGTAATAGGCCAACAGACTGCGTGATAATTACCTATGACAACGATTGCTTAAACTTTTATCTGAACAAAACTGAACGATGATACCAATTAATAAAACGTGGACTATCACTACATTAAGAAACGACAAACGATGGACAGATTCAATCCTAATATAAAAAATGAAAAGAGATAAGCATAAGATTACAGTAAGGCTTGAAAGGAGCTCAATGCCCAACAGAAAACATCATAATAACGTCTTCAACATAAATAATTATCACATTTAACACTCCTGGATATAAATCACAATATACCCAGTTAATTTAATAGCTAAACGACATTTCTAACTCGGCTTTGCATAGGCTACCACAGAGCAAACTTTGAGCTAAGATAGTACTCATAGTTAGGAGTATAACAATGTATTAGGATTAAGAGGCTTGTGGTTCGTAGTGTATGCAATAGACCGCTAGTTTATCTACAGGCGTTAGCTGTTTTATTCAATTAACTCTGGACCTTAATGTTATTTCTCATGGCCGATATAGTAATGGTGATTTAGAAGATCGTTTTGACAGAATGAGAAGTGCTCCGATTGTTTTCTGTTATATGTGGGCACCGTATAGTTTTAAATGCCATTTATTTAAAATAAATCCCGCCAGATTTTTAAATCTAGATAAATTATAAACAAAACTTTTATTTGATTACAGTATTTATCGATTAAATGTATTTGATTACAGTATTTCTGAGTCGTGCCTAGAAATTGTCAACGAACATGAACTGACAGTCAATCAGTACACAAGAACACAACTTTTTTGTGAAACTTTTGATGTTGTAAATGGTATTTTTCCAGTTTATTGGAAGTTTATAATCTCGCGAGATTTATAATGGACTTGGACGGTGTTTACGATTGTCCGTTGACACGTCATACACTATTACTTAAAACGTTCGCCAAAACTATGTAACTATCTTATCATATACCATCCCACCTGGATTCCCTGAAGGATTACGCAGAGGAATTATCTTAATATATTATTAAACTCCTAAAACGTAAGTCATCATTATAAACAAACAACAAAGTTGATATCAAATTGTTAAGAAACCTCCTTAGACGAACTTAATCTGTTGTTAACAAACGTCCTTACTCTATGTACAGATGAAAGGCACTAAACAGAGCACTAACTGAATAATGGAGCCGGTTGTATTAGTCCAAATTAAAATTTTATAGCATTGCCTGACCCGACCCAGTTGGGAGATAATTAGCGGAGCTGAAAATCTCCCGTTCGTTTTTTTACTTCACTCCCTGATGCGGTAACGGCTTTTCATTTTTTATTTGAAATTCCTGTAGGTATACCAACTTCGTAGCGGGCTCTAGTTGAAACTTGCATATTTAATTGTATTAAAAGCATTGATTACGGGCTATGTCTGAAAGGAAAATCTGTAAACAGTTTAATATAAATCATGAACAACTCGACCAAACATGGCTAATTGACCATTCTGATTGCGTGCTTCCAGCAAATAAATGAGCTCTTTGATAACTTACCAATATTTAAACTTTTTACACAAAACCAAGAGACAAAATGAAATAAAAAAATTTAAAGCTTAATAATTATTTCATTAAAAGAAATAAAGCTCATAGCTCACTTTTGAAGCAAATATCCCTCTCAAGCTTGGATGGAGATTTTGTGTAACAACACAAAACGCTGTTGTACGCCTCAGGGTGACCGACAGAACTTTCAGTCTGTATTCCAATTAAGAGCATTGCCATCAGCTACTGGTAAATTATTCCATTTACATTCTGTTCAATTTATGGGTTGCAAAATCATAGGATCATGTTAGGTGACTCAACCCTTGGGCAAGTGTACGTACGTTTGCATGATTAAAAGATTGAATCCGCATTTCTTTTACTTTTACCAAAGAAAACCCTATAGCAAACATAAAAGCCTTCGCCAACAGTTTAAAATCCATTAGTGAAGTGAAATATTGGATTATCCACTGTTAGCGGTGAGTCGAGCGTTAAAAAATCAACAGCGCATTTTTATGTAGGTATTAATTTAGGTGTCGCCTAGTGATCATAAATACGGGCAGATGTGTCATTCGTGATCGACAGATGGAAATGCGCGCTTGTTCGTTCAAAAGCGACGTATGTGACAGGTGTTTCTCTATGATGCGGAAACGTGACTGATCCATATTGTTTTGGTAATTTAAAAGAGATGTTAAAGTACTGAAAGACACATATGACGTTTTTGTTGAAACGCAACACAAGGAACTTAGTAAATGCTTTATAGATGACGTTAAAATCACAATCAAAAGAACAACTGACTCATGCTGTTACTGTTACACACTAACCAGCTTAGTGATTGTAAACGGGCCGTAAAAGAGTACACAGCTAATGGAATACGGCCCGGATGCAGGACTCCGGATATACCCCTTAGGAGGACATGCCCGTTGCCGGATGGTCCTAATCAGATTCATCAGATTAGTGAGGCATCAGAGTAAACACACGTGAGCTAAAAGCACATGCATGTTGCTCGAACAGGGTTATACACAACTGTATACATAGGTACATGTATTGTATGTTTGTAAGCAGCTACTATGCTGCTATGATATATTTTCACCTAGAGTTAGATTTTCAGTTATATCACCAATTTTTTAGGAATCCTATTTTGACGTAAATATGAATTCATCGCCGCCACCATATGGGTTCTGTATACTAGTACGTATATAGCGTTTAGTTAGCTCAAAGAATTAGCAAGCTGAAGTGGCAGTGGGCTGGCCATATCTCGCTAAGAACGGACAACCACTGGGGTAAACGTGTTCTTGAGTGGAGACCGCGACTCGGCAAACGTAGTGTAGGACGCCCTCTGACCAGGTGGGATGACGATCTGCGAAAGACTGCAGGCAGATGCTGGATGCGGCAAGCTGAAGACAGGGCGCTATGGCGCTCATTAGGAGAGGGCTATGTCCAGCAGTGGACTAACATTGCCTGATGATGATGATATAGCGTTTTATCCTTGTACAATTAATTATTCTCACAAAGGTACACGATATGAGCACAATCATGTTTGTGTTACTGTACCTGCCTAAATTCGTGGAATGTTTCGCCAGATTAAATTGTAATAAGCTTCCAGCGCTCACAGCACGAACCACCATAGAAACGGGTTTTGACGACGGAAGAACAGACAACATTTAAAGGAAATTATTTTTAAAAATTGTTAAAAGATTTATACCGTCCGAAGCATGGCGATGTTAAAGCTGAAGAGAAGAAAGTATTCTATTCTCTACAGTCAATTAGATGGAAAGAAATAACGTTATATAATCTTGGAAGAATATATATGGGATTGGTTATGCAAGTGAATATTTAAACCGGTAAATTAAGTAAAACACTCAAAATGAGTTCTTAAGAAATGTCTACTAGTATTGATGGGAAAGACACATATTGTCATCTTAAGACAGCCACGTAAAATTACTTTCTGTGTACTAAATAATGACTACAATACAACCGAACACCACCTTAACATTTCTGACAGAGTTTGTATATTTTACATTTAAAAATTTAAAACGTAGAAATAGAAGGACCAAGTTAAAGTTAAGCGCACAAAAAGTTCATACGATATATACCAAAGTAATGTAGAAGATGTTTCGCGTTGCGGTGCGGCTCAGCCTAATCTGCGGCGGTCTTTACAATCCTGTAAGAGTAAACGAGAGACAAGACAGTTAATTCATCCTTTATACGAGCACCACTTCTGTTCGTTTAAATACCCTCTCCGTACATAACTGTATTCACGACACGATACGAGAAAAAGTTAGTTGAACAAACGGAACTGAAGCCAAGTTATTTTAGTTATTTGCTAATCATGCTGATAAATATCAGAATCAACGACTGTTGAAGACAATTCCATCTCATTATTTGTCGGAAAAACCTTCGGGAAAGTTACAGTCTGGACTGCAGACTGCTGAGTGTTTTTAAACTTTGTGTTTGTCCGTCGCTAGCTTTGTTCTGAGATTATCACACGGAAAGCTGTACTTAGTAGAAAATGTTTTCATCGCGCCACTTTTGCCGGATAACTTATTTTAATGGGATTTGTGCAACACTGCAGCTTATCGGTTCCGCTTGTTTGCCGCTGATCTGCGAAGGTATCTATCATGAGATCCGTTAAAGCTATGACTGGTGTGTGCTAGCTAACATGTAGCAAATTATTGAATTTAATAATGTATAAAGATGACTAACATAATTATTATTTTTTGACATGTGTTGTATACTATGTATAGCTTCAAGTTCTTCAAACTATCAGACAGATGTGTTGCTGGGGAGTTTGTTCCACCACTTCTTCTTCCCAGCAAAAACACTAGGAAGTGGTGAAGGGGGGCGTTTTGGGGGGCTGTCTTATGTAAACGTTTTGACGTGAAAAAAGTGCTGATTTTCAGCCTAATTTGAATAAATGAATTTTGATTTTTGATCTTTGATTTTTGATTTTTTGAACCAGTCTTACCAAGGGGTATCGTGTTGCCGAGTAATTGGATTGTGGAGGTCAGATAGGCAGTCACTCCATGTAAAATACTGGTATTCAGCTACATCCAGTTAGACTGGAAGCCGCCCCCAACATAGTTGGGAAAAGGCTACTTAGATGATAAGTACGTATAATGATCTTCAGAAATAAAACAATAATGAAAAATAAATCTAAAATAATGTTCGTCAGGTGCGTAGTACTTGCAACGGGCGTCCATGTATGACCAGATGTATGAATGTAAATGAATCAAAAAGAGCACGTGAGGATCGCAGCAGGTATTCTAAAGTGTCTGCCAACCGACATGAGAAATAGGCGTGAGATTATATATGCATCTAGGCAGAGCTTAGTGTTAATAAATAAATAACTGTAAAGAGAAGTACTTTAGACTATCTTACTTTCTTAACTTACTCCGACCCACTATCTTTTCAAAAACTTCGCTAGGAAACTCACATAAACTTAAAAGAAGTCATTACATAAGCAGCTGAGCATAAAAACCTTTCGTATATCTATGGTGTAAACAATATTTCACACGGATTTGTTAAATTTCAAAAGCATTCGGTCTCAGCTAATAACGTAGGTAGTGCTTATCAATTCGACAAGATAAATAGATAAGTAGCTTACTTACTTACGTAATGCCATTATATGTATAGTAAGAACGCAATGTTTTTACCAATTAGACCTTCGTTTCTTCATTAACCCGATTTCACTCACAAGAATATAGATTACCAACTGTTTGCAGGAATGCTTAGTAGAACAAGCTTTATTGTTAGTTTTTTGATTCCTAAATCATTACTGTGAATTTTGAAGCAAATTGATTTGGTTTTGATGGACACTACTTTTAATAAATTGAGGCTCACTTGCACGACGTTTTACTATTACTTAATGTACTGATATAATATATATGATTCGGTAAAATAAAACATGAAATAGAATGAAGGCACAGTATACTTTTAACAATGGGTATATTTGAAGAGGAGATACAGAAATATCTTTTAGTAACCTAGTCTATTTTTTATTTATTATGTCATACGAACCCGTCTACCAAGAAATATTTAAACCAATTATCTAACTCAATGTCATCTGTTTGTTTCAGGTATATTGAACAAAGGACTACACATGCGGTCAAAATTAATGGGATTTACGAAATAAAAAGGCAAAAACCTCTCGTTTTCTTAATAGAATTCCAACCAGCATCGTTTAGGTGCCTTTTCGTCGAAGGGCCCGTTTAATTTCTGATTTGATTTTTCATTTTGCTTTTTCACAAATATTTTGACAAAGGCCAACCCTTGAAGATTTTTGGCAAACGAATTATAATAAAAATAAATTCGACAAACATTATGAAATTAACTAGGTTAAACAGTGTAATTCTTATCGTTGTATTTTGTTTTTGTTTTTTGTGACTATTGGTACCTAAAGATATTGTAACAATTAGAGTTACCTTTGAAAGGCGAAGACAAAAATAAATTATTTTTTAAACAAACAACTTGTAAAATCTTTGCTCCCTTCTTTAAAATTTAAATAATATTTTACAATTTTACTATTAAGGTTTTTTGGTAGAAAAACTTGCCTAAAAACTCATGAAAACTAGAGGCAAATAGAATTTAGTGTAAACTATATCATTGTAATTGTTAAGCCTTGAAATAAGTGTACATGTCTCAATACGTTCGTAACAAGTAAGATTCAAAGTGTTTAGGAAGGATGGAAGTAGGTTAAGGAAACGGAAAATTGCCTTTTGTCCTCATTCCCCAACTTTATTAAGCCCACGAAAATGTTAAATTCTGTGTTTTCATACATTTTCTTTTTAATTACATGGCATACCATATGGGTATGGCAGTACTAAGTGTCTTAACTGTCTAACTTTTGACAGTGATGTTAGTGATAATCTGTAGAAAGTATTAGATGTTGAAAATCCTTTATGTTGAAAGTAGTTAGAATATATTTTTTCTAAGAGTAACCTCATATAAACTTGCCTTCTGCCCCACTGCAGGGCAAAGGCTCATAAAATCACTCTTGCTTGTATTGGCGATATCAGACTTAAAGAAAACTTACTTACTTACGACTTAATAAATATAAATTAGTTCTGATTCCCTCTCAATGTTTGCCGTCACCAAAGTCAGTGATGTCCAAAATAAACTTAAAAAGTACATAAGAATTGAAAGGGCCGCATAAAAGTACAGTTGGAAAAATAAAAGAGCATAAATCAATAAACTTAAAATGATATAATTGCTTACGTGACGTGTAGCATTTCAGCAATATACGAGTAGTAGACATCAATCCGAAATTGGCAATAAAATCGACCAGCGTTAGGGTTGCCGAAAAAGTTTAGACAGAATTTCAAATCACTTAGCGGGAGCATCGCATTTTCTGAACCATCTTAATTCGTATCTAGCCCTGGGCGAATCAACTTGGTTTGTGTCTGGAGACTGAACAAATAATTTACTACTAAATCTTCTATGTTTGTTTAAGTTAAGAGTAAAAAAAAACAATTTTTGTGTACACGTTGTATTATTCTTTGCCTAGAAAAAACGTGCGCAGAAGACAGTTTCTTAGTAGTAAAATAATTGAGAAAGTTAATTTATTCTTAACGTAGAAAAATATCTTCTTTCATTAGTATGACTACGCAGAAAACATTATTTATTGAAACAGTAGAAAACGTTAAAACTAATACGTACACAGAGAAAATCATATCATGCTTATATATCATGACAGTTTCTTGGTAAAAAATGTTTATGATATTATACGTATTGTATTGTATTATTTATTTCATTGTAGAATTTTTCTAAAATATTAACTGACAAGGTAAAAACGCAATAAAATGAGATCAGGTATTTTTGTCCCAGTTTCTTTCTTGAATATCATTTTGAAAGACAAAGATTTTAGCTACCCGCAACGGATTCCTCATTATTTTCTCCGTGGAGTCTCTAACAGGTATAGAGTGGCGTTATTTCACAACTGCGGCATAATGCAGTTTGATTTGAGTTTTAATTGAAGCATCCCTTAAGTAAGAGCGACGGACTTTAATTTACTTGGTTCGTGCTCCGACGGATCGCTCTCACTCATCCACTTGGATACACTACAAATTGTCCTGGAAAATATTGGAGAATACAGTACAAAGAGTATTGGATTCTCAAGAGTACGGTTTATTGAGATCGAAAGATTCCTGTGTTTTGTTTTCTTTGATTAGTTGTTACGAACATCCTGTGAATTGTAATTGATTTCGGTTTTTTGGGATTTTATTTGTTCAGATCTTTTGCAAACCAACTTTTTCCGCAACATAATTAAAATGTAAATAAATGCGAATATGCGGAATAGAACAGACTACATCTAAAGGTTTTTAAAAAAGAAACGTGCTATTAGCATGGGTAATATAAATAATGTAATAGCTGTTAACGGTAAATCCTAAGTTTTTTCCGTAAAACCTACCTCTGTCGCCTCCGTTCACCTCAGCCTAGTGAGAAGTTGTTTTTATACTTGTGATTTGTTTCCTACTTTCCAAAGAGTACTATCCTTACTATACCAACTCATTTAGGTAAATCCTTAGATAAACCAGTAAACCCTAGAAAACCAATATAAGGGTTTTTTTACAGTAGCATTATATAGCTGTTATACAGAAAGGCACATTAAAACATAATATATCATCACACCTGTAATCCCTGAAGGGTTGGTGCAGAGGTGCACCTATAGTAACACCATAATTTTGGCAGATATGTTTAAGTAGTGTTAAGTCTTTAAGTCCCGGACACATAACCAGACTACGGGCTACTTATAAGAAAATTCTTGTTGGAAAAACAATAACACTTCGCCCTACCTGGGATTAGAACCCAAGACAGGACAGGTAAAACTTGTCTGTTACATCTCCCGTAACAGGAATATTGTTTCCCCAACATTTTGGTCTCAGATTTACCGCGGTATTTAACTATTTAAATTCAATCAAAGTGAAACTCCCGTCACACAAAATTACGAACACCTTAAGTCGCCTGTTGAACAATAGGTTTGGTCTCAAAGTGCTTAACTCAATCCCTAAGTAACTTAAAGTAATGCCTAACTTCGGATGCGAGGGCAGGGACGCACCTAACTTTAATTAATTTGAAACCGGTCTACGATCCGGACATTCGATTTTGACTGTTTGTTTAGCTCGATTTGTGTCCAGTTAAAGAGGATTAGGACACCGTTTGAGCTTATCAAGCCAATGAGTATTGAAGTATAATTTGTTCAATAGTGGAAAAGTGAAGTTTGTTTTATAATGATTCGATAACATTGAATGGATACAAATATATGAACTATTTTGTGTTTATATCAATTTTTACATCAAATAATAGATGATTAAATTTAAAAAAATAAAATATAACAATATAATACAAATTAAACCTAAATTTCGATCAGTGAAAACCCTATAGGTAGGTATTGAACATGGAATTCAAGTAGTAATATAAATAATAATAAATAAATTATTATTATTTACTTACTTACTTATTCTTATTTTATTTATTTCTTTATTAACAATTTGTAGACTTAACTGGTCAACAAGGCGTCTACAAACAAGTTACATTTAGTAACATACGCGTACAGTTATTTGTTAATTTAACTAACTTATAGTAAATACAGCTTAGCCTAGTTACGTAAAACACGCATTTTAAAAGATGAATAATTGAGTTATCTTTAAGAAAGTTTACTTAACAAGTAGATTACCTAAGCAATATAGACAAAACTGTTCATACAACTTTAATCCATTAGCAACAACAGCAAGAATACAACATATTAAAGTAAAATATCATGTTATTCTTTAAGAGCATAATACCACACAGCCTTGAAAGGTCTTGAAATTATTCTCGGCTTTTCCCGACTATTAGCAAAGGAAGCTTCACCTTGCAGGTGTGAAGGTGAACCTGCTGCCCTACCTTTTGTTTAACACTTCATGAGCGTGAATAGAATTAACGTTGCACATATATTTTCTTTAGTAAAGCCACGGACTATATAAAACCTTAATAAAATTTATAATTTTCTTCGTAGGTGCGTAAATGTTCGTAACTAATATTTATTGTTTTAAAATAGAAAACATGGGCATCGACAGTTGTTAACTTAGAACCTGAACCTTTTTCATGAGACCCTTTTTCAGAATCGACAGTCAACAGAGCTGCGATGTAATTTTTCGACACCATATTTTTGTGTTTGATTTAGTTGAGTAAGTATTATATTTTATTGTTTTTTTTTTGATTAAGTTAATTAAATACATAAAAATGATGAACTTATAATTGATATAAGTCTGAAATCGCCAACCCGTCTTGAGCAAGAGTGGTCATTAATCCTCGTGCCTTTTCTATATGAGAAAAGGCCACAAGTATTTGACACAATGTGTACGAGTATTTATTTATTAAAATCAATCTACTACTTACACGTTGTGTCTGTTTGTAAATTTAACAAAACACAATCAAACAATAGACTAACGTTATAACTTCGTCGAGCTGCATAGACTTGTTGCCAAGGTTAGCGTCAACTTCCCCCTATTTGTATGCACACATTGCAACTAAAACGTAGTACCAAAGCCCGGTTAAAGGGTAATTCAGCCGGATAATACTCGAGCATGTGTCACGACCCAGTTTATTGAAAATTCTGCGTAAATTAAACACAGCCTTTATTCCAGTTTGCTTAGGACCGCGACCAGATTTTCATGCATCTTGTGTTGTTACTGCTATTTAATGGCGGATCGCGTGGGTTTACTAAATGCGTAGGTAAATTGGAATATTTACCTACATAATTACGCACGATATTAGGTCGTCCAAAAACTTAGGTTGCTATAACCAGACAGAGTATAACCTAATTTCAGAAACTCCAAAAGACATTAAAAGATCGAACAGCATGTCTTTTTGTGTCAAAAAGGTTTTCCAGAGGTATAACTACATTTAATGCACGTTTTCATAGTTAAGTCTCATGTAATAGCACCAACTTTGCACAAACCCTGACTTCAAGCTGCTACTGATAAAATTCTGATAAATAAGACCAATAAAACTTTCTCCCGATCGGGGAATCAAACCATTTTTTCTCTCAACACGACAACACACATATTTGTTACACCTCGTAAACCTCATTTAAGAGATGCAGATATACAAATGGATGTTTGTACAAGTGAACTCAGATAACACAGACACCCCATATCATCTGACATCGATATCCTATCGTAAGCGCTGATACTGAGCAACACTATCTATCCCGGATGGAGACAATTTCCTTTGGAGAAAAATTGTAAACATGCCGTTTCGACTTCGTTGCGATTTGAATTCAAAATAGGATAGATATCGAAGAAAATCCACACTTTGAAACGGAAATCAATTGTTGTACGACATTGAGTCTTCGAGGTTTAAAATGTATATTCAAAGAAATTTGTTTCTGTACATGTAATAATAACACTCTCTTCTTGAATGATTAAGATTGGACTGCAAGAATATAGGCGCAATATTCACAAAACCACGTCTCATTTAAATGTCTGTTCGACTCCCACGCATAGAAAAGGCAATGGTACATACCTTCAACACGTACGTATACATCTTTATCGATCACTTTAATAGACTTTTAAGATCGGCGTGGCTGCCAGATAATTAAGGTACACAGATTTGGGCATTCGTACCGTTACCTACCGCTGATCAGATTAGATTGAATCCAAATGGGCGTACAAAGGCCCTAGCCCAATTATATCAAAGAGCCCTATTAATTTAAATTGTTTTTTTATTAACCGTCAGAATTTCTTGAAGTATTAAGAAATTTAATTACTCAAATTAGGAATTTAATTTCATCGCATAGATTATTGTACGTAGAAGATAGTGTGACGAAACTGAACCTAGGTCAGCTAGTGTAGATACTATCAATCAAAAGAATATGTGTTAATCGAAGCTCAAGACTGTTTTTTCAGTATTTTTCTTGTAAAATACCCAGCGCGATAGGACGTCCGTCCTTTGTTGTCTCGCACCAGAGATTGGGAAGCTACATTTACCACGTAATCCCGTCCAGGTATGTTTCGTAGGGTTTGGCATGTCCCGTCTAATCTCATAAAGCTTACTTTGCCATCCCCTGGGTTGGTTTCATATTGTTTGACGAGTTGCATGCGACCGCAGGTAAGGGTACGTAGGTACTGAGCGACAAAATACTCCGTGATATAAATTGCCCACGTTTTTGTTGCTGTGTGTTGTTTATTTAATTTTATGTTTAGGGCGTTATGTCGTGATGACCCAGTAGGTAAGGCCTGGCCTTTCATGCACGAAGGTGTGGGTTCAAATTCGGGGTAGTGTCCGTGTGAGTTTTCAGTGATCTTGGACATCACTGACATCGGTAATGGGAAACATAGTGAAGTAATCTAGACTAATAATTTATATTAGTCTGCTACCGACAATCTGCTTAGACTAATCGTGGCGATCTATTTGACCTCCCCTGAAGGAGAAAAGGCCTCACAGTGGGACATTAATAGGCTGGCTAGGTGGTCAATATTATTAATAATTGATGTTTGTCGGCAGGTAGGCTGATAACAGGTCACTTCTAGGTACTAGACACAGGCTTAGTAGTGGTATAAAGGTAAAACTGGTCTATTTTGTCAATTACATAGTAAACACGACATCAAATTTGTCCAACTTCATCCTGGCATGAATGAAAAAAGGCCATATTCCCAGAAAAAAACTGTCATTCCATATAAATAAATATAGCATCTATTCTTATTCAGTACATATTATTGTTATCGTCGGCAATTTTCTTCCGTCGCTGTTCGCCTAGCGCAGAAAGATTACAATACCCAGGTACCCTGCTCCCCGAATGCCTGTTTTACATTCCGTACATATAACGTTGTGATCCTACAACAACTTGCGTGGTTGTCTGTTCTACCTATGTATTATGTCCCCTTCACACAACACCGCGAGGTAATCTTCTTATGACGCTCTAGAGATGCGTAACTGGATTTACTAAACACGACTTCATATTACGAGTATGTGCGCAGGTGTCCCTGGATATTCGTGAATGTAATAAATTTTCCTTATGAAGGTATAATAAATTATCATAATTAGGTAAGTGGATACTTACTTCAGTTTAACAAAGTATTTTGACACAGTTACCTAAGAAAAATTCACTGCAATCATTACCACCACATTAACCCACTTCTTAATGTAAATACAAAAATGCGCAACGAAAGCAATAAAGAAATATCTCAAGCTATTTAATTAAAAGTTATCAAGAACGGTATGACCGCGCCATACTTTTGAAGACTTAGTATTCTAGCGACTCCATGCCGCAGACTTCTTCAGAATTCGAATTATGACCTATTACCACGGTTCTTAGGGCCATCAAAGAAAATAGAAGCTGTAAGAAAAATTCTTATTCTTAATACGAGTATTTGTTATATTAATGACATTAATTTAAAAACAAGTCTCAATTTGAACGATGATTTTCACAATAAGCTTTTTAAGCGTTGAAACGGGCTATCATAATTAAATGCGCATACTGAATTCCGCATCTGCGCTGCTGACCGACAAAGAGTTCTCTCTTCTCGGAACCAATCTAGGAATCAGGTCACGCTTACCATAAAAATCTATCTCCCTTGGTGTTGAATTAAGGTGTAAACTTTCAACTCCGTAGGATTACAGAAAATGGGTCAGATTTAATTTGCAAGATATGATAACACACAGACCGCGGGACAGGGGCAACTAAAAAATATATAAATGCATTAAATTATAAAAGCAAATATATAATTGTAACGAATAGTTAACTTTTAACCCCGAATTTTTCATTTACGTTCTTTCACTGAGTTGAACTCTAATTTAAATCACTTTCTTTTAATATAATAAGAACAGTTTTCGTGACTGAATACAGGCCATGCACAGAAGCAGATCTGAATTTTAGTTAACTAACTTCAATATTAAAAAGTAAAGCGAACTAAAAAGAGAAGATGGCATTTTTCTTGATTTTCTTTGACTCACCAGACCGTTAAATAAAATTTCAGCTTTCTGCATCTGCATATAAACTTTAACAACTATTTGTGCGCACAATATGCTTGAAAAGAGGTACATTGTTTTCTCTTCAGGAATTAATAACATGCAAGGTACTTTCAATAATTAATGATCGTATTCCATTACTGGAACATGGTAGGTTAATAATAATACAACAGACATACTCGTATTTGTTGAAATAACTCAAATTAAAAAAAAAAAACAAAGTAATTATGTAATACCCCATATTTGTTCATGATCACATACAGTTCAGGGTACCGTAATACGTAGTACCGTAGTGAGGGTACAATATTTTTCAAAAATGCACAATATTTATTGTACAGACGGCATAAAAGTTTATATTCATAGAATATCTGAAATCTGTGAAAAATAAAGTAAATATTTTCTGACAATGGAATCCAAATAGAGCGAGAATAACAACGCTTCGGTGTATTGAATTTTTTTCCCTCGGTTGCATGTGAGTAAAATAGCTGCATGAAATACAGATGGACGGACGACCGAAACGTTCCGTTTTTACTATATTTCGAAACCTTCAAAACTTAATATCAATAAAAAACATTTGTAACAGCTACTTCTCTTCACGTATTCAACGGTATCAAACCTGTTTAAATATTGACACATCATCTCCCGTTGCTTTGGTGAACCGCAACAGACCAAAAGAATGTTCTCCTTATTTTTCCTTTACCCAAGCAAAAATTAACAGGAAATCTAGGAGAGCAAAGTAAACAAGGTGCACAGTATTAAACATTTTCCGGGGAGCGTTGTAAATCCTGGTTCCTTGCAGAGTGAATACGCCGTTCTCGATAATCCCATGATCCTTATTTACTGGTGAGGCTCGAAGGGCCGCGGGGTTTATCCGACGCACTCGCCACACGACGCGTCGAATACTGTTTTCTTCGCGTATTTCCTGCAAAAATAAAATAGTACAGACAGGTCAGGAGATAGTGTTTTTTTTCTGGAAATTAATGTTGCATTAAAAAAAGACTTATGATATTGCATGGAAATTGAGATTGTAGGCATTGTCTGTTTCACTTGAGTAAGCATAATTTAAAAGGTTCGTAAAACAATTTCTAAAATAAATTGATTCATAATTAATTAGGATTTTCAATAAAAAAAGCAAATGGTACATCATGTTTTGTAAATGTCATCGTTACACTTCAAAATCTCGCCCCTCTGACTGGCATTATTTCAACGTGTTGCCAAGTTACGTAATTGAGTTCGGAACTAAGCGCACCCTTTAATATCACGAAATATTTAATATCTTAAAATAACTATATAGCTATGAAGATTGAAAAAACAAATTTGAAGTACTTACATTTATTTAAATAGCGAAATAGCTATACAATATGTTGTGAAACGAATGTTTAGTATTTTAAAATTAGTTAAAATAACATAATACCCGTAGAGCTTATTAAATTAAAAACTATATGATTAGCTATTCAGTTATTTTTGTACTCTTTCTATTCGTCAATCAAAAGGAAAAAGTCAGAGCACTTTATAAGTGTAATGTTTAATTCTTTTTTTTAGCTTATTCTATTCAAATTTAAAAAGATAGTTTTTAAATTACTCATACAAAAGGATTAAATAATGTCACTACAGCTGTCCTTATCTGTTTAGAAGTGAAATGCATTTCCGTGACGTGTGATCGTTGCCGTAACAGCGTGAGATGGAAATGCTGGGAAACACGTACCGGCCATCACTTACGTTTGCAGTAATAGACCTCTTCCCTGTAACTCACATAACTTATGCTGTCGGTACACGGAGTAAACTATTAAAATGGCCTTGTTTTATCAATAAAAAAGTCTGGTCTAAACTATTTTGGAAGCAATAAAATAATAATGAAAGTGCATTTATTTTAGCGAGCCGAGCTCCTTGCCTACGCTATACCTGTTTATAGCGTAATACTTCCGACGTTGTAGGTGTATTGTCGCGGTTTGGATACGCAAAGAGGATATATAAACCGTAAGTCCCCTAAATCAGGAGCAGGGGTGTAACGCCGGCTTAACATTTGAGGTTATTGAACCTATTTTAATAAACAGGTATGATATATCTACCAAAATATACCGGATATAATATCCTTGTAATAGTGTTGCGTTATGTCATGGAAATTTCCACAAAATAAAATTTTATTTCCAAGGTGTGTGTAAACCGTAAATTCTGTTCAATTTTCATACTTTCTTCGCTTGTAAATGAGACAACGAGATTTAAAATAATAAAATTTATCCTTTTTTTTTTTATATCAAAAGAATTTTAATAAAGTGTAGAATCCTCATAGACCCGAATTTCCGACGAGCTGAGCTCTTACTTATCCATCATCATATTCAAAGTATATAAACAGACTGTGCGGCAATTAATTTATAACCCTTAAATGGCGTACAGAAATAACTGTCGTTTCAAGAAAATCCAAGAAATCTATTGAACAAGGAGATTCGTTTTTTTTTAAGATAACCATTGTCCTTATCTTAAATTCTTGACAGCAAATTTATGATATAAAAAAAGATTTTAACAGTAAAAATAAAATAAAGGAACCAAAAACAGTAGAAATTAGGAAAAGCTGCTGAAAAATGTTAACTTTATAGTGTCCAGAATCATGTACCTACTGAACTCATGATATCAGGTTTTGCGTCGATATACACACATTCCATCCTTTATAACAAAATTTGCAATATTTAAATATTTCTTATATTAAATGGGGCTTAGCTGAACTCTCATATTTTTTCCTTCTATTTTATATTGACGTAGTCTTTTTATATTTTTAAGGGCTTTTTATCTGAGTTGTCTTCCATTTTCAAACCCTCCAGTATTATTAAAATAAACTTTTAATAAGTTTCATAGATATACTCGTACATGAATAAATTCTTACTGAACTATTGCCTTGCTTCAAGTTGGAGTTAGCAGTTTGATGATTGAACATTGTTCTCTGTCAGACTTTGAATCAAGTTTACGTACTTGGACAATACCTGTTATTCTAGGAATGAGTGAACTTACGTGAACCAATGTGAAGTTACCTACAAGATGCTTTAAATACATTATAATAATCTGTAGCAAGCCTTATCTTAATCAATCATTCGTCACACTCACAGGTCAGTGATCATTCTTGCCAGTTTAATCGTGAAAGAATCCCGAAAAAGTCGCTTACAATAAATTACACTGAATTTAAACCCACGATCAGACTCACAATCTCAATAACAGGTTTCTACCCTAATCCATTTCAAATGATTTACTACAGGTGCTATGTACCTCTCAACATCAATCGTTAAAGTCATATCGACCATTTATCAAATATTCACAAAAACCTCTTACAAAAATGATAAAAGTTACGGAACCCTTGATAACCGGAACGGTGTCTTTTTTCATTGAGCGAAACGCGGAGGGCTCTCGGGAGGGAAATATCAGCATGTCATTTGTTTATATTGTGGAATTAATCCCCCAAGCCAGCATGACTGATGAGTCGAGTCAAACGTCGCTTGCCAAACAAAGAAACACCGAGGTGTGTAGGTACTATTAATCGATGCTCACTTAAACGACAGATGCTACAAACGGGTGCCATCAATCTATCCCCCCCCCCCAGCCCCACCATCCGATTCCTGCCCCCCGAGGGCCGAATTGTTATTCACGTTCCATTACCTCAATTTTTTAGAGCCGAGGTGCCTGAAAAGAAACCCTTTCACTTATTGTGTCTCATTTCTGAATTGGTGGAGGGCCATCGTAAAATTAAATTTCTTTAGATTATTCATATTTTTTTTTCTTTATTCTCGTCGAGTGTTTATTCAGTGTCCCGCTGCAGATGTCTGAGGTTACACGGCACAGTCGGAATATTTTATTATTAAGGCTTTTAGCAATATTGTGGTTCATCCTTCGTGCTTTGTTTCGCACGGTGTATATCTAATAAAACAAACAATAAATTCAAAACGTTAACACGCACGTGCGCGCGGTACGGAGTGCACGACACGCGACAAGAATCATTCAAGAATCGATTAAAGTCCGCCACACACGTACGGGAATCGAGCAAACATCGAGAACTCTATGGCTCGATCACAGGGTGTGTTAAGTCACGTCCCACCGACCAATAATTCAATAAGAAGCGATCCAGACGCCAAGTGGAATCATTGACTTGGCTTAAAGCGGTGCAACTATGATATAAATAGATCTAATTCAATCTAATTGTATTTTCTCGTTTACGAACAAAGTCTCGGGTATTTCTCGTATCGTTGAGAGAAACAAGCACTAAGCCTTATTAAACCGCCGACATGTGAACTTCAAAGATTAAAGTGATTAGTAAATTGTTTGGTATTAGCTAAATCTTTGAAACAACGGTGGGCTACAGTGGCGCGACAGGGAGCTGTGAGAGGTTCACATGTGTTTCGAACGAGTTATATAAAACCGAGTAAAGGCCAACAGCTTAGCTTAGTGAAGCGCACAATTTCCCCTATCGCAACACAATGGGAAGCCGCAGCTTAAAACCAGGAACAAAGCTTCATTATACGTTTAGCTCATTAACAGAATTAATTAATTCAGAGGAAGGGATTTTGGCTAGCGTCGCTTATGAGCCTCATCTATTGAAGGCACTATCAAACATAGCTAATTATCCCGTTATTGATTTATACTGTAGTTATGACAGATTGCTTTGTCTTTAATTAGTATGGGAATGTGGGGAAATATTGTTACAATAATGCATATCTACAATAATCTACATATATTAATATTAAAATATAGGTAAATTAAACTCCGAAAGTACGGATACTATTTCAAAAGATATTTCACTAATGGAAAACAACACTATTGCTAAGTGCCAAGTACAGCAGAATGAGCCAATTGTTTTATGATTTTTCGAGCAGTTATCGACTTCAGTTTGTGATTGCAGAAAACGACTATATTTTACAAATAAAATTTTACGTGTAAATTAGTTCCAAAAAGTTATCATAAATAAAATAAAATACAAATTTGGTTCCGTACCTCAAAAAGAAAACACGGAATCATTTTTTTTGGTTTTCTCTCCGTCTGTCAAGATCCTTTTTCTCGGGTACGGGTGAAGATATAAAGTGGTAATGGCTATAAAATAATAAAGTCTACAAACCCTTGAAAAAATAAAAATCAAAGCGTGTGAACAAAACATGTCACCTCGGTGTAAGCCTACCTGAACAGAGCAACTTTTAAATCGGTACAGTTAAAATTGAGGGAGTTCATAAATGCTCAAAATAAATGATTATATATCACAGCGGAATATTTAAATGTGACAAAACACTGTTTAGGCTGGGGCAATAAATGCAATATCATTCTGAGCCGCTATCACGGGACCGCCTGTTGAAATGTTGATACACTTTTTGCTCAACGTCCCGGTCTGTTACAGAAATACACGCCGCAAGTATTTAAAACTATTATAAAAATAGTTTTAAAATTGAGTTTGTAGTGGAAGGTATGAAATCTCGTGTCTCAATTAGAAATAATTGAGCAAAACTATGTATATGCAAGATAGTCTTATATTTAGTCATGTGGACGATAAGTATTAGAAATCTCATAAACCTCAAAAACATTTCAACACAAACATTTGGGCAAAAAGTCTGCTAATCTGATTTAAATGTTAATCAAATAACAAGCATCGAACTCCATTTCCGTAGTTTACATTAATTTAATCGAATTACGGAACTCTCTGCAAGCGTTGTAGTGGTCACTTAAAGTGGATTGCAGTGTAAACTAAGTTGCACTTAGGGCTAGAGCTTTATGTCGGTATATAAATTAGTCCATCTCGGACCGAGTGTCGGCAGCCGACGAAAACGAATTAGTTTCTTGAAAATAATCCGAGTAAAAAAACCGTGTTACGGTAGAGCTAAATTAAAAAGTTAATGTGGTTTATACCAAGTATATACGTAATTTAGATTATAAACAGGGTAAATGTTGGAAGTTCAAGTCTTCGCGAAACAATTTTCCTTAATACTTGTATTTTCCTCATAATATAAACTAACTCCACGTAGACGTGGCTCAGTTTGTGATAAGTTAGACATCACATGAGTTGCATTTCTTGTTAACTGCATGTGAACTTTGATTCAAGCCAAATTAAATTTACGAAGCGGGGTTCAAATTAATTTACCTATAACCATAATTATTTAGTGTAGTTAGAGCTTCTCTCGTAGTTATTTGAAAACACTGTAAACATTGTTCGGAGTGCTCGTAAAATACCTGCAAAATTCTAAAAACATAAAGAAGGCATGTAAAAAAGTACGCCTTTCAGATTAATGAATTTAAGACCGGCCTGTAGGTACTTATATGTATCTAATACTGTTCAAACTCGAAGACTGCATTAGCATGCCGCCTCACCTATACATTGCTAAGTTAAAAATCATGTAGCACTCGCGTCCCGGGCGGACGCTCGTCCGAGGGAAATGGGGGACTCGGGAAAATAAGGAAAACCTTCCGCTTTTGTGTAACTCGAATGCATGCGCTGCATGCCCACTGAACGAGCTATCTCGATCACACTTTCCGAGTTTCGGAAACAGTTTCGGAAGCCTTCGGGCCGTGAACATTCACGTTACAACGCTCTCAATCCGGTACGGAGACTTTTTTTATTTAGAATGCAATGTCAATCTTTCCTGTTCAGTCAATCTGAGATAGTATGGGCAGTGGATGCGTAAAAAGTGATGAACATAGATCAAAATTGATGAACACACCCACACAATACATTTCAAATTTGCACAGAAGCAAATGTTTCATTTCATTGTGTAGATACAAAATTATGATTGGTATTACGGGGCACGTATCGAACGTATTTGGAATGATCGCCGCTCCCAGATTGTTGGTTATCGTAACACCAAATTTTCTATTTGATCGAATCTAATAAGTGAGGCGCGGGCGCTGCGGGCGGCGTGGCTCCGCACGTCGAGCGCCGCGACGCCATCCCACCAGATAACCAGAAAATTACGTTACCATTCCGCACCAGTTCAGTCCGTTCAAAATTTTTGAAATCTCGTTCCAATTTCAAGAATAATTCTTGGAAATTCGACGAAAAATTGACGTTCCGCCATTTTAGATACCTGCGAAAATCGTGCGAAAAGTTATTTATCATTTATAGTTACCGCCGGTCTCGTTGTCGCCGGCGCAACTGCGGAACATCAGGTCTTAGGTTCTATTCCCAGGCGACACAGTGTTATTGGGTTTTTCCATTAGGAATTTCTCAGCATCTCAGAGTTTGGAAGTTTGTGGTGTAACACCCCCGTGGGTTGTAAAGCCGTTGGTCCTACGCCGGATCTCTACACGGTCGTGTCGGATCGCCGTCCAATTGGACTATGATAGTAAGGCAACTAGGAAGTGCACCTGTATTTGCACACACACTTAAACACTATAACATCTCCCGCATACTTGGTTATTTTTGTTGAGGTTCAATTTCGTTTGAGAGGATGAGCTTATTATATTAATTACGGACAGTAAGTAAAGATTTTATAATTTTATTTTTCCAAGTAACATTTTAAATCAACTGAGATATTGAAAGTTAATTTAGAAAACAATTCGTATGCTCTGGGATACCGTTAAACTATCTACTGCTGCATAACTGTTCCAGCGACGTCCGTTCGAAATAGAATCGATTATGTTGATACCTAGTCGATCCTTGCAAGATGTTTGTCGACAAGACTCCAATAACGTTCTGGGTACAAAACGTTTTATATTCCGAAATTCAAACACCCAAGTATCCCGGGCCAAATTTAGCGGAGATGCTAATCAAACACCGGGAATCCGAGCATTTGTGGATACTATGAATTCACTAAGATTCACTCCAAGTGGTGGGCAAAGGGAATTATGAAGTTTGCCGTCTTTGCTTGCTCTGAATCAATTTCATTTTGCGACTTTGAGCAAAATATTTGGGTAGGGCTAAAGAGTAGACTGGCCTTGCGAGCTGTACGGGGCATCAGTTAAGTTGTCTAAACGTGTACATCATCGATCTCGTGGAACCATGATAAGTCAAAGTGTAAGTACTTAGGTACGCTCAGTTTTAGAACCCACATCAAGGTAAAGTTGACGCATCGGGACCTTAATTACGCATGGAGGGTCCCTCTTTTTCGGGACTAACTTAGCAAAGCCCATCACAAAGTTTGCGGATGCTAACTCTGCCAGTACACGGGAACTGGCCTCATACACTAACATTTAGTGGTCTATGTTTCATTATCGAATGAGCAACCTATGAACGTAGTAATAATAATAATTCAATAATAGTCGCTTGTTTTCTCCGTAATTATATCTACGGTACAAGGTTTTTATTCAATTATATTCGTTCATAAGTGCATCATATTATATTGTGTAGGCTGGAACCTAATTTAAAGGACCCAGTAACTTAGTTTTGTTCCAATAAACTATAATAGACGCGTAGGCGGGTCTGTAGTAAACGCAAAATGTATTAGATTAAAATCATTATTCTTATTACTTTTAACCCAGATTGTTTGTAGGTATGATAAATATTTAGGTAATTCACCACAAATATTCACTTACATGCTATTTTGACTGGTGAAGTATCAACGCTCCGCTTAGGCAATAGCGTGTTTCAACAATGCCATCTTTATAATAAATGATACATAAATGATTACCCAGAAATCCGATCAATTACGGCCAAGCAACAAAACCAAGTGCTGGGCATGTAATTGTGTAATTGAAAAGCCATTAGCGTTAACATACGTGATAGCATCGCAGCCGTCCCGCGTGCGTGACACACCGAGTTCGATGCGCTGCCGAAGAACGTGATGCAGGAATCTTTTGTACATCGGCGGGCCAGTTCAACTGCCTTGCGTCACACCATTAATTCTTTTATATTCCTATCACAAGACCAGCATTTTACATGCAATTTTCCAAAACGTAACAAGCTTCGAAACGGCTTTGAAAAGGTTTAGAATTGGAACGACAATGCAAGCATTGATGTCCGAATTCATAGTTAGGTACTATGTCGCATTTGAAAGAGTTTGAAAATATTTTTTGGTATTCAGCTGTAACAACCTGAGCCAAGCTTTATATTTCAAACTGAAAGGTATTTTAACACAATACCGACGCATACCAAAGGTGCTTGCAACGTTATCCCCATATGAACTGTTGCAAAGGTATGGACAAAAACGGGGTGCCTGATGAATTTCAGTTAGCAGTTAAATAATCGGATATGAAGCGCACATTCTTCGCATTCAGGGTAGGCTTTACTGTTATGTTTGTAACGAGTGTGGGGCTCTAAATCGAATACCGGTGCTGGCTCTGAATACATACTGCATACTGCGGATACCATTGAATTCCAGCGAGCTCCAAATGATGAATAATTCCTGTTTGTTTCCATTTAGCATTATGTTCAGTAGCTAGAACATTATTGCAATATCATATTTAGTATTTACGAGTACATATTTTGAAGCAGTATCTGTGTTTCGCAAGGATTTTGGAAATTTGTGTTAAAAAATAGTAATTTTATAAAAAAATATAGTCACCCATTTATACTGACGATTAAAATATGTGTGGTATTTTATGTACCGTAAATTTTTCATAAATGAATTAATAAAGAATTACCGACGTGCCTTAAAATGTAAAATAACTTGAAGGCAGCAGCATAAATACCTTATTATGAATTTTTTTTAAACGGAATTCTCGTAAAATACCTATTGCACCTCTGAAGCAAGGTATTTATTCTCATAATCTCTGCAAAGGACTTAGCTAAAAAAACACGAGCTGTAAAATAAAGGGCGAAGCACAACAAAATTAAACAGTGATTCTACTGTACTGTTTACACTACGTACATATTACGCGAGTACTAATGTTTATTCAGTACTTTATTAACATTATGACAGCCCCAGCCATAAATTGTGATGTTCAACAACAGTTTGTTTTCATTTATATCGAAAATTCAACTACATTTATAATAGATTATAATCAGCAACTTAAAACATAGAGTAAGCATAATACATTCCATTAATGTTTGCCCTGATTCATGATGGAATTGTTGATTATAGAATGCGATAACTATGTTGTAGAAAATGAACAATAGCACTGGCTATTATTACCTACAATTGTTATAAAAAATTATGAACACATATGGGTTAGTACGTATGTATGGTTTGAAAAATGCAGTTATTGTTACGGAAATATGACTTCTCGTATCAACTGTGTTAAACTTATAATAGTTTGCTCCAATGAACTTGAGGTTAGACATTCTGAATAGTCTTCAACCGGGGAATGTCCGCCGCGTGGCCCACGGTACACCCGACTTTATCCCGCTTGTTCCACTTGTCCTGCAAACTTTTGCTCATTTGTAAGACGTCAATAAAACTTTCCTGCCCGTTGTGCCCATTCCACTTCACCAGTTTTTATAATTTCTTCAGCTTAGACGACTGACAATTTTTACACAGTTTTTTGTTCATAAACTTTTAAACTATTCAGACGTATATAGTATCAGAAGATTGCTGCATACCTGATCACAATCATTATTATATTGCCAGGTGAATATTCTTCATAATTAGGTACGAGTATAATCTAAAACATATCAAATTGAGCAACAAAAGGCTGGTACCGTTGTCTTTTGTCGGCATTACGAAAGAACATTCATTAAAAGCCTGACAAAAACATTTTTGATCAACTTTATAGGTAGCTGTTTACTCTTCATATTCCTCTTAATGCCAGCGGAAAAGGTTTTTGAAGTTCTCTTTCGATTAATTACCTTCCCCGTGGAGATAAAACGTGGGTAAACTGTAACATTTTTTGCCCCACAGGAGGTTTATTGATCATTCTAAATAGGTAGGGCGGGAAATCACGGACCGGAGCTACCTCACCTAATAAATTATGTGTTGTTAGATACGTAGACTGGCCAATTTATTGTTTTGAAAACTTTAGTGGGTAATTTTGGGAGAAAGATAGAAATAACTAGTTAATTGTACATACAAAATGGTGAGTGGTATGATTGGGATGAGAAATAGAAATGATGACGGATGACTGACAAGACTAGTCGTTCTGATGATGCTATGGAAACCCTGAGTCCAGCTGTGAATAAGCAGTCCATCAACATCATGATAATGATGATGACAGAAAAGTTGATAATTTACTGTGTTATTGCTTCATTTTCTTTCGAAGTAGACAACTATAACAAAGTCACATCTCTAGAAAATCATGAAGAAAAACGGTCTCGGGTTAAAGCTAGAGAAACAAAGTTGAGAGTTGAAAGGTTAGAGAGATAAAACGTCGAACTGCCGCCATATCGAAACTAATGGCTCGATTTGGGGCATCTACAAACTTGTAGCGGTTTGAGGTCAGAATACCGAGACTGATGACGCATTTGCACAAAATTTGAAACTATAGACTGCTGTGAGGTTTCGGAGTAACCGGCCCAGTTCAGTTAAAGTTCACATAGTTGTTATTGCATGGTTAATATATTCAAGATACTATATCTTGTTAGAGTAACTTGTATTCACTTGTACTCACTGAAAATAAACGTTCCAGAATTACTTCAATATTCAGCTCCAATTTTTTGCATAATACCCAAAAGATTTCAAAAGAAATGAAAGAAGATCAGATTACAAAATTAACAACCTTTCCATTATAATAGGCTTTGCAAAATTGGTTTTAAATTTGCAAAAGACACTGCATTCTACATCACACCGTTCGCAAAAGCTTAGAGTTTCAATATGTATTTATTATTCAAGTCAGTCAATATTGGATGGCTGGTCCCTACATACTTACGTACGTAGGTAGCAGTATCAAAATTCATAGTAACCTCTAGAGAGCGATCTATTTGCTTCTATACCTACATGCAGATACCCGCTTTGGAGCAGCTCGATATCTTATTCTGTTTGTATTATGTGCATTCTAATGCTGTCTGTACGCTTATTAGACGTAACGGCTAAGGGGATAGTTTAATGTAAGATTATGGCAGTACTAAAATAAACCATTGTACCATTATACAAGATAAGTCTCACGTCGGCAACGCTGCCCCAGACGTTTTTCTCGAACACTATATTTACTGATTACGTAATCGTGTGCTTATTAAGTGTTGTTGATCTTGTTATTGCTTCACCACGTCTGGCAATAAATTCCGTTAAATTGAAACTTCACCAAGGTTGATTATTCATCTAACTGTCATTATTCAGAGTGGTGAATCAATGAAAAGTTCGACGATACAACTTAGTTAAAATTATGAAGCACTTAAGAGCTTGGCTCTGTACATAAAAATATTATGATTTGTTTGATGATGTGTTTACTAGAAGTTTACCCAGTTTTCCAAATAACCTCCGTTCCATTACATCTGATAATAACATAGCAGCATTGATTACTATAACACGCCAATCCTGGAATTTACAACAAATTGATTGTGGTATTATAGTTATTATTTGTCAGATTTTACGGGGAACCACAACAATATTCAATTGCTGTTAAACATAGGTGAGCAATGTGAGCATACAACCTCTTTGTTTGTGTTTGGTAGCCGTAGGTAGATAACGGTAATTAGCAGCGTGTATGCCTTCGGGCACAGGTATTGCGTATTCGTGCTAAACTTCCTCGCACCGAACGAAACTGTAGAAAACAATATACTCTACAATGTTCCATTAATCAGGTACCTATATTAGAATCGATTAGAACATCCATTTACTCATAAAATAAAAGAGTTTTATTTTAAAGAAAGGTTTTATTTAAAGAGGTTTTATAGACAATTATGAAGGGCGATCTTTTCTCGATCTGAAGAATAATATATATAATATGGCGGTCTTTAATATAAAACATATTTACTAACAAATAGCGTTTCTTAAGCTTTGCTAATGTAAGTAAGCTATTTATTACTAGATGGTGCATCACTTATACTCAATTCATATTCAGATTTAGCCGGTTAGACTCGAATCCCTGCTGACGTGGTTTGGAAACGGCGAGTCAAATTGCATACTGCATAGTGCATTACTTATCTACGTACCAGGAGTAAGTAGAAAAATCAACAGCTCATTAGGAAACTTCCACTTAATAATGCTCCTGAAGAAATATAACTTTAGGGGGTATTCACTATCGAATTTCGATCATTAGTATCGAGAGTTGAGGGATCACTATCTATCATTTTTTATCAAAGTACGTACCGTGTGTCAATCTGGTAACTAACAGATTGTTTTCCTGCTTTCCCCTCGAATTGTATATTGGGGATTATAGGTATGTATATCTACGCATGTATTTCGTGCTAAGTGATTGATCTCTCCTTCGTTTTGCTTTTAATGTAAATATTTTTGGGGTCCACTTAAATATTTTGAAAACTATGATTTAGGTACAGGTAGTTTTGAAAATATGTAGATTCTGAAGGACACACACCACACCTCTATTTACTTATGCACTATCTGTTGTATTGGACTCCGCGATTGGTTGATTTTAATTTATTTATTGTATTTTTTCTCCATTTATATAATAGTTTTAAAAAGATTTTTAAGAAAATTAGATAAGACAAAATGTAAAATAATCGGTGGAAAAATAGAAAATTTATAGGTACGCTTTTGAAGTTTTTCTTCCTTTATTGAAGTAATTAGATTTCAGAAGCTCACTCATGTGTCATCAAGTTACAAGTAGGTACTAAAATCAAACAACAACTATTATTGGTTCATTGTACGTATTGTTTTATTTGTGTCTATTCCAGGCCGAGCTAGTATGTGACTGTTATCCATCACCTTAACGCTTTTATCTGGATGTTTCTAAGCTAGAATAGCAATATTATGTAAAAAAAATATATATCTCAGAAATCACTCAATAATTAATTAATGTTGTAGTATCCATTAATTGTCTTAGAGATACAATTTCAAACAGGAATGCAGACAATATCAGGCATTCGCTGTTGTCAATCAAGCAACCCCGTTCAATATTACCTATTTAAGGTAGGTAATTAATTCTGAAGAGAATATAGTTGGGTTTGCCGATATCCAATATTGGCAAACCCAACCGCATAGTAACACTAATCAGCTAGATATTTGACAGTAAATTATACATAATAATGTGTATCTTAGTTAACTACTAGAAATTCGACTATGACAAATGTTGCAGTGTATTATTCTGGGTTGTTGCTCTTCCAAATAATTTGAATGTCCTCGAAATCAGGCCAGACGTCGACGCCGGTAATCGTGTGTTGACAGTGGCCGAGTGTAACGAACCTGCTGGAAGTCAAAGCCACACGATGCAGTGCAAATACCGCTTGTTCACGATAATCTCGTTCAATATGACGTGACGTGACGTCAGAGACACCTTCGTCATCAAACAGAATCACACAGGCTATATAGTACTTCCGTCAATAATGTTTCGAACAACTTTATTGTTTTGGTAAAGGAACATATCTAGAGAAAAACAGTTATGAATTAATGTTATTGATGACCACACACACACACACACACACACACGCAAGCACGCTACACGCACATCCGTCGTTTAAGGAACTAAACTTTGCTCTAAATTCAAATTCTGGTAAAACGTTAACATAAATAATTTCTCTTTCTTCTTTTTAAACGTCAATGTTACCGAATTCTAATTCCAAAAGGTTCAAAGGCTCACTACTAGTTCCATGTGCTTTTTATTCTCGACTTCTAAAGACATCCAGTCTAGTTTTGTCAGTTGGAGTTCAGAATCCTTTGTGCGCACTAGCAAAGCGAGATAATCTAGCCATTGGAAACTAAGACTGTCTGTCAACTGACATAGCTTCAATATTCAGAATATGAAAAGGGCCTTTTGGCACGGCGGCGTGTAGATTTTTCACGAGAATTTTTATTTGAAATTTTCGCATGGTGAATGACTTAAAAATACGATGGCGGCGCTTAAAAAAGCTGTGATGAAACATCAAATATACAACGTAGTATAATGAAAGCAAAACATCTGAAACGGTTTTTAATCAATTTAAATGCTGCGACGTATAATATTAAATAGAAACAATATTCAGGTTTACACAGCGTTTTATTTCAAATAATTATGTTGTTTAAACCCGAACTATCCATATTATATTGAATTATAAAACAGGTTAATTTGCGATGCAAAACTTGTTGAAAGCGGCCAATTAACATCAAAATAGTTTACCTCCACCAACTAGTCTGATCTCAATACGGTAATTATTTAGTTAGTAACACCAGTGGGTCTAAAGTTACGGAAACTAAATCACGATCTACTTTCACTTGGAAAACTGTTCTAACTTTCAACCCCTATATCGAATACGATTCATATTTTTCTATTAGAATACTAATTTTTTACCTAATATTTACATGAATTCATCCTTTTTGAGTTTGTCGAGAGAGTAGTAGTATCCAAAGTGGTGATTAGAACACAATCCTTGACATGACCTTTGTTTTTTTTAACTTTATTAAAAACACTCCTTTGCAAAAACACCGGGTGGTTTTTATTTTTCTACACTATTCGCAGTTTCTTAGTTCTAAATAGGTTTCAATAGCCAAACTATGTTACTGGCACTTAATAAAAAGTCTGTATATAAAAAATAGAAAGTTTTGTTTTTAAAATAATAATCCCTTTTCAGTTAGTGACTTTTTACTTACTTTTCGCGAGTTTGCGGTTAAAAGGTTATCATAAAACCAATGTATCCTTATTTTTTTAGTATAATCATTTATATTTGTCACATAACGCTGCTCATTGTGATTTAAAACCGTAATCTTTCTGACGTTTGTAATGGCAGAAAAAACAATAATAACTAGTAAAATGATAGCGCTGTTGGAAGAGAGATGTAGCCAAAGTTATGTTTCACAGCGATTAAACGAGAGTCGATGAACCGTCCAAAAACCAAAAACCGTTTAAAAATAATATCAAACTTTAATTTGCCTTCTTTCACAGTACCTATGAATGTTTACATCTCGGTAATTATTTTGATAAGAAAACTACACGTCACTCACTCTTCCGTTAATTACATTATGCAGCCGCATGAACATTATTCTCAGACCTCCACTATCAACAATGGACCATAAAAATAATATAAAAATATCGTGCACTATCCATCTCATTCATATTCTGTTATACAAAAGAAAGAGACGGGCATATGGCGTTAGTTAAGTGGGTGAGTGAGAGACAGTTATGAAAGGGTAGCGTTCCATGAACATTTGAGGCATTACGACGTATCGTTAGAGCAGTATATTAGGCGTTTGTTTTAGTGCCTATATCTTCATGGCAGTGGCTGCCTATCTGCGATGAGGAGCATTACCTCTTTATGTGTCCCTAATAAAATAATCGTGGGAGTTGAGGTTCTTGTAAGTTGCGTTTAGGAAAGTGGTCAAAAGTTTTAGTAAGGACAACTGCACGTGTCAGACAATGACCGCCGACAATCCCGTTGTTCCAAATGTTTTAATTATTTTACATTTTATGTCCGTTATTTTTTTTAATCTTTTTTTTTGTAAAAGTTGCCCCCTACACTAGAAATGATACTCACAAACACAAACAGCCAGACCCGGAAAATCTAACCGTAAGCCATACAAATATATGCTCCGTGCAGGAATCAGACCCGCGACACGCAGCACAGCAACCAATGGCTCGGCCACTGCGCCAAGCCGAAAAATATTCTCTTATAGTCAAGAAATTTATAAAACTCATACGAAAACGTACCTTTGACAAGTTCACCTGAAACCTTTGCAAAATTTATATAGAAAACCTGAACTTACAGCCATTTAAAATTCAACATCTCACAACAGTTGAAGTCACAACCATAAGGCTAGACCTCAAACCCTCTCAGACCTCGTAATCTAGAAGCATCACCAATGTCACCATTTGCATTTTATTGCCAAAGTTTCTGGCCGCAGAATGCCTATTTTCATGGTAAACTTATTCAAATGCACGACGACGTCATAAATTGGGTAAAGGGGTGCGCTGGCACGGCAGGCACAGAAAAAGTTTTGCAAATAGCGATCATACCTCGATGGACAGACGACACGTTTGTCATTCCGCTTTTGATGTGCCCGTTCAGGAATTGGCTCCATGACAGCACCGTTCTTGTTAATGTCAATATTTTTTACCCAAGACTTTTAGCGGAATGACATAAAGATGAACGGCTATCATGTCGTGACAAAGGTTAATAATAAATCAAGCGTACAACGGCGACGTCTTCCCCCGTGACACTAATTCGCGAACGATTGCCTTTTTTAACACAAAAAAGAAAACAATACAACAGTATTTACTGTTTATTACATAAACTCTCTTGAACTTCTAACTGGTATCCATGATTGATATTTTGACGTTCCACAAATGAAACTCTGCGGCATGATAGACAAGTAACGAAGAATACCTATCAAGTAATAAAGCAATCGACTGAAACTTTTTTAATTAAACCCTGACTACCCCACAAAGTTTATTTCGGTACTTAATTCAACACCACCGCCGAAAATGTTATGTTAAAATATCGTGATTTAAGCCACCCCATTATTTTTAAGGCTTAATAGATGAATAATGCTTTCATATTATTTTACTTTCATGCTGTTCGATTTTTACACGACTTAATCCCTCCGCAAGCCTTTGAACAGAAAAAAAACTATAAAGTGAATATACATATCGGAGCTTCGTGTATTATATAATGTACCTGCATACATAAATCATTACGTATCATCTATGATCTAATTCAGACTAATTGGCCATAGAACTAATCCACTGAATATCAATTAGTCCTGATTATTTATTAACGTTAATACAATGGAATATTCCCAAATACCTATAATTGGGCCGTTCTACACAATGGGTTTGTAGTTACAACTAATTCGTTAGGTTACGAACGCTATGTAGCTAGTAAGTATCAATATTTACTGACACGCTTGTACTGTTTTAATCTGACGCTCAGAAACGTGGTTAGCTTGCAATTAAGTCCACAATCACACGAGAAAGTTTCCTTCATTAAAATAAAACTCACCCCCTCAGTACG
The DNA here is from genome assembly GCA_905147745.2 of Phlogophora meticulosa. Taxonomy (NCBI): domain Eukaryota; kingdom Metazoa; phylum Arthropoda; class Insecta; order Lepidoptera; family Noctuidae; genus Phlogophora; species Phlogophora meticulosa. The sequence goes on along the minus strand of LR990517.1, from coordinate 2,371,912 downwards.
TGGGCGACTTATTAACCAACGAGCCATGGAACATGATGGTTTTGTTCCAAAGTCGGTATACTCAACATAATGGGAGGAAAAGCTACCGATTTTCTCCCACTGAATGAAAATCAATTTCCTACAGTTGGGAAAATTCATTTATCGACCACCTGCGCGCCGGTGCTCGATCAAGCGGGTACCAATACAATGGGCCCACCGTCTAATCTTAAGAAAGGCGCTTATAAAATGTTGTTGTCAGAGATTGCCTACCATCGCGGCAGCGTTTAGAAAAGTCTATAAATCAAGCCGAGGTAGACCAGACGGTTTCTTTGTCACGAAAACATACCAATATTGAAGAAGTTCGGACGTCCGTCAATCATTGACTTATTCATGAAGTCAGCCAGTCTTACACAATGAAATCATTTCATTGAACTCAACTGTAATACAGGCTGAATTTATCGCTTATTTACTCTAGTCAGGAGCGACTGCATAAATATTTTACAAAAAATAAACAGAACGATGAATCAGTCGTATTGCTTATTACACAAAGAGGTAATAAATTTCCCGTTAGCTACATTTACCCAGGTACAGATATAACGAGATCGCGCCGATATCCCCGCGCGGTGATATTTTTCAATAGAACTAATGCAATTTTATTCCAATCTTGTTTCATTTTCTATTACCCACTATTCACATAACAAGTGTAATTTAAATGTATACCGGTAATGAGGATTGCCATTTGTTTGTTGTGAGAAGTTCTGCTCACATTTTGAATAGAGTTAAATTCCCGTTATTTACGTCAAAAAGCTGTGTGTTAGCTTCATTTGAATTGTTGTGGACTAGTCGGAATGGCTCAGTGACAAGCAATGTATCGTGGGTGGACTTCAAGTGTCAAAGTTTCGTTAGCCGCGGTCTCGTGTTAGTGAACTAAGCAACGTTCACGTTATAACTGTCAAAGTTATTGTTACCCCGTCTGTATTTCAGTTTGCGAGCGCCTCGTAGACGGTATGTTTCACGATTTCAATTTATTCAATGACAAAATGAATTTAATTAAAGTTAGAGACATTGATGTTTCAGGCGGAATTCGATAGAAGTGGCGAACATTAATTTAAGTACGAATATTATTCCCAAGTTGTACTTTCCTATTTACGACGCGACGCTGCGTTTTAACTAAAAGATCTTTGAAGTCATTATTAATAATTTCATTGTTAAAATTCAATTCTCTTGTTTGAATAATCTTTTTTTGAGTACTTAATTAACGTACGGAAAAATAATGCATCCAATTTTTAACAAAGTCTGTTATTATTAATGTGTTTTCGATATTTAAATTAGCAATTTTTATATAAATGCTTCACGTCTGACAACACAGAAAGATACAATTATAAAATAAATTAATGACAAAGTCGTTCGCATGTCTTTAATTAAGTTCACAAAGACGTGCTTAAATTGTTAACATGTTTATTTCGTCCAGTGATCATACAACTCTGACATTATCGTTACGAGTACTTGATTGTAGGTACTTTAAAGCCCTTGATTATCGATTCTGAACTAAGAGAGCACATTGAACTGTCAAAGTACTTTTCATTTAACAAAGCGCTCCTAAAAGTTCAGTACTTTGGTTTAATGAGTATTTTGAGTAAAAGTAAACAACTCTTTAACGGATATGGCGGCGAGTTACGATAACTGTTGTTTTTTAAAGTCACATTTTATTTTTCTGTTGCCTATTAAAGAATTCAATCAATCGCCATGAGATACTTGAATACTTATTTGGTGTTTATAATTGTCTAACAATTTTCAAATACTAATGTAACACAGAATATACTCCGGGTTGTTGCACTAAAATTGGTAATGTTCGCTGCTGTAGTATACCTATTTATTATTAATATTGTATGATTGAAACTCAACAAAATCACTATTAAATCATTTACTAACATAGAGTTTAAAACATTGGAAACATGATTTAACTCTGGCTTAGTCGTTTCAAAATATTAGTAACAGAATGTCGTAACAAAATGTCGCAGGAGGTACCGTGAGTCGTTTGCATCCGAACATTTCACCCATCTGTCTGTATGTCTTGAGAATGGCGAAAAATAAAACGAAGAGGGGTTTGGGACATTATCGAAGTAGATCGGAGCCTTTCGGGGTGGCTTTCAGTCCTGGTCCCAAAGGATTCCACCGAATGTATTCCATCCTGCTTGGTTAGAACTGTCACTGGCAGACTGCTAGGTAAACCAGCCACAAAACATTTGTCTTGTTCAATAGTTGTTTCAATCTTTTGCTGCTGAATAAAATACTTAATTTATTTTTACTGCGACTCATTTAAGGGGTTTGAAAGGGACTTCTTGTTGATTTAAATCGTTATATTTCCTCATTCATTAATTTAATAAAATATTTTATAGGCCTCTGCAGCAGGTAACATAAAAGAGTCCAGATTAAATTTTGTAATTCATCGTAATAAAAATGTCCAGACTACACAAAAACATTTATTATTTACGGCTTACTCTGTGTAAGCGCATTTGTAAATTACACGCCCAGCTTTACATTTTTCATTCGGTAATTGAACTAAAATATTAATAAATTCTCTCATCGGATTCGGTTATTCGTTTCATATTTGATTAACATGTTAATGGAACACTGGGCACGAGCGAACAAGCCTTACGCCCTTACGGTTCTGTATCACTTAACTGACACGGCATATGAATTTCCATTTCTGGATTTAAGGACTAACTCAAATTCAATTGTTTTTTTTTTTGATAGGCAGAGAGTGGACCTATTTGAATGGAATAAAGGCTAAATGTTACTTCAAGAAACGGCCTATGAATTGCCGATGTCGGATTGACGATTGTGGGTGAATTGAAAGACGAATAGTAAGTGTGTTATTTATAACTAAGGAAACAATTGTTTTGATAGTACTGAGAGAAATTACTTCTTAACCCTTTTTGTTCTTTATTCCGAATACAGAGACCTACATTTTTCATCCGTCCAAGAGACGTAGTAATTGATATTAACTTCATCTCGATATCTATGCCCATGAAACCCTGAAAAACAGGCTTAAGACAGACCAACTGACGAGCAACGAAGTGATTCTTTAAAGAAACCTTTTGAAAGACGGGACCCAATAAAACTTGAAGGGAACCAAAAGAAACACTTTCTACTTTCTTTGAACTACCGAGACTATGGCCAAGATTGTACCAGCACGTAACTCCCTAAATATAAATCCCAATAATCGTACATATCCCCGTATATTTTTATAAGTGTGTTTTGACAGGGGAACATAAAATAAATGGTGTGAACCTCGCTTTTTGGGTTTGACGCCTACTTACACCAAAATTCCATTTAGCTGGCTAGGTGAATTGAATGCTATAAAGAAAATACAGTAGCCCTATGACCCCAAGCATTAACGGACGAGTAACGACAGCATTAGTCCGGTGACAGAACAGATGTTAGCACCGAAATATTTCAAAGGTATCAGCACAACCCCTTGCATTAATACCCTAGGGAGCAACACGATGGTTTGCAATGCAAAATGATACTTCTAACTTGGCTAACACTTATAATTTGGATATCATACATGTGACGGAGTAATAGGGGGTGTTAGAATGCCAATATTAATTGCAAGTTAGTGGTTCGCAGTTACGAAAAGGCTTGAATGACTCAGATATCTCAGATGGCTAAGCTCTTAGTAAAAAAAGAAGCTGATAGTTTCCTGGTACAAAGATGCCAACATTTACACAAACACTGCAAACAACTTCTCTTCTTCCTGCAAAAGAATGCGATATACAATAGTTTCTGTAGTAAACTCACCATAATATAGACAAAAGCACCCGTCTGCTCCAAATGAGCGCCAATTACTTTAAGAAAAGCGGACACTAAAGAACTCGGGGATAAAGAAGAAGGATTATGAAATAGTTCTAGATTTCTTTCAGTTAATTTAGAACACTCTTCGTAAAAAAACGACACTTTTAAAAATGAGACTGCGAAATTAATTCAATAAAAAATGTTACACGTTAAAAAAGTAATATTCCACCGCCATCTTACTGGAAGCTATAAAATAACTGGAAACTAGAAGTGTCACAAGCATGGTTTATTTGAGAGGCCCTTTCTGACGTCACTGTTTTTATGACTCTGTGTAAGTGTCTCTGTAGAGTTTATTTGCCGTGTTTTACCCGTAGTGGTATCTAGAAGCGTTCTCAAGTCAAACAAATTCTTGCTTGTTATTCGCTTGACCACCATAAGACGGTATAAAATTGTCGATATGGTGTAGAACTTACGGTGCCCGACTGTCACAGACGGTTATGTTGTTCGAGCAATGTAACATAGTAGATTTTATGTCTTGACTTGTAGAACTTTGAAGGGGTATTTTTTTAAATTGAATACTTGTTTACTCATTAGATGTTTTTAAATCTTATAGTGAATAGCGTCTCACTTATTAAATTCCATATTATAATATTAAAAATTCTTATTACATATTAAAAATAATATTTTAAATTGCAAGGAGCGCTAGCTTCAATCAGGGCTCCCTAATAATATTAAAGCAAACGCCAAACTTTGTAATATTGAAAATTCTTTCTTTAAGTAAATGGTATACAGAGTGCGCTAATGAAAAACTTCTTAATTAGAGAGACACGGTACATCGCGAAAAATCTTCATCATCTTATTAAAATTTTACATTTTCAAAGGTAGATAAGGCGAGATAGTTTTAGACGATTCGCGTCAAACGTAAAACTTGACTGTAAAGACTTTATCCGCGTTTATGAATTAAAAAGTTATTTCGATGTTTTCGAGACGCTTTCCAGATACTAAATGGTAAATTAGCATGGTTTCATTTGGTAACTTACCTTCTTTTATGTTTTTACTTTTTACCTAATGTTCCAATACTCACAATTTTCTTTTTGTTAACAGGCAAAATGGGGAGATTAGCGCCACTGGTGATACGGCTGCTAACCGTATCACTAGTGGCGTTCGTCCTTGCCGAACCAGGACCGAGCAATGGCAGCGACCAAATAGTCGCTAGGGTCAACCGGGACACTGTAGTCCCGGGGCCGGCCACTGCTCCGCCGCCGCCGCCGCCGCCGCCGCGCCGCGCTGGGAAGCGCGAGCGCAACCGCAAACGGACCACCACAACCACAACCACAACAGTAGACCCCGACGGTGACGCCCCTGTTCTGACCACACCCGTCACCACGACGACGGTCGATCCACGGGCTTTCGACCACAGTAAGTCCTTATATATAATCTAGGTAACGGAAACACAAGAAATCTAGTGATGCATGATACGACATAGCTCTAACTGGCCAGCCGTCTCAGTCAACACCATGTCGCACAGTGAGTACCAACTTTTAGGGCAGCAGCTTCTGGTGTGCCGCTTCGGTCCCGCTTGCAACCATTCGCTTCACTCGCGCTGTCTATGCCACAAATGCTTCCACTGAACCACCTCAACTACATTCACGCAAGACTTATTGATGAAAACCAATGATAACTAAAGAACCACCGACATGGGCCAACACGTCTACTACGTCAGTAAGTACTAATTTTAAGCCATTCGGGAGAATCAACGGAGTGACAGCAACCATATGGTAACAAGGTAATAGGGCTAAAAAATGACATCAAAACTGTGTGGAACACAATGAAAGCCGAGGCCCACATATTAACTAACACCCTACCTTTTTAGTAAAAGGTTTTGTGGTCAGTTAGTACTCTTATTTTAGGCCTGAAGCGCCAGCGTGCCACTGCGCCGGTGCCGATCGGGCCGCAGCGTCGGTGGCCGGGGAAGCAGCATAAGAAGCGGCGTCGCCGCACTACCACGACAACTACCACGACGGCCGAACCGGACGATGACGAAATGGAGCCAACCACAACGTTGGCGACCACTACCATAGACCCCCGAAGCGTTGACCATAGTAAGTGCTTAAGCGCGGCTGCAAAAGACAAAACACGGGGCTCTGGAAGCCACGCCTTTGACTACTACCATGATGGATCCGGCCCTTTCTTACAAGAGTAAGCAAAATCTAAAACCTAGCTACTTTCAGTAGCAGTGGTAGTCACAGACGTAGTTAGTTTCAGACTGTCCGTCTGTAAGTTACACCATCACATCTCACCATCGCTGTCACAGTCAACCGTCCACTTAACTGTTTACTGTACAAATGACACATTTTTGGAGTTTTCATTTGCCTTAGGTAGGTTCAAAGTGAAGTTACCTTATGTGTGCGTGTGTGTGTGTTGCTTTCTATCACGTGTGTGTAGGTATTATCCTGCTTTTTCAAGCACATTTTATCATGTATTTGTAATTCTAAAACGTAGGAAGAAGTAGTGCTTCCATTCTGAGTGACTTGCTTACCTATGATATACATACATACAATGTAAACTTCAGGCTAGATAATAAATAGTTGTCCAAATGTTCAAGAATCGCCAAACACAGTGGCACAACTAATGTTCATGCATTTATCCGTAATTACCCAAAAAAACCGTGTAGGTACCTGCCCATGTAGGTCAGGACCGCGAGAGATAAATCATAGAATAATTAGACGCTCGTTAGGCAGAACGTGACGCTTATTAACTGATTAGCCACGGGACACGTCATGGCAAATGTTACGAGTTATTTTTTGCCAACCCCTCGTCGTTTGTGGAGTTCTATTAGGATGTGAGATATTAGATAATGGCGTTGGCATGGCATGGCATATTATATTTCGCCTTGCTAGTTCGTGTTACCCAGTAACCATTTTGTGGCGATTAAATAAGCAGTAACTCTGAGTAAACTACCTCAACTGCATCCGGTTAGGCCTTAGGTACTAATTCTAGTTTGCGAAAGGATGGGCAGAAGTATAAAAACAGTGTAACTTAGATTCTGCTACTTTTACACAACTAATTTATTTATAACAAGATCTCAACTTTGTTTACTTAGCCTATAAAACCCGGAAGAAATTTACAACAGTTACAAACAAAGCCGAGGTTACAAACGAATTTGCCCATGATCCTGTAAATAAAACCGCATACTTGAGCGTGTTCATTACATGTAACGCTATAAATATCACATTCCACCATCAAGTTTAACTGATCTTGAAAAGTTCTCGTGTGTGCCCTGTTCGCTTAAAGTCGCATAGTTTAACGAGGGCCCGGGTCCAAGGGCTGAGGAATGCCGCCATCGGAGACGTGGGGACATCCAAATTGCTTGTCTCTAAACAACGGACGGACGTAATTTGTGAGTTACTCCGTTACGCCGTCACTTGAGGCCCCGGCCATCGGAGGAATGTGCTCAGTTACGTGGTATGTCAACCCTCCCAGCAGTTCCATTTTCAAAAAGTGATATACGTGTAGTTATTTTGGATTGTTTGCTATGGAGTTACTAGCACGGTTTAATATGTTTCTTTGCTAGGGAAATCAAAATATGTTTCCTATTCGTAGTAATTAATTTATTACTGCTTCGTTTGTCTAGTGGTCGCAAGTGCTACTGCTTGAGTTCGATTCCCAGGTTGGGTAAAATGTTGTGATTTGTACACTGTTGATAGCAATAGGCTCTCTATTATATGGGATAAAACATAACTGATGAAATGTGAGTGTACTATAGATACACCTCCGTCTAACTCTTCGGGGAAATCAGCCAACTGTTATATTATGTTACTTAAAACAATAGTTATTATGACTCACATCGTCTACTCGAGAACATAGATTAATTGGTGTTCCCAAAAGTTGTATAATGAAACAAATAAAACATCTGGAACACTCAATATTTTATAGTACAGAGTGAAATATCTGTACGTAAGAGTTTTTAACCGATTAATCTTGTGGTGGTCACTAAAATACCACTTATTGGCTTCCGGCCATACTTCCTCTTGCCAAAGCTTATATAATATCGGGCGATTATATGAAGCATACCCGGGTGCCACTACAAAATAAACTAGCGGAATATTTCCTGAATGTTTATAAACTTAAGGTGAATCCTATAAACTGAGCATAAATAAACTTTCCACATTTTCAAATATAAATTGAAAGGAGCGAGGAGCGAGATGTAACTTGGACCAGTCGCGATAAGCCGGGAGCGTAGTGACAAGAAAACATTTTCTTTCGACGTCGGAGAGGAAAGTAAAAACAGTACAGGTCAGGATAGCTTGGCGAGGTCTGTCGCCCCACGGGGGTCGCGGGGGGATCGGGAGGTAGTCATTTCACGCCTCTTGAGCGCGCATCAAACCAATATTAGGTTTATTAGATAGATGGGCCATCGTGAAAAGCAATTTTTCATTTTTTGCCATTCATTATTATCGGCTCTTAAGTCGGTTTCCAAATAAAATGGTTTTAGTAAATTAGATTTCATTGAGCTGTACGTATTAATTTAAATAATTCGATTGTTTTATCTGGGACTGTTCGCACTGAGCAATTTACTTCTGAATTAGTATTTGAATGACTAAAAAGACTAAGTTTAATTACATGAGTAGTTTTACTGCATACTTTCAGTATATGATACTTAAATTCTTTATGGCACTCCAACCACTATTTTAATGGCAACACCAGCTGATAGTTAAAGAAATAACTTTCCTATATAAAACTCCTTTTGAATACATCTACGTATGTTTAGCGGTGGTAAATCACGCCTTACTCGGGACTCACTATTATTTGTTTCACGACTTAAAAAAAGAGGCGGTTCCCAATGGAAATCGTATGTTTTTTTTATTTATGTTACCTCACATCTCCGCCATTTCAAGCTCAATTTAACGATTCCGTCTTTATTTGAAAGGGCATACTTTAAGTAAGGTCCCATATAAATTGATAATCTTATAAAGACGTTCCAATCTAGACAATGGAACTGTTCAATTACGAACAGTACCGTATTGTGATTTTGTTAATGTACAAAAGATCAAAGAAAATTGTTGGTAAGGCATCCAAAAGTGGTCAACAAACCTCGAAAATACCTACCCTACGTATCTTCCCAATAAGAAACATTGTACCTACTTTATTTTCGTGATTGGTTTTTCATTAAAAAAAAAGAACTGTTCAGCTTAGGTTAGTTACATGAGTATTTGATACCTACACGCTGTTGTGAGCCCGTAACCAAAAGGACATTTTTTCAGCAATAATTTTTTTGTAAAAGTACAATCGACTTAAAAAAAACTCAGTAAAGTACAAAATGACTCTGGTAGCCTGAAATTAAATGAAACAAAACCAAAGACACCACCGTACCTTAATTATGTATTCAGAAGAGTTTTTTTACTAAGTTATATTTCTTGCAACTTAGTGTTATTTTAATACTTGTTTGTAGCATATTTAATGTAAACCCCTTTGATATAAATGCTACAAATACCTAGCAAATAACTTAACTGCTAGGATTAAGTTGGGTGAACATCAAAGGCCAGTAAACTAATAGGTATTTGTCAAAGCATACCACCACAGCCAGGGCCATCTCAATTTCACATTGATTTAACTAATGCTGACATATTTGGTTTGCGTGTATTATTGGATGGTAGATATATACACCGCAAAGTCTAATCAAGGAATATTGGAACTACTATTCCTTGCCATATCTTAAAGGGTGGATGAGACATTCACGCACATCCAAATACCATGAGTACTGTACTGTTGTTGTTAAGTTTATTTTCATTAAACTGTAGAGAAACATGATTCCTATCATGATCTTATCGTATGAAATATCACATCCAATTACCGATGTTATTATTAAGGTAAATAAAAGATAAAAGTTACTAAAACAGAATAAACATAAAAATTTGGGGAAATTCGACGAAATTTTTTAACGCGGTTTATAATCATGTAGATTATGGGATCAGTTTGTGAGTCAATGTCACTTGTACCCTATATTATGTGGAACACTTGGCGCGGTGCCATTGAATGCGAAAGAACCACGAACTGCTTCCTTCAACAGCTATCTTTATTTAGACGATAGTTCTTTTACAAAATATATTAGAACAAATAAATATACGTACAACTCGAAGAAATTTTGTCTCTTTCCCGTATAACCTTGGCAATGAGGAAGCATCAAACAATTACCTAACCTTCCAAAAAACCAACCGCCCCTGAAAATGATGGGCAACATTACATATCCTTCTAGGAAATCGCGCCAAATTGCCCCGTACCACTTGTCATCCCGGTATGACACCGTCAACGTCAAGCTGACGTAAGCGGGTACCTGAACGGTTGAGACGCGGTTACATTTTACATTTAGTTTCTTCTATTTATTACAATACTGTAAAACTTCGTGTTGTAATCAAGCACAAAATTGAACCAATATCGGCTACAACTACAAGCTGGAACCTGCTACGAAATTTCGTAGCACACCGCTACGAAATATTGCTACGGTAGAAAATTGAATATTTTTCGCTATGACTTCTAGGTTCAACAGCCTGTACATCGCAATCCATACATCTTTATTTCTGCCTTCGCCTAAAGCTGTTTATCCAGTTGAAATTTTTGCTTTCAATCCACTTTGCTAACATTACAATATTTAAATAAATGCAAGTACTCTTTACTTACAGCAAAGCTTTGCCTAAAATATTTGCCTCTCAGTAAGGTTACATCGTGAAGGGTCTTTGTTTCTGACATGATTTTTATGCTTGTTTTAGGATAAAAGTTGGGTAACTGGCGTGAAATAAGGGACCAGCCTTTTTCACGCCTTTGGTACCAGTTTCTTACATGATGTTGTATGTCAAACTATGATAGTGCACGAGTTAACAGGGTTTCTCATGTAAATTGTTCGAACCTATGAGTAAGACGGTGATTGCACACTATTGTACAGTTGAAATCTTATTCCTAAGGTTCAAGGTGCGGTAGATACCCACAAACCGTAAGTTAAGCTTAATTTATGTATGTAAATGCAATCATATAGTCTCTCGATATATTATAACCTTAGGTAATCAGGAAAACTTCAAACAAACAAAGCTAAATAATGTGAACCACAAACACGACATGTAGAAATCCAACTCGAGTGAGAAAACACTAAAGAAAAAAGTTTGCGGGTACTAGTCGGCTACAACCGCTTCAAACCGGTTCAACAAAGAGCTGAAATTAAATTTACGTGGCGCAAAGAAAAAACTAGTTACAAGAGGAAATTGGCGGAGACAGTGACAAATTGTTCCCGCAAGAGGACGCTGTTCCCCTCCCTCTTACACTCATATTACAGTACGTTTGTTATCCCTCTCACTCTGTATGACATGCGGTGCTGTTACATGAATGTACCAGAATAATTGTGGCCTTTTGGTAAATATACAGTGTATACAAACGCGGCCTTAGCATACGATTTTAAACTGCAATTTTGCAAAGTACACACAATTTTAACGACTCGCAATAAACATGTACGGGGACGCTACGAAGGCAATAATTAATTACACAAACAAAAAGAGTTTTGGACGCGAACTCGAAGGTAAAACATCCAAATAAATTAACTGAACTAACATTGTAGGACATGTTCTCATGCGTCTCTTTATCAACAATGTCCTCGTTACCACCAATTTCGTCATATTTCTTAAGCACAAATCCCTCTCAAGAAATCTTGAAGACATTGCCAAAACTCACCTAGCAATTTTGAGATCGAACCGATTTTCTTCGAATAACTAAAATGAATGGGTCTTTTACCAACTTAAGCGAGGAAAATGTAAGATGTAAACATCTTCAAGTGATTAAGTATTTCGGAACTACGTTTAATTGAAAAAACAAATTCTGGAAATATTAAAGCTTTAGATTTAGCCGTTACTTAGCGCAAATGTATGACGGTAAAATGTCAGGTGATTTCAAAGTCGTGTTAATTAATTATTTACGGTCTTGCATTCTGCATGGTCTTGTTAGTTATGCGTGACCTGAATCTTATTTTAAAATACATTTTGTGGACTCGGACGCTAATACTAATTACATAAAACAGTAGACCAATTTTACCTCGTGCTAAAGCTTTTTAAGTTACATATTACTCAAGCTTCCATACAGACCTTTTGATTGAATGTAGATTTACAAAAAAATAATATGTATAAAGTATACTTACTTTTACAATTTAGAAATCAAATGGTACATTCGTTTTAATGGAAAGCGGGTAAAGTTGGCCTATGCAGGCCATTATAGAGCCGAGAGTATAATGAATGCAATACGAAAATATACAATAAAATAATATTAAATTAACGAGAAAATCACCTTCTAAATACCTTTCTATTCCCCCCTTTTTAAGCTTATTAAGGTTGGAAAATATTTAATAAGTCCGTCTGTAAATTCCTACGCGGAAAGTTATAACGTGCGTACCCGTGACGCATTTGCCATTTACCTGCGTACTTTTCCGTTTCATTGCTTAGGTATACGCACACATATCTGCATTTTCATGGCTGTCAGGAACACGCTGAGAATTGCCTGTTCAACTTGAAAAAACAAGTTTATCCGTCGGTCGTGTCATTGCGTTTATGGTTAGAATAAAACGGAACTGTCTGGAACTCTGCAAGCGATGACGGCACGTGCTTTCGAGGGTTTTTGTTTCATTGTGCACGCGTGCGTGTTATACATGTGTATACTTTAAGAACATTCTCACTGGGCGGTAGACTTTTGCAGTTAAACAATAGACAGAAATTCATACTCTGTTTTAGTACATACAGTCCTGTAGATGGCAGGGTGTTCTTTTTTCAAAATCCTCTTTCGTAACGAAAGAGTTTGTAGTCTGGAACTAGAACCTTTTCGTTTGGTATTTAATATACATAATTATGTTCGTGTAAATATTGGAATTTGGATTGTTGAAACATGTTATCGCCAAGTATAATTGCATCACATGCAGTAATGAACAAAAACCAATTTAACTCAAAATCATTTTACAATTCAACCTCCACATGATAGGATTGTAAAAAATTATCGAGTCTCTCGACACATCTAATCTTACAAATGATCATAAAAAGCCCTATATAACTCATTTCTTACGACTTCACCAAGATGATCTAGTTGACATCGCTGCTCAAATCAAAATGGAAATTGAGCTATTGTTAATAGCCACGTTGCAGCAGATTTCCCTCTCCGAGCCAGTGGCGCTTACCTTATGTCAGTCAGGCATGACATCGTTACAAGTCGAAGCACAAATTAGAGATGTACAGAAGGTCTGCTTCATGCTATGAGCGTGAACGCATGCACACATCGACACGCTTCACGTATGGCGATCGCAAGTGGATTTGAGACCGGTATTCGTTTGAGGCACTTTAAGATCGCCGCCACTTCGCACGTCGTCAGCACACGTATTTGTGTACGTGAGCATTATTCTGTTCCAATTTCCTAGAAAAAACTATCTGTAGTACGCAAAGTATATTTCAATACACAGACATAGGGTTCATCATCATCATCATCCTCCTGCCCTTATCCCAATTTATTTGGGGTCGGCGCAGTATGTTTTCTTCTTCCATACATCTCTATTTGCCGTCATCTCAAGAGTCACCTCTTTTCTAACCATATCATCTTCCACACAATCCATCCATATTTTCTTTGGTCTCCAGCTCTTTCCTCACAGACATAGGGTCGTTTCTATTATTTCCTCACATATTCCAGAGACGTGTAAAAAGGCTTTGTTACATTCCCACTGTGTTCATTTTCTTTACCGACTTTTGACATTAAATACTCATGATACCTCAAAAGCCGCCTCAGAATATTTATATTGTCACGGTGAGAACAGTAGGATTATTTGGTTGGTTTACTATTATTAGCAATGTTTGTAATTAGGCATGCCACTTCGAGCCGTCCCGCCTGTAATTAGAGTTCAATTGTTGTACTAACGCGTTAGCTGTAACCAGAGGAGCGAAACTCGAGCCAATCGAGCGTCCCCACCTTACGAGCGTAGTGGCGAAATTACGACACCAAATTTATGGACCTCGACCACCAATTAAGTGGTTTAGAATATAAAATGAATACCAAATACACCACTTTCAATGTAGTGACTCCTAAATTGGCAGTCAGTTTTCCTAAAATAAACCTAATTTTAGTCTCCCGGGATCTACTTGACATCCCGCATAGGAAATTCAATGTTTATTCCTTTTCATCGGATTTTCATTTTATTCCGACGACACAAAGTACTATTTTATTTACAGACACCTCCCACACACTGGAATTTATATATTTGTAATCATACAGTTACAAACAAATTCAATAACAAAATTGTATGATTACGATCCTCTGGTCAGAAAATACTTTGAGTGGAATACATGCCCCCATTACATTATATCGCTCAACTGGAGTGGTGACGCATTATTACTTAACAGTTTACTGAAGAATCGAACACCTTCAAGATCTTATTTATATTTATTTCATATCTACACACACCTACCTATACACCACACACACATTTCATACAGTCATGTAATAATAAAAGATAATGATTCGTAAATACTCAAACTGCTTTTTCTTTAAAAAACAATCTTAGAACTATATAAAATTTCATTTTATTAATATAGACTTTAAAATAGCTAAACTTTTAATTGTACTCGTACATTTGGTACGTCGGATTAAACGAAAAACTTTGTTCAATAAAACTCGAATACAAATCTAAAACAAAAGATATCTACAATAAGAATATAAAATCAATGGAAAAGTCCAGACAAGTTGGAATGTCGCTCCGTTTTTCTAACTTTGAAAACACTTTGGGGTGGAAAGAAAATTCGAACAGTTCATTTTCCTTGGAGTTGACCCTGAAGGCGAGATTTTCCAAACAATATTTTCGTATTTGAAGAAAACAAACAATCTTATAAAAGATAGAGTACGTTCTGGGATCCTTGTTTCCTCTTTTGATAGAGTCGGAAGACTTTTGATAACATTTATATTGCCGTAATTTTAAACATGCTTATTTCATATTCCTTTATTTGCGGTCCACAAGATAAAATAACATGTCAATAAAAGGCTTAAAGCTAAGAGCCGTTGTAGACCCTGACAGGGCAAAGCATAGATGAAGTAGGAGAGAGGAGGAAGAACACTGTGAGTTTAATGCAATATTTTACTATAAGTTAAGTAGTTCAATATATAGCATTAACTTTACGAGTAATCAACCCCATCTGCAGATAGCTAAGGGTTTATAATAAATTTGTGGCAGATATGAGGACGTGTTACCCGATACCAAACTTAAAAAAAATCCTTCAGAACAATTTCAAGACTTAAATGACTAAAGGGTTAACGGTACAAGCCATAAATAATTGTATATCAATAGGATTTACCTGAGCTATGTTATTTTCTTAAGTCAGCACAAAAGTTCCCACATTTAACCGAAAGTAAAGTAATACTGAACCTATTCTGTCGTACTTTACTTTGCAACTTTTCTTGCGCTCTTCATTTCGCTGGCACATATTACAGACGGTTCCTTCTCCGCTCATATAACAAAAGCTAGACTGCAATACCTAAGGTTTTAAAGTTTTCTACGTAGCTTTCTGAGTTATAAGGGTGGTGACAAACGAGATTCTGGGTCAGTAGTCTGTAGCAAGGTTACCTACACACACAGACGTTTCATAATTATTTGAATTTATCAATAGTTGTGTTTTTTTATTTTGGTGCAAGTTTACAAATTTTGTCATTGCACTCAAGACAAAGCTGAGGGCCTTAAGTAATCGAGAGTCCAAACGATATTATTCAACACATTAAATAAAACTTAAAAATAATTACTTGGAACAAATACTTGTGAAATAAATTCGTGCGCCATGCCTTCGCATTTGCAATACACAGTTTATATATTCACAAAATTTATAGACATGAAGTGGCATGGCATGTATCTCTATATAGTAATAACTTATCTGTAGTGCACTTTGCCACACTAGAGCGGGCATGTAATGTAAAAAGCACACGTGGTAAATACAGTACTTAACTAAAAACCACTGATAAAAAGTTACATATTTCTGTTACTTGGTCTGTGAGTAATATACCATAAAGTGTTAGTAAGTTCTTGCGTCTGTGTGAGTGGCAACTTTTCATGTTTGCTCGTCGTAACAAGTTTCTATGAGAAAATTCTCAGTAGTAGCCTTGACTTTCTAACTACATGAAAAAGCTGATTCTGTTTAGTAAATAAAAACTTATAACGCCTCCGTTTTCTTGCAAACTATATCAGGAAAAAAAAGATATTTGAACCCAAGTAGATTTTGCTATTATATTAAGTCACGACCAAAAATAGCAGCCATAATGTAGTTGAATAACTTTATCTAACCTTGGAGTCGAATCCACGCCTTTATATTTAAGTAACAAACCGTCACCACTTAGCTAACAAATTATCTAAGCATTAACAAAAATCTCATCGTGTAATCCTAGTAATTAATACGGCTAACAAAAAAGTCTTTGCGTTGTTTATATTTGCGGGGAATCCTCTCTTTATTCACACGTATAGGGATATTACGTACATAACTCAACATTAACAATTACAATTAAGTTTAATTTCACACCGTCAACTCGACAATGCATACGGAAAGCAAACTGATTAGATACCTAGTGGAAGGTGGTTACGATTCTCTTTCAAAGTTCCTGTCTCCTGGCCTTAAGTAACGCGACTCTTTGACAATGAATTACACCGAACTTTGTATGTTTTAGGGTGGTATTTCAGTAATGGACGCTTTTAGTACCGGGAGATAATTAATATATGGCATTAACATATTTTTGCATCAAGTGTATGGTTACCTAAGCAGGTTTAATTCTTCAAAGGGTTTTTTTATCAAGTTAATTCACTCTACATTTTGTTGTGTGATAATAAGTAATAAGTAAGTAGGTTTAAGACTGTCATGATGGCCCAGTGGTTTAGGCCTCGCCTCTTGTGCACGAGGTTGTGGGTTCAAACCTGGGCAAGTACCAATGTGAGTTTTTCAATTCATATGTTCTTTCTAAGTTTATCTTGGACATCGCTGACATCGGTGAAGGAAAACATCGTGAGGAAACCGGGACTTATGTAATTAATATAAGTCTGAAATCGCCAACCCGTCTTGAGCAAGCGTGGTGATTAATGCTCGTTGTTTTTCTGTATGAGAAGAAGCCTTTGCCCTGCAGTGGGATAGTAATAGGCCGGTATTTTAAGTAGGTTTACCATAAAGTAATTCTCACTACCATTATCTTAATAAACATAACTGGCCAAAAGAGAGTGTCTTATAGGTACACTACTGCCAGAATCCTAAGGATATTACAGGCTGTAAGAATAATTCCAATTCAAGTATATTTAGCAGAAAATGTGGTCTGGCCTTTCTTGTCTTTTAAACACTAAGGAGCTAAATGTATAAATCCAATATTGTTACAGTATCTATTTACAGCCAAGTTGCAAACATTATGAACTCTAATTTGACGCGCAACACGCTGTCACAAGACAACTAGACAGCTATCTAGAGCAACACGTAGACACGATGCTAAATCGAATTGCCTCGGCATCATTCCAGAAAAATAAAAATAAAATTGTTTTAAATATTTACCTTACACTTATCCTTATCAACATCCCTGGAGACATCCAGGGATGTTGTGAATAGTAATGCTTCACGAAATCTGTGCTTTTAAAGGTACACGTATCATATATTGACTTAGTACTCAAACCCAGAACAAGCATGAGATGTTAGCAATGCAAATATTTGCTCCACACGGCAACTAAACTGACGCGAACCATTTGCTCAACTATCAGTCTATCAAACCGTCAAATTACTGTCGGAGCTATTCAGTTCATAACCTATAACTTTTGTTCACACTGGAACATCGTTTTATAACAAGAGATTCACCACTTGAGTTTACTACCACTTAGAAGAACGTCCCTCTTTGAAAAAACCACTGCAATAAAATTTTGTGTAAAGGATTCATCGTTTCACACTTTTTTACTGAGTATTCGCTTAGTTGTCAGGCTCACAATCATGAGAACTTGCTTTGAGTTTTCTAACAGCTCATCTTCCCTTAAACGTCTTTATTGTCATTCGAAGCATAGACACAACGACGATGGAGTAACAATACCTCCTAAGTACCCTTTATTGGATTTTTAGTTTTTAATGTCAATCGACGTAAAACGCTACTTTGCGTATATTGGCAAATCATACTAACACAATATTTAACTATTTATCCCATCAAACACTAATACGGTATACTTCTAATAGCCAAATTAAAAAAATGAAACGTGCTTTTGGTCTCCTGTAAAGTTTCAATTTTTCAGATAGAAGATTGGTAATTAGTCGTGGATATGTTTTCGTCTCCGAAATCCTCGTGTTGTATTTAGTGCCCTCCCTACCTCACACAGGCCAGGCACATGGCACCCTGGTGTTTGCCAAGACGGGTTAATGAACCTCTCTCTACAAGTCTGTCAGAGTCGCAGCACTCGGTGCCACATCATTAATTTCTACCTAATGTCTGAAACGCCGAGGCAACGTAACGTGCCACATTCTGTGTTCACATACATGAATGTTAAATTTCTAGATGTGTTTCATGAGCGTATCTTATACCCAAGCCTGTCAGTCTTGGCCTGGTCGCCTCTTTATCTCCTTTGAAAACAGATAGTAAAGTGCGCAAGTAAAAAGTTATTTAATCGTTGCTGCTGTCAATCAATAGCTGGAAAATTATAGCGAATTCAAATTCTGTGTCTCTCAATCTATTTCATCAAAACGATGGCTAGTTTTGAACCCCGCGTTTGATAACAATTGTTTGACTTGAGCGATGAGACTTTTAAGCTTTCATTCTTGTTAAGGACCACACAAGTTCCACTAACCATTAAAACTTCGTAAGTCGTTTATAAACACTCTCGTTGTGGCCATTTCCGTTACCTGTAGGTCCTCGATAACAAAGCTACAGGCTCCACCGTTTGTTTCACACGTTAAACAACTAACCACGTTGCGAGGTTGTTTCGGGCTCCCAAACACTGTCTTCTCATTATCTATAAGCTACAGCATATACAACACAGTTTAGATTAACATAACATAACACATACTTGATCTTCAGTCTTTGACAACGCGTAAATCATTAGTCTACAAAGGTTGAAGTTAATTCTGAGAATAGTTTTCTTTAAATCATGCAATAAAGTTTTAATTGAAAAAAATATATATTATTATTTGAACTGTGCAGATTCTGTAATATCTCGGTAAACAACATACAATTTAATAAAGATTCTTGCCTACTATGGAATTATATTAAATGCTCAGCTCAGCTCAAATAAAAAGATATTGAACTGTGCCTTCATACCTGAAATAACCAATACGTTTCATATTTATGAAATATTTCAATATTTCGTGTACATTCAATATAAATTGTGAGTTGGAAGAGAAATTTTATATCAAAAATATATTATTGAAGTGCTATAATAATACAAAAGCAACCCACATTCATATTGATAATAGTAATTAATCCTACGTTCAATACCTACAGGTTATATTATGAATATCATTTATTTTAATGATGATATGGTTACCGCCCTTTCATCAACGACGACCGATTTGACGACCGATGTGGCGCGGTGGGCGAAGGTCCGCCTGCAACGCACGAGGTTGCGGGTTCGATTCCCGCCCTGGAACAAATGTTTGTACGATCTACAAATATTTGTTTCGGGTGTTCTGGGTATTTGCTATGTATAATAAAAAAAACATCTATCTATGTAATGTATTGTATTAAGTATATCAGTCATCTAGTACCCATTACACAAGCTCTGCTTACCTTGGGGCTAGATGATGCTGTGTGGATTGTCCAGCATTATTTATTTATTATTTATTTATCAAAAACCCTTGCTTATGAAACCTGTATCTTACCTTTAGAGTACACGCAACAATACTTAACACCCAGAAGAACCCTTCATAGTACTTTCATGACGTCACTACAATCCCTCAAAGACGTTCCACAATAAGATTATCAGCTCAAAGTTATGCAACGTAGTTGTGTAACGTGTTGCATGCTTGAACCAGTATTGCTCTCAGACGTGAGTTACAAAATTGGATGTTTTACCGTCAACCTTATGGAGGGTATAAAGTCAGACAAGGTTCCTGTTGAGTAAATAACAAGAGCAATTTCTTAGGTAAACCTTGGCTAGAGATAAAATATAATTTCTGAATTCGAGCCATAATGTCCGGCCAATAGATAAATGCGGCCGCTTATTGTATTAAAATAAGAAATAAACACCCGAACGTCGACCGTATAATTTGATAAATTCCTTTAGCAAACACTTTCATTAAATTGCCTCGTTAAAACGAGAGAAACTTTAGTTTCTTTAATTCCAACATGAATTATTTATGTAGGTGGGTCCGGCGATTATACGTCTCGCAGCAAGGCGCAAATATTAATAACCACACTTTGTTCGGAACATTTTGTTGGCTATTCTAACCAAAAAAGCACTGTTTATTTAACTTACAAGTAGACCTTGCAAATAAAATTAAGGCAAGAGTTATATTTTACACAAACAAAATTAACAAGATTCGTACTATTCCGACAATGTTCTGGCTAAGCTCTTCTCCCAAAATAAACAACGCTTACATTGCTAACCTTATACATCATAATATCTATATTTCACGAAAACAATAAGAATAGGAACCGAAGCGTAGCCAACATTATCTCATAAAATCAGCTAGATAATGCAGGCGTACATAAAATATGTAGTTATCATAATAAATAGACAGGTTTATGTACGGTACACGCGCGAATCTACCGCACACATATTTCCTACTTTCCTATTCGTACGGATGGCCCATATGAGTCTCTAGCTAATGTTCAAAATAAGGTCCCACCCACATTTTTATTTGGCAGCGCAACACGTACGAGGCACGGACGTCGTTCCGCCACCTACTGCGGTTCCGATGCGGTACCAACGGAAAATTTATGTACCACTGAGCGTGCAAGTCTAGTCTCCTTACCGAGATACCCCATGTGAAACATTACCCGCGCGGAATTTCAGCAGAACGCGCTCTCTACTGCGCCCCGCACAGCGGGGACTCGGGCCGAGCCTCGTACACACGCCGCTTTGTAAACCGAATAACTGCGAATAAACAAAAATCCTGATATATTTTTAATAGGCATAGGATCCTTGGGGGGGCCGCTCCGCTCAAATGTTAAGTTTGTTAAGAATTTTAAATTAAGAGCATTAGGCGCGGCGTCATTGTAAAATTAAATATTAATAATGCTATTCAAGTGAATTTGGTGAAAGGCTGAGGACAATGAATTTTTAATAGTTATTCGCCTTTGCGACGGGCAATTAATGTAATGAGGTAGTAAGTTTAGCTTACCCTCGGGAAGGGGCTGCGAACTGGAGTTCATTCTGAACTAGATTTACTGATGCCTGCTATTCATAAACTTTATTATTAATGTTCAATTCCGGCCTTTGTTGAACAATATCTTGGCAGTTACTGAACTAACGTTAATATCTTGTTGGATGCTCTCGTGACGTTTGCATCGCAGTCTGGAACCATAAATTAAGATTTTGCACGACAACTTCACGTTCTTTTACAACGCCGTATCTTTCACTATTCATTAATCACCCAGGCAAACATTCCATACAAATATGCCAACGGTTTTGACAAGTATTATCGTGTAATAATTAAACCACCTTGCGACGCGGCCGGCTCATTTGTCTTTTTAATAAATTGTTTGTTTTACTACGAGCAGTTTCACGTAATTTGTTCTCGAGTAATTTATCACATGTCCTCGCGATTCTCTGGATTAGGTGCACATCCCTCACATGACTGTTTGTCAGATTAAGGCGAACGCACACGTTCTCCTCCTTAATAACCCTACTGGTTGGGCGTATGTTTCCAAACCTACATCGTTTTGTATATCAATCCCAGAATTCCTCGTTAAAAATTTAGCTAAGGGCTCAGCCATCTGAATTTCTGCAGCCGTGTAACTTAACTACTCACATTTTGACGATTGAGATCGATGACCGATGTGGCGCGGATGGCGAAGGTCCGCCTGCGACGCAGGAGATTGCGGGTTCGATTCCCGCCTTGGGACAGATGTTTGTACGATCTACAAATACTTGTTCCGGGTGTTCTGGGTATTTACTATGTATAATAAAAAATATCTATCTAATGTATTGTATTAAGTATATCAGTCACCTAGTACCCATAACACAAGCTATGCTTAGCTTGGGGCTAGATGATGCTGTGTATATATGATAGTCCAGCATTATTTATTTATTTATTTCAGTTTGAAAGGTTAGGACGATTTAGAAATAAAGGCTTTTGCTTTGAATGAAAGAAAACGTAACTGATAACTATCTTTTTTGGCCTACCTACTAAGAAAAATAAAAATCAAATATCTTCTGAAAAGCAAAAATAATTGAATTCTTATTGGAACCCGCAGGTGCTGTTATTACAAAAGCTTTACATTGTCGAGATTCTCTTTTGTTTTTTCCTTCAGACGGATCGTATATAAATATGCACATATTCCTTCCACACGTAAACAGTACTGGGGAACCCATTTATTTGAATCGGCGCGTAGAAATAAACATTTTGTCATAACAGACATTAGAATTATCCGAACATGTCCCATTTTCTTAGTGTATTGTGGACGAGCGTAAGAATATAAATGTGTATCACGAGAAGGGACTTGCAAAGTAAACGTTTTGAATTATTTACTGATTTGAAATAGAACAAAATTAATGATTGTAAAGCTCGTGATTGGTAGGAAATGTTTTTAAAATCATGTAACATTATCTTCTAGTATTAAAATTTTGATTCTCAAAAATATCTGTGGAAACTGAAGTAACCAACAAACCAAACACCAAGATGTCTTACGAAAATACATTTCTAAATAAAATTGATAGGATCTTGAACTAAGGTGAACACAGAACGTTTAATTTCCAAGTATCTCCAAATACGATTTACCCAACAAAAGACGAGGAAGTTACAAAAAAAAATATTCTCATAATATAGGTATGTTAAAATAATGTCGTCCGCCAAACTGAATTTGAATTTTTCCCTTTGTGCCTCACCGGCGTCGTGTATTATATTTTCGTTTTATTAAAAGCAGGAAAATAAACAAAAATTGGGGTACGGGTCCACCCTTACCTATAATCCCCACTCCTATGAAAAGTATAGGTATAAATAAATAACCTGCTGAGAGCGGTTTTACTGGTATCTTTGTAGACCTTCCTTGTGTAAACGGATGTAAAGTATTACAATGTTTCAGTTTAGGACAAGATTTGCCCGTGAGCTAAGTTTCATGCAACTTTCACCTCTATCTATCTATCGATCAATACATAAATGTATGTCTTTTAACAGCGTAATAAAAAATAAAATGGCTTGTTTTCTTTTCTCCAACGTAATTTAGCCCAATATTCGTAATTTATTATGAATAATATTCATAATTGTACCTAGAATTCTAATGTGCTCATAACTGTGTTAATATTTTGTATGAATAAATATTAACTTTGATGTCAAAATAAACGTCTTTCCTAGCGACAGACGTTCTGCTGGCGGAGAAAGTTCGATATTATATTGTTAAGAACTCTTATTTCCTCGGTGTACTATTATCTGGGCTTCCTTAAGAGTGTTACGAAAAAAATCCTCGTATAATATGTATGTTTATGGTGCCTTTTAAAGTACGTGCGCTGTTTATAACCGTGATTTTTGCCTTAAAGATTTAACTGCAAAGTATCAAAATGCAGCTTAAGTGATTTCCAAAATCACCCAAGCGTTGGTGATCCCAAAAAAAATTAAGTAACGTAAGGTTCTTTGCAAAAATAATGACAAGTCTAAGAACCCTTAGGGCGCCCTCACACGACAGGTGACAGGGGCTCACGCACCCCATAGGAAATGGAGTTTCCCTTAGGATTGTAAAGACCGAAGCTTTTATCCCGTACGGGACCAAATCTCTTTGTTCCGTGTCACTGTTATACGGTCATTAGCAAGGATATATCATTGTATTGATGATACCCACCTAATTATGTGCCAAGATTACAACGTGGCCAAAATTTTGCCCAACAATTGCCTATTTGGTTTTGCCTTACAGTGAGACATGAGAGGTTAAATTGATTTTTGGTACTATTTCGAGGGAATCAAAAGCAAATAGCTAACTTGTCAATGTCGACATTTATTAGGAAGACATCGCGTGATACCCACAGTCTAGTTTTCGATGCCCTTGGCAGGACTGAACGTGGTTATTCTGTGTCAGGCTGTTCGTTTCCATAATACATTATCGTTAAATCGTGGCTGTTCTGAGACAAATGGCTGGATTATGACTGGCGATACTGTGTCTTAAATACCTACCTAAGCTTACTTAGGCAAAGTTTGGTGGATTAGATTTTGATTATTGCTTTATATTATGAAAAAGTTGTGTTACATTGACTGTACGAGTACATTACGGACTGTTCTTTATTTAAAGTTTAAGTCGAAGGTTATTTTTTCCATTTTTTTACTTCGGTAAGTCAGTAATTTTTTTTATTAAAAAAATGTAGTAATAGTGTGTGATGTTTGTTTTTTTTTTAGTACAGGGCATATTCCGTCTTAATACAAAAGCATGCAAATTATGTAAGTCATTGGTTTGAATATCTAGACGTGTTTTATTACATCTTATTACTATGAACATGGTAGATACTTTCATCTACATATCGAAGAAAACAATAATAAGTACACATTACCATTAAACAAAACAATTTAACTTAAATGTTCTTGCGTCAGTAGCACCATTTAATATGATATAGGAATAACATAAAACGAATTAAAAAACTATAGCTATTTATAAAAATAACAACTAGTAGAAATTACCAACAAAATGAAAGCTTACAATAATGCATTACTAAAATATTTGTAACGAGAAAAGTTTCATTAAAGGTACTTATAGAACTCTTTGATCTACCATTTCTGTTTTCTTAGGTAGCGAGTTAGAAGTAACATTATAAATGGGGAGCGAAATTAAAAGAACACACAGAGTAACCCTAAGATCGCCCCTTCCTAATGCAGCACCAAAACACACATTACGGAAGGAATGGTTACGAACCGTATAGTTAGGCACCCGCCCGGGGCAGTACACCCGGACACCCGGACACCCGGACACCCACGACGCGACACATACCCTAATTAAAGAAAAACAAAACACCAACTCTCACACAACGAAACATTAATATTAACAATAACACATTATGCTTAAGTGAATTAATTAATTAATTTAATTTATTAATGAAGTCAATTTTTTTTATAACCATCTCTCAAAATATTTATCCAAATTTATTATATTAATGAAATATTTACTTACCACCCTGAATTAAACGTGTTCTTAAAGGTGAATCCATTTATTTAACTTATTGTTTTCTTACAGCCGAAGGAGGGAGCTGTGAAGTGCCACTTGGCATGGAAAATGGGGTGATTGCTAACGACTCGCTCTCAGCAAGCTCCAGCTATGACCAGAGTGTCTCACCACTCAGCTCACGGTAACTAACTTACTTATATAACCTGCTCCAAAACAAATACTACAAACATACTAAATAAGAAAAGGAATCATTCAGTAAAACAATTGGCAGACCGTGAACGCTCCATTCGAACTAAAGCATATCTCTGAATGAAGACACATTCCCCTAAATCCGAAACAAATAGCCCTTTAATCGATATAATGTCTTTAGCTGCCCATTGTTAAACAACAATAAAGCGCTATGATACGGCCGAGTTGTTACAATAATTGTGAATCCCCCAGCCGCAAAATGCTCATACTTAGCTCAAACAATTAACATCGGGACCCACATTCGGGGCCTTAAGCCCGCATAAGCCCGACGCGAACAATAACGCGAAAACTCGACTCCCGTTTGAGAAATTCACTAACAGAAAATTAAATTTCATATGAATTTAGAACGACCGTGATCCTACAAAAGCCTTGACTCCCCAAAGATAACAAGATGTAAGTAGGGCCGGCTGTGCCGAAGCCTTATCATCTGAGCCACTTTACATAGGGTCAGAGGCGATTTAGCAAATGCCACGTTAATTCAGCGCTTAGCGCGCTTTGTTCCGCTGTAGCTACTGATGAGATCACACGAGATATTCAAATGGAACGACCACCAGACGTCCCGCCTCTGTTGTCAAACGAAACACAAATTAATGTTTTACTCTATTCTGTAAAGCTGATATCGGACGGTTTACTCGACAGAATGTTCATTTTCGTTTCATTCCTCGTTCACACGACGGCGACTGAATTACATAGGAATGAACGATCATCTGCTCCTTTTATTTCAGTTTCGGTAAGCTAGTTCCGTGATCCAACAGTGTTGGAACGATTCACTAATACATTCATTTTTCAACTTGTCGAATGAGAGAGCTAAAAACCGGCCAAGAGCAATTCGGGTTCACTAAAAAAGAAGTTTCCAAACTACTTGGTGTCTGGTCTGCCATAACTACAGTATTCCTCGTAATCAATAAACATGCGTTAGGTCCTAAACTTTACATCTAAATGTGTCGAGCAAACAAATATCTGCGCTTAGTATACGAATCAGCTAACTATGATTTTTTATTTGATAAAGATTAATGTTGCATTGGTCAAAAGGCATTCTTAATTAGGGATCAATTTATGAGAAAAATGTCAAGCGTCTGATATATGCATTAGAGTACTGCGCTAATTTCATTTCCTTATGCGCCAACGCGACGTGCCCAAATCGGCCACTTATACATTAGCTGGTTAGCTGTGTACTAAAACGAACTCAAAATGTCTGGTAAACCAACAAAAATATACGCTCGGCTGTGCTTTATGATCACTTGTTGCGCGCTTATTGTGATGAATAAAAGAAGCTTTGTGAAGAATTTAACCGAAACACGTCTTTGCAGTATACGGACTGAGATCAAAGGCGGCGCGTGGTGCCCTAATGGATTGATATCACCTAAGAGCCGCCAATTTCTGGAGATCGATCTCGGCGACGAGTATCTGATCACAGGCACGGAGTCACAAGGCAGGTTTGCTAACTCCGTGGGTGTCGAATTTGTCGAGAGCTACTCGCTCGAGTACTGGCGCACCGCTCTCAACCGCTGGGTCAAATACAAAGATTTCAACGGAAGCAGGGTAAGTGACCACTTAATATTGAGTTTTTCTTTATTCTGCCAACGGAATTAGCCTTTGTTTTTTTTTTCTTTGGAACACTTTTAAGGGAACTTTGAAAACACGAAGGACGGCATACTAGAATAAATACAGTAGGTACTTTATTTAGGTCTTAGAGTCGGCTGATTAAATTTGGGCCCGTTTTATTTGTCCTTGTCTTTGTTAAACCTTAAATACAGGCACATCGATGCCAAATTAAAACTTGCAAAAGTTTCAAACTACAGTTAACAAACACGTTAAAAGTTAGATAAATCATTTAATTTACTTCGGATCACAGGGAAGTTTGGGGCTCGCTCCGAAGACACAAGGTTCGAGTTACGTGGAATTAGTCCCCGAGCGGGTGCTTAGGGTATGCTCAACCAAACGCTACGAGCACATATGTGACAACTTGAAGGAAATGTGCTATTCTATATTCAAACGTACTAATTGCTTCGAATAGAAACTATACCTGTAATATATAGCATAACGGTCGTTGATCGATAAAAAAAAACATTTTATTTGTTTAATAAAAGTCCTATTTCCCACAAATAACTATGGTAGCATATTCAAACAGTGTATGACAAACTGTTTCGCTCACCTGAACCAATCGCAATTTCCCATATCCTTACACCACAATAAAAATGTCGAGCCCTCTCACTGAGTCTGTAAACAAACCGCTTTAGTGGTTCACATTTTTCAATTTCCCTTGATAAACGGCCGTACATAAAATAAAATGTTAAAACAAAACATGCGGCTCCACGTGAAATGACAAAAGAAGATAAACGACTTCATTTCTTTGTAGTGCCTATGTCGTAAATATGTACAAAATATTATCACAGAGATGGATCTCTTTCTCGCCCGGTGCAAAGTGTTCATCCGTCCGTCAAGGCTGAATGCCCCTTTCCTTGTTTTGTAAACACGGCTTAGGCGTGAACTGAAAGTGGAAATACCTAAAAACTTTGTAGTCTATCTCAGTGATCATTCCAATGGTTTATGAATCGATAAATGTACACAGCTTTATTTTTTCTACTGTGCGTTTATAGGCCAGTCAATTCGAACATTATAATTGCAAACTAACGGATGGTATTGATTTTTTATATGTTGGACCACTACTAGTAACGTATGTCTAAATTTCCAGCTTCGAAAGACCTGTTATAAGTTCAATTTCGGAAGTGAGTTTGTATGTTTGAATTAATGATAAAAATAACACTTTTTGAAAAAAGCTGTCAATCTTTGGAGAACTCTATCTTGTTATGTATTAAAGCTACAGAGCTAGTTCTGATTTCAAAATGTTGTAATTTTAATTATTGACAAAATCAAACAGTTATTCAAAAAACTCATAGTTTAGGACTCATAATAATGAGAAAAACAAAAAGTGAGAAAATTTCGAGCGTTTCGAAGCAAAGGTTTTGCTAATTTGGAGATACGCTTCTGGTAGTGGTTCTAACAACATATTTAAACATCTATACTAACCGTTTGTTTGCGATTTCTAGTGAGAATCAAGTACAAAATTGTTTTTTATTTCAGCTTATTACTGGAAATGTGAACACATACACACCGAGAAGGTCGACTCTTGAGGCGCCATTCGTAGCATCGAAAGTGCGCTTTTTTCCATACGCAGCGCATCCTCGCACGGCCTGTATGAGGGTGGAACTGTACGGATGCCGTTGGAAACGTAAGTATAATAAGCGTACCGTTTAAAATTGCTGGTGCGTCCTGGGACATTGCAATGCGAGAGGTTCACTAATGTTTCACCAAAATACCATTGACAAATTTTTATTTTACAACCAACGTTTCGTATACTATTTCTTTCACAAACAACTTATTCCGCAAATGTTTTTTTTTTTCTAACACTCGCTGTACAATCATTAATTTTTTAATGTTTCGTATGATATATAATCATTGATACAGTTTTCATTTAATAGTAAAAACCGCGTTTCTTAATCTATCTAATACCTTTAAACGAGCAATTCTTGTATATAAATAATCTGAATCTCGAAAATGGCTCCAACGATTTCATTAATTCCATTTGATCTAGTGGTTTCTGGCGTAGGTGGTCACAGTAATAACCTACCCATAAAAAAACCTAGTTTAGTCCGGTACTGGGTAGCCCACTATAAATATCAATAATGATTAAATGACTAACTAACTAATTTAATGCCTAAAATGAAACTCATTAATTTCATCTTTAGGAAATTGCCTCATAATAATTCGATATGTAAAACGATTTTACTCCAAACTTCGTTTTATGAGATAAAATGTATATATATTTGTCATGTAAAACGTTATTTAAAAAAAGTTTATCGAATATTTATTTTCCTAAGTGGCAAACTTGTTTTTGTACAGTGATGAAATGACAAATCATGTTTTTGCCAATCGTTGTTTGTCAAGTAAAAATTTGTTAGTTATTTTTGGTGAACTGATTGGACACCAAAGCCATGGCATGCAACAACTGGCCCGTCCTGGGACAACGCAAAGCGATATAGCACGCAATTGCTTATAGAATAAGTTTTACTTGCGAATCATGCGTGCTGAGCGATAAGAAGCCGCCACCCGGCGGTGCATTCATTGTTTGCTGTTTGTGCAGAGGATCTAGTTGCGTACTCCGCACCCAAAGGCGGAGATATGCAGGCGATGACCGGCGGAGCGAGGTTCGAGGACCTCGGCTACGACGGGGTACTGCGGACCGGGCTCCTAATAAATGGACTCGGTCAGATGACGGACTCCTTGGTCGGGCCCAACGATTTCGAACTACCCGACCAGTTAGATACAAGAGGTATGTAAATTTTTGGTCCTCAATCTTCACTTTAAGTATCGGTCAGACCGGCTTGTTGGGATTGGATTTATTCGAGAGTAAAGTGTATTTACATGGAAATAGAATAACTAAATTCGGTCGTAAAGTGGTTTAGGCATCTTTTTTTAATTGTTTATGGGGGGGAAATCCTTTCAAGGTCTAACATCAAATACACTTTTATACAATGAAGTACAAAATTGCACAAACACTCCTGATATTTTTAAGTATTATTCGTTACTCAAAATGCGAGCCCGATCAGAAATCATGATACCATAACATTTTGTCCTAGGATCTCGTTGGGTGGGCTGGAACAAAACCTTGGCTACCGATGAGGAAATCACTCTCACTTTTAACTTCAGTGAGACGCGTCTGTTCTACCACATCGATATCCATACAAACAACATGTTCACCAAAGACGTCCAGGTAACGCCTGTTTCATGCGCGCGATTGCTCTGCGTATTGCATAAAATGTTCACATTCGTGTTATGTAAAATATTTTAATTAGACCTAAATTTCCAAAAAATTTAACGTTCTTTATGATAACGATATTCATGCAATGAGTAGAGCTCACATACTTGTAATGTAATTCAGGAATTATAATGTTTTATTGTTTTGTCAGCTGTTCAAAGAAGCCGAAGTATACTTCTCACTAGAAGGAGAGCGCTGGCAAGAAGACTATGTGTCCCACGAACCTAAGCAGGACAGGGTGTCTGAACACGCCAGGGTTGTGCACATCGACCTGCAGAACCGCACCGCCAAACATATTATGGTGAAGCTGAGGTTCCAACACGAATGGATACTTATCAGCGAAGTCACCTTCAAATCCAGTAAGTCTATAACTTGCATATTTTACTTTCCCCACAGCCCTTTCCATTTTAATAATTACAAGCCCAAAACCTTCCAAATATGCTGACGGGTGCGTAAACGCGTTTTTAATCCCACCCGGATTTAATGTGCCTACTTAAAAAATAAATAAATCAACGCAAACAGCGGATAATTTGTTTGGTATTCGCAGCTGATTTTGCGTAGTCCGAATCAGAGCTCAATTCACAGGATAAACATCTTGCGCAATCACGAACGGGAATCCGCCAGTTTATCGAATCAAATGTTTTGTACAAAGAAATTCTGGAGTAAAAAGTGAACAGGCAGATATTTATAAACATGATTGGGTGATTTTTGACGCGAACATAAAGAAGTGGTCCCTTGGGCTTAGGAGGCCTGGCAGCAGGCAGGCTAATAGATCCATTACTCCTCATCGGGCCCCTAATCAGTTCAGAGCACTCGCAAGCCTGAGGCTATTTCACAAATTTTATCTTTCTCTAATTAATCCACAGCTCTTTTGAGGAAATCGCCTCTTAAGTGATAAATCGCCGCCCGCTAAATGAGGAACTTATAATTAAAGAAAATCTTTGATCTGGATTATTTCGTTCTCCCAATTATATTGGGCGGAGGCCGCGACGCGTCGCCCGCACCCTCCAAGATATTATCCCAACGAAAATGGATTTTGAGTAATATCGAAGGCCCTTTCAACACAATGTGTAGTACTGTTCAAATACACAAAGGCGAATTTCTATAAAATTGAGATTAATGCCTGATTTCTCTAAGACTAGGCGAAACCTAAATAAAAACGCGCTGTTATAATTTCAACTTTCGGCACTTAGCCGAGGCTATAAATTTAGGTGTCATCTAATGTTAGTGAAAACGGGCATTCGTTCCAGTTTAAGCCACTTACGTGAACTGAAGGCAATGATTTCTATAAAGGGGTATTTTTTAAAGTTAACTTGTGAAGTTAGTCACTGTGAAATATGCGTGTTTTGTCGTAATGTAACAAGGGGTAACGTCGTCGTGAGGTGCGTAGGTACCTGGCATGAGGGACGAGGGTGCCACAGCGAAGTTTTCAACATAATTATACCGCCGGGGGAGCGGTGAGGGGGTTTCTGAATCATCATTATTCCTAATCTACCCCAATTAGGAATCCGTACAAGTATCGTGATACGTGTCTAATTACCGAAATGAAGTATAATGTACCGTCTGCCTTTTGTCCGCTAAACGTTGAATTGTCGATGCTACTTTGAAGGTGGTTAGTTGTACGTATTAAGGTTTCCTTAACAACCCTAATGATCCTTTAAATTGTATGAATGAATAAATTCAATGTGACAATTTAAAAAATCACTTTGACAGAAGCTGAACAGTTTTGAAAATAAATTAAACAAAAGGATAGATAAGTTTATTTCATTTATAAATACGGTATTTTATACAAAAATAGAAGCTACCTCGAAGTTGCTACAGAAAAGAAAAAATAAATATGTATAGAAACCCAAGTAAAAATAATATTATTTGCTAGGTATTACGTCCATGATAGCCGCATCTTTTCAGCTTGTTACTTACGTAGAGGGGACTTATATTTTCCACCTTCATTTTAAAAATAATACCTACCTTATTTCGCTGGCTTTCTTGGTCTAACTAGGATCTCCAGAGGGCAATGACCCTTCAACACGGGCGGGATTTGGCTGCCCAAAGTGGAATTATCTTAATATATTTTATCATAATATTTAGGTGAGCTTAATTACAATACGACCATCGTTTTTGAAAATTCAATTTTAAAGTAGAACGCCAGTATAATTGTGTCCGTTTTTTTAATTTATTTCTTATCTGTGGCTACTATTTTGAACAATTGGCAAAGTATACATACCAACGACATGTACAATTCGACATAAAAGTAAAAAAGAAGTTGGTATAAAAGTACCTACACTTTCTTTAGTGTACAGTGTTCATCCAGATCCCCAAAAGTATTAAAATCATTATGTCTCTAGAGAAATGTAATTTATTTGAAAAAGGTACTTTTAAATAAGAAAAACTTTGCTGCCATACATTGTCATCAAAAAATTACGAAATCCACATATAACTACTATCGCTGGTCTAAATGATGACTACATTCAACCGAATTCAAATTAAAGTAACAGACTGGACAGACCAGTGTAACAGACCTGGGATTTGTTAGAATACCAAATTTACTTTATTTTCTGTCACACTTTTCGATTCAACGCGTCTTTGTATGCCAATTATCTATTACGCGACCCCAGATGGTCTCAATGGATAATTTAATAAATCGTTCCATTCACAAATCTATTAGATCACAAAATTGTTAGAACGTCAGAACACCTGAGATCAGTCAATTATGAAAATAGATTTCATAACTATTGATAGCGTAGACCATTATAGACAGCATAAAAAAAACAACAAGCGAGTCAAATAAATCATTAATTTCAGGTAAATAATTAATTTCACAAAAAAAAACAAAAATATATCTTTAAAATTACCAAGCAGTTAGATTGTGTCTAGACGCTAGATTATCCTGTTTCCTACCAGTCTTATCGGAAATTTTATCCTCCATTTTGTAACATGATACTAATAATAATATGCTTGATAACAAATTGTACTTTGAGTATGACAACACCGAACACAAAGCGGCCATCTATTCTAAACGTACAAATTACATTTATGTATGTCAAACGAAGTTTTCATAAACGCTTTTATATTTGAACAAAAATATTCGAGACACGTAATCCATTAGTAAATACGTTAGGTAATATATATGGAGTATCATGGAGGCCTTGTGAGATGTTAGCGTGGTTGTATGTTTGTAACGTGATACACAGTTGGACCCACATCTGGGGATAAAAAATACTAGAAATATAAATACACATATAGCCTCATAATATATTCTTGGAAAATGAAACTTAGTTAAGAACCAATATTCTACGAATTGCTTGGTACAATTCACGACTATTTTCAGAATAACTTCTGACAGCAATGAAGCGAAAAATAAATCTTAGCACGACGTCTGTTTTCTTTAAGAGGTTAGGCAGAATAGTTTTACCTATTATATAGACTCTATATATCACTAGTGTTTTTAAAAATAGTTACAGTAGTAGGTATAGCGATATTAAAAGAAATAAAACACGAAACAAAGTAAATGAATTTCAGAAAATTTCCAACCTACTGTTAGTGTCTGTTCAAGTTTAAGACAGCAAAACCGCGCCATGTATTTATCTACAGCATCCGGACTCCTCTCCCACAATTTAAGTTCAAATTGGATTCCTAGACCTGCAAACGTGAGATACACTTCATTATATGTACAATTAGAAATTAGCGCAGAATTAACTGGCTCTTGGCACCTTACACTGGCAGTTAGCCATTTTCGTTTACCTCAGTTTTAGTTTAGACCTAGTTTTGAGCCGCTGTACAATTCGACCTATTTAAGAAATTGTGTAAAATTCAAAGACGGTACTACTTTTCAGGATGGCAGCTGGTGCTCTAAATTCACAACTGTGTGTTATGTATTAGCCTCAATGCGGAAAACAAATTACATTCATAACGTTTATCGTTTATTGGCACCAATATTTATTAAAAAATATCACCAAGAAAATAACTAACACGCACAAATGTATTAACATGCAATACTAGTAGCCTTTCTATGAGTTAACACAATAGCTATCCAATTAAATAACATTATATCCCCACATAAAACCGAGGTAAAAAAATTTGAATGCACAAATACGTTCGACGATCCCAGTCTCGTTGTCTTAGGGATTGAAAACCGCCGGAGCGCGGGCGGTTCTTTCGTTCTGAATTCCGTCCCATTATAAAATGACAATTAGTCGTGGTCTCGACATCTATTCATTTCCATTCATTGTCTTAGCCTTACGTGGAAGCTGAAAGCGGGCTTGACTTCGTTTTGTAAGTCCAATGCTGATTTATTTTATTTTTTGTCAACAGTTCCGACGTGGGTGAATACTTCTGCTGAGTTCCTTGAGGAATACTATAGGACCGATAGTCCGCCGTCCTCGAGGAAGAAAAGGAATTCTTCGTTGAGGGTTTCTGTGGGACTGGCTTGCGGCGCCCTGGTAGGTGGTGGGGCGTTCATCGCAGCCACTGTAGTTCTGCTTACCAAGAAATCCCGACGCCGCATACCAAACATGCTGAAGAAACCGTTCTGCCCCTCACTGAGACACGGCAGCTCAAGCGCTAGGAACAATCGGAGAGCTCCTAGACTTGCACTTGCACTCGCAAACTGCCCGCCAATACATATGTTGCGGTAAGTTTCTCACTAGCTATGTGTGCAATGTGAAACATATAACTTGGTTTAACTTACTTCGGTAATTACTAATCTTTTAAACTTCAGACAAAAGGTTATAAAATCGCTTTAATATAGCCACCAACGTCTAGGCGATTTTAAGATTAAATCATAAATCACATACACATATCACACAATCCACGGATATACATCAAAAGTTCCTTACCTATAGTTGGATTGCAAATGAATAAAGTCATGTGGAATTATAAGTTGCATCAGAAATAATGGGACTACAAATCATTGGGTACACAAATAAAAAAGAGTAATTAAATTTGGGATAATAAAGTTGATTGTTTGTGTGTAGGCCGGCAGTTGTAGATGAGGACTACCGTGAACCCTATAATATCTGGAGGGAGACTCTGGGCCGCCGCGACAAGCGGGAGACCAACGACCAGCACGAGTACAACGGTGAGTTCCATAATATTTCTCCCAAACAGATTATTTATCTCCGATGTACGCGTCCGCAGCTTACAAATCATCCAACTTTGAGTCCTACTTGTCGAAGTAGAAATGTGACTGTATTTTTATTAGTGCTACAAACTTTCACAAAGTTATGTCATAACACGTAATGTATGGCCACATTTGTGAGATATAGGAAACATATTTTGTCTTTTTCATCTCCGATACTCGAAGGGAACTACTGCCTACTTTAGCTGTGTAAACTAACGTCGTATAAAAACATGTATATAGGAACCCTTGTATGTATAATGGTCATAAATCAACATAGTTGTTTAAACAATCCTACTAAAACAACAATATATTCGGTACGTGACGTAGCGAGTAGAAAGTATACAGAAAGAAAAACATAAAACGATATATACGGCACAGCAGTTGTAAAGTACAATAAAGTCGGAGATATTAAATCCACAGAGAGCTGACCCTAATTGTAAATATCTGCTCTTACAAATGAACAAACTACTAAGGGCTACTTTTTGCAAAATAAACAAGGGTTGATCCCCATGTGAATGTGTCTAAACATGTACTATAGCTTTCTATGTTACATTATCTGTTTTTGGCCCGACATATACTCGTCAATTCTAAATTCATGCAGAGTCATATTTATTCCTTTGTATTACACACGCTCACGAGTACAGAACACGGAGGCGCCTCGGCTTTTTACGCCGGCCGCAGTAGCGCAGGCGTTACGTCACCAAGTACACAAGCGAAAGCCTAAGTTAATTCCAGAATATCCGGATAGTGGAATTGCAATAATGTAAAAACACGAATGTTCCCAAAAATCGCGAACTTCCTTTGGCATGTCCCACACGCCGCGTTTGTGGTCGCAGGCCGTGTTTTTTCCGACTAGCGCTAGTTAGCTCGCCTGCGACACTCGACTCGCCACTCGACTGCACTCGTTAGGTTTACGAGTGCACTTGCTCCTAGATTGTTACTTTTCCCTCGCTCTCCCTATACCGGAGACTCTTACACGAATAGCTTGAAAATGAAACGACCTAATGATTTTCTTAACTAGATACACATTTTTAGAAAATAAATACGACATTCTGATGAATGTTGAGGAAAATGCTAAGGATTGCTATCTGATGTTGGATAACGAGTTTTTTGCACAAAACTTCTGGAAGTTGCTATCTCTTGTAGTATTTCATTTTCGCTTAAAAAAATTGCCTTTGATAGTAACCAAGTAAAAAGAAGTCCAAGTAGGTCTATATAGGTATAAAGGCACTAAACCTAAAAATAAATATGAATGAAAACTCTTTTACCTCGAAGATTTCAACAAACTAAAAATCCAGCATTTTGACACAGGGCCTTTAAAAGAAAATTCAAGATACGTGCTCGTTATGGGCGGCCGGACGTCCGGCCGGAAGGACGGCCATTGTTCCGAAGCCATATTGAAAAGATGATGCGCCCCGAGCACAGGATAATAGGTCCCGGGTTCGTGTATCTTTGGGAGAATACGGTGGAGAAAATAGTGACGGGTTTTTGGTCAAAAATACGAATTATTCGTGACTTTGACTGACGTTTGAGACGGGAGCGTCCGTCCGTGGCGCGATCGGAACGCTCCATAATGATACTAAAAGAGGATGAGATAGGAATGACGGGCAGATTTTTTTTGCGTAAAATATTCTCGTGTCATACCTACGTCCAACAATATGTATTGTATTTTATCTAGATCTATTTAAGCGGGTACAAAATAATATCGTTTGAACTGTTTACTTTTTGGTGTAGAAATCTGCGAAGACACGGAGTTCCCACGCCCCTACATGATGAAACGCCCCGATCCGCAAGAAAGTTTCTACGCCGCCACCGATATTATTCACCATGTAAGTACCTAGTTCTAATTCATATTACTTCTTTGACTTCCAGGAATTTTAATTACGTCTTCTAAAGTTTTCTGTTGTTTCTTTTGTGTACGGAATTGTTTTTGTCTTCATTTTAGGTATTTTTATTTAGGTTTAACGTTCCCACACTAATAGCACTTATGACACTTAATCGTCGGAATAACTTCGTCCTAACACGTCCGTCACAATAAAATTGAGTACGAAAACATCCATAATCAATGATGTTATTATAAATAATTAGTAGATAATTATGAATCTCCACTCCACTCACCGTTAAACCGTTAATAACCGGGTTCGCAGAATAAATTCCAAATTGTTAATCACTTCCCACACAATACTAACCAATGCTACAATCGATAATTGCAAATTTAATTACGCAAATGCAATCAAAATAGTATTTAATCCAGAGTGGTGGTCTAGTAATCATCTCTAAGTCCCATCGAACGAAATCTTGTAATTACAATACCGTCATAACTTGGGAAATGTTTTGA
Organism: Phlogophora meticulosa; assembly: GCA_905147745.2. Classification (NCBI taxonomy): domain Eukaryota; kingdom Metazoa; phylum Arthropoda; class Insecta; order Lepidoptera; family Noctuidae; genus Phlogophora; species Phlogophora meticulosa. Next base: position 2,334,316 of record LR990517.1, on the reverse strand, counting down.
TAGTCTATTTACAAATCAACCAATATTTTGTCAAAAACAAATTTCTGAAAGTACAATAGATGTATTTTTATATCGGCCTAAACTTAGTTTCATTAACAAAGCAAGTTTCTTAAGACGTCTGGAGACTTATGGCAATAATTAGGGTCTTCAGACAACTTGAATGTTAATCATATTAATTCTAGTTTCAAATAAGGTATAATATTTACGTTTGCCTAAAGAAACCTTTTTAAAGGGGTGGATTGTATTATTGGATTTAGGGCTGGATTTCCAGCGGTATCGTAGCCTTATCGAAACAGTCTAACCAACTATACTTGTATATACCAGAATGACAGTTTCTGTTTCATTATAATAAAAATACCAGCCTGCACCACAGCAGGGCAAAGGGCTCTTTAAATACTGAAAAAGAAACACCACACTCTCTCAAGACGGGTTGACGATTTCAGACTCATATTAACTATAAGTCCAGGTTTCCCTAGCGATGTTTTCCTTCACCGATATCAGTAATGTCGAAAATGAACTTAGAAATTGCTCAAGAATTTAAAACTACCAACGAGGATTTGAACCCACAACCTCGATGACAAGAGGTGAGGCCTAAACTACTTGGCCATCACAACATTACGTTTAAAAACCTATTAAATTAGGGCGTTAATGATTCAACGAGATTCAAACAAAAGTGCACTTTTGCCAGCCTATTTCAACTATTGTACAAATATTACCAGTCTAATACTGTCCCACTACAAGGCAAAAGCCTCTTCTCATACAGAGAAGGCACGAACATATATCATGCGGCATACCCAAGGCGGTTTTTCGAGTTGAGTCTTATATAGTTACAAGTACTAGTTTTCTCACGATATCTTCCTTTATCAATGTCAATGATTCTTAAGATAAACTTTGAGAGTACACATGCTGGATTGTCCAGACTTGCATCCAGCAGCTCGTACCCAGCCACGTACAAAGACCAACTAACTGAATAATCAAAGCAAAGCTTTCAGTAGGAGTTTTTAATTGCTCCACCCTTATTTCATACAAGTATGCTTTCTGGCGAGATGTCACCAAAACATTAAGTTTATTACTCTCATTATACAAGTGACTCGTTACAAAACATGGCGGGTGCGAGACACATATTGTTGCTGAAACTTTGTGTTGAGTACTACGTTTCATTCTGTATGTCCTCTAATAAAAGCAGAAAAATTATAGGTTTGGTTATTCATTTCCAAGTACTTCTAAATCAAATATTTTAAGGACAATTCACGGTTCAATCGATTTGACTCGTATTAATTGATAGTCGCAAATAATTTAATTGGATGATCCACTCACTGGTATGTGTAGTTGAATCTTTCTAGTTGCTTCATTCTAATTGAAAAATTTAACTGCGTACCTATTAATAAAGTATTTACGTATCCTTAAATTGATGATGGCTTTATTAAGAGCTTCTTCCAGATACATGAATCAACATTGATATAAATATCAAGGAATCATTAAAATAAAGCAATCAGCCGTAAACAATTAGCAAAGAGGAAAATTATCTTATTATCCTCCATTCTAAGAAAAGACAATCTTATGTATCTGTCCTACCCATTAATAGGTACACGAGGTCGATATAAAATTGAATATTTTCTTATATTTCTGTATTTACAATTTCATTAACGACATATTGATAACTGTAAATAAATACGTTATACACCAGTGCCATCAGTACAGCTGAGAATATTCTTTAGCATGCGTCTTTTGTTTTAAACTACAATACTATGTTTGAGATTGCATGATGTAAAAATGTAAACTACCCAGTCCTTTGGGGTTTAAGTAAAGTTGGCGTCGTTTTGAAATTCTGCGGCCAATAATGAAAGTTGTTTATTATAAAAGACTGCATTAAGTCATCAAAAGATACAAATTTTGGACAAAGTTATTACGATATTTTTTTTTTTTGTTTTTGGCATGTGTACAAATATTTCACACATATTTTTAACGAAAACCGCACTATGAAGTTGCATATTAATTATTTGGGGGATGCTGAAAGAAGAAATGTCGCCACTAGTCCTTACAAAGATACTTAAACCCCAAGTTAATTAAAACCTGCCTAAGTATTACGGGAACTAATCACAAACCCACTTTGCTTCATACAATATTCTCCAGCAAACTCTAAAGGTATATTTAGTACTCACAAGCTTCAGTTAAGTCGGTCAACTTGTGATGTCTAAGACTAAGTACGGTTACTTAGACATCACGTCTGCTTGTACCATCACTAGCGTTGACCGTAATACCACAACACGACACTGTTCGGAATATTGAGTGTTTCACAGTTTCCATAATATCACGCCTGCATTCCCCAAAAGGTTGGGCAGGGAAGCACCTATAGACCCTATAGTAACACCCACATTTAAATAGTTAAGTCCTATGTCATCGGGGGCGAGCCTTGTGCCTTCAGCCGGGCAAAAATCCAGACTGCGAGCTAAAAAGATATTAAATTTTGGAAAAACTTAACAACACTTTGCCCAATCTGGGTATCGAACCCACAACCTCATGCTCGGCAGTCGCGCTTGTAACCGCTACACCAAAGAGACAGTTTCCGTGACATAATTTAATTTTCAGCGCCATGTAAAAGCATAATTTCTCAATCCACTGTCGGACACATGACAACTTGTAGTAAGAAACCCAATACATACTCGCGTTATGATCGAATGATAAATGTATTAACATTCCATTAATGTATCTACCAATAGCTCAGTAGCACCTACATAGATCGTACACACATTCCTCCCATAACGGCCACTTAATAACACCTATTCTCCAGTTTCAATTCTTATAGACGTCGATTTAGTGTCGCTTTTAACAAAGATCTAGTCATCACACTGACGGTTCTGTTCATGGGAAACTAGGTCTACGGAACACGGCCGGCGTTAGCCATGTCTTTGTGGAAATGGAAACCATATTAGGTAGATTGTCGAATGAGTTATGTTTCTCATAAGCTATTGTTTACTGAGCTTCGGTGCACACAATGCACTCAGCGCTCAAAAATGTGCGGACAGCCGTCAATACGATTCTCACTTATATCCGTACCTTGGGTAATTGTTTATTAACATGCTTCGTTCCACAATTATGATATCCAAGAATTACTTGAAGGTTGTGTTCCTCAGCAGACATTTAAAGGGTGATGTTGTAATAATACTTTGTCTAGTGACTTTTTCGTGGACTGCCACGTTGGTGTAGCGGTCCCAAGCGCTACTGCCGAGCACGAGGGTTCGATCCCCAAGTCGGGCATAGTGATGTTGACGACCGATGTGGCGCGGCGGGCGAAGGTCCGCCTGCGACGCATGAGGTTGCGGGTTCGATTCCCGCCTTGGGACAAATGTTTGTACGATCTACAAATATTTGTTCCGGGTGTTCTGGGTATTTGCTATGTATAAAAAAAATATCTATCTATGTAAGGTATTGTATTAAGTATATCAGTCATCTAGTACCCATAACACAAGCTCTGCTTAGCTTGGGGCTAGATGATGCTGTGTGGATTGTCCAGCATTAAATTATTTATTTAATTATTTATGTTGGAATTACCATCTGGAAGTTATTTCTAGCAGCCTGGATTCTAGGTTTTCACCAGGCTCACCCCCTTACACATGGGACTTATATATAACTCGCTACACTTCTACCTAACAGTCGAAGTAATACAAACGTAATGATAATGTTATGTGAAAAGTCCACAAAATTAATACAGTTGTAGGCTTTCCTAATATAGAATTTCAATCTAAAAGGGCATTCCCATTTCGATTATAGGTTAATTCTTTCTCCTTCGGTTGGTTTTTTCCCCAATGATTAAAGCCAAATATAATTTGATTTCATTTGAAGGCAAATTAAAAGTGGTCTAATTCTCTTTGACGGAATTTCGATGAAATGATAAGCGAATTGAGGAGGAAGCCTTATACGTAAGTTTGATTGGAAACGTGAAGGTGTAATGTAGGATGGTAAAAATGCTCGTAAGGTTTATTCAAACAGGTAAAGTATGCTATAGTGTAGGCTCAGAGGATCGCGGACTGATTTCCCTCGGGATGACGCGCGGTCACAGCGCGCGCCCTGCGTAAAACATACCAATTGAACATTAATACGTAATGAACATTATTTAGTTAACGTTCAGTTACGCTGTGTTTTTGCGTTTGGGAACGGCCTCCGAAAGAACAGTCCGTGTTTTATGTATAACTGTACTGTTTGACCTTTTGATACTTGATCCAAGAAAGAAAAAGGAAAAAGCTTTTCTTTTCCTCGAAACCGTCCTAAGAAAACATTTATTAAATAAGTCATTCTGCTTGTAGCTTTATCTATCTATCTACCATCCTTTTGTTTTACAAATACCAAGTGAAAATATCTAAAAACAAAGCTGTAAAATCCCTATCGTTATTTGATAGAGTGATCGACTACCGTGAATTCGGCCACCGCACATTATCGTGGCGCCGACTGAACAGGAACACGGAACAATACACCGCATCCTGACCGCCGCGATGACATCCGAACTAACACGACGCGGGCAAAATTCAAACCAACCAATCGCGACAAATGACCGATGCTATGACGTCAATTTCATTCATACAATCAGATCCAGCCTGTCCCTTGCTGTCCTCTTCAGCGACGTCCTAAGCCGAGGTTCGTACCCCGCAGGGGGTGCCCTTAGCGATAGTCGCTTAGCTTATAAGTTTTTATGCCTGGCTGGAGGCCTTAAATTTAATTAAGCCCCCCACAGGAAAGTTCGGTTGAGCAGTAAATATCCCTAAAGGATAAACTGCGAGATGCCCATTCCAAAAAAAAAAAAAAAAAACGTCAATTTCATTATGGTTGTACGCACGGTGCTCGCAAGTAGTACAAGCGTCTGCGCATAAGTGCACAAATCTACGCTACGCGTATGCTACGAAGCGCTACGAACGTGCTATGCTACGCTCATACCTCAGTGAGATTAGAAAGCAAGCTCAATTGAACTGCTTCACAGTTTTTGTCAAAGTGAATTGTATTGTATTGTATAGTATTGTTAGACAGGCCGATTTCCGCAACTCCACGACTAGCGCGTTGTCGAAGTGAATTGAGAAACTCACATTGGTACTTGCCCGTTTTTGAACCACTGCTCATGAAATCACATACCTTTAAATTTATCTTGAAAATCACTGATATGGGCGAAGGAAGAAGGAAACCTAGAATTTTAATTACAACAAGACTGAAAACACCAATTCACCTTGAGCAAGCATAGTGGTGCTCATGTTTCTTTATCTGAGAAGAAGCACTCGCTCGTAATACAATAATAGACTAGTGTTTTTTGTTTTTGTTTTAGTAGATATGAATAACACCTCACAGTTAATACAATATATTAAAAATGGGATGAAGGCACGGTCATGCAATACTTTTATAACGCGGGCACTAAGAAAATATGCACATCTGAAGTGCACCCAATTGTATGCACGGCGCGGGTCTCGCTCAGCCCGAAGCGTCGGATAAACAAGGGCGATGTAGTTACAACCGGTACAAAGACTTCTTTCTGCCAATCATTTATAATCAAACGTCAAATGTTTTCCCAACCTTTCGTTAAAGTAAATATTCTTTTACAAAAAGCTTTCCATTTGATTTATTTATCGTGTTGAGTAAAACTAACCGAATTTAGATTAGAAAAATAATAAATTCTGTTTATGTGGGAGATTAATTTGAAGATACAAAAAAATAAATTGAAAACACAGTAATAAAATGATATGCACACGCTCAAAAAAAGAGGGAATAGCTCATAAGGCATTACATGAATTATACGCATCGTTGTGTAAGGCAAAACCTTATTTAGGATGTCTAAAAAATACCAGCGATATTTTTTATTTAAGCCAATGGTTGGTGAGAAATGTGTCTTCCAAGTCGCAAGACATAAGACCCTCAAACTTTTCAACTATACGGTGTAAAATTCTGAAGAACCTGAAGTTGTTAGAACTTCTAGAACTACGTGAAGAAAAACCACGGCTTGTAGTATTTGAGATATGGAATATTTTCGGTTACACCGGCAGAAATAGCTATATTAATTGCAATTTATTTGAGAAACACTATAAAATAGAAACGTATTTTTAAAACAATGCCACGGAACCCATCATTGTGTGTGTACCGACATGCATTAGCCACCGTACCTAGCTATCCAGTATGCAATAGGCGTACTATTGTTTAAATATCACTAACAAATAAAGCTTTTAGGTCGTAGGTGTCGCAGGCATTGTAAGCCAACCTATAAACCTTTTGTTTCACCATTGACGTACACAGTATAATACGACATTATGTACCCATTATAATATTACATTACGTATACTGGGGAATACAATGATCATATAAGTAGGTACGTATACTGCGCAATATAGTGATGACATAAGTAAACACATGTCACGCAAAAGGTCATCGAGGTAGGGTTACGGGAAAGCTGTATCGGACAATGCAATGTGGTAATTAATGTTATTAATTACAGTAGATATACTATACAGTGTACATAACAAAACTTAATTACAGTACTGATGTAACTGACATCTTATCACTTTAAGGCACACATCTTAAATTGGGATATTGTTAGTATATATTAGCTACTAGCTGTCCTCGCGGCTTTATCCACGTGGGGTTTTAATTTAATATAAAAAAATATAAATTGTATTTTATTAGAGTTGAAAATAAAATAAAACACCCAATCATTAATTTATTAATAAACTTCTCGTTAAATAAAGACACACGTGATCCATCAGCAACCTTGTCTTCTATCGTCCTCAATAATTATTTCCAAAATTATCATCTACCGAATTAATCTATTCTGGTATAGATAACACCAATTAGCGATAAGGCATTTAATGAAAATATTTATATCACGCCCATCACTGCTTCCGGCAGAAAATAGAACAATTCACAATAATAGATTTGATTGGCTCGTCAAATGGATATAATTGAGTATATTTAGGAACAAAAATACTCTCAATAGTGGAATAATAACCTTATTAGAGTATTTTTGCTGGTCCAGAAATAGAACTGATGATAGCATCAGTTCTATTTCTGGACCAGCAAACCATTCAATCTAAAATTACCTAAAAGCCTTGGATTTGTTGGCTGTCTCTGGAATGGTACCCATTGGCGCAGTTTCATTTTGGACGCAGCTATGAAATATGCAAAAAATACTTTACACACAAAATGAAACATTGTGTCAATTTATGCTTTTGTTTCAGTTTTACACTAATCCCTTGGAAAATGCTATAAATATTTATTAGAAGTTTCGCCGCTCTAATAATTAATTACGAATTAACTTTAAGTCAGCCAGTAGATGTGAATATTTTTTGCCATACTTACTACTGGAATCTAGGAATTTAGGAGTCTAGGATCAAATTGACTCGACGCTTTTATGACTTTTACAGTTGATTCTTACTTTCAGTAGTTGCAGTGGTTTGGCAATAGTATGATAGGCATGACCCAAATAAAAAAAAAGTATGCATATTTCGCTGAAACAGACTTTTAAAAGAACCACTAGATAGTTGATATTCGAAAATAAACCACAAACCAGCCATAACAATAAATCTCGACACAGACATGCGACGTGCATTTGATAGCCCGGCCATATTGTATTTCTAAACTTTAACCAACTACTGACAGTTCTATTAAACAACCCGTTTATCTGACACAATCAAATTGGTTTATTTTTAATTTTCATGCGGCCTCATACTTTGTTCTTGTATACCTTTCGTGGCTTCGAACTTGACGGCTTTTAGATGATTTCTTGTATTCTTTATATATTTTTTATACTTAAATAAATATATATATAAATATTGCTGGACAATCCACACAACATCACCTAGCCCCAAGCTAAGCAGAGCTTGTGTTATGGGTACTAGATGACTGATATACTTAATACAATACATTACATAGATAGATATTTTTTATTATATTACTTACGTGTTAGGTATTATACTTGTATTACTAGTATTTTAAAACGTTCCCTAATAGAATGCAGCTATACCGAAGCCCAATACCTATTACTATACGAGGTTTAGCCAACTATGTTACACGAATCTAGCCAATTTGCAGCCTGCCTTTGTGAAACAAGATTGCGAATACGCGAACAATTAAAGACGATTATGGACCTTGGTAGGCTGGCCACTGCAGCCAAGCTGGAGTTAAACGTATTGGACAGATTAGTTACTACAGCCAGTGTTAGTGTTTACCCAACCGCTTGTTGTGAATAGACCTGAGTTTGACGTCCTCCTTTGATACAAAGATACATATTGAGATAACAAAGTCACATATTGTACTAGTTTGACAGTACGGCACACGTGTGTAGGCACAGTTAATTCATTGGGAATCGGATATAGGCTGAGCTAATAGCCAATCTTAGTGTTACGTAGTTCACGATGGCATGTTGCGTTCGTGTGTAACGGCTTTTAAGTTGGTACTGTTCGATGCGGAACTGGTACATACATTCGCGTAGGACACTGTGTATGTTTGTTTTAATAAGCAGGATCATATACCCAAGTTTAGAAATTTGTAAACTAGAGTCTGATCAGGAGCAAATTGATCGCAAATAATGTTACATGGGTATTTTTTATTCAAATTCCTGTGTTGAATTGAACTCTCCTCTTAAATTCCCTCTCTTTAGTCAAACAGCATTAATATACGAATACCTTTGTTAACCGTGCCTCATGCTCCGTCCCAATGATTCTGTTGTTTTAGCTGGAACCACGATGAGGTCGGTTCTCAAAGCAACGTTAGTGACAGACCAGTAGGCCCCGGTCATGGCGTATTGTTTGAAAATCACTCTGGCTAATTACAATGTTAATTTAACCAAAAAGCCAGTTCATATGGTGGCTGGTTTTGTGCGACTGTATTATTATGTAACGAATATATAAGTTGGGAAATTAGGAAAACAGATTGGCGATAACAATAATAAACAAAATTATTCTTGCTCATAATAAAATTTATGTTCTCTATATATTTCCGACCGTTTCTAACTGGAAATAAATTTACCCTCCGATTAATATATTTTTGAAATCAAAGTTAGTTGGTGAATAGCCATATTTGTCAATAAAAGGTTTACCTTTGCTTTGAAGGTCAATCTGTGGATGAGCAACCAACCATCGCTTATGGTTTTGGCTATCATTTGTAGATCTTTGACAATCGTTATGGGTAGTCTAAACCTGGAAACTCTGGCAACCAGTCTGGCTGAGGGGTATCGTATCACCCAGTAACTGGGATGTGGAGGTCAGATAGGCAGTCACTTTATTTAAAAAGCAGGTATTTACTTCTGGTTAGACTGGAAGTTGACCTCAAAAAAGTTTTGAAAAGGCTAAATCATAAATAACTATAGATAAACGGACGGCAGATAATAGCATGAGGACAAAGCTAGGCTAATACCTAGTTAATGGTCTGGTAAACAAAAAGATTACATTCATTAGCATCACTACATACCTAGTCTACACGCTTATTAAATTTTGCAACCCAAATCAGTTTCCAATTATCCCGCTTGAGCTGTATGATTGCTCACCAGAATACCTTAAATCAACTGGCATAATCTGTAAACACACGACCACCATGCAAACACTGACCTGGTGTGGCCACTGACTGCTAAATAATTAAAGATAAGCCTAGCGTACACTTGCGGCTCGGCACCCAACTATGTTGGGGTCGGCTTTCAGTCTAGCCGTATACACCTGAGTATCAGTATTACACATGGAGCGACCGTCTATCTCACATCCACAACCCAGTTACTGTGCAACACGGTACCCCTTGGTAAGACTGGTTGTCAGACTTTCTCGGCTTCTGAAAGATCAACGGTTTAACGTGTTTTCCGAGGCACGATGGAGTCTCGATAAGTAATGAGCTGTCACCTATCCACAGACTGACCTCAGCCAGCGCAGCTTAACCTTCGATGGACCCAAGTAGTTGCTATTCATTTAGCCGCGCCATGTAACTGTACGTCATCTCAAATTCCCCTGCCGTGCCGTCCCGCAAGTGGGTCCCCAGCCTTAGCTAACTAAGCACTCACTTAGAAACAGCTTGCTGGCTCGATAATATTAATTAAATCTAGCGATGCATACGGTATTGCTTAGTTATCTGCATTAAGTTCAAGTGTTTGTTATTTTACTTACGTGCACTTAAGTGGCACACACGGGTGGATATAGAATGCGCATTATCATAAACGCATCCGACTGTCTACCTCTCAGCCACCTTGTCTGCGTCTCCACCACCTTACTCACTGGTTAATATTTTAATTACCAAGACACGGCATTCGTATTAATGCATACACGAAGTAATAATTCCCATTTCCACTAACGTCATGGAAAGCAATTCTAGTCTAGTGAGATAATTTCTTAGTCGTAAGCAGTTTCATAAGCAACCGCTTCCGTTCCTCCACTTGTTCCTCAGTAGGCAACTCGTAAGCTTCGATATCTACATTTTTTACACTTGTCTGTGGTTGTGTTATGTCAAGTTTGGTGTCTATTGTTATTGTTAGAAATCTGTGGGGCAAAACCTTATTTTTCGTTTACTTACTATTATTTTTTTTTCGTAATTTCTTTATACCACTTATAAGCAGTTAGTAAGACACACCGTCATTAAATTTCATCTATATACTCTACGAGTAAACTACGTGCGAGATACAGACGTAAGGACAGAACGGGCAAGAAGAAATGTATTAACCGTTGGTGAACGGAACCCTCAATAACAAAGATTGGATTAGTAACTTGGTAACATAGACACATTTTTCAGTTGAAACGAACACCCAGTGCATCGGTAATCGAAAAATATTACGCTTTTCTGCTTACAACGAAACAAAAAAGATGCACTAAAGTCGTGCACGGGTCCACCGAGGGGGGGATGGGATTATCCTGAGAACGAAGTAAAAACGATATTTCAGAACTTAGATGCATAGTTCAATTGGTTTGTAGTATGTCTGGGATTTTTCTTTTTGTATTCATGAAATCTATTTTACTTGACATAATGATACTTATTTTAATGATAATGATCAATAGGACACATTCTTGTAGGTATAGTCGGGAATTAAAAAGTATTTGCCCTCACCCTTTTTCCAACTATGTTGAAGTCAGCTATTAGGATATTTTACATGGAGCAACTGGTTAACATGATACTTCACAGTAAGACTGGTTGTCAGACTTTTCGGGCCTGACAGTACCTACGTAACGACTGTAAAAATCTACAAAGGCAGACGGAAACAAAGATTTAATGTTTTTTCAGAAGCACGGAGGGTTTCACCCACTCACAGATCGACTTCGGCTTCGTTGCTTAACTTCGAAGATTGACACGAACTGTTATAATTTCCTAACCACGAACACTTCATATCCCTTGAAATTAATCGATACAAATAGATTTTAATAAAATAATAAACTTTATTAATTATTTTAAGAATATATTATTTCCAATCTCGATTTTACGATTTATGCTCTATAAAGCGAAAAAGGTAGTTTTTTGCTTGCCTTTTATACTTGAACACTGAACAGAGCTCAATGACCTTTTCGAAAATACGAGTAAATCGTGAAACAGACAATCGTGTTTGAAATAATCTAAGATTAACTATCCTCGTTAAACCGGCTGGATATTTGATTTCAGTCATTAGTGAACAAATGCCCTCGCATTTTTATTTGAGTGTCGTGTTTTATATCGTTTATCCCAAACAGCCCGCTTGGCTCGTCGTTAGTACAATTTATAACTGCAGTGCTTTGCTCCGTTCATTACCCGGACGGACCCACGGGTCATGGCTAGCTAGCTGTGCAGATAGCAGTTGCAACTGGAGGTATGACAGGTTTTGGCAACTGAGATAATTTCGATAAAAATGAAATCTTGGTCCTTATTTTGAACTTTATGTTCATTTGTTACGCTTCCACGAAATGGCAGCTGAACGAATTTGGATAAAATTTGGCACACAGTTAGACCATGCCCTAGGTTAAGATATAGAATATTTTATCGAAATTAGTTTAGAAAATTTCTTTTTTTTCCCGGTAGCACGTTTCTGTGGGATAATTACCGTGAACAAAACCCAGTAACTATGTAGTTTTTTTGTTATATAAATATGTATCTATAAACGAAAGGTAGCAGAAAAATAGAAGTACTTAAAGTACTATCGAGACACGCAAGGCTCGGCCAAAAGCTTCAGCCGATCCGTTCGTTAGAACGGATCGGCTGATTTATTTTAGTGTAGTAATGTTAATTACTACACTAAAATATAGCTGCTTTCTATTTTTACTGCCCACGCTAGTGATAATATACTAGAGCTATTGAAAGAATTTAGGTATCCTCTATTTCCCAACTTACGTAGAACCAAAATATTCATTCGCAGTACAACACCTGTGACCTTATTAAAAGTTACCGAGAGAAATCGGCGGAACACGAGCATCGCATTCTGATACAACCCAGTTCCGTTCCGACGATCAATTCTCACTACAAACAATACCATTCATTTACTACTTCCCTTTAATGTAAAAGCAATAGAAACTTTTCGACAAGTGTCTCTCCAATCAGACAAGTTCGGCGTGTAACTTATCTTCTCCGTTAATTTGAACAGCCGTGTCTTAAACAAATGGAACTAGCAACATAGGAACTCCCATGACTTCTAATCTATCTCGTGACAGCGATGAGAAATGAAAACAAACACAGTGCGGGTTTATTTACAGGAACCTTCTCCGCTACCCATACCTTCTTACCCAATAAAGCTAGTCATATGAAATTAATGGAAATTGTCATCTTGAGGGTAACTCTTCTTTTTTCCTTTTGTGAATTTCTTCAGGCGAAATATGGAAAAGCTATTTATCAAACCGTTCTGATGGGTAATACCTATTCATTGCAAGCACGACGCCGCGACGCGTGGTCGAAAAAAAGCTTGAAATTTGGCACGATGATAGATAATTGTAGTTTATTGTAGGTTACATACGAAAATGTCTGCTAATAATCTGACTTAGACCTGCGAAAAATATCATAATTATTCATTTGTCCCAACTGAAGTTTGTATAGAGAAGCAGTGTAAAAAGTAAAAACGGTCGGATCTCAACCACTGAGCAACCAATAGTAGTAATCCTTATTAACAAATTAATATTAAGTTGATGAAACAGTCAACATAATAGACAGCTTCAGGCCTCAATAGATTTCAAAAACTTTATCGTTCAGAGTAAGCGTCAAACGAAAACTCTTTCCAAGAAATAATTCACCTGTAAACTCGAGAAATTCAATAAACCGCTCGACTGAACCGGTCCTGAGTTATTCTCAACTAAAAACAATAACGTGGACAATTTCGCCGAAATATACGTGCACATTACTACGCGAACACTTACGAAGAACTTGTCGGTAGTGAATATAAATAAGCAAATAATATGCATTCTAGCGGAGGTGTTTAAAGATAATTCACGATAAAACGCCTCGGGCCACCGGTACATTTGGCAAGAGTAAACGCGACACACGCTCGTGGCAAACAAATTAGAGGGGACTGTGTTTACACACCCAGATGTAGTGCGGTGCCGTCGAAACGTGGCCAATTGGACTTTAACAAAACTTGTCTCTTTTTTAATCTGCTTCCCTTCGTCGGTCCGTTATTTGGATAGATAGATTCATTCGACTTTCGAGCAAAAACCCAGTTGCTTAACTTCAAAATCCCAGGTATGTTTTGAACAACTGTAAACTTTCGACGGATTTAACATCAAACTCAAATATAATTCTTATTAGTCCCCTCCCAGAACTTTATTCCATTAATTTTAACACGAAACCAATCATTTAGTACGTTGCCTAACTTAATATTCTTCGCAACTACAAACGCGCTAAGCCCGCTAATTTATTACAAAGGGGCACATATTAGGGTTGTCCCTCCTAATTGGCAGACAGCACACGTGAACAATACGCTGTGACGAGCCGAATAACTGAATTGTCTCTCATTGCGCGATTTCCAGTCCTTTGTCAGTTAAGTCGGACAACAGTGTCTACATAGTTTCACACCTATTTACATTCGACTTAATACCTTTTGTGCTCACAATATAACGAACATAGAATTTAATATAACCGCCTTTTGATATTTCCCGGTAAAAGAGCGGACAGACTACTTAAATACATTTACATAAAGGATAATAAGTATTACAAAAAGGAAGAAAAACCTCAACAAACAAGAGGTACACATTATGCTGTTCACTTTAGGAGAGTCGATAAATATAACTCGAGTGACTTTGCAACTTACAAAAAGGGGAGCAACAACAGCGTACATACATAGTTGGAGCGCGGACCCAGGTGTTCAGAAGCCCGCCCTCCATTTCTCAAAGTGAATCCACATTGTGGCCCGTATTTTATAATGACACTGGGAGTTTGCCCAAACGACGTATGCTCACTGCCCACTCAAGGATTACCTTCAGGGCTGTGCCTTTTGTGGCCAAATCTTTTTGTGGCTTGATAAAATAGTAGGCTTTTATGTTTTATTCCTGCTGTTATGGGTACTTCAATGTTATTATGTATGGGAAGTAATGTAAGCTTGTGCGTTGGTGGTGATTGTGTTTTTCGTTCCCTTTTCGTTTGTACCTTATACTTTGAGAATGGGAAAATTTATTTTAAAAATGTACCTGTTTTATTGACATTATTGAAGTAGTACTTACGTTATTAAGGTACTGTTTAAACTCTCTAGCAACGTCATGCAAAACCTTCTATGGGAACGTTATAAAAGCCTTCACAGACCAACGGAAAAAAAAAGTTTGGCTACGTTCCTCTGTAGCTTGCACCCTTATTTAGAAAAAGCTTCAGCCGCAACTAAAAACAAAGCATTACGTATACGGGTACTCGTTACAGAAGGAACCACGAAAGGTATACAGAAAGAAATACATACTATTAGGCTTTGTAAGTATGTACGTACATAGGGTAACGATCGAGGTGGAAAACGGGGAACTAAGATAATTAGCGTTCCTACATACATTGTTTCAGGTTTTTCCGCGAACTTAATTAATGCATTTTGTTTAAGAACACCTGAGACGCAGGTGTTTTAATTACATAGTACTAAAGCGGTGTAGCTTCGTTGTCAGTCTTCCCAGCATCAATAGCGACGTCTCAGAATATGCAAGATGCTTTGTACTTAAATAGTTGTTAATTAAATTTGAGACTAACAATGTTCCGACAGTAAGGATGGTGATATTTTCAAACTTTAAACAACTGGGTTAAACGCTGGACAAACTTGATAAAAAACTATTACGTAATACTCTTAAGCAGATGCGGCATTGTAAAGTATTTTACTCTGTGGCGAATATACTTTAGGAATCCGCGGTTGTTTCAATCATGGAATCATTCGTAATATTAATTAAACTTTACGAACAAAAATAATATTACACATTCATTCTCTTTCGTATCTTGCAATGAAACTCTCCTAAGAATCTTACTTCAAAACGAAAATAATGAAATACTTTTATATTCCCATCAAAGAAGTCACAAGAAGCTGAAAAATATTTGTAATGTGGTACCTAATTCCCGACCTTGCGAAATTTGATATCGGAACAAGTGATATTGCATTTAATATTCATCATTATAGCATGATGAATATTAAATGCAATAAATAAAAATAATCGATTCTGAACTAAAATCCGTGTTCTCGTGGGACAATGGATAAAGACGTATTACAGATAAGTGTCATAAGTGGTCCAAAATCAACTTTACTTTAAATAATTAATAATATCTAATTTTATAATTCAATTCTTCATGATTAATCGACGATTATAGGCGGTACCCAAGCATTGATAAGATGTTACAGAAAGGTAACGGTCATACAGGTTTGGGTAATGAGGTCATTAAAGCTAAAGTTCTCCAAGACTCCATGTACAACGGTCAATTACCGGACCACAGAATCATAAACCACAATTAGGTAACCAAGGGCAAAGAAATAATAAAATTGCGATGGTTTTTTTAGCAACACGACGATTCAGCAATTTTTTTTAACAAAGTAAAATAAGGTGGTGATGCACAAAGTAATTGATTTTTAGATGGGCTTTAATATCAAATATCGCAAGGGCCAGATTGGGCCTCTGAACCGCCTGCTAGGTAAGAACGTATAGTACCGCAACTTTTTCAGACTTGTCTCGTCTCACTTCTGAGCAAGTGCAATGCATTGTCTTGGTACAGTCGCAGGTAGCTTTGTTCCAACTGCACAAGCGCTCCTAAGCGCGAAGCCAGGCTTTCAATAGTAGCGGAAAAATGCTTATCTTGCCTTTATCATCTTGAATTGTGCTTCTGGTAAAAAAAAAACGTAAAAAGTATGGCTACGAAAGTTTTATAGCTATCGAGCTGTGCAACCAGCTTATTTATGCAATTGAAACAAAGTAATCCATTTAACCAAAAGGTTGGTTGATAAAAAAATATTAATGCCAGTAATGCCTGTCTTCACTAACGCTAAGAGACATCTAAATGTAATGTGTAAACAGTTACTTGGCGCAAAAAACTATTCACCAACAACGTTGTGGGGCTCCAATAACGACACCTTTTCTAAAATGCTTAATAACTCTAATTCTAAACTTAAAAACTTGCATTAGATTTGTAACGTTATCGACAGACACCGAACTGGACTAGCAAAACCATAGACGTGTCAGACATGTAGATTTTGAAGCTTGCGAGTTGCCTATTGAGACATGGGAGTCTAATAACATACCAAAATTACGTTAATTTGTGTGATAGGTCACACAAATTAACGTAATTTGTGAAAACGGGTATTAGTCATTCACCTTTCGTCTTGCGCCCAGAACTTGTCCCGAGGCGAGGCGATTACGTTACGTTCCCCATTAGTGTGCTTTGTATTAGGGAGTTTTATACAAAAAATACTGCACGCCTCGAGTTGATACGGTGACGATCCCTTTCCGAGTTGATATGTGTATGACCTTAAGGCGGACTTAAACCCTTTTTTTACCTTTTTAATGATAATACAAGTGATGAAAAATGATGGCAAATGTCCAAAGGTCCGTGAATCACTATAATAGTACCCATTGTATCATTTACATTCGCAAATGGTTGTTTATAAGATATCTCTTGTAATATTTATGCCACGTCAGATGGTAATAAGTTAGTGTTTCACTCGGTACGCGTTAAATATTCAGCGTAAGGAAGGTACCTCCACGGGCGGATTTATAGCGCGTACATTACTGACGTATAACTATTCGAGAACTTTCCCCGTGGCCACTCGTTATGGTGCCCCGTGCCCATTTTATATCGCATACCGACCTTATGGAAAAAGTTCGTTGCTGAAATCACCCCGGAAAATTATGTGGAGCAGTTTTAAGGACGTAAACTATTTATTGAATGCGGTGAACGTTTGTACTATGCTTTAATTAACAGAGGAGTTTTATGTGTTGGTATTATTTACTTACTGTTTGGAGATATATATAGTTTGTTTCTAAGAGAGCATAAATCAGCAAAAGCCTAAGTAGTTTGACACCTTAACTGCCAAACAACGAGACACAATAGAAAATATATTGTTTGACGGTCATTTGGCGTTCAACGTGTTAAAAGCATCTGCGGTTAGGTAGTTAGTAGGTTAGGCAAATAGCTTGCTTCGAAAAATCTGAAGCAAACGGGGACAACGCTGTCCAAATATACCACTCCTTACTGAAATGATATGAGTAGTATTTTATTATTTTTGATATTTTTATACACACAGCGATGTTAAAGTTTTCTCGCTTCCCGAACAAGTTCACCAAAGTTAGCGCAACTTTAACACAACTTGCGAAGTCTTTTAATAGGGCACGAATAGTTACGATGCGCTATGCATTGCTTACGAAACTATATGTTATCGCAAGATGTTGCTTTTTAATGCACTTTTGAACACTAAACAACTTAATAAATAACAGTATCGACATTTCACTGAAAATGGGTAAGGTAGGATCGTTTCATAAAAAAACAAAAGCCGAT
Organism: Phlogophora meticulosa; assembly: GCA_905147745.2. Classification (NCBI taxonomy): domain Eukaryota; kingdom Metazoa; phylum Arthropoda; class Insecta; order Lepidoptera; family Noctuidae; genus Phlogophora; species Phlogophora meticulosa. Next base: position 2,316,427 of record LR990517.1, on the reverse strand, counting down.
ATCCAGTCAACACCATTATTACATTCATGGAACTTTGGAATTTATAACGTACGAAATAAATGTTAACATAATAATGTGCTTTTTATGTACGAACTACCATTCAGTGGGTTGCTTTTGTGAAATATTTGAGCATCCATTCATTATTATGTTGGAACAGCCTTTAATACATTTGGACGAACGAAATCAACAGAAATACGTGCTGTTTAAGAGTTATTCAGGTCTGGAATGAAAACATTCATTTACATTACGCGGGCAATAATATTTTGTTGCTCATTCTGTGAAAATACATAAATAAGATAAAGACACGCGTTACTTCCTATCACATTAATATTATAAATACGAAACTTTGTTACTCAATCACGCTAGAACAACTGAACAGATCTAGATGAAATTTGGCACTGACATATATTATAGTCTGAAATAGCTCATGGACTTTTTATCCCGGAAATATGTACGGTTCCCGTGGGATGGCAACGACGTCTAATGTTGGCTTTTCAACCGCGGGGCGCACCTGGCACAAGATAAAAAGAAGTTAAATAATCCGCCTGTACAAATATCTCTTTTGACGACGGTGCCTCATAATTAAATATCTAAGTACATAAATAATAATATGACGGTACTTTATTGTTCAGTGAATTACCTAAAATTATTGCATGGCAATTATGACAGTTATGAAAAACGATCTTCAGTGGAGCTTTAATTTCAAAGTTAATTAAAAATACCTGTGATGGGTCATTCGAGGGGCAAGGCTGGGTTTCATTAAGGGTTGATAACAGGGGTTTGTAAGTGCCGAATGTTGGAATTCTCAACAGGAAAATGAAACAAGATAGTATAAGTTAAAAGTGGTTTTGCAAAAATATATCGAACCACTTTTTACATAACTTTGCTTTATTCAGGGCAAATTTCACCAATGACCATGAACGCGATCAACACATCTAAACAGAGTTAAAGCAACTGTCAGTGTCATTATTGTTGTGCATTATGACACTGACAGCTCTTGAACTCTCGTTTAAATGTGCTGAACGCGATCTGTTTCATTGGTGCGATTAGCCCATAGACGACGAGTCGTCTAGGGTCGTCCCATTTTATCGACGCATTTCTGAACCTGAGAAAAAGGTTTCACTTTTACGCCAACTGAGTCCACAAGTCCATCACCTCGTGTAAATCTTCCGTACTCCGTGCATAATTCTAGTGCACCATTTTTGCCTCCCTATTTTCTGCGGGCACTCCATTACGTGTAGCACCCGGGAACATGTAGCCACAACACTAGCGACTGTAAGTACCCCCGTGTGGCACGAGAATATGTCACATGTCCCGGAACCACCGCCCCCCCCCCCCCCACACACACACACCCATCCCCAACAGCCAGGGGTGTCACACTGGGAGCTGAATTAAATAATGGATTGCTTTGCATAGCCGTCGGCTTATTCTATTTACTCATAAATATTATTTATGTATCGAGACGAAATTATGATAACTGAATATGTTCGGTTATTCCGGTGCAGTATTCAAAGATACTAAGCTATTTTTAGTTACTTGATAAATTTAATTATCAATTTAACAGCCGGTAAACTTAAAAAAGGCGACGACGTTATCGGTAGACGGCAAACTCTTTACCTTTCGAATGCAGACTGTTAATTTTTCCGTTGATTAATCTCATTTGCGGTTTATTGTACTTTATTCTTTGGCAACCCTTAACTTCTCAATTTTACGAAGACGAAGATAAAAAAAAAGGATTTAATTAAAAGATCGTAGTACATAATTAAAGGAGGCGTAAATACTCGTTTATGTTAACTAGACGTTGTTTTAAAAAATATTTTTAACCAAACGAGTTATGATTACCTTCTTAGTATGTCAGTTAAGAGTATCATCTTTAATGAGATGATTTGACATAACAATAACATGTTAGGTTTTCGGATCGCCAAAGTAAGAAGATAGTTCGGTAAGGCACTGTAGTGTCAACACTTCCTGCTCTCCTGTGTTGGTTCATACTATACGTACGAAAAACATATGAGAAAAGCTTCTTTAATAGATCATCTATTCGAGAGTATAGCCTAGAAGCATTTACACTTAGCTAAATTGATAAGTATATATCAGAAAGTCAAAAATTTCACAGCCAGAAATCTTCAAATTACATTGGGAAACCGTAATGATTATACTACTATATTAAAAAAGGCTTAAAGAAACCTTTGAATATTTCATAGTGAATAAAAGAAACTAATTAAGAATCCTTATTAAAAAAAATAACCCCAACTTCTCCTAAAGTAAAGTTTCCACCGGCTGCCACCGCACTGACATAAATTCACGCCGACCTGCCAAGGAGGGTAGGCAAAAACTACGAAACTTCACGTTCACACACACACACCTCTTCACAAACACTTACTTACATACAAAGTGTACCTACACCAAATTTGTACACCACAAAGGTCTTCAAACTATAGTACCTTGGTACATCCATTGAAGGGGAGAGACCGGGTTTTGTAATATTAATGGTACTGCCCAAGGTATGCTTGGATTTTACTCATTATGGGTATTACGCGGTCGTTTACGAAATGATAAATGAGTATACGAGGTATTATGAGCCAGCGATTTGTTGGGGCCGATCGTGTTTTGTTAATGTTTTACTATGGCTCTGTACGGCTTTGCTACTTAGTCGCCGGCTTTAGCAACAGACTTTCTATTGCGAACACATTTGTTTCATGTAAGCTATGTTCGACGCGGCAAGTTTGCTACATCGCGTGTGGTCGAGCTAATTCTTTGAGACTTAGTGACCGCTGAACATATAAAACTTTATTGCTGTCAACTTAACTTATTATTTTATACAGCAAACGTAGTTGAGGAACGGATTCAAGGAAAGAACATCAAACAGTTTTCATTCGTAGTATCGTAAGTGGAATAGCCACATAATAACTGCAGTCCACACATTTAATATACAGACGTCTATTATAATTCATGGTTGCGTATAAATTATAGCAACGTAATCTTCGGAGGGGAATAGCAATTAAGTAGGAACACGGTTATTTACGGGTACATATAAAATGTGTGCTATTACGCAATGTAGGATTATAGGAACAGCCTATTGATCAATACTTCAGCTAAAAACTTGGCACTCTAATGGTATTTTACTTAGAACTCAATCCAATAAGCCCCTATACAATAAATAAATAAATATTGCTGGACAATCCACACAGCATCATCTAGACAAAAGCTAAGCAGAGCTTATGTTATGGGTACTAGATGACTGATATACTTAATACAATACATTACATAGATAGATATTTTTATTATACATAGGAAATACCCAGAACACCCGGAACAAATATTTGTAGATCGTACAAACATTTGTCCCAAGGCGGGAATCGAACCCGCAACCTCTTGCGCCGCAGGCGGACCTTCGCCCACCGCGCCACATCGGTCGTCAAAACTCAGTGTTGCCCCACACTCATTTTCAGAGTATTTTAAACATGCTAATTCTTTTAGCATGATTAATATTTCCAGAACCAAAAAAAAATTGCCTGATTCATGAGTTCTTGCACAGAACCTCTAGCTCAGTGTTTGATTTTAAACTCATGTCCGCTAAGCGCTTTTGAATTATTTTACTGTTGGATTTTTAACTCGTCTCTTCATAAAATGAAATTATATTAAATGTGAGATCATATTAATGTTAGGTCCACAAAATGAGCAATATAACTTTTCCATTAGTTTAAGTGTAAGTTATATTAAATGGAAAATTATGTGAATTGTGTGACGTTGTGTTTTGTGTTCGCTATCATTATCATGAGAATACCAAGTCCACAAAACATTTTAATTCTCATCCTATCCTTTTAAAGAACGAGACCAGTTTACACTACTACACACAATGGTCGATCGCCGATCAAATCAGAAACATCAGTAAAGCCACACTTGTGAGCAGGAATACTTACACGATAGCTTTTTCCTCAGACGTACCCGGAAGAACGCGCCTGCCGCCGTGAGAAGCCAGCCCCTGGACTCTTCACATCAATCAAACTCCCTGAAGCCGAGCCCCCAAACGGAGTGGCGCCCCTGCTGGATTTCCCGCGGGGGCGCATGCGACCAGTCACCTTCCTTGGCGAGGGCCCTCATGGCAATGTGAGTACCAATCTCTCTTTTCTCGTCATCAAGCCGGAACAAGTGAGCTTCTGAACACAGGCCCACAAGCATCGCCGCAGCGACCGGTCGTTAGCCCGCGACCATCATCAATCCACCCTTATGGAGAGCCTGCGTTCTTTCCAACCTTTAAACTTTTCAACCTCCAACTACGCATTAAGGTTATCAAGACAAGAGGTGACGCCATCGTGTACTTTGTTCAAAGGATATAAAAAAAAGGATCAAACAAATGATCTTTTCATGCCAGCATGTGACACGTAACAGAGTTGGGTAAAATAAAATCAGCACAATTTGTAAATGCTCTCAAAATAAATTATAATGTAATTTGAATAACCGAGGCTACAGGTATATAATGTAATTTGAATAACCGAGGCTACAGGTATATTATTTTCTATTTCATAACACTCGCAACAGCATAAAGATGTTATTTATAATAGGTCAATACCAACATTTGATTTGAAATTATTAATAAATTCGTGTTAAGAGTGTCCAATAATTTTAAAGATCTTGGGTATAATTTGCATTGGAATATCTTGTCGCGTGTTTAATTCTTTGTAAGCTTATTAATCAACTTAACTAAGGAAATCCGTCGTTTCGCCAGCTTTTTCTACCATCTTAGCCAACTCATTGGATTCATCGGCTTCCTTATCCACGTCTTCATCAAGTGACTTTCGGATATTTGACTCGGTGAAGACATTAAAACCATATGTTTCACCGTCATCCCTCGGGTTACCGGAATGTATAGGCTTGCGGGTCACATCTTCTTTGGCCGTTTGAGATTGGTCACTAAGATTATCAAGCGCATCGGCTGGTGCGGGCTTTGAAACGGCTCCTAAAAAATCAAGTTATCGAATTAGTCTTGCTTTATCAGCGATGTAGCTATTAGCCAGTGGTTAAAAAGGAACCTTACAGACGTATATTTCTAGATGTTCTTCATCTTCTATAGTTTAGGGCTTACTAACTGCTACATTTTGGTATACTTACGACCTGTTCTATACAATGATAAACGATATTGTTATGAACATGGTGTAAGTTAAATTTCATACATTGTTACTAACTCAACTTCTCCAATCTGATTGCATCTGCTGCATATGCTGTTTTTGCGCATTTATCATCAGTCGACTTACCGGGACTCGCTGTATTGATTTCAACTTCATAATTTTTAAGAATAGGTTCATTACTTTTAATTTTCTTGAAAAAGTCGTCCATTTTTTTAAAGAAAATATTACATTTGCATGTTGCTTCTGTCACTGTTGACAACTCTCCAATATATTCTTCTAAATGCTTAATGGCATCTTGATTTATCGAAAAGTTATAACCTAGATTTGCATTTGATTTCTAAAAGCTGCCTTGTAGGGTTAGGCTAGTGAGGGATGAAAAGCGAAGTGGTATCCTATCGTCGATCTAAGACCACAAAGCAACCTCAATTATTAATAAACGCAACGATATTTTTGATATCAACTGCGACACTTGTGCATCGGATAGCCTGCCCTAAACCATACAGGGGACATTGTGTATGAAAAAGCCAGGTTTTGCAATACCCGATTCATATTTAACCTTCTTATCAAGTGCCTACTATTACAAAATTGGACTTCCTATATGGCAACACCAAAAACCTGTCACCCAAAAACCTTTGACAGTTCTAAGAAACGTAATGACGATGGACTAGGTAAATCTAAAAGCATCGCAAAGAAAAGTTAATTCCTAAAATAAATCAGTGCCATCTGTCGTCTCTCGACCACTCAAGGTCACTGATGTGCGGACGGTGAGGCCTACTGTTCTTTTGCCCCTCCCTTGCCCGAGGCTGGCCTCTCTCATCAGCAGCCCAATAGTTTAACCGTAACACCTGCAGGCGTAGACAATAAACTTTTTGTAGCGTATCACGCCAGACGCTATCGACTAACTGGAATGAGTCATGCGACATCTCTCAATTTGTAAGCTCCCAGATGGGACTAGAGCAATGTGCCAAATCTAATAAATTGCGTAAATATATAGTACCTATATAGAAATTGACCAGGACCAGGCAATTGCTTAACACTAAAGTATGGGGATTCCCCTTTTTGTATGTCAAGGCACAGTTCCATAAAGCAGACTACACAATTCTCAATATTTCTCTAAATTAACCTTGAAACAAAGGCACACCAATGTCTAGGTACCTATCGGGCAAATTGTCTCACGCTTTTTTTCCATTCGTCATTATTGTCTTGTTATTTTTCTCAGAACCAAACTTAGATATCTTTCATAAAATCTATCAATCTTATCTGAACACCACAATAATTGTTCTCTAATATAACTCTAGACTTTGGCAAACAGTGAAATATTATCGTCGCATCTCAAAGTAATGCGTAGAATTTCTAAACCTTCGTTAATACATTATAATGTACTTATGTTATTGTAAAGCGAGTCCACGGGAGGTGTGGTGGAGGGAGGGAGGGGCAATTACACACACTGTTATGGGGCGGCCGTACTACTGTCACCATGGCACCCCGAGATATTGGGACACCACCAAAAATTGTTTGTAATACCCGCTACTACAAATAAATGGCCCGCTTCTGGGCAACAAACGAGTTTATGTTATACTTTTTGCTTGTTTATTGTTATGTCGGTCGGTGCTTTATTGTTAGAAATAAAAATATTGTCCCATTTGTTTCGTGAATATTAGTGTCCCGACTAGATCATTTTTATTTGAACTTCGTTACGGGCGTGATGCAAAATAAGTGTTCAAAATATTTTATGAGGCAACCGGATTAAAAAATCATATGGATTATGACCTATTATGCGACATAAAATTCTTAGAAAGCAAAGGCAAAGTAATATATCCTACGAAAGAGAGAGAACTTGGTTATCCTACAAACCGGTCAACTCGGTCCTAATCGCGTACCTCGTTTTAGGTGGAAACTTAATTTCGTGTCGAATCGATACATGAAAACTGACGCAAACCATCCACTGCACTCACAAGGGCAGAAAGGCTCGCAATCATTTTGAAATTCGTATGCAATGAAATATTTAGGCATACTTTAGATTGAAGAAATATTTTTATAGCAAACCTCATTTTATCCGTCCGCCCAACTCTTGAAATCTTGCGTTGAAATTTTTCACTTTAATTTTTATTACCTTGGCCACCACGAAATGGAAATGAAAAAAACTGAAGTTAGCTTCCACAAATATTATTCATCTGTAGGACACGACTGCGGTGCTTCAAGATTTTCTGCCTTTTTTTTCTCGAGAGCAAATTGTTAGGGATAAGAATAGTTATAGAATTCTTTCACAGCCTAGTTGTTAAGGGTTTTCTTATTCTAATTGGATCTTCTACAAATCAGGAACTTAAGGGTCTATTTGATGTTTCACAATCAATTCCTACCATGGAATGAATAATTCTGTGTGTTTTCATTAAAGGGTATTGTTCTCAGCGGTTTTATTGAAATAACAAAAGAACTATTCGAACATTCTTGATATTTTATCCCTTGTTGTAACCTGTAACTTCTTTAATCGATTCTCTTGTCTACATACTCATTAATTATTCGAAAAGCTATTTCCATGACTTACCGGCCAATATAGAATCCCAACTCCGGTCACGCACTTGCGTGTAAACTCGACACCGAAACTTAAATATTCTGGCTAGCGGTAATTGTAGTGAAAACGAATTAGGAAGTCTTGTAGTTTGCCCATGAATAATAGAGCTCCTAATACAGGGAATTGCACGACACATTTCAATGTATTTCAAGGCCAAACAACTAGGTTACATGAAACGAATCGCTTTCCGTGCCGTGGTTGATAGCTTCTGTGCGCTGTTACCAGCGGGTTAGTAGCAGTGCGGTAAGACCGATATAATTAGAATCTTACCCGAGCTGCGCTGCGCTGTGCTGCGCTATGTTGCGCTGTCAGCAGCGCGCCGGCGCACACCAGCGCAGCCACTTACACCGACGACACCGGCTGGAATGTAGAGTAAACAATAGAGCGTGCCCCTGTTGTATTTTCATTAAGAACGAACAAACACAGTGAATTAGTGAACCGCGGCCACCTGTACACATTCGCCCGGAGTTTGCCGCAGACCCTCAGATATGGCCTCTTTGCGTTACGAGTGTGTTTTAACTGGTCCCAAATGTTTTGTTACTCTTAATTAGCCTTTGTTAATTCTTCCACGGCTGCGTCGCTTCCTGCTGAATGTTTGATAACATATATTCTTACTCTTTTTCCCCTCGTACAGTAATAAGAGAAGGGAATCTCGATTAATATAAACTATGCGGGATGACTGTCAATTATATCGAGATACCTCGTATCTTTGTGCCAGATGGACATAGTTTTTTTTTTTGTATTGGGCCTTATATTTTCCTCGTATCTCATTACTTCCTCTTAATATGGTTATTTTGATTACAATAGTCAATAAATCTAAAAATATAATACTGTGTCGACAGTAACAAAAATGGGTAACTACTATTTGTATAGGAGCTTAATTATAATGTACATAATAAGTGCATTCCAATTCCAATTTACATTAATTAATCGCGGCAATAGATTCCTTTCAAAGTAAGTTACCTATGAAAGATACAAACCATGTAATCGACTCGATTCCAAGGATAGAACTCTGTGCCTACTCCATCAGACGGGTGTAATCTCACGATCGTCATATCGAGTACTCGTACGACTACCTATGCCAAAGACATCCCTATAGAAATTTAACATACCTAAGTAAATTCCTGTATACGGTTTTACTGTACGGCCATGTACCGGCTATCTGCGGTGTTTAACCGTAGGTGTTAATAGCTTAAATAGGTTAAGTCCGATGGTGGGCGCCTTTGCACCTAATTCAATTTACGTTAATCAACAGTTTGTACCACTGGCTTAATAAAACTACTGTTGTTTCAACTAACGCCCCAAAATCGGAAGAAGGAGTCATTAACTGAATGGAAATTTATGATTAATCTAAATAATTACAATGTAAATATCTGAATGAAAACGCGACGTCGGGTTTCCATTTTAAAAGATTCATTCATTGTTCATGCGGGTGATTAGGTCAACAGATTTTTTCGTGATAAAAATGCCTAATTGTTTTTTTAGAAGTTACTTTTCCGTACCTAGTCCAAGTTAATTAATTTTCTAGATTGAATCCAATAACCGTTCTACATAATTAAAATGCTTGTGAAACCACTGAAACTTGTTACGTGTGCCAGCGGGTAGGAGAGAACGATGTTAAGATAGATGACGCAGTGACGTGGCCACTGGGACAAGCGACAACACTATCACACCCGAGACTCGTAGAGAACGTTGGTCTACAAAAATGCCCATAAAAATTGATTACTGACCGAAGCAAGAAAATGCAATCTGGCTCAGCCCCCCCCCCCCCTCCACTCCCCACGAGCGGCGGTCTCGCCACCCCCCAACAATACGGTTTAATAGCTTGGGGCGTTTATTTTTCATATTTTTATTACATTAACGATGTACCTAGTCAATGCGTGCACGGGGCTGTTACTAAAATGAAATTTTAAATTGCTCAGTCGAGCCGCTGGTAAATGCCAAAAGTTGCTAAATTTGAAATTCATTATTGAAAATGTACTTCATAACAAAATCACATTTTTATCACTGACTTGGTTTGCGACGCTGTACACTGGCGACGGCATTGTTAATGGCGTTCAATACTGGCGTTGCTAATGGAACGACAAAAAGTAAATAAAAGGGTAGACAGAGCACTCAGTCTCTTTGTTAGGTAGCGATATTAAAAAATAATCATTTTGTACTTGTGATACTAGCCTCTTTCACTGCAATGCATTGACCTCTTCTATGAATAAGGCATTAGCATTAATCACCACTCTTACTCAAGGTGGGTTGGTGATTACTATATAGATAGGTAAATTGAAAAAGTCATTAAGTTAATACTAACTCGGATTTGAACCCACAACCAATTGCATGGGAGCCGAGGTTTTAACCATTGAGCCATCAAGCGCATTGTGTGCACAAGCTTTAATTCATCAAATGGAGCTTCATTTGCAGGTAATTATGTAATATGGGACTCTTAAATAATGGACGAGATCTCGTTGCTTAAAATGTAACAGAATTATTAAATCATCATTTCTGCACGCTTCCAGTAAATACATCAATTGGTTGGTGTTCAATCAATTAACTGCAAGTTATCACTATCACCATTGATTTATCATAACCCTTTTAGCTTTTAATAAATTATCCATTTTATACATTATCCTGCTCAGTGCAAAATGATGTCAAGTCAAATTATATGATGTGAGTAAATTATATGGAGAGGTCAAGCGTGGGAGTAGATTAGGCAGTTTTTCCTCTCCTACCCCCTATTCTCAAGGACAATAATACTTGACCTAATGTAAACATAACTCACCGCAGAATTTAGGGAGAGAATGCTTCATCGGCTTGTTCCCCATCGCAAAGTAGGCTTTCGACTATACCGGCTCGCTTTTATTATTTTTCCAAGATCACATTAAAAGCACTTAAAAGAAATTACAAAGCAAATAATTAACCCGGTATAAATATTTTCGTATTATGTTTTGCGCGTAAGTACTCTTCTTTGAAGGTAGATAACCAACAAGATTTTAGGAAGCAAGAAAAAATTATAGTTTAATTTAGCTAAAAGCATGACATTCTCAGAGTTATTTCAGTTTTGATGGAAGGATAACATCCACCCGCTGCACCGCTCAGGCTTAAGAGTGGGCTATTTACCGGCTCCCTCCGACGAGCCACCTGAACAAACAATACTTTAATTCCATTAGTTTCTGGGCTTACAGAGATTTGTTGCCTCCAAAAGCGAGCAACTCTTTCACTGCAAGGCTTTTGTTATTGCCCACGTAACTTTAATTGAAACATATTGAATCCCGTCTGCGGCACGCTTAACGGACTTCCATTATCAATTATTTTAAAAACTATAGAGTTATATATCAAAAAGTAAAGGCTCTTTGCCAAGTTCACACTCATTCTCTTTTCAGAAAATGTTTTAAAATAGTCATTGAAACGCTACCAGACTTTGGAACACGTGTGTGAGCTGAATCATAATAATACTTTACTTTTATCTCCGACCCCATCTGTGTTTGAGTTACTCAGTGAGGAAAGTAACATCGACCGTCTTGGAATGTAAAATTTTCATTCCGTTCCGCTTTCCACAAACATGAACAACGCTTCAAAAATATTTCTCAAAGGAAAGGCTTATTTCTAGTGGTGAAATATTTCAAATCAAACAAGCGCACCTCGGCTTTGCTCTAAACAAGGGAAGGTAGGGTTTTTCCCTAGGCCTGTAAATCCGCAAGGCGCCAAGCCATTTTCCACGCTCGGTAAACTTAGAAACTGGGCCAAAGTAGGCTTTTGCGAAATATACAGGAATTTCTCTTCGCTCCCTCACTATATTACGTGCTTAACAACTATTTCCCTGGCATATACTACCCGCCGTGAAATAAAAATGAAAATTTGACCGTGTTGTATTTGTGGGAAGGTATGTTTCTTTTATTACCTTAAGAGCAGGAGTGCTGACGTCACCATTTTGTCCTCAGCTCCAGATATGCGAGACCGACGGTATCGAAGAGCTGAGCGACGAAGAATCACCGACTGGAGGACGCCGCCGCCTCGTTGTTGTGAAGACTCTGTGGCGCGGCTGCCATAACGAAGTGAAGTGAGTATCTCTCATCTAACTCCTCAAATAGCCGACAAGAAGTGGCACCAGTCAGTATTAATACCTCTCTACATCTCAGTCCACTAAATCAATTTTCAGAACAGGTATTATTTATCACAAAAAAAAACTTATATTTTTATGGCGTATTTAATCAGAATAAGTTACAGTAGTTCGAGTACTAAATATGAAACTTAATCAAAAGTTGTGAACTGATCTTTGAATAGTCTATTAGAAAAATACTTGAGCGATAACTGTAGAACGATTTTAAGTAAACGTAGTGTTAAGAATAGGTACCCATCCATTCGAAATAAAAAAGTAACTTGGGTACAATTTTATACAACATATTATTTGATCGTGAACCCTCTGTTTGTTCAAACTTATCGTGGATCTTGAAAGTTAATAACTTTAATGTACTGACTGATACGACGCAATAGAGTGTACTCAATAGTCAAGTAGTTATTTTTCTTTTCAAGCGATGTTAAAATACTCGCAATAACTTTAAAACGATTCGAAGTAATAGTAGTGAGTTAACAATACCTATCCATTCAATTTTCACGACTTAAAACTGTTACTAACAATTATATATTTGACTATCTTTTACCGGCGGCTTCGCTTCCGTTTTCTATCCTACAGGGACCGTGGAGCTTTCTGGTATAAAAACTACCAATGCACTCAGAGATAGTGTAGCTCTTTATCAGCGCAAGAATATTTGAAATCGGACATTTTACAGTGCAATTTTACGTCTTTATAATATGAATCGTCCACTGTTTAAAACTTCCGTATATATATTTTATTTCAAGAATATATTATATACCATAGTTATTACATTTCAAGAATGCGCGTCAAAATTATAGCTTAAAACTAAAACAGCGACGTAACACGTGACTGTTCATGATACATAATGGTACTTAGGTCGCAATGCAGTGTACTCAATAAGTCCGTGTGTTGCAGAGCGGCATTTGCCCGCGAAGCTACCTGGGGCGCCGGTTTGAAACACCCACAACTAGCCAGGGTGCTCGGTTTGAGCCTGCTCGAACCCCCGTGCGCAGCCCTAGATCGCGGCGATGCCGCCCCTCTGCCGACACTACTGAGACAGGAAATAAAATTGAGGTAAGTCTTTGTCTTGAGGACTTGATAGTTTATTCGTTTAACTTGAGGAGTTTCACTGTGATACTACCGTCTCGTATACCTCGTTTTTCGTCCCTTTTTCTTCTTGAAACAAAAACGTATGTCGGTTGGTGCATTAGCTTTTGTGGTACTTATTTGATTTGGATTTAACTATAATTTAGACAATGTCATAGGAAAGTTTCGCGTACCTGAATGTATTCATCCACATTAGTAGCTGATCGGAGCCTGAAGCGCAGTATTAATTAAACTATTTTGTTTCAGCTATTCGAGTTTGATTCACATATGTTGTCAGATAGCAGCCGGCATGAAATATCTGGAATCATTCGAATTAGTACACCGCGATCTTGCAGCGAGGTAAACATATTTACTAACACTATGTATTTTCATTATCTTTATTCGTATCCTTTACAGACTAAAGAGTGTGAGCCCATACAAAATTGTATCATACGTTCTAGGACTGAATTATTTTCGTACATACTATTATTTAAACAGTTAGTTGAAAATAGATGTATTACATTATAAATAAATATCACTAACCTGATGACAGTCACATAAGCCATCTTCGTTTGCTTCTTTTAAATCAAAACGGGAAAAGCCGCATTGCGGACGGGACTTGAAACAAGAAATATATAAAATACAATCCGATTTTTTTACGACTTTGTTCTAAATAGCAACTGATCTCGTATACACTTGGCTAGTTTTTCTGGTACAAGTTGATCGGTATTCTTTAATTAATTTGCTGTTTTCCCAAGACTGTGATTTCTCGATAACTCGGTTTAGTGGTCGCATACATGACTGCCGAGTGGACACCTAGGCCATTTGATTCCCAGAATGGGCACTAAATTTATACTCGGTTAATTGCCATATGCAGTAGCACAGGCTGTGGGTCAGCGCCAACAGAGCAAATTGTTCGAGTAGTTTCGGTAAGGAAACCACTCAAAAGTGCTTTTTGTATTTACAGGAACGTAACAGTGACTGAAGACCTTCATGTCAAAGTTTCCGACTATGCAATGTTCTGCGATGAATTCGTTAGTGATTACCATGTCATGGCTGATGGCTCCCGACTTCCCCTGCGCTGGATGGCTTGGGAAAGCTTACTTATGGTAAGTAACTTTGTGGACCGTCATCACTTTCACTGCTGATAATAGGCCTCTTCCATGTCTTGTGGTGACTTGTGGTGGCTTTGGGCAAATCCAGCAGATACTTGAAACTTTCCTGTAGGCCCAAGTTCCTGTGTGGCCCCAATGAGGACATGTCATACGACAAACTATGTTATCAACGCTGCATGACCTTCACCGTAGGAATGGTGACCTCCCTTGCTTATTTAGTTTGTAAAGTAACTTTCAGCTGACAGTCATGTTTGTTATCAGGGCATGTGTTCACCCGCAAGCGATGTCTGGTCTTTCGGAGTGACTGTGTGGGAAGTCCTCACTTACTGCATGGCAAAGCCCTTCGAAGAGATGAATGATGATCAGGTAAGCATTATAACCTAGTTAAACTCGTAGACTTATTACATCCAGAATTTCTGTAACATTAGGAAGCTAGATTTTTTGCGTGAAATAGGAATTATCATAGTCATTCTATAAGGAATAAGGAACTCCAACAACGAGGGTAGGTTTTAGAATCCAGGGCTTTGAATCGGTAGGCTCCTCGTATATTTCGATGTTAATATCTAATATACAAGAGTGAATATCGGAAGTTTAGATTCTTTAAACGAATAAGTGTCATTGTTTAACCAGGTAGTGGCCAACGCCAGCGAGTGGCGCAGTGGCGGACGTGGGGCGCGCGTGCCGGCCGCTCCCCCGCCGCGCTGCCGCCGCGAGCTGTACGACCTGATGCACGAGTGCTGGCGCCGCGAGCCCATGCAGCGCCCGCGCTTCCACGACCTGCACCGCTTCCTCGAACGCATGACCCACGGATACAAGCCGCCCAACAACCGTTAAGCTACTTACAATAACCCTAACAAACTAATCATGATCACATCGTCGAATAGGTTCGTACTTCTTTCTCATCCGCGAAAACGTCGATACGAGCTTCTAACTATCTTTAACGTATACATGTATTAGAACTAGGAATATTAGCATATCTGCATCTAGTCTGTCTCACCTGTGTCACAGTCTAGATCGCATAGAAGATATGATAGGAATCAAGCAGTATTACTGGACAGTATTTCATACACTTAATGACCTACTATTAGATTATTCTATTGTACGTTCTAGAGTTCTAGGACCTAGACGACTTACCGCTTTGCAACTTTCGCATCTTCGTGACGACCGTCGCTGTAGAAGACCTCGCCACTAGTAGTCGGACTAGCTACGCCCGATAGGGGCATTATTTTGATCTCAAAAACCACGATAGGATCGATATTTTACATCGGATACTTACATCTACAAATAAACATCTACAAATAAATTTCTGATTTGCGCTTCTGGTAGGTAGAAACGAACGCATTTGAAGTTCATTTGCATTTAGGAGATTAGATAGTTTAAAGAATGCGATCGCAAAACAGAAATTTATTTATTACCAAGGTATCAAATTGTCTCCCAAAATTATTGTTTGCATACATTCTAGTCATTTATGTATATTAGCATGATAATCTAGGTAAGGGGCGTCATGACCGCTTAAAATTTCGCGTTATCCCCAGCGCCCTTCGCCTAGCGCTCCCTTGATCTTCCACTATAACCGCCAGTATGGCAAACCCCTAACTTCAGACCACTACTTCAATATGCGACAGGAACTTGTAATTCAATCAAAGCACTGAGATGTATCTTACTACCAGCACTTGTCAGTCAAACGTTGGACGTTTGGGTAGTTGCTGTCTCGCATACTGAAGCAGTAGTCTACTGGAGCAGAGGCTGACTGTGCGCTGTATCATGCTCCTCCATAGTGCTGAGCACATCACGTGGGCGGCCTCTGCTCTATAGTATATCCAAAGTCTAACTCCTATTTTTTTAAACCTGTTTTATTAAATATTAAGGTTGTATACTTCGGGAGGTCGATAAGACCTCCAGGGCGATATTGGCCCCCTGTGCTTCTTGTTTTCTTGGTCATGCACATGATATGTCAAGGTCACACTGCCTCCGTAAATATCGATGTATGAGGGTTTTGTATTTTAGTATCTATCGTGATGCGGTCTACTTTCGACCGGAGTGAAGGGCCAAGAAAATTGAAAGATGATTTTTCTATTCGCTTCATACTCAATATTTTCGGAAACTGCGTGTGATCTTAGGTCACAAGGTTTATCAAAGCCGAATTACTCGTGTAACTAACTCTAGTATCTGATCTTGCCATATGGCCCCATTATAAATGTAATAGTTATTAAGAATACACATATATAGTCGATGTTTTAATGTCAACGTGTACTACACACACTATTCTATCGTACAATTGTAAGAACTAGTCATTCCCTCACTTCACCCCAAGATTCATCGACAACAGCACCTCACTTCACTTTATCAATAATATTACAAACAACGTATTGCTGACACTAGCACTGGACACTAACAAAGTTTCACATCACGTTAGCTGTAATTGGTCAATGCCACACGTAAATAATGCAATAGTCTAGTAAATCGGAATAGTCCATCCCAACCAAGTCACTTTCTACAATTGGTTAAGGCCGGAGGTCATGACACGCGACGCATACGATGCGAGTCGAACGAGCAACGCATATCCTGGAGCACAAACGTAGTGCTGTTCACAACGATAGAACACTTGATCATCATCTACAAGGTTCTTAAACGTACAACACCTGAACGTTATACGATCTTAGGGATGCTGCTCATATACAGGCTGGAAGGGTCATCCACGCACAATCTGATACCATGAGATCAGTACATGATTCTGGCTCCCTCAGTTTCAACGCTGAGAGTCCAGGATCATGTACTACACCCATGGTATCAGTTGTGCGTGGATGTTCCTTCCAGCCTGTTTAAGTTCTGAGCTGACACGATAGTTATTTCAACGTAAATACAGAAGGGTAACTTAAACATATTTCAACATTAAAAAAAATAACTATTGTAGCATATTTCAGTCGTAATCCTAATCAGATCCAGGTATTTGATAAAAATCCTGGAGCTGCTCAGGTCTATGATGAAATTAATTCTCCATTTTGTCTCCGGCTTTTCATGAAAAGAATCTTATCTCAGTAAAATCAAACACACCTTTCTAGACTGGGTTTGTATCGCCCAACTAGTCCAAACAACATCGACGCCTCCCGGGCTCTACGCCGTCCCGCCGGCTTAGAAATCCAATATATTGTAGGTTGAGTGGTCCCAGAAACCATAGCGCAAGCTACAATGGCGATGCTTAAGAACTACATCGGAGCCACCAAGCTCATTACGGACTACTCTGTCTAAACAACAATATTGAAGGAGTAACCGAACGATTAGAACGAACGACCACCTCTCATACGTCGCGGATGATCTGTTGCACAGTCACACGTCATGGCCTGACGAAAAAAGCAAGCATAAATATATGGCATGGGTCTACCATAAATGTACATTTATGTATGCATCAGCGTTAACTTTTATAGAAAGTGACATTGTCTAGGCAATTTGAACATCTTCATCTGACCGTGCACATCACTACACTTTCGCTACGCGTGTCACCTCGGAGCTGCCCGATTTTGCTGACATCGAGTAAACATACAAACATCCAAGGTAATCAGAATGATAGTTTACATAAACCTAAATATGTTTACATACTTCGATGAATGGGGTACTTGCTTTACTTTTAATTACCTGCTAAGAAATATATAAATGTGTCCTCTTGTTGATAGCATGAGTTAACGTCAGACAGAGAGGAGTATAGTGTATCATTTCCATCTGGGATCAGTGTTGAACAGAATTGCTTAATTTAAGGTCATAGGATCATAGGTAGCTATAGCTAGGCTTAATTAGGTATAACTAGACTAGTTTAGTTAAGGCGGGATGCTACATGTCTGTCGAACATTGAGGCGTCCCTTTATTTTTATTTCCTTAACCTTATGAGTTCACCTGGACTTTAGTTTGTTGGTATACGTATAATTTCGTAGAGTAGTTAGTAAGTAAGTAGTTAGAGTCTTGTTTTTTAATTTTGAAGCATTTTGCAAAATTATTGTTTCGCTTCCCCTCTCTAATCTAAAACTAATGTCATCTTGATGCGTATTAATAAATAAGTTGTTGTACAGGAATCAAGAAAAGTAACTTTTGGCTTTTATGAAAACTTTTTTGTTTTTAAACACTTAGAAAACGATCATTTCATCATCATCATCTGGCAGCCACACAGATGACGTCAGTTAACTGTAGTGCTATCTCTGTCCTCGAGGTGATTGGTCGGTCATAACAAAGGCATATCTAAAGATTATTACACCACTCTTGTCACGGTTGCCTACCAATCTTTTTACACTTTTCAAAACACTAATTGAAAAATATCCGATTCCTTGTTCTGTGCACTTTCAGTTGGTCTGTATCGACCCTGTAGCCACAAAATGTTCATTAATACGCGTCCCTTTTTCGATACTGATCCCCTAGGTTAAATAAGCCTTTATAGTGAGATAAGGCAAAAATTCACAACGTTCAGTTGATTGCGAGTCAATCGTGCTTTTTTATTATTATTATATAAGTTATTTTACCTGTTCGAAAGAACTATGATTTGACGAAAATCGATACGCGTGCATTCACAAAACAGCAATAACCGGAATCTATGTGACTTTAGATATAGGTAAATTTTATTAGAATTAACATAGCCATACGGATTGTTATAAACATAATGATTAATACAGTGGTAATTTTCGGTATATTGCGGTATTATAGTTGTAAGTTTCTTTAGCTATAGGTATTATTTGTGAGGATCGAGTCAAAGATACTCTCCTCACATAGTTTGTAATCTTAGGATAAGGTTAGAGGTGTACTGACACCACACAGGTAATGAACCCAAGCGTTACATCAACATAACTAAAACAGAAAAGTAGATCAGTATTTCTATCATTAACAATCACTAGTTTACGATACGTTCATCACTACTAGCAAACGATGTCTGATCTAGAAATTCTCGTATCAGACATTTATCCATTAAGTTACAACCTGGCAAGTTATCAACCAAAAAAGTAATAACAATGATTTATTTTAATAAATCTTACCCAGTGGTATCAGTATATCGCTAACAACAAGTTATGGTTCTGTTTCGATACTGCAATTTACTGGATACGTATATTACCTACATACGTATCGTATGACTGTATTAATCTCGTTGTGTTTACTGTACTTTCGCTAGATTTAGTTAAGGTTTAGGTGCGTTTCACCATAAGCAGTTAGCTCCATACTATCAGAGGCTACACGTGGCAGAATAGAACTTTGACCAACGTCATCAGTGTCAAAATCCCATGCAAGATCTTCTAAGGCCTAACATCTAAGATACCCCTATCACGGGATGAAGAGCAGAACCTTAAGGGAGGTGATAGCCAACGGAAACATGGGTTTTCCAAGCTCAGGCTACATGAGATCAAAAGGAGCCAAGAGCCAAATAAGTCGGGTCGAACCAAATAAGAAGTGCCAAAAAAGCAGTGTCAATCTAAGCAAACCCAAAATTTATTCAAGTAGTCCCCGACTGCCAGCAGGGCACCAACATTATTTTCCTGCACATTGGGCACATAATAAGTAATTTCACCTTTCGGAACGTTGTTAGCAAAGCTCAGTTGGAAACATAGAATAAAAAAAGCTAAAAAAAAATAGAATCATTCAAAAACAGTTAAAAATAGATCTTACGCTGCTTAACCCTGTCGTTCCCCGACTTTATAACAGAATATATATATTTATTTTTATGTTTCATAGATCGCTTAGCCGCGATGTATATTAATTTTAAGCAGATAAACTAGAAGAGCATGAATCTGGTTGGGAAGTTTGACACCAACAGATGTCACAGGCTTGATTCACCTTAGTTACTGTCACGACCAACAATATGACAGTGACATCTCGGCACCTTCTGGCGCTTATGTAGACAGTGATACCTATCTCTGAACACACACACACCGAATGCGCAGCAACATGTCGCAGAAATCGGTGGGCTTCCATCCACCTGAACAGTGGTTACTTCAGGGCCAAGCAGAGCGAGCGTAGCTCATGTTCAACCTTCACAACCAGATATAAGACCTCATGCAGAAGTAGTAGTAGAGCTCTTAGTGAACGAGCTCCTCCGGGGAAGTACTACCACCATACCTTTATCTGCCGCCAAGAAGCGTTGCTGTGCATAAAGGCTATGGGTGCCGGGTAAGATAACAGGCACTCGAGACATTCCATCTTTGTCTCTTGGATGTTAGACCTATAAACGGTACACTTATAACCGCACCGTACCGTATTTCTCAGACCGAAAGACATAACAAATGTTTATAGGAAGCGGTGACCACCTACGATCAGAGTCGCCTGCTAATCTGACATCCAATAATAGGTTAAGATAAAAAAAGAAAAAATCCAAAAATATGCTTTAAGATTAGTGATAAGAAAAGTACTTAATAATAATAAGTACTGAGCCAGATAAGATCACTGGCTCGCAATAATAGTTAGTAAGTAGTAGATAAGTAAGCTAAGTAGATATAAATTATTATTTACAAGTCACATAGGGAACCAAACCTAGGTAAGTTAGGTTAAGTTAGCCCTAGCAGTACCGGAGCATGAACTAGGCTAGTGAGCCTTCTGGCAAATGCCATAAAATCCCTTTGCGGTTATCCAAGGCCTAACAGTAAAAAAAAAAAAAAAAAAATCGGGTGTTAAGATTGCAGTGTGTGATCTCAGATACATACACGCATTCGATTTAAACCGGATTTGTTTAATTAGAAAGCTTGTCACAGTTACTTTGAACACCCACAGGCTCAAACTTCGTGAGAGTCTCGATATAGACAAGAGAATCTGCTAACAAAGTGGGTCTTCTAACTGAACATTGCTGGCCCTCCTTACTCGTCCCAGAATATAGAGGATGAAATACACTACGGGATAGCATTACTTAATGTCAAAGCACACAGCCGAAAAAAAAGATCTGTTCCCTCCTGGTACTTTAGCATAAATAGTTAATAGTTAATAGTCAATAGTTAGAATTAACAAATAGTTAATAGGATCAGGTTACCCATAAACCAAATAATGTTACAGATAGTAAAAACATCGGTTAAATTAATTTACAATTAATATTTCACCAGATGCGGCACGCATTTTTGTTCATTAGTAGATGTGTTAGTTTCAGTACAGTTTGTTCTATTCAGAATTAGTTACACACCTGAAATTGTTAATATTATTCGTATTTCACGTTCGTTTCGTCGTTCGTTGATTGTAAATTATTATATTATATTAGTTATATTATAGTAACTAGCGTTCGGTATCGACGCATTGGTGTTTATTTATAAGCGTTTAGTATAGGCCCAAGAACGAGTTGCACCACGCAATGTAATGTTGTATGTGGTGGGTGAAGTAAGGAACATATGCACCTCTCTGTCCGTCTCTAACTCTGTCTGTCGCAATGTAGGTATTTAACATACAACACATAACCATACTTAATATCTTAATGAGTACAGGTAGCTATCTTATAATCATAAGTATAAGTCCCTACGATACTGATTTGCATTCTATAGCGTAAATAAAATAGAAATAATAATAATACTATATACTTTTAATTATGAAGTCAAATTTTATTTGCTCTTATCACTGTGGGTTGACAACAACGAATGTTAAGTACATTTATTTATTAGCAAAAAGCAAACGGGAACGTTTCGATTATTCTAAATTTCATGATTATTATAATATATACTCATCAAACACTACTACTCTGACGCATTTATATCCAACTTTATTAATAAAAATCATTTGCATAGGTTAACGAACTTGTCTATTCAGCAATAGATATATCTTAATATTACATACTTAGCAGGTATCCCTTTCTGATGGACTAGTCAAAGACATCTGCAATCCGAGCGGGAATCTAACAAAATCAGGCCAGCGGTTATTGGGCTATTCCAGATTTAACTTACAACACCTGCTGTCCACCTAAATCCCAGGGCTAATGAAAACGAGGTCTTGTCATCTATCAGGCTCCCCTTATGTATCCTCTACGAGGCTCCTATCATTGTAATTGGGAGAGTGCTTACCCTGAATCCCGCGCCATATTCCCTTCAGATTAAACACAACTGTGAACTAGTTTATTCTAGATTGATGTAATAAATGTTTGATGTTAATTTTAACAATCAGTCGACGTGTATTCGTAATATTTAGTGTGATGTTCAATGTATTCATACAATATTAAACCATGTAATCAATTATGTCCAATTATTACAATTTATATTAAGTGTCATTTTAACATTTAAGGTTCTTCAAACAACACTACACTTGCTTCGTATATATTGATATTCGATGTATTATGGTCAATGTTTCGATTTGATATTAACTGTTTCACGATATTCTACCCTTTCGTCTTCGAGAACAGATATGTCACGTAGTCTTAAAATCTGTTCTCTTATGCTGATTTAAAACGAGTCACGGAAACCAAGTCAATATAAGTAAATATCATTTTCACCGTATCATATCATGAAACATAATGTTCTTATACACGGAGTCTACGTTCTCGTCATAACGAAGTACTTTTCACGTCAAATGTACACCACATTTTTATTCGCCTGACGGTACTGAATAGATAAAGGGGTCCTTTTGGGCACTTCAATTTTTTATAATATTATTGGACGATCAAAATTATTGAGAAAAGACGCGCACTGTGTAAGTAAGTGCAGAACACTTGTCGTTACCACGATTGACAGACGTGCAGTGCTCAACTGTCGTCTCTGAGAGTCAACCAGATGCGCTTCGCTTTTAGAATCAAAATGGTAATTGAACAAAATCGATATTAGACCCCTTTGCAAAGCGTTGGGACCAATGTAAACACGGATTAGATCTCTGCCTACATTGGCAATGTTCGTCTGATGAGGCGTACCAAACAAGCAAGGCGTGAAGATGGATGATAACATCTATTTATAACTACTTAAATATCCGTGTTAATTACTGTAAGCTCGTGTTTAGACAATATTATTGTCATTATACTTTCACCATTTGGATCTAGATTAAGTTCGATGTGTTTAGAGATTAAAATATTTGTGTCGGTGTAATTAATTATTTTATAACTGTGTCTAACCATTATTGGTATAATGTAAAATTTATTTTAATGTCATAAATGTAACCTTACTATAATTATGTCTACTTTATACTTTGATAGCACTCTGTCTAATGCCACGTACGGTGGATATATCGTTACTTCAAACATATCTGTTTAATTTAAGTACTCAAATACTTAAGTGCTGGACATGCTATCTGTACATTGCCCATTCTATCTAAAATATAGTTCTACGGATTGCTCTACACGCAACTCTGCTTCAGCAAATCTTGTTTTCATTTAACATACCAACATAACTTTCACAACTTTTTATGTAATCTTGAATTTATTATTTATGGGAATGAGTAGGGTTTCGTAAATGTTGGAATACGAGGTATGCACTAGTTACGAATACTACGGAAAGGCACTCTTTTTACTAGCAGGTACCAGACAGCATGTTTTCACTCATGTATAACCACTTTCCATGTAATTTTCAGTGTAGAAGTAAAATATTCAAAGACTTTTAAGGCACAATGCCTTCTTTTTATGTAATTTTAAATGTTAATAAAAAACGAAGTTTAAAAAATGTAACAAAATGATGTTTTATTTGTATATATAGTCCTACTCCCATTTAGGATTCCTACCGCCACTTTCAAGAAAACAAGTCTTGTTTCAAGCTTATAATAAGAAGCTCCTATTTGTATCCATCGCCTCGACAAATCACTATTGTTTAATTCCCATCTTGGTGATGGAAAAGAACGCATTTGCTTTAATAGAAAAGAAACAACTAGCTACCTTACCTTACCTTAAGCGCTTGCCGCTGTTACGAGTACAATCGCACTTACGAAAATAGTCTTGAAGCAAAATATAACTTTAATATATGGAAATTCTTTTAAAATTGAAGTAAAAATTATTATTTATTTATTTACTTTATTTTACAGAAAGCTTACAGACTAATAACAATGTTGAATGACATGATATGCTTAAAAACAATTGCTAATTAAAAGCTTCCACATGTATGTTAGCAATTAGCAAATCTCAAACAAAACTACTAATATTATAAAAACTAAGCATTTGATGTACAATTACATAAAAGGAGAAAAACTAAAAAAAAAAAACAAACAAGAAAGAAAAATTATACAAAATAGAACAAGGACATTGTGTCAAGCCGTGCGATATTATTATGGAACTATTTCTTATCCTCACCAAAATAGTCCCTATTTAGGATGCCTTTAATTTTACGTGCGCTAGTGTTGAATAAATCTATTTCAAATTGTAATGGTAAACTATTAAAAGCTTTTACAGCGCGTATGCAGAAGGCGTTCCGCCTGTAATTTGTAGAAGCAGTTGGTGCTTGTAAAAGTGGTCGCTTCCTTAGGTTATTTTGATTCGTTCGAATAAGTATTTTGCTGAGTAGATCAGGACAGTCAATTGAGCCATTTGCTATGTTCGCAAGAAAACAAATATCATCAATATTACGTCTAGTTTCCAATGGCAAAAAATGGTACCGCTTACAACGGTGATCATAATCACTTGAAAATTGTTTTGCTTTATAATCCAAATAACGCATGAATTTTCTTTGGACAGACTCAATACGAGATTTGTAGATCTCGTACTGAGGATTCCAGACTTGTGAAGCGTACTCAAGGTGGCTACGCACGAAAGAGCAATAAAGAACTTTAATAGGCTTCAGAGAACGAAAGATGGAGCAATTTCTTATTATAAATCCTAATGCTTTAGATGCTTTATTAACAATTGATTCTATGTGGCCATCAAAGAGAAGTTTGCTGTCATGTAATACGCCAAGATCTCTAATACTATACACTTTAGTAATGACATGGCCGTCCAACGTATATCCCGGACCAATCAAAGAATTCCGACGAGAATACGCTACCTGGTAACACTTGGAAACATTTAGTTGTAGTTTATTATTTTTACAGTAGGACATAAAACTGTCAAGATCTGACTGAAATTCTACAGTATCAGACAAATTGCGTACTAATTTAAGGACCTTCATATCATCTGCATATAGTAGAATATGCGAGTTTTGGAAGTATTTTTTAATATCGGATATAAATGTTATAAAATAACTTTGTTACTAGCACTATGGATTTTTGTTGCAAATTTGAGTGTTACTATTTAAAATGAATCGGAACAAAGTTTTTACTTTACAAAATCTGTCCATGTCTGGAGTAGCAGCTCCGATACGTCAACTCGGCTATAGCTTGGCTGACCTGGCTGGCACAACATTGCCACATGAAATTCAGCACGTGAGCGGTGTTGCACTGGCAATAACAGTGTGCTGCAGGCAGGCTGCGGGAGGGGTGAAAAGGGCAAGGGTGGACCAAGAGACGCAAGCGCGGCGACGGAAAGGCGGTTGACCACACGCCACACCGCGGTTCGTGAGCTTGTCCTGAGGCGAATCATTTAGGTTACGATTCCGATTAGTGTGCTTTACAAAAGGGAGTTTCATACAAAGCATAGGTACTAAATACATAATAACGCTCGAGTTGATATGGTTACGATCCGTTTCCGAGTCGATATGTGTGGTATGACCTTAAGGATGAACTAGTCGCCGACTCGAACTCACGGGTGGGCCAAAAAGCACGCTGTCTTATCTCGCATCGTGTCAGACACAAAAGCCTTTCCAAAATTAAATACCTACAGCGCATAAAAAAATATGGAAAGTTCTTTGGAAGATCGAGTTTTATGAAAAACCACAACATTAATCAATTAAATAAATAAATAAATAAATAATGCTGGACAATCCACACAGCATCATCTAGCCCCAAGCTAAGCAGAGCTTGTGTTATGGGTACTAGATGACTGATATACTTAATACTATACATTACATAGATAGATATTTTTATTATACATAGCAAATACCCAGAACACCCGGAACAAATATTTGTAGATCGTACAAACATTTGTCCCAAGGCGGGAATCGAACCCGCAACCTCCTGCGTCGCAGGCGGACCTTCGCCCGCCGAGCCACATAGGTCGTCAAAATTAGAAATAGAATGTAACTCTCCTATAATAGAGCTTTGTCTATTTTACACTAATTTCATTGGTTATTTACGGCCACAGATGGGTTGGAATTAGCAAGAAATACAAATGTTCGTGGGCTAATAACTTTTTAATGGATTTTTTATTTTGCTATTCTGTTTCCGTACAGACAATATTATGATCGATGTAAGAATGCCAAAAACTATGGAGTTATACCAAATTTTGGGGAGAGGGAGGGTGGGGGGTTTTATGGAAAAAATACACAAAGCTTAAGTGCTATAAGCCGCACAAAAAGTCTTGAAAGGAAGAACATTGATCTGTAGTGAGCTTCTCACGCACCATGTGGCACTGTATTAGTACCTAGTATACAAACATAGTATTTATTATTATTACCAATCTTAAAGGCCACATTTCTTCTCTCACGTATCCGGTATAATTATTGCATTCTGTTGCCAATCTTTAAGAAAGGAGTCCTACCATCTTCTTCCGCGCTGCAGTTTCCTGCTGTGGGGACCCACTGTGTAGTTATTTTAAGTTATAGCGTTTTCATTTATTATGTCGTATTAAGCATTAAATTGTAAATGCAACGAGATAGACTTCGTAGTCGACACTATCCATGTATGGTGTGGATTGGCGCATGAACACTGAAATCTCCATACAGGGATACCAGTGCTTGTGTTAAGATAAATGGGATATACACGTTTTGGTTTTGGTATCTGTAGGAGTGGTAGACAGGGCTGTCAAATGTCTCCTCTACGCAGACGACCTAGTTCATGCACTGTCGGCGGAACGCTTGCAAGACATGGTGACTGTGATGAATGGAGCATATACGTTGGAAAGAATCAATATAAATGTGAACAAGACGAAGGTGCTTGAAAGAGAGGAGAATGTTTTGGTGTGTGATGTGAGCATAAGTGATAAAGTGAGTGAGGAAAGGAGAGCACGGTTGGCGCACGGGTTGAGCCATCGGCTGCTACGCCGCGTGTCGTGGGTTCGATTCCCACACGGAACAAATATTTGTATAGCCTACAGGTAGTTGTTTCGGGTCTGGCTGTTTGTGTATGTGAGTTTAAATGTTGGTAAACGCACCCGTCTTTTTTTTTAAGAGATTTAGAGAAGAGAAATGAAAACAAAGTGAATGGCTCTATATCTATTCATATTTCTCTATTCAACCAGTCGATGTTCAAAAAGGCTCGTCTGACTGTGCACAATCGCAAGTGGCGTGCGTGTATGACCAAATGTATGAACGCAAACGAAGCAAGGAGTAGTAAGGATCGTAGCAGGTGGCGTTGTGTAGTTTCTGCTAACCACAATGGGTAAAAGGCGTGAGTTTATGTATGTATGTATAGGCTCCGCGACCCTGAGTAACCCGGTTGTAATACCATCATCACCGGGACTTATATTGTACTTCATGCATCTGAACGCCTGGTAAACTTCATAGCCAGTAATACAATGATAATTATTTCTGGAAATTGTTAAAAAAAAAAAAAACTTTTACACATCAGAAAATAAAAAAAATAATTTAGATTTAGATTAGGTCGGTGTTTCCATACATGACTACTCCGAGAAGAAACACCGAAACAAACTCCAAAGTTACTTTTAAAGTCCAGACATTATCTTGGTCAGATCATCTGAGGACCATTAACGCGCCTAAGATGGTCTTTTGAGGAACGAGCCATATGAGTGCATCTGTCCCGTCAGCAATCGTAGAGCTCAACTCAGAACTGAGGAGCTCAACGACTAATAATACCAAGTAACATTTGGGTGGGCCACATAAAGTACTCAAACTGCCAGACAAAATTCATAAGTAATTATTGTACCTAAATAGTAATAACGAGGGTCTCTTCAGGACAGGACTAAACTTCGTTTGTGAGTCGGGAACTTTGATCAACGGAATCAAGAGATTTATAAAACTCAGTAGGTAATTATCTCAATAAGTTTAGCTCAATCGGTTTTCTTAACCGGTATTATCTTTCAAATTCGTGATTGAAGACCTTCCAACAGTTCCAACGTCTGTTCCGAGTGTTATTATGTGGTTTAAGACATCGATTTATTTGTTAATGAAGCTTGAATCAAATAAGATGTGTGTTAAAGTGGTGTTAGACTAATCTGACGCTCCTTTTTATAAGTACATCATCATAAATTTGTGTGGGATACTATTTAAGCAAAAATAACAACTTTTTTTGTCTATAATCATGGATTTTGCAGCTTGAAACCCGACATGTCAACAGTGGTGTTCTTTTTTTAAGTTGTTCTTTGATGTAAATGTTTGTTGTAAATCAACTTTTTATTCGTTTGCATATAATTACTAGCTGACCCGGCAAACGTCGTTTTGCCATATAGGGGTTGGTGATAGGAGGGTGAAAATTTAGGGTTGTATGTATTTTTTAATGCCACATTTTTAAACCAAAAAAATAAAAAATAAATGTTTGGAGTAAACCACCCTTATTATTTAGGAGTATGAAAGATTGATGTTAGCCGATTCCATATTCCACCCGATATTCACACAAAATTTCATACAAATCGGTCTAGCCGTCTTGGAGGAGTTTGGTAACATTGTGACACGAGAATTTTATATGTATATTAGAACTAAATGAAGTCTTCTATAGAAACAAATCAGATTCTTGTTGACGTTTCAATAAACTATTAGCAGTCGTAGTTCCACGAATATAAGCATTTTCCAATACTTATGTACCTACTTATATAGTTTAACTTAGTAGTTGTATTTTTTAACAAGCATTCAAACTCACATACAACAAACAACCAGACCCGGAACAACTATCTGTAGGCCATACAAATATTTGTTCCGAATCGGGAGCAGCCAATCGCTCAGCCACTGCGGAATCATACGTTGCCTTCTACCTGGCTCAATTCGCCTGCAGGAACTTGTTGCGGAGTTCCGATAGTCCGCAGACATTCCTGGCTGCAGCATCAGGCCAAGGGTAGGTAAAATACTCAAGCATTACTTAACAAAGAATCGTTGAATGTGGTTTTTATTGTGCCAAAACAAATACCAGAACCCAATACACTGCAGACGCTATTTTATGGGTTACACATCACAAGCAAGGCACCATCAGGCGACGTCGCGTGGTGGGAATAACCGTGTTAAAACTCGTATAAATCCATTTGATTGGTCAAAACTAGTTTTAAATAATGCTTAAGTACCTATAGCGTAAGTTTCTGTGATACGGGCAATAGTGTACCAAACTCCAAACGTTTGCAAGGACAATAAATTACGTACCTACATTGGTAAAGCCAAGATCACTGAACCAATCAGAAAAGAGCTTGTAATATTCAAAATGGCTCAACACATCATCTTGAAACAGGTCGAAGGACGGATGAGCGTACATTCAATTTCGAGCCCCCATTTTGTGGCTCGAATTGGCCCTTTGGCCCAGCCTGACATTCGCAGATCTATGACACTCGTTCTGGCTAGTCATTTCTAAGTCCTAAAGTGTTACAACCAGTTTTACAAAGAGGTTCGTCTACTATCGTGGTACCCGGCTACTGGGTGGTGTTGGTCAAATAAGCAGTCGCTCCATGTCAAGTACTGATGTTCAGCTGCTTCAGATTATACTGCCAGATGTCCTCAATATAATAAATAGTCAGTAAAATGGCTACGAAAATGATGAGTCCTGTTGCGTCACATGGCGTATAGAAACTTCCTTTGCAACGCCGCGCCGCTACACTCTTGCAGAGACGGAAAAAAATTAAATGGAAGTTCCACATTTGCGGAGGCGGTGCAGAGGTTCAGTGACCACCCTAGAGTGACAACCTGGACGGGTACCTTCATTAAATATTGTCTTAAGGTCAGGTCAGGTCCCCACCGGGAGCATTCGCCTGTAATGTAACGTTACAGAGTCGAGCATTACATCAGTGAGTGAGGAGAACCGAATATTAAAGTGCGCATACCCGTAACTTCTTGAAACATCTTCTACTTATTAAGCTACGGGCAAATGTTCATAACTGAACTTGAATTGTTACATTACAAGCGAATGCTCGTCAGTCAGGGAGGCATTATTGTAATGTTATGCTCAAATCGAATCTGAAATGTTACATTACAGACTAATGTTCGCAGCGACGGAGAGCCTCTGCCCTCTCAGTCACAGATTGCAAACTCTGCCTTTGAATGGTTACATACAAAGATCGATCCTTAGATGTGGATTGCAATACGTTATTGAAATAGGCAGTTAATGTTCCCACATGTGAGGCTATGTCTGGGTAGTAAATAAAAAAACAAATTTATAGTTTTTCCTTTATTTATCAAGTACTTCCTAAATACAACATACATAAAATCTTCAAAGTATATATTAAAAAAAAACGCAAAACAGTAAAAGGTGTGGTTGACTAATTTTCCATACATAGTGTAATGAACGTTTCACATTTTCTCTTATATATGAGAAGTCATAGTATAGGTACTACTTAGAACTCAAGGTCCAAGTATGCTGCATACAGGTATCAGAAACTTCTACTGCGAAATGATAACTTACAATATTGTTTTATCATTCTGAAGAACTATGTGTTAAATAAAAGTAAGAATTCGAAAGGATACTATAACGTTACAAAACATGTTTTTTTTTCACATTTCCCACAAATACATAAAAAGTTTACCCGTTATTTTTTTACAAAATTGTAAATTTTCACAAAATAATTTCAAAGATTAAACAATAATTTGTCCCTATATGCGATTCCTTTACAAAATTTTATTTTCACATCACCTTACACATAATTTCGTTCAGTATCTAAGTAATAAATGCCCAGTTTTACCAACACCAAAAGACATCTAAATTAATGACTAAGTATGATAGCACATTAGATTTCAATTCTAATTTAAATTCATTGTTTCAAAGTATGGCCATCAAATAATGCGCTTACATTTCGGCATTAAATCAGATAGCATCTAGTGTTAGTGGAAACAGACAATTCCTAACTAATACAACATACTCGGTCAAAACAACACGTAAGTCAGTGGGTACAGATGAAATACGAAAACCACTCTTAACATTACGAAATAAAGGTGCCGTCAAAGTTACCGTACCGTACAGTTCACATATCTGCACGGCGCTGGAAAAAATACAACCCACTATGTCCATACTATTTCATAACTTCACATAGGTCTTCAGTGTGACAAAAGAAATAAAAACACTGGATATTAAGTTTATTTTTATTTTTACTGTAACCTATTTTGATGTCTTTAAGAGTACAATAAATTGTGATAAAAAATAAGAGAAAGCTTGCTACAATTATTTATTCAGACCAAAACAGGTATTGACTCGAGATTACATTACTTATGACTGTAAAATCGTTTACGTTGGAGTCTTTATAGCACTAAATAAGCCTTAAAAGTATCAGGATAGAGAGGACGGACTTGCCAGTCTACGATGATTACAAAGGAAAGTTTCCACATGTCTAAACGCTTAGCTACACGTTCTCTTATTTGCGCAAGTTGCAATTTATAAAAGCAAGCATGCAACTGTAAGACGGTATAACAGTGCAAGTAGTTTGCTATGATGTGGATGCCTCAATATGCTGTTTGTACAAGATGCTTGCGCAAGCAAGATACTGCGTGTAACGGGCCGCGGCTGCAACTTATGAGAGGTATTTGAGAACCTCGAAATACAAGCAGACATCGGTGGGAAAGAATTATGAAAACATAAATAATTAAAATTAAATTTGTCATTACCAATACAACATTTTGCCTAACCTTTACCAACATATAATGGATATTAATTAGTATTCATTCAAATAAAGACCCTTGATATGCTAATTTAAGATATAAGTATTATTATTTATACTTTTTTATTATGGTATCTTAATATTATTTAGAATATGTACGTCGAGAAATATTGTTGAGCTGATCAAATTAAAAGTGTGAGCAACATACTAAAGCAAAGGGAAAATGTTATTCGTTGTAAAAAAAATTGCCTTAAACGACAAGTTATAAGTGATGCAAATAAGTATCAAAAAATATATTATTTATAACAATCCAACATATTTACCGCAAGTAAATAGTGCGCAATATTATTCAGCTGATCATGAATTCATTATACTATGCACTGTTCTGTTACATACATTTTTATCTTAACATAATATGTGTTTCTTAGGTTTAAAATGACATTAGTAACATGTCTAAACAGGATACAATGTTAGGTACCTATACAATTCGGCTGCTGCATATCAAACCCCAGTTAGGAACATTTTTAATTAAATCATTAAATCGGTTTTTTTAAAACACTGCTTCAATTTATATTTTGCATTCTCCTGGAAATGTCTGAAGCACGTCCTGGGTTATGATATGGGGCAGCCGCCTTGTTTATTGTCCACAAGTAACTACTATAGTTACTTAATCTAATTAATGAATATAATTTATTCCACAACCAATGTGTTAGTACATGTCGTATATGTAAGCATAAAAAACGAATCCTCCAAAATTAATCTTTTTCTCAAATTATATTACAAATTGTCATTAGCAGCCAAATTAACAAAAGTCTTTGACATCAGTCTAAAATTCTAGATAAACAAAACACTATAATTATAAATACCTACTAACCGTTTAATCATTACTAAATTAAACTATCGGAACAAATCACAACGCACTTAAAAACTGTCAATATTGATTGATCAATAAGTTGCTGTAAGCAACGAAAATGAACTATAAAACGAATGAATTAAGAGTTATTTCTCCAAAAACGTTCGGCTGCACTGATGCGCATCGAAAAACTATGTATGTATTATTATTATTATGACACTTATACGTGAAGCGAGAACTTCGGATAGCTTTTAAAGAATATTACGCGCACGGTCGAGTGCGTGATTACGTATAGTTAAAGTTTATATGGATAATAAGTGCACAATGCTAAAACAGTCTAGTTTCGACTACTAGTTATTATTATTATTGAATAACACTACTCGCTAGGGAATACTAGTGAATATTGTAAAACTGTTAACCTAAAGTACATGTGTTTGTATAATACTACTGTACGAATATATAAAGTATACATATGTATGAAGGTACTCTATTTATTATAGGTATATATTATAGGTACTCGGTTAATACTCGTAGGTACGGGTTGGCTAAAAAGCATTAAAATGAGGCTATTATTCTTCCAGGGAACAAACTAATTACTAAGAGGCTCAAAGGTTAAAGTCGATGTATCGCATGTTAAATCAATTTTCTTTATAAATAAAAAAGGAGCGCCATTTTTTTTTACGTTCCAACCTGTACCGTCTAACACATAAATTGTACACGAATAGGTAATGATAATTTAAAGTCTTTATCACAATATGGAAAACCATCTTAGTCAATAATAAGGACGTCACTGACAGAAAGGGAATAAGAATTTTGTACAACAACATAATAATCAGACTTTAAAGCAGTACGTTTAAAAAAATACATCTAAAAACCTTACCCGTTATTTCTATACAAGTTACTCCTCACTTTAGTAATTTCTTTTTTTTTTACAAAATATCCTTTCCTTTCGAGACACTCTCAGCCTAATAATAGCAAAAAGAAATGTCCAAAAGTAGAATATCGATACATATTTAGAACTAACGTTCACTTCACGACAACAACAAATTATAAAATAAGACGGGACGGTATCGATTTTTCACGAGCCACACATGCTTTAATGAAGAAGCTAATATCATTTGAGATTCTATATTATAAAATACCCGACTGCAGTCTAATAGGATAGTTAAGCTAAAAAGCTGTAAAAAACCACTAAACGAAAAGCTGCAATCTACTAACGTTAACGTTATTGTAATGTTTAATATTATTGATTATTTCCTAATCTTTACAATTACACTTAAATTACTAAACCGGCTAGAAACTTAAAACTAACATTCCTTCTTTAGTGCATCATTTCGATGTGATAGTGCTGAGTAATTATTTAACTATATTAATATTGGTATACATGATGATCTACGAAAAAGAGATTCTGAAAAATGGGTTGTGTAAGTAATCTACTTTTGATCGGAGCATACTGTTAAAGGTGCTCTTAATAATATCAAATTACAACATCAGCTGATTCTATTTCTACAAGCTCTCATCGGCTATATAGCCTGATTACATCAAAGTTTTTGTGTAGTATAATAACTGTTACTCCCGGCTTGCTGTTACTGTCGTCTGGTTACTCCCGTATGCCGTGTTCATTGGCTGCTTAAGACCTGATGAAGTCCCATTGGTTGGTGGGTTGGTTGTCGCAGATAACCATAATCAGTGGCTCGCCTCTGTAAGCTCGGTCGACTCCGAGGCACATACCCGCAGCGGTGTTGTATATTGGGCTTCCAGCCTGAAAAAGCCACAGTATACAATTAATTTCACATTTTCTTTCTTTCAGGGTTCGAAGAGATAATTATCAAGATAAATTTGTGTTGAAAACTTTGATAAATATAATCGAAAATATTTATTTTCACGTATCGTAATAGTTGACCTGCCAATGCAGTTAAAAAAGGATGAGGATAATTTACAACTCATTCTTATTCTATTTTTATACAAGATTTTGAACTTTTTAGTTTTGTAATTATAAAAGAACGATAAATTAAGGATTTTTTTCTTCTGAAGTAAATGATGATACCCAAATACCACTAACATAAAGATTGAAAAGTTTATTATATGTTTTATAACTATCTAATCATTGTCGAGAGGCGTATTTATCTTGATAATATCGAACCCCGATTTCTTTCCAAAAATGGGCAACTTACATAATGATCGCAACAAAATAAATGATTGAAGCACAATGCAAAGGTTATAATAGAGAGAGATATCACACGAAACAGGGAAATGTCTGGGACCCGTATGAATAAATCAGAACAAGTCAAAACAATTCTACATTTGGGTGACAGTCCACAAGTAAGGGTAATTTATTAATACGGGTCAAGGTAATGGATAGAAAGATAGAAAAACATTTATCTGGAACACGCACAAAATAAAAACGAGAACAATAAATTAAAAGCTGACAAGTGTAAAAGTAAAATTATTTATAACAAGCTTTAATTCCCGCGGTTTTACTGGCAATCATTTAGAATTTTACAATCAATCCGGGTTGTACTCAGCTTGTGATAATATAATTCAATCATGATTCGAAACACACGTGGCGCCATCTATTATCATAAGGACGTTACTGTTGTTTTCCTCTGGTATAGAAGGCTTTTACGGGATGAAAGGTACCCTATGGCCGTTTCTGTACACCTGACAACGTATATGCAAAATTTCAGGATGCTCGGTTCAGTGGTTTAGGCGTGAAACGGTAAAAAACGGTTTATAGTATTAGTTAAGATTATTAGTACTGTACACGTCTGTCGATAGTTATATCTACGGACGTATACACTAGTATACGTCCGTAGATATAACTATCGACAGACGTGTACAGTTGTATCTTGGATCCTAGGGTCCTAAGGTCTAACTTCTAAGGTGCGGCCCTATGAACTTCGGCCTATTTAAGGCGTTAGTAGTCACTTGATCTGTGTTCAATTCCAGAATTATACTAATTACCCACAGCAAAGTGTAAAAGTTGATCCTTTTTTTAAATGACTTTTTGTGAGTAATACTTTCTTTTAAATTTAAATTACTTTTTGTCAATAAAACATTGTATTGTTAAAATTACTTGTTATCAATAAAACTTTTTTTATTTAAATTAAAATAAATACATACAGTTAACCTCCTCCCGTTTTATGTCGGCTAAAAAAAACCTGCACTAGACAAAAAAGGCTCCAATTAGGCAGAATAATAAAACATAATTGCGCAAACAAGTAAAAAGTAGCACATGACACTACACGGTAAAATAGGTAATGTATAAGCAAGTAGGTATGCACTTTATGAAGCGAAGTTCAATATAACTAAGGGAATAAATAAGGAAGGAGATATGGTAAAAAATTTAGAATCGATTGTATTTAGTAGAATCTTCAACAAAATTTTGCCCCTTATTGGCTAAACAATTACTTCATTATTATACTAACGTAATAACCAAGAAATACTTGTTTACTTTTGGTAAATAAAACTAAAGACAATACAAAACAAAAGTTGATCGGATACCATCGGTGGTAGAAAAATGGATTGTAAATTTTAGCAATAACTTAGCAAGAATCCTCAAACCAGTGGGCCGGTTTTCGTATACAGTTCCAATCAAACTAGATCACTCTCAAAAACAAAAGCGAATCTAATCGCGAGATCTGTGAATAAAATGAGTAGGCTTTCAAACCTAGGTACCTCTAGAGGTATGACAGACTAAAGTTTAAAAATAAATAAGTCAATTAACTTACAGTTTCCTTATAAACAACAAGACTGCTGCAGGGTGCCGAGTTGATGGCACTTACAATATACTAGAGCGAAGACATGTGGCTATAAGTGGTCTCAGAGCAAGATTCTATAAAACAATTTAGTAGTGTTGCCAATTGATAGTAGAAACTATATCTACGGGGGACTAATCTACGAAGATAATAAGTAAAGGACTCACAGCTCCAAACATTTTTTTCCACTCCTTTGAAGATGGCTGCTCGTTACACTTTCCATGGGTCAGAATTAAATTATTAAAAACATCATAGCATAAGTTATTGCCCAATTCCTGCTGGATGCTTATGGCTTTCAAGTCCCATCTATTTACTGGGTTAATAAACGCCACACGTTTGTATTCAGGCTAGAAACGAAACGTTTTAAGTGGTACGCATATTGGAAACATTTTTATTTTATTGAATCCAATTGAGTTTCAACAATACTCATGCGTACAAATGTTACTACGACAACTACTAAACGTTTCAGCCCTTTGACATATCATGCACAACACTACTTAAAGCTATTCGAAATACTTGGAAACTACTACATACATATAACCAAAGCCAAAGGACTACGCCCGTTATTGGTCCAATAATTGGTGGAATTGGTCCAAACAAAAAACACTGGCCGTCGACCAATCTTGCCAAACCCTTTACTCCGGTTTTAATTTCTCTTAACCAATCCCAAATTGCTAGACTGGCGCAAATTCAAACTAAATAAAAATATAAATAAATATTCTTACCTAACAATGCCGCCAAAAAGTCTAGAAACAAATCAAATATTGCAACACAAGGGTACTACTGGCCCTGTCAGAGGAGAGTCCCTAACCGAGTCTAACTGCAGGTAAACAGTACACACAACCGATCAGGTAATGATGCAGCAGATGAACTGGCCAAGAGGGGAGCGGAGGCTACAGTACACGGACCGGAACCATTAATACCCTTACCCTAGGCCCAAATAGAAACATGAATCACATACATACAGTATGGGAACAACAGAGAAGGAAGCTGGTAAACAAAGAATGCAGTTCCGGCGGTTCCAAAAAGGCTTGCCTGCAACCCCATCAGATTTAGCAGCGACAACATCCATAAAATTACAGGTATTTTAACCGGCTTTCACCGACATACATATAGCTCCTACATACAGCCCCTTACGCAGAGGATGCATGGAGGCAGTAGAAACGCCACGCCCATGTGCTCACAGAATGCAGGAGAGTGGCCGATGAAGAGAGCATGGATACTTCAATCGCCGCTACTAATGTTTTGCGAATTAAGTGTTTAAAATAAACTGAAAAACTACGCGTTGAACAACGCACAGTGAAGAGTTCCGTAGCCGGAATAAGTATGTATGCAAGCATAATACGGCTTAACCGACAGCAAAAATTGTAACGTATTTATGCGTTTGGAGCCGAAAATATCCCATAATCGCAAAATCTACGGAATTTTGTTCAAAACAGAATTTATTGGAAGGGATTTTTTTGATTGAATCAAGAGAGATTGGACGAATTTTAAGGATTCAGCTTTGTGAGTATCCACTGATGAGTCGATTTTGAGTCTGCAATATTGAGTTACACAGTTGATGAGAGTTGACTAATACAACAGAAAAATAAATACAGACTAAATACAGAACAGCTCGTCGACCCCTCATGCCAACGCCGCTGTAGTCCATAGCTGATGACAATCTACTAATACAAGCGTAAACTAAAGATATAAAATGTTTCTCACCGATATCTCATGCCAGTGCTATTTCGGTCCATAGCTGACGACAATCGACTTATACTAGGGAATATTGAAACATTAAAGGTGCCTCACCGATCTCTCATGCCAGCGCTGCTGTGGTCGGTCAGTTTATGCCAGTTGACTAATAAAAGAATCGTGATAAAAAAATGATATAAAGCAATGGCTCACCGATCCCTTATGCTTCCATTCCTGTGACCCTCCAAGTTCGTGGCATTTGCTCAGCTTTGGTGCTACATTGTTTGATGCGTCCAAGCACAGTGTGCGTCCTAATACCAGCTCAAACCGACTCGTCTCGAACCACATCTGTAATATGTTTGTAGTACATGTTTTTGTATTAATGTATATATGAGTCACCCCCTATTACATGGGACTTAAAAACATAACTGGCGAAACACCTCTGCCCATCCCTTCGGGGATGGTATATTACGTTATGTATATTAATGGGACATGGTATCTATACATATAATCAAACTATCTACTATAAAACAGCCGATATCTGATCATAGATATAAAAGAAAAACGAATATGGGGGTCTTTATTATAGTATCAGGAGTCAAAACAACAGTTTTTAGAATAATAGATATTTGTTCTAAATTCCACGCGTACGTAGTCGCCGGCAAAGTATATAATACACCACAGTTTAAATAGACTTTAGTGCAGTGACATGAGTAAGATTGTGCAATATCTTCGATTACAAATGGGTTATAATACATATGCTGGACAGCAATTGTATTACCTATATAGATATTGACAAGCTTGTGCTGCCCTCAGCTCGGTCACCATTTAAAACAACTTTTCATTAATTGGCGAAACTTCACAAAGAAAGCCTTGTCAGTGAAAAACTAAATTAAAACAATTACCTGAGTCAAGATCCTGATGCAGCTAGCAAGCACCAAGCCACCTCCTTTGGTCTTTACATCCTTCTCACTCTGGACGCATAACGAAGTGTTCCTCAAACGGATTTGATACGAATCAGTGTAGTTGCGTTTGCTGAAATATACAAGATATTGTAGTAAGCATGCGTGGAGTAGGTCAACTGGGGAAGTGAAAGTGTATTGATTTAATTAATTCACATAAATATTTACAACAGAGACTTGTGGCAAATTAGGCAGCTTGTCGGCAAAATTCAGGTCATTAATGAAAAATTAAGGAAATCTTTAGAGTATTTTTAGGGCTCATAACCTGAAAAGGAAAAAGCGAAACCTTTATGGGATCACTTCGTTGTCAGTCTGTCAATACCCTTTTCAACTGAAATTAATATCAAATAGGTACCTACGTGGGTTCTCCTCCAATAAATTTTTCTTTTGCTGTGACCGACAGGGTCCCACGATTGATACACGAAATGTTTACTTACCTAAGCATATAATTTGTGGAATCCAATAAATTATTGAGTATAGGAATAGAAGGTGTAAAAATAGACCTTCTAATTCAAAGCAATAAAAGATACGGCACAAGTTAAGGAAAAAGTCCGAAAATAGTTAATAATGAACGAAAAATATTTTAGCGATTACAAACTTACATTTGCAGTTGGGGAATTGATCGTGACGTACATCGATGTTTAGGAGATCATTTTATCAACTATAAACTTCAGTTTGTCCTTCAATCTTACCTAATCAGGTATTTACCAATTGATGAAAATGAGTCAGACTCGCACGTCTTGTCCGGTTTTTTAATGTGGTCTTTTGTGTAACGGTTTTTTAACGCCCCCGTTGTTAGTGTTACCTAATCCTCTAACGTGCAAGTTAATTTGTTCATGTTTTGCATAAAATTTTTTGGACACGAGATTTAGCGTTTTTAGTAGCGATTTTGACTTATTGGTTGATTAAATTGGAGCTGATATTATTGGGAGTAAACAATGATTTATATTGGTTTTAACCATGTCAGAATGTTAAATTGATTACAATGGAATATGTGAGGTCACGCTTTCTCTACACTAGAACAGTTTTGTACTTCTTTGGACTTTAGCTTCAAGTCCTGGTAGTAAACTGCCATTTGTGAAACGCTTTTGCTCCGAGTTCACGGGTGTGGTATAGACAAACTTACGGAACGCACCTGGCATACCGATATGGCCGATTTCAATGACGTATCTCAATCCCAATCTAGAGATCGATATTTAGTTTGTAACCAACCAATGGGCAAGTTGTATCGGAAGCAGCAGTTGAAGATCGCGACCAATTTATTTGGGGTCGGCGCAGCATATCTTCTTCTTTCATGTATTGGGATTGGAATTGAGATATTTTATTGAAATAGGCCGTAAGTCGACCACCATCTTATAAGTTGTCGTAACAAATATTTACTTGTCAAGGTGTCCTATACGCAAATTGCCATTTTTACCATCGTTATCGTTGTGTACCTTGTATGCAATTGCTGCAATCGTTTGCTGGTCTTTTTATTTTTAACCTACTGTGAGGTTATGTTCCCCTAGAGCTCTTGCGGCATATGAAAGATTTACATCTTCAGTGCCGATGAGTTCCATTTAAGGAAGGCAGCCGTGTGAATAACGACCTGATGAGTTTAATTACGCGGGAAAGCGTTGAAATTTCTTTTATAATTGTAGCGTTATCTAACACCTTAACTGCTAGACAACGAGACACAGTAGAAAATGTATTGTTGGTCGGTCAAGTGGCGTTTAAGGTGTTAATCAGTTTATAATAGGTCTTTACCTATGAAATTGCCGTTTTGTATGAAAAAATTTAAATGAATTTTTTTCATGTATTTTTTATTTGTATTAATCGAAGTAATCACCCATGCAATCAATGCATATTTGCCAACGCAGTGGCAGTTTATTGATGCCCTTCTTAAAGAAATCAGCTGGACGGGAGGCAACAAATTCTTCAAAGGCATTTTGTACTGCCTCTCGGGTATTGAATTTTTTTCCCGCCAAGAAGTTATCCAAATTCTGGAAAAAGTAGTAATCTGTAGGCGCAAGGTCTGGTGAGTAGGGCGGATGACGGAGAGCTTCCAACCCCAGTTCTTGCAACTTGGAGACCGTCTGCTGTGCAGTATGAGGTCGCGCGTTGTCGTGCAGGAGCAGCGGAGACGAGCGATTGACCAATGCTGGTTGGAGATGTGCCAGCTTCTCCATCATTGTGTTCAATTCTTCACAGTACACATCTGCAGTAATGCTCACCCCGTTTGGTAAGAAGCTGTGTTGAATCACACCGGCGCTAGACCACCAAACAGTGACCATCACTTTTCTTGGGGTAAGTTTTCGTTTAGGGCATTGTTTAGGTGCTGAACCAGGATCCAACCAACTTGCTGAGCGCTTGCGGTTATCAAACAGAATCCATTTTTCATCGCAGGTAACAATGCGGTTCAAAATTCCTTCATTTGTGTGTCTGTTGAGCAGTGCAAGGCACGTCTCGACGCGTACTTCGCGCTGGCGATCATTGAGTTCGTGGGGCACCTATTTGTCAAGCTTTTTTACCTTGCCAATTTGACGCAAATGGACCAATATTGTTTTGACGCTAACGTCGAAAGCTGCTGCTAATTCAGCCGTAGATTGTGTATCATCAGCTTCCACAATCGCCTTTAATTCGTCATTGTCGACCAAAGTCTTCGGACGACCGCGAGGTTCATTTTTCAGGTCGAAATTTCCAGAACGGAAGCGAGCAAACCAATAACAGGTAGTGCGTTGGTTTGTAGTGTTAGCTCCGTAAACGTCGTTGATGTTGCGTGCCGCTTGTGCCGCGTTGCTGCCACGACGGTACTCATATTCCATAATTACTCGAATTTTTAACGTATCCATGATGACGAAAAAGATTTAAATGCGATGAAAATGTAACACTAATCAATAAACAAATGACTACTTTTGGAAAAAAAAATCCATGTTTTTAAAATAAAATTAATTTAAAATTAGAATTCTTAGCCAAACAAAAAATATTTTGATTTGAAATGGCCAGTACTGCAGAACGGCAATTTCATAGGTAAAGACCTAATATGATTCCGACTTGCGTAACACGACACACATGGTACTTTCCCAACTTGAGTTGAAGATGTTTGTATAAAATCATGAAATCGTCGTAACCTCCACAAACTGCAAAGAGTATTGTCTACACTTTTAAGTATATGGCAACAAACACCTGTCATAAATTAGACAACTTACCGCGAATGCCACGGCTGGAACTTATTCTTCTCAACGTCATTCAAAGCCGCCATCCTTTTCTTTGCCATTGCGTCTTGTCCAGTCTCTAGTTCGGGGTATATGTTTTCCAGGTACCATTTAAATGATTTGCAGTTCAAGCTTTTGCGTAAATTAACTCTGGAGGACAGATCGCCGAGTTCTAAGCGCACCACCGCTGGATTCTGTTCAATCACTCGATTCTGAAAATGTTGAAACACATGATGTTGAATTCGTGCTCCAATAAGCTTCCGTCAGATATCTTACATTAAAGTCTCTTTCATCTGTTGAGATAAAAGTCTCATTTTTACATAGAAAAATTAAGAAGAAATTCTCCTGCGGCAGTACGATGGACGAGCTCTAATGCAATTAGGTAATCTATAAAATGTCAGTTTTTATGAAACATGAATCATCATTAATCATCTAGGTCCTAGATGAATGATAACCTAGATTCTAGGCCAACTAACTGCAGCTGCTGTTTTAGCTCATTTGACGCGAACGTACGGCACATAATGAATATATCATTTTTGAGATTAGATATTGTTTATGTTTTTTCATTTCTTTTACACTAAGCAGCACCCAGTCAGACTGGAAACCGAGCCGAACAATTACGGATTAATAATATTGTTAATGGTTGTGCATTGTCCTAAAAATGACCTAGGTCTCATGGTGGGACACAAAGGAATAGGTAACTATTGAACGCACTGTTTTGTCAACAAGCCATTATCAATACCATAACATGGTGTGGTGTGAACCTTTTGATCTGTACACTAACAATTATTGAAATCGACTGAACTGACGCACTGTGTTTGTGTATGTTAAGTTAAATGGGACAAGTGTGATAACATAAATACGATAAAATCATCATTACAGAACAATGGCGTCTGGCCTTTACGGTTTGTCAATAATTTTGATCATTAGCTAAAATTTTGACACTGTGTTTCTCAATGTGTTTATAACACGAGTACGACACTTCTGATTTACGATAATATCTGAGCTTTGTTTATTTAAAAAAAAAGTGTTTGACATGACAGGAATTTCTCCTATATCGAGGGTGCGTTTACAAACATTTAAACTCACATACACAAAAAACGAGACCCGGAACAACTGTCCGTAGGCCATACAAATATTTTTTCAGTGCGGGGATCGTACCCGCGACACGCAGCGCAACCGTGCTGTCTTTGTTCATAGCTATGGACTCGGGGCTATATAAGGCCGGGATAGACCGGGATCACAGCAAAGCTAATATAAATATAAGCCCTGAAGTACATTTTTCATGAAACATCCATATCCAGTCTTCAACTTGGAAAGAACAGTGTAAATTATGTATTTTTTATATTCCTCCGCTGCTCTCTGATTAATTTCGTTGCGGGATCCAAGACATTTGAATCGATTCGTCAATTTGAATTCTACTGAATACTACATACTATTATGAACCCGTTTGAATCGGTTAGGGAATAGTGTGAAAGCTTGACTTGAACTTAAAACGACCCAAAAAAAAGCATAAATAAATTCAACTGACCACGTATTCGTCCATCCAAACACGAGCCATACGCATGGAGTTATGGAGCATAAAGTCTTCTTTGTCTCCAAGAGCATAGGGCCGACGCTTCCGGAAAACATGGCCGACACGACTGCACGGAATCAGCTCCAGACTACCGCCGCACATCCAAATCTGGAATATTCGAAGAGGTTCATTATTTTTTCAATTCATTGGGTGTTTTCCTATGCTTAATTAAGATTCTGCATTCCCGATGTAATCGACTACTTTCATCTTCTGTTGACTGAGGTAATCGTGGCATTTGGGAATAAAAACAGCCGCACGGGTTGTTCGAAAGTCAAGCCACGCTTACCGAAGTCAGTCTGTGGATGCGTGGTAGTTCGTAACATATCGAGACTCCTCCGTGCTTTAGAAAGCACGTTAAGCCGTTGGCCCCGGCTGTCATTTGACAGTCACAACACAGTCAGAACTTTGAAAATCTGACAACCAGTCCTACTTAGGGTAGTGTGTTGCCCAGTAACTGGACAGATAGACAGTCGCCCCATGTAAAATACTGGTACAGCTGCATCCGGTTAGACTGGAAGCCGACCCCAATATAGTTGCGAAAAGGCTAAGCAGATGATGATGATCTTCTGTTGACAATGGAACATAGAACATCTTTGATATGAAGCCCACTTACCCTGAAAGATATCTCCAAGTTCTCTCCACCCCATACATTCATGCCTTCATCGTATCTGCCGATATAGTTGAAATATTCGCGGTAAATAGCGAATAGCCCGCCGGCCATCGTCGGTGACTTGATCGGCTTCACAAAATCTTCTTCAGCTGTAAAGAAAGACATACTATAATTGTGTTCGGTATATATTTAAGA
This sequence comes from Phlogophora meticulosa, assembly GCA_905147745.2. Taxonomy (NCBI): domain Eukaryota; kingdom Metazoa; phylum Arthropoda; class Insecta; order Lepidoptera; family Noctuidae; genus Phlogophora; species Phlogophora meticulosa. Next base: position 2,271,939 of record LR990517.1, on the reverse strand, counting down.
TTGGACTACAGAACTAATCTAAAGTAAAGAGAAAACTTTAATAATTTTTATTACATATATATAAACATGCTCAGAATTATGGAGAAGGAATTCAAAACTCTAAACCTATATAATGTCGGTCACGGGGTGACCACTTCTAATTATGAAATACAGCAAAGGTAGCATAATACCAGGAGCACCACTGGGACATTTTACCCAGAAACCCGTGAGACAAACCCCGTTTTTGCTAACTTTAACACGACTAGACTAGCGCTTGCATGCGACTTCGTCCGCATGAATGTCAGTTATCGCGGATGCACACTAAATCACGGATCAAAAACTATGCAATTTCCTTCCCCAGGATATAATCTATCTCCTCGCTAAATTTCATTACGATCCGGTCAGCCGTTTAGTCGTGAAATGATAAACCTTTAGTCATTGAAAAATTGTAAGCGTTATCGATTAAACTAAACGTTAATTGAACGGCGGACGTAAAGCAATTAATACATCGAGCTAAGATTAGCAAAACAATCAATAGAAACTGTAGTGTTCTAACTTTTCAAGGTTCCTTTCGGCAAATTATCCCATTTGAAATGTAGACCCCAGTTAAAACCACCTCGGACCAATGGACTGGACGAGTATTCGAACGTGTCGGCGTTGATGACATCAATGACTGGAGTGACAGCGCGATGGGAGAATCTGTCTTCGACCCTGTCCACTCCCTCCGAGAGACGTGTCAGCATCGGAGGCAACCATTCTATGTTCACTTCAATGTGAGAATCAAGGAACACTAAGACCTGAAACAACGTTTATTACGTCATATATTACGCAGCCTAAAAAAGTACTTTTAATAGCATCGTGAGAGTAGATTGCACTCACTTCACCGACGCTGTTTTCAGCTCCATACAGCCTCGCACGTATCAAACCCTCACGCTTGCTAGTCTTCAACAGTCTTATATTAAATTCAGCCCTGCTCTTTTCAGTCGTTTTCTTCTCCGCAATGTTATTGTCATCGTTTATATAATCTACTACATTCTCAACGTCAATATTGTTGGTTTCAAGCATTTCCTCTTCCATGCGCATTCGGTAATTCAATTCATTGACTGACTTCTGCACGGCATCATGCAGGCCATCTAAGTCACTAAAGTCATCAATTAGAATGATTTCTTTGAGATATTTCAAATCAGTACGATCCAATATTGAGTGAACAGATCGCATCAGAGTGTGATAGTGCTCGTTAAAGAAACAGATTATAACGGAAGCCTTCGGTAGTCTATCTGCATATTTTTGAATCCGACACCTGAAAATATATACAAAAGTAATAAAACACTACTTAATAAAACTACTTTTACATTGTAAAGACTATTTCAGTTTTATAATAATAATCATTTGAGGTGAATAAAAAAGACATTACGTACAGTACCTTTATACCTTTATAATTTTTAAGTAGTTTACCTAAGTTCATACTTACAGTTTATGCCTGGTATCAGGTAAACCTCTATGGTTTCCAATTCTCTGCGAAATCAGAGTGTTAAAAGCATGGACGCTATAGCCGCTATCACGAATCCTCACATCATCAGCATTCCGGATCAAACCAAACTGATTATCTATTTGGAACATCAAAAGGTGGTTATCAATTCATATGGAAATCAACACGTTACTATAGAAGAGATCAATAATCACGTTATGTGAGTATAATTTGACACACATACATAATATTTATGTACATTTCTACAGAATTGAATGTACAATCTTCGAGATCGAAAATCGTTTTAGGATTCTATAAAAATATGGTGAATAATAAAAAGCATACAAAGTAACTAACTAACATACACTGCAAGCTAAGTAAAAGCTTTTAAAAAGGAAGCGTGATGGTGCTCCATCTGTCTGTCTGTGTTATTTATTTATTTATTATACGAAGTTTACAATGCGGAAAATCTGAAATCATCTTCTTCATGATGGTTTACGTAAATAGTACAAAAAAGGGCCGTCTGTAACTAATTCCCTTTTTTAGTAATTCTCAAGAACCCACTTACAAACATACTGGCAGTGGCAAAAAATATGCACCTTTATAAATCTGGAATATACTTTTTCCTATCAATGTAAGGCACCATCGGTAGGAGAGTTCGAATATTATTAAAAGCCTGTAGTGTCCCACTACTTCACTTATATCCTTGCACTTGGACCAGTTCTTATTGAAGCAGTCCAGCTCATCCCAGCGACTCTGCCTGGGCCTGTACCATATGATCGTAAGTTCGGGCCAATGGTCGTACGACGTACGCCTGATGTGACGTTATTATATTAGCGATGTTACGGATACTCGTATTAACTAACCCGGTCTGTTATTGCGGGTAAATAACAAGGACCTCGTAATGATTCATTTAAAATGTACTAGGATAAGATGTCACACCGCGGCGTGACCTCTTATCCTATCTATCGCGCGCCGGGGCAGTTGGCCCCTTCAATGTTCAACAGAATACTTTCTTCTGACCATTTATAGAATCAAGCCCCCCAGGAGGAAGATATCTCTCACATCAATAACAGGACAATTGCATCTTGTTAGATGGAATGAAACTCAATTGCCGTGATAAGTCTGTCGCATATTGTGCAAAATGAGTGCACTACGCCCCCTCGATAAGTGGATCTGCGATTACCGTTCGTACGACATAACTATAGTGCGAGTCACCATATTAGTTGGAAGCTCAGCCGGCCACGCCGAAATTTCATAACATCGGTAAAAGTTGGTGTAACTAGGTGTGCTATCGAGGTCATCAGATTTTTTGTATTTTTAATAATATTTTAAAGTTTTCGCGTGTTCATTACGCGATTTTCTTTTTTTTCGGAATCGAATCCGGGAACTGTACCAAGAGTGTAAGGGAGTGACTAGCTTAGCTATCGAGGTCATAACATATACATAGGTCAAGGGTCAAGCTTCAGTGTGTCACTAAGTTTTGTTGCACAAACGTTACTCGTACATCTATTTTTCGAGTCCACGCAGCACTCGTCAAAAATAAGGAGCCTTGTTATGATTATGAAAAGAGATATGCACAGGAAATTATGTTGCAACATGCAGTGCATGCTGTGTTTGCTCATGGTATAAGCATAGAATAGCAGCTAAGAAAAAAATATGGTGACTATTTCACTAGCCACTAGTATTGGAATGGTCACCATATTTTATTCATGGAACATCAATTTTTCTATGCGTACATTTATGTTCGACGTCAACAATACGTACCTAAATACTGGAAAATATTAAAAGCAAAAAAACAACGTTTATCGACTATTCGAGTTACACATACGTACATACATAAACTACATTACACCATCTACTAAGATCCTTACATACTCTACTCATACGCTTCGTCTACGTTCATACATCAGGAAAAACACGCACGCCGGTTGCGAGTACTACCCACCTGACCATTTTGAAGAACCAATAAGGTCCATGGTGTACGTCCTTCTAGGGTGTCCCCTCCCAGCGATAGCGCGGATTACATCTGCATTATAAATACCTTTTGTTAGACGTATTTTATCCTCTCAACGTGATCAAACCAACTAAGCATGCTCTTTTCAGGTTTTCGCACTACATCTTGTTTGTTCTAAAACGTTGTTTTATAACATCATTCCTCAATCTATCATTGATAGACCATACACTACACATACTTCGTAAGAAACACATTTCTACCGCATTTATTCTGCTTTCATGTCTGTCTTGCTACATCCAACATTCACTTCCATACATCATTGTAGGCACTAGCACACCGTTGTGAACAGCCAGACGACCCTTTTTGGACATCCACTGGTTGTTCACAACGCCTTGTATTTCATTTCCCGCATTTACTCTCTGTTTTTCCACATCTGCATCAATATTTCTATCACGAAAAAAATATTTCTATGGCCTACAAGTATTCGATCCTGGTCTAGATGTTTCTATATGTGACGTTAAATGTCTATAAATGCACCCACGATACCGTAGAAATTCCTAGTGTGGGGCAACGTTAAAAAAAACACCAAGTGTTGGTGTTTTTAGCAATGTAGCATAGCTTGAAATAATCAGAACGTTAAATACTTCACAGACTTACCCAACGCATTATCCGGATGTGCAGTCATCTTCAATCCAAGGTGCTTTGCATATTTTTCTTTCAGTTTCATCTTGCTCAGGTAGTCAGATTTGCCTTTGTTAAGCTTCCATGTGTTGCCTGAAAACTTCTCCCCAGGTTTTGCATTGTCTAACAGCAAATTCTTTCCCTCTAATGCTGCAATAGATTTATCATTGTTCTTTATACGGTTCTTCTCGTCTGTATTTACAAGGCGATAATGGATCCTGTGCTCAGTGCTATTAATGATACTGTCACCTAAAATGTATGAAAAATGATGGTGAGGCGGTTTTGTGAAAGCCAAGCATTTTGATTTTATTAATAAGCATTTCATTCGATGCTATTAACAATAGTATTACCTTCAAATATCAATTAAAATTAATGCTTAGTCAAAATACTGAATGTAATACATATTTATAGGTTAAGATAATTAAACATGTTTAATTAATAATAGTACTTTATGCACCCAAGGGATATAGCAGTGTATTACGTCATGGGCGCCATATGGAATCAAGGTGAAACTAGAATCCTGAATATAGCTAGGTATTCAAGCTAGCCTAAGGTGAAAACACATTCATCTCTGAGGAGAATATTCTACATTTTACACTTTTTTTTTTGAGATAATTGAAAGTATACCACTAGAAACAAAGTATTTTATAAAAGCTTTTAAATGTTGTAACTATAGAAAACCTTATATTGTTTGATTTGTTACTCCAGTTGTTGCGATAAGTTATATATTTTGGTACGTTCTTTTATTGCATATAATGCACTATAGCGAATAGGCATGAACATGACAATGTCACAATGGAAACAGGGCTCCTAGGCACAACGACTTACTAAAGTTTAATTGCAATCGGGAGACTTACGAAATGATATGGCTAAAAAAAGTATGGGCGGCTGCCCTTAGCATGTATATAAATTTCTCTCTAGCTCGTAACATTCAAATATTCATTCATTATTACGTGTTTATTACTCTCCTAGAACTTTCATGAATTAATCAAATAATTAAAAGATGTTTACTTGCTTTCCCATGTTTTTTGTTTATAAAGGAGAACACTAGATTATGACGTTTCGTTTTATGAAAAATTTGGACAATAAACATTCTTATAAAGATATTGTCGTAAGCTGAAATAAACAGCAGGTCTTGATGATATCAGTTAATGGCAAAGACTGTTGACAGAACAATGATGGACGAGAACAATTATAATTGTATTTTTCTTTCACCTTTTCGATTACCTTTTAATTGTATTTTTCTTTCACCTATTCGCTATAATCGATTATGTTACTATCCATGTTCAATCGAATCACATCATATTTTTAAGATGTCATTAATTATTAAAATATGCTTTGGATTTGAGCGAAACGCCGTGTACTTATGACAGACTTAAGTTTTCGCATTTGTCACACGCGCATATAACACAGAATCTAACAAATAACTAATAAGCAGTGTTACTAACGTATGGGGTAAATGTGTACATGTGTGCCAGTCGATACTAGCTGAGAAGTCAAGCTGGGACCCGACGCAGCCTAGAGGTGATGAGAGTTACCAAGCTTACTGAGGGTGTTATAATGAGTAGGTGTTTTTTTCATATTAACTAATGTAATTAGGTTTTTCTAGGTTCAAATGAATGCCAACATTAATCATTCATGTTTTGCAACTTCTGAATTCGGAAATAGCTGGGGATGTCCGTTTATTTGGGCACACAATGGTGTGATTTACTTATGGCCGTTCTGTCACAAGTGCACAACATCTTGCATGGAAAGGAAAAATTCAATGTTGCAGAATTTGCCAAGGTAATTTTTTTTACACCTTACCCCACTCTAGGTATTTCTCTTATACCGTGGGTGTGTTTACAAACGTTTATAGCGACATACACAAACAGCCAGACCTAAACAACTACCTGTAGGCCATACAAATATTTGTTCCGTGCGGTAATCGATAACGACACACGGCCAGCAGTCAATCGATCAGCCACTGCGCCAACCTTGCCGTCAATAATGTGTATGTAGTCTTTTATATTTCATTCCCATTCGATAAAATATCGTCTGTTTCCTTAGGTTATAAACTATGCGTGTCATCCCTGTTGGATTTGACATCAACGGCAATCAAATCAGGATCGAAATCGTGTTAATCTTCCTAGACCTACATGAACCATAGATCTGTACCAGAACCCGTTAAAATCTGACAAATTATAAGAGGGCTGCAAAACACTTCAATACACCGTGTTTCATTTAATGGTTGTATCTTTGGACAACAGCTGCACATAATCCCAGGATTGTTTGTAAATAAGAACATATACTCAAATTTCAGTGCAAACCAAATTAAAGACGTAATATCTAATGCAAAGACTGACAAACCAACATTTAATTTTGAAAAGGTTGGTTGGTGTTTATTAAGTCGAAGTGTGCCCAGACCTTGATAGAATTATTCATTTAGGCGGATCGAAACCTTAACTTTTAAGAGGCTGAATTAAATCGAGGCATACCAGCCATAGAGTTTAGTATTTGTAAATAATTATAATATAGAAAAATAGCAACCACAAATAGTCCCTTAGAGGACATACTTGCATATTATTCCAGCTGTATTATGGGAAACAGAACGGTTGGCTGCTGCTGTCACATCATGACAGTGATATGGTACTTAGAGTGGGCGAGACACCAAATCACATTGTCAGCTCCGGCTTCATTTTAGGTGATGTTCCTGTGAGATTAACAGAATAATCCATATATGTACATCTCGCCTATTTCCCAAAGGGATAAGCAGTTATGGATTTCCATTTACTACGTTTCACTTTTGCTTCATAATTATACAAGCCATGTATATTTATGTACGTACCTATATAATAAATAAGTTAATCTCATTGTTGTTATTTTTTTTCAATAATTGCTGTGTCCTAGCTTAACCAGTGCAAATAATCTATTTGTATTGTTTGTATACGTAAAACTGTATGTTTGTTTTATTAAAATAATTTATCATACAAAATACTGATATTCAGCTATTCAGTATTACATATTACTAGGTAAATACAATGTTTATACATTTATTTACAAACAAACGGCCAAGCGATAAAATGACGTCTGGCTGACGTTTTTTTTTCATAGATATGATGGGATTGAGTTTGGAGTGAAACAAAGTTTAGGTAATCGAAAAGGTGTAAGAAAAATACAATTGTCCTTATCGATCATTGTTCAGTCAACATTCTTCTACGTAAAATACGAGTTGTATTTTACATCTAATATTATGATGGTTATTGGATCCTTTGAAAAGATGAGAAGAAAGAAGAGAATGTGGCTAAATAAAAACCGCTGCACAGGTTGATCGAAGGTTAAGCTACGCTTGCCGAGGTCAGTCTGTGGATGGGTGGCCGTTCGTAATATATCGAGACCCCTCCGTGCCCTGGAAAGCACGTTAAGCCGTTGGTCCCGGCTGTCAATTGTAGATCATTCGGGTCGTTACGGGTAGTCAGAAGCCCGAAAGTCTGACAACCAGTCCTACCAAGGGGTATCGTGTTGCCCAGTAACTGGGTTGTAGAGGTCAGATAGGCCGTAGCTCCATGTAAAATACTAGTATTTAGCTACATCTGGTTAGACTGGAAGCCGACCGCAACAAAGTTGGGGAAAAAGGCTAGCTAGATGTTAACTTACGACAGGGGTTGACATGTGACAGGCTAGACTAAGTATTAGGTTTGAATGACAAATAATTTGACATTATCAAGCAGGTGTTGGAAAACAAATGTAATACTTCACTAAACATGAAGACTTGTTATTGGCTTATAACTGAATATGTTTTTATTTGTTCAGTTTGTTGTAGCTGTTCCACACTGTAATACTTAAATAAATAAATACATATGATGTCTTGATAAAACATCTTTAAGAAAGTCAATATGCAATATTATTAGCACAATTTATTCAATTAGGTATATGAGTAGATTGAAAGTCTACCATTACAGAATAAGAATAAACTTAATTTGTCCGTTGGTGCAAAAAATTAAATACTTAATTTACTGTATTACAACTATAACAATCTATTTATCTGTAACTAAATTAAATGTAATCTGGCCTACGGTCACATATGGAGGCGTAGTACGTTGAGGGGTGGCCCCATACCAAAATAATCACAGCCTCAAACAAACAACAACGAATGTGGAGCCTGGCTTGCATGGTGATTACGCTCTGAATAAGGACTAACCCAACTGCAAACCTGATTACACGAAAGGCAGCCACCAAAGCAGTACTTAGTACTCTAAAAAAAACAAAATCTCCAGGTTAAGAGAGAGCATGTTGCTCGAGGTACTATTGACTTCCCTATAACTGAAGATGAATGATGACAGGATAGCCAAGCAATTTATTTCCAATAAAATACAAATTCAACTCCACAAGGATCATCGGTGTGAGGGGTTACGCCCTGCAGTGCTACATATCTACACAAGGGGACCAAGACAGGTACTGATACAGGTGCTGGCATCTTCTCGGGCATAGCATGGGTATATACACCACTAGGGGGCCATAATACTGTGTCCCAGGCCGAGTTTAAGGGTATTTCAATGACAGCCACAGCAATGGTTCAGTACCTAGTACTTAAAAGCCATACAACCAACTCTCAGCTACTACACAAATGACACCACTGCACTCTAGTAAGGAAACCCATTTGAGATCAGCATGACCAGTTATGGTCAGACTAAAGCAAATGTAGGGAGGTAGGCTACAATAAACGGCCGCTTCACTAAGCAGGCTCTTCAACTGACTAAGCAGCAGCTGAGGTCGATCACAGCCGCTGTAACTGGCCATGGGTCATTTAGCAGACACCTCTTTGTGATAGGAGTTACACACAGCCCACTACACAGAGCCTGTATGGAGGAAAACGAGTCAGCAACCCTTGTGCTCCCAAATGCCCAAGATTGCTGCATTCAGAGAAAAATACTTTGATGACCCAAGTACTGTCCGAGAGATCATCAGCAAGATCAATTACTGCTGGCAGCAGTGGGTGGATTGAATAAGGTATTGTCCCACCCACATGCAAAATGTGCGTAGAGTGGATAAAACTTGGTTTGTTTTGACTGTGGTCCCCAAACTAGGTACTTACCTGTATCTTGGGGACCTGAATTGTAATAACATAAGAATATTTTACACTGTCAGAAGCCATAATATCAAGAATGGTTAGACATGTGTGTTGTTTTAATGAAATGCAATGTAACAAGTTGAACAAATTAAAATAAAATACATATTTAAAACAAGTTAAACCACTTAAAAATGGTATAATATAGGATTGGTGTATAATAGGTGTGTAGGTATGAAGTGTATGTGTATTTGTGTGATGTGTAGGTATTTCTATACAGTATGAACATTGTATTTTATATAAACCTAATCTTGTCAACTCATAATTTCTTACATCTTGATAAATAGGAAAGCTCATTAATTAATGAATTTTTTTCATGTTAATTTGTTGAAAACATAGTTATGTTGGTAAGAGGGGTGTTGTCTGGCTGAGGATGTTTGCTTTACGAAGATGAATGTATAAGACATATTTAGAGACAAAGTTCTTCCTTAAGGTGACTGTTATACCTCTTTCTACTTTCATAAACATATTAGACTGTGTAGTTATGCAAGTTTGTTCAATAAATAAATTTTGTTAAATTGTCAGATGACATAACACGATGGATTTAGTACATTCTAATTTAATGAACTCAATGCCAGAATTCAGTTTTGTATTTAAAAAATTACTGTTTCATTCTAGAAATCAGCAAAACAATTCAGTTTTCTTAGCCATTGTGGCAGATTGGTATCCTGAGTAGAATGCAGTTGTATTCCATTCAGGATATACTTTAGATACCACATTCCAAGACAGACAGTGGTGTCGGTAACACTTGCAATGTCATACATAGAGTATACATATGAGGCTTGTATGGCATTTTTTTACAGTTTTCTTTTATTTAGTGAAACCTGTGAATTAAAATAGTGTGATTTTCCATTTTTAAAGTAAATGCAGCAGTACTGGTTGGTATGATGTGCAAATCCTTTCCTAAAATTCATGAATTTTATTCAGAAACTGTGATTTTATGATAATTAAAATGATGATATTATAAAAGTCTAGTTGATGCTGACAATAGTCTAACATAGGCCATAATCCCATATCAAGATAGTCCAAAACTACAATGGGATTAATGAAACCACCAGTTATATAAGATTTCCGCTGAGTTGCTTTCATAGCTTCGAGTATACCTTACGTCAATAGAAAGGTTTAAAACCCTCTTTATTAATGAGATGCTGGCATAGCAACTACTTACACATAAGCAGTTGAGGAAAACCTGAATTTTAGTTTCTTATATTACAAAGGAATGATTACTGCCCCACAAAGCAATGGTACTGTTAATCTTCCTAATTGCCTCTAGGGTTGAATTTGATATATGCAAGTGAAAACTATCCATGAACAGAATCCAAGTAAGGCAGCGTTAATGGATCCGTAAGTTTGAACGTGAAATACGATGCTTGTGAGTATCTCAATGCAAGTCAAAGCGAGGATGAATGTGCTGGCATCGTAACAATTTTACAGGTGTCTGAAAATTCGATATAATCAATAGTGGCGTTCCGTAATCTTCATTCTATAGTATAGCAATAATACTCACCACTCAAGTTCAGCAGCCAGTACAAGTACAAAGAAATACTCCATGTCGCCGAAGCGAATAATATTCCCCAAAGAAAAGAATTATTTAATTTACCCATTCTTCTTCGAAGCACCATATTTTAGAGATTTACCTCCCACAAAATTACCAAAAGAGCATTTTCAAAACGGCGAGAGAAATTATTAACGAAAACAGTTTAGTACAAATTGACAAAAATTATTATTGCGTACATGTAAATGTTACACTTCACACTAAAGGACCGCGTTTTCTATCAAATTATACTATTTCATCGCGGCACATCGTTTTCAATATTCAAACCATTATCGTACACTAAGAAATTCAGATAACTATTAATTTTGTTATTTTACACGCATGCGCAGCGGCTAGTCGCGGCTAGTCGCAGCCACAGAATTGCTAATGGAGAATCCCAATTTCAATTTGACAACTAAGCTCGTAATCGACTATTCTGCTAGCGTCATGTAGGGACCGCACTCGATGAGGCAGCATTCACAACTATGTGAGCGATCGTTAACACAAAAAACTATTGATCATCGAAATTGAATGGACCTTGCAATGTTTATAAGATTGTTGATATTAATATGCACATTTTTAATTGAATATTTTTTTCTGACTATTTACTGTCGTTATTTTTTTTCTTTACATGTATCCATGATAAGAAAAAAATAGAGAATCACAAGGCATCGAAATAAATGACAATGCTGTTTCATAGGCAAAAAAAAGGCCAGCCCTCTGGTCATGTGAAGAGTCGACCAAATGCTTCACGATATGAATAATTTTAACTTAAAACACTTAAAATTCGTTTAAAACATAATATAATCATAAAAGTAAAGTAAAATAAAATACCATGCTAAACATACCTTACTTAAACAATGAGAAATGAGAAAATGCAAGTACAGGACTTTTAATCGTATTTGCAAATAAGCAGAAAATTCTAGATTACATTAGAGAATTCTAGTGTGATTTCTTGCTGCAGTAATAAAATACAATGGGGATGAAAATGTAAAGCTATGAAAAGGTAGCGCTGCCTGTCACTTGACTCCTAAAATGGTGTTGACAGTTTTATCTCTCACGCTTTTCGGATTGGCCTTTGTTTTTTCTCATGTCAACGAACAAAGTATTAGTTGTTGACCGTATGTCTATATCTTAGTAATCTGAACTGAACCTATAAGAGGCCAATAATGGATTTCCGTAAGTATTTTCTTGTCCGTAACAGTAGCTAAAATCAAGACATCTGCCGATCCCCCTGAGGTGCAAACTAATTGACATCATACACGGACAGACATGATGTTCGCCTGCGCTTGGAGCTGGCTGTAGCGGTGAGCCAATGTGGCGTATGCCTACATAAATAGCTAGTACGTGTTATTTGTGATAGTGATCACTACAAGTGTATCCTGCCCACTTACTGTGCTTAGAGTTCCAAAAGCGTTGCCTTGGAGTTTGCCAAAGAGCAATGATAGTAGCATTCTGAGCTTAAAAAGACAAAACAGAATTTGTAATACCACGTCTCGAGCCACGAGGTCCGGACCTTATGGCGAACTGGCGCGAATAAAGTATTCGAAGACTTGGGAGAAGCCTTAACCCAGCAGTGGAATAGCATAGCCTCATCAAAAAAGAATTATAGAAGGACATTAGTAAATTTGATAAATCGTTTGTTGTCGTTAACTACTATCGTATTATTGACAAACTTGTACTTAGGGCCGGCCCGTCTTTATAAGCGGCGGCATTGTAATTGAAAAATAATATTCATGGCGCGCCGTCGTGCTTCAAGATTCACGTTATTATATACCTTTATTTAGCTGAGTGCACGCTTTATAGGAACCTCATATGAAAAATTATATCAGCCCTAAGAGTCTTCAGTTGACCATTTTGCCACACTTTTGTTTCACAAATGCTTCTCTTTATACTTCGATTATTTAAATAATTACATAACATCACGCCTTTATTCTCCGGTGGGTAGGGCAGGGGTGCATTTATAGTACACCCACAATTGACCAGTTGTTTGTGTAATGAGTACGTTTAAATCTCACGTTATAGGGGGCGTCACCGATCCGGAACAAATCCAGACTCGAGGCTGCTAATGGGCAAATTCCTTTTGGAAAATAACACTGGACCTGACCTGATAATCGAAACCAGGAACTCACACTCAGTAGTCACGTTTGAGAGCACTAAACTAACGAGGCAGAATAATAGTGTTTTAATAATTAGTTGAGAAATATTTTTTTGTTTAAATCATAAATAGAATTTCTCAATGGGTTAATTAATAAGAAATATGTACTGTCATTGTTTGTTCTGCTAAATAAACAATTTTTTTTAAACAAATTCTGATTGAAAATATTTCTTTTGTAAAGGTAAGCAACATTTTAAACTCTGTCAAAAAATAGATGAAAATGTATTCACAGGAAACTATAATTTCTTCTTGCCTGACAACACTGGTTAAAATTTGAAAAGTATATCTATGGTGTCTGTTGTCAAATTAGTCAAAACAAGTGTGTGATTTCTGTATTTACCATAAAAAACTTGCCTTAATGTGACTTTCATCGAAAAGAAATGAGTAAGACTTATAAAAGTGGTACAAGGGAAGTTTTAAAGTTTTTCTCTGATGTTTAGCAGAATATAATGCTGGAAAATATAAAAATTCTCTCCATAACAGAATCTTCTGTTATGGAGACAATTTTATAATTTACAGTCGGACAGCTGAAACGACTGGTATGTATATCTTTTAAGTGTGCTTATTTACTTTATCTGACTGTGTATTAATGATTTATCACAAAATTTCTGTGATCTGGACCATATTTTGTTGAATTGTTTACATATTGTATAGGTTATGTTTTATAAATGAACAATGTCTTGTATGTCAACCAAAAATTGTGATAGCTACTTACTTACAACAAAATAATGTCAATTTACAGTTAAGATTTATTTCGATATATATTTTTGATTGATTATAATATTTTTTATTTTTTTTCAGGAATGTCAGAAAGTACTGTTCGCAGTATTGTAGCTCAAGGGATGTGAAGTGACGGTAAATTCGAAAAAGCTGCGTAACATTGAGCTGTTCGACCAAGAAAGGAATTGGATGACTTTGACCTGTGTGCGATCCAGCAAAAAATGAAGTTGTTTTATACTGTAACCCTTAGAAAATCGCTTAGTGTGGCAAATGCTGAATTAAACTATGATAGAAGTCATGAGCATCTAAAGAAGATGTACTATTAGTTATTTATATAATTTATGAAATGTCAATCCAACATAATGGCTTGAATTGCGACTTAACGGAATTAACGGCGGAATTGAAAACCTGTGATAGCCGCAAAAAGAGAACACTACCTGTATTTTGGAAAACCGGTGGTTAAGGATGCAGGGGGAAGGAAGAAGGTTAAATATTGTTAATTATGCATAATATAATATATGTAAATATGCATTAACTTGTAATAGGAGTAGTAGCATTATAATGGGAGACCTAAACCCTACCAGCTTTAACCCCTTTTACCACCCAACACGTGCCGAACGATTCTAGATCCAACCTGTAAGAAAATGTTGGCAATCAATGAACATATGAGGAATGAAACAGGATGTATGCAAAGGAAAACGGTGGATAATCGTTCATGCGGGAAGTGCAAATGAGTTTTTAACTAATGCACTGTTAATATTCTCCAGTAAGAATAAAAATGAGGACTTATCATTCAGAAATGAATGTACACAATTTCAGTGAATGGGTTACTGACAATCTAATACCCAACTTAACAGAACCGTCCATTATTGTTATAGACAATGCACCCAATTGTCACAAACCAGGTATGTTGTTTTATGAAGAATAAAAATCTACTTGTAGAGAATAATTCATCATTGCAGAAAAGTAAATTTTGTTTTATTTCAGGCTCCAACATCTGCTGCGAAAATAAATGATATCAAGATATGGTTAATGGAAAATAACAATTAATTTGATGCCACACTATGGAAGCCTTCACTTCTTATGTTGGTGAAGCAACATAAAGCAGAGCATATGTATTATATTAATGAACTGTTAGGAGAGCATGGGCATGCAGTGGTAACACTTCCACCTTACCATTGTAACCTAAACCCAATCGAACTTACATGGGCAATGGTAAAAGAAGAATTGCTCAACACAATATGATGGGTTAATATGTAGAAGAGGTTGCCAAAGTTGCATTTAATACAGACACTCCTGAAGAATGGAAAAGTTGTTTCGATCATGTAATTAAAATAGAATAAAAATTACAACCGTGGCATTGTATTATACCTGGACATAGATAGGTTCGCTGTACATGTCGGAGATGAAGACAGCAGCAGTGGAATCTGACCAAGAGGACATCGCTGTGGAAGATGATGAAGGGGATATAATATATACCCAAAATGTATAGTTTTCTTTATCAATGCTACAGGCACCCACTAAATTACTATACAAGGAGAAAATACAAAATTTCAATGGTGTTCCAGAAAGGCTTTTCAAAATTAACATTCATTTGGCTTTCATACCTTTTCAATACTGTTGTTTTGGACCAATATTTCCTTGCAGCTGCCTGCCCAGCTCCTCCCATCTTTGGAAGCATCCACAACTTTTAGAAAAAACCAAATTATTAGGAACACTAACTTTAATCCTAAATGTGGCCTTGGACGAGCGAGCATGGCAGCAATCCATACTTCTCATTCGCCTGGGTGGTCTCGGTGGCCGCAAAAATATACGCTTACTTATTCTTACTTATTCCTCTCCTCCATATTAAGTAACCATAGATTAACCAGGAATATTTTAGCTTCCTCACTGGTTGATTTTGAAGTACCGTGTTTGACCGATGCTTTGATCACGTCACCTAGTACTGCTGAGAGTGCCAAATGTTTCAAGCACGGCTGGATGTGTTAGGGAATACTGTAACCCTATTGGTAACTACAGCCTTGAGCCGTTTGGAGTTGAAATGCTCGGGACTCGAGTGCATTTTTTTTGCTTTTCTAGGTAATTTCTCGACGACTGATCGATACTTTGCGTAACCAGAGGGCTGACTACAACTATACTTTATCCAAAAATAGTATTGCCATTCAACCTTTTGGTAACATTTCCAGATGACAGAGATGCAGAGGAGTGATGATGCTTGAGTGTCTTGGTTGGCTTTTTATTTTATTTTGGTTTGTATAAATGAATATAGACAGTTTTATATTAAAATTGTATATATATGTATAAACCTGTATAATAATAAAATAAACTTATTTGGGGTGGAATGTTATCTGATTTTTCGTTGTTTATCTAGTTGATTTTTTTAAAGCATTAATTACCTACACTAACAGTTTAGACTACTTATTTATTCTAACAGTAAACTCTTTCCATAAATTAAAAGTACTAAACATATTTAAGTCAACTATTCATATAACCTGTAAGCATTAATTTTCATCAATTTTTTGACTGACTGTAAAGCTCAACGTCTCGTAATTCGTCAATTCATTACGTTCTCGTTATAATTTAACATTCTGTAAGAAGACCGGGACCACGACCATATTATTCATACTTCACCGCCATCATTCTTGGATGCTGAAGCTTCAGGTAAGGGTCTTCATAACTTTTGATCGGTACCCCCTTGCGTTAGAAGTATGTACCAATTAAACACGGAAGGTGTGTAAAACGGATGTATATAGAGAGAGATATGAGTTACAGTAAAGAGATTCTTAAAATATGTACCATCTAGGAACATATTTACTTTCATTTATTTTGATATATCAACATAATAACACGCCTGTATTCCCCAGTGTTGGGCAGAGGTGTATCTGCAGTTTACCCACTAGATGGCGCTATTCTCAAAGACTAACTTTCTACAGAAATGAAGGGGTCACCCCATTTCGTATCCATCTGAGCATGTTATTAGGGTTCTGTAGTCAACAAGGAACTAAGGTCCGGCCAAACCTAACTTAATTGCTCTGTACGCTTGTGTGATACATAAATAATATAACGTGGATTTTCTTGTCTCGGCTGCGACCGAGGCCACATATTGACAATAACAATTAGTAAATTAAACAAATCCGAAAATAATTTAAAAAAATACTTACCGTTATTTTCAACCTAAAACCCATTTATTTGATTTTATCTTAATGCAATTTTACACTTAGTAATCAAAATTGAACCAAACTATATTGTAAGATAACAAAAGTAATTGTATCCTTTCAACTAATGTCTTTCATCATAATTATACCGTATTATTGTACAGCCAGGCCCTCCTAAATAGTTGTTTGATGGCTACGCTTGTTAGTGGGGTTAATAAATAAATAAAGTCCTAGCTCCTTGAGGAAGTTATCATGTGTCAGGTTAACCCACGTGGCGTTTGTTTCGATTTTCAACTGACCATTTTCATCTTTATTATTACGCTCGCTCATATAAATCCGATGCAGATGCGTCAAACGTAAGTTCTTGAACAGTATCGGCCTTGTCTGGTACTCTCGACGAGCGAGACCAAGATTCGGCGTGATGTTTAGCCGAAAATGACCAAAACCGAATCTGATATTGAGATTTGGGTTGCACCTTACAAGGAATCCTACTAGTTTCGCCATATTCAACCATCTGCCTGCGACAGCGTGGTCATTGTACATGTCTGTCAAATTACAGTTTTCTAGTTTTAATAGTCTCTGTGATAAGATGGGGACAGACGGATGGACGGACGGACAGACATAGCGAAACTATAAGGATTACCTAGTTTACTACGAAACTGTAATAAGAAAATTCTAACAAAATCTATTGAAAGTTACTTATGAAGTTAGAGAGATTTAGGTAATAGGTTACGACGCCAGGAATAACTTTGTTTTTCATAGTTTCTGTGAGAAACGGTATTACTTATATATTTTAAATACAAACTCATCTTTGTTATCGATAAACAAATATTTATCCCGGCTACGGAACCCTTCCGTATGTGCGATTCGCACATGGAAGATCTTGTTTGAAATTTTAACTCCGGCAACACTGAATACGTGTATTGATTCTGGTTTTCGGGAATCGGCGGGAGGGAGCAGGGAGGGGATGATGGCGCCCGCCTGGGGTAGCACATAGGGGTTGTGCTCAGTGTTCTTTGTTCGCCGGCTGGGCCGCACACATCGTCGCTTCCCAGCTCAGTTTGTGTCTGCTGTCTACGGAGTGTTTCTAAAGTCCTTGGAAACTTCTGAGATGTCATCAGCGATGGATTCTGATTCGGATGAACCATTCTACACGCCGCCAGTCAATTATCAATGTGACCATCACGTCATGAAGGGTTGGACGAAAAAGGAAAAGTTTCTTCTGCTCAGATGTTTGGAGTTCATGACGAAGGAGCAGGAGTATTTCACTCATCTGAGTCCTCTCGACTTGCTGTACCGTATGATCAAGACGAAGGATCGCAAGCAAATTAGAGCTGCGTATAATTCGCTGTACATTACGGAAGCGGTGTACCACAACATCCACCCAGTTTCACACCATTTCACCACCAGACCCCATTACCGTGCCTAAAAACACAATGAAGAGTGTAGTTCAGTGGAAGAAAGAAGTATTCTAATGTACCTAAACAACCCTACCCTACCGAAAATGGCCGTAGCAGACTCCGAAGCAATTGCATACAGACATCACACAGCAAGTTTATCACCTAGTGGAAGGAACGAGGAAAGGAACCATACCTGTTATCAAGAAGATGAAGAACAACACATCTGTACAAAGACTCAATCAATCACGAGAACATTAACATCTAAAAACAAAAGAAAATAGGGAACATGTACCTATCTTGTAATTTATTATTTTGTGTAACCAGTTGTGTAGTAATATCAACAACATCAGAAATTACAAGCACACCAGAAAGATTCTGCCTAACGTAGTTTATCTCCGAAGCAAGCATCCAAGAGACCCCGGATTTACAGTTACTGTCTGTATCGACCTACAACTCGCAAAAGTATTCGCCACTGGTATTATATTGTATGGGAACATTAAAATATATCTTTTCAGTGTAGATTAAATCTGTGTTTTTTATTTCATGCCTATATCATACCCTAACACACCTAAACACTTAATGATGAATTTGGTGCGTCCCAATTTGAAAAATCACTGTTCTAAAGTAAAGTACCTAAACATTTTTGAGATTGGGACGCTTTTTTGATAATACACTCTAAAATAAAATCATCTTTTGTTCATCCACAAACACAACACACTATGGCATGCCATGAGAAAAATAGTGCGAGGGTTCCAACCCTTGCGTTACTACAACCCCCCACCCTCATAAGCCATAAGCATCGCACGCTAGGCGGTGGCAGGCAGACCGCAGAGGTGCCGTTACGTACTACCTATTCTAAAAAAAAGTACTAGAACGGTGCATTCGAACCTTAGATAACATTGACTATATTTCATTGTTGCTTTGTTCTGAATACAATCACTGGGTATGGGGTTCTAGTAATAATAAGGGAATATGAACATAAAAGTCAAGTCATTTATTTCAATTAATGCATTAATTAAAAGGGAACTTTGGACTTCAAATTTACAATTAATATATAATACTACAATTATTGTAGTTGCCCCTTCCTAAAGATAAATTCGCATGGAAAGGAATGGACCAAAACTCGAATCTTACTCTTTTAAATAGATTTTTTGCAATATTATCCATATTTTGATGAGATAATTGCCTATGTGTGAATACGCCTTCCGCCTTCAAAATAGGTAATTACATAGAATAATAACCACTACCTCAAAATAGGTACAAATGATTACAATTACAGACAGGTAGAGTGCGACCAGTATATCAATGCAGACGGAAAGAGCGAGAAGAAAAAAACTAAAGTAAAATGCACAGATTTTTTTCACTGTGTTATTGTTGTTTCTCTTTGTCAAGCATCGCTACCCTGAAATCCACACTTGGGTATGCTGTAAATCGTTGTATTGATAGATAGGTACATGATGCCCACATGTTTAAAAATATTGCAACCAAAGATTATCTTCTTTCTATATATAAAACAAAGTTGGGTTAGTTACACCATTTATAACTCAAGATAGGCTAGACAGATTTTTATGATCTTTGATTTAGGTATTGGATTTATGTCTGCCCCGAATAGCATAATAACTATTAAAAAATTAAAATT
The DNA here is from genome assembly GCA_905147745.2 of Phlogophora meticulosa. NCBI lineage: Eukaryota > Metazoa > Arthropoda > Insecta > Lepidoptera > Noctuidae > Phlogophora > Phlogophora meticulosa. The sequence goes on along the minus strand of LR990517.1, from coordinate 2,252,141 downwards.
TTAAAGAGAAATAATAATTGTTTTGGTTGTATCTATATTATTATGTAAATTTGACGCGGGTATGAAAGTATTTACTTGAGAACGGTTGACCAATTAGGCAGATGTTTACAAGCTTTTATTTAGTTTTACCTGCCCCAGAGTCTGACTGCAATTAAATCTTGCAAGTTAAATATGACCTACTTCCTCATATCCTAAGGAGTTGAAATTTTAAATGTTGATTCAGTTCTAAAGTGAATAGCTTTTTATGGCAAGCATAACCTGGTTGTTCACATAGGATTGGCGGCACAGACACGACATTTTGTATGCGCATTTAATTATGATAGCCCGTTTTAACGATAAAAGTTTGTTTTGAAAAATCAAGTTTCGAATTGATTTCTTGTGTTTGTAATTGCCAGGACAAAGGTATACCTAGTTTAAAAGGAAATCGGAAGGTAATCTTGGAAAATTCACCGGAAATGTCGTAACATTTGATTGAACATCGGTATCATAATTACATAACCTCACTCATGTATTCCCCGAAGTGTTGGGCAGATTTGCTAGTGACGTTAAAAATATATAAAAACACAAAAAGCTTACTAGAAGTCAAGGATAGTTTCAGAGATAGTTTTCGTTCTAAATTTTCCCTCACGGAATAAACACAGAGTCTTCTTGTTCTACGCTGGAATGAGCATCGCTATTGGCCTCGCTTCCAGTCTAACCGGAGCCGAGTACCAGTATTTTACATGGAGCGACTGCCTATCTGACCTCCCAACATATTAACTAGGCAACACCCTTTGGTAAAACTATTTATCAGACTTTAGGAATTTTGACTCTCCGTAACGACTGCCAAAGATCTACAAATGACCTCCGGGACCTTAGCGTGCTTTCCGATGCACAGAGGAGGCTCGATATATAATTAACGGTCACATATCCTGAGACTGACCTCGGCGAGCATAGCTTAACCTTCGATTGAGCCGTACAGCCATATGGCTCAATTGAAGGCTAAGCTAATAAGTCACGAGCTTATTCTCACTGGCCTTAAGAAATATAGCTACACTAATGTTATTTTAATGTTATAGTTACGAGTATACGGCAAGAAAGTAAACAGAAAACAATCCTTCAACTTTCAATTCTTTTATAATGGTTATTCATTACCTATAAAAGAATTAGGTATACATACATAGGCAGACTAAGAAAGGTTATAACCTTTGTTCGTTTGCCGTCTATGTACTTATACCCTGGAGAGGTAGGCAGAGTCATCTCATCTGCCTCATCCCAACTATGTTGGGGTCAGCTTCTAGTCTAACCAGATTCAGCTCAATACCAGCATTTTATATGGAGCGATTGCCTACCTGACCTCCACAACCCAGTCACCGGACAACACGATACCTTGGTAAGACTGGTTGCTAGACTTTCGGGCTTCTGAGTAGGTACCCGTAACGACTGTCAAAGTTCTACAAATGACAGTCGGGACCAACGGCTTAACGTGCTTTCCGAGGCACGGAAGAGTCTCGATATGTTACGGAGTGGTCACCCATCTACAGACTGACCTTGGCGAGCGTAGCTTAACCTTTGATCGATCCGTGCAGCTGTTATTATATAGCCACGTGCTCCTCTGCGAGAGGTAGGCAGAGTAGGTATTATAAATATTTCGCATAGTGAAGAAAGAAAGAAGAAGAAAGTTTTTGAAAAATCTTCCGAACCTACGACAGGTACGGAAGATTTTTCAGAAACTTTAAGGAAATAATTATAGTCTGTTTTATTGCGATCAGACGTAAGCCTGCTCCATCGCTGCTGCATCCGGGGCAGCTCGAATAGCCTCCTGAATGTCGGGGAAATTTGATTGCCCTTTTATGCATTACCTGACGAACCTATATGTTTTACTATTATAGTTTTTAAGGTTTCATGTTTACTAACAATATATGGATGTATTAATGTCTGAAATAATATTATTATTATTATTTATTTTGACCTCTTTTATTAAAATGTTGTCTACTATTAACGTATCTGATCAGCACATATTTTTCCTTCTTCACAATTCCATTATGTGAAGATCGACTTCACAGAATGGAATTGTGAAGAAGGATTCATTTCAATAAAAGAGATCAATATAAATAATAATAATCATTTTATTTCAGACATTATACATCCATATACTGTTAGTAAACATGAAACCTTAAAAACTATGTTGTGTACTCCATTGTATACTTAAGCAACAAGTTTGAAAAGTTGTGTAACCCAAAAGCTACAAACACTGCGGATATTCATAATTTCAATGTTTCGATGAATGTTTACATCATCATCATCTATCAGACATTTGAAGTTGAAATTCTGAAAAAGCTTGATTTTAAATTGTTTATGATTGAGTATTTATTAATAAGCAATTAAAATCGCGATATGCAATTTTTTTCACCCAACTTTAAAAAACTTCTTATATCGCTGAGAGCTGGACCCATTTTGATTGGACGCCCACATATAATGACTGTACATAACACATACCTATTATTATATGTGATAAGTGATTTTAGGACCCACATTTAAAACCAAGGACTTCCACTAGGCTTCTGATTCTAAAAGACCAACCAATACCACTCAGAAATAGATATTTATAAGTGATCTACCCTAGAAATTTCAAGCAGATTTGAATAAGTAGGTTTTTTGGAGAAGAAAGATTTGATTGACTTGTCGCCACTTTAGACGTAGCAACCCTGCAATACGGGGGCGGGTTGTTAAAACATTTCTAAGTTAATACTTAGAAATGTTAATGCTAATTGGTTACTAGAATTACTTCAAATTTATTCTTGCGTAGGTATCTTCGAAAATCTGGAACTGTTACTAATCTTGTTCGCCCTATCTGAGTAAACTTAAAAGCAAAAGAGTTACGTAAGGCTCAAAAGCCACAAATGTTCATTTAAAAATACCGTTGGAAAGTGAAAAGGTCAGGGAATAGGGGTTCTTTGGCGTACAAACTTGAAACTTAAAACAATGTTGGATTTTAGCAGACTAGCAACTGCCCAAGTACATAAACTCTTAATTAGGGACAAATGACGTAGTTCAGAAGTTCTCTTGTTCTTTTTTAGGTTGCAATGAAATCGTTTTAGCCCGTAAAGACGTCACTAAGTAAGCAGCTTGTTTCACTTAAAATAAACTTGAAAGAAATGACAAATGATATTTATTTCTGTAAATAGGTTTTTACAAACACTTTTACACGTCAACAAGTTAAATATTTTTTTTAAACTGGCTTCTCTGAAAAGAAACACCAAAAGAAACTCAGAGATAGTTTTTTAAAGCCCAGACTTATCTTGGTTAGATCATAAATATAAGGACCATGCAGGTTAGTGTCCGAGATGGAGTTTTGAGGAAAGAACCATACAGATATGAGTCGACCTGTTCAGTCAGTGCAAGCATTTGTTGGAAATTCTAGAGCTCAAGGGGTCGACGAACAGTACCAAAGAAAAAACGTTTAAGTAGGACGCATTAAGTACTCAAACTGCCAGACTACAATACAGAATAGGACAAAAAATAATAATAAGGAATAAAAAATGACCCAGTCCGGAGTCCGTACATTCACAATAGTTAGATTAATAATAATAATATAATACTTTTTAGATATTGTTAGGCGATTCCTCTCTCTGGAGCCTTGTTGCAACTATGTTTTATATTTTTAAATGTTTTTTTTTGTTTTCATATTGAAATATTCAAAAATATAATTTATAAGGTTTATAGTAAATAAAGGATATAATACTTTAAAATGTAAAATGTAAGTAAAGCGGTAAGAATGGAAACCGTAGAAGGCTTAGTGATTAAACTTAAGTACGTCGTCAGCCCATGATATCTTGTGCATAATGTTTTCTGGACTACGGTAGAATGTGTTTTCTGATACCGTTACCTACCAATGAATCTACCTAAGACAGCAACGTATATCTATACTTATATAATAAACGTTAGTTTGTTTGTTTACTCTGGAGTGGGATACGAAAACATCTTTTTGAAATAATACCCTAATTCTTCAGGAAGCTTAGAGGCTGTTTTACTTCACGCTACGACCCTTAAGACCGAGTTAAACCACCGGGCACAGCTAGTGAGTAATAAGTTTACCCCATGAGAAATCTCAGAAAAGATTACTGCTTCTTTCTCTCTATCAAGTAATAAATAGTCAATGAGCGTCTTAATAGATAGCGATTCCGGGTGAAAAAGATTAACGTGCTTTCCGAGACACAGAAAGAAAAAAGAGAAAGAAAGAAAGAAAAAACATTTATTCAGCACAGGCTCAGGCACACAAAGACACAATATTAAACATAGAAAACAAAAAAATAATAATTAAAAAAACAAACAAAAAATGAGTAACAAAAATATATATATACGAGTAAGTAGTAAGACATATATTATTAAGTATGTGCCTTACGGCTGCGCTAAAAAGGTCCAGTTCAGCAAAAATGCCAGACAACCAGGGCCTGACGCTGGTTTTCAACTGGACCTGAGATTGTCAGAGGAGTCTCGATATGTCACGATCGGTCTCCCATCCACAGACTGACCTCGGCAAGAACTGCATAACCTTCGATAAACCCGTGCGACTGTTTTAATTTAGCTACGAGCTCCGCGCTAATTACAATACAAGATAACAGACTATAATTTTACTTCATCAACATCGGCCAGACGACTTGACCACGATGCGAAATTAAACAATGGCAATTAAACATCTGGCTTCCCCTCATGGAAATAAAGGAGTAGAAATTATGTTTGTGAACAACACAATATGAATTAGCTTGCTGCGAGTGATGTGATAGCTCAAGGAATTAGCAAGTTGTAGTGGCAGTGGGCTGGCCATATCTCGCGAAGAACCGACAACCGCTGGGTTAAACGTGTTCTTGAGTGGAGACCGCGACTCGGCAAACGTAGTGTAGGTGGGATGACAATCTGCGAAAGACTGCAGGCAGATGCTGAATGTGGCAAGCTGAAGACAGGGCGCTAAGGCGCTCATTAGGAGAGGGCTATGTCCAGCAGTGGACTAATATAGCCTGATGAAGTGATGTGATGTGTTAGTGATGTGATTGCTTTTGTTTATTTATTAACAGAGGAACCTAACTCTTGTATAGTCGCGTATGTATGTTTATTTGTGTATGTATATATTCTATGTAGGTATTATATTTTCAGTTTATAATCAATATATATATTGATAAATTGCACCTGTCACTGTTAGATTCTACATCACCCAAAGGTTGACTGGTAGAAAATGCCTATGGCATTAAGTCCGCCTCTGTACATTTGTGTGCTTAAAGTTTTAAATATATAAATAAACTTAGTAGGTAGATACAATAACATAGAAATATACATATCTGAATTAAACTTTCAAATTGCTATATCTCTAAAATTAGCAAGTAATTGGCGCCCATATAATCATTGCAAGCTATAATATTGTTCTAATTTTAGCCAAATTGGTGAAAGAGCTTCTTCCTTACATTCCATTCGGGTGTCATGGGGGTACAGTGTCTGTGAGATATTTTATAAAGTCTTCACAATCGGTTTTATTATTAAAAAGGCTACAACAAAGCCTGGATTTTCGTGGAATCGGTAGGCCAGTCGGTTTGTTCATCTGTTGAAATCATAGAGAATCTGTTAATGTCCGTAGATTCTCGAGGTTTACTCAATACCAGTGGTACTCGTGGTTGATGGCTCGTGGTGATCAAGTCCGTTCCTGAGATTAAACGCTGGCTAAGTACTCGTATTACACACTAGACACAGAAAAAGAGGAAGATCTATGTCCTAGGCTTACGTCTAAATCTTTAGTATGGTGCTAAACTATACTAGGGAAAATAGCAAATGAACTATGAATGACGGGTAGATAGGCCCTGCTGCGGACAGCGGATGACAATCTCGACACTTGATAGTCGTGAGAAAGCACACAGGTTCATTAAGCTTCCCGGCCGGTGGTATCATTTTGATCTTAAGATGGCCTAGTGCAGTACGAAGTTTCAATGGACCAGCTTTTACTGGTTTTGTTACCACTGACTTGCGGCCTACCGTACAGTAAAGTTTTTAGTGGATTCATCTTTGATCTTAATTAACCACCCAATGTGCAAACTCGATGCTAAAGCATTACAATTTAGATCCGGTAGGAATAGGGTAACAGAGAGAACATGAATTGATATAAATATGAAATAGGTATATTCACTAAAAAAAGTACAGTAGTATAGGTAAATACAATCAAGTCAAGTTTTAACCTACAAGAAGAAGTGTGTTGGTAAGAAATTTGTAAGGTGGTATTTCTAAATTTGTGGGAGCAGGACCTTTCCGGGCCCTGCCCAAATTATCGAAATGACTGCCATGACAAGGACAATAGAAGCCGCCAGCCCAGTCACCACTGTTCGGTATGGGCACGCATCCCAAGTGGGTGCAGATACCAATGACCACCAGCCAGTCCTTCTTTATTGTCCGTTGTGCTTCTGTTTGGGGATCGCGTAGTGAAGATAATGGAGTCTTATCTTCAAGTGCCATGTCTGCTTCAGTTCTATTTTTGATAAACAAGGGCTTTCCACGCCATTTTATGGACAAACAAGTACCAGGTAATACTTTTGAGATATCGACTTCTATAGAAGCTAAAGCCAGCACGTCTGCCGGAGCATCCACAAAGGCTACGTAGTGAATTAAATGTGCCTTAGTCCCGTAAGCTGTAGCAAGCAAACCGAAAAGCCCAATAACATAGATATATCCTTGTTTTTCATCACCTGCACCCCAATTCGTTTTTCGCACATCTTTGTATTGTGATTTCCTGTAAACATCGAAGTTGGGGAATTCCAAGTCTCGGTGAAGACGCGGGCAATCTTTACGAAACCTAACTTGCGTCCATGTTGTCGGTCCAAACGACACACGTAAATTTCCTGTGCATAACTTCGTAGGAAGTCTTTCTACCATACTCCCAATGCACGAATTCTTTTTCATACACATTTCTTCGGGAGACTTCAGTTGCATGGACTTAACAGCGCCACGGCAACATGGAGTGGTCCAAAACGTAACACCACCGAAGCGAGCGCAGCGACTATTTAAAAAGTTCATGTCTATAATAAACTAATTATTTACTCTCCTCTAATCACAACATACTATTAAAACCATGCAAAATACTTTCATTGTTTATGACTTTGAAATCTTGGGTTCTGACCACGTTTTGGCAGTTTTGACAGAATTGACAACTCTATTTCGAAATACAAAAAGGACGTATAAACATGGAGGTCCTGATTTGTGAATTGATTGGGGTGCCAACTGTCGGACGCGGCTGGCCTCATTATTATTACTCTATAGAATGCGAGTACACGACCCCAGCAATTTTACGCGAGCTACTTATAGTTGAACGACATTGTTACTTAACATACAGGGCCCTTTTTAATATAGGTAACTGACAATTCGAGATAAATGATTCGTCAAAAAAGGTGTCGTTTAGTGAGCCAGAAATGTATTCAAACTGTTTTTTTTTTAATGAAACCAACTAATAACTTAAATATATTATTTCCTACCATTTTAGTAAAAATGTACATGTACGTTTGAATCAGTAGGAATAATAGGGCTTTAAAAAATGCTGTCAACGGGAAAAGTGCTCTAAAGGCAAGCAGAGTTGCCATGACTAATAACAATTTTGATTCTTTAGCGAAATAAAAAGCCAACCCTCTGGTAACGTGGAGAGCCGACCAAACGCTTGGCGTGGCGATGTCGCAAACAACAGATGGGCACTCGGACACCATGACCCTAGTGTTTTAACCGCAAACGACTCAAATATATGCTATGGCACGATTGGCGCAGTGGCTGAGCGATTGTACGGTACATGTCGTGGGTTCGATCCTCGCAGAGAAAAAAAAATTGTATAATAAATAAAATAATAAATATTGCTAAGCAGAGCTTATGTATGGCCTACAGTTAGTTGTTTCGGGTCTGGCTGTTTTTGTATGTGAGTTTGAATGTTTGTAAACGCGCCCACGAAACAGAGAAAAAATAATATAACGCAATTATGGAACATTTGCGCTGTTTTAAGGTTACCTGCAGCCGCACCAATACAGCCGGCCGTGTTAGGTAAATGGGAAGACGTTCCCAACTTCCAAGACCATCACGGTCACTCCCCCTATCTGTTCCCATAGTCGCGTGCAAAGTTATTGTCTTCTAAAACAGCTGACATCTCAAAAGTTTATGTTGTCCTAGGCACATTCAGATTCACTAACAGCCGCACGGGTTGATAGGACGTACTATAGCTACGCTTGCCGAGGTCAGTATGCGGGTGAGTAACCGTTAATTACATATCGAACCCCTCTGTGCCTCGAAAAGCTCATTAAGCTGTTGGTCCCGGCTGTCATTTGCAGTTCTATGACAGTCGTTACAGGTAGACAGAAGCCTGAAAGTCGTGCAACCAGTCTTTCCAAGGGGTAAAGTGTTGACAAGTTACTGGGTTGTGGGTGCAGACAGGCAGTCAATCCATATAAAATACTGATATTCAGATGTATCCGGTTAGACTGGAAGCTGGCCTCAACATCGCAGGGAAAAGACTAGGTAGATGATGAGGCACACCGCAAATTACTATCTAAAACTGAGAATCTCATCCGAGAGGCCACAAGCCATGTTAACTTACATGGCACGCCGTTCAAGGATTAGTTTTAGAGATCCGTACCTTAAAAGCAAAAAAAATACCCTGGGATCACTTTATTGTCCATCTCTCCTTATGTTACAACTCTTCTTCTCAGTTAAAGGTATCAACTTGACATTAATATTAAATACTAAGGTCTGCGGTCCCTTGAGAAGGGTTAATTTATAATAGTTCATTTTAGTTAGATTACTTTGATGATACTTAATGACATGACACAAATTATTTCTATGATTATTCTTGATTATCCCACTTTTTTAAACCTTTAGAGTAGGTTCTGTCGAACAAGCAACATTTTGACAAGGATTAAGGTCTCACATACGTGAGTAAAGGAAAAATAGTTCATTAGTAGTTAAATATAATTTACCTATCTATTTAACACTAGCACACAAATCTACAGAGGCGGACTTCATGCTACAGGCATTTTCTAACAGTCAACTTTTGGGTGATGCAGAGACAAACAGACTTACATTTTTGTAATCACGAACTTGCTATTACAATTGGAGCATCGACCATGATGTAGAACGATGTATGTGAGAACAGTTTGTTCAACTTCTATGTCATCCTTTAGTTTATCCTTTAATCCGGAATCGGAAATGCATAGGTCTTATGTTGTTCGTGAAGTGAGCAACCTTTATTTTAGTCAAATCGGCCCACTCACAAAATTTACTTTAATATAAGTCGCTAATTTCTACATTTTCATGCAAGAGTACAACGATAATGCACGTTTTTTTACACAACTTGCATGGCATTAGAAATAAATAAAGAAAATTGCAACATTATATTTTGTAGATCATTCAAAAACAAGGCGCGCAGTATTTTTTTTACGGGTCCGTCCCAAAATAAACCATTTTGGGACGGAACGGTAAAAATAATGCGCGAGCAATGCAATTATTAAGCAAACAATAGCCATGAATCATATTATTATGTAATTAGGGGTCAAACAATACCTAATGATCAGCTACCTACACCATTGCTAATAGCGAAGTTTGTCAGTGTGGCCACATCCACATAACATTTGGTACGAGTGCCAAGGCTCTATGACGTAAGCCGTGAAAGTGTGCAACCACTGGGGTCTATGGCAGTGGTAGCCCGGCGCGTACGCATCGCAGACGACAACCGCGCGAATTTGCAAGTAAGTTACCTCACACTATATTACATCAACGCTTTCGTTTTAATATAACATGAAGCTATCGCGAATTTTTATAAAAAAAGGTTCGATAAAATCACTAAAGTATTTTATTTATAAAAGATACAGAGGCCAGCACATCAAGCTATTCCAAACTGTCAAATTTTCCTAGTTAAACATGAACCGTATTCTTTTATCACAAAGTTGAAAAACTATCAAATAATAATTTGACAGATTGAGGTAGCTTGATGTGCCAGCTGGCCTCTGTACTTGCGAATATCTGTTGCATTATTATTTTATAGGTGTAGGAAAAATATTAAACTAACCTACAGTTTTTTCCGTAGTTTATGAAACATATAATAATGTTAGTGTGTGGTTATTAATTAGCTTACATACTGTTGTTAGATTTATATTTTAATCATGGACTAACAAAGGTGAAGAGCTCGACTAGCGTCTCCATTTAGTTTGGTCTTATCCTATCGGTTTTGTAGTTTTTACGGTCCATTTATTTTCGGTTAGACGGGAAACACGTCCAGCCCATACTTAGCCACTTCATTTCTTTTACATATTTTTATTCATTAATAACCCACAGCAGTTATCTTAGTAGTAAAGTACCAGTACCAACCCATTATTGTCCCACTGCAGGGCAAAGGCAGAAAGTCATACAGAGAAAGCACGAGCATTAATCACCACGCTTGCTCAAGACGGGTTGGCGATTTCAGACTTATATTAATAATATAAGTCCAGGTTTCCTCACGATGTTTTGCCTTCACCGATGTCAGTGATATCCAAGATAAACTTAGAAAGTACATATGAATTGAAAAATTCACATTGGTACTTGCCCAGGTTTGAACCCACAACCTCGTGCACAAGAGGCGAGGCCTAAACCACTGGGCTATCATGACATCTTAGTAGTATTTCTTATTTATTCGGATTACTTTGCTTTTAGTAATATGGAGTTTTCTTAACATAATATAACATCACGCCTGTAATCCCCTAAGGGTTAGGCAGAGGGGTACCTTTAGTACACCCACATTTTGCCAGTTATGCTTAAGTCCCATGTAATAGGGGGCGAGTCTATTGCCATCAATCGGGCACGAATCCAGTCTCCGGGCTGCTACTGAGAAATTCCAGATGGGAAAACCCAATAACGCTTTGGCCGACCCGAAAATCGAACCCAGGACCCGATGGTCAGCAGTAGATGTGCTCAGTACTAGTAATTGTTATTTACAAAATCCTCCTTTCCATTGCTTTTTCACAATTTCTTAGTATATATTATTTTTGCTGGTGATGACCACCGAATGTGGTGGGGATGCAGGAAGACATTACAAGTCCATTACTGTTTTCTTCATTTTTAGTTTATTTCCGTTGAGTATTTTTCCAGGCATCATTTAATTATATACGTCTACATCTATTTATTTCTGCTTTACTAGATATTCATTCATGTAAATACATATAAGCTGACCCGGCAAACGTATTTTTGCCACTATAAGCAAAAAAAAAAGAAAATAAAAAAAAAAATGCTTGGGGTGGACCACCCTTATTACTTAGGGGTATGAAAAATAAATTGCGGCCGATTCTCAGACCTACCTATGTACACAAAATTTCATAGAAATCAGTCCAGCCGTTCGGACATTGCGACACGAGAATTTTATTAGATATAAAATATGTTAGATATAAATTTCATAATTATGTGTGTTATTAATATTATACTTCGATGAAATAAAAAATTCAATCCATTGACCATTCGCTAAGATCGGCCTCGTGTGAGCGTAACTTATAATTTTACGTTTTATCAGCATTGAATACTAAACCCAATTTGTTTATATCTTAGATGAGCGAGTGTATAAAAATATATACATATATAAATAAGTATTTCTCCAAGAGAAGACCTACGAGTATGAGCTATTTGGAGAGAATATTATTATTATTATTATATTTATTATTATTATAATATTGACGACACGGTTGGCGCGGTGGTTGAGCCATCGGCTGCTGCGCCGCGTGTTGTGGGTTCGATCCCCACACGGAACAAATATTTGTATGGCCTACAGGTAGTTGTTCCGGGTCTGGCTGTTTGTGTATGTGAGTTTAAATGTTTGTAAACGCACCCACGATACAGGAGAAATTCCTAGTGTGGGGCAACGTTTTTTAAAAACAATAAAAAAAAAACAATAATACTACGGTTCCATCAGAATATCTCAATTAGTCGTCTCGTCTATTCAAAGGCTCAATAAATATGCCTTTCTTATTAAGTCTAAATCCCAATAAATATTTGCAGGGCCGGAATAATTACGTCAAAAAATATTTATATTTTCCTTAAATATATTTTTTCCACCAATACGTAATTTTATTCATAATCAGGCTATTTTTTAACCGGCCTGTCAAGAAAGGAATAAATTAATACATATCGCAGAGTTTTTGAAGAGCGTTTAGTTAAAAAGCTGTTTTTACCGTGCCGTTACGTTCTTTGATTCATCGGCGCTAAAGTCGCCGCAATAAAATATAAAACAATTGTGTAATAAGTAGAAATTCGTTCCCAAAACATACCGAAATATGACGATATAATATTATAAAGAAACATGACAATTAAATTGTCATTATGGATATCTTTCATACAATTCTTTTCGATCGACTTTTGTATCGGAATAGGTATATGTACATGTTTGAATTATATGATAATATAACTTCTGCTAAGCAGAAGTGATGTGAGGGAGTCGTAATAGTCTGGTGGAATTCAAGAAGACTAATTTATTGGCCTGTAGACGTCTATGTTGAAGAAGGAGCTCGTGGCTAAATAAAAACAGCCGCACGGGTTGATCGAAGGTTAGGCTAAGCTTGCCGAGGTCATCGAGGATTGCTTGTCAATCGAGCATGAACCTTATTCCTTTGCAATAAACTTGAAAAACTTAAAAAAAAGACAATGGCATATGGGGGTAGCTTGATGTGCTGGCCTATGTACTTCCACGCGGACGAAGTGGCGAATAGAAGCTAGCCGCTTAATTTTTTTTTTTTTAAAAACCTTGCCCCACACTAGGAATGCTCCTGTATCGTGGGTGCGTTTACAAACATTTAAACTCACATACACAAGCAGCCAGACCCGGAACAACTACCTGTAGGCCATACAAATATTTGTTCCGTGCGGGGATCGAACCCGCGACACGCAGCCAATCGCTCAGCCACTGCGTCAACCGTGTCGTAAAATATGAAGCAATATTGCAATAGCTACATAAATAATTACAGCTATTAATTACAAAAACACAGGATTCTTGAACATTAATTAACAGTGGGTACGTACCTATCTAAATAGCTACTTACCTACTGCTAAAATAAATGAGTACGTAGCTAGCAGTGTTTTTAATTGGGCACTGTTATTTTTCGTTTTGTTTCTAATGTTTTCCACTGACGTAATCGGGACAAGGTTTGTAAGACAGAACTTATATGGAAAGTTTAGTATGAAAATAGATATCATTTAAAAACTTACGCTTATACTTCTCCGTCTTTTTAATTAAAACAACATATCTTTATCTAAAAATGATAACTTTCTTGTCTTCAGAAACACTCACAAGATTAAGACAAAGCGATTGACGACCTATGTGGCGCGGCGTGCGAAGGTCCGCCTGCGACGCAGGAGGTTGCGGGTTCGATTCCCGTCTTGGGACAAATGTTTGTACGATCTACAAACATTTGTTCCGGGTGTTCTGGGTATTTGCTATTTATAATAAAAAATATCTATGTATGTAATGAATTGTATTAAGTATATCAGTCATCTAGTGCCCATAACACAAGCTCTGCTTAGCTTGGGACTAGATGATGCTGTGTGGATTGTCCAGCATTATTTATTTATTTATTGACGTAATAATCATCAAAATCGGCCCTAGCGTTTTGTCTCCAGAACTCCGTAAAGTAACGTATAGTTTACTTGCATACATAGGCTGATAATCACAATATCCTCCTTTGCGTAGCGCCGCGCCATAGGGTAAATGTTTAGAAAAAAAAATAGACATTTGGGTAGTCTGTCCGGCTGATCTTCAAAACGGCTGGAGCGATTTTGACGGGATTTTCACTGACAGATAACTGATGTTATAGGGGTAACTTCCGTTTCTATGTTAGAAAAAGAATTAAGCCCATCAATAAAATTATTGATCTGCGTGCATTGCACCGCTGCTAGATCCACAATGAATTGTATTTGAAAAACTTAGTGAATAAAATTCGGTCACGGATAGGATATAACAATTATTTATACTTTATTTACTATTCACCATTTAAATAATTAAATACAACTAATACAAAATACACCCATATCCATAGAAATACTGTTATAGCTATATAGGCAAATGTCAGCCCAGAAGATGAAATTCTTTTCACGATACATGCTTCTTGTAGGAAAAAACACGCCACCGGGGCTGTGATGGCCTCTAAAAGTACTATCATACACATACCGAACAGCAACCATGCGCCCATGACGAGTGCCCTATCCTGTTTCAAACAGATCCCTATGAACAAAAGAGCATTGCCAACGAAAAGCATAAGGAAACACATACCAACGGATAGAAGTACAACTTTTTGCACCGATTCGTCCGTCGGATTATCTTTATAATACTGAGCGATGTAACTGTCTTCCATTAGGCCGTACAGTACGATCCCTGTGATTACAGCTGCTCCGCTAGACATCCCGAATAGAGAAATGAAATAAACAGCAACCTTTGGTGGAAAAATTCCAAAACATCTTGTGATTTCTGGCACGGTATCCATGATTGCTTGAAATCTGTTGTTTGTTTATGTATTTACTTATAATTATAACTTTTATTATATTTAGCTTTAATGATAAAAATAATTTGTGCTTATATGTAAATCATTTTTAATTTTGATAGCCGAAAAAATTGTTTGTATTATTTTAAATTGTCAAAAATAGTCAATGTGGTTGCCAATGATTGTTTTAATGTAACGTTATGTCAGTACCGATGGATACCAATGCCGACAGATAAATAATAAAAACAGGATTACTAAGACACTACACATTCTAAGAACATTCACAATACATATATATACCTACATAGGTCATCATCATCCCCCTGCCCTTATCACATATTTATTTGGGGCCGGCGCAGAATGTCTTCTTCTTAGTCATCTCATAAGTCACCTCCTTTCTAGCCATATCATTTTTCACACATTCCATCCATCTTTTATATACATAGGTATCTATCCCAAATCTAATTTAGATTTGCGCGCTCTTTCCACTGCTGTGCTAGACTACATAACACGCATACACTCACTGGCGATTTAAAAAATGGTGTTTGGACGGGACTTAAAACAGACGCAAAATTTCATCGCGGGCAGTCATGGTATCAGTCAGTCAGTTTTTTTTTTATAAAAACCTTGCCCCACTCTAGGAATTTCTCACTCTTTTCGTGGGTGCGTTTACAGACATTTAAAGTCACAAACACGAACAGCCAGACCCAGAACAACTACTTGTGGGCCATACAAATATTTGTTCCGTGCAGGAATTGAACCCACGACACGCGGCGCAGCAGTCGATCGCTCAGCCACTGCGCCAACCGTGCCGTCTGTGCGTGGATGTCCTTTCCACCCTGTATATCTGCTAGCAAAGCAAAAGAAACGATTTCAAATTGCCCGTTCATTTCTTACTATCAACTAATCTATTCAAATACATTATTTTTCCAGAATGGGTCTAACACCAATGTTAACGCTGCTAATGCTGGTCGCGGGAACTTTCTCAGCACCAGCAGATGAACCGATTCGTATCGATTTGCCAGTTTACGATCAACCCGATTCTAGTTCAGACGTACTGCTGTCTCAACCACTGGACTCCGAGAATTACCCTGGAGGCAACCCTGTGAATAATAATGCTCAACCAAGTGGAGGGAACTTCGTTACCTACAAACTTCAGGCGGCGTCAAATTTATTGGGAAGCACGTTAAATACGAAGGTAATTTATAAAACAATCTGGTGAGCACGAAGGCCATGCTCACATTTTTTTTCTGCTCTGCAAGACACTATGAGCTACGACGAACTCATTGTTGATCTTATACTCATTGCTCTTTAGGAACGTGGAATATGAGAAGACTTGACGTATTTTTCGAACACTACTAAGAATGTCATCATTATCTGCTTAGCCTTTACCCAACTATGTTGGGGTTAGTTTCCAGTCTAACCGGATGCAGCTGAATACCAGTATTTTACATGGAGCGACTGCATATCTAACCCCACAACCCCGTTACTGGGCAACACGTTACCCCTTGGTAAGACTGGTTGTCAGACTTTCGGGCTTCTGACCCGTAACGACTGTCAAAGATCTACAAATGACAGCAGGGACGTGCTTTCCGAGGCACGGAGGACTCTCGTCGACTGGCCTCGGCGAACGTAGCTTAACCTTCGATCAACCTATGCGGCCGATTTTATGTAGCCACGATCGCCTCCACTAGGTACTAAGAATGTACACCTACAAATTAATAGAATATATTATAAAAGCTAATTTGCTTTTTCAAATTAATAAAGGTAGCACTGAATTTAGCTTAGAGGTGGTATGATGGTCAATAAATTAAATTAAAATCATTATTAAATTGGACATGTGCTGACCTCTGACCTCAAGGACAATGATGACATAGAAAGGGAACGGAGGGCGCTGGCAGTGAGAGCGAACATGATAGCTCGCAGGTTTGCACGCTGTTCGATAGAGGTCAAGGTTACACTTTTCAGGTCTTATTGTACCTCATTCTACACGTGTAGCCTGTGGGCTGACTATACTCAAAAGTCTTACAGTGCCCTCCGAGTCCAATTTAATAATGCTTTCAGGGTGCTGATGGGGTTGCCGCGATTCTGTAGTGCATCGGGGATGTTTGCTGAATATCGCGTCGACTGCTTTTATGCTACGATGCGTAAAAGATGCGCATCCCTGGTGCATAGAGTACGTGGCAGCGCCAACAGCATCCTTAGCATGATCGCTAGTCGGTTAGACTGTTCTTACGTCAATCACTGCAGCGCCATTTGTCATGGAATGGCGCTGCAGTGATTGAGCATGTCAAGATAATGTTTTTATTTTGTTTGTGTTGACAGTTTTTAAGCATTTATAACACTTATTGTTAATAACAAAATGGACACCACGGTCTGAATTAATAAAGTATATTATTATTATTATTAATAAAGTATTTACTTGTTACAGACTAATTCTCAGCAAGCAGGCGGATTATTTTATGCTCCAGTACCTACTTTGGAAAGTGCCGAGGAAGAAACAGAAGGTTTCGGCAGTAAAACACTATCGTTCAAAGAGAATATACAAGGAATTGTTGCTGGACTATTTCAGGTACCTGCGTGAATGAATGTTATTAAGCCTAATTATTGACGCATCAACAATTAAGTTGTTAGAATGCATAAGTAGATAATCTCACCAGAATCTCTTAATATTTACATACTTTAATGAATAAAGAGGTAAGCGGTGAGTAAGTGACGACTGACTTGTCATTGCCAAGCCGTAGATAAATACTGAAGTAACAAAATCGCAATTAATACAATAAACTCAAGCACATCAAGCTATCCCAAACGGTTAAATTTTTCCAATTGAACATAAACCTAATATTTTATGTAATAAAGTTGAAAAGCTATCAAAGAAATTTGTTTCAAATTAGGGTAGCTTGATGCATTGGCCTCTTAACATGAGAAGATGTACCTACCTAAGACACGATTTAGAAAAAATCATCTCTTGACGGGGTGTTAAGGGGTAATTTCATCCATATGAATATACATTCCTCAGGTTAATGAAGAACCTCGCCACGAATACCTAGGAAAATAAGTAAATAATAAAGTTTGACATATAGTTTAGGTACCTGCCTACCACCGTACCTACTGCCTACTGCCGTACAATGGAACGATTTTCACGCGCGGTCAGATTATTTTTAAACTCGGTATTGATTCATTGTAATAAATGTTAAAGGTCGGGAGTAGGACAGACTGACCTGTCTGTTACGTTTTCCTGATAAGTCCGCTGAACCGATGTGTTGGAGGAATGGATTAAGTTTTAGCTTTATCCGTTCCTCCAAACAATGGCAAATTTCACGGTACACGCGTGTAATATTCTTAAAAAGGGAAGCTTCACGTGGGTATTTTTACCGATCATGTGCTAATTAGGAGACACAATAGATAATCAATTGTTTCAAGTGACTTAAGTACCTTTTTATCAGTCAAGGGCTAATAATACATTGGAATGTCAATTATACTACGTTACAACTAAAGTCAGGCAGTCAGATAATAAGTCTGCAACCAGATAAATACAGTGAGTATTTATCTGGTTGCAGACTTATTATCATCTTAGAATCAATCATTATAGATTCATTGTTTGTAAGTTTTCATGGTGTACCTTCAATAAAGAGTATTCCATTTTATTCTACAGTAGGTATTTTTTTTTTCAGCCGAAGCCGATAGTGGACACCATAAGTGAAGAGGAGAAGTATGGTAATTCTGGTGACAAGTTCTATAGAACTGGTAAAGCTTTGGTTGGAGGTGCAGAGGGCTTCTCAAATTTCGTCAACTCAGTTCTTGAGGTAAGAAGTCATAAATAAGAGTAGCAGCCGTTTTTGGTCTAAGCCGAATATTTTTTAAGGTCGGGATAATTTACTACCCAAAATACCCAAAGTGCGAACTGCTCTGTGGTACCTACTGTAGACGTTCCTAACCCAGTTGACAAGTAATAAAATAAATCGACCGTCGATTTTTTTAGTTCCTTTATCCATTATTTTAGTGAGTTACCTTTTTGGAATCGTCTCCTAATCTAGCCCTTTGTTTAGATATATCCTACATGAATGGCCATGTCATAAAAAGAAGCAAAGTTTTATTATTTCTTAGGTAGTTAAACATAAAACAGAATGCTTAGATGGATTGCTCACGTTGAGAGGATGAATGAAAGACTACTTACAAAAGGTATACCTTTTGTTAGTAGTCTTTATAATAAGGCAGGTGTAATTGGAGACGCCGGGAGGGGCGCCCTAGAAAGACGTACACTGAGCTTTTTGGTGATGTCCTTCGAAAAGGTGAGATGCGTAGTACTCGCAACCGGCGTGCGTGTTTGACCAGATGAAAAAGGAGCATGTAAGGATCGACCATGTGGCGTTCTGTAGTTTCTGCCTTACCCCATGGGAAAAACGCGTGAGTTTATGTATGTGTGCATAACATTTAAGTTGTATTATTATATTTTTAAAACCCTTCATTCTGGTACCCTACGTCCGACGTACCTACTGGACTGGTTTGGAACAAAAAAGTGATGTGAACTACAATCGGACACTTCGTGTTTTTTTTAGACGTCTCTTCCTCCTTGGACACATGGTTTTATTGACAAATCCAATACCTTAATGGTTTGAATCCGTCTAGCGGTTTCAATGATAGGTACCTACAAAGTACTTAATAATATTTGAAACATAGACATGTATAACACGCTTCCCACGCGAAAATCCCTTCTTGGTAGTCTCCTGGTTATAAAATAATTATCTATTTTTTTTCAGGTACCAGGATCAGTTTTCAAACAGGTCGCGCGGGCCGCCACGGAGAAGCTGAACAATTTTGGGGGAAAACTCATAGGCTTATAAATATCGTGCAATATGTAGGTCTAACAATAGATATTGTACTTCTCTTAACCACAATCAACATTTTCTGAAGAAATTTTTTAAGCTTCCCCGCAGTCATATTGATTCTGTCTCAAACATAGACATATATCTTATATCTAGTGGTCTTAATGGACTGACCACGAGGTTAGGTCAGACTATTTTTAATTCTAGACTAAAAGAGGCGTAGGTATTCGACCGCCCGCTATCAACGGCATGCTAACGTCTAGCAAAAACAAAAACGGTACCACTCACAACGATAAAGTCTTTATTAATTAAGTAGGTAGTAGTACTACATACCTTATTAATGACGCTATTAGTTTTTAATTCAAAACTTACCAAATATCAATTACCCTAATGGTTTGCTATTATCTAATTCTAAATCATGTAGGTAAGTACCTATGCAGAAACCTTGAATCATTACAAGTTATTTAGTTGTATCATTTTAACTTGAGCTGGCCGAGCGTTGTACAGAATTTCAGTAGAATGCGAGGCCTGCTTATACTGGTTTTTTACTACTGTTGCGCGGCTTGCTGTCGGTACTTTCATGATACTCTCATCGCAGCCTAGGGGCGGACGGCTTTCAATTATCTCCGAAGCGCTAGAATATTGCATACCCTATACGTATTGTGCCGGTAGGTATGTCTGGAAAATCCGCAGTATCGATTTATAATGCAGGACGTCGAGATGGGAATACGTAGGGGTGGGAAAGGGTACGAGAGTTCCTCCAGGTAGCAACCGGGCGGGGGTGAATGAAGTACGGGGGCGGATTATAATGTCGCAACTACATTTTATACATCGGTATATGCAATGCGCGCGCATCACGCACCCTGATGCAGACAATTTACGAGCTCAATAAATTCATCTCGCCCGGGAAAGGTCATGCGAGTTCATGTAGCACATTCTACGATCATTTTATATCCTTATTGGTGATAAATATTGCAGTTCCTAACTACTACCTTAATCCTAAGATATCTAAATCAAAACAGCCATATTGGTATGAAATAATACTTTTAAACCAAATTAGCAGAACCCAAAACCTTGATGATAGATTAGGTACCTACCTAACATGTTGTAGACCACGGAGTTTGTTTAGATTTATGCTAACGATAGCAATAGGCTTGCCCCCTTGGAACTTAATGTAGGTTACATCTCTGCCTACCCTTACGTGGAATACAGTCGTGACGTTTACGTTACCTACCTCATTTATAAGATGTTTATTCTGTTCGAACGTACTTAATATTATATTAACTGCTGGCATTGCGGCCATCGATGCATGGAATATTAGTGCTCAAGTGTCGACAAACTCAGGCTAAGGACCAACGGCTTATCATGCTATCCGAGGTACGGAGGTATCACACCGCCAACTTCTAAGTTCTGACAAATTCCTAGTGAAAAACTCAAATCAATGAGGCAGTTAATAGTAGGTATGACAACCGACAAGACAAAGAGCCCATAGGACACTATCAAATGTGGGATACACTATAAATTAACAGCCCGTGTTTCAATGTATAGCTTAGTTGTGTTAAAGCCCGAATGACGAAGGCGTGGATTATCAAGCGAGGAAACATGAGGTCAATCAAAAACCGTAGAACCAATAACTTGAAACCAAGCACAAAGCATATCCCTTGAGGAATCGAGGCTAACTTAGTTAAGGCACTTTTTTTGTTTGTTAAGTAATTAGACGTAAGCGACAGCAATAATGATTGTACAAGTGTTTTTCTAGTGAAAATGAAATATTTTTATAACTACCTACCAGTATGTTTTTCCTTCATTCTTTTCACAGACGAGTAAGTACCTACGTACAAACTACATTTTCAAATAATATTAATAAAAAAAATCTTTTAAGACCATAATATATAAAATCACCAGTATTTTTTAATGTTACCACTAGTAGGTACGGTCAAGAACGATTGACCCAACTTAAATATAATTATGAAAAACTGTGTAAGTAGGTACTTACACAGTTTTTCAGCATTTATTTTTAAAATGTTCAAAGTTGGCTTTAATTACTAGTGCAATAATGTAGATAATGATTTAAAAACTAAAAATTAATCGACTTTGTTGTATCACTCCCGTGTGCGCGATGTTGTTAGCAACTTTTGTAATGTATTACACCGTGGTCTGGTATAATAGAGACCATAAGTATTGTAGACCTCGTAAGTGCATTGCCACTTTTGATAAAAAAAAAACTCCCAGTTATATTAAACCTCAGTAAAGATAAAACTCAAACCGACAAGTCGTCTAGTGATACTAGTATGACGTATGTAAGTGACATTCAACCTTAGGGTGGTTAAGCAAATTACAACTGGTATTATTGTGTGGATCGCGTCGACTGTACACGTATTATTATGTAGATAAGCCCTAGCGTGCGACAATCCGTCTTGCAAGGGCCCCTAGCAGTTGCAAACCAGTCTCTCCTTGCCTTTGTTCCAGGTCTGCACAAAATGTTATTGTCCATCATTCTATCCCCTATCATTGACCGACTTTTAATCCCTATTAGGGTATTAACTGGTTTTTTCAAGATTTATCGAAGCTTAAAAAAAAAGTTGAGCCACGGATAAAAATAAATGTTGAAATATTAGCGAAGTTGGAAAGTATTAAAATCGATGCTGAACAGAGACAGCAATGATTGCATCTGACGCCAC
This sequence comes from Phlogophora meticulosa, assembly GCA_905147745.2. NCBI lineage: Eukaryota > Metazoa > Arthropoda > Insecta > Lepidoptera > Noctuidae > Phlogophora > Phlogophora meticulosa. The sequence continues at coordinate 2,230,154 of LR990517.1, read as the reverse complement.
AGAAAGAAACACCATGATGTTTAATTCGATATAAAGAACGTCCTACCGTATGCGTGGCAAGGGTGAAAGAAAAAGTTAAAAGTGTGATCTGCTCCACTTTTCCACCGATATTATTATTTATTTTGACGTAAATTATTTTCTAGAGACCTTTTTAAATAAATACCTAGGTATTCATTAATGTTTAGTTGGGATATTTTTAAATGCACATCTGTACTGTACTCCACTAATTAAGTGAATGCATACCAGAAAAATGAATGCTGTGCAAACAATAACAAAAATAGGTATGTAATTAAATCGATATCTGTATATTCCTTTTTATCGAACAAAATATATGAGTAAAAAAACAAGAAATTAAAAATAAAGCCAATAACACTGACTTGCACACAAATTATGCACACTAAATAAATTAAATTAAATAGATATAGGTACTGTTTGATGGTAGCTAGGTTAGGATAAGTTCTAAGTACAAATACCAATAAATAGTCTATTTAATTTGATTTACAGTGATCGTGATATAATATTAAGAACGACTATTTTAAAACACCCCATTTTTAAACTTAGGTACGAGAATTATACATTTTCCATGTCTTTTTGTATTTCTCTCGGTATCGCAAAATCGTTCCACATTGTCGTAGCACACAGTTATAACATGATTAGTTCAATAACCCATACTTATTCTTATATAATATTACAAATGGCAGAGTCTGTGTGTCTGTTTGTCCGTCTTTCACGGCAAAATGACTGCACGGATAGATAGCATCCCGAGGAAGGACATAGGCTACTTTTTATCAGCAAACCACGCGGGCAAAGCCGCGGGCGGAAGCTAGTATATAGATGAACGATGATATCCCACGCTAAGAAGCATTTCAACACGTATCAAACAACTTCAAATATTCCACGTGAACCTAAACAGAGAAATTCCTAAATTAAAAAATATAAGTATATCCGTTTGCAAAACAATCCCTTTTAAGGGGTCTAAGATTTGAGAAAAGAATATTTTGGTGAAAACAACTCTTCAGCGATCTCAGCGCGCACTATCCGAAGGCGTTTGGTAGACGCTAAGTTGAACGGAAGGATAGCAAGACAACGTTTCAACATGGGTACCTTACCCATGTTGAAACGTTGTCATAGGCAAGCCCGGCTTGCATTTTCTAGGGGGTATGAAAGCTGGACATAAAGACAGTGGAAAAATGTTCCTTTTTCTGACGAGACAAAAATTAACAGAGTAGGTATGTTCTAATGGGAAACGATATGTTCGACGCCCTCCCAATACAGCATTCGACCCCAAGTATACAAAAGTGACATTGAAACATGGTGGTGGAAATGTGATAATTTGTGGGTGCTTCTCTGGTTTTAGTATTGGACCTGTTAGATTGATAGAAGGAAACATGGACCAATTCCAATACAAAAATATACTGGAAGAAACAATACTACCATATGCTGAAGACGTGTTTCCGATTATTTGGACATTTCAACACGACAATGATCCCAAGAACGCTGCACGCACGGTTAAAAAAATCCTCACATCTCAATATTAGTTTCTGTCTTACAATGGCCACCAAAGAGTCCATATTTAAATCCTATAGAGCATCTTTGGTGCGAAGTTACTAAAAAGGTTTCAAATCAATGATGTGGTAACCTGAGTGAGTTGTACGAGTACAACGTTTTTTTTTAAAGAATGGCGCTCTATTTTTCTTGAAATATGTCAAACATTGATAGACTCAATGCCTCGCCGGTGTAAGGCAGTCATCAAAAGCCATAGACACGTTACAAATTATTACGTTAGAATAAAATCTATTAAAATGCAATTTTTAACATTATCACCGTCTTATTAAGTGAGATTTAAAAAATCTAAGTATCTACTGAATCAACTCTCGAGCAGTTTAAGAATCTTCCTTAATTATCTGTCCCATTGTCCGATTGTCGATATTGAATTAAATTTGTAAGGTAAATACCTATGTAGTAAGCGATTTTAATATTTACTCTTAATACCGTTATACTATCCATGTAGCTACTTCATAACATAATTAAGTACACTCGTCAACAATTCCGAACAAGAAAGGTGCTAGGTACTAATTCGGAATTACCTACGTACCCTTGTAACAACATATTTATTTTCATTTCATCAGGTCTATTTATTGTGTTATAGCTAGTCTACTAAAATAGCGTAAAATTGATTTGTTACCACTTTTTTTTTTTAACTTAAAAGGCGTTGTTGTATTTTATGTTTCAATGATTACTTAATAATACAAAGAGAGTTTAAAAATAATTCTGACTAGTTAAGTTATTTGGTAAAATCAACTTGACAAAAAAGGTCTTTTTTGTTGACCAGTGTTTCTTTTGAGAAGGAACATAAAAGTACATATGTCATTGTTTTTTTTTAAATGTCCTACAAATCGTTCTTAATTATATGTCCACCACTGTATTTAGTGTGCAAGTCAGTATTTTTGGTTTAACTTTGTAATATTTTATTCGAAAAAAGCGAATATACAGATATCGATTTGATTTCATGCCTATTTTTAATAGTAGCCAAATGCCCTAATAATGTAATTCCTCATACAATCTAACTGTGGTCTACCATTTATAATCGGCGAAGTAAAACCTGGACTTATATAATTAATATAAGTGTGAAATCGCCAACCCGTCTTGAGCAAGCGTGGTGATTAATGCTCGTGCCTTCTCTGTATGAGAAGAGGCCTTTACCCTGCAGTGGGACAGTAATAGGCTGGTACTTACTACGATTAACATTCAATAATTCGTTACTCAAATCAAACAAAATTTCCCTACTCCACACATATTGAACGAGCCTTTTTCATTTCTGAAACGCGCAAATCTTTTTCACAACTCAGTATTACGATACCTACAGTTGTTATGACCTACAGTAATCAAGATCAAGGATTTGCAGCGCATACCTCACATCTCTTACCTAAATATTCCTTACACCATGACTGACACCGTAGCAAACACCCTTCATTAGTGCCGGACCAGGACGCCATCTTTTGAGTTCTTCCATTTCAAAACTAGTTGAATCACCTCATTGGATACTTTATTGAATACTTACTCAAGTTTTAAACAGAGTTAGAACTTGAAAGAGAAACAAAGTAGCATTTTCCAACGTTTATTTTATTATTTTAAACCAAAAACCGATTTTACAATAATATGTGTTTTCTAATTATAAACAAAAGTGATGTATGTGTGGGCCGATGCTATGCCCTAAACATTTATATAATATAGCTACTTATACTATGTTTACCATGTGGAATATCTATCTTATTCTTTAAATGCTTTAATTATTTACATAGATGAAAACTAAACAATTTCATATTTATAACATGTGTAAACAAACACAATGAAGCCAGTTCATTAAATGATAAAGCGTTATGGATGTCAAATATATATTACTACATCGAATTGTTTACGCTGATTATAAATAATAGAGAGAACCACACTGTCTACACTACCTTATATTTTGTTACTAATTGAATAGCGAAGATCAACATGATATTTGCATAAAATATTCAGCCACAGTGTGTTAGAAATAATCGAACAGTCCTGACTTCGCTCCAGTAACGTCCAAACTGGGAAAATACTAAGTGTCAACGAAGGCGAAGTTTTTATGTTGACAGTTTGAAAGACAGCATATAATTACTTAACTATTTATGCATCATTCTACAATTCACAACATTGCGTGGTGATATTATTTTATATTACTTTTCTAATATTTAGGGAAAGATGGAGTTAAACAAAATGCCATTCCAGAGGCAAAACTAAGGAATTTAAATAAACAAGTTAAGTAAGTGTAAGAACGTGATAGATAAGAAGTTGATTACAATTATATTTTGTTATGCAAATGCACAAAAAAGAACTTACATTATTTCGAGTTACATTATTACATCAATCAGATAGATAATTATATGATGTAACACCAAGACAGTGTTATCAGAATTAATAACAAAAAAAAAATATGTACATAAAATAATGTGTGTATACATAACAATATTAAAGTATGTAAAAAAACTCGATACTTTAATAAAACAATAAAGGAATATGAATAACAAATTTCGATTGTAAATGTTGTAGGCACACTACACAAGTAATATAAAAATAAATAAAGTACCTGTGTGCCGAATGAAAGTTATAATTCATTCATAAACATAAAACAAGAAAAATAAGTTTAAGTGGTTGATAAAGAAATGATATTGTCAGTCTAGTAGAAATAAAAGCTTTTGCAAGAAACCTCGTCATCACATTAATAAGATAATAACAGAGTACTTTATTGAAGGGTCTGTACAATTCGGGGGTCAATGCGACAGATGACCCTTGGATAACATGTTAAATAGAGATAAACGGGTTGTTATAAGGCATCAGTTATTACAAGACATTGTTAAATGCTAGCTTAATCAAACTCCTCTAGCGGCGAGGAAAATAAATTTGTGTCAAGAATATAAATTTGTGTCAAGAATATAAATTTGTGTCAAGAACATCACATTAGACTAATTGATCAGTACATTAAAGAGAATGCTGAAGTGCAACAATCAAATCACTAATTTAATTTCTATATTTCATAAAGATCATTTTTGGTGGAGGATTTCAGCGATTGGATACTACTATTGAGACGGAACGTGTAGGTGACATCAAAATTACTTTACTCTAATATATCAATGTTATATGAACATGTTAAACTTCTAGGTATAGTAACAACAGCAACTGTAGATTGTCTCTTCGATTACGTACTAGCACTTACTCTAAGTTTATATGATAATCTGAACATTGCAACTGCATATTATTAAGTTATATTGTGAATTCTCTGAAATATTACTATTATTTTCTTTTAAATCTAATACAACACTCATATTATCTTACTGGTGTAATGTAATTACATGGATTTAAAATGTATATATTTTTTGTAATTTTAACATTGATTAGACATACATAAATATCTATTATATCATTTTCAAAATATTCTAACATTCGTAGTTCTTTAATAGAACGAGGTTTTTTGCAAAAACCAACAGCTGTAAGCATAAAGATTCTTATGTTTAAATACTTCACTTACAAATACTCCATAAATAATATACAGAAATTCAAATGATAAACTTTCTATGCAAACATGTTACGACCTAAGTATTATGTAAATAGATTGCACGATGATTCTAGATGTGCACGAAGCCTGAGATGCAAGCTACGTCCTTCCCATGTGTATAGTCGAACAGTAAATCGCGTTGGATACTAATAGCCGGAGAATTGCTACGCAGCTCGTGACAAAGGTTGCATCCACTTCACTTCAAAACAATAAGTTCCCAGCACAAAATTGTATAAGCTTCAAGTGATCATTAATCGGTAAACAAGTATACTACTAATGTCTACTGCATAAACACGACAGTATTGTAATAATAAAATTTAAACAATAACTTTAGAGCATAAAAATGTCTCTTGTGTCTAATCCATATAATACACTGCTATATGTAAAGTCTCCGAGAACATTCAAGCAGAACCAGCACTAATATGTTATAGTTAAACACTTTTCAATTTCATGAAAACAAACAAATAAAAAACAAATAAACATAACTGAGATTAGTTAACTCTGACCAATCAGCAAAATATTCAACACTAACTAATTATAAATGTCTTGGATGCAAACGGAGATGTGTATTATCCATTTCATAATTATGTCGAGGAAGTTTTAAACTTACAATAGCGATCGCGTCGGTATACTTCGTCATAAGTTTTCAGGTGGGTAATAGGAACTGTCACATGATATTTTGATGTCCAGTTGATAGTTGAAGCACAAAGGGAGACTGCCAGCCAGGAGAGCGAGATAGGCGGAGCTGGATGAACAATTTCCTTTCCTTACACTTTAATTGTTTAGACAGTGACGCGATCGTTACCACGAGATAATTAAGTTTTAGAGTCCGAGTTGATGTAAAGATGTCTCATTTAATTCAAATTCGCATCGATGGCTTCTTATCAGATATAAAATCTGGTTCATCTAACACTGTGAAGTCGATGAACTTATCGGACCTTAACCGTCATGGACGCGTCAGCCGCATCTTGCGGACAGTCTCGACGTAGTGCTTGTTGTGGGACATCACTGTCTCCTGGACCTTCGGGGGCAGTTCCTCCATGCATGGAGCAGTGCCCTCCTCAATGTCAGTGCGCTTGTAGAACAGGATGTAGGGCGTGCTGGAGCGGTTAAGGCTGTTCAGTTGTCCCTCATCAGAGGAGGTGACAACGTCGTCGTTGTACATGTTCCACTGGTCGTTGTCTTTGGCGAGCGTGTAGTAGTGGCCCGAGTCGAGCGTGGTGCCGGCGTGGATGACCGCGGCGTACAGCGTGTAGGCGGCGTGCACGGCCTGCGAGCGCACCGTCGGCAGAGTGATGCTGTGGTTGTGGTACATCGAGTGCATCAGTTTTGTCTGCACTTGCAGTTTTGGGTCGAACCTGTTGACAATGGTCCTAATTTTAAAAATCGTACCCCCTTTTTTCAGCGATTTAGAATCAATTGTCAACTAAAGACAGAGAAACTAAAAGAAGAGGAGCGGGGAAAAAACGTTGTTAATTGGAAATACTTACTTAAAGTTCTTCAGGACGAGGATAAGATACTTAGGTGTGGTTTCGATAAGTACGCTCCGTTCGGCATCGCGGAGAACTCCACAGTCGCGGCACTGGTATTTGTTTTCGCCGGTGAGGTTTTCCTTCGAGCAGTAGTACTCGAGTAGGCCCTGTACGGTGTGCTGCCAGCCTTCGGGCTTGTCGGGGAAGGCGAGCTGCAGGTCGCGGAACACGTCGCGGGAGAGCGACGACGAGTGGCACACGGTGCACTCGACGCGGGTCAGCAGCACCCCGCCAAACATGCTGTCGATGAACGAGTCGCGTCGCAGGAACGCGGTGTCGTACATACGCAAACGCTTTTTCGGCGGCAAACTCTCTAGTTCAGCGCAGGTGCGCTTATATCCGCTGGAACTCGACCCTGAAAATAGTTAAGCTTTGTAAGAAAATGGGTTATTTCGATGTGTAAAACTTCAAAAATTTAGATAAGTATGTGTTGTGTTGTTTGTTTTTGGTATTCTAACGTAAGTATAAACTTTCAAATGCATTTAGTGATAAATTGTTTTTTTGAAATTACAAACAGACACTTAAATGAATAGTAAATGTCTGATTTACTTCAGCACAAGGCATAAGGGAGGCCAAAGTCAGCTGGCTATGGCCTCTATAGTTAGTCACATGAATGGAGCTCCAACCGACTATTACCCTTGTATGCACTATGCTAGTACAACCAATGATAACCCTCGGTTCTTGCCAATATTTGAGTAAGTTCAATAATTCCAAACGTTAATATGACAGTAAGGAAGCAACTGTCACACATGTCTGAGTGACAGAGAACACAGTAAACAAAGTAGACTCGTTTCTTAAATGTATCATCTCCCTAACCTTGCGTGGTAATGTATATGCATCTTATCTTTGGTATTTCTTTCCGTCATCAAATGTCGGTGCGCGCCACATTAAGGCCGCGGTGACAAAGTATGTGTGCTTACCAGCGGCACTGCTGCACGGGCGCGGCGATGCAGAGCGGCGATTGGGCCCGGGCTCAGCGTTGTTATTATCGTTCACGTCGGTACTGTAACACAACAACATTTAACATTATTGATTGAAGCGATTTTGTCCACGGGAATGGCTATAGACAGTAAGCTATGGAAAAGAATTGCCACTGCAGAGTATTGAGTGAACAGTCTGCGTTTTGTACTGTCAAAGGTGAAAATTTGCATCCACTCCACATTCAAATACGATTTTTCTAAAGTTTTGACATAAAAAGTGTCAATCTCAACACCATAGCATGTGTTAGCAGATGTTGTACGTATAGAATATCTCAATTCCTATAGTGGAACAATAAATGGGTTATTGACATATTAGTGTATGTACATTTTCCACCGTGACTGTACAAGCGGCTGTGGCCATCAGTCGATGCCATACATCGAAGTTTGTGAAGGGTATTTGAGTAGTCATCATAACTGTGAGCAGAAATATGTATGTGAATGGATTACCTGGTGGACTGTGTAGCTTGTTGGACAGTGTGCTGAGCTGATTGCTGGGCAGTGTGCTGGCCAGACTGCTGAGCCACTATGCGCAGTCGGCTGTGACTCGACAAGACAGCCGGGCGGGTATAATCGAAGTTGAGATCTGAGCAGTGCTCGTACGACTGCAGTAGCTCGAATAGATATCTGTTCAGAAAAAAAAATGTTTTATATTATAAGCACGTCGATGTATGTAGATCTATGTAGGTAATAAAGGTGCTGTAGATCAACCACTGACCATAAATAAAACTGAATATGAAGATTTTTGAAGGACACGATTTCTAACGGATTCATTAAAATCAAATCTAATTACTACAAGGTGGAGGGGACATCAACACACAAACTGATACAATGAGTTTCAGTACATAACTCGGGACCCCAACGCGCTAAATTTTTTGTTCGGTCTGTCATTTTTTTGTAGTTCCATTTCATTTAAACTGACAAAACTTGTGATTTCCAGCACACCCAATAATACTTTTGAGATTGTTGTTGTGTTTGTTGATGAGAAACGAGATTTAACTTATTGATTAACAATCTAATTGGGTTAAATAACAATTATGCTTTTCTCATGACTGTTTACTAAGTAAAGTAAAAAACATAGCAGAAAAAGAAAAAAAAACCGACGACAAACTTCAACGTGGGATCCAGAATCATGTAATGAACTCATTTGTGTGTCGATGTCTCTTTCACCCTGTATATCTAGCTGCGCGCCCCGATAAACCTAGACTCCATAAATTAGCAATATTACACGGCTGTCATTTTCAAGACTTGATAATAAATAAACCTAAAACTACATACTTAAATTACCGTGAAGATAATACAAGATTTTTTGAATGACAAGAGTCTGTAATGTTATATTTTTTCATTTGTAATTGAATTATAATTTATCATGTAATAAGAATAATGTAATCTTTTGATTTATTTAATGTGTTTGTTTGTAAAACCTAATTAATTTTCTGTTTTGCATGCCGTAAGGTTGGAACTCTTATTTACAATGTTTACACCTTATTTTGTACCCATATAAAAGATTTCATTTGAAAAAAAAAAGATTAATAACACTGTTCTTTAAACCCCACGCTGCCTGTCCATTCAGGTAGAACGAGGAGCCGTGAAACGGAAAAATGTTATCCAGTAGGATTGCATCAAGTCTCCGCTTCGCTCCAGTGGATAGAGATTATTAGTTAATATTTCTCCGCTTCTCCGCTCCGTAGCCTCACTCCGCTTCGGACAGGTAGCCTTAACACTCATGTACAAGTACCTAATGTTACAAGTCTTCAACAAAAGTTATAGACTTCCCCAAAACATGAATCGACATTGTATTGAACATGTATTTGTATTTTTTGATACTCAACCGCCTACAGTACATGTTTGCAAGTATACGTGCGTGTTTTGCTCACACTGAGTCTGTAACACGTTATATATATTTATACTTGTACAGTGGAGCTTTTTGCTCACCCTGAGTCTGTAGGATGTTATATACATGTATACTTGTACAGGGACAACGTTCAAAGAACTCCGATGCAAAGTTGATTGTGTCCAATTAGTAAGCAAGTTCCGGTTTAAGGCTGCTGCTAGATTTTCTCGTGCTCCTATTACTCCCTTGTAATCCCGTCCTCGTCGGAGAGTACCTACCCCGGCTTTGTAAAATGTTAAACATCAACAGCGACCCTTTGAAGCGCGTTCTACGTCATTTTCCACAGCTCAAATTTTTTGTTTCTTTTTATTTATGTATATTTACACTCAGGTGTTTATGTACAGGCACGCCTTTTTCCAATGGGGGTAGGCAGAAACTACAGAACGCCACCTGCTACGATCCGTACAAACTTTTGCTACGTTTACGTTCTTACATATGATCATATACGAACGCCGGTTGCGAGTACTAAACACATCTGACCTTTTTGAAGTACATCACCAATAACGTCACTGTATTGTTCTCCCCGCGTTTCCGCTTACATCTGTCTCATGGATACCTTTTGTTAGTCGTGTTTCATTTATCCTCTCAACGTGACCAAATCATCTAAGCATTATTTTATTTATTACCGCATCGTCTTTTAAACCACAAACTGGGTACACCCATGGTTTACCGTGAGTGCCGTGACTTCGTCTGAATCCGCGATTACCGACATTCACGTGGACGAAGTCACGGGCAAAAGCTAATTTAAGGATATTTAGTTAATTTCATAGAACAGTAAACGTGGCACAATTACGACAAAAAAACAATTGTCATACTTACTAACCTTACGATTTTAAAATTGGATCAGTGTAAACATTGGCTGGCCACTGAAGATAAATAAAAAAAATATTTCATTGTATATTGTATTTCAGAACAACCATTATTATGCAGTAGGTATTAACCTTCGCCAGCGCACTGTATCCCATTATTAAAAGACAATTATCTATTTGCAGATAGAAACTTCATGTATGTTATGAAAAGTTTTGTATAGCTAGCCTTCACACCACAACAAAAGACATGTTATACGCGGGTCACCGAGAAACAGTTGTAACACTACAAAAAGATATACGACAGGTTATTTTTTTTTATTAAGTGTAATTTTTATAAGAATTCTCTAGCATCTATACACAGTTTCATCCGCCTTAACCAATTTTCACGGTCTGTATCAGACACCTCTTCAGTGATATAAACTGTTTTCCCTTTCCCTTGAGTTGAATTTTAATTCCGGGGACAAAAAAAATGTCGAATTTCGGTAGAATATTCGAATTTGGAATGATTGCTTTTTTCGAAAAAATAGTCATAGTTTTAATTAGCATCAAAACCAGCCAGTGCCCCTTAGAAACTAAAACTGTCGCAAATCTTTTTCAGTTTGGAATCGCATATAATATTTTTATGCGAATTGGATACTGGTCTTTACAACTTATTTTAGGTGAAAAAGATAGGTAAACGAAAACACGAAAGACACGACATGAAGAATACATTTATTATATTCCAATACTATAGATTTAGAATTTAGAACAATCATAACGTTTTCTGAAATTTTCAATTTTTTGCGCAATTGTATTAATTTTTCTTTGTGTAAGAACATAGTACAAGTGAAACTTCAACGGACACTCCCCATCAGCAGTGACAGTGACCTCACCACGCGATATATCGTCTACCAATCTTTACAGAAATAATCCTAATACCCCCCGCCTTAAAAGAAGTTTCACTTCAAAGAGATGACTCAAAACCGTACGACGTGAACAGCGGAAATAGGGATTCATTTTATACATATACACGATCTAAATCGAATCAGAAAGTGAGAGCCATCGAAATGATGTCACAAAGGCATTTCCGCGCAACAAGTACCGGGCGTACGTGATGAAAAATCGATAAATCGGATACTGTGCTGTTTCATTGCCCTCCCTACTCATAGTTTCGCAACATGCCATTTTTAGCATTCTGCAGCTCTCCCTGTTAGCAGTTAAAACAAAAGGAATTCATAAAAATAAAGTCTGGAAACTTTGCATTGTGACAGGGGAAGCTGTCACAACGCAAAGTTTGTGGCTATATTTATAGGCATTCGTTAAGGTAGTATTGTGCTAACCAACATCGAATGTTACTCTTATAACGGTGTTTTCTATGAAGACATGCTGCGCCATCCCCGAATACATTGGTATAAGGGCAGGAGTATGATGATGAACGGTGTTTTTTGTTTGTATTATTATTAATATACCTAACTGTAACTTGTATCATCATCATCATCATCATCCTCCTGCACTTATCCGAATTTATTTGGGGTCTTTTTCTTTCGTACATTTAGATTTGCCGTTACCTCAGAACTTACCTCCTTCATAGCCATCATCGACATCATCTTTTACACAATCAATCCATCATTGTAGTTTACTATTCATAAATATTCATCAATCAATTGTAGTTGTAATAAATGCAATATGATAAATCAGTAACCATACTCAACACAAATGCTATTTGTATGGTTTAATTCTATAAAACCAACAAGAGTTCACGGGCCTCGTTGACACCGTGACCATGGACTTATTGACGCCGTGGCCGTGGCAGCATTAGTCAATTACGTACCACACGATATTATGAATCAATGATAAATATCATTTTATACGATACAGATACGATGTACTTATGTAAAATTTGTCGCATTTTTTTTTAAAGGGTTATATGGGTTATATTATATGGTCTTCAAAAATATTACCTTACACGTGATACTTTTTTTGATAACTTCCCCTCTCTTCTCCCCATGGTTATAACTAGCCAGGTTATAGACTCAACCCCGCTCTTATCCAAAATCACGTGTATTTTATATAACAAAATCAGAAGGTTCTCTTTAAGTCATCATCTATTTACCCCTATCCCAACTGTTTCGGGGGTTGGAGGTCGGCTTCCAGTCTAACCGGATGCTGCTGAATACAAGTGTTTTACATGGAACGATTGCCTATCTGACCTCCACAACCTCGTTTCTTTCAGGCTTTTTGAGTACCCGTAACGACTGTCTCTGTCACTGGGGAGTCTCGGTATGTAATGAACCGTCACCCATCCACAGACTGACCTCGGCAAGCGTAGCTTAACGTACAGGTTAGAAATCGCGCGTTCAACGAACAAATAAATAAGTATACGTGATAGTGATATAACGTATACAAATTTATTTTTTCGTTGAACGAACACAAAGCATCAAAAGGCAGGGGGGTGAGGTGTAGTGAGAACTATACCTCCCCCCACCCCCCACCCCCGATGTTGCGTTTTTTCCGTACTCCCTCCCCCCTTTTCGAGCCTCTCGTGTTGAATGGACAATGTCTCATTTAAAACAAACGTGCCGCTTTAATTTTCCCCTTTGAGCTGAACCTTTAGTTTGAAATTTACCCATACAGGCTTAAACAAAAGAAAGTGTATACTAGAACGGGATACAAGCAAAAGTTTCAGGTGAAATGGCAGTATGAATACATTGTAACATGAAGTAACGTTATACGTTACCTATTTACCTGTATATAATAGACATGCATGCATTCGAGGTACCGGGTGAACATGCGCACTACAACTGAAATGTTTGACCTATTTCCCGTAGTCAATACGTTGTGCGGCTTTATAGATTTAAGTTTAACGCGCTGCATCCCTAGCACATATAGGACCAGTCAGCTTTTAGCTGCGCATTTTATCTCTGCGCAGTTAGTTAATTTTCCTGTTACTACCGTCGGAGATGAGCTAAATTTATATCTAACTTAGTTACGTAAGCAGCTCGAGGCATTTATTAGGTGACAGGGTGGGAGTCAGATGGGCGGCATTCCGTTTTTCTAGCATTTCTCAACATATGGGACCATAAAATTTCTCGTCTATCAAACCTGACGTATTATTAGGTATCCACAGCAGTGTATTTTTCATTAAAAATATGAAGAAAGGCTTCAAATTCACACTTTAATGCGAAAACCTTGTAAAAAACCATTTAAGAAAAAACACCTGAAATGTAGATTTAATAAAAAGTTCGTTTCTATCTCGCGATAAAACCAAGTATTCATGATTTTAGGGCTTTTGATACAGCCTAGCATAAATAGAATGTTAAATAGGATTTATGTTAAAAGCATAATCATTCCGGTGACAGGAACTGTAGCAGTTTTACAGGACCGATACCGACTTTCTGTTTATGCAACGGAATGTTGATAGTGTTTTCACTTCCCTATACAACCTCTTTAAAATAATTCTACAAGTGGTTCGACCAACGTGCCAAGACAGCGAAGTTTGATCGTGGTTGAAGCCCCCCCTACTTTTGTTGCTCAACTAAAAGCTCGTTTTCCTGCAGGTGTGTGTACGTATATACAGTGACTAAATTAAAATATTATTATACGTAAAATCCTCCCTTCAAGAAAACGAGCATCAGGTTTATCAGCAAAAATTTACAAGTTTTGTTTAGACTTTGTACGAGTTCTTTTTGCGTCTAAATTTAACCGATTAATTAGTCATTGATTTCGTTTTTGGGGTTGCGTACATCAAAAAGAAAAAAGAACCCTTTTAGGATCGAATCCTTCAAAACTACAGCACAATTAAAAGGAAAAGTCTCGCCATTGATTTTTTTTTGTTATGTTAATTATTTTGGCGAATGTAGCTGAACCCTCAATACGCGACTCAGACTCGCACTTATCCGGCTTTTTTGTTACGTCGCTATTCAATGATAGACGATTGTTAACATTGATAAAGTTTTAATAATACTATTGTGTTATTAACTCTTCGTACGATTGCTCCGAGAAAACTCTTCAAAGGAAAAGTACAACAAAGGTTTCTTTTTCAGGGAAACGTTAATATAGCGCTGATTTTTTTACTAATTAAACTGTATGTTCCATAAAACGTACTATGGCGGACTTAATGCCTTAGACATTCTGCATAACCCATATGCTTGCTCAGTTAATCGACACGATTTACCTAAGAGTTCTTTTTTACAGATTAAACTTGTGGAAGCACGATGAACTAAACTTCTCGTACTATAGTAGCTCAGGCACAGAGATTCATTTAAGTTAGTCAGATCAAACCGATTATTCTTGACAGGCGACGAGCCGGCGTTAATCAAATTAGTTCGCTTCACATTGTACCTCGATTCCATGAGCGGCTTACGTCTTCTCAATTAATAGACGGACAGGGCAGATAATGTATCTAGATTCTGGATGGACCATTTACCAATCCGCGACATGACAGGCTCACAAAGCATGGAGAAGCTTCGGGGGCAACAATATCCATACAATTCAAGCACGTCACTCACACCACGATAGTACAATGGCAGAACTAGTTAAATGACGTGTCCGTATTGTCGCTTATCCTATCATGAATATCAGAGTACAACTGTGGCTTGAGCTCGCCTGTTCGCAAAATGGTCCATTCCTACAATAGGATTTAGAACATAAAGACATTTTTGCATGTGCTCCCTATTTTCTTCTTTGTGCCATTTCTTGAGTAGTATTTACATATACTATAAATCTTAAACATGAAAACTAGCTTAATTAGTTAGTCAACAATAAAAAATGTATTTTAATATACTTTCACTGTATTCTCTAGTTGATCTGTACAGTGTTGTGGGCTGCATTAGTTTTGAAAATTTCTTGTACCTATTTTTTTATGTTGTAGATGTTTCTTGTACCTATTGAATTAAAATGAAGAGATGCAGTATTGAGCCGATATTTTCTTTATATTTATACAAGGTGCCAAAACAAATTACGGTCAAACAAAAAGCATAATATGTCAGTGTTAATACGAAACAAATAAAGATTATTCAAGAGCAGTTTGAGAAATTCTTATAATCTTGGAGGTACAGTAGTCAATATTTTTATCCATACATATTTCGAGAGATTTCACAGTTTGACATTAAACATACAAAGTTAAAAATTGTATCGTTGTGTCTCATTTTTATTTTTTTCTGTGCGGAAACAAATTAGTAAAATAAAAAGTCATTCAGCCAACAAAGATTCGTTTTTCTTGCTAATTCTAACGCAACTTGGGGTGTAAATGTCTAAAAAAGTAGCGTAAAATCTCAAAAACAAAGTGTGCATCGACAAATTCAATTATCGAGTTCAACAAGTTTTATTCGCGCTGGTTTAACGTTCCAGTTGGGAACGGTGTTTGCTAAAACTAGAGCATGTAGACTAGCGTGTAACTGCTCACATCTGTCTGACACAATGCGACATGACACAAAGTGCTTTTTGGTTATGTCCGCCAGTGAGTTCGAGCCCGCGACTTTTTCAACCTGAAGGTAGAGGGGGAGTATCTTCACGCATTTACAGTATTTCTACAACCCCGGAGTGAGAATATAATGTCAAAGGTAATTATTTAACGAGAAGCTAATTCGACGACCGATGTGGCGCGGCGGGCGAATGTCCGCCTGCGACGCAAGAGGTTGCGGGTGCGATTCCCGCCTTGGGACAAATGTTTGTACGATCAACAAAGATTTGTTCCGGGTGTTCTGGGTATTTGCTATGTATAATGAAAAATATCTATCCATGTAGGTAATGTATTGTATTAAGTATATCAGTCATCTAGTACCCATAACACAAGCTCTGCTTAGCTTGTGGCTAGATGATGCTGTGTGGATTGTCCAGCAATATTTATTTATTATTTATTTTATTTATTTATTTAATGATTTCAGAACGCGTTGGTTTGTTATAGCCATATCATCTTTTACACAATCCCATCCGTCGTTTTATGGCAAAATGTTAGAAAAAATGATTGATTCGCTGTGCTTCATCAACTTTACATTAATGGCTTTTGTTGAAGCGACACTAGTGAGAACAAAGACTTACTATCACTTTTCAGTTTGTTTTCTTTTATGTTACTTTAGATCTTTTTAAATACCAAATGGGTATTGGGATAAAATTAACACTGAAATGTTTCATAATGTATGAGCATATTTTTGTACAAATTAATGTAAGCATCTCGCCATGATTCTTTAATGAATATCCATCATTTTATATTCTAGTATCACTCGAAAACTAATATTACAACAAAAAACCATTTTAGAGGGGAGAGCAATGTAAAGTATTTTTTTACAAAGCCTAAATCAAAATACGGATAAAGTAATACAACATTGTGTCAGTATTATGTATGAACTGGAATCGGGATATTCTGCATAGTTTATGTAATTTAGGAGATATATAACAAGAGGATCAGTTAATATAGCCCGTGAAATTCAAAATTTATTAAGTTACGTACGTTTCCTAATTTGATGTTTAAGATTAATTCATCAACATAAATACCATTAATACATGAAAAGAAAAAAGAAAATAAAGAATCACAGAGCATTGAAAACTTCATCCGCATCGCTGTCAACGGGAAAAGTGCCCAGAAGGCTGGCAGCATTGCCACGTTGAATGGCAATGCTGATTCCTTGGATAATTTTAAGTAAGATTAATTTATGTTTTAATTTATTACGAAATTTTTGAAAACAAAATTGTTTATTTCAAGTTATTCGCGAATAACGACGATGAGAATAAATAAAATATTATCGTTTTGTTGGATGAGCTTTTTAATTAAGAACGCATATTGGCCAATTAGCATTTACGTTTTCAATACTCAATACTGAATAATTTATTGCATTCCACAATGTATATGCGTATGTATTAAGTAAATATTTGTTGTAACAATCGTAGGCTCTGTCGTGCACAGCAAAATAAACATTTTTTTGGAAGAGGACTTACTAATCAAACTACTGTAAGTAAAATTTAAGGTTAAGTTAAACTAAAATTCTATTATTAATTTATATAATTGTTTAATTAGTAATATCATTTTTAAATTTATGTATTTGTAAAAAATAGTTATCTCTTTCTCATTTCTGAATACCTCGGGCAGTTGATTATATTTTTTATCGACATGACCAATGGACTAGATGAGTGTATTTTTAGTCGTGATGGTAAGTTTCGTGTCGTCGTGTTTTATGTCGGACGGTGTATTTTGTTTGTATGTCTTTTCGTTTAGTGTGGAAGTAGTGGTGTGTGTGTGATTGCAAATTTACTGATTTCCAATATGTATATAGAAGGAAGAGTTAGAATGTTTCAACTTTAAGAAATGTGGTTCACAGCTATCCGCTAGTTATTAAATTAACTAAAATCTGAAGTAACTTTTTGTGTGTTGCGAACAGCGGCGGTGCTTCTGTGCTATTTGGGGATTTTTTTAATGTTTGGATTTTATTTGTGTTTTTTCTTTGGTAATAGTGGAAATTAATTTAAGAATTCGCTTTTGTGATTATTGAAAGAAAAAAATACATACAGGGGATGTTAGGTTTCCAATCGTCACAAACATTATAACTAGGTACTTTTTGCTAAAATCCTGATATTAGCTTGTATTATTACGAAAATCGCTCTTATGTCCGTTTTCACTAACACGACAGGACTCCGAAATTTTGTGCCTCAAAATTTTTCCATTGTTGCGCACAAACAGTGTCAAAAAGTGCGTATCAATTTAGACATTACATTTGGTGAGACCTAGTGTTAGTAAAATGGGTATAAGATCGTATAAGCCGAAATAAATTTTGGTTTTCCAGTGACAATATCAGAACATCATCTTTTTTACGTTTTGTAATTTCATTCCGATGCGCCATACGATACGCACTCAGAAAGTTTTGAAACAAACATTTTTTTCAACTGCAGGATAGAGGGATGCTCGCTATCTCGATTTGATGTCAATTAAAACTATGTCTATTTATTATAAAAAAGCACAACCTTCCAATTTTGAATTCCCCTCAACAATATTTCACGAGCGAATAAAATATTCTGTCTCACTGAAAAATGGATCTACAACGAGAATATTTTCGTGCGAATATTTTATACAATTCCACATATCGTATAAAATGAGAAAAATCGTTTCAATGATTTCAAATAGCGTACAAGGACAAAAGACCTTTTATAGCGACTGTTTTCTGCTGGTTCAATGAATTTGAGTATGGTCGGCGGACGAAAAAAGAACGGCTTTTACAGAACAAAGTGCTGGCTGTGAATATTATAATTAAAGAGACAGGCGAATTACATAATGAAAAGAGCTATCTCTTCATCACACATACACTGTATTTTGGTTCGGGAACTGTGCATGAAATTCTACACGGGCATTTTCGGGCAAGGAATATTATTTCACGCTGGTGCCTCACAATCTAACGCAGCCTCAGAAGGAGGTTCGGCTAGATTGCTGCCGAAATATGGTTGCACTTGAGAAGGCGGTTGATAAGGTATCTGATACAGACTGGAAAAATTAGTTTGTTTTTTTTTTTTAGGTAGATTTAACTATGTATTGACACCAATGGACAGTTGTTTGAAAATATATAATAAAAAGATGTTCTTTTTTTCGAGTTTTTAAATGCCTTACGTATTGACTTGACTTTTGAGTTGAGTTTTAGAAACAAAAGACGGCATAGACTCAAGATTTGATCGAGTATTTTGGGCGGTCATATGTTGCGCTTATAATTTCGCCATGTCTGTCCGTCAGTCAGTCCCCGCCTTGACACTGAGACTATTAGTACTAAAAAGCTGTAATTTTGCAAACGTATATTGACAACGCTAAAAAAGTTTTATTAATTGACAGCGTGTTGGATCACGCACAGGGAAAGGTCCCCGTGCGTGTCCAACACGCACTTGGCCGGTTTTTATTTCATCGATGCTGCTGGAAATCTCCCTATTTCCTAGTTACATCGGCTGCTCGAGACACTTCCTCTCGCAACAGTAAGATTTGCCGACTGAGGCCTATTCACTTCCGATGACGCTATGACCCTCCTCTAGGAGAGTAGTGGAGCTAATAGTTAGCTGTTTGAAAAAACAAATACAGGCGCAAATTTAGTTTGTGACACCGGAGTGAAACCGCAGGAAGTCGGGCACAGGTTTGAGACGAAACCATCAGGGCATGCGTTCTACTCCTACTTTATATTATGTTTATACCAGGTTTGAATAGAAACTGACGTTGAGTGACAAATTACTTTGACAAGCATGGTGCGCCTAACGCACTGTCGCGACACGAATTCTATACTATAAAGAGGAAAGATTTGTTTCTTTGTTTGTAATGAATAAACTCAAAAACTATATAACCTATTTATCAGCAGGGTAACGTAGGCTATAATTTTAAGAACTCATAAGGCGTACGCTGCGAAAACTATTGATCATACGTAAAATAATGCCGAGTTTATAGTTAAGTACTCATCATTACCCAAAAAAAAGTCCACGAATCTATATCTCTAACTATTAAAGTTAGGTCACAATAAACCCTTCTTGTTCAAATGAGTCAATTAAAACACGGGTAGAATCCAAAGATGATGACATTCGTGTCAATATATTAATCCTTATCGAACTACGTTGTTTCATAATCCAGATAACAGAGGCTAGCACATCAAGCAACCCCAATCTGTCCATCTGACATTTATTCAGTTCTCAACTTTATCGCAAATGAATAAGGTTCATGTTCAATTGGTTAATTAAACAGTTAGGGTTGCTGGCGTCTGTACATGTACATTCTTCTTTAAATTATTCGAATCGGACCTTTCATTTAGAAGTAAACGAGCGAGGGGTAGGTATATTGTATAGTTATAGGTTAAAAGTAATAAAAATGACGTGGTTTGAGCGCACATGTTTTATTTTTTGTAAATTAGAAACAATTGAATAGTAGTTAGAAATTTGAAATTTTATTTTAGTCATTGAAACGGTCTATAAAAAGTTTAGCAGCCGATGGCTACATGCGATAACGTGTTTTATCGTAAATCAACTAGCTGGGTGAAAGGTTGCTTCAATTAACTCAAAGATTGAAGTAATAATAATCTTAAAGTTACATAATGGAAACGCATCATATTATGTTTCTAAAACATGGGTGTGAATAAGGGGCATTCAGTTTCTATGGCACAAATACTTATCAAATATATCGTGATGATTTAGTTTCGGAACTACACTTTAAAGAGGGTGCAGGCGAATTAAAAGTTAGGGAGGGAAAGTACAAAATCCACGCGGGCGAAGTACTGGAACCTGATACTTTAACAATTAACTTCATAATATTGATTCCTATCGACAGTCCAAAAATGTTTTTACAAAATAAAAATCTATAATAAAATAAAACGTTAAATACATATGTAAACACTTGACAAGGTAGTCTAAAATAGACTTGTCCCTGTTATTCCTATTGTCGCGCCGGACATAAACGAGACAGCGCATGATAAGTGCACACTATTTACGCCGACATTTTTAAATATCATGTTTATTTTGAATATCAAGTCTTTAGATTCAACGGTTTATTCTCAGATCATAAAATGGAAAATGATAATAAAATACCAATTATTTCCGGGTCACACGTCTAGAAAACATGATTTTGTTAAGTTATATGTTCACATGTCTTGAAAAGTGCCAGTAAAAAACAAAAAAACCGATTCAAAATCAGAACTTACCCAAGAAACTCTGAGCTGTCGTGTTGGTTGTCCCTGGTGAAGAACGGTGGCTTGACCACGGCAAAGAACTCATCAGGGTTCACTTTGGTTGAGACTGAGTGCATCATCTTGCCAAACAGTATCGCCATTCTGGCCCAATATGGCACAGCTGTCATTTTAAGCACAACGTGTGTGCTGAACCTGTCAGAAATAATAAGATTACATTACCGTGTCACACAGCCCCAAGCTTTTACTTGGAATTAGCTTAGCCTAGAGTCAACTAGTACTGAGGGTATTGGAAGAAAGAAAGAAAAGAAAGAAAAACATTTATTTGGGATGCGCACAGAAAACATAAACATCAAAAACAAAAGCTAAGCAAATAAAAAATAAAAACATCTTTTTCACAAAAAACTTCAACTTTAATTCCGGAAGTCTGGGATTTCTGTTGTTTGATTGTTTCATTATTTTCCACCGACTTCCGAAAGTTAATTTACACGTTTAAGTGTTTTTTTTAAGTCGGTTGAAGTTTTTTGTAAAACAATTTTTATTTATCGCTTTCGAATGGGTCAGTTGATAATTTACCCATACAAATAAATAAAAATCGCAGGAAAGCAAAAAAAAAATACGAAATCCGTTTACATGGAGGACATATTTTTTCCAGATATTTTGATTTAAAAACCAAACGACTGAACTGATTTTGATGAAGTTCTATGGGAACAATCGGAAAGTTAATGCTCACACATGAAAAAAAATCAATTAGGTTCTTGAATGCGGAGTTATAAGGTAACAAACACAAAAATTGAGAACCTCCTCCTTTTTTTGAAATCGTTGAAAAACAGGACTTGTGCGAGGCCAAAAATAGCCTTACAAGTATTGTGACTGTTACTGGCGGTTTTAAATATAATGACCACAGTCTACTTAAAATAATGAATTGTATGTTACGTATAATTATCGCATAAACACACAAAACAAAAACAAACTTATAATACCAAAACCAAAAGCCGAAATGCATAACAAGAATTAAGAGACAATTCATTTACTCTTTCATTCTTGTTATGCATGTCGGATTAACTGCATTGGGGACTCAAAGAAATAATAAAATAAAAATCGCTGTGTTCAACTCCAAAATTACCCTCAGTAGCAAGCACTAAAGTCTAAATTATACTTAGTCGCTAAAGGCATAGGTCAGTATGCCTTGCAAGAGCAACATAAATGAATTGGGTGTAATGATTTAAAGTCTATCGAAGACTACCAGTTTAACAGGTTGACGACAGTAATCCAGTCTGTCAGCCCATAAAATAGGTCAACATCACACGTAGCATAAGACCCTTTGAATAAAACACCCTTTAAAATCATGAAGTCTGATGCGTTGTTGTCCATAAGCTTCATTTTGCACATAATTGGATTATTGGCGGAGTGCTTCCAATTTCAAACAAGCAATTCAATCATGGCGCCGCAGTCTATAGCTTACGTAGAAGTATACAGGGTAGTACGGACACCGACGGTCTACTTGATATCATTAGTTCGGTACATGCTACTGGACACCCTAACGTTGAAATTTTTTGCTGGATTTTTAATAACATTTACGTGAAAATTAGAAAACGCTGCGGTGTCCTGATGTACTCAACTCATGGTATCCGGTTGGGCGTCTACGTCCTTTCCATCCTGTTTAGTAGATATTCGGTAATACGAAGCTGAGGCAATATTTCTATTAAGACACAGTTTCAAGTTGTTACAACCTTAAAATGTTCCAATTCAAATATTAGGAGACGAACGCAGCTTCATTGCGTAACAGACTTACAATGGCAATCTTAATATATATATTTCTTGTGTGCGTGTGTATGTGACTGAACTCCTCCTAAACGACTGGACCAATTTTGATGAATTTTTTTGTGTGTGTTCGTGGAGATTCGAGAATGGTTTAGATTCACAATTGGACCCGGTAGGTGGCGCTGTACGGGCAGGACGACGTCTGTTCGGTCCGCTAGTAATAATATAATCATTATAATACCAGCCTACTAGTATCCCACTTATTCTAAGAGCTTCTTCTCTTATAGAGAAGGCACGAGCATTGATCACCATGCTTGCTCAAGGAGGGTTGGCAATTTCAGACTTATATCAAATTAATAATAAGCCTAGGTTTCCTCATGGTGTTAGATAAAAGTACATACGAATTGAAAAAGTCACATTGGTATTTGCCCGGTTTTGAACCCACTACCTCGGCGAGCCCTTAAAACATTAGAGAACTAGCGTCAGCCAGCACCTGTCTAGCATAACCGCTGAACTATTTTGGCGCGGTCGTGAGACACAATATATTTCGTTCAAAGCATGCCGTTTTATTATAATTTTAATATCTATTCACTGTACGTGTTTCAAACAGTTTTCAATAAATGTTTTACTTTGTATTTCCATTCCATTCATAAAAGTTAGTGTATTAAGGAAGGAAGGGGTGGGTGCCGCTCATGGCTCGGAAGATCAGGATTAATTACAAGACGAAATGCACTGAGACAGTCGCGCTGTCTGAATGTATTTCTCTCACTATTATATTAGTCGAAAGCAATTTTCAGTGCTGTAGTTGCCGCCGTTCGAGGGGCTTGTTATGCAGGGGAAATTCTCTCCGAGCTATTTCTAGTAAGTAACTTCCAACAGTATTGATCGACGCTGTGGTATTGGAAATTAGGTACAACTCACTGGATGTTTGAGTTCATGATTGAACACTGAACTATGTAATAAAGGGCTGAGTACCGAACAATTGCAACAAGTATTTCTCCAACATAGAAATTGCGCGCATACAATCGAGAGTTTGTGCTTGATAAACATAAGTTACGAGAACCGGGGAGTTTTTAAAGATTTTATAGAAAAGATTCGAATATATTCCGATGACGGAAAAAGAAGGTGGTCATAGGAACATGGCCTTACGAATCATAGACAGCTAGTTTGGATTTGTTGTTGTGGCTTGGATGAGTTAATGGTAGACATATGGTGAACACTATCTGATGATGCAGCAGAATGATGTTCGGTCATAGGATATCAGGCTTTTTAATCGTAGAGCCATAGTTTCACTCTTTCAAAGTTAGCTAATTATGGTTTACACAACAGAAAAAATAATTACTTAGCTAATCAAACTATTAATTATTTTAGATGAATCATTTTTTGTTTCTTAATTATTTTTGCATGGCAGCTTTTGATCGAGGAGGCAAAGTTGGAATATCGCATGTGCCTGTTATTTTTCTAAGTAATAGGTACGTACAGAATAAGGGTGTAAAGAGTTAATAATAGTAGCTAGTAGTTAAGGAAATCTAGCAACTAATTAGCAAACTGTCAGTTTCAGTAAAGCTTACACAATAACATTACTATGCTCTGCTTATCTAACCCAGGACTTTCTGTTGACAGCCCCTGTTATGAGATTATGAGATTCTACGAAACAGAGAGTTCTATAGGTAAATATGTTTACAATGCTTTTACTAAATCCCTGCCGGGCGTCAAAGAGCCATCGCTGAAATTCTCCTGAAATCCTAGCATGGCAATTTCTGAGAATTTGTAGCTGTATTGATCCAATTTAAAATTGCAGGCTGCGAAACTGGTAAAATGTTGGTATTGTACTTTCCAACTCCGGTACCATTTCATTTCGTCATATGACAAATTATTTGGAAACTAAAAAAGTTTTGCAAACGTTTAGTGATACCGGCCGGCAATTTCCGATAGCACGTTTTTAATTGAATCCCATGTAACTTCCCATTTAGATTTCCTAAAAATACTAATGGACTCGCAATTTATTTTTTTTTAATTTGGCCGCCTAGAGATAAAACATCGTAATAATACCGCTTTTGATCGACTGACATGTGCGTTAAAAGAAAACAGTAATCTACAGGCCCTTTATAAATATAGAAATGCAATCAACGTTTAGTATACTGACCGTTAAAATAGCAAAAAATACGGTTATTCTTGTTAAAACCCTATATAATTTTTGGCACCCAATAAACATAGATTTGCGATGTTACGAGTTGAGCACCAGTCAGCTACCCTTTCATAGCTTTGCGCTTAGGGGACGTTCATTAATTACGGGAGGAGTTTTTGGTGATTTTCCGAATCTCCAGGTAAAATGTTATGAGATTTGGCGTAAACGTATTATATCGTGATATTGGAAGTCCAATATCACGATATAATGAGATTTTAAAAAATGCGTGTGTCTAGTGTAAACTCGTTGGATTCGTCCTAAAAAATATATATATGCTTAATATTTTTATTTTACTCAATTTTCTCGCAATTTTACTCTATTTCTTGCGAGGGAAAAGTATGTGATATTCACCGAGACCCCCTCTCCCCAAAGTAAGATTTAAATAAATTCGGTTTGACCCCTGAATGATCGTCTCACGTAATAAATGAACACCCCCTTAACCCATTAACGCTAGCATAACCCGAGCTAAACGTATTGTTTACTATTTTTATTGAATTCAAGGGCACCAGTAAATACTATTTCCTTTCATGAATACAAGAAACATGCAGCCTTGGTGTTCTAATGGCATTTTTATCGATCACAAACATCGAAGTCGGTAGTCGCTCTTCAGGCCATTAAAAATGCAAGAGTTAAGGAGCATAACGCGTCATAGGCGGACAAAAATAGAACAATCGCTAGTAATACCAATCGATAGAATAGAATATTAGGTAGACTTCAAGGTAATTATCCACTGCGCACAATGCAATAGTGGATAGGAATGAAAGTTATTGAAGGGAAAAGGGCTGTGAGCCCAAAATGTATCCAACACACAACTGGTCATCGGCGTCCTGCATCTACTATTTACTGTGCGGGCAATGAGGACAGTTAGTTTTACATAAACGGACCGGGAGATGACGCCACCAAATATTTATGAATGCACAAGAATACAAATCATCGAGCGGCAAACCTTCGACTCCTGAATAAGAATTGCAAAACTGAAAATTTGGTGTCAATTGATTTTCCATTTCTTTATCCATCACCTGGTTTGTTCGCAAAACATGGACATGAATGCAGCGGAATATTACGCGACACAAATAGTTCTTGGCCTTATTTTTGTTTCCTTACTTTGTGTTGCTGTATTGTCATATTGTTACAATATTATTTCAGTAGTGTCGCGAGATCAAGAGGTTTCTGTGCACTTATCAAGCTGCGATCACTACGTTTGTTCTATTCTAAATATGTTTGTATGAATATGTTAAGTTTTACAAAGCTCTCAAGTCTGAGGTCTGTGTTCCTGTTCACCACTAACCATCAATTCATTGCTAATCGCGTTGAAATGACGATAACATAAGTTTAATCCGAGCAATTAATGTTCGCTAGGCATTGGACAAAAAAAAGGAAAAGCAGCAACTGACAATCGTGTTAAGTATTAAGTTTTAATCAAGAACCTATACTCCATTTATAATAAAATTAGACAATTAACGGCCAAATATCAAGTTAATGAGTTATATTGCTAAATTGATTGCATTTTAGTGTTAAAATGTTTATGGAAATATTAAACAGAATACCATTGCTTTGTGTTAATCGTGAAATCACGGATTCTATCAAAAGCTGTTATGGAAATAAAAATGACACTATTACGAAATTTGTCTAATATTATTATGATTGGAGTATAGATCACTTTAAGTCTTACCGTTAGTAGTTTGATCGAGTTTAAAATTGAGTTTGCGAGTTGCATCAAACTTGACACTACAATATTTTTTTAAATATTGTAAAATATTGTAGTGTATATAATTTACATTATACGCTTTCTTGTGTTTCTATTTAATGCCACGTTTTCATTAATGTTGTGACATTAGGAAACTTTGAGATCCAAGCACTGTGCGTGCAACTATACCAACGCGAGCCCTATTTACACAAACAAAACAAAAGAATAATAACCAAAAGATGACCTCCGTTTTTTTTTGAGAAGTCGCCTTCTATGATCGCTATGATTTGCATAACATATCATCACGCTAACTTTCCCACGAAGGGTTAAGCAAAGATACAGGAGAGGCGAGCTTATATATATAGCCATCGACCGTGCATAACTCAAACACTCTGGAAAAAACCAGATAAAACTTTGCTCGACCTGAGAATTGAACCCTGGTTTCGTGGTCCGCAGTAGCGTTTGTAAACACTAGACCAACCAGGAAGTGAAACTCTTATATATGCTGTAAATGAACTATGAACCTTTCAAGAAATACATGCGGGATGTTTTGTTTAGTTTTTCCCTTTAAAGAACACACGAGTAAACTCACTAACTCGTGTACGCGGGTAACAATAAGTAGAAAGTACCCTCAGTTGTCATTTTATAAACAAGCTAATAAACAAAAAAGAACACAATTAAATAACAAAGTACTTACTGTCGCGTGACGAGCAGAGCTTGCATCACACTGTTCATGTAGCAAGTGTTCCCGAGGTTGAGGAGGCCCACCTTCCTCATGGGAGTGTGCGTGCTCACGCTGGTCAAGCACACATTACGCGCGCGCCATGGAGGCAGCTGGAGATAGCGGCATCCCCGAGACGCCATGTGTCGCTCCAGGCACAACACCTAAACAACAACAATAACCAACCTTCGTACAAATAATAAAAAAGCTATAAATAAAATAAAATATTTTGTTAAAATATTAACTATCGCGCACTTTTTTCTTCCCACGGGCAGCTTCCCGGCGTTCGCGAGCCACTGAGCGAGTTATCATTTTCCCGTCACTGCCGCCGACCGGCCAAGGCTGCGTCTCACCATCAACTAAAGCGCTGAAAGTGCGCCAACAATCCCGAAAACCGTCGAACGTGGCCGATAAGGTTCGAGGAGTTGCATTTACTTATACGCATTATTAACTCCTTTGTTAATGAACACGGCGTAAACTAACAATCAGTGCGTCCTGGACATTTACATTTTTAGGATTAAGATAATTACTTTACAGCGCGTTATTATTAAGGGTGTACAACATTATCACTTATTGCTAAATAAATGTTTGTTTATGTACTTAGTTGTATATTTTAAGCACATGATACGGAGCTTTTAACCTATTATAAGCATTTTACACGCACGGTAGAATGAGTTTTTATTAAATATGACAGTTTAAGATTCAATAGAGGAGTGTAGCAATCCAAAATTCAATAATTTTAAATCAGTAATCATAGAAAATATTACAGCTGAGAAAAACCTGCATGTATTTAATGAAAACTCATTTAAAACCTATTGCTATTTCCTAAGATATCAATAGTCCATGTAATTATTGAGATATAATTAATTAAACTCAAAAAACTAGTAGCAAAAATATTTAACCGAAAAAAACACTAAAAAGTGTAAAATAACTCTAAATTTCGGAAGTTTTGGAAGACTTTGGTTGTTTCGTTTCATTCCTTTTTCAACCGACGTAAAAAGAAGTAGTAGTACGATTTCGATGATTCTATTTTTTATATAGGTCTTCAAAGCTGGTCCGATTTAAATTCGAAAGTGAAAAACCACCCCTTAGTGTATAATATGAAATGATTGATGTTTCACCTACTGATTTTTTGTAAAAGTATTGAAATACTCACCACGAGTAGTTGACATTAGGAAAACTGAATGAAATGAAACATTGACTCTTTCATTTCATTTTTTTAGCCACCGATTTTCGAAATTATAGCTATTTTACACTTTTTAGTGTTTTTTTTTAAGTGGGTTGAATTTTCTTGTAACAAAAGTTCAAATTTTTCGGTTTTAACAGAGTTTTGCCAACTGCTCATCACCTTATACAAAAATTCAGTAGGTGTAAATCAATCATCCCCTATTTTCACCACTGAGGTGTGGATTTCTTGTTTCCCTAGGTATACCCCAAGTAGCGAGACATCTTATAGAAACCTAATAGACGTTTTGACTAAGATCAGTGATCGTACAAGATGATTGTGTGCGCAACAAGTACATACGATCCTTTAACTAGTTTTTAAAACGTTTACAGGATGTCTTTGTAAGATTCTTACAGGAACTTGCAGTCAAGTTATAAAACTAATTAGCAAAGTGTCGCTTTTGATCCTATAAACGTATTTAATGTGATTATTTGCTCTTGTTAACGTCTTGATTCATTCTACTATAAGACATGCACTTCTAAAAACGTCCCAGATATATAGCTGGTCAAGGATATTAAAGAATCGATTTGTCTTAGTCGTGACTTTTAATCGATAGTTAGCACCAAACTAGCATTACCTCTGCTTTTTATAGGTAAGATTCTACATATATGTGTCCTACATTCGCTTATTTATTACTAGAGTAATCAGCCATTTTGTGTTTTGTTAGAGAAATCGAGAAAACGTAAAAATGGATTTAAACAAATGGAAACTATTTCAGCGTAGTGGCAGTTATCGAAGAAGAGTGTCCAAAAAGTACCTTGAAATGAAATCGGTACCAGAGTACCGGTCGATACTCTTCTTGAATAAAAGTAAGTCATGGGAAATTTATGATGGTTCCGTACAACGGGAAATGAAAATAAACCTATAAGACTGCGAAGATAATTCTTCTGATAGTTGTTATAATCAAGAAAATTATGAAAATAATAGCGAAAGTAGTGATAGTGAATTGGATGATGAGAATGTAAGACAGAGGGCTATTAAGAATAATTATATCACATCTGCCTTAACTGCACTTTCTGAGATTAATGTAAGAAAAACGTTTATTCCGAAAATAATACTTGAAAGTTACTGATAATGACGTAATATAATATATTACCATTTTTCATCCCTACACTGTCCCTGTCTTGATTTATGTCAAAATAAATTTGAAAGAGAAATGTTAAATCGTTTTAAAGTAACTGACACTGCTCTGAAAATATTAATTAGTTCCGATTAAAAAAATATCCTACATGCAGAGTTATTTCTGTTGTATTTCTCGAAAAGAACCCTAAAACTTAATATGGTGACGAATTAGGTGTATCCTGTAGTAGTCATTTATCTTTGACTAAATAGTTTAATAAAAGTTTTGATAATGATGACATTTTATTTGTTAGTTTTTATCGAATAAACAAATAATAAATATGTTACGTTTTGAAGAGGCTTGAAGATATGTTTATTATCATCGAACATTATCAATAAAATTATTTTCGCAAGTTTAGTAGGAATTCTTTACATAAAGAACAAAAGTTACCTATGTTAAGCTAATATATAGGTATGTCGGCGAAATCTATGAGTCGGATTGATTGTTGAACATTGTCTGCTTATTACTAATTAGTAAAGTTAAGTAGTGAACCTACTTCGGTGCAGTCGATACAGGAAGTGGCAACACCCGAGTTGATGGCAGCACTGAATTGACGGTTGCCATGGGAGGAATGGCTGTTTGACTTTCGAAGTGGTGGAACGTTAACGTTGGATTGGGCTTATGGATGGAGACACAGGTGTGAGATGTATGGAACTCACCGCGTTCATCATATTGTAATCCGATTCCATCTACCTTATCAAGTGATATTGCTAAATTATGTTAACCTTAGTGGAATAATAGACGTCTGTACCGAGCGTTGTGACTATGATATTGGTTATCTAGCATGTATGATCTTCCTGACGACGAAGTGTTTCCATGTGCGAGTATTATAATGTGGATCACTACTCTTTGAAAATATTATGTTTATTCTTCAGATGTCGCCGTTACAAAAATAATGAAGAACGAATGCTCTAGTAATGGCTTCACATTGACAACTGTTGGATCTATTACACCGGTAGCTGCACGTACCAGATCGTTAGAGGACGAATCGCGCTTGCTCAGTGCGTTTACCTAATTTTTATAGGACATTTATATCGTGTAAAAGTAACTAATAAGATACTTCTAAACGGGTGTTATTTAAACGGTTTAGCATAGTATTAGTATTTTTGTGAGCAGAAATAGCTTATTGATCAGCAACTCATGGCCAGCAAACATTCCAAAATCAATCAGCAAGGGGTTATTTTGCGGACTGAATGTTTATTATGCTAAGTCCTGTTATTGTATTACTATTAAAAATATAATATTTGGCCATTATCAAAATTATTTGCGGATCAAGGATAGCTGCCTGATTTTTTTAATTGCAAACAAAATCTTTGTATGCCGACCAAATTATTTTAATGCTATTTTTTGTGGCCCACCAAATTTTATAATTGCTAATGCATTTAATTACTACTCATCATAAAATCGCTTTTCACTTTACCGGACTGTACAAAACCAAATGAGGTTCTATTAACGTTTGTAGTGTTTCTACAGGACTTTAAATACGTGCACCTGGGATACTTACAGGGCCATATGTTGCTACGTTACTATAAGCAAATCGAAATCGGTCTAATCGTGAAGGGTGGGCATTTTGGGGGACTGTCTTATGTAAACGTTTTGACGTTAAAAAAGTGCTGATTTTCAGCCTTATTTGAATAAATTAATTTTGATTTTAGATTTTACTGTAAAAAGTTATGCGCGAACCTACTCTTTTTTTCGTTGGTTATAAATACAAAGTATGGTCACTTTTAATTATTTGTACTGTATTATCACTTGTGTGTCCGAATTAACATTCAGTGTTCTACGAAGGTTTTCGATGTCGCCGATAACGAAAATGGATAAAATAGTTAAAGAAACATTGAAAGACAGTTTCTTTGACACAAAAAACAAAGCATTTAAAAAAAAATCTATTCTGTTTACGAAAAAGGGGTCGTATAAATATCCAACGTGACTGCTAAGGAAATTTAAAATATGTCGTCATGGGTGTGATTTTGATGGTTTTCGGAGGTACTGATGACGAAAATGGGGTCACAATAAATATACAACAATGACGTCCACAACAATCTGCGAATGTGTCGTCATGGGTATTATTTTCATGACGAAAAAGACCCTTTTTCGTTATAGTAAATATCCGATATGACGGTTACGAAAATGTGTGATTTTGTCGTCATGGGTGTCGCTTTCATGGGTTTGGAGGGCGCTGATTAAAAAAAATTCATGATGATATGAAAAAACAAAGAAAATAAAAAAATCCCCCCACATATCACAAAGTTAACATATTTGTAATATGTAAACGATTGCAAGGACAGGAAGACAGGAAACCAGACTCAAACCAGACTCATGAGCAAAGTTGTGTGGCAAGTAGTATGTGAAAATGGAGAGGAGTTATTGTTTTAAGTTAATTATTACCTAGCTTATAAAAACGTACTAATTAAGAATAAGAAACAAATGCTAGCAAATCTGTCCAGGATTTGTCATTTTGTGCCGATTTATGCTGGAATAGAACCTATTAATTGCAAATACATAAATTCACGATAAAAGACACATTTGGTTGTAATAGGACGGTTGGGACGCCTATGACATGTCCCATCAAATTGTTCCACCTCCTAACTTTTCAAATTTGAAACTTGTGATACGCAGTTTATTTCGAGACGATCTTTAGAAGACTTTCACTAATGGTTACAAAGGTCTAGTAGACATCAAATTTGTGTTATCGATCGTGCTAAGATAACGTGCACGGCCGAGCGATGCTACGTGCATTGATCGGTGCTGCAAATAACTTATGATGGTGCCTTTATTAGAACTGAATTCAAGGCCTGAAGGGGATCGTGGTTTATCTAGTGTTATCCAAGTCGGGTAAAAAGGATAGGTATTTGAAGAGTACTTACCACATCGTCGTATTTATCTTTGAACATGTCTTGAGCTTCGCCTTTTAATGAACCGACATGGCCATCCACGGTGGCAGACAGAATGTCCACCACGTTTTGCAGAAGCTGGCGGCTCCATTGTCCGCTGTCGTTGGCAAGATTGGCCAATACACGACCAACATGCGGAGCGATCTGTACGTGTGTAAATGATACATTAAAAAAAACAAGTTTCAAAATACATTACCCTATAAATTAAAACAAAAAAGCATACTTCAAAATACATTACCCTATCAAATGCTTCGGTAGACTCACGAAGCGATGCTAACACGTGGAAGATGACGTCAGTCACAGACTGGCGTAGTGCTACCGGCTCATTCAAAGCTAAGAAGAGGCGACCTAAGTTGTCGACTGATACTTCAATCAATATATCAAATCGTTCATTTTCCTGTAGAAAACAAATTGGAAAAGTGAAAACCCAATCGAAAATCTAACCGAGAAAATGAAGCCAAAATTAATTGATTTTTGCCGTACCTCTAAGGCTTTTATAAAAGCCAGTACCCATACACCTAAAGCTGGAGTGCCGTGCCACTCATACAGCCAACAATACAGGCATGACAGAGAAGCCCGAAGGCCGGCGCCGGCTGGACCATTGTCTCCTTGCTGCACTAACCAACGTGCAGCAGACAGATTACCTTCGGTGTCAGACCTATCCAGCACAATGAGCACCACAGATGTCGCAGGATAAGCATCCGATTCTATATCGAAAAGATAACAAGTTAAGAGATCATCATGTAATTAATGGTTTCCATTTTCTGTCGATATATTCAGAAGTCCAGGCAACAATCCCTAATGCCAAGGAACAACGGGTAATTAAAATTACCCATAGACCCGGTAATGGGTCGATCCACCGGGACGAGTGCATTTTCAATGTAGTATATACTGAGGCTGTGAGACTGGTAAACGTTGCAATCGTTAAACCCTGCACGCTTGTTTGGTGAAAATATTTAATGAAAAATAATCTTCAGAAATTTCTTCAACAATCCTAAATAATAGAAGGTATGTTTATTAAGCGATTGAATTAATGGAATAAACCAACATTTAAATGTATAGAAATAAACTCACGTGGGTCCGAGATAAATGTATAAAACTTATCTAGAATCGCAGTAACAATCTCATGGCGGATCTGAGTGTGAACAGTGTTCACAATTCGAAGCAAATACTCTTCCACAGTTTGCAGAAGAGTCCACATCTGCTCACCATTTCCAGATGAACGAGCTGCAATATTTTACGTAATATGAACAATGCTTCCTTGCCGATTTACAAAAAAAGGACACTCCAATTTATGTAAATATTTACCAAGACATTTGACAATATCCTGACAGTTTTTCACAAGCTCTTGAGGCGGTGGCATATAGTTAGTCTGCTCATTCATCAGCCGGATATACTGTTCTAGAGTCTTTAGATCCAACTGATTTCGGCTGTCATGAAGTAGCTCATGCTTCTTCACCGCCATTTTCCCCCTTAATAAAATTATTATAAAAAATAAATTAGTATGTGAAAAGACTTGCATGTATTTAAAATATGGCACAACTCATGTTTCAATTGGATATAATATGCAGATATGTTTGTTTTGCATAGGGCTGAAATTAATTCCCTGTAATTCTTGGCACAGGCTAAAATAGAGGTCTAGGGATATTTCAAATCCGAACCAATGATTGAATACCGGTAGCAAAGAGGCAGATCTTTCATGTTTGCCAACTGAAAGGTATTCAGGCTGATTTTTTAAAGAGGTATGAAGGACCCCACGAGATATAATTAAAAGATGCTAGTATAGCTATCAATAGCTATACTTAAGGAGGGCATGCAAGAGAAGTAACATTTTACAAGTTTATTTCAAATCCAGACTTCTAATCTACCTTTCAATGAAACAAGAGATGAGCAATATTTTTGCACATAATTTCATAAAATTTAACATTGCTTGTAACATAACGGTAAAAAAATAATATAGGAAATAGAGCATAATTAACAAATCATTTGCTAAATAAAAACTTAGTACCTAAGTCAAGCATGGGGGATATATAAACTGAAAATCTAAGCTGATAGTGTCAAAGAAGCAACATCTTGGTAGTTCAGCCAACACAATTTAAATCCCAGAAATTATGATATTGTTCCAATCCAATTAAACAATTTCATATCAATCTAAGATGGCTAAACAGTACGGTAGAAAACTTTAAATGCTAATTAACTTAGCCGCAAACCAAAACATCGTAAACTTTATGGAAGAATTCAATTAATTTGTCATCATGAAAAAGATAACAAAACATTTTATGCATGAAACGGTAATCAATCCTTACTTGGGTAAGTTATACAAGTAAGTAGATACAAAATATGCATGAATAATTGCTAAACTATACATGTTAAGAATCCCTTGCCTTATTTATGGACTTAGAGTAAAAATAACTTAAGCCCCAAAAATAATTATGAAACTGAAGTTTTCACTTTGTATAATATAAAGGGAAAAGGGGGAGATATGTGAATTGAACATTTAGCTGGCATCATACAATATACTAATATACTAATTGATGCATACAATATAAAAACATTAAATAGATATTCATGAAATTGTATTGTTTTTTGTAATATAGGTAAATCATGTTTTCTGAGATTATATTTGATTATTATTTCTAAAATCATGCAACTACACTTCTCTTATTTGGCTGAACTACATAGTCCACATTTAACTGTCAGACACACATAAATTCATGCATGTCTGCATCAGTATTCACACATAATTC
This sequence comes from Phlogophora meticulosa, assembly GCA_905147745.2. NCBI lineage: Eukaryota > Metazoa > Arthropoda > Insecta > Lepidoptera > Noctuidae > Phlogophora > Phlogophora meticulosa. The sequence goes on along the minus strand of LR990517.1, from coordinate 2,194,906 downwards.
ACGCAATGACATGGTACAGGTTTACTTGAAAACCACATATTAGTGGGGACACCTGGAAAAAGTACTATGTATCTTTTGCTTTATTAGTAGTTTACAGCAAAATTCTTTGACAATAAACTTAATTTGTTTAGCCAATTTTTGCTAAACTGTAATATTATGATAATGTATTGCTTTTGTCGCAAAGTACAAAATAAAGCAGAAATAACACATAGCCATTTCCCTAGGTGGTAGAATTTGGAAAAAATATGTGTTATGTGTTAGAGCAGTAATGTATTTCATATAGTTAAATAAGATATAACAAATAAACTGAAAAGTTAATGAAGAGATAGAGAAAATAAATAATAAATGTGTGTTATGTAACCAAATCAAGTTAATTATTAACAAAAGATATATATATTTTTTTTAATTGTTACACATTGAATAATGTTGTACTTTGAATATTTAAAGGGAATGATACATTATTCCTTATAAAAATAGTAATAAGTTTTTTTACCATGAACTGTGTTTCCTGTCAGTATTTATTTTCCATAATAATTTATGACAGTTACACATCATCATCTGATGATAAATAAATATATTATTATTTAAAATCTGTAGACACAATGTTAGTTTGGGATAATCTCCAAAATGACCGAGTTTTATGTAATTTGGTCTACTGTGTGTAATTAGAAGATAGGATAGTTATCTGGATTATTGATCTCAATATTTTTCATTGGAAATAAAATGTTTTCCATAAGTTTCTGACAAAAAGCAGTGTTAGTTAACTTCTGAGGCAGTACAAAGTTTTCTGTGTCAGCTAGTAAGTATATAAATTTGAAGAGAATATCTCAGTAGACTGAAAAATAAAAATAATTTAACTCTTGTATTTTTATTCTTAAAACATTATTCTTGTGTAATAGCACAAAAACAAAACAGAATTATGTAGTTGGCTACTTCTGATGAAAACATTATTTTAACTGTGGAACATTTGATTGTAGGCTTAGCGATTGCCAAAAGCAAACTCATTTATTTCAAGAGTTTGCACATAGACTGACAGAACTCTATACACTGTTCTGTTGAATTAGTCTGCATAGTAATATGTTAGTCCCAATTGTCGCGAAAGAGGTAACTTTTCAGGACGAAGAAAAAACTGAGAACTGTAAAATTTTATTTACAGCTTTTCTCCCTTGGGAGTTTTAACGAGGTTCTCACTAACCATTCAAGATAGCATTTACAGGTTAAGACATAAACTTTTCTTGTGTGAAACTAGGGTGTGCGTGCCAAGGTTTCTTTTCCAGAAATGTAAAAAAAAATTGGGAAAAATTGTATTCCAGAGCTTTTCACTCTAAGGCAACACAATGTAAACAGAACATGGTGTGTATTCCCAAGATATACAGCTTAGTGAATGCTAAACACTACTATTAGTAGTAGTGGAGACAAAAGAAAATTGGAAGATCATTTTATTCTAAGCAACTTTTAAATTTATTTTTTGTGTAATTTAATTTAAGACGAATACTTTGATGTATATCTATGAATCATTGGAAGCATAGATCATGAATAACTAATAACAATATTCAAAAGTGCAAAGTTTTGATAGCAACTGGAGATCAAACTGAAACTCAAACACAAAGCATTGTATTGTATTGTATATCAGCCTATTGTCCACAACTCCACATCTCGGTGCCAATTTGCATTAGGAAACTCAAAGCATTTATTTGATTTAAGCCATTCATAGGCACTTTAGAATTGTTAAGGTTGAGAAGCCAAATACCGTTTAGCATTCACTACTTGCATGTAACAAGACAAGATATACATATCAGGTTTCTGATTTATTTATTTTAGTTGATTCTTGCAAATTCTATCTATCTGTAGCTTTAATGTCTGTATCAAACGTTACTCGGCTACATCAAGTAAGTTATTCATGAATGATTGATTTTGACAATGAATGTATAATTTCATCAGAAGAAGGCAAGCCTACATGAAAGTTACATGCTGTAAGGTTTAGTCTGTGTATTTTTTTTTAATTTGCTGTACTTTTCATGAAGTTGAGCCAATTTTTCATCAGACCTACCTGTAACATAACACTACACAAATATATGGGGCTTCATATATTATAATGCTTTTAGTCTTTTGAGACACTAAGCACCATCTAAAAATGTACAATCTTATTTGTGTCATTTTGATTGCGAAGGGCAGAAGGCCACAATATAATTAAATTTTATATAAATAAATAAATACTAAGTGTTTTAATATGTTATGTATGCAAATCAAAAGCGAGGTCCTTTGCACCCGACCTACGAAATTGAACTATGTGTATCATTTTCGATCAATAGCTCTACAGTTTATATGATCTTATTATGCTTGTTAACTTCTCCAATAAGATGTTTGGTAAAATGGCCAACCGATACCATTAAACCCTTTACTCACAGTTTATAATATATGAATCCCTTAAGATAACACTCTTCCTAAGCAACGCACTTTTCACCAATTTTAGACTTATTCATTGTCCTGAACACCACTATCTTTTGAATCTATGATGAAAAGCCAGCGTTTGCATCGTCGCCTGAACCAGGAATTCAATTAAGACCGATATTTTCCAATCGTGAGTGAATAAGGACACATTTTTTCCGTCAACAGTGACCACTGGGTTGTTGCCTGTAAAACCACAGAGATTAGTGCTACGCACGATCTATAATGTTCAGCAGTTGAAAAAACGTACAGTTAATCCAGGACAAATAATTTACAGAATAGATTCGCGAACACCGTACCAATATCTTAAATGCGGAATTAAATTGGATTTTGTAAAACAAACAAAAGATTGATTTTATTCCACTCCTTCCGTGGGTCGCACAACGCATGAACCAATGAACCGAACCAATGTAGAACAATGTAGAGAATATTATAGAGTAGAGAGATTGTAGAGTAGTTGATAGAAATTCTATATTCGTTTATGGTTAACATAGATTAGGCACAATGTTTTAGAAGAGTATAATATACCTAATTACATAACATCAATAAATTTGTAAATTTCAAATATCTTGAGATAATGAATGTTATTTGACACTATTATGTGATTCGTTTTTATTAAAATAATTATTAAAATAAAAAAATAAAAATGATTAGTTGAGTTATGAGCATGGAATTATTAAGTACCAGGTGTGCGGTTTAGCATGGTTTTTCACAAAATCACAGCCACTCAATACGTATACTAGCACGTAACTAGTATTACAAACTATTTATCTAATTATAAAAATTCTTTAAATAATATATCATTTAAAGAGATAGTAATAATAAATCCGCAAGGCACCTTGTGGCAAGCTGTTGGGCACTAGCCAGCCCGCAGACCCGTTCTCCAGGGAGAAGTATACTTCCTGATTTCTAGCCTCTAGCGGCCAGCTTAAGTGGAGATTTGCGACAGCAAACGTGCTAGGCGGAAGGGAGTTTTATAATAAGATGCTGTTAGGGATCTCGACCACACTTCCAGGATTGTCCTGATAGCCGGAAAATACCTCTCCATTCCTCAAGCACCTCAAGAAATATTGCCCCTTGTTGCTACGTTTCTATGTGCTAGCGATTGGATTGAATATTTGGGAAAGTTGGAAGCATTAGGCATCAACGCTGCTACCAGCAACAATCTTTGATTCATTCAAAGATGCCGACTGATCTTTGCTTATAAACAATCAGTGGCCGAATTTACAATCAGTTACCTTGAGAGGGCGAATCAGAAGCAACAGTTTTAGATCGTGGATTTGAAATTAGCCGATAGCCAAATGGAATCAGATGGAACTAGACGCCCCAGATCAGCGATCAGCAATGTGCGGACCTAGCAGGATCCGCAAATTGCATGCATCATCCATTCACCCACGATCACCGGTCACCGGTGATGAGACTGTACATCCCTTGGAAGTGCGGAAGTGGAGGTTTTTTAAACGCCAAAACTCTGCACAAACGTCAGGTATGTATGCAATCACGGTGAATACTTCCAGAAACCGACTTGAGGATGCATCGAGATTTGGTCGCGGTAGACATTTGATTAGATTCTACAGACTTGAAAATGGTAATGTCACATTTAATTGAGAGCCATCTGTCGGCACTGACAGCACTATTTTTGTCAATAAGCGTCACATGGGGGTGATAGATGTATTAGGGCGTCACACAATGATTGTTCATACAACTGTCCCACATGAAAAAAACAATCAATTTGAGTATCTTGATTTGACTCGCGAGGGGGTCGCCAGGTGGAATTTGAATTCAGCAGTCATTGTGCCAATAGTCGTGACGTCCAATGTCATAATAGCCTAGAACCTCGACCAGCACCTAAACAGGCTCACGTAAGGCATCTGGATCAAGGGTTTAGTTCAAAAAGCGATACTCCTGGACACTGCGTGTGTAGTTAGGAGGTTTCTCTCTCAAGAGCCCTGACTACTTGTAGCTTGGACCCTGTTCCCGGACAATTTGAAAATGTGAAAGTAGAAAAAAAGTCGAGAAAGAAGTAGCCTCTACTTTTACATTTTCAAATTGGAATTTTAATTTTTATATTCTCTATTTCCAAATTAAAATAATTTGTATGTATGTTTAAGGAATAAAGATAATCGACTGCCTAGCGTTTTGCCCACCATGATGGGGTTGGATTCCAGTCTAACCGGGTGCAGCTGAATACCAGTATTGTACATGGAACGATTACCTATCTAACCGCCATATGATAGCCCAGTAACTGGGCAAAACAATTCCCCTGGATTTCCGTAAACGCAGCTTCACCTTGGGTCTACAAGTGCCAGTGATTTTTGTAGCCACGAGCTCCTTAAGGAATAAAGAAAATAATAAAAATATTTAAAATTATAACAATTTCTCTCAAAATAATTCTGTATCGTTCATCTTGTACGAATTGTTGCAGGCTGGGTTTTAGAAGTCAGGGATTTACTTTTCTGGGCTCTGTGGTGTGCTCTTTTGTCTATATATGTCATAAACTAAAACCATAAACCAAACGTTGTTTAAAATTTATTGACAAGCAACTTTAAAGACTCTTGAAGTCTTGATTACTTCAGAAAAAAATCTTCGTGCAAAAACTAAAATTTAAAAATGTGATAGAAACTACTAAAATTAACCCTAAGCAATACCGTGCCTTTGTTTACCGCTAATTATTATTATCGTATAAGAAGTAAAATGGTTGGCACTGTATTTATTGCACAAATTTTCTAGTGTTCAGCATAATGGATGCATCGCCATCAACAAAAACAGATGCCGATAAAACTAATGTGTTTAATATCTATTTAAATTTAGATGATATCGATTATCCTGTACCGACAAAGCAAAAGTACTCAGTTATAAAATATACAAAACTTCCAGATTTCGATTTTGACGCTAAAGGTGAGGCAGTAACTGTTGTTTTTTTTCTTTACCATGGTTTCCCATGATGTATGGCCATCTTCTGGATAGTGATGCACCTTTTTTTAGTACCTTCCTCACAGTCTTGTGTATTTCAGCTTGATGGTATTTGAGCCATTGGCAATCTAAAATCAAGCTTAGTACTATATAAAATATAATTTAATATCAAGTGTGCACTGATACCATGTAGACATCTTTAAGGAAGGAAAGATGGTATGGTACCTAGGATTGTATGTACCTATCTTTTCTCTCTGATATAAATATCTGATGATAAAGCACTACTTGATTTCAAGACTTACCACACAATAAAATTATAAGCCTAATCAAAATATTTGTTTAGTTTTTTATTGAATTGAATCATAACATGCTGATGCTAGGTATATTCCTCTATTTTGACAAGTGCTGTGATATTTTTATTCTTAAGCTGACATACATGATACATTGTTATTTTTTTGGATAGTAAGTACATAAATGTATGTGGAAACCAACATAATTATTATATACACACATCAACGTACTCAAGGGATATTGTCGTGTATTTTGAATTGAATTTGAAACTGCATCATATCAAAATGTGTATTATCGTAGACTCGTGCAGAAACAAATAAAAACCAAATGTGATAAAATGAAAATGCATAAAGACACCTGAGATGTCCGTCAGGCATCTGCAAAGATTATGCATACTTTGAAAAAAAAGTCACTGTCTCAATTCAAAAGAAATTCATGGAGTGTTCATTTTATGTTACAAGAATTTCAGGAAACTTCACTTACACAGTCATTGAAGCATATATTACACATTCGCATATTTTTTTTGAATCCAAAGGCGTTGCATGTAGATTTATATGATCAAACCTAATTAAACCTTGAGGTTGAACTACTTTAGCATATAGCCATGATTCAAGTTAAGTCGTAAGTTTTCAGGTTGAGAGAGGTTTTAATATTAAGCATCGTCTTAATGTACAATCAGTCAAATACTTGTGTTGCCTTCAAGCATATGCAGTTTGGTATTTTAACAGTAGGTATGAACGTATTTTGTGTGGGCGTCTTTCTTTAAGATTTCTTTTTGTATAGAAAAAGGTTATGATTGGTGATAGATAGTAAAATGTACAAGACATACAAAAGACTAGTTTGTGTCTGCACCTTTGCCTACATTATTAACATCAAACATTCATACAGTCAAATGGCACAAGGCTAACATTTAGATCCAACCTTTATATCAGTTAAAGGATTTTTTTAAATAGACCAGTTTTTCTGGAGATTGTTTTATTTTCTGGTTTATACAAAAAGCAATAGCCAACAAAAAGCCATATATAAACTCCTTCTCAGTTAGCAAAAGAATAAGGTTATAGAAGTTTTAAAGAAGAATAAATACTGTAGCCAGATATTAAATACATAGGCAGAAATGCATGTGGAACCTCTATTACTATAGAATATACATGCTAGCGATATTATAAGTATTATATTTTACATCGGTAACACTATGCCATCAGCTAGCTATTACGCATCAGGATAGCTTGTAGATATGAAATGTATATCTGTCGATGTTAAATGCTAACTAGAAAGGGGGTGACTATTGAGATGACGGCAAATAAATATGTATGATAGTAGAAGAGTCAACTCTAAATAAATTCAGATAAGGGAAGGAGGATGATGAAGACCATGATAATAAATAAATAATTTTATCTCTTTGATAGAATAACCAATGCAGATTAGATAAGAATAAGATACAATTAGAAAAGGGGCTAGGAATAATTTGTTGTTTAAATTTTTTGAATACCCAGTAGTTTAAAAGGTAGGCTAATAAACACTTAATAAACCTAGACAGTATTGATGTGTAAGCAAGTCTGGGCACTAAACATAACTACTTGTTTCCATTTTTTAATTACTTCAAATTTGTCCTGGTTTCTAAGCAACAATGCTTTCTTTACTTAGCCTAGATTAATCAATTAAGGCTAACTGTTTTCATTGGTTAGATACCATACCTAACCAATGAGAACTGTTAATTTTATATTTGGCAGCAATTGATCTGGGATGTCGGCAGGAGGACTGTTTATTTACTGATCAGGCTTTTAAGCAAGCCCAAGTATTTCTGAATACTTCCTGTTTGTGAACTAAAACACGAGCCTTCTTCTTGTTTAGTTTATACATGATTATATTCTTAGCTCTCAATTTAATGATAATGTTCGATTGCAACAGCATCATGGTCTGCACACAGCTACACATTGAAACCAAGACTCAGGCGCATAATTTCAATTGATGAAGATGACATAATGAAAACTAGCAAGTCTTTAATGTCTAATCCAGCCGCTTCACATAAAATGATGGCAACTTGTAGTTACACTAAAAGAAAAATTGTTACCATATCAGAAGATGATGAAAATGGACTTCCAATCCCAAAACTTTGTAGGTATTCATTACTAAAAACACACAAAATACAGTTGCCGGCATTTATTATTAGCGCTCATTCTTAATTACTTTGAGCTTTAAGCTTTTGGACCTTAGTCCTGAGAAAAGGATACCAATGCAACACACCCTCTACTCTGCCGAGAGGTCAAGTTTCATGCCGGCAACTATACACTGACCGCTATAAAAAGGGATTTTCTAAAAACTTAGTTTTTAGAAATACAACTACATACGTAATTTCAAGTTTACAATAGGATAATTGGGTAATAGTTGTGTTTTAAACATATTGTCACTTCAATGCATTTTCATATAACAGCCAAGACAGGCTTTTAAGACATAAATATTTAAAAAAATACTTAAAACGGATCCGTTATTAACTGAGTATTTTATTGTTAATTTTAGCTAAAGACAAAAAGCAGTTCTCTGTGAAATCAACAAGTAGATCTTCGGAAGCAAATTTCAAGAATAAACAGTCACCGAATAGCCTGCCACCAAGATTATCAAACTCAACTAAATGTAAGTAGAATTAAGTATCCATTTTAAAGCACTACATATAATTTTGCTGCTTGGTTTCTTAACAAATGAAGAGACCAACATGTACAGGGTGGGCAAATACACCTTATTTTTCAAATTTTGTTCTATGAAATATAAAAAATGAATACTTAAGTATTTTTTACTAAAACGTAGTAGTAACGGGCCGGCAATTAAGTATGGAAAATATATTCAGATAAATTTCTACTTCTAGCAGCATGGCAGATGAGAACTCTTTTCATTGCGTTTCCATGACATTTTCACATTTTTCACTCATTATTACAGTGAACAGTCACTGTAATAATGAGTCTCGGATAACTAGTTTTATTTCTTAAAGCTTCATTGGCCTGTTAGTATAGACACGTCCATTTAGAAACCCACAGAAAAACGTCAGGAGCCATTAATCCGTGTATCTTGGGGGCCAATGAATGTCACCGTTTCTGGAAATTAATCGACCTGGAAACGTTATTTTCAATGTCTCGATTGTGGCATATAACTATAGAGATCACGACGCCGTTCATGGTCTTTCTCTCAGTTCTTGAGTTATCTGAATCTTATATGGAAACGAAAAAAATCTTAGATATTCTGCTCAATACGACCCCTTCTCACACGGTGAGGAACTGCTTTATCTTATACAATGATAAGTGATTTCTACCAAAACATTACCGCAATTTTTTAGTTTGTGCAATACATGTTTGGGTTAAGTAAAATGTTTTAATAAGTAAAACACGTTGTTCAGTCAAAAAAAATTCATGAAATGACTGTCATATTTGCCGCCAAAACAAAAACAAACGAATTTTACGGGAATTTCAATGACAACAACAAGACGCTCGCATAATTAGCTTGACACTATTGCTAAGCCCTAGAATCGATGCTGACGACGCAGGCGTAAGATAAAAAACAAATCTATCGAGCATTTAACATAAAATTTTGATATTATGTATAATAAATTTTCTTCTTTGCGGCGGTATGTATGGCGGCTTTTTGATGACTTGTGAAATCGGCTACTCCGATAAGTAAATAAAAATTTACCGTTAGTAAGTAGCCCAATGTCATTCTTTGTTACAAGTAACAAAGTATGACATTGGGCTAGCGCCCTATTTATTTTTTATCAACTACGGGAAAATATTATATTCTTTCTGTAAAGTATTCTGAGATATTCCGTTCCATTTATCGCATAATACGACCCCTCCAGGTTTTTGATATTGTAACAAATGACCTTGTACAATCTGACATACCGTATTTTTTTTGTTGGAATTACATAGCTAAAATTTGGCCGGATTTTATTTATATCGCAACAAAAATCTGCTAGCCGCTTCAATGATAAACCATGTGCTATAGCATTTTTCAAAAAACATGCGTATTCGAGATACTCGTACACGGAACGAAATCGCAAGCAAAAGCTCGGTACAGTAAAATGGGGTGAATTGGGACAAACCTCAAGTTTTATTTGCGACCTTATTCACACATTTTTGTGAAGTGTTACACTTTGCGGTAGGATTTAAATTTGAAGCTTGCAATTTTTTTTATAATCTGGCAACAGTTAGTCTTCCTGTCATAAGTATTTTGAAAAAAACGTACTTCCGAACATTGGGTCGAAGTTGTGTGAAATTTATATTAGGAGACTGACACTTTAAAAATAGTAGGTATATGTCAAGTACGTAACCTAAAAAGGCACTACCTACCAGGTAGGTATTGTAGGTACCTACCTATAGCATGAAAGTGTCAGCCCTGGCGATAAACTCTGTTAACCCCTTAAGCGACCCCATTCACCCCAACGCCTGGGTTAATAGGGACAAGTGAGATTTTGTAACTTTTTATGATTGTTCTTTAATAAACTACATATATCTTAGTGCATTATATAAATGAAAATTTAAACTACCGGGACCATTATGATCTCCGTTTTATTACTGTAACTATAAAAAAACGATAAAAATCAAAGTCGAACTTAAAAAGTGTCCGTTTCCTCCCCCATTTTACGGTACCTAGACAAATACATTTGTTGAAATTTTCTTCTTCTACATCTTCGTTTAAGAATTCGCTAACGCGTTTAATCTTTTATTGGTCATGGTTGAGCGATGATATTTAAATTATTGTTTTTTTCTGGAATCGGAAATTTAGAAGTAATCAAGTAGTACGTTTATTTGATTACTCCTACACAGCGCCAGCCCTAGCCATTAATCAAGGTAGAGCGTGATTGTCTTTCCGAATCAAATGGTCAACTCTTTCACTTCATAAATATTTTATGATTAAAAAATAAATTATTTTATGGGCAAATCGGATACCCGATACATACTCGTAATTTTCTTGAATTTAATTCTGATTTTTATTCGGGCCAGCCCCAGTTATATTTTTCGTACGAAATTGTTTTTCGCATTTGGCATTTTGGCACCTGTCGCTCTACCCCTACCTCTGGCCGCCGCTGAGACGACAAGCCGGAAGCCCTACATCTCTGTGGAAACTGGAAAGTAGAAGTTTTTACCTTGAGATTTTTTCGTTTAAAATCTTTCTCGAGCGCCCCTTTGTAACTTTTCACCCCTAGCCACGTGCCTGGTTTGCCTCAAGGATAATACACCACTGGGTATTTGCTAGTAATTACAAACATTTTAATTACTTTCGTAGCTACCAATAAGCATTATATAATGCTTATGAACTCAAGAAACGTTTTTTTTAGATCTACCTCTTTACAGCTCTTTATCTTAAAGCTTAATATTGCGCTAACAGATCGATGACACGGAAATTTGTTCTTTCAAACCCGCAATATGGACGACCTGTCTAACGACACCTCACACTATGGGTAGATAAAAACAAAAATCCTCCTTTAAGTGTAAGGGATTTTCTACATTTAAAAAAGATTTTTATGATATTTTATTTTACCTCTTCGGCGTGATCAATGTGTATATCCATGGCATAGCACTGTTTTTTCTGTACTAAGCCGCGAATAAACGGACGGACGGACAGCCATAGCTAAACTGTAAGGGTTCTTTGTTTACTACGGAACCCTTAAAAGCAGATGACATATTCTGTATTATGAATTTCACAGAAACTACGTTCAGTTACGTTACTTCCCGGTAATACACTTCTATTTATTACCCAATTGTATTTCCCAATTTCTTACAAACACATGCAACGTAAGCAGTAAGCATTCATGCACAGTGCTAGTAAATAGACAGTAAATCGTTACTTTGCTTACTCAGAAAATTAATAAGAAATACGAACATTACATCATCACTAACCTACTTTACACTGAAAACATGTTTTAGTAGCAGTGTTGTTTCTGTTTCGGATTTCCTTGTCTTTCTCTAATTTTATAACAAGCACTCCAAGCTTACCAGCACAACAATGATGTACTCGTATTAGCGAACAATATTGAAACGTATCACCGGCGTGAAATGTTAGTTTTCTCTCATGTTGTCTCTATATGTTGGCAAATCATTTAATCAATTATTCATTTGCTGTCCAATACTAAATTATAAAAAACATGTTATCACAACAATGGATATTGTAGAACTTTTGGATGGTGTGCGAATCATGAATGCAAAACGAAAATAACCTTAGTCAAACATTTTTATCTTCATAACGTTAGGCATCTAATCTAAGCAAATAATCATCATCACACTGTTATGACATATGTTCTATTAACACATTACTATGTATTTCTTTTAGTTGCAAAGGAAAATAAAACAAGTGCCAATGCGAACACTGCAAACAGGAAAGAAATTATAGTGGCTCAACATAATAACCGAGGAAAAACTACTACCAAAACTGCTGCAGAAAATATTAAAGTCAAAAAAGATAAAGGTGAGTTCGTGGTATGAAACTGGGGTGGTGCCCTTAGCAAGGTACACTTGTCTAGACTAACGTGTGTCATGATGCATTATTGGGTCCGTACATAGCTCACATAATACATTCTGGTGTGATGTGCAATCATAATTGTGTGCTCGACTTTTAACATAATATAATGAAACCGGCAAAAATTTTGTAGGCGACGCGTATTCTTATCCATTTTTTGATTTGTTTCAATTCGTATGTACGTACTTAACGAGTTTTCTGTTGATTAATAAATCCGTTGAGCCGCGAGGGATCGGGAGACGCGCGCAAGTGGGAAGGGGAGGGGGTACGGGACTAGCGGCGGCGCTGTGATTTTATTAATGTTTATTTTTTAGTCTTCCCTAAGAAGGATTGCGCACGGACGTGTCGCATTTGCGTATCCCCACCCTTCGCTCTTACGTTAGTCTGACGTGTTTCATTGTGCTCGTTCACATCCCCCACAATTGTGACGTAGGTACGTACGTACAATGTATACAATAAGGCACTTATCGAGTGAGAGTTTAACTATTTAGCAACGATAAGCAAGCCTGGTCAGCTTTTAGACAATAAATCAGAAGACTCTTCTTTGAAGATTACGTTCGCTAAGCTAATATCGTAAGCTTGGTGTGTGAAATTCTCATGGGAACCGAATATACTCTCATTTAAGCAAGCAGTATATATATACCTATACCTACACCGAAAACACATCAAACTAAGAATTTCCAGTAAAAGAAGAACTTGATTTATATGGCATTCCGTATAATGAGAGGTCAGCACTTAGGAAATGTTTAGGTTGATCTGTTGCTGTGCGTACCAGTGCAGCAGGTGTAGTGGTGGTCAACATTATGGTCATGTTTGCAATACTCAGTGATAATTAATGTTGATTGTTTCGAAACAACACATTTCAATTTATAAAACATAAAATTAAATCGAAATTTTTGTGCTTGTTGACTGACAATATTTCATTATATTTTTAGAAACACTGCAAAAAACAAGAAGTTTAAATCGTACATCGAATCAAATAAGCGTAAGCCAAAATTTAGTGATACCAAGAGAAAGTGAAAAGGAGTTAACAAAAATCAAGAATATACTGTATAATAATTTGAAAAGTAAACCAGCAGCTTACAAGAGGCCCTTGGAAAAACCTAAGCCAAACAAATTACCACATCTACAGAACAGGCTTCCTAAAGCAACATTTAAAGAGATTTCCAATAAATTTATGCCAACAACAGTGATACATGTTCCACTTGACGCTAAGCATATGAAGGATGCTTCTACTGTGTCGGATGAAGAATATTTCATACAAACTTTAAACTGTTCCCGTGAAACAGATGTGCAGTACAAAGATGCAGAGGTTGGCACCGACCCGCTGCCCACATCAGTTAGTCAAATAACAGAAACGCAGGATTCTGAAGTCAATACGATTACTACGTGTGAGAGAACCATTCAAACGGATGCTAAGGAAATCGTGTTCGATAGTCTCGAAATACCAAATGTAACATTAACAAAGGATAAGAGTGAACCCAAAGAGGACCCCACAACTTTTAATACTACGTTTTTGCCTAATCTCAATGTGCCGCCTGTAAAGATAGTCCCACGCAATGAAGAAGTCAATTCTAGTGATATAAGTTATTGTCAAAGCTCGTCTTATATAATTAGCCGAGCCACTCTAACATACACTACTAGACAAAAATTTAATTTCCAATTAGTCGGTACTGATGATGACGTCAGACCTTCTGTGGCTCCTAGTTCATTAGGTTACCCTATGAATGTTGTGTCTGTGTTCAAGAATGAGTTAAAAAATAAGAAATCAAACGTAAGCGTTTCATCAGAGGATTCGTACAAAAAGAAGAATACACCACGAGAGGAATACTTGAACCATTTGAATGATCTGAAGACTCTTAATTGTTCTTACGTCTTTAATAAATTAATTAAACCGTCGGATATAATTAGCACAATAAGAGTTAATAACGGTCTATTGCAGAGCGACTACATTTGTGAACAGTTCCAGCGGGAACTAAACTTCATAGACTCGTTCTTTGAGTCACTACAATATTTGGAAACTTGCTCGCTAACAGAGAAATGTTACCCTGAAAACAAAGTCGAGAGCTTCTCTAACAATTCGGTGTTATTTGACTCTACATTTGGTGTCAAGAGTTCGGAATACGACAATTTCTTGTCGAAGCTTGAAAATGGCGCGAATATTGACGACCCCGAAACAATGGCATCTAAGAGTCTTTGTCTGGTAAGTGTTATTCTTTAGTTTGTAAATATTTTGTTACCTCTGAGCAACAGTGCAAGTTCTTATGTCGATTGCCTTCATTATCCACTGTTATGCCTAATGTTAATCATTACCGAAGAAGAACCTCAATTATCAGTGTCGGTATCAATTATTATGAAAAATATTGTTTATTTCAGTTAAAAAGTGCAAAAAGATATGAATTATAGTTTTATTAATAATTTCAGCTTAATTTACTCATTCGCGATGAGCAAAGACGAGCAAAAAATCTCTTATTCGTATTGAAGATGCGAGAAGATGCTCTAAAAGATTTTACCAAATCTCAAATACTTTGGTTGGAGAAGAAGAAAAAGCACGACAACACGGACATATCGACGTTGAAGAAGAAACAACGCGGCGCCTTGCTGAAGCTGCAGCACGAGTGTGGGGAGATGCAACGCATGAGAAAAGCTCTGCTCACGCTCTCCGAGAAGCGTAAAGTGGCGCTCATGAAAACTAAGAAGAACATAGAATTGAAACTTAAAAATAACGTTGATGTAGAACAGATTATTCTCGGCAAGAAAAAGTTGAAGAGAAATACTTGCATGGACAGGAACGCTACTCCTCTCAAATGTTTTGATTTATCGAGCAGCGGCTGTGAAGAGAGTTCCACGTCTAAGGTCTCGGACCCGTCATTGATTTGGGCCGAGGCGCCGCGGTGCCCGGTGGTGACTGTCACCAGCGCGGAGAAGTGCGTCCAGACGAACGACGTGCACTGCGTCGTCGACAACACGACCGACACCGCCGCTGAGAACTTTGTTGTCGTTGACGGAGGATACCTCAACATACTGTTTCACAACCTCACCCTACCGGAAATCTTCAGCAGTGGCAAACAGTACGAGGTGAACGAAGAAGCACTGAGAAACATAGTCAATTCAGCTAATAGTCATAACACCAACCTGAGCGGTAGTAAAGTAGTTGAGAAACTTATGGATCAGATAAAGAATAAAGACAGTGACCAATCCTGTAACTCCAACCTGAGTGGTAGCGAAGTCGTTGAGAAAATTATTGATCAGATAAAGAATACGGACAGTAATATATCGTATAACACCAACCTAGACGGTAGCGAAGTTGTTGACAAACTTGTTCATCAGATAACGAATACCGACAATAATATAACATACATCACCAACTTAAGCGGTACTGAAGTTGTTGAAACTGTAATGGATCAGACAACCAATACAGAAAGTAATACAACGTATAACACTAACCTAAACGGTAGTGAAGTCGTTAAGAATCTTGTAGATCAGATGAGTAATACAGACAATAATACAACGCATGACACCAACTTAAGCGGTAGTGAAATAGTGGAAAATCTTGTGGATCCGATGAACAATACAGACAGCAATAGATCGTATAACACCAACCTAAGCGGTGGTGAAGTCGTTGAAACACTTATGGATCAGAATAAAGACAGCGATAGATCGTCTAGCTCTCCATCGACTGCCCGAAGTCTAATCGAAGAGTTTGACCAGTACTACAAAGATCTGCATGAGGTAGACAAATCGCAAGCCACCACACCAGAGTTATTAGCCCGTAGTTCAAGAAGGGTGTATGAAATCAAAGACTCGTGTGTACAGACAGGGGAAGTAGAGAACGAGCAGCCAGAGGAGCGGACTAGTCAAACTTCGATAAACAAAGAATTAAAAAGCTTGCCAAAAATAGGCGAGCCGTGTGTTTGCGAGGGTGCCGCGCCAGAGGAGACTGAGACTTCATTATATAAGGAGCCAGTAACCGCTAGTCAAGCGCCGACAGGCCCGCTGCCGGTGCCAGTCGGCGCTGCCGCTGTCGACACCCTGCCGCCTGATGTTCCTTCCTGGCCAGCGTCGGGGTCAACCCCAAGCTCTTTGTCAGGTTAGTTTTTCTAGCTAGCAAACTGTAAATCCTGCCATCTCTTGGCATCACGAACTCATTGGACGTACAACTGTTTCAGAGGCGGACAGCGTCAGTAGTCAGTCGCTGCACGTGTCTTCCATAGCGTCGCTCTCGGCGCCTGCTCACGTTGAAGCGGAGGAACTACGAAGACAGCAACTAGCAATAGAAAGAGAGGTAAAACAGTCTATACTTTTATGTTATTTAAAGTTATGTTTATATATACATACATAAATGACATGGGTAAATAAAGTTTGGGCTACTACCAAATAATTAATGAATGAATATTTGAATGTCACCAGCTAGTGAGAAATTTCTATACATGCTTAGGGCAGTAGTTTAGCCAGGTCCTTTATCTTCTGTATGTTTGTTTCCGCAATATTCGAAAACTAGTCGATGGATTTCATTCCGAAATTCCCTTGGAATGGGAATTTCCAAGCGTTTAGCGAGGTTTGCATAAAATCAATTTCAAAAAACGAAAGACTGGTACAGCGATGCTTGGCTCGTTTTAGCTAATAATTAATAAAATTGAAGTTTCTCTTTGTAATAAAAATAGATAAATATAATGAAGTGACTGTTCATTTCATACCAAAAAAATAACTTTTTTGTTTGGTCTGTCTATATTTGTCTCTCTGTCTGTTTGTTTGAGGTAATGTCTGAAACGGCTGGACCTATTGTAATGGGAATTATAATGATAGAAAGCTGATGTGATAAGGAGTAACTTAAACAGCTTTTATTTTAAAAATAGAATTCCGTGCAGACTAATCTGTGGACATACTGATTCAATAACAAATAATAACACACAGAATCCATTTTTTATTCCAACTAACATATGATATATTTGTGTCATATGTGTACTGACCTCATGGGAATCTCCATGCAGACAACACCTCGAGGTTTATTTACATAAAACGTGTTTTAAACTGCAGTTTATTCTATAATATAAATATCGCCATTTCGTAACCAATGTCCTCAAATTTCAGATAAAGGCTTTAGAACAGCAGCAATGTCGATTGCTGGTTGTGAGAGAGATTCCAGATAAGCCGCCACCACCCTACACCCCGCCTACAGAGATGCGTACTCCGAAGCCACCTCGCATGTTCACTCCGGACGACCATTTAGAAGAAAAAGTAGAGAAACATATCACTCACCCCGAAGGCACCATCTGTGATGATGTTACAGAAGCATTTAGTGTATTTGTTCAAGATTATTGCCAGGAATCGCTAGAGAGGCATAAGCAAGAGCAAAGTGATAAGCCTTGGGACGCTTGTAATCTACTGCCACAGAAACCACCGCTGGAAACTCACGAGCTGGTGGAAAAGACTTCTTCTGAGTTGAAGGATGTACTGACTACTGTCATGCCTGCAGTCGTGTCCGGTGAGCTTTGAACCTGATCCTTTTAATTATCTTTGCACTGAAACGTTAAAAATAAAACCTAAATTTTTAATTTTTCTTAATTTCCGTATTTTGCTTTTTTGTTTTTTTCATTAGCCCATATTGTACTACTGTTGGGCAAAGGCCTCCCCCATAGCCTTCCAGTCTTCTCTCTTGTCTAAGGTTTTCTCCTGCCGATCTCTTGCAAACGCGACTAAGTCGGCACGCCAGCGTTTTTTAGGCCTCCCTAAATATTGCTTATGAAAAAAAAAATCAGAATCTATTTTGTTCCTCGCATAGCTCATGTCTTATAAAAAATCAGCTTTATGGAGATGATATAATATATTTGTACAGTTAGCTAAGTAACCTCTACATATTTGTTCTCCAGGGGTGTCCAGCCGGCGCTCAGACCACATCGACGACATACTTTTCACCGAGTGGCGGCGCTGCGAGCCCGAGTGGACGGCTCTGCACACCGACGAGGCTCTAGTCAAGAGCCAAGTCTTCGAGAGCATCTTCCAGAAAATTCTTAACGACACTATAGATGAATACAAAAAAACTGTACATCCCAAAGCAGTCGCTGCAGAGTAAATTTTGTACAACCGTGTTGTTATCGCACGGTTGCTAACAGGTTGATCGACACAACAATTTGCTAACATGCTGGCAATTGATCAATTTTATTTAAGAAATCTTATACAGAGTACAACAAGCTGTCGTGATATACACAGACAGTTGTCATAAAAAATGCAAAGGCACGAAATTCACCGTGGAGTAACAAATGTTAAAACTGATTTCATTGGCTGTTATTATTTGAGTTGGCCCATCAGTCTGCTAGCAAACTTTTGTGTTGTTGTAACCTTTCAGAAACCAAGTGTAAACTTCGCTTTTGCAAATCATGAAACAAACCGTGCTATAGACACAATCAATTCCACTCATTTAGTGTTAGCTACATAATTCTATGTAAATATTTACGTACAGCGCAATCACACGTGTTGTCTAGAAATTTAAGTTATTCGTTTGGGTAAATTTTATGTATAGTAAACGTGTATTTATTGAAATGGTATAAAACTTTACTAGACAAGATAATAAAAGTTAAAAATTGTCTTGTTTCTATAATTCTTCTATTACAGACGAACGATTTTGGTAACTAAAGTCATTTGTCAAGCTTAACAATTTTACAAGTTCATTTATTTAGATTCCAAGCATGGCGCATGTTTTGAGAGAAAACTAATATTCCAAGTAATCTTATATTAAGAGGACTTAGAACGAGGGCCTCTAACTGGTGGCAAGCAATTGTGAGGTACATTAATGTCCTATGTTGTTGCATTTTCGAGAAGTTTGGCATAATTTAATTAGATCAATTTATAGATTTAAAAGTCCGCGAGGTTATTAATGGCTAACTATTGTAGTTGAGCCACAATAACCGCCTGTTTGAATTAGTCGATCTAAACACAGGTAGACTCTAAAGATTACATTCGCATCATGTTATAAATTCTTTTCGAAGTTCGTTATCGAGTCATCAAGGTTCATTATATACAGAGGCCAGCACATCAAGCTACTCCAATGTGTCAAATTTCTTTGATACTTTTTCAACTTAATCGAAAAACAAATAAGGCTAATGTTCAATTGGGAAAATTTGACAGTTTGGAGCTGGATGTGCTGCTGTCAGTACCTACATGTAAATCCTCTTTATAATAGTCGAATCAGAGCTTTCGTTTAGAAATGATGACGTCTGTATATAATTAATAAAATACTAAAAGTAAGGAAAATGCCGCGGTGTGAGTGAACAGCCCTTCGCTTAGTCTATTAGTTACCTACATATTTATTTTTGTAAGCTAGAATCAATTAAATTGTAATTGGTAATATAATTAATATTAGGGACTTTTTTAATAAAACAGTAATTTATTAGCGGCAATCGATGCGAATATGCTGATGAATACGTTTCGGTATGGAATGGACACTTTTTATGGTGCTGTAGTGAGTGGTGTAAAGTATGACGGTGGATGGATGAAGACGCGGGCAGATGTTAGTTTTAAGTATTTTTGTACGTGCTGCGTTTGACATGACGCAATTTAATGCCATTATATTGTAATCTGTGACTTTAAGCTGTAACGGCTTAGTTCACACGTTGCCATCACTGTTAGGTAGGTACACACTATCGCGCAAGGCCGGTTTGCAGGACACACATGCCTAATACTACTGTTAGCAGAGTCCAACATGAGTGAACTCTGATAAAAATGTTACCTATTTAAATTTGTGATAATACTTTCCATAGTCCCACACTCACACAGCTCTATTTTTGGATATCTATGTATGTTTTATATAATTATGAAATATCGTGCAATGTCATTTTGACATGTGTCATGCGAAGCTTCCAAGTGCGAAGACTGTACTTTAATCTTCCATGTCTTATTATTCTATGCAAGTAAGGTAATCAAAAATACGTGAAATCTTTTCACCAACAAGTGTTCCGAACGCATTTTTGATAAAGCTTAATATAAAAAAAATGTTGTTGTTATTTTACCTGTAGAGAATATTACAAACATTAAACTAACGCCTTTTCCCCATGGTGGTAGGCAGATTTCCACCTGCTACGCTCCTTTCCTTCTAAACCTACTCCTTTTCTTCGTGTCCTCTCATACATCTGGTCACACACGCACGCCGGTTGCGAGTACTACGCACCTGACCTTTATGAAGAACCTCACCAATAACGTCACGAGAATCATAACAATAGCTGTCTGAAAAATTAATCGAACTTTATGCATATTGATAAAATAGAGTTGTGAAAGTGGAATCAGTTTTTATTAAAATAAGACCAAGTTCTACTGTAGGTCCACACATAATTTCTGCATCACATCACGTCTTAAAGGGATGTAAAGAATACATTAATACACTTGTGCTTAACATTATTAATTTAGCGCTCACCACGGCCCAACCTTCGGGTAACTAGAGTTGGAAGGTTTTACGAGTTCAATCTTTAAGTACTTAAATAATAAATAAATAAATAATGCTGGACAATCCACACAGCATCATCTAGCCCCAAGCTAAGCAGAGCTTGTGTTATGGGTACTAGATGACTGATATATTTAATACAATACATTACATGGATAGATATTTTTTTTATTATACATAGTAAACACCCGGAACAAATCTCGAACCGCTCTGTTAGTGAAAATCGTTTAGTGATTTTTTTATGAGACAAGCCCGCCACACTATTCCTAAACCACTGATACTCCTGAAAACCAGAATCAACATTGGCAACCGCCAGAAAAGTCGAGACTATGAAGCCCATCGAGTCCTGAAGAAACAATTCAACTGTCTTGGATCCTACAAAGAAATTAATCAGAAAACAACAGCGGAGGAGCTAGAAAAATACATAATTTCCACTTCACCATATCATCTTACAGCGATTGTTAATCTTACGTATATCGCAGCACAGCGAAAAATCCCTATAACACAATACTCGACCCGGGAATCGAACCCAGGACCTCATGTTTGCAACCACTAGACCAACGAGATTCATGGCACGCGTTACATGTCGATATATTTTAGGCTCCAGAAAAGTCTCCAATCGCGTAGAACATGACGTGTTCCTTATACAACCTTGGTTATTTCGGGTTTTCAATAATAAATACTATTAGTAGTGGTAGTATAACTACCTACACTACCTACTTACTTTTTTAGAGAGTTTTATGTCCTGCCTATTATGCATACTCGTGAAAAAAGTCAATAACATGTAAGACGACGAATATATTGAATGCACGGTGGGCGCAGTGGCTGAGCGTTTGGCTGCTGCTCTGCGTGTCGCGGGTTCGTTTCCCGAAAGGAACAAATATGCTTGTGTATGTGAGTTTAAATTTTCATAAACGCACCAAAGATACAGGAGAGT
The DNA here is from genome assembly GCA_905147745.2 of Phlogophora meticulosa. Classification (NCBI taxonomy): domain Eukaryota; kingdom Metazoa; phylum Arthropoda; class Insecta; order Lepidoptera; family Noctuidae; genus Phlogophora; species Phlogophora meticulosa. The sequence goes on along the minus strand of LR990517.1, from coordinate 2,173,385 downwards.
CCTAGTTTGGGGCAAAGTTAAAAAAAGAAAGACATCCTACCCAGTTGCTTTGTATTAAAGCCGCATCACCTCGTTCTGGCGTAAGCCAAGGTTTCATTTTGTTTGTTTTTCGTAATGATGGTAGTTTTGGATAGATGTAGGAATATCAACAGGATAGAGTATCGGCCATCTCTTCAACGCCATAGCATTGAAGAGATTGCAGTTGCTTCATGTTTTCAGAGGTCATTATCTCGGTCCATTGGAGCCTAATCGAGCTCATTTTCAACATTGCTAAATGCAGTGTTTTGTCCTTAACACACTAGAGATGTTCAATGCTGCTTATGAGCATAACTGATTGACTATGTTGATCTGGTAAAGAACTTGGTGTTATATTTGACCCGCTACTAACTTTACACGAACATAATAATTTGCGGGCTCTTCCTACTGATTCATACGGGGACTAGGTTTCACCATTTGGGATATCGTCGCCTTAGATTGAAAGCTCGGGAATGCAATTTAGTTCATGATTGTTTTATTTGACGACCAATGTGGCGCGGCGGGCGAAGGTCCGCCGCGCCACATTGGTCGTCAAATGACGCAGGAGGTTGCGGGTTCGATTCCCGCCTTGGGACAAATGTTTGTACCATCTACAAATATTTGTTCCGGGTGTTCTGGGTATTTGCTATCTATAATAAAAAATATCCATCTATGTAATGTATTAAATATATCAGTCATCTAGTACCCATAACACAAGCTCTGCTTAGCTTGGGGCTAGATGATGCTGTGTGGATTGTCCAGCATTATTTATTTATTACAATTTTGGAACGAAAACCTAGTTTCACACAAACATATGTTTAGTGACCTGTAATGCTATCTATGATGTTTAACAAGAACCTCGTTAAAACATGAGTGTGAATAAGCTACAGTAATAACATTATACAGGTCGCAGATTATTTCTATTCCATCCTGAAAAGTTACCTCTTTCGCATATACGGTTTTGACTAAGCCGACGATAGGTATAGGAGAATTCAACAACTCACAGGAAGTTGTTGTACTTATTTGAATAGCTTCAGCATAAATTATTTGAAACCCATATGAGAGCCTTACATCTTGAGTAGGGTCAAAAATATTTAAGAAACTTGTCCAACACTTAATTTCTGAATCACACCGAAATTCAGCTTAGAATTTGACTTTCTCGAAATCAGGCGTTGCTTTTGATTCATGTTTGCTTGTTGCCAGCTTTGTGGTGACTCATATTCCCCGGTACTACTTAGTAGTTAAGCTAGTGAGATGTTTTGTTCCTCTTAGCCCAAATAGACAGAACGTATGCAAAGGAAAACGCACATGTTTGATATGCAAATGAGCCTAAGAGCGGTGCAATAATAGTCAGTTATCGAGTAAGTGTGTTGAAAATTAATGAAACAGGAACAAAATATTAAATTATTTTATTTAGCAATAGTAATGACGAAATATCACATAGTCTTTACAATTGACATGACTAATTAAACTATACATACACATTTAAATACAAAGCTTAACATTAGGTGTAAAAATATACCTAACACCATAAATACTTTCTCAGACAGTACAAAATAAGCATTTCTAGTTTTCGGATACATGCTCAAGATGTTTAGGAATATAGATATAAAAGGTTAGGTATAAGTAAATATTAATAACTTTTACAACATTCAACTATAAAAATATGAACATTAAAGTTATATTAAAAAGAAAACTGTTTTTGTAATTACTGCTAAGCAAAATTTTAAATATCGAAATGATTTTGATAGGCAGTTTATGTAATATAAAAATTAATCTTTGTCAGCAGTTTGTAAACTAGCAACACAGAGAACTGGTTTATGGAAATAATACAAGAAAATTAGCTATATAAATAACATAATGCATTAAAAACCAGAATACATTTTAACAATAGAATTCGATACTACTTACAAAAAATACTTTTATTCGGGATTACATATTAGGTAGGTACCTACACGACTAGTGAAAGTCAGAATTTTTGTATCAACTTCAATAAATTACGTCAATAACTACAAGATAAACTAGATTATAATGTTTGAGAATCTTTGAGAAACTCTGATTAATAATTAAATATTAAGGCAAAATAATAATCAAAAACACAAGTTTTTAGACCACAAAGTGTAGTGGTAAAATGCGTTGAATCATAGAATAGATATAACTTCGCTTTTCAGTCAGGACTACGGTCGGAAGCGATTTATTCTTCTAAAAGAAGGTAAATAGGAAATAATCTAAAGGAAAACACTGCAAATTTTGAATAAATAAAAGCGAGTTATACCTATACCTACCGCCAAAATAAAAAATATATTCAACAACAGCATATTCTGATCCTTGTAGCTTTTTGTTGCCGTAGAGTTTGTTCCTAGCTTTATTTAACACTTCACTGCAAAGGTCTCTTACTACTAACACTGGCACGAATACTAGTAAACGTCCCTTATATCGACACAGTCAACATACTATACAGCGATGAATCAATCATCGGCCTTCAGAAATGATTCCAGTGGGTTTGGGCCTTTTCGTCTAGGATTAGACGGCGCTTTGGTCGCTTCAGCTGGAAATAGGAAAGTTTCGATCAATTATTAAGTATTGGAACCAAAAAGTAATCTTTCAAATAACTTCGTGCTTCAAACTAATAAATCGCTCTATACACAAACGGTTTAAGTGCAATAGGATATCGTTGAAGTCAAAGTGACGACCAATTTAAAATTGAATGAAAAAAGTTCTGTTCTTACTCGTTGGAGTCTGTGACCCTTGTGTGACTTCCAAGCACGCCATCCATTCTGTAATACTGATCTTGGTGTCATGGTTGACGTCGCAGTACCTCGGCAGCTTCCTACCGCACCGTCTGAGGGGCTCCACGTTCGATATCAGCTGGTGGAACGCCTTCCATTCGCGCCTTTCCAGCGCTTTGTTCTTATCTTTGTCTAACATCACGTACGTCCAAGTAGCGGCTTGCTCCTCCTTCGATGCTCCCCATTTTACCATATCTCTGATTAAAAACAAAGATATAAATTAATACAACATTCATATGAGTTCATTAACCTTTTGACCGCCAGGTCAGCCCATGCGAATACCTACGTCATTATATGTTCGACCTTGTACGGAAATTAATATCAATGTTTTCGTTTTACTACTAAGCTGTTTATTATTGTTTTACCAATTGAGACGGATCCCTCATCAGTTAATTGTACATACCCTGGTCCAGTCCCGTTGATGGAAGTAGTCATCTTGGATATGAAGAAGCTCATCAGATCACGCAAGAAATTACTTTTCATTGGTTCCGGACAGCCTAGAATTTAACAATTTTTAAAAGGTTAATTTGGTCTAACATTCCAATAAATATCTGAAACTAGGCAGAGATCGGTTACCACTTCGCAAAATAATCCTCTGACTAAGTACGAGTTTAAATCTAAAAAAAAGGCAGCGGACCAACCTCTATTTCGAAAAACAGTTGGTAGATGATAGTTACTTAACTACGTTATGGAAAATCATGTTTATCAAATAAGTACAGACTGCTAGATGAAATAGAATATGAAGTATGAAAACAGGATGGAATCAAACTCGCCTGATATAACCGTACCTCTCATCGGACTGGCGTGTTGCGGAGCGGCGTCGCAGTCAGGCCTTCGGTCTTTGACTGAGGACCCTGGGATCGGCTTGCCGGTATCCTGATGGACGCACCAGCAGTACCCCGTGGATCTGTAGCACTGTGCGCGAGCGTACCTGCCGTCGCCCGTACACTCCGGTACGTAGAGGGCAGCACCACCCGCTTTCTAATCACAAAGCATATTTCACTAACACAAAAAAGTTAATTGTTAACTGGTAATTGGTAAAAGGTAGGTTTGAGCAAATGAGTGATATATTTTTTTGAGCTTTCAATTTCAAATTGGCAAGGTGGGATGACGATCTGCGAAAGACTGCAGGCAGATGCTGGATGCGGCAAGCTGAAGACAGGGCGCTATGGCGCTCATTAGGAGAGGGCTATGTCCAGCAGTGGACTAGTATAGCCTGATGATGATGATGATTAATGGTCAAACAGCGGCTACAAAAAGTATACTTTTTGTTTGATTACCGCTGTTTGACCATTGTCTGCAGATTCGTGCTCAGCATAGTTTTCCAGATTACTATAATCAGCTTTGTACGAATAGAACTATATTGACGGCTCTGTAGTGAATACAATTTAAGGTGGAAAGAGATATTCTTGTGTTATTATTCTTGTCCACGGGAAGCATCTGCACGTAAAGGTGGAGCCATAATTAGTTGTTTACTTTTCTTGAAATGTTGGTACTGAATTCTATAAACACTATTTGACAGGCTAGTGAAATTATTAGCCCATATGTCTTCAAAGTTGATGACGGCTAGAAAGGTTTAAAGAGAACCCAAATTAAATGGCAGAAAATGTCACTCATGGTCAATTTATTGCAAGAATTGTTTCTAAGTAATTTCGCGAAAGTATGACTATAATACGTGCAAGGATGGCATTTGGATATGTAAAGCAATCATATGCGTTGCGTTTGTAGGGATGGGCGAGAGTGCCAAGCAAGGGATGTGTGCTGTGTCCTATCTGAGTGACTTATTTTGTATGTACGTTCATGCACCATTCAGGTTCTCCCCACATCTCTGGTGAAAACACGCCCTAATTTGCAATATTGGCGATAAAAAGTATATGACCACGATCTTTATGTAGGTATTATTTCATTTTAAAGTTGCCTCCAGTTTAAACCACTAAGATAAATATCCTTTATAATAAGATTACCTATAGGTCAGGAAGAGGTCGAGGGTATATTTCACCTTCAAGCATCATCATGGCAATTATTATAGCTTCTCATAAATAAGTTCACGTAGGGAGGTAGTTGGGTACATCATAACTACAAAAATTTAGGTTTAACCTTCATAGTTACTTCGTGGGTGTAACATATTATCTGATATCATTTCATGGAAGGCATACGTCGATTTAGAAGTCACCAACGAAGGGTCAGGAAACTTTATGATGAAATTATGAAACAGGTCCTTTCTAAAAGTAGCATTTGTTATTTCACGAGAAAATAGCTTTACATTTGTGCGTAGTCCAGTGTAAAAATATGAATGCTCGTGACTTTACATATGTACATTGTACACCTACGTTTTGTCAGTTGTGTTTGAGTGCTATTGTAATAGGGGGCGAGCTTATTGACATCAACCGTGCACAAAAACCCAATGGTACCTAACTCTAAGTAGAAATGGCAATAGGTACCTATCCACCCTTCCTTTATGTAGGCTATGGGAGGTATTCATAACTATGCACAGAGGCCACTACACCAAGCTACCCCAATATGTCAATTTATTAAATAGATTTTCAACTTTATAACAAAAGAATAAGGTTCATGTTCAATTGGGAAATTTGACAGTTTGGGTTAACTTGATGTGCTGGCGTCTGTACTATGTGGTGTAGGCATTCCTACGGTTCCTACCTTAGCCAAGAAATCAATAACTTGGCTATATTTAGTGTTATTACTACCGGGGCAAGCCCACTATGTCCTGGTTTGAGTCGATTGTTGCACTTTGGTGTAACGGCATTCATAAATAGCCTATTGGCCATTATTATTGCATGTAGTATTATGGAGTTTAACTTTGTGAAATGAATTAGTACCTATTGAGTGCTGTGAAAGTTACAACTTAAGTTTAAAGAAACTTAATTCTTAATTAAAACAAAACACGTCACGTACTTTTGAGCAGTACTAATCGTACTTAAATTACAAAAAATTCGACACCATCAGTTAAAAAAAAATTGTGAGCCGTCACGGGACGCCTGGTAGATGTGAAAAATCGAAATCATTTTGTAAAAGTAATATGCACAAAAGAACAGATTACGACAGGAACTAAATAAGGCTTTAAGTGGCGGCATGCGTTGCCACGCCAACAATCGGTTTCACTCGCAGCTTTAGATGTTCACGTCAAAAAACCTAACCTACCTACTTAAAAGATTGGTTAGTGAATTCGTGCTAGATACGAGTATCTTTAAAATTTTAATCGAAATTTGTTTTTCAATTGACGCTGAGGCTGATTCTCAACCTTAATTGAATAAAAACTAAATTTTGAAACAAAAGACAGTCACCCCAAAAAGTAGGTTGGGTTACCCACTTTTGTAGGGTGGCCGTCTTCTGTATTTAATGTAAAGGAGGGTTTTATCAAACCTGCTCATCCAAAACCGCTTGTCTATCCGTGAGGCAGTCGTTGGCTTCGTCTTCTCTTCTTAATTCAGACTCGGATCCATCTGGCGCGAAGGAGTTTCTTACTATTCCGGGTAACACTGTGTGAAAAAATAATAGGTAGGTTGAGTTTTTTAATGTAAGTCAAGCTACAAAGAACTATAATTTATTAAACCTTCCAGTTCATTTATTAAAAGTTTCCTATAGGTATGTAGATATATTTTAAGCGGTGGCGTTCGTTCGGGTGCTGACTTTTGTCAAGTCATGCCATGCAAAGGGAATGAATCCCAGCTCGAAGTTGTCAGATCAAGGTATTTGTTTCAGATCCTGTAGGTGAAAATCTCCCCTGTGAAAATGTAGGCAACCTGAAATTTAACGGAGTTTGAGCCATTCGGCTAAAGAGCCCTAAGATTGTTTTTTTAATATTTCCAGACACACTTGCCTGATGCGACAGTTTGACCGAAAACATTATATACAGGGTGGGAAACAAATATGGTAAATGGAGAGTTAATATAAACTGGGCCAGTTACCTGAACTGGGATCAGGTGGTGGCTCCTCCTCATTGTAATCAGCTTCTGCTTCTGGTCCGCTGTCATCGTCTGCATTCAACGACATGAAGAAACGGAGAGAGACTATATATTATTATTATGTTTGCACACACATTTGCATTATTATCTTGCAGAAGACACGATTGGTCATTTAGCCATGCTTAAGACTAGGATATTAGGAAGCGATCTAGCGCAAATTATGGACAGCTGGGGTAACAAACCTTTGTGATACAAGCATGCAAAGCAGTGTACAAAAAAGTGCAATAAAATTTCCTCACGGAAACCACCCTAGGCTATTTCATCTACCGATATTTTTAATTAAAATTGAATTGCTTCTACAACTTGAGATACATTTCTTATACTGGCGCCTGCTATGTCATAGCACCGTAAAAAACGGGTCGGTAAAATTAAAACCGTTAAAGTCTATAAATTGCCTGCTGATTATTGTGCATAATATCCACAACCTATTTGAAGACTTAATTTAAAGCCTCGGGCAAGTTGTTTTTCGTTTTCATTTAAATGAGAATAGCCCGAGTCACAACTTGGGTGATTAAAAGATAAATCTTTGATTTATATTGCTTTATTAATCCCTGTTTAGTCACTAAAGTCTATACATTATTTTACATTAGATTGAACTACTTATAAATTAATTAGTTTTGAACCACTGTGGAAACCAGTTCTGTTTTTCAAACCACCATGTCATCTTAAGACTCTAAAGTGGGTATTTATATAGTGATTATTAAGGCTAGGATACATTTACTACTAGGTATACCATTTAAATTTTAATGTTGCAACCTTAGTTTTATAGCTGGTCTAATCATACTGTTTTTGTTTAAACGTTTCAGAGTCCATATACACTTGTTGATAATAGATACTTACAATTTTCGTAGTATGCAGTTGGGAGAGTCATGATGGCCCAGTGGTTAAGGCTCCACTTATCATGTATGAGGTTATGGGTTCAAAGTCGGGCAAGTACCAATGTGACTTAAGTATGTGTACTTTTTAAGTATATCTTAGACACCACTGACGTAAAATCGGTGAAGGGTAACGTCGTGAGGAAACTTGGACTTATAAATAATATAGGTAAGTGTGAAATCGCCAACCCGTTTTGAGCAAGCGTGGTGAGTAATGCTCGTGGCTTCTCTGTATGAGAAGAGGCTGTTGCCCTGCAGTGAGAAACGGGTTGGTATTATTGTACTGTTATTGTTATTTTGAGGTAACAAACAAATTGCATACAAGACACATACATTAGACTAGAACATTAGTATTTAGGAAATAAGTAATGTATCTGCTTATCCCTGGGTTAAAACTTACATTCGATGATCTTTGTATTGAGCACGCAGATAATGTTCAAGCTAGTTATTCTAGTTTCTATATTTGTTTGATGTGACCTTTACCTTCATAACGTAGCCATTAAGGTACTCACAGTCCGGTGCAGGCGGCTCGGGGTTGACCAGAAGACAAGCAACCCACTCCGCGTGCGCGATCTCACCATCTCCGTCGCCATCGCAGCCGCGCGCCCATGCGCGAGCGCACCGTTTCGGTTTCACCACCTTCAAATGCAGTAACAATTATAAATACAGGCCAGCATATCAAGCTACCCCGATTTGTCAAATTTCTTTGAGAGGTTTTCAACTTTAATACAAAAGAATAAGATTCATGATCAATTGGGAAAATCTGACGGTTAGGGGTAGCTTGTTGGCGTCTGTACATGAAAATCCAAGTAAAAGGACAAGCTGAAATGAAAAAATCAAAAACAAAATCAATCAAAATCAAAATTCATCTATTCAAATTAGGCTGAGAATCAGCACTTTTCGAACATGAAAACGTTTACAAAAGACAGTCCCCCAAAACGCCCACCAGTCAAATCTACAAAAAGTCCCGAAAAAAGGAAGGACTCACTCATCAGACAACATCAGCATCTGCTTAGTCTTTTCCCAAATATGTTGGGATCGGATTTCAGCCTAGCAGGATGCAGCTGAATACCAGTATTTTGCAACATGGAGCGACTGCCTATCTGACCTCCACAACTCAGTTACTGGGCAACACGACTGCCCTTGGTAAGACTGGTCGTCTTAATTTCGGGCTTCTGAGTACCCGTACTGGAAATCAAATCAATCAAAGATCTAAAAATGGCAGCCGGAACCAACAGCAACCCAAATGGGCCGCCTCCTTTCTGCATTAATAAAATACAGTGGGCACTTTTAGATGAAAATGTAAAATAGTCAGCTGTACACTACATTTTTCCGAATTGTGCGAACACTAATGTATGGGGTAGTCGATTTTTTTTCGCGATTTCAGTGTGGGTCCCATAGTAAAAGTTGTTCATGGTGATTAGGACAATGACCTCGTTAAGAGGTCTTCATCTTGTATTTATGGTATGAATAATTCAAATAAAGTTAGTAATTTTGAATTCTCGAATTTTGATTTAAAAGTCACCGTACATAGAGTAACGTGGACCCGTAGGTATTATTATAGATATAACATGGCTAAGTACGGCAGTTCGTGAGTAAGATTGAAGCATAACACACTTGACACTCCTCGGTAAACTGTCGGCTCGCGTGACCCTCGCCAGTTAAGTTCATGGCTCAGGCAGCGGATGTAGAACGATCGTGTAAGTACAATTACATAGGTATCCTGTTCAAATAATACCATACGTTATTTAGCTACGGGGCTGTCTAGTAGTCGCAAGAGCAACTTCTTGGTTCTCGAATTCAATTTCGGAATATGACGCGAACTGTAGGATATTGTTATTAAGAGGCAGGTACTTACTATTTTCTTTTATTTAAGACATTTTTTAGTTTTATTTTGTGTGCCTGGGCAAAATAAATGCGTTTTCTTTCTTTTATTCTTTATTTCAAACTTCATGATTATCGCGAAACATGATTATCGCATAATTTTCAATAATGGAACATAATTTGATTCGAAAATGTGGGTCCCATTTTACGCTGCACGCCTAATTTTCATTGTCTGCTTAGACATTAGATAACACCATAGATTTCTAATAACAAGTGTATGGTATCTCCGATCTGCCAATATTTTATAGAAGCTGCATTCAAAGTCACGTGCAGCTGGTCAAAGATCACGACACCTGCACCCAATGACAGGTTATGAAATGTACGTTATAATAATGTGTGTGCGCACTTTGACGATTTAAGTGCTTGTCTTCGTAATTCAGTTGTATTTAAGTATTTATTTATTAGGGTTCCGCTCCTCAAAAGGAAAATACGGAAGCTTAGGATGAATAGAAATAGGATCACTTTGTTTTAAATCTGTCCGCGGATCTTGACCCTATTTCTACCGAACGGGAAGGGGTCAACAACATCTGCCTGCCTAGCTTTATCCTTTGTATGGGTCAGCTTCGGTTAGCGATATCAACTTGAAATTATTAGAAAATAATTTATCAATGAAAATGTATTTTACGTCCTGCAACCCCATGGGCAAATGGAAATTTTGTCTTCTAAGTCTCGCAGAATTTCTATTGCCACAATGAACAAATAATAAAACCGTTACTTTTTCCGTCTTTTCTGCTCGATATAGTAAGGAACCGTCCGTATCGTCCGACTCGCATTTGGCCAGTTTTTTACTATTAATGGTAGCGGAGGTCAAAATATTTGTTGGTACAGTAATACTTAGTAACGTAATGGTTATCATTGCTAAGATTAACCCATTACCCACCAGGTTCTTTCACTTTGTAAAGGTAGACAGCGATTGGTCATTAAGCTGATGGCAATGTTAATTAAGCCTAAGTATATCAGACAGAAGTCATACATTGACCTAGAAAGCAAAACCGCCCGTTCAGGTTGGATTTTACTCCGGAAGTTTGTGGTGAGCTCAATATGTCAATGACTAAACATCCTTCCCGGAAATCTGACCATGTGTCCGTAAAGAATTGACGTAAATGATTCTTATAAGTAGATTTTGGATGGTAGCTACCTTTGGAAACTTAGACCATACTTGAACTATGACATTATACGATGCAAACGGTGACGTCTAAAATGACGCATCATTGACGTAACACACAGGTGATAGAAATAGCTACATCAGAGACCAGGGGGCCTAGACTAAATCCCTTTTCTGTAAGCGTAAATGTCAACGGAAATATCAAATTGTATGGAGTTGACACAGTTGGAGTTGCTCTAGAGATTTCACATGACTACTTTCCACGTGTATTGTCATTGCCATACATTTTGACGTCGCTACGGCCTCTTGGCTACCTATAATGATTATCATCATCTGCCTTTTTCCCAACTATGTTGGGGTCGGTTTCCAGTCTAACCGAATGCAGCTGAATACCAGTATTTTACATGGAACGACTGCCTTTCTAACCTTTACAACCCAGTTACCGTGCAACACGATACCCCTTGGTAAGACTGGTTGTCATACTTTCGGGCTTTTAACTACCCGTAACGACTGTCAAAGATTTAGAAATTATGTTTTAGTAATATGAGGCATACCTTTTTAATAAGCCTCCTGAGTCCCCTATACTCTGACTTCTGCAAGGCATCACTCCGGTCTCGGTCAAGCTCTCTGAATTTCCAGTCCGCTACAGCCCTGGGCTCAGGTGAAGGGGCCGCATCAGTTCGAGCCCTTTCATACTCCCCGCTGAAGATCTTAATGAGGTTCCCATTGAACTGGGCTCGATCGCTCCGGGTGCATGCTGTTGGTAATTGTCACCAGTTATACAATTACAATGGAAAAGACAAAAAAGGATAAACTTTTAGCTAGTCTAGTGTTAATAAAACCTACGAGAAGCACAAATTGGAGTACCTACAGTTTCTTGTTACAAATCAAGCTTGAGAACAATATTTACCAAGCTAAAAATACGCAGTTTTACATAGCCAATATAATAAGATCTGATCTCATTTATTTGTGACATCATCAGGTTTACGGATCCTATGTTTAACGGTCTTTAATTATTAACATCAATTCTTACTTCTTTTATTGCGTTGCCCGCGAACCGAGGACCGCCTCCTTGTGTGCGATTTACCTGAAAACAAAAACAGATTGATATCGGTGTTCGCGAACCCTTATGTGTAGGTACTACAAGGACGGGCAGTGGGTCAGACATTTAATATTTATGTGTATCGTTAAGATGTTCTAATCGAACGATCATACTACCAACAGGCCGCTCTAATTTAGGGGACATGTTGCTTTTTAGAATTTAGACAGATTGACAGACATTACAATTTTGTCGCCGATTGATAACATGCTTCAGCTCTCCCTCTTAAAATAACCTTTGTGAACTAATAGAGCTTCTTCAGAAGATGACTTATCTCAAGTAAGTAAAGTGCTAAGATCAACATTCAACATTTACACAGGTCGTCAGTGTTTTAGATCACCTTTTACGATACCCACCGTTAGAGAGGGCCTGGCCTTTCGATTCCCGGAAACTCACGGCAATAATTCATTAGATACGTAGGTATTGTGTGCCATTGTTATTGTCTATTGTCGCAATGGGTCAAAGGCCTCTCAAGAAGATATCATTTGAAGCGGGAAGCAATTGGCGTAATCACAAACCACATTACTTACATTTACTGATAACTAGATTTACACACGGCTACGTTAAAATTCGCTTTAGGATTTCAATACACTCGCTTCTATAACGTTCTTTAATAACTCTATGACGTGACAGAAATTCGATTATGAATTGGCTGTCTGGCTTTATACAAGTACTCCACTCAGTTTGTCCAACAACATGTTCCATTTTGAAGCAATTCAATTTTAAATTGAAAGGTGGGTGCTATTCTACACTGATTCCAGTGTAGATTGCGTTGGGCAATTACAAGTTAAATATTTAACGCCTAGATACTTGTTTGAAAGACGTGATCGTGTGGTCAATGTTTGAATGGAGAGTGTTAATATATTATCGACAGTATGCAATCGGTTATTTATTTTTATGCCATTGGTAAAGTCAGTTGTGAGTGCGGTGGCGCGGCTGAGTCGAACCGGTCCCGGTAGCCGCGGTCTGTATTGTGCATCACTAAAACATCCATATAACCGGTAAACTTACAATCTGATGTGCTATAAAATCTTACACTATTTAACAATCAAGTGTTTTTAATGCAACAATAAATGGTGACGTCAACACGAGCTGTGTGTAGACGTTGAAAATGCGTACGATTTCCCTGAATTATCGTCACAACGCTAATATTTCGCATTATTGGTAAAATACACGTCAGGGGCATAATATTAGGTCTTTACCTATGAAATTGCCGTTCTGCAGTACTGGCCATTTCAAATCAAAATATTTTTTGTTTGGCTAAGAATTCTAATTTCAAATTAATTTTATTTTAAAAACATGGATTTTTTTTTCCAAAAGTAGTCATTTGTTTATTGATTAGTGTTACATTTTCATCGCATTTAAATCTTTTTCGTCATCATGGATACGTTGAAAATTCGAGTAATTATGGAATATGAGTACCGTCGTGGCAGCAACGCGGCACAAGCGGCACGCAACATCAACGACGTTTACGGAGCTAACACTACAAACCAACGCACTACCTGTTATTGGTTTGCTCGCTTCCGTTCTGGAAATTTCGACCTGAAAAATGAACCTCGCGGTCGTCCGAAGACTTTGGTCGACAATGACGAATTAAAGGCGATTGTGGAAGCTGATGATACACAATCTACGGCTGAATTAGCAGCAGCTTTCGACGTTAGCGTCAAAACAATATTGGTCCATTTGCGTCAAATTGGCAAGGTAAAAAAGCTTGACAAATGGGTGCCCCACGAACTCAATGATCGCCAGCGCGAAGTACGCGTCGAGACGTGCCTTGCACTGCTCAACAGACACACAAATGAAGGAATTTTGAACCGCATTGTTACCTGCGATGAAAAATGGATTCTGTTTGATAACCGCAAGCGCTCAGCAAGTTGGTTGGATCCTGGTTCAGCACCTAAACAATGCCCTAAACGAAAACTTACCCCAAGAAAAGTGATGGTCACTGTTTGGTGGTCTAGCGCCGGTGTGATTCAACACAGCTTCTTACCAAACGGGGTGAGCATTACTGCAGATGTGTACTGTGAAGAATTGAACACAATGATGGAGAAGCTGGCACATCTCCAACCAGCATTGGTCAATCGCTCGTCTCCGCTGCTCCTGCACGACAACGCGCGACCTCATACTGCACAGCAGACGGTCTCCAAGTTGCAAGAACTGGGGTTGGAAGCTCTCCGTCATCCGCCCTACTCACCAGACCTTGCGCCTACAGACTACTACTTTTTCCAGAATTTGGATAACTTCTTGGCGGGAAAAAAATTCAATACCCGAGAGGCAGTACAAAATGCCTTTGAAGAATTTGTTGCCTCCCGTCCAGCTGATTTCTTTAAGAAGGGCATCAATAAACTGCCACTGCGTTGGCAAAGATGCATTGATTGCATGGGTGATTACTTCGATTAATACAAATAAAGAATACATGAAAAAAATTCATTTAAATTTTTTCATACAAAACGGCAATTTCATAGGTAAAGACCTATTATAAACAGTTAATAAAATCACTTTGGCAACGTTTAACACGTATTTATTCGGATCAGAAAACTGTAAATCTTATACCATGCGTCTGCGCAGCAGATTGTCTCGGTTTACGCCATATTCCGCGCTACCTACTGAATGTTAACAAACCCAGGTATCTTCGGGACACTGCAGTGGACCTAAACTGGGTCATGTTCGCAGTAACAGCTTGTAGATTGCATTATCTATGAAGTAGGTCGTCCATAGCAGGGCTAAAACCCGTTAAGATGCGTGAACGTTTCAGATTTACATAATTATGTAAATATCTGATAATATTGAGTTGGTTATTGTGTTTTTAGCGTTATGTAAGTACTTGGTTTATTATCTTGAAGAAGTATGAGGCTGACAAACCAATTAGACAAATGTGTATGTTATTGTTACTGGGACTCGACACGCCTGGCCTTAATTTTAATTAATACCCCCACAGGAAAGTTCGGTTAAGCAGTAGATATCCCTAAAGGATAAACTGCGAGATGCCCATTACAAAAAAAAAAAAACGTTGACTCTACTTTAGTACGGAGTACCTTGATTATGATCAGGGTACTCCGTAAAGTAGAGTCTCTAAAGTAGTTCTTTGATCATAGGATTAGCTTGCCTTATCTTATGGGATAAGGCAAGCTAATCGTATGATCAAAGCACTCCGATGAGCCCTTGCCAAAAAGGGTTTCCATTTAACACTCCTCACAATGTAGGGTCTCCCTGCTAAATCAAGATATACTTTATGCTCATGACAGAAAGATATATTGTATAAACGATGTATCTAAGTATCTGTCAGTAGTAAAACTGCATGACATTATGTTAAACAGTTATACATATATATTAATTCGATTACATAAACCTAACCCGGGATTAGTTTACCGAAATTCAAATTTGTTTTATGAAAACATAGAGGGACAACATCGTGGTTAAATAATATTCAGCGATCAACAAGTGACCATCTATTCCATGGCGAAACCTCGTCATGCCTCGGAAAGCACGCTAAGCCTAGGCTCCTGGCTTATTTTTGTGGATTTTGACAGTCTTTACTTGAGGTCCGAAGCCCAAAAGTCAGACTACAATACTGGTAAGACTCTAACATAGTTGGGAAAAGGCTAGGCTGTTTCATGAACGCATTAATAAATAAAAATCTATGGTAATTTTGCATAAGTGTGCCCTTTCATAACATCTTCTTTTCGTACTTACCTAACAAGTCACAGTTAGCTTCTATACACTCCGTATAAACATATTAACTTCTTTTGTAGGTACATATAGGTAGTAAATAGCGTGGTTTTGACCCTGACGGACGACTAACTGGTCAACACGAACTATATCTGTTCAACAATACTGAATGGCTTACAAATAGATTTAAGTCATCCGGCCTCGACAATGAGAATTGACGCGCTAGTTCTTTCTATGGACAGAGAATAGCTCTATTTTATTTGGCAAATACATGTTTTGACGGTGTCTCAGATTGTGATGTGTGTGATATAAGTGGCCTGTCACAAAATCACATGATTTCTAGATACGATACTGTTTCAATATTGTAGGTTAGGATTTAAGTTCTGTACCAACGTGGTGATTATTAACTGGGGCAAATGTCCATACTGAAATTGGCCAACTTCTTTTAACCTTATCAATGGCAATAAAACAGTCAAGTGTTTATCACAAGTTAATAAAATTCCCTAGAACCCTCAACGAATAATTAAGCAACCTTTTAAACGATACAATCTACTCTTTTCACACCGTTCAAAGCGATGTTTAAAAGTCTTGAGTTTAAAACCAGCCGCCTGTATAGGGTATCGTACAAAAAAAGGTGACCTTATATCGAATTTCGTTAGACACCTCGGCGCCCGGCCTGACCCAAATAAGATGGTACTATTTTAAATGTTCGCATTGTAGTGTTAACTCGTTGTTTCAACAACGGTTTCTTTGAGCATATACAGTACTAAGTATCAGTCGACTGCAAAAGCTCAGGGCGTTGTTACAGTTGCAATTTTTTTAAAGAAATTTTGTTGCAGAATACAAATACACACTTCAAAGTAATTCTTGAAATTGTTCTATTTTAGTTAATTACAAACGATTAACTACAGTGAAGTGTACTTAGAAAGTTACTGTCTTTACAGACAAACCGGTCTATTATTTCAACTCTTTCTTAACGACTTCATCATCGCGGGCCAGGTAAGCTCTAAAGCTGAACATAAAACATCAAAGGTGCGGGTGATCTTCAACAAAGCTCTCAAATGATCACTGGACCGTTTTTTTTTCTATCGTCTGATGCCCGAGACGAGTTCTCCTTACCTTTGAATGACAAAAAAAAGTGGACCCCATTGTGATCGGCGTCGAGCAGTCTGACGCGGACCGCTGTTTCTTAGAAAAATATTCGAAGAACTGTCTCCACTTCGAATGTAGTGTTGTTTACGAAATAAAATCGTCTTTATTGTAACACACTACGTAACATTAAGCTTTAGGAAAAGTGGAGGCTATATTATACTAGACTCATTTATTTTGAATAATCTATTTATCACCTGTTCGCTTAGCAAACTAATTTACATACTATACTTTAAGAAATACCTAGGTTACGGTGAAAACCGCATTACTATCCGGCTACTAGTTCTCAAGAGAAACCGTTACATGGAACACTGGGCACTCTATGCTGCCTGCGCAGAGATGCGCAATCATCAATTCCAAGTCGTGATTATAAAGTGTAGTTAATTAGATAGAATCCGCGCAACCGGGTCAACATGAGTGGCAGTTAATGGTTAATTGGCAGCGCAGGCGCCACCGCTAAATGGAAGGGGCTACAATTAGTAGCTGGCATGTAAAACGACGTAAATGGATGCGGGCAGAGCAATGGAGCTATGTATCGACTATTAACAGGGCCGAGGGACCAACTTCAATTAGTCAATAGCACGTCGTAACTGATAATTTTTCACTTAGTCATCGAGTTACGTGTTGGCACGTCATTAATTAAGCGTTGCTGTAATTTATGGGCGCGAGGGAAGAGTGCTTTTTGTACTGGAGCGGAAGAGTAACACTGTATTTCACTACTGAATAAGACATGCACATTAATGCATGGACATTGATCAATAGTGTTTTTAAACGCTGCTTAGCCTGTATGACGATGAATAAGGTGCTTGTTAAATTCAGACTAACATTAGATACTGAAAATAAGGAGTGACTTGGTCTTAGTGATTCTTAATTGATTGGTTGGCTTAAGTTGCGTCATTTATTGAATGGGTTATGTATGACTCGCCGTAGAAATGGCTTATTCGGACGACTTAGGTACAATGAGCTGTCTTGTAATAACTCATGGACTAGAGATTATCACCAAGTCATGTAGGTAGGTATTCCAAGAAGGTTCAGCTGTTATGGCGCCATTTTATATTATCACTTACGGTCATACGAGTACCCTATTGCGGATGCGAACCGCGATACCCGCGCACCTAACAAGAATGCTAAGTGCTTTAACTTAAGGAAATTTTCGATCGGGATCTTTAATATTATATTTATTCCATCGCGTTATTTACGACATGCAATCGACATTGTTTTTTTTTATACTGTGCGATACAGTTGTATCAGAATGTTTGCGTACACATGGATTATTCATAGCACAAACGGTCGGGTAAGATGCAGTTTTAAATCAAAATAAATTGTAGGAAAAGAATTCGAATACATTTGACACTAAGTATTACTTCTGAAGGTGCAATATATGATACAAAAGTACCTACAACGCGCTATGTACACATATTTATTAAATGTCAGTACGGGTTAGTAATGAAACGATCCGACGCCTATAAATTAACAGCATCGGCAGTCAAATGTTATCCTAAAAGTGTGTGTATCTGCAAACCCAACAGACACAAAACGGAATATAAAGTTGATTTTAATATAAATCCAGATAAGCTGAACCGAACCTAATTTTAAAAAATATTATTCCAATATCCAATGGAAAAAGGTCTGAACGTAACTCATGGGCCACGTGATGAATTTGGATACTTACATAGTTGTTTTTTTATCATCAATCCGCATTCCTCAATAGAATTAAGTGCAAATTCAAGTCAACGCAGTCTAAACTTATTGACTCACATCAACTTTTTACCTGAGTTTATTTTTGAAACAAAATTTGTTCGAAGTCAGCTCTTTTAAATAAATCCATTGCCTGACTCATTTTTACAAGAAACACTTGTATCTACTGAGGCATTCTGAGATGTAAAGTCCTGGAATTCTAGCATTTCCGGCGTATGAAATAGAGTATTCATCCCGATGTGTTTAGTTCACAGAATATCGTCTGCAATCACGTCTATATTTACATAGATATTATAAAAATGTAAACCTACCAAAAAGTAGTTCTATACGTGATGAATACCATTGATTAAAAATGATGAATATGAGTTAAATCTTGTAAGACTTGTTTCAGTTAAGCATTGTTTTCGCAGTGAAAGAATAAAGATAGAATGATAATTTATAATAATACCTACTGCGTTTTCAATTGGTATTTCATCATTGCAACTGCAATAGGTAGCGAAAAATCTTGAACAACTGTCCGATATTTTTTCCACAATACAATAACAATCCACTTTGAAATATTCCATAGTTAAAACGCGGTAGGTATAATTTAAGCGGGATGTCGCAGTCCATCTAAATAAGAGTGCTAGTGGCAGATTTTGTTATGCAATGGAAGACTACTAGCAACCAACAATTGTTGGACTGCTGACTCATTATTGGACCAGCGACGACCGTCACGGTGTCTACTTGTCTGACCTGCTCTTCAATTGTATATCTCCCATTTATTATAGTAAACAGAGGTTTGCTTCATCACACGTCGAAGACATTGTGTAGGAAATAAATCACTGGTTCAATGAAACGTTTTGCCACTATACTTGTAGTGTCTGTGTCGTACCTGTAGACACGTCCACTCTCTCTCTCCTAGAGTTTCACTACACGATACGGGATCAGTTGCGGATCAAATCGTTGTTAGAGGTTACAAGAAGGTGCACGTACCTACTTGTAATAGGAAGCAGGCTGTTAGCCGAATAACGGGCGATGCCCTGCGTAGGATGACCCTTTGTCTGAAGGGTATATAGTTCTGAGCTATACCAGGACGTTTATAATGAATTGTAGCGAGAGGATTGTGTTCCTGACGAAGCGCTTAATAGTACTTAAGAAGATTCATAAAAGTGCATAAAGCATGTTCGCTGGTTGTCTCATCAACTCGTTATCTGTTAAATGGAAATCCTCAATATAATTTAACAATTTGAATACAAATATGCAATTTAGTCATGTTATTGTCGTTCTCGTTCATGTAAGATATCCGCTCCTCAGATCTCTGCCCGCAATCAGAAACTCAATCAACTCGAATGTTTTAATTGGCTAAGGCCAGTTCTTGTAAGATTTGCAATTGAAAATATTTTGTTTGTTATACTTGAATAGTGTTACATCCAGACGTCAACAATTTAAACGCTGAGGAAATAGAGCTGTTGACAAATCTAGCTAAACGAAACGTTTTTGCGGGGTTACGCATTTGGGCTAGCTCGAGCTGCGAAAACAGTTGAATGTAGTTTTAGGAAGAATCAATATATTATATGAGTGGCTTGAATGTCAATTAAAAGGTCTCCTATAGGGCGAGATTGTAGCACTTAACGATTCAAGTTTTGCGTCATTTACAACACACCTTAAGCCTAGAACTAATAGTAAATAATTTATCAATTATAAAAGAGCAAAGGAGTTAATTAAATACAATAAAATCTTCCTTTAATCGCTGTTGTAGATAATTACGGGAAAGCCCACGTTCAAGGATATACTTGTATACCTAATGTGGGTACTGTCTACACAATAGTCTCGTGAGCAAAGCCAGTTCTTTAAAGTTTAATTACTAGGGAAATTCCAATGCTGATGACGACATACGATACACATGTCACTTTTAAAAACACCAATAGACTAATTCTTGTAGAGGTGTTGATGATGGAAGAAGATTCTTACGCTGACAGATTGCCAAGCATAAAAACAAAAATGGTTTTAGCTTGAAACGCTGGGATAGTTGTTTTTGTTCACAGGAATATAGGCGAACAAAAATCTTTATGTACATAGCATTTAGCTCAAGCTCATATCAATGTCGTCTAATTTGATAATAGTTAGCTCTCTAATAAACAAGTCCACAAGTCCAGATTGCTGCGTTTAGCCGGCGGGCCTCTGGCTTCTGTAATTTTGAGTACTAAAAATATACACCTTGAACTCTGAAGTCCCATAACATAGACAGACAAACATAATGTGAGTCATGTTAAAAGAATTCATAGGTACGTAAAAGATTCACTATTTCAGTGTACCTGGCGCCTGTACGCAAACATATTTAGACTCGAACATTGGTGAAATAAATAAGTAATTACAATAGTTGGCAGTAAACGTAAGTTAATGCTGAAATACGACGAATATATTCATAACGAAAGCTCAAGACATATGTGTAATACTGATGATATGGCGCCAAAGGTATTTGCATTCTAATCACAAAATACTTACAAATGTACATAAATATGTATAAGGACGTGCAAGCCATACGTAAAATATACTCACATTATTTATCACTCATTGTGACTGCCTGCTCCCTATCCTTTGGTAAGAAAATACCAGAAATGCCAAGATTCTGGCAGCGAAATGACAAAGATGCTTCTTAAAAAGGCATACCTATATAACAGAGGTTAGTAGGTTACTTTTTGTCATTATCAGCGTGATATGTTTAACGGTCATCCAAATAGATGCACGGTCGCTCGTGACGTCGTGTCACCCTCGCCTGCGTTATCAGCATCAGCAGTTATTTACATCTCACGGCTCTTGTCTTGCTCCGAGACAAGTGCGGGACGGTACTGAGGCATTTTCGACGTACATTGATAAATTGCAAGCAACTTTGATGGGTGCTCTTACACATAAACGCAATAGCAGACGTGTGGCAGCCGAGACGTCTGCGTGCACGCAATGTAATTTGTATGTCAAAACGAATAGGTTTATTTTATTCTGGAATTGCAGTCAGTGTCGGACGTTTGAAACGCATTTAGAGATAATTTTGTTTTTCTTCTTTTTGTCAAGTTATACAAGTTGTTGAACTTTTTCCATCTATCATCTTAAAAACCGTAGGTGTGTTTTAAATTGAATTTTAATCGTCCAGCGACAGCTCCTCGACTAGGTACACACGTTGTTGTCTGTTTACGTTAAAAGTACAGTAACCTATGGTTAATTAGTTTAACGGCCTGTTTATTTTATGTGAATCAGCACTATGTTTATAACGCGCAAGAAAGATGTGTTTATCAGCATTTTCTAACGAATTGGTAATGTTTCTGTGAAAATTGCTTAAGATAATATCTACGTGAAACTTATCTATCGGTACTTCCAAACCGCGTTCTAGTGTAATGTAAACATTGGCTTTCATCTGGACCATTGTTTACAAACGATGTGTTAAGTATATCCAGTGGTATTTACAATGGCGCGTTAGATAAAACAGATGTCTTAAATCCGGGTACAAGAGATCTCTTGCTTTAGGACGCCTTGTTCTGAACCTATTACCTACTGGCTAATACTTCGAAACTTATAAATCATCATCATAGCGCTGGTTTCGTTTCGCCTACTACAACGTTCAGTAAGATTTATAAGTAGCTTACGTCCTTCCTAGCAATGTTTCAATCATACTGGTTAGGTACCTTATATTGTAAGTGATTGCAATGTGTTTTATTTAAATTTAATCTTATTGTAAATTGAATAGATTTAAGGAGAATGAGTAGTGGTAGTCCGCGAAATTGAAATTGTCAGAGGTTTTATGTAATTTGCAGCTCAGTATTAGCTTGTATGTTATTAAAAAAAGTCATTCGCGACCGTAACAAATGTGTATTTCACGAAGTGTAATTGAAATTATCGTAGACGACTTTTTAATCTCAAATGGTCCGATTGAGTGACTAAATCATGAAATCACGACATTTGGCCAGAATTCTAATTTCGTGTTGTAATGGTAATTTTAATAATATAATTTCGAAAAATGTATGTTTGTGTAAATGTAAATAATGTGTTATTTAATACTGTGCTGTAAATTGCAAAAACCTAAGAATTTTTTTTTTTTTAAATAAATAATAAATAATAATAGACAAGTGTAGTTTATAGTCACCTATCAAGTGAATAGGCAATAGTGTAAAATTCGCTTAGCATACATGGAAACAAACAAGTTCTTAGAATGAGCACACAGATACAGAAGATGAGCGAAATCTCTTACAAGCGAAATAATAGGTTTAGAAATAGAATTTAATTTCTGCTTGTTTCTACGAAAGCCCTAATATAATAATGAGCTGGGCAACAAAAAGTGAATAGAATTCGCTTAGCAACATCAACTCTAAGAAATCATGATAGGATAGCCATATTACAGCACAGATGGAGAGATTGAGTATCTACCCACCAATTACCTCGGAGGACAAGTGTTCTGTCTCAGATTGATAAGATCTGTTTTATAGGTTAAACTGTAATTAATATACTACGGACCTGCTGGCCAGTCGAAATGCTTTGGAATCGGTAGGTTTAGTCCCAAACCTACTACACCAACGTGCTGATAAGCATCACCTATGGTCAACTTTATAAATAAGTTACTCACCGGTCCTAGTGCAGTCAGGTCTGCCATTCCTGACGGAGGTGTCAGGTAGCGGCTTGCCGTCAGGCGTGACGCACCAGCAGCCGGCCGCAGCAGCACCTGCGCTGGCGCACTGTACCGCTGCGTAGCTGCCATCGGCGCGGCATCGAGGAACATACGCTGACCATACACCGCTTTGCGCGTTCAACGCGTAACGCAACGCTATAAGGCAGGACGACTGCCCTTCTGTGACCAGAAAAATCTGTTTTTGATTACCGCGTAAAGAAAGTCGTGAAGAGTTTTGCTGAATACATGTAACTGTAAGGAATCCCTATATCATTCCAGGGCTGTTCAAAGGTTCCCTATATGACTGCCAGTTATTTTGAAGAATGTGACCATACCGCGATGTGGGAATCGGCCTCGGGCCCTCATCACTATATGCGGTTCAACAAGTAGGTAAACTTTATCCAAGTACATAAATGGATATAAAACTTCAACTGTAGTATAATCTGTACTGACTAATGTACCGGGAGTGCTGTAAAAGTGTAAACAGACTACATTCCATGGCTTCATAAAGAGCGGCTGTACCGCAAATGCAAGGTCGAGTTCAACAAAGACGCTTTTTATAAGAGCGATGTTCATGGGGGGAACATTAATATGTATTTCCTATACTTGCTATAGATAGCATTAGACAGGCAGAACTTGTCCGCAAGTACGAGAATCTTTGTGAAGGCAAACTATACTTTTTGTTTAAGAATCAATTATATGTATATATGTTTTATAGACTTTTTCAGGCTCTTTGAAATCCAGCTTTTCCTGCGAGTCGGTCTACTGTTGGACAGATTGGCTGGCAAATCACAAGTCACGCGGTTCCAAATAGGTGGTCCTTTGGAGTAAGAACGGCAAAAAACAGCATGTTCTATTCTTCTCAACAAGAAAGACTGTCTATTATGGTCGGCGTTATCAGGTTACTTACCAACGCAGGGTCCCTTCCTCGCAATGGTAACTGGCGGTCCGGAGCACTGCGCTATCATGAGGTGACATCGGGACGGGTATGTCCGGCCATCAGTTCCGCAGACGGGGCGGCGTGCATGCGCGACGTTACCCTCGCAAGACGCGGCGCGCGCCTTGCAACCGTCGTTGCTTAGAGGCGGCGCGGGACTCTTGCAAGAAACAAGTGACGAACACAATTAAATTGACACTTGACCCAATTTATTGATTGAAGAGTTAAAGCACTTTAGTTTAAACGTAATTCAGTTTCGTTGACGGTAGCTACGTTGAAATATTTATAATACACAAATCGGAAGCGATACTTTTGTTTATTACAGATTTTAATATCCTTTCAATTGCTTTTATTTTCCTTTTAGAAAGGTTAGTATTTATTGGTGAGATCGATCCAAGTCAGATCAGGTTTCTGAATTGATTAACATCGCTTGGGTGTAACGCCTAAATGCAAATATAAAATACACTTCGGTTTCTCATTCCAGTTTATTCCTTGAACCGTTTGAACAATAGAGCTGCGCTGTACTTGGAAACACTTTAAATATCTTACTTATGATTATATACAAGCTCATAACATAAAGACTAATTTAAATTCAGTTTCCTCTTATATGGTAAACGAGTAACTGTAGCGACAGGCACTTCGTTCTCAATGCCAATTTTAATATTCGCAAATGGTAACCATACTATTCGCTAGTCAAAATTTGAGAAACATTATCATAACATATTATAAATCAGTTTGTTGATGTATGTCTAATCTATTTATCAGAGCCAGCTACCTGTCTAATCAGTATGCGGCTGAATCAATAGTAACTATACAGTATTATGCGTATGCGCTACTTAAACAAACACAACTTTTTTGTAGATTGAAAGTTTAAGAAAAGTCTGACATGAAAATAGATGAAGAATTATGATACAGTCAAAACCGTAGATCAGTGGTAACAATTTGATACGGACATCGCCTTGATATCATAGCAGTAAGGGTGATTTTCGTAGTGCAAGTGTTGTGGTGTGCTCTTGGTTCGTGTTTCGGTTAATATCATAATTTGTTTGGATCTCCCTAATATAAGCAGATGATTGCTCTGTTTCTTGTAGTATTGTATATCATCCCTATCTTCTATCGCCCTATTTCGGCATATGGGTAGGTACAAGGTACAGAGATGGCTATGGATATTGTAGGTTTTAAATGTTTCCATAGTGATGAAACCATAAGGACTTTGCTTTACACCATTGAAGTTAGTTATTAGACTAGATAAATTATGATCCTTGCATATTTCAGAAATAAGGTAGTGAAATTGAAAGGTTGGAAACTAAGATATACTAATAAAGTTATGAATGGTTGACAAAACATAATATTATACCTTTTCCTATGATTTCAGTTAACGACCTGACTCACATGTTATGTGAGTTGGAGATTACGTGCTGTTAATTAAATATTTAACTAGGTAAATTATCTATCTACTGTCTAACGTTACCTACGTCTCGAACAGCTGCGTTTACTTGACACGTCTTTGTCTTGTATGGGGTGGCAAGAACCCTCCTTGCTCTATTTTAGATGTTATAGGGCCTAGACTGCCACTTGCCATATGAACCATCAGCATTTTCTGACAGACGTATGCTGCCTCAATACGTAACTAGTAGATGAGACGTAAATAAACTACTAAAGGTTTATCCTTTTACTCACTAATTGGGCTATGGAGGTCAGACGTTGCCAGTAACTCGTATTAAGTACCTAGCTAGTCAATGTCCACTGCAACACTACTGCATGCAGCCATGTTTAATTTAGCTGACAATGCGACTTACTTGTTTGTCAAAAATTAGACAATTGTCGCATTTTTGCGTCAGATGCTGTTGGATAAAGTAGAAAAAGTAAGATAGTAACTTACAAAAGTGTCACCTGACGGTTTTATTAAAAGCTACAGATAGTCGTGTGGTCTGCGTAGGAACACGATGCTTATTGGTAAGAAACAATGTGTGGATTGTGTGAATTACTATAATGGATGGCAAGGTGTCTACTAGAATGGCGGCTAATACAGTCGTTTGGATGACGAGAAGACATCCTGCGACAGTCTAAATATTGCAATAAGGGGCAGAAGGAAAATTTATTACTGATTCTAAGGTAATTCAATTTTTTTTCTGAGCCTAGAGTTAAGTCGTATACTGCGTTTTGACTTATTTGTACCTATAATACAATTTTGCCTGACTGAACATGCCCTTTTAGAAGAGAAATATATGATCGCGCAGTATGTTAAGAGATACACATTTAGGTATTTCTATAACTGGATTTACTTGACTAATTAGAGTGTAACAATTAATTTATACTGTCTAATCGATTGATACAGAACAGTTAGTCTTCAGAATTTCAGATGATTCCATGGAATTATTATGAGCTACTTTTAGATCCTTCTTAGATATGTTTAACTAAACTTGACGATATTTAAATCGTATAAAAGTTCTATTGAACGATTCAGTAGTAAAGTAGAGACATTATATTTTTATTACAAAAAGTAATAGTGTGATATACAGTTTAGATGCCTACTTATAGGTCAACATGAAAAAATGTTAGATCCGCGGAGCTTTGTCAAAGTTACATAAACTTCTATCCAACAAGCACCTAATACGCAAGCCCTGAAGGTCTCAGATAACTGCTATGTCGCTTGTCACTTGTCACGTCCATCAGATAGCTACAGGAAATACCTACATGGTACCTACACCGGCTAGGACCCCGTAGCTTCTCTTTTACAAGCATTCATCTTATTTACTAACATAAAACACGCCATTTGTGAACACTGAAGTATAATGTTTTCGTACTTATGTGACCAGAAATATAATTTAGGAGGCCTTCATAACTTGAACGAATTGTAGAAAATATTACGACTTTGACAAAAGTAAATTGAAGCTGACGCGAGCTTATGAACACTGGCAATAACAAGTAACAACAAAACATAAATATTATATTTACCTTATCATCAGGTGTAGCTCCCACAATGTAAATAATGGTGAGAAAAAATAAACGGGTCACTAAATCATTTATATTCATAATGTCAGTTGATAAAGCAATTTTCTTAAAAATCGGTTGGTCGCCGCTATTATTATTTTATTATAACACTCGTTCACACAACAAAACACCGTCTGAAGACCGGGCAAACAATGACTGAGTTTTTACTAACATATTGGCATAATAAGTTAGTTTATAATAAACTGGCTTTGTTACAATAAAACGTTGAGTTTTACAATAGGGATGTGTGGTAGGGACGTTCGTCGGGACAGAGAGCTAAGAACAGAATAAAATACAATAAGGATAAGATCCCGGTGCGCCTCCGCCGCCGCCGCCGCACCGCGGTCGCCCTGCCACAAGCAAAAAGCGCAGTGCGCCGCGCGCGCACGTATCGCCGACACCGCCACACCGCGCCAGCGCTTGCGCAGCCGCCGACCGCCGCCGGCGCCCTCCCCGCCCACCGCTAAGCTTATTCGTTCCGTTCGCCACTACGGGAATAACGATGCGCTAAATTCTTTGATCATTTTTAAATCACGTACAAACTAATTGGCCGTTAGCAGTTAATTGGTAATGATTGAGTTAAGTAAGTTATTAGATATATCACTTTGTATCTGGCTGATTCTGGCTCGGAACTTGATAGGTAGCTCTTGTTTTTTGTCTTGGTTTGATGTCTGAAGCAAATTGTGTAGTTTAGTTTATGTGGTCATAGAATACATTCGCTGATGAATGCGAAGCCCCAGTGCGTTAGTAAGCTGTACAAGTATAGCATCAGGTAGCTGCAAATGGCCAAATAGGTAACATAAATAAAGGGCAACTATTACACAACCTTTTGGTGTTCCTATAAATGTTTAAGCATTCGAGCTTGTGAAGTGAATATGTGCCTATTGAGGTATATTGACATAATATTGCTATGGTTCCGAATCCATATTTAAACTTCAAAAGTTTGTGTTATGAAATGGAAGCTGTCGCCAGTCTGTTTTAGGAGATATTAGCACCACCGTGATCGATCAGCGACGGCATAAATGCACGATATAGCATATTTTGTTTCTTTTATATCTAGAACTAAAGACAGCCAATTGCAATTCATATTCAATTTTGATATAGTAATACTGTTGTTCCTACTCTTTCAGGCTACCTCAAACTAAGTTGTTAAAATAACTAGTTAGATGAAAATTTGAATACCCATGAAAAGCGTGGAGGAGACCGTCTTACCCGGTTCACGCTCACCACATCAAACATGCGTATACGACTCAGTTCACACGCTCCTTGGCTTTTAACACTCGCGCTATCTCATAAACATAGCCATAATAATTATAACCGACTGTATTTCTTCAAAATCAGTGGTCTTCGTGACCGTCGAATAATGCTCAGTACTCTTTATTATACTATATTACTAAATCAAATATTGAATGCAGTCACCTCCTAAATATCATCACAGGTCTACGTAACAAACCCCGCTCTGTCCTAATTAACACAGTAATTCTGTCGTACTAACATCTGTGTACATGCTCTGCTGATAAGGACCATTATCCAATACAATATGTTGAACAAAAACTTAAGTCTAAGCTTGGACATCATATTTAGTTCATGAAAGAAAAACTTGCCAGTTATTATACAGTAACGATATTTCTTTTTTAGTTGTATGTATATTGTCTCTGTTCATGATAAGTTTATGCCCTCTACTAAATTGTATTTGACTTACTTTGAAATTGTTAGCACCGAGGCAACTAGATTTTTACACCCCAAACAAATAGGTAAAGTTATTTTAGAACTCCGTGAAGCGAGCAGTGGCGTGACAGCGGCCAAAGAGCGCTAAGTATATCGAAAGTGGTACCAGGAACTTGAAACAGACACCCGACCAAATGGGTTAGGCTAAGTTAGGACTGTGAACAGCCACGCTTCTATAGTAATAAATTCCGGCATAATAACAAAATAATGCGGCGATTTCTACGATTTGACTGCGACATATTCATTAATCAATAATACCTTCTCTGAATGCTTTGTAGGCCAGTGTTAAATGTCGGTTTTCTTATTAAATAAACGACTGCTAATGTTGATGGATGGCATAAATGAGTAAGTGTCATCATCAATGCCATTCGAGACCATCCGTTTTATTAACAGGAAGACAAAGCTAGAAATAGCTAAACATGGCTAGACATAGGCCTTCGATAAGCATCGCTAAGATGGTTACCCTGCTTCATCGGATCATGAGTTCATTGTTTATCTACGAAATGTGTGGTTGTCGTAGGGATTCACATTGACGTGTCTCTCACAAATTGCACTAAATCACACGGTGGGAGGTTTTCCGCATCCAGTCTGTCCCTAACAAACCACCTAACAATCAGTTCACTCAGCAATCTATGTATTTGCAAAGCTGCCGATTTGACCAGTCATCATTGTTTTATTGTTATTTTAAATCGGCACGGACTATTAATATAAAAAGCTAACCGAGACAAAGGACAAGTTTACTAGGTGGTGGCAGAAGTGCCTGTCCAAAGAGTGAAACGACATTCTTGGAGGAAAATAATCTACAAGCTTCATGGCGCATTGTTGTGGTCGATGATAGACGGTGATAGAGTCGTTCGAAGGAACAGGTTGAAAATAAAAGTGAATTTGATGTCAAGTCATTGTTTAAAAACTAGAGTCATCAAAGTGCCTACGGCAAAATATTTCATGCTATACAGATAACTTATTGGACGCCCCTGGTCCTACCCAAATCTGTACAATATATCTTAATATTTAAAACCTGCTTACATCCCTGAATATGAATGGCACTAAGAAAACTGTTAGCAAAATTAATATGAAATACTGCGATCAAGAAGCTGCACAATATCTTCTAGCCCCACATACCACAGTATCTCAAGACGAACGTCTTTGACCAGTGCGTGAAATCAAACGGATGGCCAATGGGGCCGAAGGGATCAGCAGTGGGAACCCCGTACAGGAAGACGCGGCGTTGGTAGAGCTCCAACAATATGGATCGATGACCCAGGGAAGGTCGCAAGAATCCGCTGGATGCGAACATCACAGGACCGGTTCATGGGGCTTGGGGGAGAGGGTGGTATGTGTCCAGCAGTGGACGGCTTTAGGGCTGAAAGGGTGATGATGATGTTTACATGTTTGAAGATTAAAGTTTTTTTTTTGGCGCCTGCAGATAATGCCAAAGACTAGTCAGCTCTTCTTAGATTAAAACAATCAGCAAGACAATTCTGAAATAGATACAGAACCATTGCGCACATCCTCAAATGTCGGAGTATTATATTATTATAAGCAATTTCCTACAGTGGTTTTAAAGCTCGAATGTAACTTTTAACAGCGCCATCTACTGAACACTTACTTTCCTGTTTTGCCTGCCTTTTGTTAGGTACACTCATCTTCGCTTACAAGTCAACCAGTAGTCAGTTATATCTGTGGAAGGTAGATGGCGCTTTTTCAGTGCTTCCAGGAAATATTAACCAGTTTATAAGCTTCAACCTAAGATAAGCTATGAGTTTTGAATAAGTAAATAATGTTGAGTTAAATAAATTCAACGGTAGTATTAGTGTTTTTACTTTTTTTTATTTTACACGCTTAGTCGTCCAGGAGCAACTGACGTAAGCGACAGCTTACGTCAGTTTGACGTTGATGGTGTCAAACCTTAAGACAGACGGGACCTGAACGGCATGGCTAAACCTCGAAACTGTCAAATATAGTCCCTTTATTTGCCACAATATGGACCAGCGGACTGACTAAAGTTGCTCTTTATCTCCGCAAGGTGGAGCTAGAAGAAGTGTTTACACTAGCTTTATGTAGCTAACACAAGTACTCAGCTCGTGAAAGCTTTGTATCAAAATAAAGTTTGCTGACGCTCTGCGCCGTGTGAAGGTTACATGCCTACTACTCAAAGTACCTATTTTAATGTTCAATCCGAATATTAGTAACCATTTACGGGATAGGTAGATAGATCCAAACTGTTGAACCTAATTCTGCATGGATTTGGATATTCATGAGATTATGGTGTGCTATAAGATAAAACCTAATTCATATTTAGAAGAGATTAGATCGGTAGCCGTGTGCTGAGAGCCATTTAGCGTATAATAAAAAGTAAATGTTATTGTATAAATCCTATAATTATTATAACAGACGCCAGCACATCAAGTTACTCCAAACTGTCAAATTTTCCCAACTGAATATGAATCTTATTCTTTTGTTATCAAATTGAAAAACTATCAAAGAAATTTGACAGATTGTGTAGCTTGATGGGCTGGCCTCTGTACCTCGAAAACGTACCGAGGGTCCTATTGTAGGTACCTACGGAATTTGATGTTAACTTAACCAAGGCATGTGCCTTAGTAAGGTTAGGTATGAGGTACCTATGTACCTAAGTAAGTATTATTTATTATAATTAGCATTTAACCTGTCACAGTTCTGTTCAATATACCTTATTCATATAAAATATAATGCTAATGTATAACGGATGGTTTTAACACACGGACTTTCCCACTACCTGTCCAAAAAACTGCAAATTACTTCTTGATTGAATAAAAGTGTCTTGTCATTTTAATATGATATGCTAACCCAACTACCTAGAAAAAAGTTAATAGACAAGCTTCATCCCTGACTGCACTTGGAATAAAAAATATACATACTTAGGTACTTATTTT
Source organism: Phlogophora meticulosa (assembly GCA_905147745.2). Taxonomy (NCBI): domain Eukaryota; kingdom Metazoa; phylum Arthropoda; class Insecta; order Lepidoptera; family Noctuidae; genus Phlogophora; species Phlogophora meticulosa. The sequence goes on along the minus strand of LR990517.1, from coordinate 2,141,909 downwards.
TTCTCATCTACTGAAATCGGTACAATAAACACCAATCGGTACCAACTATTTGACTTATAAGTTGACAGATTATTTAATACACTTTCAGAAGGAAGCATCATCAGAAAATCAGCTTGCACAAATGAATATTAATATGATATTCAACTTGCATTATCATCATCCTTTTAGTTGAATCATGTCTACTACTAGACATGGAACTCTACCCGTCGGCCACATCGACCGGTCCTGTGCCAGTTACCTGGGAATATATGCGTATAATGACTAAATATGAGGAGCTCCAGCACGGGATGATCGAGGGTTAAGCTACGCTTGCCAAAGTCAGTCTGTAGATGGGCGACCGTTCGTAACATATCGAGACTCATCCGTGTCTGGGAAAGCACGTTAAGCAATTGGTCCCGGTTTGTCATTTGTGTAACGGGTAGTCAGAAACCCGAAAGTCTGACAACTAGTCTTACAAAAGGGTATCGTGTTGCCCAGTAACTGGGTTGTGGAGGTCAGATAGTTGGGAAAAGGCTAGGCAGATGATTGAAACTAGATGATGATGACTTGCGTATTATGACTATGTAGTCATAATACGCAAGTCATCATCATCTAGTTTCGAGCAGATTAGTTGTATAAGTGATATCACTTATACAACTAATCTGCTTGAAACTATTGAAAAAGTCATATCTATTAAGCTTGCACGGTTTTAACATTGATATAATTCGGCTTAATGTACGTACGGGCTATAATACACCGGACTAGTGCTATAAAAAGGTCAAGTGGGTGTCATTTACGCTGAAATTCGAATCCTGAATTGAGCATGGTTTGGTTACAAAATATTGAATAAAATTTAATGAATATTATCTTGTACGAGAACAATAAAATGCATGACTATAAGTATGAATATGTTTTTTTTTTTTTTTTTTAGGTAGGGCCACTCGCAGTTCAGCACTATAAGGCTGTTTACTGCTTAACCGGTCGATCCTGTGGTGACCTTACAAGAAGGCCGCCAGCCAGGGCTAACTACAAGTTACATTTAAACGACCGCTCGCTAAGGGCGCCCCCTGTGGGGCTCGTTGAATACTTAACAAAAACAAAGGCTGGGTCTCGTTATTATTATGTCGGGGGGTTGTATGAATGTGAGTGAAAAGAAAGGAGTATGTAAGGATCGTCGCGGGTGGCGTTCTGTGAGTTTTGCTTACCCCCATGGGAAAAAGGCGTGGGTTTATGTATGTATGTATGTATATATTTATGTATGTATGTAATAGAATGTCAATGTCTTCATATTTCTGTTAAAATAGTCTTAACATACCAACAAAACAGTCCTCGAATGGGTTTCAAGGGCCTGGAATACACTGCACATGATTCTAATATTCTATATAAAAAATCATGAACCAATTAATCGTCTGTGTGTACCCTTTCCAATCATCAGTGGTTGCCTCAAACCAACCCCAATACAAATGCTGTATCGACTGGCAAGAATAGTGCCACCAATAGTACGTAGAAGAGTGCTGCTCCAAAATTGATGGGATACATGATATCGTATCCTGCGTACCCTGTTTGTTCCCTGTACGATGCAGGGTTTGATGGACGCTGCCGATGGCGCAAACCTCGTAGCTGTTCTGTGGCGTTAGTTGTTGTTGCGCGTGTAGTTCTGCGCCAGGTCCATAATAATAGATAATCATTGGCTAATCCGTAATTAAATGGTCGTCCCCATACACGCTAAGAAGAAGGGTATTCAATACTATTATGCTACCACAACCTTTTCTGTGTTATTGTTCGTGGTTTTAAATGAATCTCAGAACGAAGCGCAGACTGACTTACATAATAAGAAAATAAACATGAATAGAAAATCTCTTCCTTTCTTGAGTTGGCTAGGAGTAAATGAATGGATGGTAGGTAAGGATGATAGATTATTTATTGTTTATTCAAAGTTTTCGTAAAAATCGTAAGCAAGTATATTTCAAGTTATATAATACTAGCTGACCCAGCAAACGTTGTTTTGCCATATAAAATGTTTGGGGGTGCACCACCCTTAAAATTTAGGGGGATGGAAAATAGATGTTGGCCGATTCTCAGATCTACCCGATATTCACATAAAATTTCATACAAATCGGTCCAGTCGCTTCGGAGGAGTTTGGTAACTAACATTGTGACACGAGAATTTTATATATAAGATTAATTGCGCGCACGGACGAGTGCGAGGTTTTCAATTAAGCGTGAGTTTATATGGAAAAGAAGTGCAGAAACCGGCGAATGTCGAGACTACTAGGTTACTGGTTATTATTCTTCGTCTTCCTCTGCAACTGCCCTTAGCATCACGAAATATGAAAAAGATGTTTTTAAAATCTGAGAACAATAGAATTATTAAAAAATATTTAATTTAAATACCATGTGTAATACTGCACAATGTACAGACGCAAGCACATTAAACTATACCAAACTGTAAAGTCTTCCCAGTTGAACATGAACCTTATTCTTTCGTAATAAAGTTGAAAAACTATCAAAGCAATTTGACAGATTGGGGTAGCTTGATGTGCTGGCGTCTGTACCTTCCCGATCATGTGATCAAACAAAACATATTTTTCTTCGATTAGGTATCGATCTCGTTACAACATATAAGCAATTACTAGTGGAATGAAATGTTTATTTTTGAATTGAAAACGTCTTTAGTCACATCCAACAATTTTTAATAGGGGCAATCCTTATGGGTTCGCTACGTTACTGACTATTATTCCAAAGCTTTAAGTTTTCAATCATGCCATTGTTTTATTGTTTATCAGATGTAAAGGAATATAAGTGGACGGCTTACCGTGATCATAGTTTGGACGCCAACATTGAACATGCCCATAGCCTTCAGATTCGCGAATTGTTGCGACTGTCTCAGAAAGACAAGCACGAGCTTTCTGTTCTTAGTGTCCATGTATTCCCACGGGAGACAATATATTGCGTCTATTAACTTGTCATTCTGTAAAACAAAACTCTTAAAGTTTGCATCGTGATGTTAAAGTCACTTTTGATGAATGTTTGGAAAGCTTAATTCGTAAATGAAATGAAGTTTTCTGGTTTTGAGGACACATATAACTCAACGACAAACTAACAACTCTCATAAATATTCCAAATCATCATCATCATCAGCCTAGCCTTTTCCCAACTATATTGGGGTCAGCTTCCAGTATATTCGAATACAACTGAATACCAGTATTTTACATGGAGCGACTGCCTATCAGACCTCCATAACCCAGTTATTGGGCAATACGATACCCCTTGATAAGACTGGTTGTCAGACTTTTGGGCGGCTTAGCGTGCTTTCGCACGGAGGAGTCTCGATATGTTACGAACGGTCAAATTTGATAGATTTAGTTTCAAATGTATCATTTTCTTAGTACACTGGAAGATTATTATAATATTAAGTATTGGCCAAACATGGCGGCTCTTGTTCGGCACACTTCAGTGTCCCGAAGGGAATAAAGACTTAAAAAACATGTTATACTAACTGAAAATCTCAACAGCTCGAATATAACGTTCAACTGAATCAGCTGTTGGAAGATCACTACTGTCAGGGGTCCGTAACGCAACAGTGCTTTCTGGTCCTAGAAAAACAAACATAGGTAACTGAAATAAATCTGAAGTTGGCTTTCATAGAAACGTAATAAATTAAGATTAAAACAAAAGCAAGAAATACGAGTATACTACTTGGGAAACTAAATTTTTTTTTTGGGTGCGGTTGCGTTTACAAACATTTAAACTCACATACACAAACAGCCAGACCCGGAACAATTACCTGTAGGTCATACAAATATTTGTTCCGTGCGGGGATCGAACCCACAACACGCGGCGCAGCAGCCGATGGCTCAACCACTGCGCCAACCGTGTCGTCAAACGTGTACTAACTCTAAGTGGGGTACTTACAGTGAGGGAGAATATTTCTAAAAATATCGACAGACACATTAAGCATTTTATGAATATTTTTTCTTGTTACTTTTATTTATTTATTAATTAACCTCATGTTCTTACCCAAACTAGAGGGATAAAACATCCTGTTCGTCTGTGGGGCAAATTTGCCAGAAACTAAAGGCATTATCTGAGTATTTATCCCGATTTGGTTTAGAATACTTAAAGTTTGTACGAAGAGGGAGTGCAGAAACTAAAACTATTTATTGCAGTTATACATTTGAAAAACTTTTTGATAGGCACGTACCATTTGTGAGCATTCCAACAACAGGAGACACTCGCTCACTTGGTGGAAGAAGAAATACAGCAAAAGAACTTCACCAAAACAATTAGACACCCTTGATTGTGAACTGTCGAAATTTCAATAATAAATAAATAAATAGTGCTGGACAATCCACACAGCATCATCTATCCCCAAGCTAAGCAGAGCTTGTGTTATGGGTACTAGATGACTGATATACTTAATACAATATATTACATACGAGTAGATGAATAATTTTATTATACGTAGCAAATACCCAGAACACCCCGAACAAATTTTTGTAGATCGTACAAACATTTGTCCCAAGGCGGGAATCGACCCCGCAACCTCCTGCGTCGCCGGCAGACCTTCGCCCGCCGCGCCACAACGGTCGTCAAATACTATAAACATATCAAAACCGCTTTTCTGGCGGTCGCCACTGTTGATTCTGGTTTTCAGGATTTGCAGTGGTTTGGGAATAGTACGGCGGGCTTTTCCCAATTAAAAAAATATCAAGACTGTTTTCTGTTGAAATTAGTGGCCACTGCAGTTGATTTTGCATCAGTCTATATCTTTAATCTGATAAATACTTTCTGTCAATTTTTCAAGTTATGAGTCAGACAAGTTGGGAAAAGGCGAAATACAGCATGTTAAAAAAACTGACCAGTTGCACAAGGTGACGTATTAATGAATGAGACCTATTAAGGAAATCGACGAAATAGTCACCATAACCATAAATAAATGTTGCGTATTCTATGGGATATATTTGAAACTGTCGTATTTAATGTTTATGTAAAACTATATTACTATTGATATGGCAGCGCTATATCGAATAACAAACGGATCCCTCACTCGTCACATTATCTAGAGGAGGGTACAAAATTAATATTATGACGCAGTTAACGTAACTACGCCACTACTCGTATTATTTATCAAGTACCAGCCTATTACTGTCCCACTGCAGGGCAAAGGCCTCTTCTCATACAGAGAAGGCACGAGCATTAGTCACCACGCTTGCTCAAGACGGGTTGGCGATTTCAGACTTATATTAATTATATAAGTCCAGGTTTCCTCACGATGTTTTCCTGCACCGATGTCAGTGATGTCCAAGATAAACTTAGAATGTACATATGAATTGAAAAACTCACATTGGTACTTGCCCAGGTTTGAACCTACAAGAGGTGAACTAAACCACTCGGCCATCATGACATTATTAATCAAAGTAAGTAACTTTTAAGGATAATACAGTCGAGTCAGGAATATTAGAAATGAGCAGCGAATTATAGCAAGAAAATCTCATTTCTAGAAGTCTGTCTTCATTATTTTATCACATTTCACATTAAAAAAACAGTAAAGCAGATTATATACTTACTCAATAATTACACTATGGTAGTGAATGTTTTCGCGTAATATATTGTGGACTTCTTTGAACTCTTGCTCAGTATAAGTTTGTTCCTTTCCATCAACTTTATCTTCCTTCGATTCAATCAGTAGAGACGCAGGCATCGGAAAATTCTCGAGATTGTGTATTATAATACGTGAGTGACCCCAGAGATGAAATACCAATAATGAAATAATTAAATCCACCACGCAGAAATAGCTGGAGCACGTATATGAGATGTACCAGTTAAAAGTAAAGACGCCTATGTATCCTGTCGTATCAGTTGTGTAGTCGAAAGGCAAAGAATAGAAGACGGCATGATCGAACGTTGCATTTTGAGGTCTTTCGTCTCTGTACATCCCGTTGCGGTAATTGTTGTATATAGGTATCACGTTGAAAAACGTTAAACCAAGAAACATCAGAGACAGATGGTAAACCGTAAAGAAATGACATAGTTTGTGGATCTGTATGTGTACCTGGAAAATAAGAGTATCTAATATTTTACTTACAACAGAACACGGAGAGACGCAGTAAAACGTTTAAGTTTAAATACATAGCTTCATTCATTCAATGTTATTTGAAAGTTCAAATAGTTAGCTACCACCTAGTTTCTAGAGGAAGTCCTCTAGAAACTAGGTGGTAGCTAACTAAGATTTGCAACTAATAAGATTCCTAGAATATCTAGGGGTACGTGCTTAGTCCCTCTTGATTAATTTTGCTAACCCATTGATATATTTTGTATATCAAAGTGTTATCCACACACTTAGTGCGTAGCGAAGGACCCTACCGGTGACATTGTAGCCGGTGTATAAGTTCAAACGTACCTTATACGAGTAATCAGATTTGTTTTTGTAATTAAACAGGTGCATTTCATTCACAAAATAGGACATAAGTCGGTTGTATTTTTCGCTGAGCACCATTATTGTTCTCGACTGAAACATAATAAAAATTATTAATATTAATTAATTAATACTAAATTGTGGAATACTTTATCGATCTTAAGTAAAATTTCAAGTTCACAGCTGAACCAAGGTACTGACGAAGCCCAACGGGCATATAAAGCAGTGCCCTCAGAACTGATAGTTGATATAGACTGAAGTAAAAGTCACAGTGCTTTAAACGGTGTTATAAGTACTTACAAAAGCAATCGCATTCATAAAAACAGTGATGTAAGTATGGCCCATCTCAAAAGAGGACAGTTTTCCTGTGTTTTCCCTTAGGTAGATGATACCCGGGATGAGGCAACATAACTCAATTACGATCATTTTATATCTATACAGCTTAGACTCAGTTGGACCCTTCGGCCAAGCATCCATAATCCACATGCTCTTGCGCAGAAGTGTCATGTAAAGTATGTCTTCTGTTTTCTCGACCCCTCTATAACAATAACAAAACAGTGGTAAAGTAGTAGAAGTAACAGTACAGGTAGGTAGATATATGGCAATGTACAGATATTTATTTATCATCTCTTCATCATTTTTCCAAATATATTGGGATCAACTTCTAATCTAGTCGAATGCAGTTGAATAACAGTTATTTATAGACTGATTATCTGACTACCACATCCCAGTTAAGGTTATGGGTATCACCCATGTATTTTATATTGTATTCCTTTTGGTATCTCGGAAAGCCCGATGAGCCGTTGGTAACGGCTGTCATTTAAAGATATGGGTAGTCAGAAGCCCGATAGTCTTAACAAAGGGTATCGTGTTGCCAAGTAACTGGGTTGTGGAGGTCAGAGAGGCAGTCGCTCCAATACTGGTACTACGCTGCATCCGGTTAGACTGGAAGACGACCCCAACATAGTTGGTTACAAGGTTAGGCAGATCATGATGATGATGATTCCTTATGGCAATATTCTTCTACATGTAAATATAGTTGTTCGATTTATAAAGAATTTTGATGAAGATTGATAGAACTGAACTTACTGTAGGTCACTACCGTCGGATAGTATTTTCATGATGAGGAACTATATACTGGTCCTGGTTATGTCCTTCCTGCGATAAGCCTGTTCATAAACAACAGACCTAAAGAACTCCACAAAGCGTGTCATTATCCAGTTGATGGGTGGGCGTATATCAGCTCGGTGTCATGTCAATTCTTTGGACTGTCGCAGCGATAATTCACAATGATTAAATTATAATACCTATTAAATTCTCTGAATCCTATTTTATCGAACCTTATCCGTACAATACCTGTTTTGCTTTATAAATACTTTCTAGATTTTTTAGCAAGAAAGTTAAAAAAAGTTAATTAAATAAAACATTGAACGATACTTGACTAGCACTTTTTTTTTACCATTCCAATATTTAAAAATATAAGTAAGTACCTAGTAAGCAAATTAAATAAATAAAGGAGAATAATAAATTAGCCTTTATTTTATAAAGGAGCGATATGTAAGTAAATACCTTAACAATTAAGAAATAGTTTTTTCTGACAGCCGTGGGCTGCGGGGCGTTTGGCATTAAATCCTGACATTTTTAAAACACGTTATCTCAATTAATAACCTTAAACATTACCCATCATTAAAATTCACTTCACTTAACCGTGACACATACCTAATTATTGTTTATTATAATTGGGATTGAATTGAATAATTGTGACTGGTTACTGACATAATTATTTTCAATACAATTCATAGGTATATAATGATATGTATAACAGATGGTTTTAACACACGGAATTTCCCAATACATTGCCTGCAAGGACAAATGAAACTGCAAATTACTTTTTGATTGAATTAAAGTGTGTTGTCATTTTAATATGATATGCTAATCAAGGATAAAAGTTAATATAATCAAGCTTTATCCCTGACTGCGCTTGGAATATAAATACATACTCAAGTACACTTACCAAGCACATATGTGAAAAACATCTGATAAATTGGATTAAACCATTTCCTTATGAAGACACTGACGCACTACTGCAACACATATATTACCCACTCGGTTCTCCCAACACACACACTCACAAAACACACACAAAGCCACCCTCATCCCCATTAACATTTACAAAAGTTACTGTTATTATTTATTTTTTAAATTGCATTTAAACATTTATTATTATTGTTATTTATTTATTGTTATTATTACAAAATAGTGCTTAACCTTAGTGTAATATATAGGTCCACAAAACTGTTCTAAGCAGTTTGTCTGTGGACTCAGGTGAGTCTTTTAAGTTTTAGGTTGGGAATTTAATAATATAGTGTGTGATTATGCATAATTTACTATGTATACTATAGTTCATGGTGTGTGTATACTATCCAATAGGTGTACCTTTAATAATCTTTTAAACCTGTTTTTATTAGTTTCTCTTCTGATGTCCACAGGCAAGCTATTTAACGAATATGTTAAACGTTTTCTTAATGTCCTATCTCCATAATAATTATTAACTCTAGGTACATCATATATTCACACACACACTCTTACGTACATTATATTTTATTTTTACTATGTATTTATTTCCATCATCTGAATAGCCTTTTCCCAGCTATGTTGGGGCTTCTAATCTAACCGGATGTATCTGAATACCAGTATTTTATATGGGGCGACTGCCTATTTGACCTTCAAAACCTAGTTACTAGGCAACACGATACCCCTTGGTAAGCTTCTGACTACCCGTAACGACTGTCAAAGATCTACATATGACAGACGGGGCCAACGGCTTGAACGTGCTTTCCGAGGCACGTACTAAGGAGTACGATATGTTACGAATGGTCACCCATCTACAGACTGACTTCGCCAAGCGTAGCCTAACCTTCGATCAACCCGTGCGGCTGTTTTTATTTAGCCACTAGCTCCTCTAAGCTCCAATAGTAGGAAGAAGTTATTCAAATTACTAGAAATAAGCGCACCTACACAAATATATTATCGTGCATCGTCATCATAATTTTAGCCGAAACACATCTACAACTACGATATAGACCTTTACCACGCGTCAGCCACTTCGATCTCTACCTAATACCGCAACGAGCAATTCTTGTATAAATGTTTGTATATATATATGTAATCTGAATCTCGGAAACGGCTCCAACGGTTTTCATGAAATTTACTATGCAGCATAACATATGCATACTAAACTAAATTTCGGTGGCGATAAATCGATCTAGATAGTTTTCATTTTTAGAAAATGTCTATATTATTCGACTAATTTACTTGAAAGTATTGTTATGGACATAACTAATAAGTTTGCATAGTTTTAACATTAATAGAATTCGGCTCCATGTACGGGAACATACCAGACTAGTGCTATAAACAGGTCAAGTGGATGTCATGTGCGCTGAAACTGGAACTCTGAATCGAGCTTTATTTAGTATGTGGTACCACTTAGGTACCACAGACTAAGTTCCATATTTGCAATTTATTTGGTAAACTAAAGATAAAATAAATTATTACGGAGTTGGAAATTAAATAGTGATACTTATCTATATATTTTGTGCCAATATGGAACTTAGTCTGTGGCACGGTTGGCGCAGTGGCTGAGCGATCGACTGCTGCGCCGCGTGTCGTGGGTTCGATTCCCGCACAAAATTTGTATGGCCTACAGTTAGTTGTTCCGGGTCTGGCTGTTTGTGTATGTGACTTTAAATGTTTGTGAACGCACCCACGATACAGGAGAAATTCCTAGTGCGGGGCAACGTTTTATAAAAAAAAAAAAACTCTATTTGCCTTAGTCACTTACGCGTGAACGGCTGGACCGATTTCTATATTATTTTTGTCGTGTTTCTTATTTTAATTAGAAAATTCTTATGGAAGGAAAAATAAGAAAAATGGAAAATTTGAAAAAGAACAGTCGTTTCAATACCACAGACTATAAGAGTAAGGAAGTAGATACTTTTGATACATGTACACTTATCTTAAATTACTCGATAATCACAGAAATTTACGTATGAAATGTACTTATTCTAGAGATGATCCAACAAACATGATGTATTGTGAGGGTAATCATACGTTTTGCAACGAAACGTCATCCAGTTGACATTTTGCAAGCACTAGTCGGCATTCCTCGTCCATGGCACAGAATTCTATTAATGATAAACTGTTAATTACTTAGAAATTATAATAGCTTCAAACATACGCTGCTGTGCCCGCGACTTTGTCCGAGTGGAATTTAGAACACCGTTTATCATTTTAAATCCCTTATTCTTATTCTAAAGTTAAAAAAATATTGTTTTATTGGTATTACTACCGCAAAATACGGGCGTCGTGGAGATTCTGATGTCGGCCCGCCAAACAAAACAACAATACACAATGAATACCGTATAAACTTTCATATTCATCAAAACAGGGCGCTATGGCACTCATTAGGAGAGGGCTATGTCCAGCAGTGGACTAGTATAGCCTGATGATGATGATGATGATGATGAAACTTTCATATGCATTTAGTAAAACATTTAACATTTTAACATTACAAACAGACACGTCAATTTGATTTAGTTGTATAGAAGATATATAAAACATATGTATAATACCCACGATACATGTACGTTTTGTGGTAAACTATATCCATCAGCGGACGTCCTTCAGCTAAAATGATGATGACGATTTAAGTTGAGATGTTCCTAGCATTTTGAATTACTTCCTCCTATTGAAACTTTAAACAATATCTTATACTAACTTGATTGTAGCAGTACCTAGGTGTTTCTAATACTCATAACAGAACGTACCAAACTTGGTACGTAAACTTGGTATACATAAGTTTATGTATTCTATTATTTTCCAAGCGCAGTCAAAGATAAAGCTTGTTTAAAATTACTTTTTTCTCTTCGGGCATTTATAAAACTTAAATGACAACACATTATTAATGATTCAAAAAGATATAAACGTGTACATATTTATATCATTTGCACTTGTTGTTTCAGGAATTCTAATGAGAAAGCTCATGTGTTAAGCATAATACGAAATCATATCGTAATAAAAAAGAGGTCTTCCTAATACGAATTAAATCAACTAGAGACCCGCCCCTGTATGTGAGGTCTATAAAATCAAAGGCCTCATGTGTGCGATCTACTGTTGTGGTCTCTAGAGGGATGTAGCACACATATTTGGTTGCTCGTATCCACACAATGCTAGTGTCAGTTATCGTGTAGTTCAAATCAGAAAAAAAAAGTTCAACGATCCAACGACCAATACAAAAGTGAGGACATTTTGGGTACGGCGCATGAAGTAGGTATTCAACCGGACAGATTGATTGTTTTTTATTTAGGGCCACTCGCATTTCTGCACTAGACTGCTGTTTGCTGCTTAACCGGAGGATCCTGTGGTGACCTTAAATTTAAGACCCCCAGCCAGGGCTACACACATATTTACATTTAAACGACCGCTCGCTAAGGAGGGACAGCAAGAATAAGGCTGGGTCATATTATTTTTCAACCCGCCAGCTTATCATGAAATAAATATTTAAACAAATATTATACGGAGAAAAGATTTCATTGTTTGGATGTTTGATGAGTAAACTCAAAAACTTATTTACCGAATTTAAACATTATTTCACCTGTGAAAGCTACATTTTTATTTTATTCATTAAAATAACTAAAGGTTTCAACGCGTCAGCCTTTATTAGCTATTACAACCTTCTTTCCTTAGTGTCGTTAACTTAATGCATTTAGTTTTTACTCGGTATGAAGGAGATTGTTTCAATTTCGGTTTAGAACAGTTTACTTCTTTTGCAAGAGCGCTCTTTACATTGTCAGTAACCAGCTTTACGTTTTAGTTGAAATAAAATAAAGTGTCATCTGCAAAACAACTTCAAATTATTATTATACTTCATGTGGTAAGCCTTACTTCGTGAAGGATAGTCTTTTGATTGAAGAGTTAATGTAACATTTGATTTATCTTAAGCTTTTCAAATCACGTAACTTACAAAGTTTTTATTTTATAAGCAACGTGTTCCTGCTCCTTAGCTGTTCTTTTCTGATTTATTTCGTTCCAATCGGGATTGGGATCCAAGGCAGTGGAATCGATTCTCCGGGACTCGTCGGGCTTCATTGTCTCGACGCTTTTCTGTTGGTCGCCACTGTTGCTTCTGGTTTTCAGGAGTTACGGAATAGTCTGGCGGGCTTGTCACAGTAAAAAAAGCAACGTGTTATTGAAAGGCATAAGTAGCTTTGCATATACCTAACTAGTTGAAAGTGTTTTGAGTAAGGGGACAGTTGATAAAGAAACGAAATGTGATATTTATCGGAAGCCAATTTAATTAAATTCAGGCAATGTAAACGGAATACAGGTGGTCAGATGCTGGTGAGGTGCACTCAAGGTGTTGTTCGGCTTCAAAAGGCAGGTTGCCATGCACTCACTTTTAGTCTCGAAGTTGTTCTGGTTCCCTCCACAGCCGGAATATATGCGGTGTTTGCAAACTCTAACAATACAATTCAAATTAATCAATATTCTAACTATACTTATTGAGTTTTTCGGGACAAGAGGTTGGTCTACTTTTCACGTCTTCAGAAAGCTGACATTTTCTAGGCCAAAGAATCAGCATTGAACGTGGAAAAGCTGTCAGCATTTTGGGAACTATTCCCATTGATAGTGACGCCAATGTTTTTTTTTATGCCGTTTGATATTTTCTTCATAAGACCAGTTTCAATGCACAAAATTAAGTTTTTAAATGATAAGTATCTGTTATCTTAAAACACATTCAACAACAAAATTAACTGTCAGCTTCTTAAATTATTACCAAACAGGTTTGCTTTCTTTTGGCTCTACCAAAATATGCTTTGAATTACTTGAAAGGGCTACATACTTAGCTATTGGATCCCATCCCCATCTGTTATATTGTCCAAAACAGTTGCCGAAGTCAAACGCAAGTGAGCAGAAGTACGGTACGTGAACTGTAATCAATCACAACTAGTTTATTTTAATGGTTTCTCATTAACTGTTCTTATTGTTTATGTATGTGTTTGTGTATATATGTTTATTTGTGTAAATATTCTATGTAGGTATTATATTTATACTTTATAATAATATACAGGGTGTTAGGCAGAACGAGGGACATACTTTAAGGGAAGCTAGTAGTGATCAAAACGGACCAATTTTACAATGGGATCGTTACTGAAATCGCGAAAGAAAAATAGCTGTTTCTCACATTTTGTTAAGTTATGCCAACATAAATGTATGGATTAGCTGATTAGTTTTTCGCGATTTTAGGGATTGTTCCATTGTCAAAGTTGTTCATTAAAGTATGTCCCTCGTTCTACCTAACAGCTGTATATATATACTTCTTAACCCTTTTCTTTTAAGAAATTGCACCTGCCACTGTTTGTCTCTGCATCACCCAAAAGTTGACTGGTAGAAAATGCCTATGGCATTAAGTCCGCCTATGTACATTTGTATGCTTAAAGTATTGAATAAATAAATAAATATTTTTCTGGCAAGAAATTTGTTTACCAAGCCACATAGTTTATACTCAAGGGGAATTCTCAGTGACAGCCCACGAAATTGAAATTTTAATAGGTTTCTGAAGCTTGTAGCTCAGTATTAGGTTTTATGTTATTAAAAAAATCATTCGCGACCGTAACAAATGGGTTTTTCACGAAGTATTAGTAATTGAAATAATTATACGACCTTTTAAGTTCAAATTGTGCGATTGAATGAGTTTTTCATGAACACATGACATTATTTTGAGTACAATTCTAGTTTAGAGTTGTGATGGTGATGTTAAGACTATATCTATATATATAATAATATTATAAAGAGGTAAAATTTGTTTGTAAGTTTGTATGTAGGGGGTAATCTCCGGAACTAATGACCAAATTCTAAAAATGTTTCCACTGTTAGATAGCTACATTATGCTTGAGTGCTATAGGTTATTATTATTTTTAAAACGACGCTTTAAAGGGGTTGGGGGGATGTTAAAGTTTGAAGAGAAATGTACCAATTCCACGCAGACGAAGTCGCGGGCGAAGTACTAGTTTCGAAAAATGTGTGTTTGTTACGGTCGCAAATAACTTTTTTAATAACATATTATCTAAAACTGAGCTTTATTTAATTTTCCCGGGCTGGCGTTATACATTGGCCTTAATTTTGATATTTGTAAAATTAGTGTATACAAAGCCAGTTTACATAAAAATATGACTTTGATGAATAAAATTACGGTTTATATTATACTAGCAGCTGCCCCGGCGAACTTCGTACCGCCTTAAAAGTTAGTTTACACTGCCATCTGTTAGAAATGTGTGGAACTTATTCTAAGAAATCATTTAATTTGCAACAAAAAAACATTAAGGTCAATAATCGAAATAAAAACTATGCTATCTTTTAAGTTTGACCAAAACACACACAGTGGGCAACATTTTATTGTAATCGGTACAGTTTAGGAGTCCATAGCGGACAAACAAAGTGACACGTAATTTATATTTTGACGACCGATGTGGCGCGGCAGGCGAAGGTCCGCCTGCGACGCGACGCAAGAGGCTGCGGGTTCGATTTCCGCCTTGGGACAAATGTTTGTACGATCTAAAAATGTTTGTTCCGGGTGTTCTGGGTATTTCCTATGTATGATAAAAATATCTATCTATATAATGTATTATATTAAGTATAGCAGTCATCTAGTACCCATAACACAAGCTCTGCTTAGCTTGGGGCTAGATGATGCTGTGTGGATTGTCCAGCATTATTTATTATTATTATTATCTACGAGTGTAATAACAAATATAAAAGTCCCTGAACACTCACATGATTCACTTTTACTAGAAATATAGCACTGGTCGATACACTCCCTCCGTGTATTGAAGTTATTTCCATTCCCCTGGCAGCCTCCATAGAAGAAACGATAACATTTCTGTTTTTTTCCATCATAGTAGTACGCTAGTATGTCTGCTCTGCACGGGCCAGTGTCTGGTCGCAATAAACATATCTTACGTTTTGCTGAAACAAAATTTCCAGTTGTTTGTGAACTGTCGTTTTTTTCTAGCTTGTCCTGCTTATTTACTACGTGGTCTGCCGTGGCTGTCTAGCTATGCAAGGCGATGTTACGTTTTTGATAGTATGAAGGTCAATAAACCTCGTCGGAAATTGGACTTTAGAAGCCAACTACGAGTATTCTGTGGCGTCATCTTATGTCACACTAATCCTACATACTGCAAGCAAATTTATAAGCGAAATTAGTATGTTATAAACAAAAACCCGAGTAAATCCTTCGTGCAGCAGCAACGGACAGACACGGGTCTTGTGGCGCACCAGACGTGCCACCTGATACTATTACGTATGCTGTGACACCACCCCAAAGGAGGACTTCCCACCCTTTAAATACCTCTATACTTTCCTCCTCTACACCAGATTCAGGACAATCAGCAGCTATCCATGGTTTAAAAATAACGGGGGTAGTCGGGACTAAACGTGTAATAATCTTTATTGACGCCAAACGAAATATTAGGAAAAGCAAATCTAAGTATAACTTTTCGAGGTATCTCTTTTTAAGTCGGTGGACTGCAAAAGACTGCTTGAATTCAAGTTGAGATTTGACGCCCTCAGGCGTGATGGTATCAAATCTTAAATTGTACTAACATTACTACTAACTGCGTTGCGCAGTCGGGTATAAAAGAACTTTTTATTTTTAATCATATCTTTTTATGTCTATTAAAATTCACAAAGGACTTTTTGCACATTAGGTCCTTATTAGTTCGGAACAAAACAAAGGTAAATGATAAATATTTACAAGAACCTACATATATAATTTGATTTTTTTCTTTAATTTGTTTTGCTTTCCTGGACAAGGAAAAACAACTGACTACCGGCGGAATGTAAGCCAGGAAAAATAATTTTGTAAAATAATCCAGTACTTGCTAAGACCAGTATAAATGTTAATATTCCTACAGTTTTATTCCCGTGCATCTGCAGTACTTTTGATTAGTTTATATTATGTTTCATCACCTATATACTTTCATTATTCAGTCAAATAAGTACCTTTAACAGTATCATCCACTGCAACGCAAAGATTTCTCGTGACCGTGTTCGTTGTTTCGTCAGCCATAGAATTATGTATACTAACACAGACTAGTAAAACCGAAAGAAATAACACACTTAAAGCTAATAACTTATTGTTTGTAGAATTCATGACAGCACCTACGACCGACCGTTTGGTCCACGTACCTTTTGTGGGGTGCAACAAGAACCATTTCAAATTTATCGCCCGTCGTTATCAAAACCATAAAGTATACCTATTACAAACAAGTAAATAAATACATTTTCATATTCATTATATTTGCTTCCTTTCTCTCGACATTATGTACTCGCGCAATCTTATTTTGGTTTATTAATTTTATGACTTACTATGAAGCCATATGCCCCCAGCATTTGGCTCCATAAAAACCACCCCACGGCTCAATCGAAGGTTATGCTACTCTTGTCGAGGTCAGTATGTGGATGGGTGACAGTTCATATCGAGACTCCTCCTTGCTTCGGAAAGCATGCGAACCCGTTGGTCACGGCTGACATTAGTAGATCTTTGACGGTTGTTACGGATAGTCAGAAGCCCAAAAGTCTGACAAGAGGACCATCTTACCGTGTTGCCCTGAAGGTTGTTCCTAGGTTGGGGAGGTCAGAAAAACGTCGTGTTAAGCGCAAATAAACTAATTTTCTTTATTTCAATTTTTTGCATATGTGCACTCTTCACCCAAAGATTCGTCATCCTCTTGTCCTTGTCCCAATTTATTTGGGGGTCGGCACAGCATGTCTTCTTCTTACATACGTTTCTATTTGCTGTAATCTCAGAAGTCACCTTCTATATAACGTCTTATGGCAGACAAAGGCACATATAATCAATGCAAAATAAAATCTAAATTCATGTTTTACATCCGCTATTTTCTATTCCTACATTCTTCAATGGGGTTCTAGATCCTATTTTTAAAAAGCCCGCTCCCACCTTAGACTCAACGAATGTCAATGTATTTTAAGGCTGTACTAGGTGAAACAAATGGAGAGTTTTGATTGGAAGCCCTCTGCTGGATTCCTAATATTCGCATACATGCGATGAGCAAGCTGATCAGTGAATATCGTAAGGCAACCAGCATGACTTGGCACCAAAAGTTTAAAGAGTGATATTCACGAAATTGAACTGTGACTGCGTAGTGGGCTACGGCCCACTCCTCACAGAGCCTGTTTCCCAGCAGTGGGAACATCAATAAGGAACGGGTGATTGCCAGAACGTTACACGTGGTTTTGTCCACTTTTCTTAGTACGTACCTACTAGTAGATTTATAGCTTGCCAACTCAATCTATTATTGATTCATGTTTCGTTGACCATAAAATATCCCCGGTTACTTGTACTTTTATGACTAAATTATTTTACATAGGTACGTATATCAAAATAAGCCGTGACACAAAATGGAGTTGTTCAAGCAAACCTTGTATTTTTTCGTATTCATTCTGTTTTGTGTTCACTTTGCTAATGCTGTAAGTAAAAACAAAATTTTGTATATTGACGCTGTTAGCTGATGAAGCTGATTTGATGTAAAGAGAACGAATTGAAATGATGATTGTTCTTCTTGGTTAGATATTGATTGAAAATCTTGTTTAAACGTTACTAATTAACGGTTATATTATGTTATATCCTCCCGATAACGGACTATTAACACTTTCAGCTGAGCATCTGGGTATTCAAATGTTTGTTGCGCGGCGCACTATTTTCTCATTCAAAATAAATGACGATTAGTGACGTTATGTTTTTCATACAACCAAAGATAATATGAAATGTGACACAACCGTTACTACACGTCGACGTTTATCCATGTTGTGTCATATGCAATCCACGTATAGTACATAAATAAAGCACAGCGTCTAACGATGTTGAGAATGACATATTTTTTACTGACGTGATTAAACGTTGTTTTGACGACTCGGTTGGCGCGGTGGTTAAGCCATCGGCTGCCGCGCCGCGTGTTGTGGGTTCGATCCCCACACGGAACAAATATTTGTATGACCTGCAGGTAGTTGTTCCGGGTCTGGCTGTTTGTGTATGTGAGTTTAAATGTTTGTAAACGCACCCACGATACAGGAGAAATTCCTAGTGTGGGGCAACGTTTAAAAAAAAAAAAAAAAAAAAACGTTGTGTCAAATAGCGTTTATTAAATATTACGTATTATAACGTTGCTCAGCTCAAAGTGTTAAAAGATGTCAATAATGTCGAGGACTTGTGATCTGTGTGGCTAGAGCTCTTTCTGTGAGGTTTTCACTATCCCACGACCAAAAATCAGTAGCCACCGCTCCAAAAATAATGGACTCTTTTTGGCAGTAAGCGTATTTATAGAGTGTATAAGATCATAGTTTGGAGGGCCCTGTATATGCGGATACGCTTTATCTCGTAACTCTATCCCTTTCTGTCGCTGAAAGAAATGGCCGCGGAGCCGGCCCCTGGATCCTAACGAGCGCGGTAGCTTGCAAGCAATCTTTCTTGCTCTAGTGAAGAATGTTTCAGGCCAGGAAAGGAATAGGGCTGACGAGAAAACTCGAATCTTTAGGCCTGGCACAAAATCTGGTACTAAGTGTACGCAGTAAAGCTAAATGATTGAATAAGCGACCTCTTTTAAAATAAAACGTAAAAAGAGATAGTCACTTGATTTTTTTGATACAACTTTATTTAATGCATGGAACAAAATCTGTTACTTTTATTGGAAAAGATCCCATCCTCTTTTATACGTACAGTCTAAAGCACGTGCCAGGTAATACTCTTACCTGACGTATGACGTACGAATGTGAGGCCAGATAATACTGGTATTTTTTTACTAACGACGTGCAGCCTAATGTATCCAACTAAATTTAGCTTGATACTTTGTGAGGGTTAAGACCAGCTAAAATGTGATGGCCTATTACACAAAGTACCTAGTGGTAAGAACAGAATTAGTTTAGTGCGAGGCATTTTGGTAAGATGTGGTCTGGCACTCACTGCTTAACTTAGATGTGTGGTACCTACTGTAATGAGTAGCAGACTTGCAGTACGGAAGCGGGATGCTAAGGCAACCAGTTGGCAGTTTCGATGCAGTTATCTCAACCGCATCCAAACTGCAGTCCGTCTGTTCAGGGCCAAAGCTGTGGCAGTGTAATATTGTACCTGACGTTTGCATTCGTGCGGAAATCTGAAATGGAATATTTCCCATTTAACCGTAGCTGTTTACTATCAAGTTCCCAGCGACACTTACAACAAATAAATATTTCTTATCATTCAGGCACCTTGCCGGAAAGCAGTCTATCCTGTCCATCAAACCTTAAAAACGGTAGTTTTGTTTTAAATGGGCCTGGAGAATATAAACTGGTGAAGGTGGTGAATAAATATTTGAAGGACACCCATGATCATTGAAATTATATTTATGCCCTAAGTACATAGTATACATACTCGTAACTTAGTCGAAACTTTCTGTCGCCATAACTTTTGCCCAGTTTACATTCTCCAAGGATACTTTTTCATATTATTTACCATACAATGTGGGGACTGCAATACTACAAGAAATATAATACTGGCATTACTAGAGCATAATGACTACCCAAAAATCCTAACATTGCATACAAACCAATGACATTTTAAAACTAACAGTAGTGATGGGCTGACTATGGGTTTTAACGATCCTTGACTAGCAAATAAAAAAAAAAAGAAACTAGATAGTGATTATATCGTTGAATATGTTTTATTAAATTATCGGATACAAACTGGACACATCGTTGGACAGAAACAACATTTGAATAACTGTCGTATCGTAATCCCTATATTGTATAATACGTATATTTTTATTATTTAGGCCACTAACAAGAATGTAGATCAGCATGTCACAAATAAAGCAGAATCAACAACTGAAAAACATTGTATGCACAAAATTTGTAAGTTCTTAAAATCGGACGATGTCATCAAATATAAGAAAAAAGTCAAAAAGGTTTTGCACGATGCTGTAAATTCTAAAATAGCCGAAGATATTAAGAAAAAAGCTTTAGAACTTAAAGATACCATACGGAACTGGGTCAGAGCCCGGTTTGGATGCCATATATAAATAAATACATGTAGGTATTACGATGAATCCAAAAAAAACAAAACTGGGTTTTTTTATTTAGATTGTGCAAGGAACCCTGTTGGTGACCCGGTGGACGGCTATTTGACCGTTGGAGAACTTGTTTCTGGCATATCTCTATAGCACTTAACACCATTGAAACTATTTGAAATCCCAACAGAATATTTTTTCCAGTGTTCCGTATGCGCTGCCCGTGGCTCACACTTAAAGGACCCGAAAGATAGTATCGTGAAGCTCCTGTTACCAAAAAGCAGATATTTGTTTCGTATGAAAAGTCCTAATTCACCGTATTAACGAAACATGCCAAGTAAAAGTTGCAGTGCACGAGAAACTCCTCAACGTTTTAGAAAGACAGTCATGCAATCCGTAGTAATCAATGTTTTACATCTAGCAGGCGCGCCGCATACCTTATCAGACAACGTATAAACTGTCCGATCCCCGCTTTGTGAAGATGGCAGCCAAAACAAAACCTGTAAACCAGAAAATCATATTGATCATGAATCAGTTTAAGAACAGCAATCTTTTGAAAGACTCTGAAAATTACAACCGTCTAGTGCAGAAATTAAATGAAACATTTCACGCAACCCCTGTCATGAGAAGATCTTGTGCTAGATGCAACCATTTATAAAGTTTTCCCGCGACACTGAAGTTTTATTTTTATCCCGTTTCAATAAGAACTTGAAACTACAAGGGCATCCACCCTGTGCCCGTCGTCAAAAATAGACTGAAATACCCCTGTACTCAATTTATTTTAAACTGTAAGTCGATTATAAGTATTCTTGACTCGAACATCGAAGTAATTGGCTTTACTAGTGCTTGTAGTACTCGAATGGACCATAATCTTCCTTAAATGTTTACCTTGAAAATTAACGGTTCGGTGAATTACAATTTAGTTGAGTTTATTTCAGTTCAATTAAGCTTTATTTCAAGAATTTTTCGGTTACTTTAAAACTAAATATATTGACCTATTTACACCTAGTTAATATCTGGTTTTAGACCACGAATCTAATTTGAAAACTAATTTTCAATAGTTACCATAGTAATAAAATAATGTTAAATCTGTCAGGCGCCCCGCACGGCTCATCATAAAGATGTTGAAGAGTTCAAGCCGCCACCGTTGTTGGTGCTACCACCTTTACCAAGACTTACTCGGCCACCCGTAACTGCCAACATCACTACCAACGAGCCGTTAGCAAAGGAAATAGAAGAAATTTTATTCCAGTTAAAAGGCAACGAACTTTTAAAAGTCCGTGATAATTACGACCTGCTGCTGAGTCGTTTGAAAAGTGACTTCACAATCACCGGGCTGACAACAAAAACGAGTCCTTACACTACTTTTGTCTAAAAAACTATCAGAACTAAATTATTTTGGAGTTTTATTTAGATTTAATTTGTGCCATCCTTTCGATTCCTAGAGGAGCACCTACATACTATTAACAATTATTTTATAATGTAAAAATAATATGTATCTGCTAGTTACTGCACCAAATGGCAATATATATTATGATTATGTTCCTGCCTGAATGCAGGAAGCCCGAAGCAAGGAAATATTGAGGAGGAACATTTGGCACTCATAAAAGCCGGTTGAGTTACGAGATTAGAAGTTCCAACGGATCTTCCGCCTTACTAAGCCTGTGGCGGTTTATACATACTTTTATATTTTTAACGAATTATATAATACATATCTCTGCATACCATATGTTGTGTGCTATGACAATAATGCCTTTACGTCACTCATGCATTTTTTACAGCTTCATGCCTCAATTATATATCTCCCATCAACTGAGCCTATTAAGGAAAGATGGGAAGAGTATTGAGACAAGTTTGGAGTAGCTACCAAAATTATCAAGTCAAACAAAAAGAAAGTAGTGTGTTTGTCAAAAAATAGTTGGTTCCCAACTATATTAAAAATGTATATTTTGATTAGACTGTGTTACACTATGAAGCAACGAGAAAGGCATGTCGTGCCTCTAGGTAATGTTACATGGTTGACCCATGCAGCCATGCTAGCATTGTCAAAAGTTACAGGCATTAAGGAGGTCTTAGCAAGTTAACCTTATTTCTTTGAAAACGCATGCAGTACTTAAATTCTTTTTTGTGGTTATAAGTCGAAAATTATGTCAATTTGAACGTTTAGTAATAATAAAACGAGTTTTTTTAATAAAAATATTCATTAATGATATAAAAATAGAAAAATTCTAATCTCCGAAAATGTGCGCTAACGAGACACGTCCGTATTTTTTAACAGTAAGAAAAGAGGAGGAAAAAGGGGAAAGGTTTGCAAAGATCAACGTAGAAGTGAAACACTGCCCCATTAAGGAGTCCATAAATCCATTCACTAAGAAGACTGCGACTACTCAAACCTACCCGACCAGGTTGATCCCTGCTGCACCGAGGAAAGGTTGCTGCTTCTACTGCTCCTGAGGGAAGATGATAAAACACCAAAGTTATGCAAAATGAGAGTGCAGAATCAAGTGGAAGGCACATCAGACCCCTCGTTGATTTACTTTGTATCTTCTGGTCGAAGTGCTTTGATGACATTCTTGGACTATCCATGAGGCTCATATGTTGCCATAAAATATCTTCAAACCTATATCTGTTCTCTTTACAAACATGTCAGTATTTATACTATTATTTCAGTCTAGAATTAAAAGTGTTGGAACATACAGACGCGCTTATCATGGCATTAATTTGATGAAACTGTCTGTAATTTGTTCATATTTTAATGTTTAGTCGAAGCTTTTTACTTTTACGATATCAACAGGATCCATTAAACGTACTCCGGTATAAGTTGACCACTTATTCTATTCAAACTCTTTAGACTCTCGACTGTACTACGAGGATATTTAAAGTACTATTTATATTTATATATTTACCTACCGCAAAAATAGTGTCGCTAAGGCCACTAACCACTAACAGACCATCGTACCCAAAATAATAAGTAGGTAACCAACTGTCGACCTGTATCAAGAACAAATTATTTGATAAATCTATGAAACGAGAGTTTCCACTGAAACCTACTAACATACATTCAACACTAACTGTCACCAACTATCGCCGAACAATTCCGATCTGAACTTGTAGGCGCTGTTTCAAAACTGCCTGCGCCGAGCAGCGCTGATAAGATACGCGGGGCTTGCAAGTGCTGGCAGACCGCTAGCTGCCTACTTTCTACTTATTTACGTAAATGTAACCTAGCAAGGGCTGAATGTTACCTCAAAAACTTAAAAGTGATTTCAGAGAATGGCTCAATTTTCATTAACTACGAGTACAACGTCAATTTAATATACCATTTTTAAATTTCATATATCCCTTTTTTTTCACCAAATCATAATTATTGATCAAAATATGTTTTCAGTAAAGAGGAGCTCGCGACAAAATAAAAACAGCCATACGGGTTGATCGAAGGTTAGGCTACGCTTGCAGAGATCAGTCTGTGGATGGGTAGCCGTGTATAGAAAAACTCCTCCGTGCCTCGGAAAGCACGTTAAGCCGTTGGTACCGGCAGTCATTTCTAGATCTTTGACAGTCGTTACGGGTAGTCAGAAGCCTGAAGGTCTGACAGTCAGTCTTACCAAGGGGTATCGTGTTGCCCAATAACTGGGTTGTGGAGGTCAGATAGGCAGTCACTCTATATAAAATACTGGTGTTCAGCTACATCCGGGTGGACTGGAAGCCGACCTGAACATACAGTGGCGTAGCTATGTAACCATGGGCCCCGGGACAAAATTGAAGTTTGGGGCCCATGTAAACTAAATACTTTAAAGGTTCAAAACTACTTCAGCTTAAAAAACTGCTTTGCACTTGGGATACTGCAAATATTTACGTAATTACTTCCAAAATTGTCACCTAACGTTATCTGGATATATTTACTCATAATTTACGCAAATAAATGCAATAAATCTTATATATAAAATTCTCGTGTCACAATGTTAGTTACCATACTCCTCCGAAACGGCTTGACCGATTTTTATGAAATTTTAAATGCATATTCAGTAGGTCTGAGAATCGGCTGCTATCTATTTTTCATACCCCTAAGTGATAAGGGTTGGCCACCCCAAACATTTTATATGGCAAAACAACGTTTGCTGGGGCGGTTAGTTCATAAATAATATGTTGCCTGCTGCGGTCGCCTGCAGCAGGCTACGGACCGATACTTTTAATCCCGTGTTACACTTTGCTATGTTTTGTTCTCAAGGTGGCAGCATTTATTGTGATTTCAGTTCTATCCTCTCGAGGTTTGGGGGCCATGGGCCTAAAACCCGAATAATCTTTATTTATCTACGTTATTATATTACTTTTTTGGTCGTTCACGAGACCGAGGAGCCTCCTGAAGCTCGGGGGCCCGGGGGCGCTGACCCGCCTAGCCCTACGCCATTGCGAACAAAGTTGAGAAAAGGCTAGGCAGACGAATATTTAACAGTGAACTAAGCTTGTGTGTTCCTTGTTGATTGCCTGGTTCACGTAGCTGGTGTAGAATGGCATACAAGATGCAAACGCTGCTGACACCAATCAGTCAGTGACGAGGTCTTGTTTTTAAATAAGTACAATTTGAAATAAGAGTATATCAAAGACTCCTATACTTGTCCCACGATTTTTAGTTTATGATGATAAAAAATATCAAGTACTAGAAGTATACAATCAGCGTTCATGCATGCTTCATGAACGGAAGCAATAGTGAAGTGTCTAAACTAACATTGGCCGAATAGAGGTCTTAAAGACCTATATGCAGGTCCTTTCGGACTACGATACCTACCCGCATTAGAATATTCTAAACCATGTGCCTGATTAGATTTGTTCAAAAGTTAAAAGCATTAAGGAGGTCCTAGCAAGATAACCTTGTGTCTTTGAAAACGCACGCAGTACTTAAATTCTTATTTGTGGTTATATGTCGAAACTTGTGTCAATTCGACAGTTTAGTAATAATAAAACGACTTTTTTTTATAAAATTATTAATTAATGAAGTATAAAAATAGAAAAAAATTGCTCACCGAAAATGTGCGCGAACGGGAGCCATCCGTATTTTATATTGGTAACAAAAGAGGAGGAAGACGGGTAAAGGTTTGCAAGATTCAATATGGAAGTTAAACACAGTCCTATTAAGGAGTCCATTAATCCATTCACTAAGAACACTGCGACTACTGAAACCTACCCTATAAGGTTGACCCCTGCTGCACCCCGGAAAGCTTGCTACTTTTACTGCTCCTGAAGGAAGATGATCAACTGACTACCTACCAAAGTTATGCAAACTGTACATGAGACTGCCCAAACAAGTGCGAAGCACACCAGACCCCTTGTTGATTTACTATGCATCTTCTGGGCGAAATGCTTTGGCAACGCCCTTGGAGCATCGGTGAAGCTCATATACTGCCATAAAATATCTTCAAATGTTTATCTGCTCTGTTTACAAATATGTCAGTATCTATCCGAATATTTGGGTCTGGAATTGAAAGATTTGGAACATAGGCCCGGTACATTAACAAGATGTTCTATTTCGGATCCTACAACCTGTGGTAAATGATTAAATAATTATTTGGTACAATTTAGTAACAACCTTGACTATCTTTATTACATCTGACTATTTTCCGTCCGTAGATTTTTGTTCTGTTCAGTCTGTTATCTGAGATCCACAGTATATCTTATTTCCGTACACTCACATATCATTTATTTGTCCTGCCATTGAAAACATTTACATAAGAACAGATACGAATTTTATCGAAATATAGCGAATTTTTTTTTGTGATATGCTTACGAAGGAAGCATCCTTTGAATCAATTAAGGACTTCATTAGATTGTAAAATAGGTAAAGTTTTCCTATGGCGTCAGGAATGATCAAATTTAACTGTTTAGGCATACATTTCTTGTAAAACCTTGAAAGGGAAGGTGGGAATACTTCTCTGCAAACAAAATTTACTGAACTGAAAGTTGATGTGTCAGTATGCTGCTTCAGACCGACTTCGTTGACCTGACACCCAGGCTGAGATAATAAGCAGCAGCTAAGATTGTGCCTGAACAGTCCTACGAAGTACTAGTATATTAATAAGTGCCATGTAGGTAGGTAGGCGCAGGATAATCGAATGATACCTCTGATTAAGGCCGTAAATCCACTTCTGGACAGGTGTGGGTTCAAACCTGGCGAGTACCAATGTGAGTTTTTCAATTCATATGTACTTTCTAAGTTTATCTTGGACATCGGTAAAGGAAAACATCGTGAGGAAACCTGGACTTTATATAATTAATAAGTCTGAAATCGCCAACCCGTCTTGAGCAAGCGTGGTGATTAATGCTCATGCCTTCTCTGTATGAGAAGAGGCCTTTGCCCTGCAGTGGGTCCGTAATAGGCTGGTACTTTACCTTACTTTTTTATAGGTGTGGATTTATATATATATATATATGTACGATACATATCCTAACTCAACTTCCTAGTCTAATGTAAGAGTCCACTTTAAGGGTAGTATCTAAAAGTGGATTGTTATCCGCTGAGAATACGTCACACACTCGTGCGTAGTACTCGCAATCGGCACGCATCTATGACCCAAGGTCTTAATGCAAGCTTCTAAACATAACATACCATCACGCCTGTATTTTCCTGAAGAGTGGGCAGAGTCGTACCCACAGTACACCCACATTTCACCAGTTATGTGTTTAAGTCCTATGTAATAGGGAGTGGCCCTAAAAAGACTAGCTTGCATAACGTTACTTTTATTAAGAGGGTTAAAGTTGTGTACCATGTCGTCTATTCAAATTAATTTAGGAACCGCTACGACCGGAGGGACAGGGAGTAGTTGACGGTAACCTTGATTCCTGATGTCACCTTCAGCGTTTTTCAGTGGTTTCTAAAATGCTGGTACAGTAAGTATCCTTTGCATCAATTCAGGTGTTTATAATATTGTAAGAAAGCTAAAGTTTTCATTGGCGTCAGGAATTATCAGATTTAAATGTTCATTAGGCATATATTTATAGTACATATAAACGTTTAAAAGGATGAGGTGGAAATGCTTCTCTGCAAAAACTATTCAGCGAACTGAAACTCCTGACACCGCCTTCAGCTTTTCACGACGCTTTGCTGAAAGGCCAGGCTGATAGCGAGGCAGCAGCTACCTCGCAGAGTCGGGTAAACAAACTTGCTCGTCCCACTGACTAGCAAATAAGTTCCAATCAGTAGTCATCACTGAGTATATTTTATAGTCAGCGGGAGTAACCGCTTAAATATGTACTATTTATATATGCCTCCATGACTTACATCTATCTGTACTATGCGTTGTCACCATGATGTTACCGCTGCGAGAATGAGTAAATGCTTGTCCCTATTCTCCGTCAATTTCGCACCGATTTTTAATTTTATTTTTTGTCTGACGGGGTGTATTCTCGAGGTGGTCTCGTTGTCACCAAGTCAGGGCGTGATGATGGGATCCTGGAGAAATTGTAGGTACTCTTCAAATATTAGAGGCAACACCTATAGCGAATTGTTACCTATTTCCGAAACGTTGTCCTTCAATCCAATTTGACGACACGGTTGGCGCGGTGGTTGAGCAATCGGCTGCCGCGCCGCGTGTTGTGGGTTCGATCCCCACACGGAACACCGTTACATCGTTTGGTTGACACCTATAATAAACAGTTTAGCTCTACTGATATTATGTTTCTCAGCAAAGCTATATTTAAAACCGAAATTACGACTATTTTAAGAGATCATAGCCCTGATATTATAATATAGTGTATAAGTAAAATAAGTGATTTTTAACTTGATCTGCTAACAGCTAGCTATTTTGTATAATAATTTGTGGATAACGTCTTGATTAGTGTATTTGTTACTTTTATTGCAAGATTTATATTGTTTACCTACTTTGTAATATACTGCTGTTTGTTATCCCTACTTACCTTTTGTCATAGAAATATTGAATACTTTCATAGCTTATGAACCTGAACCTCAGTCGGTAATGTTAACTATTTTATGAAAGTAGCTGTGTTTTGTACTGAACCCGCGAGTTAGACTCGCACTTGTCCGATTTTTTGTAGTCGGTTGAAATGTTATGTAAAAATGTCTTTTTTTTCAATACTTTCAATTGATACCCACCAATATTATATGTATGGAAATGTCAAAAATGAATATTTAGATAAAATAAGGGTAAAGGGTAATTTGGGGCCAAAATTGTTCTATATTCTACGAACGTTATCCAAGACATCATAGCGACTAATTTGTACAGCTTGATGCCATAGGAGTAGATACAAGATCCATATCATAGTTAATCGTTTGAGTTCAATAAAAAACACGATGTAAAATGCAAGTCATCACGCAACTACATAACCGCGTCATCACAACGTTATATCCAAGTCATGGATATGACAAAAAATACGTCTGAGCGCCGACACATCTATGCCATCATCATCTATTTATGACATCACGATTTAAAAATGATAGAAATAATTACCGACATGGCGTCTTCTTTTATTGTATTCATGTGCTTTTTGCTTAGTTACATTAGCATCAACAGATTCATCAGTGGTTATTACGGAAGGATCTTTAGATGTGTTATGTGTATTTTAATACACGCTACTCTTATTTTCATTAAAACAATTCAGAAGGTATAATGTAATCACGACAGTAGCTTGTGTGTTTCCTACATAATTATTATTGTGTTAATACAATGTGCGTGTAAGCAAACTTTTGTCAAAAGATTGTTCAGCAAGATGCTATCTTATAGAAAACAAATTAATTTGAGTCTTATGTCTTCATGTTAAAGTCTACAATGGCCTGACCTTGCCAATCCTCTAGAAACATACTTGTAGGAAGGTATCGGTACGTATATATATAGTTATCGTGTGTGTTATCGTGCTATCAAACTGCAGTGTAGGCTGTTGGCAATTATGCCGTGATTTACATGATTTTAAAATATAAATGTAACACAATGGAGTTAGAAGACATAGTGGAAGATAGAAACTTGTTGGAAAACAAAAGAAATTCAAAGGTACGTACTCAGATAATGTGTTTTAATATTCAAAGGTTAAAAACCTAAAAATATATAGGTTACTAACTTAAGTGCGATATATTTTAAACTTTGTAAAATATGAATTTATGAGTGGGAATCTATTTAGAAAGAAGTTAAATTGTTATAATATAGCCACATTCTACAGACGAGGCTGACATTCCTAAAAATTTTAACGGGAGGCTGGAAGTTAGGTTAGGTTAGTTTAAAACTGTTGGCCTTTTGTAGCAGTCTGGCCATGGGGACAGGTATGTAATTGCTACACTACCGAAATCTTTGTCACACAGTGTCACACTGTGATAACACCGTTCAGTTTACATTTCATTTAACTGTAAGATCACTGCATGGAAACGAACCTTTATATGATGACTTCTAAGCAGTTTATCTGACACAGTTTTTTGAGTTTTAAGCAACATAGGAATGTATGCTTAATATTTTGGCATATTGTTAGGTTTCTATAACTTGCACCTAGATCGTGAGTTACGATCTATTTTTTTTATTATAAATACTTATATTTGATTGGAAAGTCAGTTTTAACCCTAAGAGAAATGTTTGGATAACCTTTCGCCGTAGGTATCATTTGAAAGGATTCTTTCTGCAAACATTACCCCTAACCCTAGGGGGTTCTATAGGTCTAGGTATCTAATAGGTCTCTCAGGCTTAAATTTAGATTTTAATAGGGTAATTTTAATTGAAAAATTAGGAACGAGGGTCGCACAAAGTTTATGACAATCAATGATGAAGGAACATTTTAATATTGTTATAGTTTTTTGATGTACCGTAAAACGGGGAGTATAATAGAAACTCAGGGGTGGGTAGAAACAGAACTTTGAAGGGCATTAACGCATTCCTTTAACATTATTTGGTACTACAAGGACTCGATTTTTTTTAAGGAATTGAAATGAATCGTTTCAACACCTTGACAGTAATTAATAATGTTGAATCAACATTTAAATCTCATTTAAAGTTTTGTTTCGATTCACCCCGTTTTACTGTAGTTTCCGTTTCTTTCTAAGAGCCAGCGTTAGGTTTTTTGACTGAAGCAGTCACCGCAGTCTTCTTCATCGATATCTTCCTCAGTTTTTTTAGAACGCACTCACGGTATTTTAGGATACACTAAATTAATTCCTCTGAGTTTATCTGTAATTTGAAATGGAAGGGGGAACAAATGAAAGTCGCAAGATGGAGTGTGAGGAGAATGACTCACGAACTCCACACCTTGGACGGAAATATTCGGTGGTCCGTCTAGCGCAGTCAGCTGTGCCGTTGTCCTGATGGACGAGGATCCAGCTCCGTGGGCGCTGCTGTCAAACAATTTCCAAAGGTCCCAAGACAACTGGTAAACAATGGCTGACATAGATAATAATCTGCAGTAACAGTTCTTTTATATACTAGCACAAACGTTGCGAAATGACTCGTCAGTCCAAAGTATGAGGCAAACATTGTTTTCCTTGACTTCTGCCCTTCTTTATTATTGTTGCAAATATTAGCATAACATAACATCGCGCCTGTTTTGACCCGAAGGGTAAGTCAGAGCCGTCCCTATTACCCACCCACATTTCGCCAGTTATGTTAGGTCCGTCTGTGGGTGGGTGACCGTTCGCAACATATCGAGACTCCTCCGTGCCTCACAAAGCACGTTAAGCCGTTCGTCCCGGCTGTCATTTGTAGATCATTGGCGGTCGTTACGGGTAGTCAGAAATCCGAAAGCCTGACAACCAATTTTACGAAGGGGTATCCTGTTGCCCAGTAACTGGGTCGAAGAAGACATATAGGCAGTCGCTCCATGTTGTAAGTCCCATGTAAAAGTAGGCTATAGCCACCAACCGGGCACAAATCCAGACTCCGGGTTTCTATTGACAAGTTTCAAATGAAAAAACCCGGTAACACTTTTCCCGACCCGGGAATCGGACCCAAGATCTCATGATCAGCAGTTGCGATTTTCACCACTAGACCAACGAGACAGACAGTAAAAAATTTATAAATAACCTAGAATAGGTACGCTTCCGAAGATATTTTGACGTAGCAGTAGATAGTATTTAGGTATTGTTTATCAAATACAGAAGTTAGTCTAGTCTAGTGTCTGAATGAAATAACGCAGATATTAGGTCTTTACCTATGAAATTGCCGTTCTGCAGTACTGGCCATTTCAAATCAAAATATTTTTTGTTTGGCTAAGAATTCTAATTTCAAATTAATTTTATTTTAAAAACATGGATTTTTTTTTCCAAAAGTAGTCATTTGTTTATTGATTAGTGTTACATTTTCATCGCATATAAATCTTTTTCGTCATCATGGATACGTTAAAAATTCGAGTAATTATGGAATATGACTACCGTCGTGGCAGCAACGCGGCACAAGCGGCACGCAACATCAACGACGTTTACGGAGCTAACACTACAAACCAACGCACTACCTGTTATTGGTTTGCTCGCTTCCGTTCTGGAAATTTCGACCTGAAAAATGAACCTCGCGGTCGTCCGAAGACTTTGGTCGACAATGACGAATTAAAGGCGATTGTGGAAGCTGATGATACACAATCTACGGCTGAATTAGCAGCAGCTTTCGACGTTAGCGTCAAAACAATATTGGTCCATTTGCGTCAAATTGGCAAGGTAAAAAAGCTTGACAAATGGGTGCCCCACGAACTCAATGATCGCCAGCGCGAAGTACGCGTCGAGACGTGCCTTGCACTGCTCAACAGACACACAAATGAAGGAATTTTGAACCGCATTGTTACCTGCGATGAAAAATGGATTCTGTTTGATAACCGCAAGCGCTCAGCAAGTTGGTTGGATCCTGGTTCAGCACCTAAACAATGCCCTAAACGAAAACTTACCCCAAGAAAAGTGATGGTCACTGTTTGGTGGTCTAGCGCCGGTGTGATTCAACACAGCTTCTTACCAAACGGGGTGAGCATTACTGCAGATGTGTACTGTGAAGAATTGAACACAATGATGGAGAAGCTGGCACATCTCCAACCGGCATTGGTCAATCGCTCGTCTCCGCTGCTCCTGCACGACAACGCGCGACCTCATACTGCACAGCAGACGGTCTCCAAGTTGCAAGAACTGGGGTTGGAAGCTCTCCGTCATCCACCCTACTCACCAGACCTTGCGCCTACAGACTACTACTTTTTCCAGAATTTGGATAACTTCTTGGCGGGAAAAAAATTCAATACCCGAGAGGCAGTACAAAATGCCTTTGAAGAATTTGTTGCCTCCCGTCCAGCTGATTTCTTTAAGAAGGGCATCAATAAACTGCCACTGCGTTGGCAAAGATGCATTGATTGCATGGGTGATTACTTCGATTAATACAAATAAAAAATACATGAAAAAAATTCATTTAAATTTTTTCATACAAAACGGCAATTTCATAGGTAAAGACCTATTATTATTTTTCTTCACATTATGTAATCAAGGAGTTTGGTTTAGTAGCTAGCGCATGATTTTTAATTACTTACGTGCAATTAAATAATTACAGCAGACCAACGACTCTATTAATAGACTACCTACTCAAGTCCGTTTCTACTAACATTAAGAGACATCAAAAATTAACGCATTATTATTTTTACGCTATCTGTATGTACATCTATTCTTCAACAATAAATATAATTGAAGTGTCTGTTTGCAATGTCAAAATAACAGCGGTTTACTCAATGCATATGAGAGTTAATCCGGTAGATAAACCAAAAACTATTTTTATATTTTTGTCTGTCTGTTTGTTTGAGTTAGCCCGAAATAGCTGGACCGATTTTGACGGGACTTTCACTGGCAGATGGTTAATGTTATTAGAAGTAACCTAGGCACTTTTATTTTGGATAAACAATTAGGATTATGCGGTTAAAATAATAAACCCATACTTTGTCATGGAATTTGACAAAATATGGTTTTTTTTGTGAATGTAGTCGTGGGCGAAGTAGGTACTACTTAAAAATAAAATTGTGCACTGCAAAAACAGTGCACTTCCATTTAAGTGTCTTCTAGCGTAAAAAAAAAAATATTAAATATTTTGGCGAGCCCGTCTCGCTGATGACTGTTTTATTTCTTATGTACAAGAAAATAAACTTTATAATAATAAGCAAACTTTCAAAGAGCAGCCGTAGAAACTCTATGGTTTATTGCTACATACTTTATACACGTAGCTAGATGCTTGCTAGCTGTGCCCACCATTTAGTCCGCGTGGAATTTAACAAAACTTTGGTTTTCTTTTATTGCACTTAACCCTAACTCTATTCTAATTAGCCTTAGTTACTCCTTATCACATTAGCCATTTGCCATTGACAGTCCCGGCAAAATCGGTCCAGCTATTTCGGAGACTAAAACATATAGACAGACAAAATAATAATATAAAATTGGTTTTTGGTATTACTACCGCATAGACTTGTATTATGCATTTATTAATAAGCTGTTCTTTTGACATTCCAAACAGACACTTTGACTTTATTAATTTGTTTAGATAATAGATACTGCGTTTTTCTACTTTTATGTCGCACTATGTTCTTTTCAATTTTACGTATGTTCATGGGTAGTTACGGTGTGCAAGGTATGTAGGAGGTATTGGGGTATGTTCGAAAGAGTTACCGTGACCTCGGAATGTAAAGGGCAAGGACGGAACATGGATGGGTTTAAGTCAACTAAAGTCTGACACGCCCTCCCGTTCCACCCAGAACGGGAGAAGTCAAAAAAGAAAAGGTATACCTGCCTAAAGATAAGATAAGATAAGATAAGATAATTTTATTTGTCAAAAACATGCGTAGGTTAGGAATCAGTTGGAACGATTACAAAAATAAAAAATAAAAGTTACAACATGTTATGCCTAGAAAGGCGTACAAATATATAATAAGATAATATTAAATTAAAAGTACAGATCAAAATAATAATACAATTGTCTAAATTACATCATTTAAATATTCGTCAACATTATAGTAGCATTTATTTATTAAAAATGTCTTCATGCTTTTATTAAAACTATTTATATTCAAATCTTTGTATGCCTTTGGTAACTTGTTGTATGATTATCGGTCCATGCAGAATACACTCTTACGCATGAGAGCCATTTTAGCAGTGGGTACACGAAGTCTCCGATTATCACGTTGAGTTCTTTGAAAAACACGCGTTTACTATTTTTAACCTCCTACGTTAAAATATGTAGTAAACGCGTGTTTTTAGGTACGCCTTCGTATAATGAAGCTCATGCCTGTTACCTGATACGGAGCGACACCTAAACGTTATGTCTAAATATTATTGTTTGTTGTAAAAAGAGTGCGCTTTTGTCTGCTTTGCTTTTAGTCTGCCTCGTTGGTCTAGCGACTGCTAAGCTTGAGGTCCGATAACCCGGGTCAAGAAATATGTATTTCGGATTTTTCTATAGAATAAATAAATAATGCTGGACAATCCACACAGCATCATCTAGTCCCAAGCTAAGCAGAGCTTGTGTTATGGGTACTAGATGACTGATATACTTAATACAATACATTACATAGATAGATATTTCTATAATCCATACTAAATACCCAGAACACCCGTAACAAATATTTGTAGATCGAACAAACATTTGTCCCAATGTCCCAAGAGGCGGGAATCGAACCCGCACATGTGGCGCGGCGGGCGAAGGTCCGCCTGCGACGCAAGAGGTTGCGTCGCAGGCGGACGGCGCTCAGTGTTCTTCTCATGACTTTATGGGAGGATGTGTGGTCGCGGGATTGACCGCACTTGATGATATGGCCCACTAGGCACGGCGGGATGATACCAGTCAGGGAAGCGCGGATGTACGAGTATATTCTGAGCCCCCAATCATGGTAGCTACTAGCAGGAACCGTAGGGTTTTATTTGGCATGAGTCCGACATACAGTCCGTCCTCCTTTACTCCGAGACGTACGGTATCCACGACCCAACAAAGGTATACTTAAGTTAAAGTTCTACCTTCTTATTAATAATAACCTGTCCATCAGCGCTGAGGATCGTGTTTGTTGACCCATGTCGTTTATTTTTTTCTGACACGGCTTGGCGTCGTTTCATCACAACGTTATGACAGAGGCAGTCACATGTTTCTGCTAAGGTGCGAACCAGTGCGAACAGACTGACACATGGCTAATGGCAAATGGTTCACCACGTACTTGAAAGGCCCAAGAAATGGTTACATTAAAGAATGCTCACATGGGGATGGCCCCGTCCACAGATTCTATCCCACAAAAGTCAAACCATTAACGACGCGATGCTTGCTATGTATAAACTTACTTCCTTACTGATACATACCTACTTCCTAACACATCTTATCGATCCTGTATCTCATCATCCACTAGATTCGCAATCACGACGACGTCACCATCCATTAATTGCTCGACTATTGTAGTTATGATTGCTTCCCCTTGACCTAATTTTGATCACTGCCTCAATGGGGTTTAGCCAAATACGGTGGAGATATTACACACAACACAAGCCACACGTCGTGCAAGTCTGAGTATAGACCCAGGGGCAGTTTGTTTGTTCCTTTAGTCTAATCTCAGTGAGAGAGATCAGGCGCAGGAGCAAGCGTGGTTTCCGAGACACGGGGACGACACACCCCAAAGTTCCAAACTCCGGGCTACTTCTGAGAAATTCCTAATGGAAAAACCCAATAAAACTTTATACGACCTAAGAGTCAAACCTAGCACCCCACGCTAAGCAGCTGCGTTCGCAACCATGAGACCAACGGAGCAGTTATAGTAGTTTGTAATAACTACTTATTGAAATCGGCCAACACTAGAAGTTGAAAACCTATCCACTTACTTTGTAATGGACTTTTCGAACATTAATATTGTGAGGTAAATACTAATTAAAAAACTAAATGGATTCGTAACTAACTTATAGTTTTGCTTAACGGTATGACATTCTTATAGATATCTTCATTTTGTGATTGACATTGTATTATTAAATTCTAATTCATTTATTTGTTACACATAGGTATAATGTAGTACATGAATAAGTATTAAATTAAAAAAAAAACGTAACACTATGATCTGCTTTACACGGCGTACAAATTATTGGTTTATATGTGAACGTTACCGCCAATTTAGAATGTAGGCAACCTTTTGGCGCACAGGTACCTACTTATAATAAAGTGGATATTAATAAATAATAAAAAAACAACACATACAACAAATTCTAGCTAATGATAATCTCGTAAAGTAGGATTTAATTTAAAATAAACGAAAATAAGGCATAAGGTAGGGTTTTTATTTATCTTCTAGGTATTAATTTAAGTGATAGCATGCATTATACCTATGTGGCGCGGCGGGCGAAGGTCCGCTTGCGACGCAGGAGGTTGAGGGTTCGATTCCCGCCTTGGGACAAATGTTTGTACGATCTACAAAGATTTGTTCCGGGTGTTCTGGGTATTTTCTATGTATAATAAAAAAATATCTATCTATGTAATGTATTGTATTAAGTATATCAGTCATCTAGCACCCATAACACAAGCTCTGCTTAACTTGGGGCTAGATGATGCTGTGTGGATTGTCCAGCATTATTTATTTTTTTATTTATTTATTTCTGTTGTAGAAATTTACAAAGTGTTTTTTTTAGTAAGTACATAAGTAGGTATTTTGAAGTTTTTATGGAGTTCACTAGTTTTTTAATTATTTTTGGAGCCATTCCAAAGAAACGTATTGAAAAACGAGCGTTTTTAAAAGGAGAATGATTTTCCTTGATGATGAAATAAATTGAACTTACTTCAAGTTCAATTTATTTCATCACAGTCATCACAACTCAGGTCACCCAGATAAAGGTGAGCACGTAGTTTGGGGAAACACCATACGTACAAACTGATTATTGCATAGTTACATATAAAATAATTATGTTATAGTAAATAATTAAATAATGCTGGACAATCCACACAGCATCATCTAGCCCAAGCTAAGCAGAGCTTGTGTTATGGGTACTAGATGACTGATATACTTAATACTATATATTACATGGATAGATATTTTTTATTACACATAACAAATACCCAGAACACCTGAAACAAATATTTGTAGATCATACAAACATTTGTCCCAAGGCGGGAATCGAACCCGCAACCTCCTGCGTCACAGACGGACCTTTGCCCACTGCGCCACATAAGTCGTCAAAGTCAAGTTGTAAGGTAATTATTTGACGCAATAGACAAACGACTTTATTCTCATTTTATTCATCATCATCAGCACCCTACGTGGACTGCTGAGTGTAGACCACCTCCTCTAGGGCCATACTTTCTTGGTCTGAGCAAGTCTCATCCAGGTGCCGCTGTCTTTATAGATCCATGGACCGATATGGCTGCTGGTCCGCCAAACTCCCCTTTTCTTTGTTTTCGTTGGGAAACCTTCAAAAGGCGCCCGGCATTTGGTGACGAGACCGGTGGATGAGGGATACTTACCTCACTAAAACCACCCTGTTGGTAACCATGTATGCCGAAGGAGGCTCCGTGTCCTCTTATAAGACCACCCTGCTGCCCCCTCTGTGCAACTCCTGTCAGGGCACATTCCTGGGGAAGCAGTAGAGGGGTCTCTCTTAAGCCAAAACTCCCTCGGTACCTTTAACGGCAGCAATGCATTTAGACCTCAGCTCCACCTGCCACAATACCAGTCACCATATTTAACCAAGGGTTCTGCCTACCTTGATTACAGAGCCGGTATTCGAAGTCTGATATCTTGAACCCTTATCCTACGACGAATCTCTGAGCTATACACTCGTTTTCAATTAAAAGCCTAATATGGAGCAATTTAAAACCCATCGTGAATAGTCTCTTTGTCATGAGCGGTCGGAAAGGCATATTTAAATCGACACAGTCTATAAATACGATGGTCGAACATTTAATAGTAGCCATAAAACTCACACTGTTAGTAACAATGTACTTAAAAACCATGTTAGTAATACAGATTGTAAAATCATTGGTGCAAGGTGACAGTCCCAGCCAAAACCATGCAGCAGTGGTTCACAAACTCACAATCAAGCCTGCTAGCTATCATAGATAGGAAGCAGTTGGCGCTGCTCGGCACCCTACGGACTAAGGATTGTATGTAATCATCTGGTTAAGTTGACCGGACATAACGTTTAGATGAAGTGCAAGAAAATGCTTGCTAAATTGAAGTAAATTAGAATTTTAAGTATGGGCTCCGAGAACCTTCACTGTCTCTAGTGGCTCTAATTATCTATAAAGATATTTTAATGCGTATCCTTCAGCCTCAATATTCTATTGTCGTTCATATTGACACCTATTCTGTAAGAGATTGCAAATAAAATCACGTAAGCAACATTTAAATAAAATTATTTATGTACCTGCTTAGTTTATAAGTCGCAGCCAAATTATCGAATTCGCCACATTCCATATCGGCAAGCGGTCTCAGAATGGTCAGTGGCACATCATAGCACATCCTAAAGTTACCCCGCTCTGTCAATTTTCTTTCACCGATTTTCAACTTTATTACAATAGTATAAAGTTCATATTCAATTGGGAAAATTTGACAGTTTGTGATAAGTTGAAGTGCTGGTAGCTGTTAGCTGGTAGAACGTCCGCTGCATTGTATAGCTTGGTTTAAGAAAGCAGGCACTCTTATCGCAGTTTAACCGTACCTTACCCATTTGGTTGGGGTGTCAAGATCTATTTATCTACTGCAAACAATTGAAACCTTCCGATGACATTTCGGTTGAACATTGAGCCAACAAAACTGTCCCGTTTTTTAAAACGGCTAGCTGTTTTGAGACGCGGCAAATTCTACGATTTGGCTGCTACATTTACATGACATAGCTATGGAACATTTTGTAGTCGTGATAAAGGTATTTTCCGAATTGACTGTTCATCAACATGATATCCGAATTCATCTTGATGGATTCATCTTTAAGTGCTATTGCAGTGATACATAGTGTCACTATCGTAAACCCAATAACGACACAAACGTAAGAGTTACTCTTAGTTAATGACGCTTTAGTCGTACCTAGTTGGAAAACTGTTGGGAGAAGCAGTCGCTGACGATTGACAAACGCGAGCGTGTCAGTAGCGCGCGCACTGACAGTTCGCGCGCTCGCCTCGGCGCCCGCGCATCGTACTCGTACTACGAATTATGTCATAGCGCGTTTACTTTCTTTACGACACAAGAAAAAGCAAGTGATTCGATAAATACATATGTTATTTTGAACACCGGACAAAATGGAGGCTAAAACAGAGGTTGGTATTTTTTTATATGTTTTAACGTCATTATACACTAAACAGCGATTTGCAATAAAAAAATAGTGTTAATTTTCTTTGCAGCATACCTTCGATTGTATATAATACATATTTATATTTATACAATATTTTTCTTGAATTATTCAAAAAAAATATGATAAATAATTTTGAACATCTAAATGTTCAAAATTATTTACAACAGCGATGTTAAAGTTGTATTGTATTTTCTGTGTAGTTTTTGTTTATGTTGGCCGGCGTTGCGATAGTGGCGCGTGGCCTCCTCCCCGCAACAAACTTATACATAATGAGTTCTTGACTATGTTGCCTTCAAAATTTGCTATAGCGATAACAAAAACCAAGTGTTTTAAATATAAATATGACTACAATAAAGGCATTCCGATGGGCTGTGAATTAATTTATATGAGTATGAGACTAGTGAATAAAATCCTTGTGTTCCGTCAATTTATTCTCTTAGATTGATGGTTTGATAACTCCACAATTGTTTTGTTGCATTTAGCGTTATTTGCTAGGGATTCTAAACTACGATACTGACTAGTGCTCTTCACTTCTTATCTGCGGTGCCTTACATTTTACGGGCCGTATTCGAAGTTAAGTTATTGCGCTCTTTGTACAATACTCCATTTGTGGAAAGAGCATTTAATAATACTAGACATAATAAACGGGTTATTAAAAGACTTTTACTAAATAAACCAATATAATCACTTCTACCTTCTCGGCATCACCATCAGTAATGTATTTTACGTTATCAGATGAAACCACAATCCTTAAAGGCTAATTAAAAAGTTTATTACTTTACCGAACAAGACCCTTTATTATAGCCATGATCACAAGAAGCCGAAACATCAAGTCAATGAACCTCTTCAGAAAATGTAAACCCAAGAATCCTGATTTTTTATCAGGATAACCATACATTATTGTTCTTATGACCCTGATTCTTGTTAAGTGCGGACACAGTTTGTGACCGAATGCATAGTATGTCTCTTAATTGATAAATCAGGAGTAAGTAATGTTTTAATAAATAAATCACGTTGAGAACCATTACTTTGCGATAACACTATTAAGTCAATGATTGTGTGGGTTTACTTTGCTTCTGCATACAAATTGATTGTATTTAATTAAATATTATGACTCAGACCTTGTTCTTAGGTATTTTTTTTTAATTTAATATATCCCTCATGCTTATATAAAATTTTA
This sequence comes from Phlogophora meticulosa, assembly GCA_905147745.2. Lineage (NCBI taxonomy): Eukaryota > Metazoa > Arthropoda > Insecta > Lepidoptera > Noctuidae > Phlogophora > Phlogophora meticulosa. The sequence continues at coordinate 2,100,981 of LR990517.1, read as the reverse complement.
CGTTTTAAAACTGTTTTGTTGTTCTCGCAAAAAATCTCCTCTATACAAGAACTTTAATAATATGATTGAGCTTTGATAACTTCTTTTGACTAAACGCTCAGTTCTCTCAACTGTATTATCTATCGAAAATAGCCTTGACTTTCATTACATTAAAAAAAAAAATGTGATACCTTAGAGAAATTCCGTACTGAAATTAATTCGCCCAATTCTAATAATGATGTCCAAAAAAGCACCTCACGACTCTGCCAACCTTATGTTTGACATTAACAAATTAAATAGCTCATAATGATAACAATCGTAACGAACCATTATTACAAAAGCAAATTTCAAACTCTTCGGACAGTTAATAAATTTTAAGTTTATTTATTTATTTTGGCCTGCAGCGTCCTGCACAGGGCATGTAATGCGTGTTTTAAAGTCATTGAACAATCCGAATGTTGCCGCAGGGTAAATGAAGCCAGGTACCCCTATAAAAATATACATCAGGGTATTAATATCAATTGATATTTATGCGGGTACAAATATTAATTGTTATTTTACTGTCTACTGAACTAGCAATTTTGCAAATTGATATTATTTTCGACGACCGATGTGGCGCGGCGGCCAAAGGTCCTCCGGAGACGCAGGAGGTAGCGGGTTCGATTCCCGCCCTGGGACAAATGTTTGTACGATCTACAAAGATTTGTTCCGGGTGTTCTGGGTATTTGCTATGTATAATAAAAAAATTATATCTATGCAATGTATTGTATTAAGTATATCAGTCATCTAATACCCATTTCACAAGCTCTGCTTAGCTTGGGGCTAGATGATGCTGGGTGGATTGTCCAGCATTACTTTTTTATTTATTTTGCGAAGTAGGTAATATCTCATCAGCAGTTGGGGGATTTGCATGTAACTTACGAGTACAACAAGCATTTTTCTTGGGACTACAAACAGTAACACTTACTTAGTAAGTGGCGATTTAAAGAGAACTATAAAATTAAACATAAATGCACAAATAAGCTCACGATTTTTTATGTTTACTCCTATTATCTGCGTAGTCTTTTCCCAACTATGTTGGGGTCGGCTTCCAGGCAAACCGGATACAGCTGAATACCAGTATTTTACATGGAACGACTGCCTATTTGACCTTCACAACCCAGTTACTGGGCAACACGATACCCCTTGGTAAGACTGGTTGTCAGACTTTCGGGTTTCTGACTACCCATAACTACTATGGAAGATCTACTAATGACAGCCGGGACTAACGGCGTAACGTGCTTTCCGAGGCACGGAGATATGTTACGGACGGTCACCCATCCACTGACTGACCTCGGCAAGCGTGCCTTAACCTTCGATCAACCCGTGCGGCTGTTTTTATTTTGCCACGAGTTCTTTCTATAACAATTGTCAATCATGTCAACCTATCGTTGCTAACTGCTGGACATAACCCCTCCCCAAGCGAGATCGGGCTCTCCGCTTTCCACATCCCGGCTGCCCCAGACATCTTTTTAAAGTCCAAGCCGCTCGTCTGCTCCAACGGCTGTCAGGATTTCGTCAAACATGGCTGGCCCACAGCCACTTTAACTTGCTCGCTCTGCAAGCTATGTCGATGACTCCAATTGTTCTCCAGATAATCTAATTTCGGTTCTTATCATACAAAGAAGCATGCTGAAAGACGGTCGACAGTCGCGTATCACTCGGTCTACTCCGTGAAGCTCGGTGTTGTATTGATTGGTAATATACCTATGTAATATAAATCATGTTGTATAATCAATAATAACGAGAAGAAATACACGAAATTGTGTACTGTGTAATGGAATTAAGTATCGTGTTTTATTTTCTTTGCTCTTTCTCTCGCTAGGTGTCAAAAAAAGAAACTATATTGTATAAATGATTTTTAATGTATTAATCATTTTTACTTTCGTCCGAAAATAATAATAAAGCCCAAGTTTCTTTTTCGTTTTCGGCAAAAAAAACATTTTTGGCTGTACACTATATTAGGGAATCTAGCTTGTCCAAATGCATGCCAAGGCCAATCTACCGCTTCTCGTAATGCTTCATTTATTTAGAGTAAGACCGAATTGGAATTTAAATTAAGAGTCCTTTTTAACCATTATTATCTAAACATATTGTTTTGATCTTTTAGTGATGAATATTTAATTGTTAATTCGTATTAGTTGAACCAGGAGAGGTACTCCATGTTCAAGATTTACTTCTTATTTCATTCATTACAAAGGTAACTTAACGATGATAAAATAATATGCATAAATGACTTAAAGGCTATTAAATACATTCAAAGAAATAAGAGCTCAAATATTTGTTACACACAATTCTACTCGTAAAAACAAGAACAGTTAAGTTAGGCGAGCCATGCGTCACCGCTGGACAAAAGCCTCGTTCCCCTAATTAAACTTCTCTTTTAAGACCTATAAACATATAGAAATCCAGTTCAACCTGCCTCCATCTAGGCCGTCGTTTCAGTTGATTTCATTCGAGCAAGCCTCGTCTTGACACCTGAGATAGCTCTTTAGTTAAGTACCTTTCGACTTGAATTAATATAAATCGCGTGTATTACTAATATTCTATATCTGTGATACACGTTACTTCAGTTCTAGTACATGAATAGGCCATTAAGAATCATTTATACGTCCTCCCAGTATCTAATAATCCTAGTTAATCTTTAAATAACAGCTCTGATTGTTTGATGTCCTCTTATAACACAATGTCTTGTCTCAGCTCTTATCAGTCTAAGATTTTTATTAATCCATTACTTGTTAAAACCACTTATTAAGTATGATAATGGTTCATCACACTCAATACAGGCACATGCTCAAGGTGATAACAGTATTGGTGCAGTATAAACCCTAGTAATATTTATTTTTGAATCAATTATAATACAAAGTTTACAAAGAAACCTTTACAAAGAAACAAGTACTTAAAGATGCTCGTACCTATTCTTATTTTAATGGAAAACTATCTTCTTGAACGTCTTTAATTAAAAATGGAATGGTTTGTTTGTTTTTAAAAGCCGTCTAGTTAGCTATTCAGACTTCTGTGAGGCTCAAGCCTCGAATCTCTCTTAGGCGCTGGACACACAGAAAAACGTAAGACGTAAAATATATAGCAGCATCGCGAAGCGTCGTGTCCGCGCCCTGTCTTTTCTATATATTTTGCGTCGCGACAGTTCTAAACATTTTGTGTGAAAGGGATGCGGAAGAGACATATGTCCGCGCCACGTCTGCGTCTTACATCTTTTCTGTGTGTCCAGCGCCGTATAGACCATTCTACCAATCTTCCAAAATGTCACCAACGGTGGTACACAATCTGTAACATACAGTAGCACGTGAATTTCAAAGGAGATGTCCGGGGATATTCCGCTAAAAAGTCTCTCTGAAGTCTGGTATTACAACAATTAGGCACCAATATAACATCACGTCTGAATCTCCCGGAGGCAGGAGGTTGGGCAGAGGTGCACCTAACACCCACATTACGCCAGTTATGTTTAATTCCCATGTATCAGGAGACGAGCCTAATGCCATCAATCGATACGTATAGGTACCACTTCGTTATATATTATTGTCTTATACCTTCTCGTTCCACTATCTATTGTTTCTAAAAGTTGTGACCGTAAACTACCCACGTGCCATTTCACGTGCTAATCGAATTTTTGAATCAAACGTGAACGATAAAATCATTAAAGCAACTAGTTTCTAGTAATTACATCCATAACGTGAAATACGGCAATAACAAGAATAATGCAATTACCATTATGACGTAATTAAGCTTGGCTAATTATTCACAATACACATCTCACATCGGTACCTGTACCTTAGCCTGTGCCTTGGCATAATTTTGTGAATAGTATAACTTTAGAACAATATTAAGATTTATAGCTTACCTTTACAGTACCCCAAGATTTAGAAGTCTGCGGGTACTGTAAAGGTCTGGTGAAGGGAAGCTTACAGCATACTGGCTGGCACAATACTAGTTCTGGCTTGGTTCGAACACTAAAGCGATTTGAAATTCGTTTCAAATTTAGAATGTTTCGTTTTTTTTTTGGTGTAAGGCAAGTTTGTTTTATACGAGCTAATAACCGCATATAATAGTCAAATCAAAAGTAAAATATTATTTAAATATATTAATCAGCGGAGCCATATTCTTGTCAGCACGTACTTAGATCTCTATCCGATACCCATGTATTATGTATCTATGTTAATTTAAAGCTATCATCATTCTTCTGTCCGCAAGCCAATTTATTTGAGGTCGTTATAGTCCTTGTCATCCATACCAATAACCAGGTGTTTTCGAAAAACATATGAATATTTATACATACATACTCAAGCCTTTTTCCCATGGGGGTAGGCAGAAACTACGTCCTTACAATATACCCCTTTCGCTTCGTCTACGTCATACAGCTGGTCATTAGGCACTTATACTTCCGATAATAAACATTTCTGGTACAGGATTCTTCGTTTTCTTTCAATAAAACTCGACGGAAATCAATTTCTTTAAAAGAGCATAACTTATTGATGCGGGCATGCGGCAAGTACAGACACAAACGTTTACATCGAAATAAATAAATAAATCTCACGCCCTATACAGAAAAAGAGATAACACATAAAGTATCAATATACCTGAGTATTAATATAAAAACTCGAATGTTAGCAACACCGTATACAATTATCCGGTGTTGCCAACATTCGTATTTGTGCGTGCAAACATCAACCAAAGTCAATTACAAATCATAATAGCCGTAGATAATATGTTTTCAACACCTGACGCCATTTTTCAAATAGAATTGTACGATGATATTTCTGCACTACGAGTATATATACTTTGATATTATAAATGAGAAAGTAATTCTGTCTGTATGCCTTTTCAAGCTTAATCCGATGAACCGATTCGTATGAAATTTGGTACGTGGATAGTTTGAGACCCTGGGAAGGACATAGGATAGTATTTTATCCACATTTTCGCTGACGAAGTCGCTGGCAAAAGCTAATAGTAATATTATAAAGACGAAGGATTTATATTCCTATAAGTTTGTAACAAATAAACTCAATAACTACTGGGCCGATATCAAAAATTCTCTCACCGTTAGAATGCTACATTATCCTTTAGTATAGGCTATATTTTATTTTCTAGAGTAGGTACTCTTTACACCGGGTAGAGGGTTGTTACAGTTCGAAAGGAAAACAACTAAATCCACGTCGACGTCGTACCGGGAGAAGTGTTAGTATTAAATAATAATTAGTTAACTATCAGCGATTATAATGTTTAGAGGAATGAATATCATACCTATTGCTAAAATGTATCCTAAGTGATTCTGTTGCGTATCTCAACATATTATTTAAAGATGAACATTAATGTTTGCCTCAAATAATAAAAACCGAAATTTTCAATTGTCAATTTGATTGTAGGTAAAAAATATAGTACCAATGACTAAAATCTAAACTGTATGAGTAACCATAATATGATACTTTTGTGGCTCCTAATAAGGCAAAATAACAAAAATAACCAAATCTCGAAGTTACCTCAAATCTAAAAATTGCTAATGACTTAAAACAACAACAAAAAATGTTGTACCCATTATTTTAAAACAACAGTTTTTGTAAACAAATCCATACGTGTATGCACAATTTCAACTCAATCAGTTGAGGATAACTGCTTTAAAATACAATTGCAAGTCTTGACCCACACAAACTATAATGGCAAGTTAAATGAAAGCTTGTAATAAGAGATAACTATTAGCAAATATGTCAATAAAAACGTGTTAAGTACACTATGATCTAAAAACAGAAGGAAAAAAAACACGTCGCATGATGCGGGAACTAATAAAAAACTATCTTTACGCGCGCTCTTCATCAAAAACCGATATACCGATACTAATATCTATTGTTTTCACTGTAAAGTAAGTCAAGCAAAAACTAACGAGGCCATTGCCAAACGCGACAGAACACTTGAAAGTGAGCAGAATAACAAAACTGTATACAGTTGCGACACTCTTGAGTGGCTAGCAAATATCTAGATAACTTACCGACATTTTAGGCAGACAAGGTGGAGCAATGATATCCGCAGGGCAGCATATAGTGACTCGAAGTGGAAAACCAAGGATCGAATGTAATGGCGGACGACTGCAAGAGCCTTAGAATAGTAATAATACTCTTTATTGTACACCATGAAAACTTACAAATAATGAGTTTGCATACATAGGTTGTTACAATGGGCGGCCTTATCGCTAAAAGCGATGTCCTCCAGAAAACCTTTGGATGGACTTGATAGAGAAGGAGAAAAGATATGTTGGTAGTTCGTGCTGTACTATTTCAACATATACAACACATCATCATCTGCCTAGCCTTTTCCGAACTATGTTGGGGTCGGCTTCCAGTCTATTCGGATGCAGTTGAATACCAGTATTTTACATGGAGCGATTGAGTATCTGACCTCCACAGCCCAATTACTGGGCAACACGATACCCCTTAGTAAGACTGGTTGTCAGACTTACGGGCTTCTGACTACCCGTAACGACGCCGACGGTCAAAGATCTACAAATGACAGCCGGGACCAACGGCTTATCGTGCTTTCCGAGGCACGGAGGAGTCTCAATATGTTACGAACGGTCACCTATGCTCAGACTGACCTCGGCAAGCGTAGCTTGCACACATACAACACATAACAGCTATAAATATCATTATGGAAATTAAATTAGGACATTGTCACATTTTCATGCAGTCCTTTGACCAGCACTGGGCCAATATACCCTGCTAGTAACACTGTACATTAAACTATTGATCTAATTATTAAGTGACCTTTAAAATTAAAAGCCCATTCAATATTATTTTACTTTAAATAGATCTCCATCTTGCCAAGGTCAGAGGTTTTATTAATTTATTACCTACTTGGACACTTAACACCACAATATAACGGAATGACTTGTAGTTTTTTTCTCGAACAGAGCGATAGTGTCATTGTTTAAACATTACTAATAGTTTTAATAAGAAACAATTGTTACTGGAAGTTGAAACTAGGGAGATCCCTGGACTGGGTTTGAAATGTTTGAGCATTAAATACAATAGATAAAACCGCCAGGTACCTGTATTGTGTAAGTTTGTTTGTGAGAAGGTACGTACATAAGGTATTTGTAAGATTAAAACAAACACAACATCATCATCATCATCCTCCTGCCCTTATCCCAATTTATTTGGGGTCGGCGCAGCATGTTTTCTTCTTCCATACATCTCTATTTGCCGTCATCTCAAGGACAACAAACCACATAAATAAAAACGTCAATACATACTCGTATAATATCATGTGTACTGGCCATCTTTAACATAACACGTCTTGCGCACACGTAATATTGATTTTAACCGCTCCACACAAAACTATGATTGGTAATTTAATGTAACTTACTGGTTAATAAAATGTACAGGATGCTATTTTGTGCAGATTGGCAATAAACTAATGTTGCTACCTCAATAATAATAATAAAATAGCCGTTTAATTCAGATCTTTTAAGTGATTACAATGCATTTAAAGCTTATCATAACACTGAACTCTTCAACTATTTAAATCTGTTGCTTGGTGATCTTTCCTAGATCTGTTTGCCAATCGGCAAAGGCCTCCTCCAACCTTTTCCATTATTTCCTTTCCTCTGCCACTCTGTTCCACCTGACGCCGGCCACCTGTCTAATGTCATTGACCTATGCTACCTTCCTCTTGCTGTCTCTGGGATACCAGAGGGTCACTCTTTGACTCCTTAAACTCAATAGTTCTAGAGAATTTTAGACACTGTTGTCTCCTGAATACTATTAATTCTCAGTTCTAAGTTCACGTTTTTTTTCGTTCTTAGCGTGAAGATGGCAAGAATATTGAGTTCACGTCATTGTTGTACAGCATGTGCGGCTATTGTCGCAATGTGCAATTACAGTTCGAAAGTGAACGCGACAATACCCCGCTCTCTCCAGTCTCGACAACAGACACACAATCTCAGTCATACTATATTATACGAAAAGTACTGTTAAGTAACCATATTTATCGTCTTCACGTAATACTAAAAGTATCTTGTTCCGTTCTTCGACACGAGAATAATAAAAAATATCAATATATTACGCTACTGTTCACGAGAACAATCGTTATTATAGATACCAATCAAACGTCTTGCCGCCATCTTTGATTTATGAATATGACAACAGCTGTTACAATAAAATAATACCAATAATTATTACTGAATGCAATCTCTTCAACCAATGAAATGACATATTTTGGAGACCGAGAACTCGATCTTGAATGTAATATCGTACTATATATAACTCGTTAACTATTTTCCACTCGTTAATTACCTAGCGTTTTACAAACTCAGAGCGAAAGTGATTATGAATTCAGAAAGTAGGTATGTATATTTGATGTGTACCGCCAGCCAATATAACACGCATTACTCAATTTTAACAGAGCATAAAATAACGTTAACTTCTAATATGGAAGCCGGGAAATTTAATTGGCGGAATATAGTCTTAATCGGTTTGATAAAATGTTGAAGTTTCGCAAACCATAAGTAGTCAGATTCCACGCTAATTTATTGCTAAATGTATCGTTCAAAAAAGAACCATTGTAAATTTGGTAGGTTGGCATATTAGGCAAAACATCCAATCAAGTCTTGACCTCAAAATAACCTGGTTTTACCGCTCCTTATGGCAAGGTACTCAGTTCAGAAACAACATCCATATTTTCCTTAAATTGTTGCAGACATTACAATGACGACAAGTTTTCTCCGTTATTCACGTGCATCACATCACCTTTTTTTTACTCAAAAAACGGTTTTTTAATAAAAATCAAGCGTCCGCCATCTCAAAACCAGTTTAAGTCGTTATCTTTCACATACTTTGTGTTAATAACTTAAGATAATAAAAACAAGCTCGTGTTGCATTAACATTTTGCCACGCACCACAATCCATAAAAGTGTATTGACAGCACTTGAAATGATAAGAGCACACGAAGAGCTCAAGGGTTTGGCCGCGTTTCTATGATAGAAGAGATGACACTCCTCACGAAAGACAGGGGTAACAATCTTATCTGCAAGAGAATGTGATGTTGACAACTTAGTGACATACGATAAGATTAAGCTTTCTAACATGTGTGCCTTCGATAGGTATAATGCAAGTTGAAATTACAGTCTGTTCATACATACATCCATAGACATACTCACGCCGTTTTCCTATGGGGGGTAGGTAGAAACAATAAAACGCTACCTGTAAGAGATCGTGACATACTCCTTTTGCTTCATTTACGTTTCAACGGCTGGGCATAAATACATGTGCGGATTGCGAAAACTACGTAGGTACCTGAGTTTTCTGAATAACATCACTATGTCCTTCTTGGGCGTCTGTCTCGGAGTTTCCAGTTTCTCCATGTTGATAGTTTATTGTTCAAATTTGCATACTTTTAATAGTGCATAATGTACTTGGAAATACTAAAGAGGTACCTATCACCTGATTTTTGTACCTACATTCATTGACTTCTGTTTTTATTTTTTTATTATCCACATACAGTAGTACCAACACGCTTACTTTTTATACATTCTAGTGGATGCCAACATAAACTCATTCGAGTTTTATCCGCCACCAACATCATCGTATACATAATTAAGAGAAAAAGAGAATAATATAACCACTTAAGTAGGTAATTAGGTAAAAAATATAAACATCTATTCTGTTCTTTATTCAGTTAGAGATGACCATTTATTTATTTCTTTAAAATGATATAATTATTAATATATGAAGAAATAAAATGAAATATACAAAGCATCTAAAAATTCATCCGCGTCGCTGTCAACGGGAAAAGTGCCCAGAAGGCTGGCAGCGTTGCCACGTTTAATGGCAATGGCAATCAGTTAGATGTTCATTTAGGTAAACTGTCCCCTTCTCTCAAATCCTTGTACATAGTGCATATCGCAGGTTTCCATTGCATCCGCTGCGAATGCTGTTGCGTCATTTTAACCTGCTTTCGGGTAAACCCGATACAAGAAATGCTGTCAGTATTTTATTCGCGTTGAAGATAAATTATTACGAAACGGAAACATGTCTGTAATCATGGTCAATCAAATGATATACTTTGAAGTCTGCGTCGCCAAATGATAGCTCTTGGAATTGAGCAGGTTTTATTACCTAAAGCTCGTTTCTGGGTTCCGTACCTACATGGTACAACCGAAACCTTATTTTTTGAGGAATTACTAGTGATTATTGAGTTTGAAATGCAATTAAAATGCTATTTTTATTGTAATAAGAACCGAAATAGGGAATTAAATTGTGGAGCTACTTTTAACAAAAGATTGGTTAGGTAAGGGACGTGGAAAGGCGTTGGTATTACCTCTTATACTTAGTTACTTTATTACATGTTAATATTTAAACGTAGGATCTTATCACTATTAACTATGCCAGTTACCTACTCTTTAGTTACCCTATTGTTAGCTGAGACCTATTAACAATCCAGAAGAGATTCATTTTCATAAAATATTTTTTTATCATGTAACTGGGGTGCTTATACTTAATACTTTCTCATCCATCAAATTAAAAATAAATATTTATAATTATACGGGTTTATAAATATAAACAATAATAATATAAAACTAACTATATACTTAAAATACAAAAAAAAAGCCGACCAAGACACTCAGGCCTCCAAGTACTCCTCCGCATCGCTGTCATCTGGAAACGTGCCCAAAAGACTGGCAGCATTGCCACGTTTGATGGCAATACTCATTCTTTGGGCAATCCATCAAATGATTCAGTCTAATGATATGAATGTCCGATGGCCCAGTGGTTTAGGCCTCACCTCTTGTGCACGAGGTTGTGGGTTTAAATCTGGGCAAGTACCAATATGACTTTTTCAATTCATATGTAAGCACTTTTTAAGTTTATCTTGGACATCACTGACATCAGCTTAGGAAAACATCTAAAGGAAAAATGGACTTACATGTAATTAATATAAGTATGAAATCGCCAATCCGTCTTGAGCGTGCGTCAAGCGTGGTGATTAACTCGTGCGTTCTCTGTGATAAAAGACGTCTTTACCCTGCAGTGGGACAATAACAGGCTTGTATTGTATTATTTAAATTTATTATAATAAACTAAACAATCAGGTCCCTGGATTGATTAGTTTATTTGTATTAGCTTTTGCATGAATGTCAGAATTCATGGACTTTTTTTGTGGTATCATCTGAAAAAGTACCGCAGAAGAAATATACAAGCCAGCTAGTTATTTTTTGCTCATTAGAAGACCTTATTAAACGCTTTGTTTTACAAAAATGACTTCTACAACATTGTGTTTAATGCTAAATTCAAATAAGAACGAAGATCGACAGCCTTCGGTCTGTTTTGCTGCAATCCGTTTACCTTGACCCACTACACCGGCGCAGTGGAATACTGCCATGTTATCCAAATAAATTATTCTTAATGCGTTTTAATAGTTACGCATATCTACGAGTTTTAAGGATAAACACTGCAGGTATCGCATATTGAGTAACTCGATTCTATAACAATTTACAAATACTAGTTGCGGTTTTCCTTTAGAGCTGGTAAAACAATAATGTGAACTACATTCCTTGGGACTAGACTTACCTACCTACTGCTACGGGTAGGTAACACATTCCATGATGGGATTCTGACCTAATAACATAAACTCTCCACTCAAAGCAATTTACTTTGCAAAATTATGAAATGGCTGTAGATAGAACGAACATCTTGGACAGTAAGATCAGAACCGAATTCGCAAAAAAGTATGCGCTCCTCCGATCATTTTCTCTTTCTCCGTTCCTATTACTTGAGACTTTAAACATAACATACGAAATGTGGGTGTTACTATAGTTGCCCAACCCTTCGGTGAATACAAACGTGATGTTGAAGTGTTCGTATTTAAACCCATTTTCAGAAATAATATAATATATCATTGAACGCGTCCCCGTACGGAGTCGCCAAGGAGTCGAACGCAGTCCAGAGCAGGATGCACTCCAATGTTATATCGCACATAATTGAGTCACAATAGGGACGGTGATAGGTTACTTCCATTCTTATTTCCATTGCATTATCTCATTTGATTGGAATGAAAGTCCTCAGAACCAAAAGGACACGAGTCACAAGTATTGTATTGTATGGAGCCAACAATAAGAAGCATCAACATGCCAATATATCTTTGTGGTAGGATTTATAAGATGTTTGCAGTCATAAATTAAATTACGTAAGGTTTTAAAAGTCATTTATTTCGCTAAAACAGAATACTTATTCGACGACACAATTGGCGCAGTGGTTGAGCCATCGGCTCCTGCGCCGCGTGTTTTGGGTTCGAACCCCGCACGGAAAAAATATTTGTATGACAGGTAATTGTTCCGGGTCTGGCTGTTTGTGTATGTGAGTTTCAATGTTTGTAAACGCGCCCACGGTACAGGAGAAATTCCTAGTGTGGGGCAACGTTTTTTGTAAAAAAAAAAAAAAAAACTGTAATTCACTTATGATGAGAAACACAGCCAGGGTTATCTTTCAAGCATACATATAAACGCTATCGGAACGGTGTGTTTAAAGTTAGAAGTACGAGGTGCATTCAATAAGTACTTAGCCTCATCGTCAGAGGGCGCTGTAGTTTCAAAAGAATTTTACCACAGTGTAGCACATTCTTATTTGATTCTTTTTTCAAATTTTCATTCCAATCCCTTCATTTGTTTTAATTTGACAACTTATGGAAGCGAACGTGTCGATCATTTTTTTACAAAAATGGAAAAAGAGCAATATCGTTCGGTGATTCGATTCCTATTTTTGGAAGGGAAAACGCGCATCGAAATCAAAGAGCGCTTGAATGCTGTGTACGGTAACTCTTCTCCATCGATGGCCACCGCCAAGAATTGGTTCAACGAGTTTGCACGTGGCCGTACGTCGGTTTTTGATGAACCACGTCCAGGTGCACCGAAAACAGCTGCTACGGAGGAAAACATTAAAAAAATCCATGATCTCGTATTGGCAGATCGCCGATTGAAGGTTCGAAAGCTAGCTAAGACTGTAGGCATTTCAGAAGGAACAGTGCATCATATTCTTCACGAGGAACTCGGCATGAGAAAGCTGTAGGCGCGATGGGTGCCGCGTTTACTCACACCGGAAAACAACCGCAACCGTGAGACCACATCGGAGACATGTTTGGCGCTGTTTAAGCGGAATCCAGCGGAGTTTTTGCGTCGTTTTGTGACGGTCGATGAAACTTGGATCCACTGGTACACACCAGAGACCAAGGGGCAATCAAAACAATGGATCCAGACCGGGGAACGTGCTCCAAAGAAGGCAAAAACTGTAAAATCGGCCGGAAAAGTTATGGCCACCGTTTTCTGGGATTCACAAGGTGTGATCTACATCGATTACCTCGAGAAGGGTAAAACAATTACAGGGCTTTACTATGCCGATTCGACGCCGAATTAAAGAAAAACGACCCCATCTGGCGAAGAAAAAAGTGCTGTTTCACCACGACAACGCACCGGTTCACAAGTCTGTCGTTGCCATGGACAAATTTGTAGAAATTACGCTACAAATTGCTGCCCCATCCACCGTATTCTCCAGATTTGGCCCCTTGTGACTTCTTTCTGTTTCCTAATCTGAAAAAATCACTCGCCGGGAATAGATATGGATCAAATGAGGAGGTCATCGCCGCCACGGAGGCCTATTTTGCAGAGTTTGACAAAAACTATTTTTCGGACGGGTTAAAAAAGTTGGAACATCGCTGGGCTAAGTGTATCGAACTAAAAGGAGACTATGTTGAAAAATAAATTGCCACTTTTCCACAATTTTCGTTTACTTTTTGTAGGCTAAGTATTTATTGAATGACCCTCGTATGTACAATATTGTTAGTCATTAACTAATCATTATGTTATTAAAATAAACTATCCTAAAATAGATTGAGATTTCAAGGTTTTTTTTCACGTCCATGGTCTGACTTGGAAAAATTGGATGATCTCTTGCCAACAGAGTTGTAATGTTAAACACTCTCACATCAAAGCAAACAACAAATATTTTCTTGAGAATTAACAAAGCTCGAATTATATCTTCTTAATATATACAAAATTACTTGTCACGTTGTTTGTTCACTATAGACTCCTAAACTACTGAACCGATTTTAATGAAATTTTGCACAGTGTGTGTTTTGGCATATTAAATGTTTTCCTATAATAAGTTCCATACATTTCTAACAGATGGCAGTGTAACTTAACTTTGAGGCGGCACGAAGTTCGCCGGGACAGCTATTTATTATAATTATATAATTAACGCAATAAGAATGTTGAAATACATTACCAAATATTATATTGGCACAAAAATGCAAATTCCTACCTACATTCAGAAGAGCATGTATTGCTTAATCCGTTCTAATATAAAAATGGTATCCTTTGACAGCATACACCCACATCATATTGGCAAATATTCAATCTTGCGTAAAACAGAACGGTCCAAAAATGGTGTTTATGTTATTTTGCAAGAAAACATATTATGTGATTCCTCTCCATATTTAATAATAAACCAGTATTGCATCGGCTTCCAGTTACCTGAACAGTTCAACTATATATGTACATTTGTATATAGCTAGTTGTGCCCGCGAGTTTACACGCGTTTACAATTTAACAAAACATGGTTTTTTTTTCCCTAATTTATTTATTTAATACTATAAGCACACAAATGTACAGACGCGGACTGAATGCCATAGGCATTTTCTACCAGTCAACATTTGGGTGATGCAGAGACAAACAGTGGCAGGTGCAATTTCTTAAAAGAAAAGGGAAAATAATTCTAATTCTTTTCCTAAAATACAAGCAGCCTAGGTTACTCCTTACTACATCAGTTATCTGCCCGTAAAAATCCAGACATAATCGGTCGAGTTGAATTTGATCAAATTTCATTGGTTTTAATTTTTTTATAGTTAGTGTTTTAACGGAACCTCGTGTCCGTCTCCACAGTGATGGTGTCACATGATAGATGTATCAACATGTAGACTCGCTCTGTTTTTAAGCTGTGATTTCTTGTGTAATAAGTAGTGTCCAATAAAATATAGATTTTCAGCCAAAAAGAAGCTTTCGCTTTAGTCATATTTTCGGACGAAAACGAATATGACTTAGACATAAAACAACCCACTGTACCTACACTGAAATATTGTTTTTTTTACATCTACGGGGAGAAAGAGCAAAGGTATAATTTTGATACTTTTGATCAACCTACCTGACACCGAGCAGCAATTGACAGATTACGTAAGAAAAGAATAGAAATTTTTCAACAATGTAATCTTGCTGACAGGTTGCTGAATTATACCGCCTGTTCAAAAGATTATTATCCATTGTAGCAACTGCCATAATACTGTTACATTGTACCGGTATCGTATGAGTGTCTACTTTCATTCTTCTATTACGAAACTATCTGTTTGTGAGGCACAACGCATAACGCGTCCGTCAAGGTAAGGGCTGGCTTCCTTCCTCTTCCTTTTGTGGTGTATTTGACCTTGATCAGTGCCTCGGTAGGGTCTAAAATGGCTCTGGTATCCTCGGTTTTATTTCCCTGGTGTTTTTAACTTTTCTTAATGTTAACTACTTAAACGATACAAGTATCAATGTCCTCAGCAACTAAGAAAATAACCGGCCAAGTGTGAAGATGAACTCTGAAGAGTTTCGAATTCCATATTAATTTTATCGACGGAAAAAATAAATTTGCTTTATAGGAATTCTCAGAGAAACTGTAAGACATAGTAACGTATTTTTGCGGTTGTTACCAAAAGTATCTCAGATCCCACCAAGTATTTTGTATTGAGTTAGGCAAAGATAACTTAGAATTGTTTATATATCAACAATGTAACTTGATGTGTGTTATTTATAACAAAAAATGAAGTCAATTAAGTACCTACTCATATTTATGAAACGTATCCGCTCTAACAATGCGCTCAAGCGGCCCACAGTGGTCGCAGACGATTCATTCCAGTAATTCAATTGTGATCATTATTGTCACATTCGTATTGAATCACTCACTGCCTCATTAGATTCCTTGTCATTCATTCATATGCTAAACGCCTCTCGGCTTTTTTCCTTGAGTTTATTTACAAATGCCAACGAACTTTTTTGACAACACAATCACTACTTATGTATATGACAAAGATTTTGCATTAATAAACTGCATACAATACAATTTGAAGTTTTTTTAGTCGGTTAAAAAACATACTTTTGATTTGGGGTTCGGGAATCAGGCAATGTAATAATAATCCTGCCCAAAATTACTGTTGTGATTAAGAGAGTCAGCGGCGCGTTGCGCAATTGTCTATAATTGCTCCGCGACTTGACCATAGAATCCAGTTGTTACCAGTTCGGCTCATCGCATGCATCAGTTGGAGGAATTCGAGACACGGGTTGCCCCAAATTTGGCACGATAATTGCTCTTCCACTTAGTTTTAATTAAGCCTACGATCTTTAATAAAAGATTGGACACAATGCTCTCAAGTTTCACTTATATTTAGGTTGTTCCGATCATGCGCACGCTTCAAAGAAGTTGAGTAAACGTATTAAATTTATAGTATTTTGTTTTAGCTCCGCAAACGATTCACGGCTCATTACCCGCAGGTTATTTCTTTAACGCAGTGTTTTGTTTTACCCGACCTTTTCTTATGAACTCTGAAAAAGCGCAGACACTTTCGTTTTGGCAACATTAAGTATATTAGATACTTCACTAGCTTCAAGTATAGAATCTGTGTTCTACACATATTGTGTAGGTGCCTACACAAGGCTTTCCGTTTATTTGGTTAGATTGTTGTAATTACCCACAGACCAGTATCGACTGTTCTGTGGTTGTACCAGTACTAAGTAATAATCGTATTAGGACAAAATATTATCTTACCGCCGCGCGCCGCCGCCGCCGCCGTCGCCGCAGCGATAATTAGACTGGGAACATGCTTGTGGTTCCCGAAACATGCGACGACAAAGCTATAGGTACTTCTAATCTAATATTATAAAGAGGTATTTGTTTGTAAGTTTGTACGTCCCTACGTAAAAACTAACAAACAAATACCTCTCATGTTGACATGTTAATAAAGTTTGAAGGGACAAGGATGATATCCACGCTGACGAATTCGCGGCCGAAGTGATAATTGAATAATTACCTTATTTTAATATTTTTATTTTTTCTAATAATAAATAATAATAAAATAATATCTTTTGAATGCAAAAAGAAAATCTCGAGATATTCAAGCTCAGAATTTTATTTAGGTATTTTACTTGTTGTCTAAACCTTGGAGGGTCCTCCAAGGTTTAGGCAACAAGTACTTCTAATCTAATATTATAAAGAGGTATTTGTTTGTAAGTTTGTACGTCCCTACGTAAAAACTAACAAACAAATACCTCTCATGTTGACATGTTAATAAAGTTTGAAGGGACAAGGATGATATCCACGCTGATGAATTCGCGGCCGAAGTGATAATTGAATAATTACCTTATTTTAATATTTTTATTTTTTCTAATAATAAATAATAATAAAATAATATCTTTTGAATGCAAAAAGAAAATCTCGAGATATTCAAGCTCAGAATTTTATTTAGGTATTTTACTTGTTGCCTAAACCTTGGAGGACCCTTGAAAATATCATGTAGTTACTTGTAGGTACTCATGTAAAATCTTATTTACGATACCATTCCGGTTTTCACCAACTGACTGACTTAAGTTTCGTGCAAAAATATTACAATTGTACCGGTGAGCTGATTGTTTGTATCTGCATATATTATTAAGTACCTGTTATGAAGGTCAGTTGGCTTCTCAATGAACACACACTTTCTGTAATAAATAAAGGACATAATACAATTTAAAGCTCCAGATTCCATTCGATTGAATGTGTTTAAATTGCAAGGCAACCAAACCATTACGCTGCCTGTCCATCGAAGCGGATTGAGAAACGGAGAAATATTAACCAATAGGATTGCATAAAATCTCCGCTTCGGGACCGTGGACGGGGATCATTGGTAAATATTTCTCCGTTTCTCCGCTCCGCAATTTTTCTCCGTGCCTTTGGATAAGCAGCCTAATGGTTTGGTTTCCCGAACTTATTGATTTTCTTCCTACACTGAGATCGCGTATAAACTGGTCCACCGTAATACAGTTTGTACTAGTATGGGTAACAGGGACAATCTGTTTCTAAACCCACAACCATAATTTTATCGTATTTTTCATTAGTCTTAACAAAAAGCGGTCGAGAAGTTTCTATTTTTTAAATCAGCCAGTATTTATGTTTCCGAGATCAAAGAAGATTGTAGGTATACCGATAAGTATACATACATTGTCAGGAAAAAACAAAGTTTCTGTAAATGATGGGTGATGAGTTTAAAAAAAAATTGTGTAAAGTTGTAGCAACAGTTTTACAAATAAATAAGCTTTTTTTAAGTATTGTATACCTATACCAAAGTATTGTGGAGGACTCTCCATTGGATACAAATATAATGGTACAAATAAAAAGCCTAGTTTGTTGGAAATCACCCTGGTGATCGTATTTTAATAGGTATTGATATCAACAACTAGACGTGTGTCTGTTGATTTAGAGAAACGAAATGTCGATACGTGCGACTGAGAAACACTTATTGAAATTGACGTACACTACATATACAAGGTCACGAAGGGTCTTGGAATAAATCTATCCCTAGACCCTCCATGATGTTGTTTTCACACTTCTGGATAACGTAGTTAGTTCCAACCACAGAAATCTTAATAATCTGCAAAAATGCCTTATTATTAAGATTTCTATGGTCCCAACTAAACTTATTCACTTTGTCCATAGAAAACACCAGTATTGTATGATATGAGTACCCTTTGGTCTAGTGGTCCTAAGTGCGACTATTGAGCGTGAGGTCCTTTGGGTTCGATTCTCAGTTTAGGCAAAGTGTTATTGAGATTTTCCAACATACATTTTTGAAATCGGTCCAGTAGTTTTTTGAGTTTATTCGGTAGAAACATACAAAAATACAAATCTTCCCTATTTATAACATTAGTGTAGATTTAAAACTAATTTTGATTGACTTATAACTTAGGAACTTACTTAAGATTTTGAAGAAAACAATCGGGCTAGGGTGCCAACTTAGTTGTAATTTTTTGCAATTGCTGAACGTACTTGTATTTTCTTTCAGCGACGACCTTTTATAATCTAAATGTTTTTTTCCTTTTTTCAGAGACTTCCGTATCCAAAGGCTGTGGGCTTTATAGTAACAAATGAGTTCTGCGAACGATTTTCATATTATGGAATGCGAAGTAAGATATTTTCTTTTTCCTTTTAGTTGTAGATCTAATTTTAAGTTAAAACTTAAATATCACTGCAAAGCAAAAATAAAATAACAAGCATAATAATAATTAACATTACCTTTGTTTCCATGTGTGCATAGATCATAAGGTTGGGTAACATGAACGTTTTTAGAAACCAATTTGCAGAAGTGAATGATATTTGGCACGCCGCGCCGTTGCTGAACATTGGCTGCTGCGCTACGTGTCGCGGGTTCGATTCCCGCACGAAACATATATTTGTATTGCCTACAGTTACTTGTTCTGGGCGTGGCTGTTTGTGTATATATGTTTAAATGAACCGCGATACAAGAGAAATACCGAGTTGAGGGCAATGTTAAAAAAAAGCAAAACAGTATAATTGAAACTGTTTTGCACACAAACTTAACGTAGAAAAAAAACAAAGATGTATGTTATATCTCCGCTAGAGATAGGAGTCCAAATCACTGTATCGAAGTATTCCCCATGTCGGTGTTTTAAATGGCAGAACTGACTGGAAACAGGATAAAAAAAATAGATGTCTTGTCTGTACAACACTTGCAGCAACATTACTTAATTGTCATAACCTAAACTATGCATGCAAATTAACATATGTATTTCTGTGCACAAATGAAGTCAATATTTTCATTTTTCATGCAAATTGAGCGACACGTGCAAGCAGCCAGCACGTACGCCTTAATGACACTGACAGCCAGCACACGTGTATTCGGTACCAAGTTATAACAAAGAGCATCGGTTCCAAGCCAGTGGAGGGCTATGATTTATTTATTAATGTTTTAATAGAAATACATACAGTTTTATTGCACTACGTATTCGTAGGTATCAGTCTGAAACGTGCTTGCGACTTTTTTTTTAGAATGGGCATCTCGCAGTTTATACTTCAGGGATATTTACTGCTTAACCGAACTTTCCTGTGGGGACTTCATTAGAAATTAAGGCCTCCAGCTAGGGCGTACAAAACTTAAAAGCTAAGCGACCAATCGCTAAGGGGTTACGAGTCTCGGCTTAGGACGTCGCTGGGAGAGGACAGCAAAGAGATGGGCTGGATGTAATAGATATATTATTATGGGGCTAATTTAAACAACTAAGGGCTCAGCTACGCGGGCTCGCTCGATCAAAGGGTCGGGGGGAGGTTTTTCGATTTCATAAGCCCCTCGTAATTATAGTCTGCGAACTGTCCTTGTCACCCTTTGTGTTGGTGACATTGAAGGACACAACTGCAATTATATTTTATTTTTTAATAAATAAATATAATTAAATTGCAGTACGAAAACCCGAAAAGCAACAAGGAAACGTTTGTTAATTTTCTGTAAACCTTGAAACTACTTTGCATGAGGATTACTTTCAAGGCTCATTGTGTAAATTCCTAAAATTATTATTTCAGTTTTATTGCGAATGTTAATTTACTTCATCTGCGCCAGCGACTTTTTACTTATAACTATATTACAATAATTAATATTATTGCTATTCGTTGATACTACTACTTCTATTACTACTTCCCTTCTTTGATACTACTGTGGATCGACCAGCCTACTTCAAATTGAGGTATATTTCATGCTTATTTCGCCACCTAACATTCTTTTAGTATCTAATCAGTAACGTTAGGCGCGCCTAATTGATATTTAACAACACACAACGTATAAAGCAAGCAGGTCTGAAAAGCCATTTTCTATGCACATATTTCGACCTACTTAACAAAAAAATTAACAACACTATCGTGTGACATGTATGTCGTATTTCACCATCAACTGTTTTTTATCGATAAAAACATAAGGTAATACATATTATTATGCACGTAATGTTAACAATAAATCTACACAACTACAAATGTACCAATGCTTTGCGATTGGTTACGGATTGTTTTAGCGGCTATGAAACGTTCACTGGAACTTTTACTATTGTTACAAGTGATTGATATTGTTGTTAGTAACGCTTATTAAAGTAAGTTAGTAACTTCACATTAAAATAAATAAAAAGAAATAGAACTAATTCCAAATCCTGTAAATCCACTTTCCGCTGCAGGAGACCTGCAGGTCCAGAGCCCCAGGTACGGACAATCAGGCTTATTCACTTTTACCTTTTAAATGCTGTGTAATATACACCAAAAAGGCATAAGTACATAAGGCCGCGGAAATTTGTGGACCATGGTAGATTTATGGTATAATGAAAGGTACATATTGCCTTAATTTCCTATGAAAAGACTTGCTTTTTCCACCTTAGTATTAATTTCTTTATAAACTATCTTGCTGTATAAATGTCTGCATACAATATACCCTGAAAATGTCTCAATTGTGGGTTATAAAAAGTTATAAATAATTAAAGAAGCATAAATTATTTCTGATGAAAATAGGATTCACTCGCATGTCGTATTTTATATCTACTTATTATAAATCTACTCAACATTGCAACTGCTTAACAAAAACATTTAAGCACTCATCAGATGCAGATCCTTAACATTTTACATCCAAACAATGTACAACCCATCATTTTTATCTAAATAGACTATTGTACTGTACACCAACGATAAGAGTAAAAGAATGGCAAATAAAAAACTTAATTAAATAACGTAGGTCTGTACAAGTCTGGTACGCACGTCACCATCGGGAACTTGACGCAACTTGTTACGAGCTACACACAATGGTAAATTTAAGTAGGTATTTCCTTTTTAGACATGCGACATCTAATCAATCTCAGCGACAAGAAATCTATTTATACTAATGTTATAAAGAAGTCACATTTGTTTGTAAGTTTATATGTAGGGGGTAATTTCCGGAACTAAAGATCCAATTCTAAACATTTTTTCACAGTTATAAAGCCACATTATTCCTGAGTGCTATAGGCTATTATCATTTTCAAAACTACGCTGTTTAGGAGGCGGAGGGGATGTTAAAGTTCGAAGGGAATTGTTGGAAGTTCACGCGGGCGATGTGCTAGTACACACGGCTACATATCACTCTATACATTTCCGATATAAGCTGACCCCTTATTGTATAGGAATTCCATACAATTAGAGGTTAGCTTATACTGGAAATGTATAAGTAGATTGATATGTAGACTTGACTTGACGACCGATGGTCCGCCTGCGATGCAGGAGGTTGCGGGTTCGATTCCCGCCCTGGGACAAATGTTTGTACGATCTACAAAGATTTGTTCTGGGTGTTCTGGGTATTTGCTATGTATAATAAAAATTATCTATCTATGTAATGTATTGTTTTAAGTATATCAGTCATCTAGTACCCATAACACAAGCTCAGCTTAGCTTGGGGCTAGATGATGCTGTGTGGATTGTCCAGCATTATTTATTTATTTATGCAGCCGTGTGTACAATATAAAACAACTCAATCTCAAGCGGAGTTGCGATCTACATCGCAATAAAATATTTCGTATTTCATGGACAGTTGCTGTGGATGTTGTGGTGTAGTCCATCGGAATGTACAGAGGCCAGCACATCAAGCTACTCGAATGTGTCAGATTTCTTTGATTCTTTTTCAACTTTATCGCGATAGAAATAAGGTTCATGTTCAATTGGGAAATTCTGACACTTTGGGGTAGCTTGATGTGCTGGCGTCTGTACCCTTAATGCTACATATACTCGTGAATGAAGCCATACTGTTACATAGGTATATTCTTGCCATCATTTTATGTTTTCACGTTATTTTATTATAATGATGTTAGGCCAGCTGCTGCAATTTGTTATCAGTTCATATTTTTATTATCAATGCAACACTTTTTTCTAAACAATAGAATGAGAAATCACATCTCAGTTACTTAGGTATTTAGAAAGATTGGTTAGGGTAGCAATTGTATTTTATACCATTACCGTGTCCTTTGGAACGTATTTGAAAGCCTACTTATCTTGAAATTAAGGGGCGGTAGTTTTCTGTTTTCACAAATGCCTCAAAGAAACCGCACTATTTTTGCACTGCGTAACAGTGTAAAACGGCAATTGGAAAAAAGGTTTTCCACGCAGTGCGACCTTGTACCTAAGTTCATCATCCTCTTGCCCTTATCCCAATTAATTTGGGGTCGGTGCAGCATGTCATCTTCATCAATACATTTCTATTTGCCGTCATCTCAGAAGTCACCTCCTTCCTAGCCATATCATCTCTCACACAATCCATCCATCGTTTCCTGTGTCTACTCTTGTAACTCTCTACATTAATACTCAAAAGTTTCCTCACAACATGATCATCATTCCTTCGCATCACGTGTCCATTCCATGACAACCGATTTCCACACAATTTCTCCGTCACAGGCGCCACTTTCAGACTTCCTCTTATATACTCATTTCTTATTCTATCCAATCGCGTAACAGACATCCCCCTTAGCATTCTCATCTCAGCTGCACGCTCAACATTCTGATCCATACAAGACAGCAAGTCTAATCACTGTCTTATAAATCTTCCCTTTAATTTTAAAGGGAACGTTGGAGTCGCACCTAAGTTATAAAAACATATTTAGGCATTACATCAAGGTATTGCCTTGTGTAAATGAAAACGGGCATAAGTAAAAAACAAAATAGTTAGGCACGCCTACGACGAAGTTAATAAAATCAGTATTGTTCAAGATCAAAAATAAAGTGTAACATTATGCTCTCCAGACGGTATCTTGAGGACTCGGGATTATTTAAAATAGAAAAGATTTACAAGCGCTGTAAATGAAAACAAACAAGAAATGGATAAGATTTTAAATCGTGTTTCTCAGGCCAATTTCTTTTTTCTTCTAAATAACTGTAATCAGTTCAGAGCAGACACGACTATCTTGGATTAAGTAAAAATCATCATTATGTTTCGTTTCTTTGAGAAATCAGTTCAGACTAACTGAGACTAATGCGACAGATTAGTGTTTCGTATGAACATCGTATAATGACACGACAACTTTAAAGTTCCTTATCATAGACACATGCATCAGAGACGTGTAATTGTAGAGTTTTGGTTATTATCTGTATATGTAATGTCCGTGTGCATTCGCGTAGTTCCGTCTCCTTGATAATGTCTTGTTTATACCTACAGTAATTATATGGACAGAAGCCTTCTGAAATTAGTTTCAATAAAATATGCAAGATCAGACCAGTGTCTGAAAGTGCATATTTTGTCAAGTGAATGCAATGTATTGTAATGTATTTTAAAAATTATTTCGATTAATTTCTGTAGCTTGTTGAGATAACGCTGTGCTTGTTTTTGACCAATATTTACAGAAAGACAATTTCGTCTTAGAGAAAATACTGGGTGCCGTTTTATTTAACTTTACACCGCACTAGAGTAAGAGTGTACAGGTAAATGATAGTCAAACCTTGAGAGGCTAATAGGTTAGAAGTCCATCTATCACTATGATTATGTCAAATAATTATTTCTTTAAAAATGCTAGGTTTTGTAAGTAACACAGAACCTCATAAAATAAAGTTTATGCTTAGTTATCTATAAGTATAAATATGACAACTGCTTCTATGCAATTAAAACAATACTTAACATGATTTATGTAAAATGTATATTCATTAATTATCTACATGAAATGCAGTCAAATTGTTGTGCTCGTACAAGGTTCATGACAGGCGCTGGAACTTTAAAATGGTAATATAAATAACCATTAGTTACCTCATCAGTGCAGTAAATATTTGAATTTATACTCGTGGTACTACTACTAGAAACACCTATGAAACTATTCCCACAACGACATGTATAATGACGAGCCGCTTTAGTGACTGTGACTCGTAAGTCGAGACTCCATATCAAAACATTATGATGATAAAATAAAAACAAGTTTAGAAGTACTTTCATTTTCGTACTGGCTTTACATAATGCCCAAATTACGTAACAACAGGCCATATTTGCACTCTTTTCTTATGTCTATGATTGTCCATTTATACTTCTTTGTAAATAGAGGATAAATTACCGTTTGTGTAATCTTGTACGTTTAAGACTTCTCAATTAACATCGTCATTAGTGTCATTCTGGAGCATTTTGATGAGTAGCGTGTACGCAAGGCTGTTTACAACGCCGATATTTACGTTTACTAGTTTTTCTTGTCAAGACTCCTCTTTATATGTTGCATAAGAAGCTTTAGGGAAGCAGGTCGACAATTCTACCTGTCCCCTTTTTATACGCGTCTTGTGAGGTATTCGCAGTTAATAATAAACCGACTAGGGTTAACTAATTTAATAACACACGTTAAGGTCACGGTTACACTCTAATCTAAAGCTAGTAGAATATAAAGTGAACTTATTTTATACCGAACGCGTGTCTCGCGTCGGGCGACGAACCAGACTGTTCTGTGCCTTGGGAAGAGAACCTTCGTAATCCCTTTTTGTGTTACCACTTGACAGCGCGTCGGTGTTTATACATATAAGACGCGACGCCACGTATACTCATGATACGTGACGCCACAAAGCCTATGCCTGATTCGGCTATAGGTACACTAAAGTCAACGTAAAACAATTATTGTTACAGATCTATAGTTCTATTAGTGATCCGTTTCCAATTGCAGGCATATAATTCATCTGTATGCTTACGTAGTTACTGTAATTTTCATTATGGATCTGTTTCCCCTCTCCATTTCCATTCCTTTCATGAATATGTCATCTGCAGTATAAGGTACGCTCGATCCGATCCGGTCTGTCCCTTTGTTGTCCTCCCCGTGCAACGCCCGCAGCCGAGGTCCGTACTCTACAAAGGGTGCCTTTAGCGCGTAGTCGCTTGGTTTGTGAGTTTTTATGCTTTTTTCTGCTTTGAAATTAATTAAGGCCTGGAGGCGTGGACGCCACAGGATAGCCTGGTAAAACAGCCGACAAGATCCTAGGTTGACCTGCGAGATGCTATGAAAAATAGTATAAACGCAACAGTAGGTACTCAAATCATGCCATTCATGAGAAACTTTAGGTAAAAAAGTTACTTAACATTGAGTGTTTGATTACTACTCAACCAATATTATAAATGCGCAAGTTATTCTTATTGTTTGTTTTTTATCTTTTCACGACTAAACGGCTGGTCAGATTGAAATGAGATAGGTTAAGTATATCCTGGGGAAGCACATAGTCATCATCATCTGCCTAGCCTTTTCCCAACTAAGTTAGGGTCGGTTACCAGCCTAACCGGATGCAGCTGAATACCAGTATTTTACATGGAGCGACTGCCTACCTGACCTCCACAACCCAATTCCTGGGCAACACGGTACCCCTTGGTAAGACTGGTTATCAGACTTTCGGGTTTCTGAGTACCTGTAACGACTGTCAAAGATCTATAAATGACAGCCGGGACCAACGGCTTAACGTGCTTTCCGAGGCACGGAGGAGTCTCGATATCTTACGAACGGTCACCCATTCAAAGACTGACCTCGGCAAGCGTAGCTTAACCTTCGATCAACCCGTGCGGCTGTTTTTATCTAGCCACGAGCTCCTCGAAGCACATAGTATAGTTTTTAAATAACCAACATTCACGCGGACTAAGTCGCGGGCAAAAGCAAGTGCGAAATAACTGAGTTCCGTAAACGAGAACCTTCTTGTTCAAAACTTGTGCGTCAGTGTTTGTGGAATAGATGGGTATTTCCCGTGAACCGGATTTAATTATCTTTCGCTACTACTTAAGTTTTTTATTGGTACCCTAAGCTCGAAATTGATGAGCAGTATACTGTATTGTACAGTTCTCACTGTATATTTTATGGAATCTATGGGAAAAATCTAGAAATCACGAAAAGTTAACAGCTGTTCTGCTGCAGTTCTCTAAATTGGACATAAAAGCATAATCAGATTTGTTTTCGGGTTGTAATGTTTCGTAAAATTTTAATTAAATAAATAAATAATGCTGGACAGTCCACACAGCATCATCTAGCCCCAAGATAAGCAGAGCTTGTGTTATGGGTACTAGATGACTGATATACTTAATACAATACATTACATAGATAGATATTTTTTTTATTATACATAGAAAATACCCAGAACACCCGAAACAAATATTTGTAGATCGTACAAATATTTGTCCCTAGGCGGGAATCGAACCCGCAACCTCCTGCGTCGCAGGCGGACCTTCGCCCGCTACGCCACATAGTAAACATACTCTTACATCTTATTTAATTACCCATTCATATATTCTTCTATCATTCTATTCATGACTAACGGACCAATCAATACACAATACTAAAGTTATAACTAGATAATACAATTACTGGAGAAACAATGGCATCGAATGATTGTTAAGACGAGACGTCAAAGTAGCAGGTTATATGTTTTTTATCACTTTAGTGACGCAGCTAACATTGTCACTCACGTCACGACACAAATCCAACAGACGACATTAAATAGCATTAATATTTAAAGGAATTTCGCTAGATGACACTTTGTATTTTGATAACTCGTCTAACTGTCCGGGTCTGGCTGTTTGTGTATGTGAGTTTAAATGTTTGTAAACGCACCCACGATACAGGAGAAATTCCTAGTGTGGGGCAACGTTTTAAAAAAAAAAAAAAAAAACTAACTACTATTATACATAGTTAAGTACAATAACCGCTTTTTGGTCAAATCGTTACTCAACTCCTAGCTAGGTGAAAACGATGCTTCTAGAACACTAATATTGCTAAAAATAATCTAATAATCGTTACAATAGGAAAGCGCATCGGGTTGAAAAGGGGAATACAATATCTATGACACAAATATTTTCATCATCTGACTGGACTTTCCCAAACTGTGTTGGGGTCGGCTTCTAGTCTAATCGGTTGCAGATGAATACCAGTTTTTTTACATGGAGCGACTGCCTATCTGTCGTCCACAGCCCTACGATGCGATTTGGTAGATAAAGCATATTAGACATAAACTTACCTACTAACAGATTTCGATAACAAATCCATACTTCCTAACTAATATTATAAATGCGAAAGTAAGTTTGTTTGTGACCTTTTCACGCCTAAAACACTGAACGGATTTCAAAAAAAAAATTTTATTAACAAACCACGCTGGCCAAGCCGCGGGCGGAAGGTAGTAATATTATTGAAAGTAACTCTGTTCGTTACCTTTTCACGACAAAACGGCTAATCGGATTGTGATGAAATTTGGCAAGGACATAAGATAGTTTTATATCTGATTCGCTTGCATTCACGTGGATTAAATCGTGGTAAAGCTAGTACTCAAATGACTTTGAAATAACTTTATCGTGACGTTATGTCAAGGCAATCCAACCCTTTGACGACACTGATTTAGTGCGAAGACTAAAAAGAGTAAAAACATTAGTTAGTTCAGTGCAATGTAGGTAGGTAGGTAAACATGAACAGTAGTGCAAGCACTGATCATAATAAAATCGTGCCTTGCCCATAACATAAAATGAATTGGTTGGATATTATTGTACTGTCTCGTTGGTCTAGTGACCACAAGTGCCACTGCTAAGGGTTCAAATCCCGGGTCGGGCAAAGTGTTATCAGGCTATTACATCTGTAACCGCGCAGTGGTGCGGGCTCCCCGCAATATCGATTCGTGCCCGCTTGGCATATATGGCAAAAGGCTCGCCTCTATTTTTTGAACACAAAACGTAACTGTCCAAATCTGGATATAGATACTATAGGTACACCTATGCCTAACGTTTTTGGGAATATAGACGTCATGTTATGCTATTGGACAATTTCTTAACTTTATAGTTAAATAGCGTTTTAAGTAAAGCTCCACGTACTACTGGTATTCAGCTGCATCCGTTTAGACTGGAAGCCGATCCTAACATAGTTCGGAAAAGGTTAGACAGATAATGATGAGGATAACATAGCAGCTCTGTAATAGGTTAAACTCTTATATTGTGTGGCATACAGGAATATTTCATATATAAAAAAACATTGACGTCGATTGGTTGAAACGTAGACGCTGCCCGAGCGACGCGATCCCATCGTATGTTATTCACAAGCATAATTCCCTTAATTACAAGCTTTATTTTGACAATAGGCACAGCAGGATCCATTGCTCAGAAGTAGCGCTTTGAACCACTAGACTACTGAGGCATTTAACTTTAACTAAGTTATAGATTTATGGTCTTACGTTATTATAAATGCTGCACTTTTATGATATTGTTGGATCATTTTGACCACCTTGCAACCATTCCGATATTAAGAGCCCTCTGGAGTTTATTATTTCTGATACGGTAAAAAACAGTCGGTTACAACAACCAATTAATACAGTTAGCCTTGTGTAACAACTTTTACGGTCCAGTAGTACTCGTTTTTTTCATTCAAGGCTTTCATAATCTGTATCAGTACTTATAATTATAAATTTAGCACTAAAGTATTTCGATGATAATCTACCCAGTCATGAATACTAGAATATCTTTGTGAGCTATCAACCGGTAGGTATTAGTTTCTACAAGTGTTAATGGACCTTCACGTGGAGAGTAGATAAGAGGGACTCAAGGTATAAAGTGTCGTCAGTAAAATAGGTCTTGACCACAATAATCAGCGAAGGCATAAGAGAAGCAATCAAAGACTCAAGTTTCTACGCGTTATAATATTACTGATAGCTGGATTTTTTTATAATAGCAGATGATTTACGTACTTAATTAGCATTAAGTGGCTACCCACTTACTGCTTAGTATATATATAAGCTGATAAAAGCACTTAAAAGTGTTCTAATTTTTATCCACTCAAAAACAATCTCTTTTTCATTCAAATATAAAATATCCAAATAAAAATTTCAGCTGAGTCAAACTTTTTTTTCTATATTCTTTTTTATAAAAACGTTGCCCCACACTAGTAATTTCTCTTGTATTGTGGGTGCGTTTGCGACCATTTAAACTCACATACACAAACAGCCAGACCTGCAACAAATATCTATAGATAAAACAAAAATAAATCCGTGCGAGGATCAAACCCTCAACACGCATCGCAGCAGCCAATCGCTCAGCACTGCGCCAACCATGCCATCAAACTGAACAGAATGAAATATTTATGAAATGATAATGAAACAGCTATTTATTTTTCTAATTTCGGGGTTAGTCTCACAGTAAAATTGTTACTTTCACCCCATGAAAGGTTTTCAGTTAAGGTCTTTTAAGTTTAACAATTAACCCTGTAGGTTTACTGTCCTGAAGCTAAGCGCCAAGACTGTATTTCGCAAATACCCATGACTTCCACTGTGAATTCTAACTGTTTTCTTCTTTTCCAGCAATCCTGTCACTGTACTTGCGTGACAAGTTGGGGTACAGCGATAATGGCGCCACCGTCATCTACCACGTGTTCACGATGTTCGCCTACTTCTTTCCCCTTATCGGTGCCATGATAGCGGATGGCTGGCTAGGGAGGTTTAGGCAAGTATATTTATTTACATATTCTGAAGTCTAGTTTCCTAAATTCCATTACCAAACGCATTGATGCGTCCAATGCCAATCCAACACACACACGAACACCAATGTGTACCATTGCGGACGTGTGTGGTGAACCTGGAAAGGTTCACCACACACGTCCGCAATGCCTTATGCTCTTAATCATCATCCTCGTGCCCTTATCCTAATTTATTTGGGGTCAGCATGTCTTCTTCCATACATTTCTATTTGCCGTCATCTCCCAAGTCACATCCTTCCTAGCCATATCATCGTTTCTTTGGCCTCTTTCTTGGCCTACCTAATCCCCTTAGTAATAAGGTTGTGAATTGGTTCAATTCCAGTCTGTCGTATTTGGCCACCGAGCTTGTATGTGTTGCATCAGTGATACAGATCATTGTTTTATCGAAGTTAAAATTGTTTGATATATCACTGGGCCTGTTTTCGTGTAACTAGGTAAACTCATGTGGCGGTCTGTAGGGCACTTGGCAAGAGATACCTAGTGACAGTGATCCCTTTCACTATCTAATCTTATTTCTTTACATGACACGGATAGATTATACATATACTTGTAACTATTGAATATTGATGCGTGAACGAAAGTGTTATGTTCACAATTTAACGACATTTTGTTATTTCGCGTGTTTTATTATAAACTAACGGTGTTTACAATTCTCCGGAGACATATAGACGTATTGTATATGATTTGATGGCGTAGTAAACTCCCAACTATGTAAAGAAAAAACTTCAGCTCCGTCAGTAATAGACGCGGTGTAAGCGATGCCAAAATTAAGCCTCGAAAAATATATGGTAACGAACGTTTATAGACTGGTAGAAAGTTTACTTTGAGTTTGAAGTGGGGAGATGATTTTCTAAACACGGTCAACACATATTTAACTTTTTCATTTGTACAGAAATACTTTAATAGTAAGTACAGGTATTCATGTACACACATATACATCTCCAGTATAAGCTGACCTCACACTGTATAGAATTTCAATAAAATCAGAGATCAGCGTATACGGGAAAATTTAGCTTGATACGTATCCGTGTGTATGTGATGAAAGAAATTTCTTTAAATAAGTACCGATGTTTTTAGTTATGAATATTGACTATGAATTACCGACAGTCTCAGATGAGTTAGAGACTATAGTGTATGTCTAGAAGGTTTTATTTTGACCTCGTCTGTCCATTCAAGTAAACAATTAATATCTGAATCGACTATACTGAGTTAGGTAAAGTTTCTCTTGATATTCTCCCAGAGACGGCCGGCCCTCCTTTACTATATCATTGACCCTTTCCTTACTTCATGATCAAATCAACTCATTAGCATCCACTGCTGATCTTGAACCTCGTTGAAACACACACAAACACACATTGATGCACATCATCATCATCAATTTTTCTCTTCTCCTGAACATAGCATAAGCTTTTTCAGTTGCACGCCAGCTATTCTGCGAGTATTAGAATCCATAGCAGTCCAAAGATGAAAAAGAATTTCTAAAGAAACCTTTCTAATCATTATTCTATTTTTCAGGACGATCCTGTATTTATCTTTAGTGTATGCAGCTGGGAGTACTTTAATATCAGTCAGTGCAATGCCACAGCTCAACTTGCCCACCATGTAAGTATTAAGTATATAATTTCATTAACGCTGTGTATTCATACAAGTACAAGGCAAGTAGGTACCTATACAAAAATATATCCACCACCAACTACCACTGTTTGTCTCTGCATCACCCAAAGGTTGACTGGTAGGAAATGCCTATGGCAATAATTCCGCATCTGTAAATTTGTGTGCTTATAGTACTAAATAAATAAATATCCGTTCAGTAGTTCAGAACACACACATATGTACTATTAAGACAGCGATACTGTGTCTCAGAGGTGTTATAATCTGCTATTTTGTTAATAATCGCAACTTTGTCAAAGTACGAGTAGCCTGTGTTACTCCTTATAACTTCAGCTAACAGAAATTAGTAGGTACGGCCGATTCGGAGATTAGTCATAAAGCCGTGTACGCACGTACGAACAAATTTGTTGCGATGCATGATACGCAACAACTTGGTTCGCACGTGCGTACCACTAACGAACATCGAATACTCTGTTGGTCAAACATGTTTGCGGCGATCCTTTTAGTATGTTCTGTATGGACGGTGTTCAAAGAGCTTTTCGTGAATCACTGCGAACACTAAAAAAATCTCCGCTACATCACAATCGACCACTTGACGCCATCATGGCTATTAAGATAGAGTTCGCGACTGTTGTGCGCGAACTCGACTCGAAGTACGTTCGCATTCGTGTTTGAATACCGTCCATACGTACCAACCAAATGTTTAGATTTGATATTTGTGTTCGCTATTTTCGTGTTCGTACGTGCGTACACGGCTTAACACATAGACAGAATGAAATAAAAAAATGGTATTTTGGTAGATATACTTAACTTCTTCATTTTTTATCTATTAGGTTGTTAAATTGATTAATTAATTCGTTATTAATTAGTAAAATCTTATCTTATTAATAACGACAACTGTGGATTACTTATTGCATATTGTTGTTGATTGTGGCACACACATTTTATAATCTCGCGAAGTACCCACTAATCGGTTACTAATTACCAAACAGACATCACCTATCTACTTTATGTCAATAGCCGCCAGTATCTTAATTCTAAATGTAATTAAAAACTAACTATCTGTGGCCCGCGGTGTTACCGCCGTTCAATATCACATTCATCAAACGAGTGATTTGTTACTTTTTTTTTAACTTTGCCCCACACCAGGAATTTCTCCTGTATCGTGGGTTCGTTTACAAACAATTAAACTCACATACACAAACAGACAGACCCGGAACAACTACCAGTAGGTCTTACAAATATTTGTTCCGTGTGGGGATCGAACTACCCAAGCAGCCGATGGCTCAACCACTGCGCCAACCATGCCGTTACTGAAGTTTATATGAAGCTCCTAGCAATCACTTGTCTGGAGCAAAGAAGTCAAGCTACTAGTTAGTAATGAAAAAAACTAACAAATTTAGATCTAATGCTGTTTTTAATTCTTCCAGGGAATTCACAATCGTAGCTCTGCTGCTGATAGCCTTCGGAACAGGAGGCATCAAACCATGTGTCTCCGCTTTTGGAGGGGACCAGTTTAAATTGCCCGAGCAAGCGAGATACCTGGGCTACTTCTTCTCTCTCTTTTACTTCGCTATCAATGCTGGCAGTCTCATCTCAACGTTTTTGACTCCCATCTTGAGAGCAGATGTCCACTGCTTCGGCGATAATGACTGCTATTCGCTGGCTTTTGGAGTGCCTGGGATTTTGATGGTCGTTTCTATAGGTAAGTTATGTGGAAGACGAACTGTGTATTATTTTTGTTGTTGAACACAAAATACTTTAGACCTTACTTAACATACAAACAAGGGTCATAACCGAAAGTTAACAAAAAGATCGATATAGTCTACCTTCCTAGCAGTCAATTTTACCAGTCGTTTTGATTTCACTTGTGTCTCAGTGTTCCACAATTATGCGCACTGATGAAAGAATAATGTGCTCTTTTTATTGATTCGGGATATAGTTGGTCTAGCATAGACTATGTAGATGAGGAAGCGAGAACACAAAAGAAAGAGAAAGTAACATATTTAACCATGGTTGGCATAACAACACCAGACATGGTGATGTCTTTTCGGTCACAAAACGTTAAAATGATAAGATACAGAATTTGTTGCATAATCGATTGGAATTGCTTCGCTCAAATTCCATGTGGCCGAGATAAAGATATCGTAATCCAGATATTAGATCTAACATCTTCGCATAGCAACGATAAGAATAGTTATATGACTTGCTTATCAAGGCATAGATGAACACAGAGGATTCTCTGAAATTCTCCCCGTGTAATGGATGATCACTTCACTGCACCTCACGCTCACTTCCCCAAAGTTTTCGTGGGGATATTTTTACATAATAAACCGGCTGACAGTGTTCAGTTGCGATTGACGAATGACGTATAAAGATGATTGACATAATTATTATTGTTGACATAATGTGTTGTATAGCTTCAGGTTCTTCAAACCTATCAGACAAACGTGTTGCTGGGGAGTTTGTTCCTCCACTTCTTCTTCCCAGCAAAAACACTAGGAAGTGGTGAAGGGTGGGCGTTTTGGGGGACTATCTTATGTAAACGTCTTTGACGTTTAAAAAGTGCTGATTCTCAGCCTAATTTGAATAAATGAATTTTGATTTTGATTTTTGATTTTGATTATAATGTTAAGATCGATCCAATACTAATAACCCGACTGTATGGTTTTTGAGAAATGAACCAGTGTGGTTATCGCCTTTTTTTGTCTTTATTTCATGTTTATTTTTAACAATTAAAACATACAAAAAGTCTTCCAAACTGCATAATCAATTTGATCTCGTCATACAATCGTAAACAAAAAAATATTTTTATCGGACAAAATATGTGCTAATTTGAGTAACTTTATGCTAAGTAAATTCGATTCTTGAAAGAAGTAGAACTAACAGATTTTACCTTAAAACCTATAACAGCGATGTACTTAACTCAATCCAGAGGGCCGCCATACCATAAATGAAATTGATTTCTCTCTCTTGCTCAACAAACAAATAATATGGAACGTCGAAGGTCTTAACAGCTTGAAATTCAGCTCTGATCACGGACCTGTTATAATTGACTTGATTGAATAGACATGAATATTCATCGTCATAATTAAACATCAAGCCTGTATGTAATCTCTGAAGGGATCGGCAAAAGCGTAGGTAACTTAAGTACACCCACATTTCGCCGACTATGTATGTTTATGTATTTAGGTAAGTGCTATGTAGTAGGGGTCAAGCCTATTGCCTTAAAAAGAGCACAAATCCAGATTCTAGGCAGCCACAAAAAAAGGGCTTAATAGATGACTAGAGGCTATCGTCTCTACTCTGTTATTATATTAAGCTTCTCCTGAATTGATTGGCATATTTTATTTTAAACCAGAGGGGTGCAGGTGCACCCCCTTTCACCCCTCTACACGGCGCCTATGACTCTACAGACAACTTTAGCGAGTTGGTCGGAGCAACTTTATCTTGAGTATGAAACATTACACGTCAAATCTCTTCCCTTGAAAATATAACGTTTACTGTAACAATTTAAGTCTAGCTATGGTAATGGATGTATAAATAAGCTTACTGAGCAACGTTTGATCGATATTATTTATTCATTTACCATGGAAGACACTATACACTTACAGCTATACAAAACAGAAAAGAGACAGCCAATTACAAATCTTCACTTATAATAAACAGACTTGTAAAGATGGTGTGAACAACACAACACCGCCTACCTACAAAAATGAAATAAAACCAGGACAACATCAAACCCTTAACCTAGAAACACACACTAATATAGGCAGTAATACTAACAAATGTCAACATACCTACATAAACACACCTATAAACTATTTATTAACTAAAATAGCTACGGCTCAGGAACCTTTTGGCCGTGGACACAGTTAAAAGTGTCATGATGGCCCAATTGGCCCAGTGGTTTAGGCCTCGCCTCTTGGTTGTGGGTTCAAAACTGGGCAAGTACCAATGTGACTTTTTCAATTCATATGTACTTTCTAAGTTTATCTTGGACATCACTGACATCGGTGAAGGAAAACATCGTGAGGAAAGCTGGACTTATATAATTAATATAAGTCTGAAATCGCCAACCCGTCTTGAGCAAGCGTGGTGATTAATGGTCATGCCTTCTCTGTATGAGAGGAGGCCTTTGCACTGCAGTGGGACAGTAATAGGCTGGTACTTTTTTTTACAGTTAAAATAAAAATGATTTTGGACCATAAGCTTTATTCTTCAGAAAATTACCTTATGTCCTTTCTTGCTTTAAACGCCTTTTACTTCTGTACTCATACTAATGTTTTCTTACTTGCAGTGTTCTTCGTAGCCGGTAAAAAGCTTTACATAATAAAGCAGCCCGCCGGAAATGTACTTGGAAAAGTGACTTCATGCATCGGTGTAAGTATTAAACACGAATATCGTGTTTTATCTTTCTCAAAAATGGCCTGAAAGAGCCGTGAATATATATGGGGAAGACATATCGTGTCTGATCTAAGTATGTTGCAAAGAGCCTAAAAATAGTTCTCTTCTTTAGTTTCCAAAAATCCGGTCGTTTGCAATCTAGAATTTTCGCAAAGAGCTAATGTTTCTTATAATCCTACGACATAATTATGTAAATACCTTTTGTATACATATTTAAATGATGACAATATTATTTAGCGTTACGGAGTCATGATTCGTTCATAAATAGGTTATAGAAATATTAAAGTAAACTATGGAAACAATGTTCTTCAGGCTATCTTTTCAAGATAAAACCTGTGTCAGTCCAGTGTCATTCTATTGATGTCATACTTGAGATCGGTTTATCTGATAGAATTGCCTTTTGACAAAATAAATACTTAGATACTTTAAAAAGTAAAGACTGTAAGTACTTACCTAACTAGATAATATTTATTTGTAAGGCTGATTTTTAAGGCTATTAATAAGAGTATAACTATGTCCTAATATGTTACAAGAGTAGAGGGAGACCAAAGAAAAGATGGATGGATTGTGTGAAAGAAAGAAAAGAGGCTAGAAAAGAGGTGACTCTTGAGACGACGACAAATAGAGATGTATGGAAGAAGAAAACACGCTGCGCCGACCCCAAATAAATTGGGATAAGGGCAGGAGGATGATGATGCTGATGAATGACCTTAATATACCAGCCTTATCTGTTATATCGACCGATCAGTAGAAACTTACTGAGGTCAAATACTCAAATTTATAAAAAACCCCAATAGCGGCATATTTTCATGAAAATATCAATTTACTGACGTACAAATTGATGCAACCAAAATGCCACGCAGACCAACAAATTAATATTGGTGCTACCGGTAATTAGTTCGCACTCGACAATTGAATATTGTGTCCTAGGGTTTGCTGCGTAATATTATAGATATGTTGTCTATACCCCGACGCGGTTTGTTGTATCGATCGTTCCACAAGAAACTCACTCTATTCAAATACACGATAAACTATTATTTAGGTAAGTTAATATGTCTGGGGGGTGTCTTTAACACCTTAACTGCCAGAAAACAAGACTCAATAAAAGACAAAATTTAAACGTGTTAAACTAATTTTAAGGAAAATTTGACGAACATTTTACAGAACAAAATATGTAGGTATGAAAAATTCTACGAGCGTATCCCGTGGCGTACCAAACGCGACCCTTCGTCTGCGGCGTATGCCTCAGTGGCCACGTTTACTGGCACGTTCGTAACCTTACGCAAAGGTCATGCCATATTATTATTTAAGACAGTGACTGTGTTATAGTTTGTGTAAACAGTTAGGTAAATTAGTTTTACTGTAAATTAACAATAGGGATGCGGACAAAAAAATATTTATGTGTCCGTCCGGAAAATTATTCAAAAACATCGGACACGTATTTTTTCTTTTTTACGTATCAAATTATTACGACAATTCATTGCGTTAAAATGTAGCGTAACGTCACACGTAAGTAGATTTTATACTCACATGTTAGGTAGCGAACTCTTTAATGCATTTTATCTAAGTCATTTTTATTAATATGATAAAGTTATGAGACATTATTTTTTAATTATCTGACTAACGGATTAAATATAATTCCTTTTTTTACCTAGATTTCATCCCTTTTAAAACAATTCAAAAGCATACTCACTTTTCTCTCATGTAGGTAAATAATTATCGCAAGGGTACTTATTTCGCCCTTCAAAGTCTTGAAAAACTCACTTATCTTCTAAGTACTTGCTTAATTAGAACAAACCTGTATGTTCTGAAATAAGTTACCATTTGCTAAAACATAATCATATGCAGGTGTGTGTATATCTAGATTTTCAATCTTAATGAAGGTCCTTAGACCGATGAACTATTAAAATGTATTAGAAATCCTTAGAATACCAGAAATATTACATTCTTAAGTTGTTCAACAATTAAACCTATGTCTATATTGATTTAAAAACCTTGGATTGCTTCCTGCAATGGAAAAATTCCAGGTCTGCTGCACTGCACCTAATTTTAAGTATACGAGTATATAGGCTCTGCACATACTCGTACATGTGCTTCTTTTTCATAGATCTTTTCTTTCTTTGACAATATCGTAGAGTTTAATGACACAAAACCTTTATATTTCATAGCACGCCGTAGTCAAGTCGTGCAAGAGCAAGGAGAAGCGCGAGCACTGGTTGGACCACGCTGATGACAAATACGACGCCAACCTCATCGATGATGTGAAGTCTCTGCTCAGGGTACTGGTCCTCTTCATCCCGCTGCCGGTCTTCTGGGCTCTATTCGACCAGCAGGTAAGAAACAAGGGCATAGCTAGTTTGGAAGATGCGCTAACTAAGGGTGAATTAACACTCCTAAAACGCCGTCGGCTGTAGTTATGTAGCGTTTAGTCGCTCCGCGCTTTTAAATGTTTTTTTATACGTCAAGATACTCTATAAGAAAATAGTTCATGGCTAAATAAAAACAGCCGCTCGGGTTGATCGAAGGTTAAGTTACGCTTGCTGAAGTCAGTCTGTGGACAGTGGATGGGTGAGCGTTCGTAACATATCAAGACTCCTCCGTACCTCGGTAATCCGGCTGTCATTTGTAAGTATTTGACAGTCGTTATGGGTAGCCAGGAGCCCGAAGGTCTGACAACCACTCTTACCAAGGGGTATCGTCTTACCCAGTAACATTTTACTGGTATTCAGCTCGGTTGCTGCATCCGGTTAGACTGGAAGCCGATCCCAACATAGTTGATGATGATGACTCTATAAGAAAAGAAGCTGCTAGATGTTACGGATAAGCGTTTAAGACACTTTATCCTACCGTGTTTAGTGTGCATTTTAGCGATAACCATATTTTGTTAAGGGCAGTAAGTAATAACTTAACCAACAACGAATCTCTGAATCGTGAGTGCGTTTAATTGAAATAACAAATAACTCTTACGGAGCTACACAAATAGCGAGATCATTGTACATTATTATCGTACAATCATTTGTACTGTTATACCACAACAATACTCAATTTAATACAGTAGCTCACTACAAAAGAAAGGTGAGGCTTGAAAACTCCTCCTCCTCCTGATGAAGTAGATTCAGAAAGGAGGCCTCAGATGTGTCGTTGACGTCGTCGATATCTAAGTCCCGGTTGTCCATGTCTTGTGAAGACTATGAGCTGATCTTGCTTAGGAGATGTTTGTAGGTCTTATTACATTGTATTTAGCAATACAAGTTATTAATTAAATCTTTAATATTTTACAACACAGGGCTCACGTTGGACCTTCCAAGCAGACCGGATGGAACAAGATATAGGTTCCTGGACATTGAAGGCTGATCAAATGCAAGTGCTAAATCCTCTGCTCATCCTTTTATTTATTCCTATTTTCGAGGTGGTACGTATCAATATACTCTATACTACTAAACTGAAAAGAAAATGTGCTACAGGATTTCAAGAATACTAAGATATACGATATTTTTCAGGCAATTTACCCGTTTCTCACTTGGTTGAAACTCATAAGGAAACCTTTGCATAAAATGATTTGGGGCGGCATTCTGGCTGCTTGTGCCTTCATCATCTCTGGGATTGTAGAGCTTCAATTATTGGTAAGACTTAATCTATATTATAGTAATATCGATAAATACAATCTATACTTATAATACTCATAAATCCTAATCCTAACTTAGTATTACAATTATGAATGCGAAAGTAAGTTTGTTTGTTACCTTTTCACGACTAAACCACTGAACGGATTTCGATAAAATTTGGCAGAGATATAGATTGCACCCCGGGGAAGGACATAGGCTACTTTTTATCAACAAACCACGCGGGCGTAGCCGCGGGCGGAAGCTAGTTTAAGTATAAATTAAAGCGTGAAATAACAGATTTTTACTAAATGCATTTAAAAGCCCAATAAGGATGTTTACACTAATCACAATTTCATATTAACTTGTGTTTCAATGATTACTTTTATTATTTGAATACTTAAAATCATTTTTCGTTCAGTAAACAAATCCTTATCATTGAATAAAATTAAGAAAAACAGCTTTCAATAACAACTATATAGTCACGTGGTTGCAGATGTCGACCAGACCGATTTATGTAATATACTCGTTCCTATAAACAAGCTGTCAATGGCTGTCCCAGCGAGAAATATCTGTCATAGACATTGCTGTCTAGTGACGTGCTTCAGTTATGTGACCGGTCTCACTGTTGTTATCAATGGGTACTTTAATATATCTATTTTTGTTTTAAATTAAGTTCCTTTTTATTTGTATCTATAAAATAGAAGCAGTTTCAGTTAGCAAAAATTTCCTTGTTCGCGACTCACCGCATGTGTTGCCATGAAGTGAATGTCAGTTCAAATAGGAATAAATAAAAACAAAAAAAAAGACATTACCCCACACTAGGAATTTCTCCTGTATCGTGGGTGCATTTACAAACATTTAACTCACACACACAAACAGCCAGACCCGGAACAACTGTCTGTAGGACATACACATATTTGTTCCGTGCGTGAATCGACCCCGCGACACGCGTTGCAGCAGCCAATCGCTCAGCCACTGCGCCAACCGTGCCGTCCGAATTATTCATTTACTATTTTTAGGGCCTTATAGCACCCACATTTCGACAGTTAGCTTAAGTCTCATGTAAGCGAGCCTATTGCCATCAATCGGGCACAAATCCAGACTCCATAAGGCTAATGAGAAAATTCCTACTGGAAAAAACTCAATAACACTTCGCCCGACTGGGGAATCGAACCTAGGACCTTACGCTTACTTAGCTCACCAATCTATTACTTTTTCAATAACTGGTGTCACTAGTTTAAAACCCTCGCTGGAACGATAGACAAATAAAAACAAATGAACACATACTACATGCACTCTCAAACTGATGTTACAGTAATTAAACTAATTTGCTCACTTTTAATAGTTTACCACTGTATACTAGATATTTTCCCATTTGAATTAGTTCAATAACCTAACAACACGCCGCTTCCGGCTGTTTACACCGAACTGTCGATAACACGGCCCGCGTGGTGCTAATCGCATAATAGTTCAAAATCTAGATAATTTGATGGCTCTCTCTCGAAATATGAATTTATGGCCGATCAGTATCATCGATGTATTAATTAATATTTTATTTTATTGATTTGTAATTGACTCAGCCCGCCGCGCGCCGTGTTAGTTTGTGTTCGTAATAAAATTTCAAAATGTAG
Organism: Phlogophora meticulosa; assembly: GCA_905147745.2. Classification (NCBI taxonomy): domain Eukaryota; kingdom Metazoa; phylum Arthropoda; class Insecta; order Lepidoptera; family Noctuidae; genus Phlogophora; species Phlogophora meticulosa. The sequence goes on along the minus strand of LR990517.1, from coordinate 2,059,141 downwards.
TGAAACGAATAATATTAATTTTTTTACCAATACTTTGATTGCAAAAGCTAGTGGCTGAATAAAAACAGACGCACGGGTTCTGTCAGGTCAGGTTAGGTCAGTCTGTGGATGGGTGACCGTTCGTAACATATCTAGACCCCTCGATAATCACGTAAAGCCGTTGGTACCGGCTGTCATTTGCAGATCTTTAATAATAAATAAATAAATAATGCTGGACAATCCACACAGCATCATCTAGCCCCAAGCTAAGCAGAGCTTGTGTTATGGGTACTAGATGACTGATATACTTAATATAATAAATTACATAGATAGATATTTTTATTATATATAGTAAATACCCAGAACACCCGAAACAAATCTTTGTAGATCGTACAAACATTTGTCCCAGGGCGGGAATCGAACCCGCAACCTCCTGCGTCACAGGCGGACCTTCGCCCGCCGCGCCACATCGGTCGTCAAATCTTTGACAATCGTTCGAAAGTCTGACAACCAGTCTTTCCGAGGGGTATCGTGATGCCCACTAACTGGGTTGTAGAGGTCAGATGGGCAATCGCTGCATGTAAAATGTTAAAGTGTTCTTTCTTCTGTGACCAATCCAGGGTGTGGAATCAGGTCACACTTACCATAAAAATGTATTTTCCTTGAAACTGTGTCAATGTGTCAAATTTCAAATTTCTCCGTAGGGTAAGAGGCAGAAGATCAGGACAGGTGAAATTAAATTAATAAAAGCTTGTACAAACAAACACACTCTACAGTTTATGAAATTAGTACCTAAAGATGTGTATTTCTGTTGTTGCAGCCGACGTATGGAACACCAGTTTCGGAAGGTTTGGCTCAGTTGAGGGTGTACAACGGATTCAACTGCACCTTCAGGCTGAACACTGCACACCTGAACACACTTCGGGAGAACGCAAACAACAGCATTGAAATCGGCCCCCTCTCGGTTTACGAGAACCTTAATATTTTAGCAAATGATTTCGTAGATCTACCTTATTATTTACAAGGAGAGCCTGCCACAGACTGCACAGATATTCCATTCAGTGGATACTTCCATCTGAAAGAGAAAACTGCAAATTCTTTCTTTATCAATAAAGAGGGACTTTACAATTTCACAGACAATAACGGCAAAGCAATCGACGGAGTTAATGTGAGGTAAGCTTTATTTAAATAATCCTAATACTACAACTCGTCATGCTTCGGTCTACAATACTGTTCCTCATAAAATCTTTTATAAATATCAATCCAAAAACCATACATCGAAAGTTCTGGTTTAAAACTAATCGTTGCAAATGATTTTCTTATTAGTAATACGTTATTGCCTTCTAAGCTCATCGGTGGCCATGTTATGTTGCCAATATAACTTCGAGGGGTGGGCTCGCCATATTTCGCAAAGTTTGACCACAATTCGGACATGGCTTTAATGATTGTCTTATCTTTATTGACCTCATCCCGACTCATTTTCACATAACTTTCCCATAGTGGCTCACATTTAAGCACGTAACATATTTCATCGCCCGTCGCTACACCGTTTACTTTTGTTTGTGATTCGGCAAGCGAAGTTGCTTTGACTGCGTTAAGGGATCCCCTATAATCGAATTTGTACACATACATATTGGCGGACCCATGGCCTAGGTGCAAGTATGTTTTAATGAACTTTATTATCGGAAACTTAATCAGATCTGATGTGTATCTCAAGAAACTATCAAGTGATTTTTCAGTAATACCTCCACTAAAATATCTGTCTTTTATTTGTTCGCCAACACGTTTGTAAACTTGTGACGTACTGTTGTAACTGCATCCATCAGAGAATGGCACCATGAACTTGAAAAACTTTCTAAACAGTCTCAAGAAGTACGGATTATGTATAAACGGTATAACTTCAGAAATGCTTTCTTGGGTATTGAAACCTATTATTACAGGTTTCAGTTTTTTTAGTTTCACATTATCGTAAAATTCTTTTGGCGTCCGTATCAGTAAAGCGGTCTTAGATTTTGACTCTAGAATTGGTGTGAACGGTACTACAGGTCTTTGATAGTTTTCCATTTCTGCACGAGTGTAGATACTCTGCGAGGCATCAACTATGTCCTTGGTTTCTGCTTTACCTATTATTATACTCTTTCTACTGAGTACTTGTATTAGCCTGTCTCTCTCTAATTTATAGTCACCTTGTAATAAAGAAGCAGAGTAAATTGCACCACTCTGTAAAATAATCTTGGAAAACAGCTTGCTGGCTTCTGTAATCAACAATAATGATATGAACGTTGCTGCTGAATTACTGCCCATCAGAGTAATGTTATCCTTATTCCCGCCAAACTGTTTAATATTAGTTCTTATCCATTTCAAGGCCATGACTATATCTTTCAATCCCATGTTTGCATCAGATTCTTCATCATTAAGTTTTAAAAATCCAAATACTCCAATTCGATGTGTTATAGTCACTAAAACAATATCATTGTCGATCAAAAAATCTGCTCCGTGTATATGACTGAAGGATGAAGTAAAAGCGTACCCATGGAGCCAAACGATGACAGGCTTAAGCTTGGATTCTGTTTTGGGAATTTCGGGCGTGTAAATGTTGAGATACAGACAGTCTTCAGCTCCATACAGGCCGTGTTTGTGCACGATGTGCGCTTGTGCACACGCTCCATGGAATTCTTTTCTTGCATCGTAAGCTTCTTTCCATTTTCGTGCTGGCTTAGGGTCCTTAAACCTTAATCTGCCGATAGGAGGTTGTGCGTAGGGCACCCTATAAAATATAAAGTAGAGTCTTTTATTAAAAACTGTGGCCTCTCTATGACCAATTATTTTTCCTTGTTTGACCTTCACTTCGATATTGTTGGATTTAATTGACGAAAATAACACGAATAACACGTATATTTGCCCAAACATCCTTCATTTTTTTAATTTTTACTCTAGCATTTTATTATTGAGTTGGTTATCGTAATGTAAATTAATTTCACTCGACTGGCAAATGTTTACGTTAGCAGAAATTTATCACGTAGCAAGTAGCTACTTCGAACACACTATTTCATGCGATCTTATTCCGCCCTAAAAATAATCTCATAATCACTAATTCTATCATCTCGGTATAAGCTTCTGACCGTGATCATGTCAGCTGTGTTTATGTTGCTGCCCATGCTTCAAATAATAATATTAAAAGAAAAGTTTTTCGGGACATCGTGAAGCGTTTGGTCGACTCTTCACGTGAACAGAGGGCTGGCCTTTTTTTTGCCATAGAATCAGCAATGCTGCTAGCTTTTGGGCAATTTTCCCATTGCCCGTGATGCGAATAAATTTTTCGATGTCCCTGTGAAATAACTTTTTCATTTCATTTAGAAAATACTTTTTGCTTTACAGTAAAATATATCATTCTTAACTTACAGGGCATCCAACTTTATGTCCTTGCAACATTTTTGTAATACATGTCATATTTTTTTTTTAGATTTTTAACCAACTTAAACAGCGTAGTAGATATAAGTATAGAAAATCGAAAGAAGAATACAACGTTATATTTGCAAAGTAATAATAGTACTCAGAGGACGATCGCTAAAGGAGTGAGCAATGTGTCTATCGCAGGAAATGTTGTATTGAGCGATTTTGACTTTAAATCTGGGGCTGTGTATACAATAAACGTTTATGAGGACGCTCAGGGGATTTACGTAAGTGCTACTTTTAAAAACCTTATCTTCCACTTAACACAGGCTAAAATCGATTGCATTATCATAATCGAACTGCAGGGGCCTCACAGTTCACTACTGGATATCGGTCCCTAAGCTCTCTCTCCCTCCAAGTCCACCTTCAGCCTATCTCATCCAGCCGCTAGAACCTTTCTGAATTTACAATACGTCGTTGGTGTCGCTTAGCTTACCTATATATAAATCGATTAAAGCTAAATAAATCGATTGAAAAATAACCATCAACCTCGATGGGAACTTGGTGTCAGTTGACGGTACGGTTGGCGCAGTGGCTGACTGATTGGCTGCTGCGCTTAGTCTTGCGGGTTCGATTCCCGCACGGAACCGAATATTTGTACGACTTACAGGGAGCTGTTCTGGGCCTGGTTCTTTCTGATTGTGAGTTTTAATGTTTGAAAACGCACCCATGTTACAGGAGAAATTCCTAGTGTGGGTCCGGTTGAAAGTGACAGAAAATGTGACGGTTTTTTTAAAGATGGCGCCGGAAAGTGTTACGATTTTTTTTGTAACATTGCTTTAAGATTTCTCCCACACGTCAATAAAGAAGTTTCACTTCAAAACAAAGTTATTCCCCAAATAATCCTTTGCTCATATTCCAGAGTGCAAACGCAGAAATGATAACGCCACCAAACAGCATCCACATACTATGGCTGATTCCCCAGTACGTGGTGATGACCATGGGAGAGGTCATGTTCTCCGTCACTGGTCTGGAGTTCTCGTTCACCCAGGCTCCAGCCAGCATGAAATCAGTATTACAGTCAATTTGGCTGCTCACCGTTGCGTTCGGTAACCTCATTGTCGTGCTCATCGTCGAAGGAAACTTTTTGGACGCGCAGGTAAGATTTCTATGTATACATTAAAGTATTACAGCAAGAGCCGTTCTCATAAATTAATTTGTCTAAACTAATATCATACATCGTAAAGATTTGTTTTCATTATGTTTGTTTGTAATGGATAAACTCAAAAACTACTGAACCGATTTTAAATATTCTGTCACCTTAGATAGCTACGTTATTGGCGAGTTACAAAGGGTATATTTTATTTTCAAAACTACCCTTTAAAGGGAGGGCATGTTAAAGTTCGAAGGGAAAAGTACAAAATCCACGCGGGCCAAGTGCTTGTGAAATCGAGAAACAAGAGTTATATAAATAAATAAATAAATAAATAAATAAATAAATATTGCTGGACAATCCACACAGGATCATCTAGCCCCAAGCTAAGCAGAGCTTGTGTTATGGGTACTAGATGACTGATATACTTAATACAATACATTACATATATAGATATTTTTTATTATACATAGGAAATACCCAGAACACCCGGAACAAATATTTGTAGATCGTACAAACATTTGTCCCAAGGCGGGAATCGAACCCGCAACCTCTTGCGTCGCAGGCGGACCTTCGCCCGCCGCGCCACATCGGTCGTCAATAATATGTATTGTAGATCGTAAACCTACGGACATAGAGATGGGATTTCCTCAACTATTCACTAGCCTCTAAACTAGTCATCCTACTTACCTTCATTGGCTTATCAAATCTTTTAGCATACTTTATCATATTTTACATATTTGAGTTACGCGGCTGCAATACAAGCTCATTTTAACTAAAAAGGATCTCGAGTTCAAATTAAATAAACACCCATGCCATTCAAATATTGGAATTCAGTTATTTTCTTTAAGGGAAAATATTCGTCAAGTACAGAGGCTTGCATATCAAGCTACCCCAGTCAAATTTCTTTGATAGATTTTCAACTTTATTGCAAAACTATAAGCTTCATTTTTAATTGGCAAAATTTGTCATTGGGGTAGGTTGATGTGCATGTCTGTCTGTACATGATATTCATAAAACGCAATGATAAATAACTAGGACTTCCCGCAATTTCGTCCGCGTAGATTCCGAACTTTCACATCCCCTTTAAAATGTAGTTTTGAAAAGAAAATACCTAGAGCCTATGTTACTTGCCGATAATGTAGCTTTTAATAGTTAAAAGATTTTTTTAAATGGGTTCAGTAGCTTTTGAATGTATCCATTTCAAACAACCATACTAAAATTTAAATATACAAACGTACAAATCTTTCCTCTGTTTAATATTACTTCAGATTAGACAATTGGTTTTTATTTTGGAAATACTTCATATATGTATCACTAATATGATGGGTTTTAATTCGGTTTTTCGTTGGTTTTCTTTGAATATCTGTTGTAACTGATCCGTTCTGATCTACCCTATTCCAGTCAAAATAGACAAAATAAAGTTGTTGACTATTTTAATTGTTATAAGTGTTAAATATACTATTAAAAATGGAGTGACCGCAATCCCCTACAATCTTAGTATTGCAAAATAAACTTATTCAAGTCCAAAGTCAAAAATATTAGAGGTTTTATTTACTTTCCACGTAAACGGAACCCTTGCGAATTGTTAATAAATTATTCAAGACTGAAATTACTGTTTTGTATGGACTGACTATTACGTAACCACAATAGAATGTCACTTGCTGAATACCCCACGCCCCATGATTACGTGAGGGGTGGAAAAACACCCATGTACAGCATGATACCATGTTTTTCAGTACTGATTTTTTTGTCGGATTTTTAAACATTTTTCTTTTTTACTAAAATCGATTTGGTATTGGCGATATTTTAACACGGATTTTTTAGGTTTTCATTATTATCCACAATAATGAAAATCTAAAAAATCTACTGAACTCAAGGATAGTTGTGCGTAGATCTCCATTCCACCCTATATAATACTGTTGCATCTTATTTTCACGGTATCGCATCACCATAAGCTTCTAAACACCCTGGAACAAATCGAAGTTGTGTGTAGTTCATATAAATTAGGCATGCGTCGCGTTTAGTCATCCTTTTGAAAATACTAAATCTCGATTGTAATCGATTATCCTTGTTTACAGTGGAAAGAATTCTTCTTGTTCGCTGGTCTGATGTTGATAGACATGCTCGTCTTCACTGCAATGGCATTCAAGTACAAATACCATGCGCTGAGGTCCAGTGAAGAGAACCTGGCCATCGAGGAGATCAAAATGCCGGAAAAGACGACCACGCAAGACAAATATGATAAGAACTAACTGTTAAAGTATTAATTAAACTTTTTATTATTGACTATATTGCTGTTTCACTTCCACCTAGCCATAGCGAATTAGGCATTCAAATTGTTAATTATTCGCGCCAGTCTTAAGAACGAAATACAGATAAACATATCACGAACAGCAAGGTTGGAGCAGAGTTACCACCAACATTTTGAGAGCTATATTTCAAAAAAACAAAACCTGATTGAAGGAAATTGAACCTAAATGACATTAAAAACCCTTGCTGAATTCAGTCATCAAGCAACTGGGGTTTAAATAACTTAGAAAATCTATTGTTGAATTGCAACTGGGCTCAACTGCTTAATATGCTTCCGAGGTACGTAGAGGCCTCAGTATGTGTTGGATGGCCACCCATCCACGGACTGATAAAACTTAACACGACTACGGAAGTAAGGAGACGAACCCGTTCTTGTATCAGGATTAACGGTCAATGTTTTATATAGGTATAAAAAATAGTAATAATATAGACACTTACAAAAAAGTTGATTTATTGTTCTGTTTCAAAATATTACACCAAACTAGGAATTTCTCCTGCATCGTTAGTGTTTGTACAAACATTTAAATATACATACACGAACAGCCAGACCCGGAACAACTACCTGTAGGCCATATACATATTTGGTCCGTACGACAGCCATTGCGCCAACCGTGTCGTCAAATTTAAACATCATCAATTCGATTTGTACTGTGAAGAACAGTCGAATGCTATGTTTAAGTCCCATGTAATAGGGGACGAACCTATTGCCATCAAACGTGCACAAGTCTGGACTACTAATAGTTAATAGTAGTAGGTGTTGTGGTGTTCAATACTTTACTTTATAATACTTCCATCAAAATGATGATGCTGAGCTTGAGGTCCTGGGTTCGATTCCCGGTTCTGGCAGATTCATATTGTGTTAGCCCAGCAGGATTTTTTTTATAAAAACCTCTGTTAAACCCTTCGGGAATGCAGGCGTGATGATGATGTTACGTTGAAATTAACAACACAAAATGGATGTCGTTTTAGAATTTATTTGGCGCACTGCTTGAAACATTGGTTTCGTTACTTTTTGGCATTTTTTGGCACATGTAAAAACATTTCTGGGGAGTAAAATTTTTATAATGCGTAGGTACTCCACGGTACGTAACAAGTACGATTACTTTTAAGGTTTGACAGTAAAAAAATTGAAATATTAACACGTATTTGGTATTTGTATTTCAAATACTTCATTAATTTTGGCATCAAAATACACTTAACATAACATTTATCCTTCATTTAGCGATCTTATTTAATTTAGAAGGTTTTATTCATCCTCCAACAAGAGGCTGTTAGTCTGACAGTACATTTAAAAATCTAGTGTTTATAAGGGAAACTCTGGTTTAACTGATTAATCTTCATTTAGTCTGCTTTTTAGCCCATGCTTGGCTGGATTACTTCTTATTCCAAATAGTATTATGTAATTTGTATTTTGTATTTCTAATAAAAAAAGATAAAATACTGTAATTTGTATTTCAAATACATTCCGTAAAGATACTGTGTACTAAGTAGACATACTACACAACGTACATAGTGACGTCACGCGCGCTAAGGTTTGTTCTTGAACTGTCGGTATACCATCTCAGATCTTTCCATTTATGACAAAAAGGAAATACGCAATTACCAAGTGTTTTAAGAAGATTGCAACAAAAAAAGGAAAAAAAAATCTTAGATGTCATGAATAAAGCTTTGCACCCATCTACCAAACACCCTGTATGATAGCAGCTGCTTATGGTATTCTATGAAAATTGTCGTAGGTCGGTGGTTCTACAGAGCGTTTTACATTCGCCTGACTCATAGGTAAACTGTCCACGCAAGACAGAGCAAGCGATATTGGCCTTACAACCATTACTGATTGTCAATCAATACGGGAATCACAAATAGTTCGTTAATCATAAACAAACCAGCAAGGAGGGTGGACAGCCGTGCGAAGGTTTCTTTGTAAGAAGTTTAAATATGGGTTTTCGGCTGAACGCGTGTAATGCAGTCAAGCAAGCGACCGATGACGCGATAAATTAGTAAGTTAAATTTGGAACTTTTGACTTGAAATTTTTTCTAAACAATGCGAATATTATGTCGTGTACTTGTTATTATTTAAATTGTGTTCGTTTTTAAATATTTGGTTACGATTTAAGTTATTATTTACGGAGACATCAGTTTTACCGCCAAAATTTAAGTTTTATTACAATTTAAGTTATTATTTACGGAGACGTCAGTTTTTTCAGTATATATTTAGCCTTTGGTGATTTCTTTTTAGTTTTTAAATTGTTAGTAAACAGCTAAAATTCACTCTAAATATCTAGTTTAATCGAGGTTCTCGTTTTAATCTCAGATTCGATTATTAATTAACAAACGAACTTACCTGTGAGTGAAGTTCTTTCATATGTTCCAATAGACTAACACATTAACGCATGTGGATCTTGGGAGCATAGGCGCCGGGAGGGGTGTGCAAGGCGGTGGACTTGCACCCCTCCTTTTCAGAAGAAGCCTAATTTAATACGATACGATTAAACGACGACCGATGTGGCGCGGCGGGCGAAGGTCCGCCTGCGACGCAAGAGGTTGCGGGTTCGATTCCCGCCTTGGGACAAATGTTTGTACGATCTACAAATATTTGTTCCGGGTGTTCTGGGTATTTACTATATATAATAAAAATATCTATCTATGTAATGTATTGTATTAAGTATATCAGTCATCTAGTACCCATAACACAAGCTCTGCTTAGCTTGGGGCTAGATGATGCTGTGTGGATTGTCCAGCAATATTTATTTATTATTATTATTTATTATTAATAAGAGAGAAGATAACATAACCTCTATTAACCTAAATCCAAAGTGAGATGCGAAAATTATCGAGCTTGTTTCACTTGTCCTTTCTACCTTCTTCTTTAGTTATCTGACACAGTTAGTCCTATTCCTATATATAGGCCAAGAGAAAACCTACTTATCCCATTTGGGGCGGGGTGCTATAATTTAGGTACCTACTTCCTTCGCTCCCCTTGCACCCTACATTATTTTGATTCCAAATCATATCTCCATAAGTTAACAAAGTAAACACTAAGTACAAAAAGTTTCACTTGCTTCGCTCTGCAAGATTCTCACCCCTCAAACAAGTTCACACCCCTGAAACAAAATGTTGAAACAAAAGTTCCCTTGCTTAGGATTAAAATATTAAACAAAAAATACTTAAACTTCGAACATGATCCCTTTAAACAGCACCTACTGGATGTCGTGATGATAGAAAACAATAATTTGATGTTATTAAGTCATTACAGCCATATGGCTTAGCCTAGCCGGTAATTATATTACATCGATTCCCGCTTTGGGACAAATGTATGTACGATCTCCAAAAAAAAACTGTTCCGGGTGTTTTGGGTATTTGCTATGTTTAATAAAAAATCAATGTAATGTAATGTATTGAGTATATCAGTCATCTAGTTCCCATAACACAAGCTCTGCTTAGCTTGGGGCTAGATGATGCTGTGTGGATTGTCCAGCATTATTTATTATTATTATTGAAGGGTGAAAGGCTTGAGGCCACATTACGAACGGAGAGCCATTTAAAGATTCAATTTGGATTTAGGAGACATTTGATAAAAAATCGCTATTAAAAACTACTGTTCTTACTTTAATGATCCGGGGATCGTTATTGAAAAAAAACCCTCAATGTTTAAGTTAAAATTAATTAATTCATATTATATTTTAGTTTACTAACATAGGTTTTTAAGTGAATTTGTCACTAATACTATGAGTTATGTGACTTTAATAAATAATTGAATTATTATTAAAAGTGTAATGTTCAATTAAAAACAGCAGTAAGTTCCAGCTCAACACACAGTCTGCCTCGCCTTATTTCTAGAATAAAGAAAAGTTATTCAATTTCCAACAGTGTCACCGATCAGCAGCAGACAAAATAGTTTAAGTGAGTTGACAGCACTTCTGCAGTAGGGTGGAAAATGATATAACCCACGCGCGACGTAATTAAATAATAATAGGAATAGACATTTTTGTATTGGCTTTTAATAAAGATACAGGCAAGTTGGCGTAAGCAACGATAACGATGTCTTATATTTGTAAAGGATTTTATAAGACATGGTTGTTGATACTAATGACTGATTTGTGAGTAAGGTAAGAAGTTGTAGTATTTAAATGTGTGGAAAAATGTTATGTTTAAACTAATATTAATTACAGAGAGGAAGTATTTGTTTACTTGTATTTATGTTTTTTTTTAATTTATAAACTGAAAATGTACTTAACCAATTTAAAAAATGATCATAGAAAGCTACTTATTCATAAGAGATTCCATTAAAATAATGTAGGTATAGGACCTACTCATCATTAATCGCAAAAAATCTGCGGTGCTAAATGTCTTGCTCATCATCATCCTCTTGCCCTTATCCCAATTTCATTTGGGGTCGGCGCAGCATGTCTTCTTCTTCTATACAAAGTCACCTCCTTCTTAGCCATATCAACTTTCACACAATCCATCCATCGTTTCCTGGGTCTCCCTCTACTCTTGTAACCCTCTACATTCATACTCAAAACTTTCCTCACAACATGTCACACACTTCATTCCTTCGCATCACGTGTCCATACCATGACAGCCGATTTCCACACAACTTCTCTGTCACAGGCGCCACTTTCAGACTTCCTCTTATATACTCATTTCTTATTCTATCCATTCGCGTAACACCACACATCCCCCTTAGCATTCTCATCTCAGCTGCAGGCAACTGCCTTTCATTCATTCCTTTTGTGGCCCAACATTCTGATCCATACAAGACAGCAGGTCTAATCATTGTCTTATAGATCTTCCCTTTAAGTTTAAGGGGAACGTGGGAATCGCAAGTTGTTCCCGTTACCTGCCGCCATTTCATCCACCCCCTGTGCTTGACAGTCCGATCTATTCCTCCGTCACTTTGCACTAATGAATTTAGTTTAATGCTTAATGTCTTACTATTATAGTTAAATCACAATAACCGCTTTTTGTTCAAATAAGTCAATTAAAACACGGTGGGATTTGTGGATCTTTTCAACCCTTAGATAGGTGAAAACGATGCTTCTATTAACTCTAATATTGCTAAAAATAATCTAATACATACTTAGATTATGAAAGCGCATCAGGTTGGAAAGGGAGAATATAATTTCTGTGACACAAATACTTTCATCGTCTGCCTAGCCTTTTCCCAAATATGTTGGGGTCGGCTTCCTGTCTAATCCAAAAAATACCAGTGTTTGACATGGAGCGACTGCTTATCTGACCTCCACGACCCAGTTACTGAGTAACAGGATACCCCTTGGTAAGAATGGTTGTCAGACTTTCGGATTCTGACTACCCGTAACGACTGCCAAAGATCTATAAATGACAGCACGTTAAGCCGTAATGGTCCCGACCATTACGGCTTGACGTGCTTTCCGAGGCACGGAGGAATCTCGATATGTTAGAAATGGATATAACAGATACTGACTTTATCCAGGTAAATAATATCGTTATGATTTTATTTTTCTTAACTACGCTTTTAAGCGGCGGACGTTGTAGTTCTAAGGACAAAGTATAAAATCCACGGATAAAGTCGTGGATGAAGCGCTCATTTTTCCAGGAATTCATAACAAGTAATGTTAGTTAGAAAATCTTGCCTTAACTCACTGGTGCTTTAACTTAGTAAACACTCAGTCTTTATGAGTTCGTAAGTACTAACTTTAATATCTTTTATAAACTTTAAAGTAGTTGCAGAAGTGGATAAACTTTGTTTAATCCAATTTGAACAATAACTCGCCATGAGAGATATACCTTTATCAGGAATCAATATCTCAACGTCTATATGTCACTGCAGGGAATAATGAACGTCAGGTATATTTGACTGACACATGCCGAGCTGGACTCCCATTCGGTGCAGCCTTGAGATACACACCGCACTGTGTATGTTCGTTGTTATAGCCTATAGTTTCGTACATAAAAGTGACATAATAGTGTTTTGTTACCTGTGTTTTTTGGGATATTGGCACTTTGTAGCTATTTTCTATGTGTATTTCCTTTTTGTCGTGTTTTGTTTGTTGTGAATGAGTTTTGTGTGCACCGAATTGACGATTTATCTATCTATCATAACTGACGTAATTATTTGAACAATCGTTTTGAGATGTTCGTATGTCTGATGAACATACGAACATACGAACATCTTGTGTATCAGTAATTTTTCAGCGATGTTTGTTCCAAGGAATGTGGATTCAAACAACAATTTTTTCTGATATTTTCTGTCTCTCTTTAGTAACAACCAACACGCAATGTATTATCATCCTCCTGCCCTTATCCCAATTTAATTGGGGATCGGCGCAGCATGTCTTCTTCTTCCATACATTTATATTTGCCATAATTTTAGAAATCACCTCTTTCCTAGCCATATCATCTTTCACACAATCCATCCATCGTTTCTTTGGTCTCCCTGTACTATTGTAACCCTCCACATTCACACTCAAAACTGCCTAGCAATGTACACATAAATACTCGTAAATCATCCGTAATGACATCTAGTGCCGTCTAGAAATCCTCACTGGAGTGGATAGATTCTAGTGGCGGGCGGTATTGATATGGCCCGCGGCCCTGATCTTTGACATGACTGCTCTACACATTAAGTTGCTTACTTACTAAGTAAATACGTTTATTCACTACATTACTTTTAAGAATATGAACTTATTATCAATTAACATAGCTGTAAATAGGTCTAAATAGGAATCGTAGTAATACATATGATACAGTTACTAAAAGGCATAAAAAACAATCGTTATATAGGTAGTTGTGTAGTTTTGTTTAGTGTTTTAGAGTAGGTATTAAAGAATTATTAGTAAAATCACAATTATAATGTAGTTAAATACTGCCTCATTACTATTATTTAATTCCTTCTGCTTGGTACAGCTTTCGCACTTATAAAATTAATTGTATGGATTTCGATGAGTATTATTACCTCCTTATCATTTTCAATATCACTATCCACTAGTTAACCCTTACCGTTGTTGGTTTTCAAATTCAAGTACTCAGGATGAAATATTTTTGGAATAACGGTAGTGTTCACATTATTTCTAAAGATCATTGTATTAAGATTTGGTCATTGCTTGAGATTCCGACACAGTCTGTTGAGTAAGTGAATTAAAAAAAGAAATCGTTATGCTCGTGACGATAAAAGTCCCACTTCTGTATACAAAACCGATCAATACGGGCAGGAAATATTATTTATTGATTTATTAAACGTTAAAATGGACAACCAAAAGGGAATATTGTACAAAGATTAGTATTATAGTGGATATTTTTTTGCGTATAAGAACTATAACTGGAAACTTTTGCTTAGATTGTAAAATAGATCACCCCATAATTTCTTAAGTACAAGAAAACATGCTAAAATACACTTCAATCATAATAATTCTAAGATTCATTCTAACATCACGTTTGAATGGTTGTCTGGCGAAATAATAAGATGAATTAACAAGTAGATCCGTCTAGGATACCACAATATGGCTATTTCGACCGATACGACAGGCGCGTTGACATCTATGTGGCTACGACACGACTACGATACGGCTACGACCGCCGAAGAGGAGTGAATATCTCTCCCTGAAACAAATAATATTGAATCGAGTATAACCACAAATCTAGTCATACCATTCAAACGCAGGCTTGTCTGTTCCAATTGTTTTTTTCATTTATGTGGGTATGTTTCCCTATTTTTTCCCGCGGAAACTAACCGTCAGTTATCTGTCTATATATGTGTGTACAAAAATAAACCTATTTCCCTTGGCGTGGTCAGGGAATCACGCGTGAACGGCTGGGCCAATTTCGCTTGTTTATTATTGCAACGAGAAGGTTCTTTTGAAATAAAAAACTAAGATAGGAGTAGTTGCGCGGAACGTTACATTTTTTAATTTTATTATTGCTTCGTGTATTTGACATTTCGCGCGTCTGATGAGTGAGAATTTAAACCGCAGTTAACACCGCGGGGCACAGCTATTTTAGGTATAAACATTACAGTTAATAATGAGTAAAATAATCCCCTACAAATAGTGGATCGATATCTTTTCGTTCCTATTGTCGTAAAGAGGCATATCATAGATGTTAGTCCTACAAAACTGACTTACAGATATACTTAACAGTTTTGTTTCAATAGAGCTGAGTAAGAATAATAAGAAATAGAGTTAATTTGTTTGTTTATTGTTACAAATAACATTACTATGTTAGTAGTTACTATTTGAAACTCACTCTGTTTGTACTGTTCTCCCCCAAAACCAGCTACAGATGCCAGCACATCAAGCTACCCCAAGCTGTCAAATTTACTTGATAGTTTTTCAACTTTATTTCAAACAGGTCAGGTTAATTTTCAAATGGTCTTTTTTTCAGTTTTTAGTCGGGTTGGGATTTGGATAGCTTGATGTACAAGCTAGCGTCTGTACTAAGAGTAAACTCTTTTCTTGGTCTTCGTCTTTGTCTTTGTAAGTGAATATATTTATTTGATTGCAGTCTCTAGTAAAGCTATAGGCAGTAAAAGGCTTTTGAATTAAATAAATACCAACACTACAATAGATTTAAGTCTTCAAAACTTAAACAAACATCTTAGTACTAGCTTCACTAAAACCAAAAACATACTTACTTTATATTCATCATAGCTTCCATTGTCCAAATAAATCAAAAGAGTCTACGATCCACGACCAACCTATTTACAAATCGTTCTAATATTTGCCACAAACACGAAACGACCACAAAAAACCCACTCGAAACGTTCAATCTGTTTAGTTAAATGGTGTTAACATATTAGACAATTAGTTTTGGGTAATTTGTGTGTTGTTCCCATAGGACTGCGGTACTTGTACTGTGCGGTATAGTGTGGGGATGGGTCGCGTGTTCTCTGTCAACCCCTCTTGCTCCGCTGCATTTGCTAAGTAGGGTGCAATAGAAGCGATGCTCAAAGTAAACTTTGACTTAAAACGGAACAACTCAACTGTGCGCGAAGCAGCCGCTAAAGTTTAATAATCGTCTTGTGCTGGTCTTGAAGGCTTGCATCATAATATTTAGTTCATCGGGGAAACGTAGCTAACTTTAAACTTCAGTAAGTATATCTCGGTAAGAGCAGGTCGTGGCTAAATTCAAACAGCCACACGGGTTGACCGTATGTTAAGCTACGCTTGCCGAGGTCAGTCAGTGGATGGGTGACCGTTCGTAACATATCGAGACTCCTCCGTGCCTCGAGCAGCACGTTAAGCCTACCTGTTGGTACCGGCTGTCATTTTCAGATCTTTGACAGTCGTTACGGGTAGTCAGAAGCCCTGGGAAAAGGCTAGGCAGATGATGATGAAGTATAACTCGGTAATATTTGTTGTACCGTTTGTAATAACGCACCTCTAAATATTGTGTGAAGAAGGTTATAGACTGTATTGAATAAGTATAAATTACATACCCAATCCGTGAACCAAATGTTCTTCAGAAATACGTACCAAACGCGCAATGAATTGAAACATTAATTAAAGATCTTACCCAGTCAATTGCTATACTAGATATAATTCTACAAAGCAGCTGGTAGAATCAGAAATATATTTAGATTAAAACGTCGTAAGAATGCTAAAACATCGTAAAACTTTGAGAACCACACCATCCCCTTGATGTGTTCGGTTCTGTTCCGGACTTGTTAATAATTGCGTATAATAAATGCTTTAATACAACAAACATACGAGACAAATACGGGCTGGGGTCTCATCACAATGGGAGCGATTTAGTTTCCAGGCCATTGAAAACTGCAGGCATTTGTATGAGTACATCTATCTCGTAGGGATCTAGAATTTCAGAGTTTAGATTTCATTATGCTTAAAGTACGAATTTTATATAGCTGCAGCTTGACAGGATCTAATATCACGCACACACTGAAACATGAAAAATAACTGTTATGCCATAAATAAAATAACCTACAAAGTAGATTGTAGCTTTGCAAGTTATTTTATTTATCTACAACCATCGTGCATTGAAATGCCGATGACAGATTAATGACAGAACTAATCTCACGTAAAACAATACAGTATTTTTCAATCTACGACAATTTACCAATCAGTTTACGGCATCGAATTAAAAATTCGTACTTTAGATCCTTTAAGGTTTATCAAATTACGATTAGTAGCTTGGTACCGTAACTAAACAACATACAGAATAGTGTCAGAATGGAACTTATACCTAAGTTTTGTTACTTAACAAAACGTCTTGTACGTAAAAGAAATTTGAATGTGACTCGTATTTGTTTGTATTGTACGCAAACTACGAAATCGGTGACAGTGGCCAAAGTAGTTGACGACACGGATTAATGAAGTGCCGTCAGAAAAACAGTTTTGGTAAAGGCGTCGGTACGGTTCCGGGCACTTTGACGAGCGCGTGGCGGTCGCGCGCCGGCAGTCGCTCAAGACACGTGCCGCGCTCTCTCCGCACACAACTCAGGACCACGTGTTCCTATAGTCCTGTGGACTCGCTGGATAATCCCCACCCAACATATGCGGCCAAATAAATAAATTAACTCAAGCTGGTGGTTTGTAGTTTTTTAAAGCTCGGTTTTGGATTAAATTAATCATTATTAAGACTCCTGTGAAATAATATTAGCCATTAGATATGCAAATACTGCGTGCATGCGATATTCATTATGAAGAGTATAGGGATGTGTCCTAGGTAAAAATATATTAAGTCTATTTAGTCCGTCAGTAAAATTACCAAAAAATATTGGACTGTATTTTTTAATTATTGGACACGCGTAATTTCAACGCACTATATCGTCGTCATTTTTTGTTAACGTGACAAATGACAAAATACGTGTCCAGAATTTTTACTAATCCGACTTTTGGACCAATCAATTTTTAAGGACACTACCCTATTAATACACTCAATGCTCCATCAATAATATCTAACGAAACGTTTACTTTACATAGCAAAGCATAGTCAAAGTAGGTACCATCTATCTTACCCTTAGGAACTCGACCCAAGCTTCACGACAGCCCGCAGTTTTTCCATCTCATCGGGTTGATTAAAATAACAATTTATTTATTGAATAACAATGACAATTTATTTATTGCAAATCAAGTTCTAAATCAATGCACAAATGAGTCGACCGGAAAATGTACACATAATATTTGGGCTCCGGAAACGGTTTTCAAGAGCGAAATGAACTCTGATATAACTATTCCCGTTACTGTTCATGATACAGGTTGTAATTAGTTTAAAAACTGTCTGAGCAAACTGTTGAACGGTTTTGGTGAGCTCAAATATTATGTGTTTAAATTGAGGTCGACTCATTTGTTAATGAACAAATGAGTGTGAACAAATCAAGTTCTAAATTAATGAATTTAGAACTTGATTTGCAAAACCACAATTTATTTGACTACAACATATCGCTGCCCACAAGAGCCCATAACGCAAACTAAAACCGACATGAGATCTCACGCGAAAAGCTATCAAACATGGTCCTCCGGGGCGTGGTTGGGGGACACGTGTCGGTCGCGTGGAGCTACATTCTCAGGTCGCGAGGTCGCGCGTCTGTGCGACAAATCAATTACAGGGTCGTGGAGGGCCTAACTTCCGAGCAGAATTAGCTGCAAATTATAGTAGTTGTAGAAATTACTTGTTTATGAAAGGGTGACTAGCTAATTTATAGTCATGACAAATTGCTACTAGTTGGTTGCGACTGTTTTGTAGCATCATAAACAGGAGTCTTCTCACGCTCTACAAATATTTTTAGGGTAGGTACTACTTATGTTCAATGGTAGAGTTTTGAGACTATTAGTTATTACAATAAGTTATAAGGAAAACGTAAGCTGCTGTATAACAAAAAACGTAATAGAAACTGCTTGAAAAAGATCGGTTCTAAATAACGATTAAGTTCAGTACTTCGCAGTTACGTTTCACGGGTGGCCCGTTTTCCTGAAGAGCGACTGCTGAATGTGTTTTATAGCATTTGAGCTGTCACAAACACGCGCACAGCCGCCAATGGGAGGGCAGGACCAGCATCGATCCGACTCGAAACCCCGACCTCCCGAACCATTTCGTTCCCCTTTTCTTTGAGAAAACGATGTAGATAGTAGGTACCTACCTGTTCATTTAGTTCCAGTCAGGGCCGGCCAATTTATCGTCTGAAATATGTGTCTATGATTGGAAACTTGCACAACTTTTGGTATTCTATGCTTGATGCCTAATGTTAATTCTGGGGTGATACATGATTAAAACAATTAATGTAGTCAATTGTTTACAAATTGTTATTTCACTATCTCATAGTGTTCTCTGATGTTGCTGGGTAAACTACAAGGTGCAGGTACGATGTCGTTAGTTTTATATTTTTGTCGTTACACTTCCAGATGCTTGAGTTTTCATTTCTTTTTTAAATAATAAAAATAGGTATGTATGGGACGATGATGGCAAGTCAAAAATAAAAAGAGGTTTGTCTTACCAGATGATAGTGTTTATAAAATTGTCTATAAACCTTACAAATATTCCACTGTTATGTTTTAATTTTATTTGTATTATTTGTGGTTAACTATAGTAATGCTTACTATGTGCAAATTTCAAGTATCAACGTATTACCAATCAAAAGACACAGTAATTATTAAGATGGAGCAAAATCAAAACTACGAGTATGATGCTCCTCTTTAAAAAAAAACAAGCCTGGTTACTATATCAGCTATAGTATTAATCACTTTATGAAACTTATACACTTACTCAATTTCATGTGTTATTTTAACACGTTGAACGCCAAATGACCGACATAAAATACATTTTCTACTGTCTTTTTTTTAGGCCGTCAAGGTGTTAATTTATCGGGGTTCGAGAGATACAGCGATTGTCATGGTCGAGCATAAACGTCAAAAAACAAGTTTCTTGCATGGGAAGGGGGCTACCATGCAAGAAACTTGTTTTTTTTATCACTTGTTTTTGTAGCGAGAATTATACAAATACGATAATAATATAATACACACTCCATGAACATTTCAACAGTCTACCTATAACAGTTCATGAGGTAGAACCCGCTGACGTACAGACGGACAGCGGAAGCTTAATAATCGCGTTCCGTGGATACCCTATGGCTACGAAGTAACCATGAAAATGAAGTAGGTAACTAGTTCAATGTTAAATCGAAAAGTTCGTTGTGTTTTAAAAGAATAGCCTTTCTGTTTCATCCAGTTCGGAGAATTTACGATTCAGCTCATGGAAATCTTCGTTCACGTGTCAAAATCAGGAAAGTTCGCTCCTTTTTTTAGGATTTGCTTAAGCTCCGCCCCTGACTGCCTTATTTTCGATAGCTCCACCCCAGCAACGGGGGATCAAGGACACGCTCGCGTGAGCCGTCGTTTTTGCCAAAACATTATATACGCTAAATTCATAGAAATAGGGTGAGTTTCCATGGGGCACGAAATTTTGTCACCATACTCACACTTCCTTCTATGGAGATAAGTGACCACCCCTTGTGGTATAAAATTATTAAAAGCGGTCCACGCAGATTCAGTTGAGATTCAATGTTCGGACGACTAGTAGTCGTGAAATATTGAAAACTATAAGAAAAATGTCATCGTCTAGGACCCAGCTTGCAGATTCGTCTACTTCACCAGCTTTAAGGTATAAAGATTTTTTTTTTTTTTTTTTGTTTTTTCCAGATTTTTTGTGATATTTTTTGTTATTAATTATTTTTACTGTGTACTTAAAAATTGGTCACGATAAGTGTATAAAAAAGTCGTCGGTGTGTAGTTTTCCATAACTGCGCAGTCCGTGCGGCTCGTGGCACGGCACGCGCGGTCTGGCCCTATCACTGGAATAAGGGATGTAGAGAGACAGCGGCAGTCGCTCGTTGGAGCCCGAAACAACATTATCAGCTTAACTACGTCTATTTAAAACTACGATAAACATACGTGTTTAGTACGCCGTAAAAAAATATAATCTATTGTTACAGTGAATATTGTTTGAAGTGAATCCCAGATTTTTTTTTAATAAATATCCCTATTTAAATAAATAAACAGTGAAAAAAATAATATCCGCAATGTTTGGGTAAGCTGGTACTCCTCATGAAATAAGTTCAGATCGAACATCCTGTGTTGGTTATTTTTTATTAGTCGTTACTTAATTCTTTTGTTTTATTTTTGTCTAGTGATTCCCGTCGGATGGATTATTCAGGCCTGAAGTTCGCGTACGCCGACGGCTCTGATGATGAGGGGACGACTCTGACTTCGGAACTGCCTTCGTGTGTTTATGCTGCTGCCAGGAGCCGACTGCAGCTGCCTCTAGCAGCTTACGTGCATCAGCATGCCAGGCAGCTACATACAGGTCAGCATAGTTAGTATACCTTTTGATACTTTTCACATTAAGTGTTATAAAATGAGTCCGTTACATAACTCTACCTGATTGGTTTTTAGTTTTCATTTTAATGCTGGTGTGAGTTTTATGAAGTGACAAAAAATGAGCCATTTTATGAAGGAAAATCTAATTCATTCGATTGAGTAACCGATCAAATTAAATTCATAATTCGAAAGAAAAATTGGGGAATATTAATGCAGGGTGGGCAAATAAGAGGTGTGCGCTTTATTTTTTATACTTTATTCTATGAAATGTAAAAATGTTAAGTATTTTCTTTTATATATATTATTTAGGGCCGATAATTAGATATGGAAAATAATGTCAGACAAATATCCACCTCTAGCATGGCAGATGTGAATCCTTTTCAAAGTGTTTTTCATGACATTTTCACAAACTGCGTTATTTCCGTAACTGTGTCTCGGATATTTTGTTTTAATTGTTGAAGGTCAATTGGCCTGTTAGCTTAGACACGTCCCTATAGATAGCAACATAGAAAAGAGTCAGCAACAGTTTAAACCTGAGTGAGTGAGTTTATCAATTTATATGTACTTTCTAAGTTTATCTTGGACATTACTGTCATCGGTGAAAGAAAACATCGTCGGGAAACGTAATTAATATAAGTCAGAAATCGCCAACCCGTCTTGAGCAAGCGTGGTGATTAATGCTCGTGCCTTCTCTGTATGAGAAGAGGCATTTGACCTGCAGTGGGACAGTAATAGGCTGGTACTTTTTATCTTGGGGGCCAATCAATGTTACCGTTTCTGGAAATCAATCGACCCGGAAACTTTCTTTTTAATGTTTAGATTGTGACTCGTACTGAAATGTAGCCCCGTTTTGTTGGAACCAGATGTTTCCGAAACCCAACTGATTCACAGGATGTAAGAAAAATGATTAATCATCTCACGGTGTCCATTCATAGTTACAGTTTCACCCAATAGCATCTTGAAAGAAATAAGGCCATTTTTAAAATACTCCTCTTAACCAAACAAATTCCACGCTAAACTGTTACTCGACGTGGATGCAGTGGTTGTTCGTGGATCAACGAAGGTTATTCTTCACCTTATAGCGAGAATTTTGTTTATTAACAATCTACTGAGGTTGAAATGAGCTTCGTCACTCATAATGATTGTTTGATGAAAATCTGGGTCTCTTACCAACTTGTTTAGCATAGCAGTACAGAAGCTGTCAGTTCTTGATTTATCTGAAACTTAAATGGAAACAAACCGAGATATCTCTTCAGAATTGTCCGTAGAGTCCCTTTAATTCCGATTTGTTGAGAATGTTGCCTGGTAGACAGTGTGGTTTCTTCGGCTACACTTTGAGGAACAATTTCAATATTATGCTCCGTACTAGCCTTACTGACATGACAAGGAACTGCTTTATATGTTATATCGCTAAGACTGATGCATGGAGCTAGCAGTAGTGAATTACTTATATGTATATAGATAGATAACCATAATATATCCCCATCACGGTGTACTGACACTCCGCTTGATGAAAAAACTTCGTAGTCTTTACTAGAAATAAAGACTTATTTTGAATATTATTTATTTATTGTTATTATTACAAAACTAACCATGGAGTTTTAAAGACAAATTACTTACCATCATATTACAACATATTTCAAAGACAACAGCACGCATTCTCGAAAGCTAACTGTTTACGTTGCTTATTACTTGTACCTAATACTCACTACTTACTAGCTCGAAATTTGGAACAGTTTTAAAAAATGTATGTTCAATAAAAACTGAAAATCTTGTACAGCTACTCTTATTTCGAATGCAACAGTAGACGGTAGGAATGCAAAAAGTATAATCAGCACCCGTCTCTTCCGTCTGTGGGCTATAAAAAGCGATTGACCCTAGTAAGACCCTGGTTTGTTTTGGAGATCCTGGTGCTCTCTGCGGCGATGCTGAATCGACTGACCTTTTATTCAAGTGCTCAGATGTCTTTATAAAAATGCGACAGTGGCTGTGGCTGTCAATCGTTGCGGTGAATCACTATAAGACTTGCAACAGATGCTGGATGGCCTGGACGACTATTCTTTAAGTGTCCATGGCCTTCGGTCTCCGGTTTCCAGTTTCCGTTTATTTTCAATGAAAACTAGGGACCAATTATGCTCTCGAGTGTCTGAAAGTACGTTATCCTCAGTTAACCCCTTCAGTTTTGTGAGACCAACTTCGAGATCCTAGACTAACAAAACTTTTCACATTCTTAGGACGTTTTCCCCACGTTACCCGCGTTGAGATAACTTTATTAAACTTTTGTTGAGTTTAAAGACCCTAATGAAATTTATAACTTCAAACCGACCTACTTAGGTACCTGCTTACCAAATCAAGTCATAAACACTCACGGAAAACGGTACCGTGGGTGTTTACGTCTTAGTCCTTAAATCCAAGATCGCTCAGCAAGCGATGATAAGGATATATTTTATTTTTCACACCTGCTTGACAATGTCAAATTATAAGTACTGCAACGATAACGTAAATTTAGTGATTTTAGGGCCGGGACTATCAGGGTACACAGCCGGGTAGTAATTTTATGCTGTATTTCTTTATGAGATTTGAATTTGGAACCTCAAATACAAAATCGTAACGACGCCCCCAGCAATAAATCGGTAATCGTAAAATGTAAATTCGACAGTAGAATTTATTTCCTGAATTCGTTCGCATCAAATATTAAGAACGTGGCGTATCAAATGAAAGTCTTTTTTCATTCAACCCGACTACGGAACCATTTACAGTGCGTGGTGCAACACGCAGTTGCCTGGTTTACGTAATCACGGCGCTCAAATGTATATCTACTATAGCATGTAGGTAACATGCTATATTCTGGGCCTGACTTGCTTCAAACGTTTACACTACGACACTCACGGCTTCCTTTGGATATAATTGCATAGCGCTTGAGAATTAACACAAGTGATAGGCTGACATTAGAGGCGAGACACTTCTGACGGAATTTACGTCGCCGATCTTCCTTCGTGTAGTTAATAATTTGCTTGTGTAGTAACGCATCTTCGATCAAATGTGTACAGTGTAAGATGTCTGTATGGAATATTGTGTTCCGGCTTTGCGTGACGGAAGATCGACGACGTAAACGACGTAAATTACGTCAGCTGTGTCTGGCTTTTAGTGTAAGTATGACAGTCAAGACCAGTTACCTTAGAAGTGTTATTATGTCTTCTCTGTCAGTCTTCGACCGCATCCATAAAAAAAAATATTGCGGAGATTGGGCGAATGTTCGTTAATTATTTTGAAGGTTCGATATTTCTCCCATCATCAACAAAGCGAAAACTCTGTTGGTGATGTGAGTGTATTTTACAGTGATGTATTGCTTTCCAAACAGTTATTAACTTAGCGTATCGCACATCGCAGGTTGTGCCGAAATTAATTACTTTCGAATGCAGGTATCGGCGGTCACACAGCCATTTTTCCGTGAAAATTAAATCCATTTTAATTCGGGAATACCGAAGTTGAAAACAAGAGTACAGTTACGAGAGTACCTAGTTAGTTTAAGTTACTTTTTATTAATTGGTAACAGTGCAGGGTCGATTGGTAATATTGTAGTTGGTCTACTTTTTGGTGTAAGTTTGTGGAAAATTAACCTAAGTGAATGTAGTCAAATGGATGGCAAAAAATCTTTTATTTGCCATCTTTTGGCTTTTGTTTTTTAATTTGACTACATTCTTAATAATATATGTGTGGGTGTGGTAAAATACGAACACTATACATATAGACACGAACCATAAAATCACAGCGATTAGCCAAGCTTAAAATCAATTCATCAAAATCAGTTTGAGGAATGGACGTTTTCTATCAAGTCAAAAAATTGTTGTGGAATATGCAAAATGGAGATATAAAATGGAGATTATGCCATATGAACGCCCAGAAATGTACCCAAACAAATTCAAACGAGTTTTCGTACAACAATATTATAGTAAAGATAATATGCGATAATTGGAGTAACGATCAGCAGAGACTCTTTAATTTAATTTCGTGTTTCTTAATCACCGTTCAATAATTTAATTGGGTCAAGCGATTCACCAATTTGTATCGACAAATATCACAGATAGGTAAACGTCAGTCGACGCCGGCATCGAGTGATTGATTTCAGTGGAATCAATGACGGTATTAGAATCGAGTGTAAATAAATCGATTTGGAGATAGCCGATCGGAAAATGGTGGGCTAAGCGATCCATACACGGCAGAACTCTTCTTTGGAGCATTTCCCATGCTTGCTTAATTGGGTTGAGCGCAGACCCACTCCACGTAAACGATTTCGGATGGTTTGGTCGCTTATCAGCAAGCCTGAAGCGCTGTGGGGCCTCGTAGACAATATCATGGCGGTCGTGACACGATTCAGTCGATCAGTATTTTGGATGTACCGAGTAATGCGAAATCGTCCTCCATGTCGCTCAGTCACGCTGCCTGTGATACGTTAGCGTGCCCAGAGGCGGCTTATGATGCCCTGTGCAGTGCCGAGAGCGTCAATCACAGTACGTGTTGCCTGGAACCAGTTTGCAACATTCTGACGGCTCTATCTCTTCTCGTTTGAAATGATGTCGTCGCTCCATATCTGTGCATTTTTTTTCAGTTCCGATGCAAACATTGTTAAGGTTTTGTAAAATCGTTATTACACAGGTTTATAGGAATCCTGATTGACAGCTGATTTTCTACATACATATACTTAATCAAAATTCAAAGAAAAATATTTATTCAAATAGTGGAATTCACTAACAATATGACGACCGATGTGGCGCAGCGGGCGAGTGTCCGCCTGCGAAGCAGGAGGTTGCGGGTTCGATTCCCGCCTTGGGACAAATGTTTGTACGATCTACAAATATTTGTTCCGGGTGTTCTGGGTATTTGCTATGTATAATAAAAATATATATCTATGTAATGTATTGTATTAAGTATATCAGTCATCTAGTACCCATAACACAAGCTCTGCTTAGCTTGGGGCTAGATGATGCTGTGTGGATTGTCCAGCATTATTTATTTATTATTATTTATTTAATATTCAAAGACGATCCAGAACAGTGAAAATAATAATCCTTGATTCCGGCAATATTCGAAAACGCACGTGTTCCCTAGACTATTTTGATGTGTGTAGTTTCCAAAATTTCTTCGAATTTCAAACGTTCGAATGAATGCAAAGAGCAGGATAATGGAGTTATTCCAGGAGATTCAAAATCAAGCTACGTAAACAACCAATACGTTTATTGTATAGCATATTTTCGTACCTACTGGTTTAAATATTTTGGACACATTTACTCCTGCGAACCATGTTTATGTTTTAAATGAAAACCTGTTCCATTCAGATGTCCTGCTGGAGACGGCAGCGGAGCCTGAGTACCAGTGCGGAGGCTCCCCGTACCGCGTGCAGCGGGCTGCCGCGAACGGGCGCGAGCGCCGTCGGATGCTGAGGTCCGGACCCAATGGGTATCCTTCTTATTTGCTGCACGTTCCTACATGTTCTCATGATGATGACACCAAAAAGTAACGCCTGAAGAAAATCGGACGGTTTTTACTGCGCAACAGTGCAAAAATCATTAGGCATTAGATACATCATTTTTAAACTTTTGCCTCTTTTATCTAAAAATATTATTTTTTTAAAGGACGTACCGTATATGATCTGTATGTTTATGATAGTGCAATCAATCAAAAGTCTTTATTTGTAAACACAGTGTGCTAGATATAACGATCGTGATGAAATTGCAGTTTGGAGTTTTGGTGGCGCAAAACGTTCCCTGTCAGTGACGGTATCTACCTACTGCCACAGCACCTTTAGTTTCATCACTCTTGCACTGTCAAAAGCATATCCCTTTGGCCTTTGATATAATAAAAGAACATAATAAAATTGTGAATTGATTTATTGATGTGAACAACATTTTGTAACACTGTATGTTAATATTTATAAGAGTGTCTATAGAGTTTCATCTGAGCTTTTTTTAAAAACTTTGTGTATTTAGAGGCTTTTGGTCATCACATATAACCAAGTCAGCCCCATATTTCGAACTAAGACACAATAGACGTTCTATTAGCTAAATAGCTGCATGCCAAATTATAAATTTTCTTAGCTTACGCACTACGGGGTTTACACTGAATAGCACGTACATTATCTCTTTTTCTGTGATTACGGAAGCATTCCACTAACTAGTACTCGTAATACACATCCTTCTGGGCTGAAGTTCGGCTTCCTAATGATAGAAGTGCATAGTCTAAATTATCTATTAATTTAGACTAAGCATTTCTATCATTAGGAAGCCAAACTGGTCGACTGGCATGTCTCCAGTCCTCAACCTGTGTGCTCCACAATCTGTTTTCGACAAATTCTCATATCGGCAAACTAGGGAATACTGTTTTATACCAAATCCTTTTTCGAGGGATTATTTTACACTAAGCTTTGAAATGGGCAGGTTCGTCTTTCTAGCTGAGTGACTTCTAAATATGTTTTGGAAACTTGTTGATACGCTGTGATTTTCCATTATAACTTAAATTATTTTTAATATTCTTTCCTGACGTTTACATTTTCTTTTGAAAATTAATACATAATTTCTATTCTGTGTCATATTCAAAGGATTTACAGAAACAGAACAATGCTTTAAGTTCTGTTATCTCAAAACGTAGATTAGTAGGTACCTATTAAGTGATCCATAAATAGTGCAAACGAGTTTAATAACTCAAGCTTTTAATCACAAACATTTTCGTTTCTTATATAATAATATTAAAAACATAAATTCTGATAAAAAGAAATAAATGGGTTTGCGGTCGATAACAAATAAAAAAGTAGTTGGCCGTCACGGAACGCCCGGCAGAGTGGAGTTTACATCTAAATATTAATGGTTATTGAAAGATTTTTAATGAAAGAAAGAGTATTTCACGTCAAAAAGTAAAAAAAAAATGGTGGCAACCTTTGTTGGGGCTGAAAAGCATTCTTTTTAATGTTTTTCGTTAGCTCCAGATAGCTTTATAGGTGCCTGCTTTTAGTTTCACGTTTTATTCTGAAAGTATGTGGTGATTTTACAGATCTTTTAACTAACCAAAGGGATCACTTACCTATTATCAATAATTGGTTAGATGACGACACGGTTGGCGCAATGGTTGAGCCATCGGCTGCTGCGCCGCGTGTTGAGGGTTCGATCCCCGCACGGAACAAATATTTGTATGACCTACAGTTAGTTGTTCCGGGTCTGGCTGTTTGTGTCTGTGAGTTTAAATGTTTGTAAGCGCACCCACGATACAGGAGAAATTCCTAGTGTGGGGCAAAGTTTTTCTTTAAAAAAAAAAAAAAAAAAAAAAGATCTCAGAGATCATTACTTGCCTAGTTCAAAGGTAAATAGTCAAGTACCTAAACAACACTGAATTAAAGTATGTAAGTTACTTCAAAAGTTACTCAAGTACCCCCCCCCCCCCCCCCTTGGAACTGTAAGCCCCAGCTCAACTTAGTACATAAGCTTCTCTTTCTCCTCTTGTGTTCGCTTCCAAATCTATAATGTTGTTGTGGTGTTGTGATTTTAGCAGTATAAACTCGGCGTTCGATGAACTGCGCGTGCATGTGCCGACCTTCCCGTACGAGAAGCGCCTAAGCAAGATCGACACGCTACGGCTGGCCATAGCTTACATCGCTCTGCTGAGAGAGGTAAGGGTCTGAGTCCGAGTCGACTTCTACTGAGTGCACACGTTTGTTGTTCTCAGCACTTGTTAGGAGGCCTTGGGAATTCTTATAGTATAAGTACCTACTGGTAGGTTTGTGTGACAGACCTTACAGCAAATATACACTAGGTAATCCGATAATCCATGCAGCAGGGAAGGACTTCTTACCTACTGCATGGATTCGATCTCTCAAGGGATTTTAGAATCGTTTAAAATATAGAACGTGGTGTTTGTACAGGGCATAGCTGATTTGTCCTTTTACCTCCCAATAACTGTACTAACGATGCAATTTATTCCTAGGTTTTGGAAGCCGACTATGACCCGCTGACGTACGTAGAGAAATGTCTCCGTGGGGAGATAAAAGCCGATCGCGCTCATTGGAATACCAGCGGTAAATATTAAGACAATCAATGATTCATTATTCGTAGGCTATTACAGCATTTAGGAGTTATTTTCATGAAATGGTGATATCATTTACATTTGGGCACCAACTCGGTCCGTTCAGCAATGCAGCTTGAAAAATATAGTTGCGGAGCGGGTGGATTCTCAAAGCGAGCTCTGCTTTGACACAAGGCGCTACTTACTTACTTCTAAAGCTCTGCCTCTACCCTCACGCATTTCCTAGTCAGGGCCTTTCCGACACTGGTAGATCTTTGCCTTGAGTTTATGCTATACGGATGCTATGCTAACCCGAATCACTGAGGCACCATCTCGACGTGCGGGAGCGAGAGAATCCCACCGATAGTTACGATTTGCCAACAAGTTCAAAATACACTTTCAGAGCTACCTGTGTAACTACTGTGATTCTACCGCGCTTGGAGATGGTGACTAACGGCCAAGGGCCCGAAGCCAGTTACATATTTGGAGGTATGAGGAACAGGGTGTAAAGTTCCTCATACACCATAGAAAAGGGAGGATCCTCCGACCAGACGGGTGTCGTGTCTGGTGGGCAGTTGTTTTTTTTTTTTTTTTTGGAATGGGCATCTCGCAGTTTATCCTTTAGGGATATTTACTGCTCAACCGAACTTTCCGACGATTGTTGTCGGGCTCGTTTATATATACTCAGTCGCGTGGATAACTTTAATATTGCGATGTAGGAAACGTCGATTTAGTTCGTATGTGGCGAGATAGATGTCACTACACATACAAAAACTATAAATAGAAATGCAAGCAATACTTAATACCCCTATGATCCGGAGCCCCCGTAGCCCTAAGTCCGCGTGGACTCTAAATTTCATCCCTCTTATAAATAATTTGCAATAAAATACTTGGTAAGTATCATATTAAATCCATTATTTTTCTGTTGTGTAGACTTGACTGCCAGGCTGTCGTGGATCAATTGGGAGAACCTCGGTGTGAATCCGCAACGGCGCAGTGTACTGACGTCACTCGCACTCAGCTCCGACAATCTTCAATACGCACACAACTAAGACC
The DNA here is from genome assembly GCA_905147745.2 of Phlogophora meticulosa. Classification (NCBI taxonomy): domain Eukaryota; kingdom Metazoa; phylum Arthropoda; class Insecta; order Lepidoptera; family Noctuidae; genus Phlogophora; species Phlogophora meticulosa. The sequence continues at coordinate 2,028,889 of LR990517.1, read as the reverse complement.
CATGCACGAGCCTGTCTTATGTCTAGGACTACGATAGGCTGAGTTTGGACGAATACACCCACCCACTCGACGCGCTTGTAAAACTGATAAAATATAGATTTTAGTAGCTATTTATTTATAAGATAGGTATGCACTTTCTCTTTCTAATCTAACGTTTTGAAAAACGTCTTTTAACTATCTACTAACGAATCTAGTCCTTCGAAAAACATCTTATAACTACTATCTAATCTAGTCATTCGAAAAACATCTTATAACTACTATCTAAACTAGTCCTTTGAAAAACGTCTTTTACTATCTACTAACGAATCTAGTCCTTCAAAAAACATCTTATAACTACTGTCTAATCTAGTCATTCGAAAAACATCTTATAGCTACTATCTAAACTAGTCCTTTGAAAAACGTATTTTACTATCTACTAACGAATCTAGTCCTTTGTAGAACATCTCATAACTACTAACTAATCTAGTCCTTTTAATAACATATTTTGACTAGGTATCTACGAAACTAGTCCTTTGAAATACATCTTTTTACTATTAACTAATCTAGTATTTTGAAAAATGTATTTTAGTAACAACTAGCCCGCATTTACGCTCGCATGGATATTGTTTGTCCCATGTAAATTATAGCTATTACCGATGGCATGAGTAAATCAGCGCCGCGTGCAACTCCTAAGAGTCCTCTCTTTTTAAAGTCGGTTAAAATTGCGATCAAAAACATGTGACGCTCATTCTTCCACGAAAACTTATTAGACCGAGATTTCAAAATGGCGCAATTCGTATAGCGCCATCTACCGGGCACGTAGTAAACTGTCAAAATATTAGGCATGGAAAAATGACATATAATCACATTGTTTGCTATGTAGACTACTAAAATGTACAACCATAAACATATGCACATAGCACGCTACGAAAGTTACGACCGGTGGTGTAGGCTGTACGTTGTCTGTCAGTCAGGACTTTGATTTTTATAGTATTAGATTTAGATTGGAGATAGCATCGTTTTCCCTAACACTCGTTTACTTGTTGGACTCGGTAATGAAACTGCATTACAGTCACTTAATGTTACTGCTAACTGGCATGCTTCAATTTTAGTAGGTACAACTTGTAGATACTAAACAATTTACCTTACCACCGAAATCTTTGTAGGTAAAAATACCCTCATCACGTATTTCATTAGTGTTTTTCAAATTAATATCACGCATACATATAGACAAATAATTAAATGTATATTTATATTTAGTTAATTTTAAGTTGCCGTGCAATATATAGTGTTAAGTTTTAAATTAGTGTGATTTTATTTATTAATACAAATAAAACGATTTATTGGAGATCATGGTTTTATTTCATCTTCTACACATTCAGAGTTCAGACACATTGATACATTTAAACATTCAATAGTAGATCGGATATCTATAATATTATTCAGACGAAATCATAAACATGCGACAAATTGTAAATACAACACTTCCAGACGTTATACAAACGAGTTCGAAAAGTTATAAGTACAAATCAAAACGTTTCTTTACACATAAGTTTTCTGCATAATTATCATGTATAATGTACTCATATTCAAAACATAACTGATAGATAAATTAAATGAATGGCTCGTCAGCACGAAGATAAACAATGTTTTCTATGTATGGCAAAAAACGACTGTTATATAGATTAAGTATAGTGGTAATAAATAAATAAAAAATATTTGGACATTCATTTGGGTGTCGCCTAGTGCTGGTGTAGGGCTATTATTTATTTTAAATGGTAATTTTACCACAACATATTGTACAAAAGAGTTGTGCTAGAAGTCTTATACCCGTTTTCATAAGAGGCGCAATTCAGTTGCTCTTTTCTTTAGCCCTCACCTACTCTTGTCTTCATATCTTCATATTGACACAAATGAACGATATTTCAGTAAAATAATAAAGAACATTTAAAACAGTTGTAAAAATAAAACATCTCAGTCAAAATCTTCCTTCCTTATTCCTTTTGTGAAATACATTTTTTTTGTAACGCTTTATTTTGTCGCTTTGTTTTAAAATTTACCCTATATTAAAAAAGTACAACATTGTAAAAATATATATAAAATTAAACTCACTATAAAAAAGCCTGTAGAAAGATACAGTTTCAATAAATAAGTTTAAAAACAAAATAACAATAGGTCTACTATTTCTTTTACGTACAGAAAACAGCTAAATAATATCATTAGGAATGTTTTTCAAGACTAAAGATAATAAGTTAATCTTTACTTCTACGGTAACCTAACGACACAATATTTAAAATAAATGCATGTCCACCTTTCCTACCTACCACTACACACTTCTTCACTAGATTTGATCCTTAAAATTAAATATAATCTTAATCATTATTACTTTAAAAGCATGATAAAAGTCATATTTTAAAGAATTATTTGCTAACATATCGATTACCGGGTCAAAAACAAGTTATCAGTAATAATACGATTTCCTTCTCGAAAAGACTAAAACAAAGCCGTGCAAAACATCGGTGTATTTTGACCTCAAATATGAAAGAAATATGTCATGCAGTAGACACGTATTTACTTGTGATGAACGCTTCAAAAAATATCAATTACAAATACACCATCAACTACATTTTGATAATTCAAGATTTGTTTGATTGCAAGTGCAAATAATCGAGCCGTGAGCGCCAAATGCTCAGGCGTTTTTCAACAAACTTGACTTTTCAGATCAGCACAACCATTATAAGTCTATTGGTACAACGATCTTGTGTCTTGAGTATTTGTTTTAGGCCAGTAAGTATTATTTTATTGGAGTATTTTATGGTGAAATGGAGACGAGTAATAAGAAATATTGAGAGAAAAATGTGCTTATAAATACACAATGATCTTTTCATATTAATATATTAAGTATTCTGGTCCTTCGAGGCACCGTTGCATGCTATCCATCAACACAGACTTTACCAGTAAGTACATACCTAACTAAAGGCCTTTCGTAAGTTGCAACACATCGCGACAGCGTCAGCAAAATTTTATATAAACAGTTTTAACTTTGAATGCCTAATCGTATGAAATATCTTGTGTCAAATCTTAATTACAATGACACACAGTACCCATTACAGATCCGGGACTTTAATGGATGGTTAAAATTGCTTGGACTGATCAAATCTAAAATATAACTATAACAACCAAATACACTTAAAAGTTTAATAAATTAGCTTAGAAATAAATTTAAATACCATTGCAAGCTAGTGCGATTAACTTTCATTGTTTAAGTGAAGTATACAAACTTAGGTCTACCGTACTCCTTGCTACCCTTACGACTTCAGTCTTAGTGTTGTCCTTTACATTAACATCATTCTCATTCTTACAATCATTATCAATCTTCTCGCCATCTCCAAGTACTACCACGATAAGAGATCACCGTGATAATATTGACCCTTATTATATAGGTATTTATACATTCCAATTGACCTTTAAAACCAATAAAAACTTTTAAAGTGGTGTAGATTAATTTGTTTTCAGAATAGATAATACTTTTTCAGTGTAAATAAGTTTCTTTGCGATGTTCTCCTTCGAGGATGTCAGTGATGTCTAAGATAAACTTGGAATGTACTAATGAATTCAAAATGTCACAATAGCATAGGATTTGAACCCACAGCCTGGTTTATTTTTGCTAACCAACTTAATTGCGAAATCTTACAACTAATATACATTTATACATCTAACATTGAGAAAGAGTCAACAAAGTGCTGTATCGGTATATTACGGAGCAAGAAGAGAATGTTAATTATTATTATTAATATTGCACACATATATGAACTACACATTATTAAGTAACACAAGTTTACTACAACAATGTCTAACATTAAGATGTTCGGATTTTAACATTTTAGAAACACATACTAACACTGAACAGAGACAGCTGCTATACCTCATTTTATTTTAAAGGGTGAAGGGACATTAACGCTCAAACTGATACCATAAGATCTTGAAAAGCATGTAAACACTTATGTGTTTCCATGCTTTTTGCGAACCAACATGACATCTCTAATGTTCAAGAATATTTCAAAAAAGTTTTAAACAGCCATTGCGTTTTTAAGTACAATACAATATTTTAATTACACTGATATTTTTGCGGATATACATATTGTTCTAAAACATTTTCCCTTACTGTTAAGTACCAGATTTTCATTAAGTTATTCACAATCTTATATGTTTAACTTGCTAACGACAGCAGAAGTACATAGTAAGATAAAACTAAATACTGACAAGCTGTATTCAGCTGCATCTGGTAAGACTAGAAACCGCCCCAACATAGTTGAAAAGCAGGCCAAACAGATGGTGATGACTTAGAAAACTGATCTATCAACTAAACTGTGCTGTACGGTCTACTCGCTAATGAGTACTAACTAACTTAAAATAACGTACATATTTAATACATAGTAATTCTTAAGTTTTGGGAGGAACACTTACTAAACACTGACTGACTTGATTACCGAGAGCAAAGTAACTTTGTAAATGCCTACAGTAACTTCACAACATGCATTTCAATTCTTAATATCTATAAATTTCACACCCAGAGAGTAGGCGTATCCTTTGTGTCACAAGTGCACAGCACTAATTTGACAACTTTGGCAGATAATAGACCATCAACAAAAAATAATTATAAACTCCTTAAGGCCAGTCTTCAATTCCGCGACGGACGGTATGCCAAGTTAATCCAGTGCCTGTCGGAGCGTGGCCAGATGGCAGCAAAACATGCCTCATGAAGGTCCTGCCTTGAGTAAGTCCGAGGAAGAGAAGCCAATTCTTTCTTTTTCCGAAGTCGTATGGATTCCTGAACGTGCCCCTTGTATATAGGCGTAATTTGTGGTTAATATGTGCTTCCACGCTTGTTTCCCCTCGGCTGATATTTTTGGCATGGATAATTGTTAATATTCCAAGTGCGACGAATACGCAGACACAGGTGGACGCCATGAACACGACAGCTTTCTTTTTATACGGATCAGCGCAGATTCGTTGGGCTTCGGTAATGGGTGGCACGGGCAGCTTGTGTTCTCGAGGGAAGTTGACGCTATCGTCGTACTCCACTATCACCTTCACCGGCACCAATGCACCGGTCTGGTTCAGCATGACTGGATGTCCGATCAGATCTGGATCATTGTTCGGGATGATACCACCTGGACACAGAAAGATCCATTTTATAATATACCATTAAAATAAATAACTTACGCTGATAGTTGAAAACTTATGATGAGACTAAAGATAGGAATGAACCTTTGTGATTTACAACATAAACAACAAATTACCTGTATCATTTATCCAAATGACTTTATATCCGATATCAAAGCCGGCGGTAATTATGAACCCAAGTCCTATAACCATGTACACCATGTAGAGGTAGAAGAACCTTGCGTTGAAGTAGCCTACGCAGTTGTTGAGCCACGGACAGTGGTGGTCCATAGCGAGCACGCAGCAGTCGCAGACGGAGCAGTGGTGGGTGCGCGGGGGCCGGGGGTTTATGCACCTCTTGCATATACTCGCTGCATCTGATATGGCTGTGCTCTGAGGAAATATAAAGTGACCTAATTAATATGTTATCATATAAAAATAATTTGGATGATCATTATTTGTTAGAAGGGAGAGAGGCTGGTAGTTAGTTAACAGCTTCATGGGTAGATAAGTGGTATTCCGTTTTGTAACGAGATCCATCCGTGCCTAAGTACGAGCCATCACTACTTTTATAGAGCTTTGACAGTAGTTATAGATAGGCATGGTGTTACCCAGATTACTCACCCATAGTACCCTTAACAAGTGTTCGGTTAAAGCGACCAAACACTTGGTAATGGAGCAGTTTACAACAATCATTGTACTTGTATCTTAGTGCCAATTTTATTTATACTTTAAAGTCGATGCCTCCTAAGACGACCTGACCGATGCATTACCAGACATCAAACAAACAAGCCACATATTTTAAGGTGTAGAGCTTGTAGAGTGAGTTTAGAGTTAGAAGCGTGTCTCATCATGAGATCTGATAACTTATTGACAGTGCGAGCTAAATGGTCGCGTCATGGTTTCGTGTTGACAACATTTTACATATAAATGTTTTTGGAACTAAAACTTACCGATGGTGGATATCCAGGTTCAGTCACAACACCCTTGTAGTAATGAAATACAATGTTAATAAGCAGCCAGTTTCCGAATATAACTAGAAATACTGTCGTGTTAGGACATCTTTCCCACCAATATGGTAGTCCCACCCAGTAAGCGATGACTACCACAGCAGTTGTCATTATAGTGACACAGAAAACAAAGACCTGAAAAAAGAAAATAAATAAATTTATGGCGTAATTACAGTTGCTCTCTATGATTCTAGCTTGTCTCTAGCTTTCCACATGTCCAAACTGGCATTAGTTCAATCATAGACAGAAAGACAGTAAGGTTGATATAGAATTTCAACAAAATTAACAACTAATCTGTGCGTGTCATTCAATAGATCTCGAGGATAGACAAAAAGTGATCTCCTTGATGAAGTTTCCATTTTCCCAGAACTCCTAAGACCCCATTAAAATGTCACGGTATGAAATTTTCCCACTCCAGTCGATGAGTCCCTGTCGCACTCTGCAGGCTTTCAATACCATAAATCTGTTTAAATAATTAATAAAACACACATTTAGTTTCAGCTTACATGAATTTAAACAAAACAGATAAAACTGCTCTAGAGAGGAGATTATAAAATGAAGTCTATATATAGTATCTCCATGAAATAAAACAACACGTCAAAATAAATTTTAAAATTATATGAGACTTACTAAATGAAGAGCTCCTGCTATTACTAAACAGATTTTTATGCAAAATCTGTGAAGGACCTTCATTAATATACTATATCAAAGGGTTGGGGCCCGGACAAGAGACAAGCATAAACGAAAAAAAAAAATATGGGCAGGGCATTTTTATTGGTGTGAGGCCTGTCGTGAATTAATATACTAATAAAGAGATGAAAACTCACGTAATTTGTTTATGACTTTAAAATAATTCAAGTTAAAGTCCATTTTGTGAGCTCTTGCATTAATTTAGTTAAGTCATACAAATTATCTAACCTATCCAAATTTCGAGCGGACATGTTTACTCTTCCATTCTCATAGTATCCCCAATGACAGCTTCAAACCGGCAAAACCAGCCATAGCAAGAACAACTTTATAGTTACCCAAGCCAGGTAAATCAATAATACTAACTCATTATAATGTATAACCTATTTAGTATTACTCCGCCCCTAAGATGACCTACTGACCAAATAATGAGCTTTTGGTTAAATAAAAACAGTGGCATGCGTCGATCGAAGGTTAAGCTATGCTTGCCGAGGTCAGTCTGAGGATATGTGGTTCATTATATATATTGAGACTCATCCGTGCCTTGGAAATCATTTTAAGCCATTGGTCCTGGCTGTCATTTGTTAGATCTTTGATAGATGTTACGGGTGGTCAGAAGCCTGAAAATCTTCTGATGCAAACACCTACTCATAATCACTCACTTTTCCATAGGTAAAATGATATTTTCACCACTAAAACTAAAAGCTGTTTTCCAGTATTTTTTTTTGTTCAGTGTTACATAGTTTCAGGAGCTTGTGACAAAATAAAAACAGCCGCACGGCTTGATCTAAGGTGAAGCTACACTTGCAGAGGTCAGTCTATAGATGGGTGACAGTTCATATTATACCAAGACTCCTCCGAGCCTTGGAAATCAAGTTAAGCCGTTGGTCCCGGCTGTCATTTGTAGATCTTTGACAGACGTTACAGGTAGCCAGAAGCCTGAAAATCTGTCAACCAGTCTTACCAAGGGATATCGTGTTGCCCAGTTACTGGGTTGTAGCGGTCAGACAGGCAGTCGCTCAATGTAAAATTAGCTGCGTCTGGTTACACTGGAAGCGACCCCAACATGGTTAAAAGGAAGGGAAAAGGCTAGGCAGATGATGAGATGAATAAACTATACTATAATACTTACTTTTCCTAGGTACTGGGCAAAGTTGTCAACAAACCAAAAAACTGGTTCCAATAAGACATCTATTATATAGCTTTGGCTCATGTGTTCATTGTAGGAAATAGAGCGAAGAAACAGGAATGCTTGACGAATTTTCCAAATAATATACTCCCTAAAATTAAGGCGTAGCATTAATTAACATATTAATTAACTAGTACTATGTAAAGTGTTCTATGTATTAACACTTACTTTAATCTTCGAAACAACCCCCGAAATCTCCATGTTATTATCACCATTTTTAAATATGTATTAAGTACATTTAATAACAAAACTATAGGTTTCAATAGTTTTATACAGAGAAGGTATTTAATTTAAACACTGAAAGAACCTTTTCGAGGAAGCAACTAGAATAAATTCTATTTTCTTGTCGACATTTTAATAAAGAAATAAACTGTATGGCTTCACTTAATTAATTTTCGGTGACTGTTACTCAGTTACTGTAATTCACTTTTGTCCAGATTATCGATTGAAGTCACAGAGTAAGTACTTTATTAATGTTTTTTTTTTAATCGGCATACACTAGTTGCTGTGCAAAGCGCCAGTAGTACAGTGTTGCCAGACGCCTTGCACCTTTTAATAGAAAGCTAAAATCAGCACTAAATCTGTATGCTCTTTAACTTAAAATCTGTATAATCAAATAAACCAAAAGAGAATTAGTCATCATAATCGTCATAGTTTCTTTTCGAAAACAAGGGATAAGTACTAACGTCATAGGGTTTAATTATCGAATATTTTCTAGTGATTATGAAAGGAAACTCTGGTTTTACTGATTATAATGTTCTTTTACTCTGCTTTGTAGCCTATGCTGGGCTGGATTACTTTTTATTCTTAATAGTGGTTTGTAATATTCATTTTGAATTTCAAATAAAGATAGCTAAAATATTTTATCTTGTATTTAATATTTCAAATACTTAAGACTACTTTAAGATAATTATTGTGTTTCTCGTATTTTAAATATTTGCAAGATAGTATTTTGTATTTCAATTAAAGCAAAGCATGTATTTTGCCCAGCCCTGTCTTGACAATATTTGGGTCAAGAAACTGCATATCTTATTAATTAATCACTTCATTGATAAAATTAAACAATTTTTTCTCAAATTTCCTTTGCCCGTTCAATAAAAGGTTATGTATGATGACAGAGAACTAATTTAACAACATAGCATGCATCCATTTCATGTGACTTGCACTTCTGCCGTATTGTCTTGAGGGCTAAAATAGCATGTAGTGCTTAAATATTAATAGTCAAGCTACTTTCGCCTCTAGAAAAGACGTTGCGTCTTTTGATGAAACGATACACATCAAAGTCGCTCAGTGTGCCACCGGCTTGAAACCTTTTCCGACTTTAAAAGGCAGAATTAGGAACAATATTTTCTCCTTCCTTTTTCAAATAAGCAACATTTATTTTTAAAGGGGTATCTAAAGGCTTGCTGGCAGTCAAACATAACTTTTTCCGTTACGATTGACTTGCATTTGAGTTAGCACGCTTTATATTTTCTTGATTTAGGGCTATGAAACCTTTGCTCCTAACTAAAGGTTGTCTATTGATTTGTAATGACGTGGATTGTCAAACTGAATGAATTTAAATAATATTATGGTAAATTAATCAATTATTTCTTTAGTTAAATCTTTGCTTTTATTGAAATACAAATTACTATCTCGCATGTATTTAAAATACGGTATGCAAAATATCTTTAAGTTACGCATTTGAAGTACAAAATAAAAATGATAAAATACTATTAAGAACAAAAAGTAATCCAGCCCAGAATGGGCTAAAAACAGAAAAAAGGAGATTATTCAATAGAACCAGAGTTTTCTTTCATGAACAATAGAATGTTAAACGTACTATCAGACAAACAGCCTCTTGTTACAGAATGAATAAAACCTGCTAAAATATTAATAAGATCGCTAAGTGTCCTTAAAATGCAACTAATTTAAAAGTGCAACCAACTAAGCGCAATAAAATGATTCCTCAAAGCGCAACCATTACTTGCGCTCACAGATTCAAATAAAAAATATGATACTATTCTTCAAAGCGCTACCATGATGAAAAATAGAGAGGGGTATGATGGATTCATTAATGATATCGATAGACAGATTTAAATCAACTGTCCTTATTGTTTATTTATTAAAACGGACTACGCTATGCTTGGGTGAAATGTATTTCAGTGTTGCCTTGCCAGAAATAATTATGTCAAAAAAGTTGTCATAGACGAACATAGGACTGAAACTGGTCCTGACCTGTTAATACATACAAAAAGCTTATTGATTATATTTCAAATACAAGCTACTTTGTATATATTTAGTAATTTCTTAATATAATAAAATTCGTATAGAATAAAATATCCATATTCATAGTAAATTTTTCTCAGTTGTAATTTCCCTATAAAAAAAAAGCAAATACAACATGCGCCAAAAATATCATAGAAAATCAACGAAACAATACTCCGCATACATGGCTCATGAGAACACTAATTGCATAAAATAGATGGAAGTAAACGCAACTGCCTGATGTCGTGTAAGGAACAGTCTAGGATAGTTCTTCGCCATTCACGATATCGAGAGATTCGGGAAAACAGCGAACCTGTCAAGATTAATTGGGGTATATTCCAGGGCAATAGCTGGAGTCCGGTACCATCTCGCCTTAAATCCTCTAAGCACACTGCCAGAGAATTCTGGTCTTGGTTATCGGTTGACCACCTCTTGGTAGTCAGACCATATACATACGCCCACTAAACATAGATGTCCCCGACAGAACAGAACCCCATAGTAGCTCCATCAGGATGAAGTTTGGTGTGAACCAATTTGCATGCAGACGGCTTAAATTGTTTTTACTCTTTCGGCAAACATAAATAGACTCAAATTGAACTTGATGGGTTGGCTAGGAGGTTCCGTACATTGCTGAACGCAAAACGGATGAATCAACTACGATCATAAATAACGAGGTGGCCACGGTTATGTACCAGCAACTTGCTTTTAAATAAAAGTTTGTGGATTCTGAGGTACCGTATTACAAATATGTATGTAGGTAGGTTCTAAAATGAACATGTCACATTGTACTGGGATCGGTCTATCTTTACTCACAGGACTATAATTGTCGTCAATAAGCCTGATGTAGGTAGGTAGGTTAAAATCCGCATAACGAGAAACTCTTTAAGGCTGCGAAAAAGAAACAATGTCTCGACTTAGCACAAGAGGGTGTCGACATGTAGACCTGGCTGCCATTGTGGCGATGTTCGTGACTGCAAATGGCCAGATGCCTGAAAGCATCGAAGACCATCTCTCGAGGGTCTCGTTCCATAGATGAATAAAGGCTTGATTCAAAATTCAGTAGGTACTCCCCGATTCAGCTCGCGTTTTGAGGAGGTTGTGTCTCTGGAGCCCACTTTAACTCACTCACGCACATGGATGGATTAATATTTTTTGTTTTATACCTTCCTCTGTCAAGGAAAAAAAGAAAGTGATTTGATATACGAAAACAGGTATTCGAATTAGTGATGTAGGCATCACTCTAATTCGGATACCTGTTTTCGTTCGTCCCCTAGGCCTAGTTTCTCAACTAGGCGGTGCTGCCCCTGTATCTTAGAGGCTAAAGCTTATTATTTGCCATTGTCTGCCAACTTGAATTCTGGACCTATTAAATGAGACCAAACTCGGTAGGTAATTCAAAAATTTCTGAGCCCAAGTTGTGAACCCATTACGGGACTGTTCCAGCATTGGACCTCCACCCCCATCTCGACTACCCATGAGCCCAAACACGATAGTTCAATCTTCTGTAAGGAGTCGACGAGTTGATTAGTCCATTGATTCCCTAGCTGTAGCATTAGATACAGCAAGGACAAAATGGCAGGGGCCAAAAATTTACATATGAAAATGCTCAATAAGTCATATGGCCGAACAAGAAACTTCACCTCTCAATATCGTGTTGGCGACCTTGATATTCAGATTGTAAATAATGTAAATCCGGGATCTCGGTGTGTCCTTAAAAGTGTGGACCTATATTTTCTGCTTTACTTTTGACTAAGTTGGTAAACACATTTCGTCTGCTAGGATTCGTCTTACGACAGGCAGGGTATCAGAACAGTGCCCAGATGCCTCGCCTCTGACCAGTGTGTGAAAACCTGTCATGAGACATGAGTCCCGTATGATACAATAACACCCGGCTCGGATCAAACGCTTGACGCAGTTGTTCGGGTAAGTTCGCGCATAGGCACTTTATACTCATATCACTAATGCACAACTCAAGGTAAGCGCTAAAAATCCGTGCCGGTAACAGTAGGAGACGATACTATACGTCCTATAACCAGCACCATTTTGATTGCCAACAGTCAAATTATATTCGTGGAAGTATTGGCAGTTGGAAATAAAAGGACAAATGAATACAAAAAGACTTTATTAGGAAAAAAGTATCATATCACAAACTACGTTAAGACATCTTACACGGACGCTTTACAAAACCGTATAGGTATGACTATTTTGTGTACAATGTATTAAATATAAATTCAATCACAGCAACCTCTTCAGCTTTGTTGAACGTAATGAAATATTTTGTTCACTACTCTATGTGACTACACAAACTCAAGAAATAAGCCATACAATGATCTATAGATAATGAGATCATTTTTATATTTAACAAAGGAATGACGTGGATAAGTACCGAAGGAGATGTGTGAGTGAACCAACATAGGTACGGTTAGTGGTTACCAGGTATAGTTTATATCAGAAATTGTGGTATTAGGTATCAACCTAATACCACAATTCTTCAATGAAGTTCTTGAAATACTAAATTTATAACGGTTATTCTTATAAATTTTAGTGCTGTTTTAACAATGTAAGTTGATTAAAATTCAACTAAATATTTACGGAATTATAGTAAAATAATAACAAAATAAATAATAATTCAAAACATATATCGGCTGGAAATAACCACCTAATATAATTTCATTAAGAATAAATAAAAAATGCTGCAAACAATTATGATCAACTAACAACTTAAAAACAACACTATACCTGTGACAAACGCGTAGTTTTGCGTTTTTTTTTAATTAATTGTCGAATTTTTACAAACTATGGTATCAGTTTTTAATAACCATACCTACTTCTACAGGTTCTTTTCTCCTTTACAATATTAATGACTGAACTTTTCATAATCAATAAAAAATATATTTACATAGTCATTTTTACACCTGAATGTTATATTAACGCTTAATCTAAATATTTCGATGAGATCTTAACTTTGCGGTTTCTATTATAATTTATAGACGAAAATATAATCTTAGACTTAACTGAGTTCGCAGGTGCTCAGATTCACGTTAATACATAAATTAGGTTTCAGGTAATGTTGACAAATTTCGAAGAATTGGTCCTAAAATAGTATATAATCTGCCTGTTTTTATTACTGAACTCTTTTAAATATTTATGTCAAAACATATACATTCGTCATATTTATAACACAAAATGTTTCTGCACACCGTCCGTTTATACCCTAAGATTTACAAACATTTATTAAGTATACGAAACATTAACGGAAATGTCACGATATCAATTAGATGAGACATATTCTGCTAAGAAGATTACTTAAAATATAAAATGTAAATTAATCAATATATTAGAATATTTGCAACAGTCATGCAATAGTCTAAAGAGCGAGTTTTTGTGATGGGACATTAAGGATTTTCTTTTACACAAAATACTTCAGATATAATAGCTTAGCTCATACTCTTGTTATGATTCAGCTCATGGCGTTAAACGCGGGCCGAACTTCACGTGTGGAAGTCGTTTCTGATTTCACCTCGAAGCCCATCACAAACACCAACTTCTATTTAATTAATTGGCGAAACTTCTTGGTCTCCTTACCACACAATGGAGGCAACCAGAAACATCACAAAGTTTCTTGAATACTTAAAACTAAAAAAGCTACATACCTATCTCATTGATTTTATTAAATTGAAATGTCCAACTAAGCATTTTGATAGCTTTTACGTACAAACTATTTAGAACAGCCCGTCCAACTGCTTAACGTCAAATTGATAAACTGAGTTTGGTAATATTCGCCTTACGTTCCTATTGCTTAGTTACAAGAATAAAGATATCTAATGCAATTACTAAACTGTTATATTAGCTAAGAATAAATCCTAATTGATAATGTCAACCGAAGAAAATGTGTGCTTGTGAAATGTTCTCATAGACAAGGAAAGAAAAACAGCGACCAAAAAATATGCACATTTGCGGAATGGTCGAATGGACCCAGAGCATTCAAAGGTACTTGCGAAAATCGTCCTACTGTAGATTTACTTAGCTCTTTTATTTAGCTTTTAGCTAAACTTAAAAATCTGTAGTGAAGCCACTTTTTAAGAAAAATAACAAAGAAGACATGTCATGTTACAGACCTATTAGCATAGCACTTATACCTATTTTTTATAAAATATTTGAATATATATATATATAATGCAATTAATACTCAATTAGAGAAGTACAATCTATTTGCCAAAGAACAAAAAAAAATTAGAAAGAATAAGACAATTAATTCAGCAATGACCTTTTAAAAATAGTTTTTACCAATATTGATAAACGTGTGCCTGTCTCTGCAATGTTTATGGATATGACAAAAGCGTTCGATTATGTACACCATGAAAACCTTTAAAATAAATTTTACAGTTATGGTATAAGGGGTAACGTCCATAAACTTCTGGAATCTTATCTAAATGACAGATATCAGGTAGTTGAAATAAATAATATTAATATCTCAAATAATACCGAACAAAAACATAAATCCATGCCCAAAAAAGTAATATATGGAGTACCTCAAGGTAGCGTGTTAAGTCCTCCGTTATTTTTGACCTACATAAATGATCTGCCTAAAGTTTCACAGCATCCAATTATCCTTTTCGCTGATGATAGCACAGCTATATTTACTGGTCAAAATATTAATACTTTTGAAAGTGAGATAAATTCCACTCTTTGCAATATAATTAACAGGCTGACAAATAATAATTTAACTATCAATTTAGAAAAAACTAAACTTGTGAATTTAGGGCGTAATACTATAAACAACAACTTCAATATTAATCATAATGGGACGAAAATTGAACATGTAAACTGCGTTAAATTTCTAGAGCTTTGGATTGATAAGGATTTGTCTTGGCTAATACACAGTCTGCAATTAAGTTAATCAGTACTCATATGCTTTATATAAATTATCAAAAATAGTTGATCGTACAGTTCTTTTGACCGCATACCATGCTTATATTTCGGCAACACTGATATTTATTTATGATATTTCAAAGAATTAAAAATATTGACCTTCCCTTCAATTTACATTTATGAAGTTGCTGTATTTATAAAAATAAATAAAAATCTATTTGATAAACTTAAATCGAAAAGGCATGTGTTAAAAATTTCTAATGTACCACATAAAACGGCTCTATTTAACAAAAGCTTCTTTGGCATTGCATCAAAAATATACAACAAAATACCCATTAGCATTTCAGACACTAAGGAACATTCAGTTTTAAAAAATAAATTACGAACATTTTAAATTGAAAAAGCATATTACACGATCCAAGATTTCCTGAATTGTTGACCATTTATTAGTTCCACCGTATTTGACATGCATTAGAATTGACCATGTGATAGTTTCACTGTACTTTAACATTCATAGTAACTAAATTTATATATGATAATTCCTAATTTGTATGCCACAACATAATTATTGTATGCCTGTAAGGCAGGACATATTGATACTTTTATATATTGTTAAGACCTGTAACTGACATATGCCCACAATAAAGATACTTTGACTTTTCAGGCATGGGTGAAAATTATGAAGACGAGGAACGCTAAAATTTAGGATGACATAATTGGCGAAAGAGATGGTCGATAGGATGTCATAGGTTCATGCGATGAAAATATGATAAAGTGAAAACAATCATGAAGAGGAAAGATGAATACGAGAAAAATGTTCACTAGGACTTGTTTTCGCAGACAATTTCTTACAAACCTGGCCGACGTCTTTGGAATGCGCGACACGAATACAAAAAAAAAACAGAACAAAGAACAATCAATAATAGTCTTGGAATACATGCGAAGTCGATATCTAATTTACGATACATAATCTAACATCATAAAATTAAGTTATATATTAGTTCGTTGATTATCATTCTGATAGTCAACAAACATAAAAAAAACAGTAGAAATGCAAAATATACAGAAATTGTAATAACACAGTGTACATTTCAGAGCAGTAGTTGCAGAACGCAATAGCTAAATCTTGCCTTAAAAAATCACCTCGTCTATGTAGTTTGTCAGGTTTGTGACATTGTGCAGTATGATAATGCAGCGTACCTATTCCTTTATATTTATTATATTTTGGAGCATGCAATATTATTTTAATTTCATTTACAGATAAAAATTGATGAAAAGAATCTTTACATAAAATAGAAAGTCTTTACGTAAAATATTCTTTTATTTCATTGTTTTCTGTCTGAATTGTTTGCCAACCATTTCAACTGACAAAGGAATCATTGTTTCTTACATGAAACTGCTGGTTGCTTTTTCATGATGAAGAAGCAAACAAATAGTCCGGTCAAAGTAGCTTCAAAAATAGTGGTAAGGTTATATTAATTCGCATACAGCTGAAAATTGCCATGAATGTTGGGAACACTATTACAAACAATTTGTGAAAAGTCCCCATCGATCCGATGTGTGCAAAGTTTTTTATGCTGCGAAAATCAGTTTTTTGCATTTTTCATCTAAACGGCAAGTTTTATCATCAAACTAGGTGAGACAAAAATGATTAATTACGCGATTGTCTATAAAAAATGTATCTACACTTTTTTTCATAAGAACATCATTTCAGAGATATGGCGATTTAAAAAGTCGAAAATGTTGTATTCTTCATAATATGTGTGCTCTCTCACTCTCACATAGTATGTTAAAATGAAAAAGAAGAGCGATTTAAAATCATGAAAGCTGCGGCAGCGATAATGCGAGAAGACATTCATTCTTTAGTATTTGATAATTCTGATTACCCCCCACCAGGTCGTATGTTTGAAGATATCAACACTCAAATTCCAGAGTCGCTGACTTATTTTTTGGAGAAAGTTATTCTAAAGAATAAACGATTTAATTTTAAAATTATAAGATTAGTATGCACCAATATTGGCCACAGTATTATGACTGCTATTCAGCCAAGATCCTTCAAATCAGAATTACAATTAGGTCTCTCTATTTTTTTTCATCGGCGACTTGGGTCAAAACGTCTTATACAAATATTTTCGTCTTTCGGTTTTTGCGCATCGTATAATGATACTATATTGTACGAGGCAGCAGCAGTTTTTCATTGTCCACCTCACATTTACCACCAGAAACTGGCACATTAGTTCAGTATGTTGCTGACAATGCTGATATAAATGTAAATACGCTGGACGGTCATAACGTGTACATATCAAGAACACAACATTTTCAACTTTTTAAATCGCCGTATCTCTGAAATGATGATTCTTAGGAAAAAAAGTGTAGATACATTTTTTATAGACAATCGCGTAATTAATAATTTTTGTCCCACCTAGTTTCATGATAAAACTTGCCGTTTAGCTGAAAAATGCAAAAAACCGATTTTCGAAACATTTAACCTTGAATAATTAGATGGGGACTTTTGACAAATGGTTTGTAATGGTGTTCCCAACATTCATGGCAATTTTCAGCTGTATGCGAATGAATGTAACCTTGAATGACTATTTTGACCGGACTAAAAATAAAACATGGAATGTATTATAATCTATAGTCACGACACATTTCTAAACGCTTAAAAGCTAATTTCTATATTCGACAAATATCATAGAAAAATTCCAATTTCAAAGGTTAATTCATGTTCAGTAATTTAGGTGTAAGAGTAAAATCTAACTAGATATCAGAGGAAGGTTACGCTAGCCTGTTTAAATCACAATGAGAACCCTGCAATATATTAGATTTGAGGTTCAGTCGCCTACTACGGTTTGAGACTGGTACTTATATGTCCGGCTCCTTTGTCTTACCGACGTAGCTGGATACTTCTTCGTGTAATGCGCCAAGCTAGCCGCGGAATTACAGTTTAATTACACGGGATATCTCGGAGCATCCTTTCCCCGTTTTCAGAGATCCGTATTATTGAATAACGCCAAACACGACGGACATGGGAACCGAACAATAGGGAACTATAATATACCCTGTCGTTACTAATTAAAGGATGTGAACCAGTAAATTGTTATCAAAAACGGTTATTAAAATATAGTTATGAAATATGGCGGTATTTTATATAAATCTAGCACTTACTAGTATATCGCAGTTTGAAAATTAATATTGTTTCTCTGCTATTGTAAGGTTCGAAATGTAGAACCGATACGTGAATAATACATTATAATACACACTACGGCAGTTACGGTGGACGAAGATTGTTGAAGTTAGTTTGTATGTTCCGCGTTGCTGTTTTGTGCAAGGTTCCTGACGAAGTCGGATTTACTTACTGCTTGAAGAGTCCGCGCCACAGCCATCAATCTCTTATTGAGGCTAGTCGTGGATAGGATGAGTACCTGTAGGAATAATTTCAGTTTAGTGAAGGTATATTAACTTTGGGATAATTCTGTGGCACTATTCCTAACAACTGCAACACATGAAAGGCAAACTCTGAGGGGGAAACACTACTGACGCGTTGAAACAATGAAGATCGACGAATCCCGGATACATAAAGAAATTGTCTGAAAACCTGTCAATAATATTCAGAGAATGACAGGAGTAAAAACCCGTTTTGACTGCATCGTTGGTCTAGTGGTTGCAAACGCGACTGCTAAGCATGAAGTTCTGGGTTTGATTCCCGGGTCGATCAATGTGTTATTGGGATTTTTCATTAGGAATTTCTCAAATGTAGCCCGGAGTCTGGATGTGGGCCCGGTTGCTGGCGACAGTATCACTAATAGAACGGACTTAAAAAAAACTAACGGGACTTAAAAAAAACTTAACTGGTGATATGTGGGTGTGGTGTTTGTAAAGCTAAGCCCAGACCTTCGGAGAATACAGGCATGGTGTTATAAGTAAGAACCGCGGTCAAGTACGATCTCGCGTATTTAGGGTCAGGTACCGTATACTCGATTACCCCCTTTTTAATAAGTGCAGAGTAAAGTTGTACGGGCCGATAACAGTTATTATTGATAACGCGTAGTATAGCGAGAGTGTACAGGATGATAACAGTAACTGATAACGGTGATTAATAATAATAACCACGTGTTGATACGCTTTACACTTTTGTTTGTTTATTTTTAGTTTACTAATTAATTTGTTTTTGTTACATAACATCACGCCAGCAATTCCTGACGGGTTAGGCAGAGGTGTACCTATGACACCTACGTTTCGCCAATTATATTTGAAGTCTCATGTAATCGGGGGAGAGCCTATTGCCATCAACTGAGCACAAATCCTCCGGGGTACTACTATACCGGGTTATATGCGGGAAATCTGAACAGTTTTGATAATTGTGACGCAGGGTGCCGCCGTCACAAGACGTCCAAAACAATATTAGTATGTTTAGCGATTATTTACAATTTATATATATAACTAGACGTTTCTATAATGTTTTGTGTAACTTGTCACCTGGCGTATTTTACTGTGCCAGCACGGCGTGTTTGAACAATTATTAATATTAATTTTATTAATTATTAACAAAAGAAAAAAACAAGAAATTGTTTATATGTTATTATAAAACCATCATCTAAAGTTTGCATACAACTTTTTTTTCGATATTTTATGCAATGTTTCGCAAATAGACATGCAGACGATCCAGATAATTACAAACAACTGAATAGGCTTAGATAATTCAAACCTACAGTTAAAAATGTCTACAATGATTCACTAGACATTTAATTATCATGCGAGTGAGTGGGCACGTGGTAACGTATAGTGAATCATACTACACATAACCACGTGTCTACTCACTTATATGATAATTATACATAGTTACATTTATTTTTGGGTCAAATATACGGCCACGAAATCTGAGTTTTAAACTTATACAACCGCTATAACTACGATTTTTATAATATAGTTTAAAAGGTAACCTGTGACGAACAGATAGTCAGAAATACATATACATATATGGTTGGCGCCCTTTGGGTACGGATATCTAAATATGTTAGTTTCCACACCACAGTTTCACACCTATATGGTGTGATGAGCAGATTCTTTAAGCCCCAGGTCCCATAGCATACCTTTATCTCCGAGCGCAACGGTAACACGGCCACGAGCCACCACAACCACGTCGGGCCATCAGTGGTCTCCCACCAAGAGTTGGTAAACCCGTGACTTTTGAAGGCACCAAACGCGGCTTCAATGTCATCGCGCACCTTGGCATTCAGACGTTTCAGCCACATCAGAGCTTTTATCATGATGCGTTCCGCACGCATTTTGATGTCCCATACGTCATCCCTTATGCTAATTCTTACATCAGTTATCGGCAATATGCGGGCTACATCACAACTGTAAATATTAAACATTTAAAGTTTAAAAAAAGTAATACTGAGAATCTTTTATATTTGAAGCACCTTTCATACAGAGTAAATTGCGTCTTTTCACAAAAACCTTGTGCCTGGCCAGTATGCACTGAGTAGTCAATCGGGACACTTGAAAACGAATACCCGGATACCGGTTGGCTGTTGAGATTGTAATAAAAACATATGCTCACCCGTCTCTGACACCTCTTTCTATAACCTTGAATCGAGATATTCCTACTGTGGATAGGATGGAGCGGCCATCCTCCAACTGAACGCAATCACGCACCTCCAGTATCTGCAAAACATAACACGTGTGCTTTATAATATTTGTTGTGTTGTGTCATAAATATATTATGTTCTATATCGCTTTATATTTTCTTACTTGAAGTTTACAATACATTGTAACTTAAAACTTATCATAATTAACTTTTGCCTTAACAAACAGAAAGTGTTAAAAAATAGAAACCAACAGCTTAGTTCAAGTAAATACTCACTGTGCCATAGTCTACATAGTCTTGATCTCGGTCGCAAGCAACCATACCGAATCTGCGAGAGCCTGACTCCAGTACCCGCCTGATCATCAGCCAATAGCGAGGGTCGAAGATGAACAACGGACAAGGTACTCTGAATAAACAAAATGCCATTGGTTAGATACATAACCTATAAGGTGCACACATGTGAAAACGCGGAGAATGTTTTTCAAATCATCATCTGCCTAGCCTTTTCCCAACTATGTTGGGGTCGGCTTCCAGTCTAACCGGATACAGCTGAATACTAGTATTTTACATAGAGCGACTGACTATCTGACCTTCACAACCCAGTTAGTGGGTAACACGATACCCCTTGGTAAGACTGGTTGTCAGACTTTCGGGCTTCTGACTACCCGTAACGACTGTCAAATATCTACAAAGGTCAGCCGGGACCAACGGCTTAACGTGCTTTCCGAAAAACGGAGGAGTCTCCCATCCACAGACTGACCTTGACAAGCGTAGCTTAACCTTGTATTTATTTAGCCAAGAGCTCCTCTGGAATGATTTTTTGTCGATTATTTTCAAACAAAATAGAAATGATCTATAATAATATTCCGTGCTGAATATTGAGCAACATCATATCCTAGTCTCAGTTTGAAGGTGTACAGCGTGCAGCACGCTTGTGACTTAAACATTACGTACAAATTATGCCAAACTAAAACCTAGTGATGAGTACGGTCTATCCGAGTGCTTTGCTAGTTGCAACTGTACTTCGCGGTTATTATTATTAACGAGGGTTGTAAATGGGGTTGTTACGGATAAAAGGAGAGTGCAGAAAACTACACTTGAATTCAGAATTTAAAATTAATCCACATCATCACGCGTTACTGAATTAACTACATATCCACTTTAGCGTTACGATTTGATTTTTGAACGAATATAATATAATAAAAGAGGGTCCTTAAATATGACTTAAGAGTTTGTATTTCTATAACTTGATGATTATCTAAGATAATGAATTTCTTAGTTATTTATTTGCAGTTAGCAGCTCAGTATTAGGTTGTATGTTATTCAAAAAGTTATTTTTGTTCGTATAAATAAATGAGTATTTCACGAATTATGAATCGTTAAAATCATTAATACTACATTTTAAGTTCCAATAACTTGATTGAATGACTATTTCATGAAATCCTAACATTTCAGGACTATCCTACTAATAGTGTAATTGTGATTTTAATGATTATTTTCCGGGAAATATATATTTGTTACGGTCGTGAATAACTTTTTTAATAACATACTACCTAATACTGAGCTGCAAAATTACAAAAAAACTAAGAATATTTGTATTTCGTATACATTGAAGGGTCAATGTAAACGAACCCTAAGATAATATAGGTACTTACGAGGGGTAGGCGACCGTGCACACAAATATGGGAATGAGATCGGGCTCCAAAGGCACCGACGGGACGATCGCGTTAATACTTCTCAGCGCCGCCTGCACGAACAGTGTGGTCCTTGTCTGGCAAGCAAAATATTAAAATTATAACAACAGTATTAAATAGGGCACTAGTAGTAATTAATATTTTTTGGTTATTAATAACAAGTAAAAAGTTACTATTTGGTAAAACTTGATTACAAAAAATGAACATTCCTAAAACAAAACACACTAATGTGTAGAATAACTATAGTTTAGTAGAAGTCGGTGGTTATGTCGTTTGATCCGTTTAATGACACCGTGCTTCGAACTATAGTTATTTTACATGTTTTAGGGTTTTCTTGGCTTAGTTGAATATTTTTGTAAAAAAGTTTTGAATTTATCGCTTGTAACACCTTAACTGCCAAACAACGAGACACAATAGA
This sequence comes from Phlogophora meticulosa, assembly GCA_905147745.2. Classification (NCBI taxonomy): domain Eukaryota; kingdom Metazoa; phylum Arthropoda; class Insecta; order Lepidoptera; family Noctuidae; genus Phlogophora; species Phlogophora meticulosa. Next base: position 2,006,034 of record LR990517.1, on the reverse strand, counting down.
AAATGTATTGTTTGTCGGTCATTTGGCGTTCAACGTGTTAAGTGGTCGGTTTGTAATTTATCTCAGATACACTGGCCTTATGTCAATCTCTCTCTTCTCATCACCTCATATAAAATATTGCTTTTCCCGATGCAGGGACGTTAATTGTTGAGGAGTTGTTGTACTTCTCCATCACTTCCACTTCACCATTTGCATTGTGACGAGCATAAATTGCTTAGCAACGATAGTAAAGTAATCGAATCACGACCCTTGTAATTCTTATTATTTAATTGTTCCGGTAGCCATCTGTCCTCATCATCAGTTCCATATCACCAAATGGTGTTTTTGCACTATAAAAAGATACCCAAATCGCTATAGGTGTGCCCATAATATTTGAAGAGTTCCCTTGATTTCACTAGGATACGATCATCAGATCCTGACGAGTATACTCTTCAAATAAAATAAGAATATTCAAAATCGGTTCGCAAGTGAAAAATTGGAGATAATATATTAAAAAATACGTTCAATCAAACATAGAACCTCCTCCTTTCTTGAAGTCGGTTAAAACGGAAGGAGGCGGTCATTACAGACGTTCCACCTGCTGGATATGGCGGACTAATGAGCAAACCGGGTTGATAATGCTTTCCTGTTTACTGCATCGATATCCAGCAGATGGTACATGCAAAAGATGTGTCATCTAGATGGGCGGTTCTGAGATCCCGTTTATATAGTTAGCCTATCAAATTCCAAATGCAGGGTCACAGGCCACTCTGACTGGAACTTTAAAGATAGTGGTGATGAAATTGCATGCCTGGCTGATTTGGGACACAATTAGTTAATGCCAGTCTGTCATACCTGTTTGGATACTATGTTTTTAGCCATAATATAATGGTTAAGAACATTGTGTCCACCTCCACCATTGTGCAAACCTCTTAACCAAACTCCTTCAACAAAGAATAAGGTTGTATATCCGATAGGTCTCATTTCCTTTCACCTTTTTATTCCAACTACTGGTATAACAATGCAGAGTGTGATTGTTTTCATAACTAACGGAAACGGCTTCCGTTTAAAGATGTGGATTTGGAAAAAATGGTATGCTCCTAACCCTTTAGGATTATATCACTATTACGAAACCATTACCATAGAATCGGTATTACCTCTAATATTACCAACTAAGCATTGCTAAACAAAATGGCGTTTGGTGTCTGATGAAATTGAATTTCGAAATACGAAACTGGTCATTGCCATTCGATGTCCAAAAAGCCTCGTCTGGCTGTTCATAATGGTGTGTGGTGCCAACACTGATGTATAAAGAAAAAGGAGTATGTAAGAATCGTAGCAGGTGGCGTTCTGTAGCTTCTGCCTTCGGGAAAGAGGCGTGAGTGTATGTTATGTACGAAACTGGTCCTTCCCCTTTAGGTATGTGCCCATGAAATTGAGTCTGTGAATGTCGGCAGCGTTTGAAACCATGACGCGTTCGTTCGTGACGTAGGTACTCAATACACTTACAAATAAGCTAGATAAAGAAGTCCCTGGATGTAAAATATTGTAGCTTAGTCTTTACCTCTTTGATAAACTTAAGGGCATCTACGCACGTGCGCACACGATTATATGTTACTTATGATTACGTTCGTAGTATGTGGCTGGCATACCTATTACGTCCTGCATAAACAAAAGCATTATTAACGCGCCCGAGTTGCTCCACAAAGTGTGAATTCTAACACAGCTACCTAATACAATATTTAGAAACTATGAAACTCACGTTCCAAACAATAGTACCTTAGCCATCGACTGCTAATTACATGTTGAAACTTGCGTAAGGCCCGTTTTAACCGACACAATCGGTGTAGCAACACGAAACTACATAAATCTGTGGTATAATAGCCAACGGTAGTGGCTATCAAAATTAACTTCAATTCAGGTTCACCATTATGATGATCACAATACATGCCTATATACATTTAATGTGTTCAATATTATTGTAATAGTAGGTCAAGTCACGGCGCTGTATAAATAAAGTATTTGCACTCACTTCTGACAGGTTGAATTCGTCGAGGCCCTGGAGACACAAAGGACATCGTTTCCCGTAGTCCATGGTGCGTTCGATACACGTGCGGCAGAACATATGTCCACAGGGCGTGGTGACGGGGTTGGTGAAAGTGTCGCGGCACAGAACACACTCCATGTCCACGGGCTTGATCCAGGACGTTGAAGACAAGCGACGCACAGAACGGGTCAGTTGCGTCGTTAAACGCCGCGGGTCATGATGGTTGCTCAACACGGTAATCGTCTGCAATTAAAAAAAAAAATGAATAGAACAACATTGTGTCATGCATGAAGGCATATTGAAGAAAGGTTGTTACACCTTATCAGCGGTCGATCGTCTTGAAGTGACGTCATGAGTAAATAGCGTATCTTGGGCCATTCTGTTTAAGCCGATAAAAATCTAATGAGATACTTCAACCTTTGCAAATTTCAATTGTTATTGTAAACAGGAAGTCGTAAGCGTCTGGCATATGTTTAGCCTTTAGGTATCTACTTGTAGTAGAATATCGTCGCATCGGGAATGTTTATCAACGGTTGACTACATTCGAGGTGCAATTTAAACTATATTAACTTTGCCGTGGCTAACTGGCTACATGAGTTGTATCAATAATTTAATAACAGGCGACGCTGAACCGTTATATGCTGAGTCTTTTAACGGTGGTGCAGCTGTTACTTGGTCCCACTAAATGTCTTCAAACTCTTGTTCATGTACGCCTTGTGCAATTTAGGATCAGTACAATTAATATTAGAGTTGGGCCGAATATGAATTCTGCCGACAAGCTGACTAGCGATTGGATGATTAGTCGATTGCAATGACTAGTTGGGCAAGCCGATCAAAGCTTGCTAGTATTGATATATTTAACCAAAAAGGTTTAATAGTATTTTTTATTGTAATAGAAGTAGTTATTTAAGTATTTGTAGATACGAGTATACCCCTCTCTACTCCTAGATTATATTTCAATTAAGAATAAATACTAATTTGAATTATGAATAATGTTTTCGAACCGAAACTGTGATTCTAAAATAACAATATTATTACAACAGTATTTTTTATGCTCAGAGTTGTAGAAGCGTGTAGGATGTTTTTTTGGTAAAATTACATATTAATTCTGAACTAGTTAGTAGCCCTGTGGTGTAAAAGAAAACATGAGATGCCAACCCACAGGCATACTTGAACCTACAGCCTACATAGCCTATGTGCTATTTCAGACTATAATAATGTATCTACGTGCCAATTTTCCAGGAGATCTTTGTAGCTGTTCTCGCGTGATTAGGCAACAAACATCCATCCATCAAATTTTCGCATTTATTTTTAAAGATTTCAATTATAGACGAATCAAAGAAAGGAATCTAATTATTGTTCCAACCCATTATTCGTTAACCTTACGTAATACTCAAAAGAGGGTGAACATGTAATACTTAAAAGAGGGTGAACACAACAGGGAGAAGTGAATACATACCAATTGCTCGACATTGAAGCAAAAGGTCTATTGTTCAAAAGTTTGATTAACAATAACAGGTTGGAATATAATAGGCCATTTTCCTTTGTTACGCAGTAATTGAATTTGAGTTAAGAAAAATATAATTTTCTTCATGAATAAAGTAAAGGAACGACCAAACGGCACTTTTAGCCGGTAAGTAGCCACTCTAGCCACCTCCGAGTGTAATTGCCGGCAAGGATTTTAAGCTCTGTTTTTAATTCACGTTGACCTTGAGTTGTTCACTAATCGATTTTTTTGTAAGAAGTGCGTATGCGCGAACTTACTACTACGCCCAGCGCTCAAAATACGTGGCGGTGTTTGTACAAATAGGGCCGGATAGTCGGCTGTTTCCATTAGTCAGGCTATCTCTAATAAACAACATCACTTGGCAATGCTGTATAGTTCAGTTTTGTTGACTATGAACAAAACACTAGACTAAACTTAATGCAGGTACTTAGTAAGTAAGAGTAGTAGTAGGAGATAAGAGAGGACGTCCGTTGAGGATTTCCCATATCGGCATCGGAACAAAAAAAAAAAAAGTATAATATTTATGGTCCTTAACAAACAAAAATAATACTTACTTAAGCGCTGCCACGGTCTCCCACCCCATTAATCAGTTAGCCTCATTAATAGTAGATTATAGTTTGTGCCATGGAGTACATGTCTTGATCTGTTTCCCCCGTAAGAGTCCTTTCCTAAACTTTAGCAAGAAACCGACCTGAGCTAGAAGTGCCTGCGCCCGTCGGAGATCTGGCTGTCCGGAGGCGGCGGCGAGCGCGAGGTATGGCACGGCCTCACGGTGGTGGCCGAGCCGAAGGAGATCCAAAGCGTGGTTGTACCGCGCCTAGATAACATAGTATTCACATAAAACACAGGCATAAAAATATAATATTCAACTACAAGTTTGTACGGCGGAAAATCGCTTTGCTTAGTTGAGAACACTCGTCCCATGATGTCATCGATGTCTGCATTTATAAACTGGCAGAACAGTTCAATGCCCTGTAGTTATTCAAATGTTCTCTAAAAATGACATTGTAATAAGCAAGCATTATGATATTTGATATGGATGACGAAACGTGAGCGACTTATCAGTTGGACTAAAGTAAGTGCATGTTTCAATAAACAAGTTATATAATGATGATGCTTAATAATACATATTGTTTACCCGAGGTGACATGGGAATTCGCTTATGGCCCCCGAGCTCAAACATCCCTGTCCGCACCCTGCGTTTCAGTCGAATATGGCTGCGGCACGACCCTCCTGGACCGCTCACTGCGAAAGACATCCAAATTCGAAATAAAGCGAAGTGCATGAACGATGACGATGACGACTATTCTTCGAAGGACTACGTACTAATTCCAAGTTTATAGCATTACTCATTCGATGGAATAACTACATAACTGTACTCATTCATGAGGCCTAAGAAAAATGTTTCAAAATCTGCAGAGCGCCCGCTTATTATGTTGTAGTAATACGACAGAACTGAACTTAACAAAGAAGCCCCCATACGTCTTGTGACATTTCGTCCACACTGCTACATAATACGCTGTTATATAACCAGCAAGAGTCAGAGTTTGTGTTACGTTACGTAAGACGGCGTGAGTTACGAGCGCTGAGCGTGTTGCTACGACTCTAGATCTGAAGCAAGCCAAGGTCGCGATCAATGCAATCGGTGACAGTTATGTGCAATACCAACCACCTACGGTTTATGGCTATGGTATACACACGATATTGAGATGTTAGTGGGTTGCACACATGCTTTCAGACATAAAGTTGGCAGTTACACTGGCTCACATGGTTTTTATGCAGTTGATGTTAGCTTAATGTTTTTAGGTAATTATATTCTTTTGTTAACAAAAAGACTACTTAATATGAAAAAAAAACTCCACGATATCTTCGTCTTTCCCGCGAATCTGTAGTACCGAGTTATATACAGAGAGCACGCTACTCTTGTATTACGAGGACACATACTTATTACCTATTAATGGCGATTTCAAGTTTATTAGTCACGTAAAAACCAGTTTTACTATTTTGTTTCATTTCAAATGTTTTACTTATCGCCAAGTAACATGAATGAGTGATACAGAACACCAATTAAAAAAAAAAACCAATTTATACAAAGATATAAAATCGCTGATGGCGCATGCATTGTACAAATCATCGTGTTTACAATGAAATCATTCAAGTTCGTTGCTGCCACAGTTGACAACGACCTAAGCCAGGGGTACCTAACTTGATTTACTATTGGAGCAAGGATTGAGGAGCTCGTGCCTAAATAAAATCAGCAGCACGGGTTGATCGAAGGTTAACCTACGCTTGTCGAGGTCGGTCACTGGATGGGTGACCTTTTGTAACATATCGAGACTCCTCCGTGCTTCGGAAAGCACGCTAAGCCGTTGATCCCGGCTGTCATTTTTAGATCTTTGGCTTTCGTTACGGGTAGTCAGAAGCTCGAAAGTCTGACATCCAGTCTTACCAAAGGGTATCATGTTACCCAGTAACTGGATTGCGGAGGTCAGATTGACAGTCACTCCATATAAAATACTTGTATTCAACTGTATCCGGTCCATAGCATAGCATAGCATCCGTAACATAGTTGAGAAAAAGCTAGGCAGATGAGATGATGATTGATATTGGCAAGATACGAGTGATTAGAATGCGAACGGTCTTAAAATACGAGAAATAGGTATTTCCAGGTCCAGATTTTGGAGGAAATTCCAAGTCCATTCTTTTCATCCATCGAGGGTTAAAAAAAATAGTATGTTTGAGAAGTTAAATAACACTAAGAATATACTTAATGAATGGCATTGCTGTTGAAGTGTGATTCGTTGCTGGTCGCGGGCCACCGGCCGCTTGATATATAATGCGCGGACCGCAAGTTGGACGTGACTGCCTAAGATCCACATTATAGGAAATGGCTACAGTAAGTAATAGAGATAGTTTATTATTTAAGTAACAGAATGCGTGTAAGTAGGTAGCTACTTGAAAAACTTTCCATTTATTATCCACGCAGTAATAATCAAAATGATTATAATAGCTGGCTATGACATGCGAACTATGTGCCGAATTATATGCATAGTGGAACTGTGGAACTCCTTGCCAGAATCCATGTTCCCCACGAACTAAAATCTTACGGTCTTCAAGACGAGTGTGAATCAGATTTTTCAAGGCAAGCGCGCTCGATCCTAGATCCGATGATCCGCTTGCTTAACAACAGGCGAGTTTTGGTCTAAGTCTAGTCTAGTTGTATACTGACATTTAAGAAAAACGCATTGTATCGATGTCATGCCAACTTGCGCATATTGGAAATTTCAAGTTGAAATAAGTTATTAATAATTTCGTAAGCGATGTCCTGCATTATGTTTTATTATACCAGCCTGTTACTGTCCCACTGCAGGTCAAGGCCTTTTCATGAGAAAAGGCCTTGACCTGCAGTGGGAGTGCTTTCTCTGTATGATACAGAGAAAGCACGAGCATTAATCACCACGCTTGCTCAAGCAAAACGGTTTGGCGATTTCAGACTTATATTAATTATAAGTCAAGGTTTCCTCATGTTCCTTCACCGATATCAGTTATGTCCAAGATAAACTTAGCAAGTACATGTCCTGCATTTACAGCTCAATATTGTATTCGTCGATGTGTGGAACAGTAGATGCACATATCTACAAGCAATATAAGAGACCGTAGCCACGTTATCAAGTCCACCTGGTTCTTCACTTAGAAGGTACTTGGTGTGTTCTTAGATTACCTATTTTGTATCTTAAAGTATTTAACAAAGAGTTTTATAACGCATGCTGAAGCAAGTAAGTAAGTTGATTCACAATGAGGACAGTGGTGGTAAAGTCCATTTAATTACTTTTACACCTGCTGCCTTGTCTGGTCTAGCGGTCGCAAGCAATACCTACTGTCTAACGTGAGATTCCTGGGTCGGACAAAGTGCTATCTAATTTTTCAATATGGAGTTTCTGAACAGTAGCCTGGACTTGTGCCCGGAAGGCAATAGGTTCGCCTCGTATTACATGGGACTTAAACACTTCTGCTCCTCTACCTAACCCCTCGGTGAATGCACGCATGATTACGTTATTATTATTCTTAAATACGAATTCGGCAAAAATCTGACTACAGGGACTCCTAATGAAAAAAAAAAATAGTAATGCGAAGCTAGAAATCTAACATGGATAATTAGAGAAAACAACATACATAATCTTTGAGATCCGACTGACTGTAAAAAGGAACTAATAAGATTTAAACAAGAAGTATTTGTTACAACTAATTGTACTAACTACCTACATTCTAAGCAAATAAATAAATCTATCTAAGACACATGCATAGCTAAATCTATTCGTATAAATAAATCAGTACCGTAATATTAATAATTGGTAAATTACATCAATATAACTGCCGATGTGAATTGTACAGAGGCCAGCACATCAAGCTACCCCAAGCTGTCAGATTTTTTTTATTGTTTTTCAACTTTATCTCAACACTTATTTATCTCATCACGCCTGTGGTATGCCTGTAGGCGTGCTGTTATGGGGTAAACTACAAATAACTAACTATAAATAAAGTAAAGAGGCTTCCTACACAGACTAACAAAAATATGCGTATCATCCCACTGACAACCTCCTACTTAAGCTTTTCTACTGTCAGTCGGTTTTTCGGTTTGTTCATAATATAAACTTATTTATTTTTGGCGTTTGTCTATTTAATATGTAGGTAAGAGACCAGATGGAATGACCATAATACCTTGGAAGATGGGTAGGCCTTTGGTGTGGGATGCAACATGTGTCGACACCCTTGCGCCATCCCATCTTCCTAGTACGGTGGATTGTGCAGGTGCGGCTGCTGCAGGTGCAGAAAACCTCAAACGGCGAAAATACAACAACCTAACTGGAAGTTATAATTATGTTTGAGCCGTTTGGGGTTGAAACACTAAGGCCATGGGGTCCGTGTGCCCATTTAGTTTTTCGAGAAATCGCGAAACGTTTGGTCGACTCTTCACGTGACCAGAGGGCTGGCCTTTTTTTTGGCCAAAGAATCAGCATTGCCATTCAACGTGGCAATGCTGCCAGCCTTCTGGGCACTTTTCCCGTTGACAACGATGCGGATGAATTTTTTGATGCCCTATGATTATTTATTTTATTTTATTTCTTCATATATTAATAATTGTATATGTAGGTATGTTTATAATATAGGGTAGTTTCCTTAAAAAATCTGATTGGTCCGAAAGTTGGATTACTCAAAAATACTGGACACGTATTTTTTCTTTTGTCACGTAAACCAAAAATGACGACGATATAGTGCGTTGAAATGGCGCGTGACGTCACGCCGTGCTAAACTTTTCGTTAAAAGTGTAGCGCAATGTGCAAAAAATACGTGTCAAATATATTTTGATAATCTTACTGATGACGGACTAAATATACGTAGTATATTTTTACCTAGGAAACATCCCTATTGTAAGTACAGCTGAGAAAATTTAATCATAAAAGTTATTTAAGCTTTTTAATCCTTTATTTTACCTTAGACTAAACTATCCCACTGCTGGGCAAATGCCTCCCACATAGCCTTCCAGTCTTCTCTCCGTACGGTTTTCTCCGGCCAATTCTCTTTTTTTTTCTTTTTTTTACTTATGACACTGTTTAAGAGACTCCGGCGTAAAATACAAATCTAATGACACTCACTTCTCAAAATTGGTGAAGCCGTTTAGGCGACAGGAGGTCACAATGGAACGGAAAAACGTTAATGGATTGAAAACGAAACAGATTTGCGAAAGAAGCGTTTGCGTCATTACGTCACGTATTCAACTTACTAAGAAATAAAATAAATGGTAGCTGAACCATCTTGTTCAATTATGTCAGTCGGAATCCTTGCGTCACTACATAGCAGGTACTTATTTGTTCTGTTTAAGACTTTATGAGGTCACCTAATTCCCCACTTCGCTTACTTTATGACTGAAAAATATGTGTCTCAAGGAAGGCTGATTCCAAGATCTTTGCGTGGCATTTCTATTTCACGGGTAACTAAACAAACGTGTACCTAACCCAACTACACGTTGTATACTACTCGTAAATAAGAAAAGAAGATAAAAATAATTAGCAAAAAAGAACAACGAACTATCCTAACTTACTAAACTAGGCGTAGAAAAAATATGTAAAATACATAAACATTGTATTACATTAATATGTATTTATTCCAACAACATAATATTTCTTGTATAGGTACCTATTCTGGCTATGGCATTTAGTAACCACTCATGATTCTCATCTTTTAGTTATCCGTGCCAATTTACCGCTAACAAATCCTTCGAGTGTAAACAGTCACAGTAATCTTACGCAATTATTATATTGGCCTATAGCAAATTCGAACAGGGAGGTTAGGGGAACTTTGTACGTTACATGTACACATACGCCGTAATTATACGTTTAATTGAAACCGCATTTAGTGGTCCCGCATGCCACACGCATGTTCCATATCACAAAGCAAGTTGTATTAATAAATAAAGCAACACGTAGCGTTCTAGAAAATAACCTATAATCTCGATAAAGCCTAGTTTCGTAACCTACTAGTTTGTACTAAAATATTTTACTTTTTGACGGATAAAAGTGTTTGTTAACACCTATATACAGACATAAATATTATTTATACATTTATCATGTGTCATGTTTTATTTTTACACCAAATAAAACAAAATCGCTCCTACCTAACTATTAAAAAGTAGATCAAAGTTAGATGCTAAATAATCCGCACTTAAAATTTATTATGTAGTGATTCGTCTCAGCGGCCGGGCGGCCTTATCAATAGAAGATACACGGCTGCAAGGGAATAATTTAGTTAAGAACAGTGACTCACATAAGTTTCGTACTAAATGGTGAGTAATCGCGGCTGGCTAGTACTTGAGACCTATATACCGGCCGTAACGTAACCTGCGACCCAGCGTTCTCCATTGCATCGTCGACAATGTTGTTGCATAACAACAATGTAACAAACAAATGGCCGATTTACATAATAGCCTTGTCGGTGCGCGATTATCGTCGTATAAACGCCCACGCGAAACAGACGTGGCGCTGCTGTAACGCGCCGTTTTCAATATATTGTTCAAATAATAATATTAATTGTAGTTATCAAGTATCCCGTTAGATTAAACTCCGCTATGTTGTGGTTTAATCCAACGAAATGCGATACTGTTATTACGAAACAAGTCCACTTATGTTACACAGAACTTTAGGAAAGGCCTGTGGATATTACGTAGCTCGTCGTCATATCATGAAATACTAATTGAATTAAATAAATCCAAGGTACTTTTAAGAATTGATGGTTTTGATGATGCGGATGATAAGTATGACAATACTCTACCTGCTTAGCCTTTTCCTTACTATTTCGGGGTCGGCTTGCAGTCTAACCGGAATCAACTGAATACCTGAATTTTACATGGACACGACACCATCAACCCTGACACGCTACGGAAATATTATGTAATTATTGTGAAATAAGCCTGCCTGCTGACTTCATGAACAGTTTTTACAAGTAAACAAAGAACCGATTGTTTCAAGGTTGTTAGCAAATTGATTGGATTACATAACGGACTGTTTCAAAGTTATTACCAATTCTACGATACCCTTCATTATTAATTAGCCTGGACGTAAACGTTTTTCCTAAGAAATTCATTAAGCATTGAACCCAGGAGAGCAAATATTTTGTATGAAACGTTGTGTAACCAGTGATTACGTAAGATAAGAATAATGCGACGGTTATAGTTAACGCTGCCTTCGTATTAGCCCCGGATCGTGGCCTGGGTTAACACCACACGGTTAACTGTCCCGTTTGTACTTATTTCACTTTAATGTCACGGAATGTGTAAATAAGTACCCGGTATTTTAGTAAGTGTAAATGAGGGTAGTGGCAAAACTTTCTCAAGTTGATGCAAAGTGTATTTTATAAGTACGCATAAAAGAGTTACTCAATGTTGTTTGATTCTAATTCTATTCAAAAATGTGTTACTATCGACCAAACATTTGCAATTTCAGCTTGGCCTATCTTTATAGGCTAAGCTAGCCAAAAATTTAAAAATAAAAGTAATATTTTTATGTCTGTCTGTATTCTGTCAGTCTAACGGTAAAAGTACTTCGAAAACTTGGGAGTCCAAGTTCCAACTCCGTTCCCAACCCCAGAATTGGTCAGGAATTGATAACCCTGGGTGTAAAATAGGTGAGGAAAGTTTGTATGATAGCCCGTCAGTTTAGAAGTTGGGTGTAAAATAGGTGAGGAAAGTTTGTATGATAGCCCGTCAGTTTAGAAGTTTGGTATCAAATTGTTTGTATCAGTTTGGTATCAAGTTTGGTAACAAATTTTGGGTGTAGGCACATCAAAGGGATGAAAAGGGGTATTAAATTTTCTATTTAAGTTGATCATTCACAAAATTTTATATTAGCGAATGAACTTGTTGTTTGAACACGTGTTCTTTCAAAATAGTTTTAAATCATCTGGGTAAAAAGGGGGAATACAGTTTGTATGGGACAAATACTTATCTAGGTAAGTAACCGATATCGTAATGATTAGATATTCCCGAACTACGTTTTTTTCGGGGTGGAAGGGATGTTAAAGTTTGAAGGGAAAGTACAAAATCCACTAAGTGATCACATAGACGCACTAAGTCGCGGGCAAGTGCTATTAATTATCTATATAAATACTTTTTCCAATTAATGTTCATTAATAACTTCGTGAGTCATTGAAGAAGTAATTATCCTGTACAGGTTGTGGGTTCTCACTTTCATCTAAATTGAGTGAGGAACGTTTTTTATTCAAAGGATAAGTTTACGTAACTTTTTTTCCTTAATATATTTTTGTATTATTGACAGGCTTCGAGTTAATGGGTTTAGATTCATCCAAACATGATACAAACGAAATAACCAGAAAACCCATTTCGAGGGTAGTTATAAAACTTTATAATGTCAAACAATATTATTTACTTAGGTACAAACTCGTGCCCAAGGAATAAGATTGTTTATATGTACAAAAAATCCTTTTCACGCCTTATTTTCCAAATGCAAATTATCGTTTTGTAAAACATAGGTTAGGTTTCAATATCGTTAGCTTTATGTCGTCTCCTGAACATATAAGATATTTAAAATCGTTATCAGGGGTCATTGTACTCATCATTATGCACTACGTAAACTATAAGGCCATACCTAATAGAGAAAAAATCATCTGATTCATTTTTCGTTATTTCAACTCAAGTACGTTAGTTCACTAACTTAGTTTTATTGCCATTACAATGAGCCCTAATGAGGTTTTACTTATTTTAACTACAACTTTTATTTAGAATAAACTGTGTAAATGTTAGTTTAAATAACTAGTAGTTTCGGCTCGGCGTTGATAACTTAGTGAGTTACGAACTCACGCTAACCTCTTTATAAATTAGTACCTATAATAGATTTTCCGCGGGGCTTCAAAACCCACAGCTGCCATTGCATAACCTGCCTCCCTCGACTGACTTTCATGACCTGTGCCACGCGATAAGCGGGTGATACACGTTTTTTCCTTTAATTCAAACAATTACCGAGTTCTTGAGAAATAATTCACTTTTGAATTCGATCGTTTTACTAAAGTTTGACTTGCTTAACTGGGTACGTTGCTAAACGTATTTGACTAAACGTGCTTTAATGTACAGTAAGTAAGATTAAGGAGTAAGATTAGCTGCGATCCTAATACTCGTATATACAATAAGTTATGTGTGGAATTAAATGTAAGCGTAAAACAGCATGTCGTGTCTGAAATGTAATGATCCATTCATAAGAAAAATATCTATATCTATTAACTATTTGAACATTTGAAATATAAAATAAAGCATGACCTATCGATATTTGACCTTTATTTTTCTATACTATTATAATAAGTATAGTTTACATAAGCACTTGAGTGTCAATAACATATTTGTTTTTAGTAATCCCCATTGGATACATTATGTAACTGGCAACACCAAGCACAAAATATCGATTAAAAAAATGCCCAGCAACTCTATTACATGCACAAACTACAAAACTGTAAACCATAAAAAGTAAATAGATTATTTAAAATAATAATATAAACTTTTGCGATTGTAGTTGCAAAAATTGTACAGAGGCCAGCACATCAAGCTCCCCCTGTCTGTCAAATTTATTTGATAATTTATCAACTTTATTACAAAAAATAAGGTCCATTTTAATTGGGAAAGTTTGCGATAGCTTGATATAAATAATAAAATAAATAAATAATAAATAATGCTGGACAATCCACACAGCATCATCTAGCCCCAAGCTAAGCAGAGCTTGTGTTATGGGTACTAGATGACTGATATACTTAATACAATACATTACATAGATAGATATGCTGGCGTCTGTACATAGGCTACACAAAAAGTGGGCAAAAATTATAATAGACGAAAAGGTCATTCGCTTAAGCATGCTAAAGTAACAACAAAAAACAAGAAAGTTAAATAATAGATCAACGTGATAAATAACTGCACTACACAAAATAATAAAATCATATAAAAGATAGATAGCTCCATCTCTAAATTAAAGAACATACTGGACGAACACTAGAAGCGTAGTTAGTTACATTTGTTAATAGACATTCGCAAAACCACAAACGTTTGATAAAAAATAATACTTACGCGGCTGGAGGCTTTTGCTAGCAGAATTTGTGTCCACACTAGTCTGCACTGGCTCGATCCTAACAGTAAACAAATTTGATTGTAATACACAGCACCGCATGAGAAACTAGATCACAATATATTTGATTATGGATTCTACCTGGTATTTGCGTCAGATGTCGTCTTTGCGATCACATCCCGAATCAAAATATTAACGTTTAATTCGGTAGTATAGTTTCTTCCACACGGACAAGTGGTCATATTCGCTACACACCTAAAACAAAAACACCAGAATATAACTCTCATAGTCATTAGTCTAACAGATGATAGAACTTGTAACAACCACGTCACGGAAAATGAATAGAGATACATACTGGGAGCATAGTGTATGACCACATTGTCCTGTTATGGGACTTATAGGGAGTAAGCCGCAGTTGACGCAGCCCATATAGTGATCGTATATATTAGTAATGTATCGAGCATATTTTATAACTCTCTTAGCCACTTGACTGTTGAGACGGGTTGCAGCTGCCATTCTGTGACCAGCACGGAGGCGTCGTCTTGCCGTTGTGGGCTCAGGAGTTGAAAAATTTAGTTTACGGGCTACAGAAGTCTTCCTCATATCCGAATCTTCATCACTGATCGGCCGATGCTGTGTGTTTGCAACCATGTCCCTTTCTGTAGTACTGGCGCGATCAATGGGGACGGGGTAGTACAACATGTCAGGGTAGGGAGGAATGCCCGGTCCTGAACAACTTGTGGAGCTCATTGCCGTCGGTTGCACAGTCAACACCTGCTGACAAAAACATGTTTGTATCGGAAATTATAGCACGAGCTAGTACCAAATCATTCATTTTTCAAAATTATTGTTTACAAACTATGTGTTAAGGATTTAAAAAGTGCAAGACTATAGTCTTCAGAAACAACATAAGGTTACAAAAGTAATTAGTTTTGAATGGATGCTTCGATTTATGTATGAGTACTGAGTACTTATAGCATGCAAACTATACTATACAATAAAATTTTGAAAACCTTTTAATAGTAGCATTTTAATAAAATTCGTTCATCTGCGCGTAAAAGAAAATTGAATATGTACGAGTTGAGCGAAGTAAAATGGTGAACTTGACCCAGAACAGTGGAACCGGTTGCACGGAGGCAGCAAGCCTGGCTGACGACGCAACACGAGCCGATTGCACCTCACCTAATAGATTTATGCAACCGAACGACGCGACCGCTACTCGGCGCGTTGATTACTGCACTGCGCCCATCCGTTCTGTCCGTTACTTTAATATTTAGGTCACAAGGCTCAATGAAATATATAGACTGCTACGACATCCAAATCCTAATTGAAACTTTTATATCCTTTTTTGATTTAAAATTTTACTTTTTTCAAATAACTACTGTGAATTGAATTTATTATTTGGTATATTAATATCTACTTACATTGAATCAACACAGCGTGCAAAACAAATAAAAAACACTTTACATTTATTTGAAAAAAGCTTGTAAAAATAAGGACATCCCAAAGGCGAAAGCACGGTGATAACAAAGCATGAAAGCAATACATAAATAATAAATTCAAAATCACAGCAGACACCATCGACGAGTATATACATATGCATTAGGTCGCAAAAAAGGGGGTCGGTTAAAACAAATATGATAACTTTAAAAATATTTGCTCACGCTACTAACCACTGAAGACCGTACAAGAATTCTTCTGATAATACTTGTCTGCGCAGTCAACGTTATACAGCAAGAACTGTTGGTGTTCAAAGACCGACCCGCTGTTCTTTGCGGCCCAGTGTACATACATACAGACTTTTAGTAAAATGTTAACTATTAACACTACAGATATTATGTATAACATTAACTAAAAATAATTTTAACATCAGGCATTATTAGCGTGTGTACAGTAACCGCACATCTGTGGTAACAATTTGACATTGACAACACCTGCCTACCCTACCCACTGATGTACGATTGAGTGTACGTAAAATTAACTTACCGTAGGCATCCCAAGATGCTGGCAGGCTTTTAAAATTAATATTTAGCGACTGTTCGGTACAATTACAGCCATGGATCTTGAGTTCTGACCTTGAGTTGCGCATTTGTCGATTATAGTAGAAATTGTTTAAGCGCGAACTTACCCCCCACTACTGCGTCCAGCTGTCAAGATCCGTGCCGGTAATTATGATCGAGCTTTTGGCCACTAGTTCCTTACTCGATTGTATACCGAGGGCATGAGTGCGTATAATTTAGTCTACACAAAACTACAAGTAAAGCTGTTAGTGAAACTAAACTACAGCGCTACACTATTCTACCCATGTTCAGGTCAGCATATTTGAATATATAAACTAAATGTACATTTATAATATTTATTACACATATCATATGTGTGGGAAAAACCGTTACCCGTGCCAACTTGAACATGATACTGTGAGGATGTCTGCAAGAACCAATGTAAGCCGATTAAGGGTAGTCATTGCTTCGGGTTGGCTTAGTTGTTCAACAAGTAAAGACAATATATATTAGTATATACAAATAGAATGTGGCGACCCAAACCAATGCGTAGCAGCCTTTACATTCAGCGACAAACATTGCTATTCAATTCAGGATTTCTAAGGTATTTTTATTATTAAAAAAAACCTATGTAATTATTTTTTCAAATAAATTATAATACTAATATATATCTACTCCTCACCAACTATTCGTTACAAATAAGAATCAATTACCAAGTTCTCATCACTAACTTTATTTCTCTAAAACTTTGAATAGTATTAGACAACTACATTTGCTACTGACTACAAAGATAATGCTACAGTAGCGTGCTAGATAAAAATTAACAACTTACTCGAAGGGTTAAAGTCTGTATGCCTTGAGGTGGTCTTAAATTCATGTCTTCACCTTCATACTCAATATATGGCTGGGAAATTAAAAGCATGATAATAGAAAGCGAGGTAATTAGTAGATATAAATTAATGAAGGACTTGTGGCATTAAAGAATGAGGACTAACAGACGTTCTAGTGCAAGAATGTAAACCAAGAAGGGCTGAGAACCGGTGCTATGAATTAGTAATAACTTCGGAGACATCCTGCTTCTCATCGCTCACCTCAGTACAATCACATGGCAAAGGGCGCATAGTGGACGTTCTCTGGACCGCGCCCTAGAAGTTTTGATTTCATAAACAATGAGCCACTTGGATACATTAAGAGATCACAAAACAAGTTTCAGTTGGCTCCACACTTGCACATAAATTAGATCTTGAATAATTCAGATCACTACACGCATAATACACTTCTCACAAAGCTTCTAAATCTGAAGTAGATCTTTCAATATTACGAGTATGCGAATGTAATACCTCTCAAAGTGAGTGAACTGGAAATCGCTGTCGCTCGAAGATTACCTTCGAGCGCAGACAGGGTAGGCACATACGCCTGCATAAATATCGTACCCGATAACACACTTCTTAATAATTTATTTAAAATAGAGCAATACAATTATTATATTATTTATTAAACTTGGAACTGAATTGTTTTTCAAACCGCACTAGGGTCGTTTGATGTTGATTGACCGACTGCTACAAGTATACTAAATGAACTTACGCATGCCTCGAGGGAGGCAAACAACATTATTTCGTTGGGCGTGCTCGCCCCGTGGAAGCCTTCAACATTCGGCCTCTGTAACAAAACAAAATTTTCCGCTACAAAGTCATATATATACATAATATGATTCGAAAATTTGTCGTAAAAGAGGTTCATGTAATTGAAACACTCTCCTTGTCGCTGAAGCCCCTGTAAAGGGTAACTAGGGCTTCTACGACGAATAAAGCGCGCTGTGGGGTGCTTGCCACTGATGACTAATTACATAATATATCAAGCCTGTATTCTTAGAAGTGGTAGGCAGACGTGTATAGTTTGATAGGGATGTTTCCTAGGTAAAAATATATTAAGTCTATTTGGACCGTCAGTTAGATCACCAAAAAAATAAAATTAAAAACCCTATTCACAGACTTAAAAACGTATCTACGGTACGCCCATATTTTACCAGTAAGTAACAAAGTTTGATACCACAGACAAGGCAGATGTGAGTGGAAATGCCGGAAAGAGTCGCCCCAGAAGAACATACACAGACCTCATTGGTGATATTAAACAAGCTCGTCGTGTGTACGTATGTACATAGTATCGTCGCAGGTGGCGTACCTACTGATAGTTCTGTAGTTTCTGTCCACTCTCAAGGGAAAAAGGAGGGAGTTTATGTATGTGAGTAAGTAACTACAGAGCCTTGGCCTCGGAGAACGAATCCCAATTCGTTCAGAGTCAGTACGGAATCTGAATTTCTGTATCATTTTATTTTAGACAACATTCAGTCTGAACTTCAGAATTCGAAAAACGATTTTTTTAAATTACATAGTTACAAAATTAAAGATACTTACTTACTTATTATCTTTTTAGTATTTAAATGAAACAAAATAAACCCATAATATTATCTAAAGCAAGTAACTAAGTAGGTAATAATAAATAACAAACACCGACATTATTATTACCGTTACTCATACCTACCAATTATCTAAAGAAACCAAAGTTAGAATTCAACTACTAACAAGGTCATTGACCGATAACGTCGTGTGAAAACTTCATTACAGTTTATTATACTCCTGTAATACTAGTGTTTAGGTAAACATTAGCGTCTGAGGCAAACTGTGAATTAGTTCAGCTCCAACAGTTATTGCCGGTGATACATCAGCAAATATATATTACCATGAAAAAGGTATAAAAATAGTTTCTTGACATTTTCGCGGATATATTATTATATCAATTAATATTTTACTGTTTTACTGAACTATAACTTTAGTAGACTGATATTTACACTGGTAACACTTGATTAGATGATTTGAAATGGCAATGGCAGAAGTTGGGGATTCACCTTTAACAACTTGCTTTTTATTTTAATTCCCACCATAATAGATTTAGTTCACATGAGGTTATAATGGGGATTCTCTAGTTCTCCTACCATTAATACGAGTAGTTTTCTGCTTCTTTGCCTGATTGCGTATATTTTGATGTTTATTTTAATTAATATTTCGCCACTGACTTCATTCTAGTCAATTTCGTACGTTTCCCATCAAAATCAAAATCATATCATTACAATAGTGGTTATTTACGTAGATAAAGGTATTTGTGGCATACAAACTGTATTCTGGTACTCGTATAGTAAAAAAAACGTCCATTATGAAACAACACGATACACGTGTACATTATATTTCCTTCAATACAAAATTTTATGACTGAACTACATAAATACAAAATCCTACCCCCTTTTCACCCCCTTAATCTCTAAATACACGAAATAGTTTTTGTTTGGCTGCACTCCGATTTATAGCGCTGTTGTTTGAATCAATCCTGTGTCTGCACGTTGCGCAAATACATACCCTAAATAATATTTGAATGTATTTTCTACGTTGATAATAAAGGATTTTCCCTACACAATTTAATCCCATTTTTACCCCTTCGGGGGTTTCACAAAGAACGCTGAGAAACCTTAACTTCGAAACTGACGGACTTTCATACAAATTTTGATCACCCATTTTACCCCCTTAGGGGTAGAATTTCCGAAATTCCTTCCTTAGTGGATGCTTACACAGTATAAGGTATCTTTGTGGATAATTTCAAGTGTCTAGGTCCAGTGGTTTGGGCTGTGCGTTGTTGATATTATCATCCAATGCGCATAAAAATGGATAACGCTCATATAACCTACGAGGTTCGATAAATTATTCAACATGCAAATATGTCTAAAAATCAGCCAACCGACTGATATAGAAGGTCGAAATCGATCGAACAGTATGTCCACAATGTTTTTGTAATCTACCTGCAAAACATATTCGATGCCTAATTTTTGTAATACCCCCCACTTTATTTGATTTTGTTAAGTGTTAAGTTTTAATATTATCATGTAAGTGAATAGTGTAATTCTTATGAGAATAAATTATCTTAAACCTCAAATCACAAATAAACTATTAAATTAACCATATCTACGTAGTGTTTTATTTAACGTGTTAATTTAAGCATAACGACGACGACGTGGGTATAGGAGTGGCATTATCCACAAACATCATAAATTTGAACTAAATTATGAATATTTAAGTTATCAGACATCGTCATTCATAATGTTAGTAAAGTGATTTATTTAGATCATGTATTAAAATATCTGCCCTAAGGTCCCCAATGACTCATAATTTCATATCAATTAGTAGGTATGATCTGAGCCAGGCTAGTCGTTGCTTATCAGTAGACAGTAATGACTCCTTAGAATACATAAATTAATCATCGTCTGCGGTATAGTATTGCCTACAACGATTCTTACGCAAAACGAAGTAAGCGGTGGGCTTACATAATGTGACCTACTGGCACACTGACTCTGTGCCGCAGCGCCAGCGCATGCTTCGCTTGCGCCGACTAGGTACCGCCCTCCTACTTACATTTGCTGCTTTATCGTAACCGATCTCAATTGCAAACGGTAATGTTTAAAGAATTGTGGAGTAGTTCTGCATGAACGTTTAAAGAAACCTATACCAGCGTACGCGTTCACCCGTATAGAAAGGGCAAGGACTATTTCGGTTTGCTGTATGAGTTTTCGATAGTGTTTCTTCAAAGAAATCTTACGGTGAATGTGTTTGAATCTTAATGACCATGAATGATCTATTATTTTGTTTAACGGGGTAGCAAACCAACGCAAACCAAACAGTTATTGCAAAGCCTTAGCCTTAACCCTTATTCTATGAACGGGTTAGTTAACCAATCGCCCAAAAGCCCAAAAAACGGTCATGAATTTCATGCACAGTTGTTCTCTATGACTAACATCGGGGGTTTCTAGAACTTCGTAATCGATGCAAGTTTGCATCACATCGGCTACGGAATGAATAATATCGTTTTGAATTTTGTTAGATAAATAACTTAAATTTTCGTTTATGCGATTTACTAGTCTGGGAAATACACAGATTAGGCGTCGGTTTTAATGAAGAAATTAACTGTTTTTTCTGAGCAAAGTTTAAAGATTTTACCTTATCTTAGCCAATCAAAACTTGAACGCATTTAAATCCTCACAAGGTACAATTACCTCCATTGTTGTAGGTAAGTCACCAAAACAATTGTATCACTGAGGAAATCTAAGAAAACACACAAAAAACTTTAACAACATAACCTTTTCCCACTTAAGAAAATGAAACTGAAGTTAGTTGCAGTCTCGGATGCCGGGAACTACTTAGTGTTGTCATTTAGGCAAAAAAAGTCGCCAGGTATATGAAAAATCTAGCTAGATGTCGCAAATTTTATATTTTTAAGATATTGCTTGAATATTTAATTTCTTTATTGTAAAAATTCGCTAGTTTTTATTGTTGCTAAATGTTAAAAAAGTTTCCAAACTCGTTAAAAATCTCCAAGATCTCACAACGGGGCTAAAACGGAAACACTGCAGAGTTGGCAAGCTGACAAGGTCACGCATACGCGTGCAACTTCATACCGAAAGCCCTGCTTAAATCTGAGTTTTCGATTTTTTCTATGCACAAGGTCTAATTCGTTATGACGGCACATCGCTATAAGTGCGAAAGAGACAGATATAGTATTTGAAAGCCCGGTAAAAGCCCGTGCGTGTAAGCGAGATAGCTATAATGTAGATGCAACAAATGCGAAACTCTGCGCGCGAACAATCGCGATGTGTAGTAGTGTAGAATAGGTAGATACTTTGTGTTATTTTGATAAGAATTAAGCGCGCGAACTTTTAAATAGTTCGGGTTTGATATTGATTCTCTATCTCGATTTAGTAAGGCATTTAGGCGGGATTTTGGGCTTATATGAAGGTACCGCCACTGGTTAGACGTTCATTGCCAGAATGAAGGCTAATCTATTAAAAGTTATATCTTTTTGATTGGGTTTCCGCTTTATTGAATTCAAGATGTTGACACTCCATAAGGTTAACCGAACGACTAACCATTTGAAGTCTTAACCCCTAAGTGAGGCTGTAGGGTTGCTGCCTAGGGCATACGAACGTTATTATTTTATTATTCGAATATTTTAATAAAACCTTTACGATCCACGAGCACGACTCACCTTTTCTCTATTGCGGCCGCCTTCCCTAATGCCTAAATACATAGTTTTTGAGTAGCTGCAGGCAGAACACTAACTTGGACGGTTTGATGCAAAAGTTCATTTTTAACGATTTTCACAATGGATCGGCCGTAGTTTACGTTGGCGAGTTGGCGCGAAGACTGACTGCCTGACTGGCATCCGTCGCTACTCGCTCTGCTTTGCAATAGAGGGCGCACTCGTACTATTCTAACGCAATAATGGCGCGCAAAGAGCTTGAAAAAGACGTGCAAGTTGAAAACTTGTGTACCACCAATCGCAAAGTCGGAGACGAAAAGATCTATCTAATCGAAATTGTCCAATCATGGATACAATAATAAAACAAGACACGTTATTCCGACTTAAGCCTTGGGCACTTACAGAAGTCACTTCAAAATAATAACCATTCTAATTTGCAAGTATAATTATTTTGGCGATGTGGGTAGGTGAGTACATACATTAATAGACAGTGAGTTTTGAGTTCGATTGATTGTCTATCTCCGAAGGTCTTCAGCAGATTATTACCAATACGAAAACGGCAATTTTGGACGAGGAATGAACAGAATTTGTAACCAGTGGTATTACCCAAATGAGTTCTTTGTTAACGTATTTTTATATTGTATTCGTCGTACGGAATCCTCTCCGACTGGACCGGTGTTTATAAGTCTTAAATCAATTCGATATCTAAATTGAAATGAATGCCCGGCATTTAATGGCTAATACAAAAAAAAACCAACAAATACCGTCGAACTCTCACAAGGATAAGTTTTACACTTCAAAGGGTTTAATAAGTTACGATTTTCCTGGTTTATGAAAATAGCTACCAAGGTAACCCTCGTTACCTTGGTAGAAAATGAAAGAAATGATTTTCAAAGTCAAATTTATATTTGCGCGACCGCGAAACTAAGTTTGGATACTTATTTGTAAGATTTCTTGCTGATTGCAAAAAACTGTTCAGGTTGATTTTTTTAATCCTATAATATTTACATAAAGATGAACTAGTTTCATAAATTTCAGAGATAAGAGAGAACAGGGTGACAGGAGAGGATTTTACAGAAATTTTTCACCAAAAGTCAAAATAAAACTATTTATTTAAATATGGCAAATGAAGCACTTCCTTAATATTAGGTCTTTACCTATGAAATTGCCGTTCTGCAGTACTGGCCATTTCAAATCAAAATATTTTTTGTTTGGCTAAGAATTCTAATTTCAAATTAATTTTATTTTAAAAACATGGATTTTTTTTTCCAAAAGTAGTCATTTGTTTATTGATTAGTGTTACATTTTCATCGCATTTAAATCTTTTTCGCCATCATGGATACGTTAAAAATTCGAGTAATTATGGAATATGAGTACCGTCGTGGCAGCAACGCGGCACAAGCGGCACGCAACATCAACGACGTTTACGGAGCTAACACTACAAACCAACGCACTACCTGTTATTGGTTTGCTCGCTTCCGTTCTGGAAATTTCGACCTGAAAAATGAACCTCGCGGTCGTCCGAAGACTTTGGTCGACAATGACGAATTAAAGGCGATTGTGGAAGCTGATGATACACAATCTACGGCTGAATTAGCAGCAGCTTTCGACGTTACCGTCAAAACAATATTGGTCCATTTGCGTCAAATTGGCAAGGTAAAAAAGCTTGACAAATGGGTGCCCCACGAACTCAATGATCGCCAGTTCGAAGTGCGCGTCGAGACGTGCCTTGTACTGCTCAACAGACACACAAATGAAGGAATTTTGAACCGCATTGTTACCTGCGATGAAAAATGGATTCTGTTTGATAACCGCAAGCGCTCAGCAAGTTGGTTGGATCCTGGTTCAGCACCTAAACAATGCCCTAAACGAAAACTTACCCCAAGAAAAGTGATGGTCACTGTTTGGTGGTCTAGCGCCGGTGTGATTCAACACAGCTTCTTACCAAACGGGGTGAGCATTACTGCAGATGTGTACTGTGAAGAATTGAACACAATGATGGAGAAGCTGGCACATCTCCAACCAGCATTGGTCAATCGCTCGTCTCCGCTGCTCCTGCACGACAACGCGCGACCTCATACTGCACAGCAGACGGTCTCCAAGTTGCAAGAACTGGGGTTGGAAGCTCTCCGTCATCCGCCCTACTCACCAGACCTTGCGCCTACAGACTACTACTTTTTCCAGAATTTGGATAACTTCTTGGCGGGAAAAAAATTCAATACCTGAGAGGCAGTACAAAATGCCTTTGAAGAATTTGTTGCCTCCCGTCCAGCTGATTTCTTTAAGAAGGGCATCAATAAACTGCCACTGCGTTGGCAAAGATGCATTGATTGCATGGGTGATTACTTCGATTAATACAAATAAAAAATACATGAAAAAAATTCATTTCAATTTTTTCATACAAAACGGCAATTTCATAGGTAAAGACCTATTATATGCTAAGCCACTTGACCTAATTACTTACCCTAGTTTAAAATTTACCATGATCAATTTCTCCTTCTCTATCAAGTCCATCCAGGACTTGATAGAGAAGGAGAAATTGAAAGCTTGTATTTATGAGATCGCTATTATCGATAAGGCGCACATTACTATTCCATATTTAACAATGTACGTAGTACTTAAAGTTATGAATGTAATTTTCCTTTAATAATCGCCGCGTAGACTCTGAACATGAAATATTCCCCACATTTCGCCAGTTATGTTTAAATGCCATACAAAAGGCGGCGTCCACTGTTATGTGCAATCGTGTGTAATATCGTACTCCTTATTATTTCACGTGTATCCCGTACACGGTACGTAATTTAAAATGCCACAGATTAAAAGTAACCCCACAACCTCAAAAAATAATTTGCGTTATTACTTTATTCAATGTAGGTACTTTAAATTATATATTGAATGCCGTACTAATTAATACATACATAAAGAGGTCAATGAAACAATATACGAATGTGACCATTGTTCTTTTTGGGATCATCTCGGGTTTAAAGTATTTTCGACAACAATAATGTCATCAAAACCTGTTCATACGACGATTTCACAGTAGGTATAGTATTTTATTTTAAGTTGGTCAAAAATGTACTGTAGCTCGAAGGTATTTATGACCAAAGAAATAAGATTTTTTTTTAAATATTAAAATTGAATCCGATATGAACTAGGTACACACGGCTACATATCAAGCTATACATTTCCAGTATAAGCTGACCTCTTATTCTACGGAAATCCTATACATTGAGAGGTCAGCTAATACTAGAAAAGTATAACTTGATATTTAGCCGCGTGTACCTACATTGTGGCTGAATTATAACTATCTACTAGCAAAAAGAACCCAACCTTCATAGCTCATGTAATTGTTTCATACGTAAGTACGTTACGTAACTTTGAATAAGAACAAAGAGGGAAACTCGTTCAAGTTTAGAGGTCACTCAAGTCAAGCCTCCTTCTAGCTAGAACCTTCTATTACGGCGCGCTTTGCATGGCTCGGAGGTCGACTTACGATTGGCAAAGGATAAATTGAAACGATCACAAATCAAGTCCCAATTAATTTTATGATTACATTTAGCATTTATTATGTACCGATAGTGTAATACCTAGTGTGTTTTCATCTGCCTAGCTTTTTCCCAACTATGTTGGGGTCGGCTTCCAATTTAACCGGATGCATGACATGTGTTTACATGAGAGTGACTGCTAATCTGTTAACCTTAATAACACAGTTACTGGGCAACACGGTACCCCTTGGTAAGCTGGCTGTTAGACTTTCGGGGCTTCTGACTACACGTAACGACTGTCAGAGATCTACAAATGACAACCGGTATAATCACCGGCACGTAACTTGGCAAGAGTCGTTAGATGACAAGTCGTTTTTTAGGTCTCTTAGGTAGTCAAGCGGGACGCGGGGTATGAGGTACGTCAATCCGAGCGCGCGATTGGTGCAACAGTCGACTGTTGCCTCCCGAACTACCGAATACACTTGCGTGCACGAAAGTTTGCACCTTTGTTTTTGTTGTTTATGTTAAAGAGTTATTGTTATTGTTTTTAAATTTAGTTTTTGTTACGAGTTGATATTATTGTTGTTGTTTTAAATTACAAAATTAAGGCGAAAAAAGGTAGGCCTTTTTTTGCATACTTTTTGAGCATACTTTCCTCGTATGCATATTATTTATAACTCCCAATAAACTTTACGAATTCCACTCCATTCTTCAACTTTCTTCTAATCAGATATTATTAAATATAAATGATGGCAATAACCATAAAATAATGACGATCAATAAAAGTCACCACTTTTTTGTTCCACTAAGTGCACGATGCGCGAACTTACCCCCACTACGCCAAAACCTTGCCAACTTACGTGCCGGTGACTATACCAATGGCTTAGTGCTTTCAAAAGTGTATATAATCGGCGAATAATTTAGGTAGTGATACTGAAGTATATGATTAGATGGTTACACCATATTCATAACATTTAAATAACAAAAACTGATAAGATTACTGATGAGTTTTTTTTTAATCTTAGGCTTCCCTCTTACAAGTGTTGGCGAGTTTAAGACACGACGCTTTTCTGGGGGTCGCGACTATTCATTCTGGTTTTCAGGAGTTGCAGTGGTTTGGGAATAGTGTGGCGGGCTTGTCCCCTCACAAAAAATAATGCTTCGCTATTGATGGCTTATTATTTACAGACGGTTACATTTTGTTTGCGTTCAAGCGTTTTTGCCATACCTACTATTGGAATCGTCCCTTTGTGCCTATTGGCCCTGTTCTGTCTCCTGCTTGATTTGGAGGGAAGTGGAAATTATATATTTTTCTGGTTCCTCCACTGTTATTTTCAGGTTAATTTCGTTGCGGGGCCGAAGAAAATTGGAACGTTTCACACCTTCCTACCTTCACATTGAAAATCAAAGAAAAGGATTTTGTACATTCTGACGTCAAGATGTACATCGAAGTTATTTGAGTTATGTTTTGCAACCTGAATACGAGACATGAATAATATTTGATAAAGAAAATTAGTAGAATCACTAAAAACAGATTTTTACTAAAAAAAAAAAGTTTCCCCACGTTAGGAATTTCTACTGTAGCGTGGGTACGTTAACAAGCATTCAAACTCACATACACAAACAGCGAGATTCGGAACGATGTATACCTGTAGTGTAGGCCATACAAATATTAGATCCCTGCGGGAATCGAACCAGCGACACGCGACATAGCAGCCAATCACTCAGCCACTGCGCCAACCGTGAAATAGCTAGTCATCTTGGTTTTTGTCGAGGCCAGTTTCCAGAGTAAACAGATAAACCTGACCACCTCAGCTAGGATTGACGTAGCGGCTGCCTGTCTGACTTCCACATAGGGTTGCCAGGTCGCCAAAACTAATAGCCGGACAGACCAGCCAGTTTGGCTGGACATTTGGGTAGGAAGGCCGGAAACCCTACATTATTGAGGATTTTGTGTCAGTATTAATAGGTAGGACAAAAAATTGTATATATAGGTAAACAGTATTCATATATGTCTTACCGTGTTGGATAGTTGAGAAACATCGGTCTAAGTATGCTAAGCTTAGTCTTACAAAGGCCGGACAAGCCGGACACCGTTTATTTTGGCCGAACACCTTATCAAAAAGCCTACCTATGTCCGGCTTTATCTGGACGCCTGGCAACGCTACTTCCACAGCCCATATCTTATTGGCAATAGTTTCAGGAACTGCAGAAATCTAAATTCCGAATAGCATAATTACTATATAGACCTTTAATACCTAAGTAGATAGGCAGTATTTTGTTCACTTTAGCAGTCAGCATTAAATTTGACGGTAAGAAATTTAGGTATGATCAGATTTATAGTATCATCGTGGTGGCCACTGGTCTGTTCTCGCGGTCGTGAATCGTATTAGGTCGTACCTACATCGATGATCGGGACTAATATTAGGGTCGATCCACAGAAGCTATATTTCTTTGGTCGTTTTGTTACTAACTGAAGCAGGTCATCCACAAACTGGAAAAGCGATGTGGTCCATAAAAAGTACTCAAAAGAAAAAGTAATCTCATAAGACAACATTCGCATGGGTTCGGATCCCAGTCAGGCAAAAGGGGTGTTACCACTATTCGGATAATTCTCAGAATTCTCAGCAGCACCGCGGAGCCTGGTTTTGTAAACGGTTGGTGGCAGTGGGCTTGATGCAGGCAAAATATGGGTGCACTATGGAGGTTCACCTCTGCCGAAACATTTGGGAAATAAAGGCGTGATGATATATTAACATTTTCAAATGAATTCGTAATTCAAGTTAACCCGGCAATCTTCATTCTGCCGCAGATTTTTATTCGTGATTTTTTTTTTAGTTATTCTATTCGGGGCGGAGACGAATCCAACAAATTAAAGATCATAAATATCGGTTTAGCCGTTCTTGAGTTATAAATGGAGTAACTAATCCGATTTAAAGTATTTCAGGAACTTTTTGAACTGTCATGTCGTCAAGGTCGATAATGAAGTTATACGTTTTACAAATAGTATAACAAACCGACACCTACGTTGAAAACTATTAAAATACCATACCAATTGGGAAAAGTTATGACTGTAGTGGTTATTTGGTAACATCTTATCGTCATTTATTACCGCCCGCGTTCCCCTATGTAATTGTAGGACGTATGCGTCATGTAATAAAGGGTAAGTTCATTGAATACAAGCAGAGCAGCGTACGTCTAATGTTCTAATAATAACCCACGTCCTTCTGAGAGCGCGAGCAGAATATGGCAATAACCCCTACGACAGTTCATTGTAGTCATAATGTGGCGGTCATCGCGAGGCCCATCTATACACACTCGATGTGTGGGTACCTATCTGTCTGCGATGATGTCATGGCGTGTCTATAAATATCGTTGCGTTACGTGTTCTGATGTAGATCCCGATGATAATATGGCGATTCGACTCCTGACTGAGACTAGAATCCCGGGTAAACAAATGGGTTAGGATACATGCCTGTGGATCCGATTACAAATTGCTGAGTGGTTGCTGATTATTTGATACTTTAACCAGAATTGTGGTCATCATATCGTAAAACACCCAGTAATCAGCCATTTAAAGCATTAGTAGGCTATAAATAGTACTGTTTTACTGCCGTAAAAGTAAACAATTAATACTACTCGATTCTGTAAATATTATTGTTTAATAATCACACAAAACTCGTCAATTTCGACCATCACCAATACAGTAATTATTTCACAAAAGACGAAATCCATTTTCATCCGTTGTCGTTCAATAATCAATTCTTAGTCCTTCTTCATAGCGGGGAGGGTATTTGAAAATATGATTACCCTCGGCTCGGTCAGATAAGTTCTACTCATACTAAATTAAATATGTATTTAATAGGCTACTCAGGATCAAAGTGGCTAACTAGTGGTGTGAAATATATCCTTTTTTGTTTGATGTTTATTTTTTGCGTAGCCTTTTCCCAAATATGTTGGGGTCGGCTTCTAGTCTAACTGGATGTAGCATTATAAGTATTTATTTAGCCACGAGTTTATATACAGGAGTTTTATTTATTTTTTAAGCAAAAACTTTAATAGCTGCTCATTGTCTTGATAGCTTAACTTCGTTTTAATTATCCACTATACTGAAAATAAAAGATCCAAATATGCACAAAGATAAATTCACTCCTTTTTCCCATGGGGGTTGGCAGAAACCACAAAACGCCCGCCAACGCCACCTGCTGTAGTATGCATAATATATTAGGATGTCTAAAAGTATGTAATCCTTACATACTTTTAACTTCGTTTACGTTTATACCTTTCTGAAGTACATCATCAATCCTTATAGAGTTTCTAGTCATGAAATTAGCATTAAAAGGCTGTCTACTAGGGTTGTTTAGTTGTTGATGGGTATTTAACTCTACAACGGAAAGAGCTGAAGCTTGTCCAAAAAACAAAAGAGCGAGTCGGACTCACCCACCGATGGTTCTTGCCTAAGTGGGAAAATTTTTACTCCATTTTCAAAAATACGTTTATGTTTTTACGACCGCAAAACTAATTGTCATGGTAGAGGGTTTTTATGTTATAACCGTCGCCGTTAAAGAGATGTGCAATAAGTGTAACGTTCCTATCTGTGTGTTTGTGCCCAAACGGAAGGTCCGATTTTAATGCGGTTTCTTCTGTTTGAAAGCTGACGATATCGAGACGGTTCTTAGATATAATTTATGAAGATCTGTTCAGGCGTTTGACGATGATGATCGTCAAACGCCTGTCGCTACGAAATAAGCTGATGAGCTTATTTCGTACTTGACAAAAGGGCTTTACCGACCTTCACAGGTCCCATAGAATTGAACTTGTGTGAAAGATATGGTACCCTTGAACTGATAATGCAGCATCAAGTAGTCTGTCGAATACCTAGCCAGATATAGCGTGTTTGGGCTCAATAGAGTGCGTTTTCGAAAGATGGTGGAGTTTAATAAAACATGAAACTAAATAAACTTAAAACCCCTACACAAAAAAGAGCTCATAAAAAGTAAATAAATAATATTTAGCTAGGTATTGGCTTTTTAGGTTTAATTTAAATTTATTGTAATCTATTGATCCAAGCGGACAACATTCCATAAGTACGCCAAAATACTTATCGTTGGTTTAGGCTTTACGCTTCGTTTGTCGTCAGCGTAGTCCCTGAAGGTAAAATGCAGAGGCATTTTACCCTTAGCGTCTATGCTGACGACAAACTGTACGATCATGCGCAGTATGTGGGGTCTGAATGCTTTTTAATTTTTATTAGGTTCTATCGTGTTTATTGTTTAAAGTGTTTATTGTTCAAATCAGTGAAAACTGTGGGTCGCAAATGGTCTGTCGAATCCACTAAATTTCGCGCAAATGCGCTAAATTTCGTAGATATGTATTGTACTGTCAACTCGTAGCTTACACGAGCGGGAGTCACGAGAGGTTAGGACGTGTACCTACGCAACAAAGTTTTGAATGAATGCGTAACAAAAAAAATGATCGCAGCGAATGTTAACTTAATATTGCAGAAAACGGGTAGTTCGATGACGGGTATGATACCAACAACCTTCATGCGGACTGGTCTCAACAAAACCGAGAAAGTTCGAAGCTTATTTTGTAACAAAGAAAACAAAACAAAGACAACAACACCGGCTGCCGGCGCTAGTATAAAGACTTAAAATCCAAGATACAGGTCTACACGCAATTAACACAAGAGGTGTCTTGAATAAATCATGTATTGAATTATAGTAATGATAACCCCTTCCGGCTACACAGGCTCATCGTTGGCCACTAACTTTACTCAATAAGATATTGAGATATAAATTGTTACGTAAAATTTACAAGTTATGTAAAACATGTAATGACATCAATGTGTCAATCCAAATTCGCAATAACCGTATCAATGCGACCAAGAACTAGCTCATCGTTCCTGCCTGGCCCAAGCGCATTGGCAGCCCAGAACAAATTATATAATAATAATTATGCAATTTAGTGTGAACAAAGGTAGGTGTCAGTTCGGTGGTCGCCCTCGGCCGGCCACGGCGACGCCGCGCCTATAACGTCGTGTTTATGTTTATCTTGTTTACACGCTACTACGCCAGCGGATTTGCGTTGCGCGCGCTCCCCTAAACTACACATTTATACAGTTGTTTCTTTGTCATCATCCCTTGATTATCGACCTTACATAATTCCCTTACGTAACGACCGCGTGGCGAGGATAATAACTGCCTCCCTCGCTGTACTTGGAAGCTACTGCCATATAAAATTACGTAACCACATTAGATTTTTTTTTGTCACACATGTTTAATTAACGCATAAATGCCGGTATAAATATATGAGAATTAACACTTAAAATTATTTTAATTTCTTACCCGTTGATTGTTGTACCTCGTCCGTCGTATTGCCCACATACTAATAATAAGATTAAAACGATATTTGTGGGTAATTACAATTTAACGAACACTGCAATATAATGTTCCCCGCGCCTACTTTACACAACCGACGCTATGCTATAAACTAAAGAGTGAAGGCTAACTGAAGTTAGTTAAACTAAGAATGTTTTTGGCGTTATCTAAATGTCACTCATGGATTGGATTCAAACAGGCACAGACTCGTAAATTTACAACCTATTCACTATAAATTGTATGAAACCTGTGGCAGAAGCCCACAGACTATACGCTAACTAAGAGGGTGGCGCCACTGTTCCATAAAATTGACCAACATCCACCTCTTATGAATTTTGATAAGCATTTTTTGTTCACTGTATTCTTCTCTTTGAAACGTCTCGCTCGCAGGTTCGAAGACTTCCAGCCTCCCGAACAAGCCGGTTTCCGAAAAGGCTTTAGCACCATAGACCACATACATACGCTGCGACAGATTATACAGAAGACTGAGGAGTATAATCAGCCACTCTGCTTGGCGTTTGTGGACTATGAGAAAGCCTTCGATTCGATCGAGACCTGGGCCGTGCTACAGTATCTAAGTGCTACAGTATCTAGCTACTATATCGAAGTGCTGAAGTGTTTGTCCGAAAACGCCACCATGTCAGTCCGCCTCCAGGATCAAAGCTCAAAACCTATCCAGTTGCAGCGAGGGGTGAGACAGGGAGACGTTATATCTCCGAAACTGTTCACCGCCGGCCTGGAAGATGTTTTCAAGCTCCTGGACTGGAAAAGACTCGGCATCATTATCAACGGCGAGTACATCACTCACCTTCGATTCGCAGACGATATCGTGGTCATGGCTGAGACCTTGGAAGACCTAGGCACAATGCTCGATGGCCTCAGTAGAGCCTCCCAACAAGTGGGCCTCAAAATGAACATGGACAAGACGAAAATTTTGTCAAATGTCCATGTCGCACCCACTTCTTCTTTAAAGGTTGGAGACTCTACACTCGAAGTTGTTGACAAATATGTGACAGACAGTCCAGTTAGGCAGGTCCAACTTTGAGAAAGAGGTCAATCGTCGAATTCAACTCGGCTGGGCAGCGTTCGGGAAGCTTCGTTATATCTTCTCGTCCAAAATACCGCAGTGTCTCAAGACTAAAGTCTATGACCAGTGTGTGTTGCCAGCGATGACCTACGGAACTGAGACTTGGTCCCTTACTATGGGCCTCATTAGAAGGCTCAAGGTCACCCAAAGGGCGATGGGGCGTGCTATGCTCGGAGTTTCCCTGCGTTATCGAATCGGAAATGAGGAGATCCGCAGGAGAACTAAAGTAACCGACATAGCACACAGAATCGCCAAACTTAAGTGGCAGTGGGCGGGGCACATAGCTCGTAGAACAGATGGCCGTTGGGGCAAGAAAGTTCTCGAGTGGCGACCGCGCGCCGGAAGACGCAGTGTAGGCAGGCCTCCCACACGGTGGACCGATGACCTGGTGAAGGTCGCGGGAAGGGCATGGATGCGGAAGGCGCAGGACCGGTCATTGTGGAAATCCTTGAGGGAGGCCTTTGTCCGGCAGTGGACGTCTTTCGGCTGAAATGATGATGATGATGATTCTTCTAGTGAAATGTAACTAAGCTTAAACCTTACAGAGCCTTTAAAAAATTATCAAAATTGTCAATTTTCACGATTCATACTGAAGCACGCCTGCTTTTGAGCAGAAGTTGACTTGCTGGGAATTTAACGTTTTCTTGGTAGCTCATAGTAAGCCTTCTGTGCAGCTGTTACTAATTATTTAAACAGGAACCCGTATAATATTAAAAACTATTATAAATCAACTAAAGTTAAGTATTTTGATTTTCCAGGTTGAAGTGAAGGTGACATGTTGATCGTCTAAAGTCTCCTTAGTAGAATTAAACCTATAAAGTTGAACATACTATAATAAAAGAGGAAACTATCGTGTGATCGACAATAAATTTAATTTTGTTAGAACGTATTTTTAAACAAGATAGTGTCAACTATAAAAAACCCTTTTTCTTTTGCTTTGCTTTTGTTGACCCAGCTACCTCGGCGTTTAAAAAGACTATGAGGCCCACTAGTTAGTTACATTACAATTTACCTGTAGTCACAGTCGTGGGTATAGTGTGAGACACAAAAAATAAGAGTAGGCAACTCGCGAAGCCCGAAGTTGCAGAATTAGAGGTACCCGGTACGGGTTATTCGTAATACCGAAACTATTTGGCAATCATAGTAATTCAAGATTTTGATACCATTTATTTAAATAACAATGTATTGGTGAAGTTGAACTTGGGTAATAGGGTGCAATATTTGTACCGTTGGTCTGCATTAAAAATTACTGTTTCACAGGTAGTATTATTCAGTAGCGCATTTTAATGATAACATTATACCTAATTAAAATAAATATGTTTATATTTTCTTGTACAGATATGAGGTAACAAAATACTTTTTGCTAACTAATATCAATATATCCGTCTGGTTAATATTACTATACCTTAACTGATATTTGAATAACAGTGGTATATAACTATACCTATTACATTAGTGTTCAATAAAAAGTATTTCGGTATTTATTATTACTAGTTGGTTATTGAATGCATTGTTATACTGTTAATACTGATGAATGACGATACAAAATTGTGATTTAATATTTTCGTAATATTTTTTAACTAAACTTGATTAGTAGATACTTACTTATCGAGTTATTTTCGGTACAAGTATAAAAAGCACCTAAATATATTGTTATTTTAAAACTCAGACTTCTTCAGTACTAAATTTTGAGAATCTTAGCTATCATACTAATATGCTCAATAAGTTTGTAGGAATAAGTTCATTTGTTGCTATTCGGTATTCGTTCACTTCACAAACAGCACAGTGAATTTATGCTTGCTACTAATAAAGAAATCGGTGAAGATTCATTTCACGGCCATGTGAAATAAATCCCAGACTTAGTGAATATCTAGCATTTAATATTCACTAAGTGTGGGATTAATTTGAGAGTTCGTAGGATTACTAATAAAAATACGTGAATACTTAGATTAATATAAAAAAAAACTAAAACTAATATTAGTCACTACTTACGGTTTGTAACGCCCGTCGTCCACCTCTATGCAGAATTGCCAATGTGCGAATGCGAATCACAGATCACAGACATTGAATAAATTATACAGATGTTCTGTGTCCACAGCGCAGCGAATTCGCCATAAATTCACTCACAGTTTTTTGTGAAGAAATTAGTTTTTATCGACATTTCTCTCAAACGTATTAATTGCATTTGTTGTTACGTGTTTAGAAATTGTTTCTGAAAATATTCTTATCTTGGGTGCGTAAAGTGATTGAAATGTATTTGTAACAAAGTATCGACAACAAATCTGACGCAGTGCTTGATACACAGTGTTCATTTCCAATTACTTATTCACAAATGCATTGTAGTTCTAATTTATCTTGATGATATCAATAGATGCGCTGTATTAGTGTTCAAGAACAGCCGTAATTTATAGGTCAAATAACGCGTAAGCTTGGTGTGATTTCAGTCGGCACTTGAACCTGTTTCTGTTTCTGATTTCGCCAAATGGATATATAAGCTATAAAGATTGATCCGAATCTAGTGCTAGCTCTAAACATTAGTGCCACCACCATGGAAGACGACGGAGATGATAAGGACGATACGAAAAGGTCTGTAACAATTTTATTAAATGTACTTAAACAAGCAGGTCTGCCTAAATTTATATACATTTTATTATAAAATTTAAATATATATAATAATGATGTACTTAACAAACTATTTGATAGTGGTTTGATGATTTTTAAGCAATTACAATTGAATTTTAAACAATTAATTACCTATATTTCAACATTATTTCATTCTTTTGTTCAGGAGGACTCGTAACTTGAGTGAGAAAAAGCGAAGAGACCAATTTAACATGCTGGTTAATGAGCTAAGTTCTATGGTCTCCACCAACAACCGGAAGATGGATAAATCAACTGTTCTCAAATCCACTATATCCTTTTTGAAGAACCATAACGGTAAGTACTTACCATAATTTTCTCTGTATAAGTATGAAAGTTGGAATTATGAGTCTCTTTGTAACGGAAACTGGTAATTGAGTCACCTTGACATTGTCATACCGTATACTATGATTATTAAATAATGACATATGTTTAGACATATGTACATATGGAGTGTAATGTGTACACTGTGAGACAAATAATTATATGTTATGGGACTCATCATTTGCCTAGACTTTGCCTAGCTTTGTTCAGGTCAGCTTCAAGTCTAACTAGGTGCAGCTGAATACCAGTATTTTACATGGGGCATTTATTTTATCTGACCTTCAGAACTGTTTGGCAGACTATTGTGCTTATGAGTACCTGTAACAACTGTTAAAGATCTTAAAATAACATCACCAATGGCTTGCTTTGTAATTCCTTCATAGGCTTTCAATAGCGTGTATTTTTGCTAAATAATATATGTTGTGACACTGAAGGTACATGTATAGATGGTTACACCATATCCATAACATTTAAATAACAAAAACTGATAAGATTACTAATTAGTTTTTAATCTTCGGCTATCCTCTTACAAAAATTAATGCCCCACCATTGATGACTAGTATATGGACCATGGCTACATTTTCGTTGTTGTTTCTGAAACATGTCTGATAAAGGTTTTTTGGAGTAAAGCTGGTATGGTTGTTAATTTTTAGATATATTTGGTTAACCTGGTTTAAATCTCTCATTCATGGTGTAGGTAATTCAGGCATACA
The DNA here is from genome assembly GCA_905147745.2 of Phlogophora meticulosa. Taxonomy (NCBI): domain Eukaryota; kingdom Metazoa; phylum Arthropoda; class Insecta; order Lepidoptera; family Noctuidae; genus Phlogophora; species Phlogophora meticulosa. Next base: position 1,969,175 of record LR990517.1, on the reverse strand, counting down.
CTATATATGGTTCAGAAAGACTGTTTTTTATTTGACATAGTGCTAAGGATAAATTTAATATTACCTGACATGTGGTGCCAACAGTCAAGCATAGTGGTGGTTTGATTACGGTTTTTTTAGATTGTATGAATCTAGGGAATCATGAAAGAGGAGCTGAACAAACTAATTATACTTGTTAGACAGCAAAATGATATGATGATGATCCTTCCGGGTGAAGACTAGTTGGTAATGGATTTATATTCTTACATGGCAATGACCCAAAGCATATTTCAAAATTATGCAGGAGTTATTTAAAAATAAAGACACGGAAAGGGTGTTGTGGTGTATTAACATGATCTGGACATCTCGTGATGATTGTGACCTAATTGAATTTTCATAGAAAGAGCTTGACAGAATTGTGGAAGGCAAGAAAGCTAGAACAATATTTGTAAAGACACAATTGATAAATTAATTGCTTGTATGCTATGATCAAAAAGAAGAAAATGAAACATCTACTTAAAATAAGATACATAGTTTTATAATACTAAGAGACACTGATGTTTGGATATTTCTTGGTTTTGTTTCTTTTATTTTATTTAACAACCTTGATTAAGATGTTCTCGAACTTTTGGCTAGCAGTGTGTACATGAGTATATAATATTGCCTGCATTTTTCAATTGACTTTAAGAAGATGGAGTGCAGTAAACCCAGTGGTATCATTTTCTTACATTAAAGTGAATATTTAATGATTCCCAGCATTCTATTTCTTACGTTACACCGAATATTTAATGATTCCCAGCATTCTATTTCTTACGTTACAGTGAATATTTAATGATTCCCAGCATTCTATTTCAAGGCAGCATGATTCTAATTACTCAAATAAAAAAGCAACATTAGCTCAAAAAGTCTTATAATTTCCAGTATTGCCTTTATTCAACAAGTAGCTGCGCCCACTGCTTACAGTTTGTAACATGAGATGCTGCTGTTGCCATCCCATGAGAATACTTCACTTTACTCACAACACAGCAAGTTTGAAGTACTCTGGGCACTTATTGACTAATGACCCCCAGCCATTAGCTTGTTCATTGCGAATCTACAAATAAAATATATGTCATTGCAATAATATACATATCTTATACCTTTAAACGAGCAATACTTGTATGTACATATGTATGTATATATTTAATCTGAATCTCGGAAATGGCTCCACGGTTTTCATGAAATTTAGTATGCAGACGGTCTGACAAATCGATCTAGCTAGGTTTCATTTTTAAGAAACGTCGTTTTATCCGAGCAAAGGACATCCAGGTACTGTGTGAATTAACTGAGTAACCTCTAGGCAGTCGCTCAATGTAAAGTACTGGTACTAAGCTGCATCCGGTTAGGCTAGGCAGATGATGATGAACTAAGAAACTTCTTCGCACTTCTGAAATTGGATAGAATGTTAGCAAACAGATTGAATGACCTATTTTACTATGTTAATTTTGTTATAGAAATAACTGTTAGATCAAGAGCTCATGATGTCCAGGAAGATTGGAAACCAGCATTTTTGTCAAATGAAGAATTTACATATCTAGTGTTGGAGGCTCTGGAAGGATTTGTAATTGTTTTCTCAGCCACGGGTCTAATCTACTATGTTTCAGAAAGCATCACATCTTTGTTGGGTCACAACCCAGTAAGTTTTTATATTCATGTCTTTCAAACTAAATATTTTACTATTTATTATGTTTCATTGACTTTTTATACTGAATTCAAACATAATAATTAACTTTGCCATACATTTTCAGGCTGATGTAGTGAATAAAAACATATTTGACTTCGCCTGTGAAGAAGATCGGCCGAGCTTATACAATCTATTGCAGAATCCTGCAAGTGCATGTGACCCAGTGCACACAGTGGCAGGTAAAGGTATGTATCAAAAATTGAAAACTAAAATATATGTGCGATTGTGCGGCATTCTGTTTCTTCTCTATTTGCTGATGATAGCTGCACGCGTAGCACGACCAATTCTATATCTATTCTACCAAGAAACCAAACTGACATCTTTTCAACCCGAGGACGGGTCGCCCCGTAGACTTTAGACAAAAGAAAACTTCTCTCCTGTTTTAACATGTTTAGAACGGTAGGAATCTTTCAACAATCGGTCGTGTTGTCTATTTTTCCGCCGACAAAACCCATTTATATGGTGGTCATGCTACGCGTGCTGATCTGAGAGAAGTGTCTGGCCTTGTGACGTCAATTTCCCTCGGCACATTATATCTTGTTGCGGCGGCAATAATCTCCCAGCCGAACGCCTAAAGGACTTCAAGCTCTTCTATTTCGATGTTCAGCAAGACTATAATATCAATGGTCTTCCTAATTGTAAATACCCATGTGATAATGGACATAAGTCATGAAGGATACGGAAGTCTTGAAGACTTGAGCAAACACTGTAACCAGTTTCACAGCATTTAAATGTACATGTGACTATAACTGCGTTTATTAAAAAATGACAATTTCTTGAACTGCGAATAAAATAAAAAAAAGCAGTTTTCGTTTGCACACCGTATCTTTTTTGCGGCCGCAGAAACAATTGAAATTTGATAACTTCAAATAATTTTATTGCTATTGTTAAGAAAACTGCCTATGTCCGGAATTATATTGAAATTACATCTCTTACAAGTCTTGAAAAGAAAAACTATGAAAGGTATATCCTATTAGTTTTTGCTTTGAATTCCGCCATGGTTTTGGTTCATGCGTTTGAAATGTCCAACTATGATATACTTTAGTTGAACAAAATTGACGGCTCATTGAAATGTCCGCTGTTTTATGAGAGAGATAACAAAAAATAGCCAACATTCAGTTGTTTCACAAGAAAATGGGTACTTACCATTGTATCTAATAATACCTACCACGTTCCTTAACTGATTGTGTAACGTACAAAATCCCTTCAAAAATCTGAGTCTATAAAAACTTTGTAAGAATAAATATTATGTAAGGAATTTTTAAGACAAAGAAATTATTACAACATAAATTTTACAATCGGTAAGAAACCATATTTTTGTTGTGGAAGTGTACCGTCTTAATACAAAACGAGTTGTGAATTTAGACAAAGCTCAAATCTTTCGACTGTTATAAAGTTCTTAATACAAAATTAGGGTTTGAGTGTTTTAACCCTGAGTCTCAAGAATACGTTTTGTTTTATGACTGGTATTGTTTTACTAAAATACAATTTAAGGAATTAATTAAATACAAGAACGTAACCTGAGGTTGCGTTCTCGTATTTAAAAATGCCAATGCTAGCTTGCGTGAATACCACGTTTCTATGTGAAAAAGAGATCTTTACCACACAGAATCGTCATGAAACGTCACGCATCAAGCTACCCCAATGTGTCAAATTTCTTTGATGGTTTTTCAACTTTATCGCCATAGAAATAAGGTTCATGTTCAATTGGGAAAATCTGACAGTTTGGAGTAGCTTGATGTGCTGGCGTCTATACACATCTCACACCTAGATCAAAACTGAGACAACTCATAAAATAAGGATTTTCATTACTTTGATGAAAAAAACCTATTTATCATTTTTTGTTAGTTAAGTTATGAAACAGAATCTTAAATTAAATCATAAACATGTTATTTCTCTGTATTTTAAGTGGTCTGGGAATCAATAATTTTATCGATAGTAAATTATTTATTAGTTGTTACTGTAAGTTCTCGAATTTGAGTTGTCTAAGATTTGATCTAGCAGTGCGACATGCTAGCGAGAGGGTTTCGTCGTCGGGGTAGTCATCGGGGTCAGAAAAGATGACTTGCGTATGTTCTGTATGAATTAAAAAAAAAAACATACGTCTGTTTTCGTATTTAAGCGAAAAAAAGCCTTTATTTCTTTCTACCAAAAAAAAAACAAATGTTAGGCAAGACGATAAATGTACCTGTACTGGTGATTTACAAGCTATGCGCTTGCGCTGCGGGCAAGGTTCATTAACGTGGAGTAAAGTTATACCTGACTTAAATCTCTACGTATAGGTAATCTGAAGTTAATAGTGGTAGTATCTTTTCCTCTGCAGTCAGTGGAGTAAACACTCTGATGAGAGTCAAGCTCTGATCTATTCTTGTGTGCATAGGGTTTTGATCGAATGTTTATAAAAATAATTGTTGTTAGTAGAGTAACTGCAAATTATTTTACTTTTAATAAGTTTACATATTATTATTTATGAAAATTTTGGGCATTTTCATAAATAATAATAAATGAGCTATATATAAATAAGCGAAGCGATTAAACGTCTATAAACGTTGCCACTATGTTCAAAAGCAATGCAATTTCGGATCTTAGTTTTTTTTAAAGTTAGAACTATCATAAGCTATGAGATTAGACAAACACGTACGTGATGTTTGATTAAAAGATATATTGCAATCTACATGTTTGGAGGATGTAGACTTTATTGCTTAGTCTACCGTACAATTAAACAATTTTGCCTGGTAACAATAGCAAAAGCAAATTGTAATTAGATCCTATTAGATTGTATGTGTTAAAAAAACCACATAGCAAAAGTTCCGTACGTTAGCAGGAAAATCATTTTTCCGTTTACTAAGTAAATTCTATTATTTGCGACCGCATGACTAAGTTAGTTGGTGAAGGGTTCTTGTCGATTTCTAAAAAAAACTGCCATCATGCAATACCGTTGATCATACCAGCACTCCGCCGGCGACATCATATTTTAATAAATATATTTATATTAGGTATTGTAACGCGAACTATGCATACACATAGTAGGTACCTAACATATTGACATGACGACACGGTTGGCGCGGTGGTTGAGCCATCGGCTGCTGCGCCGCGTGTTGTGGGTTCGATCCCCACACGGAACAAATATTTGTATGGCCTACAGGTAGTTGTTCCGGGTCTGGCTGTTTGTGTATGTGAGTTTAAATGTTTGTAAACGCACCCACGATACAGGAGAAGTTCCTAGTGTGGGGCAACGTTTTTTCTAAAAAAAAAAAAAAAAAAAAAAAAAAAAAAAAAAAAAAAAAAAAAAAAAATATATATATATAAATTTCGAAGGTCATACAAAATGAGATTATAAAAATGATCTTTGATTTGAAAAAAGTATCAATATAAATAATGAAAAGCTTCGCCCGCGACTTTGTGTGCGGTTTCGTACTTTCGAACTTTACCCTTCGAACTTCAACACCCCCTTTAAAGTGTAGTTTTGGGAAATCAAATCATTACGATATTTGTTATTCACCTAGATAAGAGTTTGTACTATACAAACTGTATTCCTCTTTCTCATTATGTAACTTAAAGATTAATTTTACCAATTCTTGAAATAATGGAAACATCCTTTTCGACTAGCTGGCGGTTGAATTTCGAACAATATGTTTTTCAATATTGGCTTGCTATTGCCTTAGTGATCGCGTAACAAACATACCAAAAACATACAGTCGAATAAAGAACTTCCGACTTTGAAGTCGGTTAAAACTATTATAAAAATATACATTTCGGTGTAAACTTATGCGAATCTAATTGATGATTGTACATTTTAATCTGCATATTATCGTTGGGTCGAATAGGGTGGTTATAGAAAACCAACTCTTGTATGAAAGGTATTTCATATTAAAGTAACTTTTATCGGGATTGTATACAGGGTGGAAGGGACAACGACCCACAAAACGAAACCATGAGTTTTACGTTTTTATCCCGGTGTGTTTTATTACTAAAAGCAGTAAAAAGTCATAGAACACCCATCATTTCCATCTAAGCTAGTGAGCTTTTAAGTTAAAAAGTGAATAATTCACGTCTCTTGGGTTAGGTTAATCATGATTTTTAACAGTTTAATTTATCAAAAATACCAATGAAAGATTTCAACAGCATCATGTCCTAAATTCATGGTATCAGTTTTTGTATAGCGAAAACAAAATAACCGCGAACTAAAAATATAGCGCCGAGCGGTGTGGTATTGCAAACAAATCTCGCACTTGGGCCTTTTGAACTAATTAACAAAATATAATTACGTGCGTATTGGCATTGCAAATAAATCTCGCACTAAGGACCTTTGAAATAACTAACAAAATATAATGACGTGCGTTGTGGCATTGCAGATAAATCTCGCACTTGGGCCCTTTGAATTAACTAACAAAATATAATGGCGTGCGTTGTGGCATTGCAAATAGATCTCGCACTTAGGACCTTTGAATTAAGTAACAAAATATAATGACGTGCGTTGTGGCATTGCAGATAAATCTCGCACTTGGGCCCTTTGAATTAACTAACAAAATATAATGGCGTGCGTTGTGGCATTGCAAATAGATCTCGCACTTAGGACCTTTGAATTAAGTAACAAAATATAATGACGTGCGTTGTGGCATTGCAGATAAATCTCGCACTTGGGCCCTTTGAATTAACTAACAAAATATAATGGCGTGCGTTGTGGCATTGCAAATAGATCTCGCACTTAGGAACTTTGAATTAAGTAACAAAATATAATGACGTGCGTTGTGGCATTGCAAATAGATCTCGCACTTAGGACCTTTGAATTAAGTAACAAAATATAATGACGTGCGTTGTGGCATTGCAGATAAATCTCGCACTTGGGCCCTTTGAATTAACTAACAAAATATAATGACGTGCGTTGTGGCATTGCAAATAGATCTCGCACTTAGGACCTTTGAATTACAAAATATAATGACGTCCGTTGTGGCATTGCAGATAAATCTTGCACTTGGGACCTTTGAATGAAGTAACAAAATAAAATGACGTGCGTATTGGCATTGCAAATAAATCTCGCACTAGGGCCCTTCGACGTTTATTACAAAACGGTGTCTGCTTGCATGAAACTTACAACTTTCGATTTAATGTACAATTCATTCAACGATATGTATTCTTTGGCAGACGCTTGTAGGTGCTGGTATGCGTTATGCGCTATAGTAGATATGCGTTAAGAAAACAATCTTTCATATGCAATAAAGCAAAAGTATGAAGAGAAATACAAAAATAACAATTATCCTCATCATTCATTCTTTATGAACTAAAACTTAGTCATGCGTGTAATGGTATCCTGTGTATTTGATCCGAGAAATGGCCCGAAATCGCTTTGCGTGCTAAGTTTGTGTAATATTATGTTTACTTGAGTAAAAATCGCGTTCAATTTTATTAACTTTACTCATTGTTTTTTACTGAACATTCATTATGATAGACCGTCGTATCGATGTCATATTTTACTTAACAAACATAATAACATCCTTTAAAAAAAAAAACCTTTTGAAGGCATTGAACTGTGGCACTGTTATAAACATGGTGACAGGGCAATTCGACATATTACTTGATAGTGGTTATACTAGAGGTCATTCGCAAAAAATTAAGTCAAGTTAACTAGAGGTCAAAACTGGTTGGTTACCGAGCTATTCTCGATTTCATTGAAAAGTTGCCAAAAATATGAATAATTTACACCACTCTGACACGAATCGATACTTTTCTGAAAACTGAAAAACAAATGATCTTTTAAAAAAAATTGCTGAAGTAAATGGTCTTTAGCGGCAATAATTTTGATTTAATGTATTTTTCCCGAGAATCGACGTAAGTTATTGGAAAATAACTGTATGGCAGTTGGCCTACAATTAAATAAAATAACGAACTGTTACATAAGCTTACCACAAAGGTACAAATGTTAATAACTTTCCCAGTGGTCGGTAGCGCTGTAGGTCAAACTTTTAACTTTGATTTGGAAATTAAATTCAGCTCTAATACTCAACAGTGTAGCGTAGTAAAGGTTTTCGTTAAATGCTTGGATAGAGATTGTCCATGATAAGTTGACCCGGTCTTTCTTATTGCCCCGAAACTTGAATGGCGTAAAGTACGAAAACTTCTAAAGAGAAGAAGTGAACCAGCTTCATTTGTTGCTAATGACCTCTAGTATTATCTCCTTCATGGAACAGGTCGAATTTACCTGGCACCCTGTATATTATACTGTTAAAACAATAGGTAAATATACAAGAATTGTATTCACTTTTCTAAGGTCGCCCGTTCCAATCAAAGTTTTCTATGTTGTAGAGAGCGAAATCCGCTTCCAGTGTCATCTAAAACGAGGGTCATTAGACTGCAGAGATGAACCCACTTATGAACTTGTACAATTCAATGGTCATTTCCGTAAGTAGTATTTTTATGGCCGTCACTTTTATATACTTAATCCATTTCTCCTGTCCCCCACTAACTTGTGGGACTGGTGGACAAATACACTTTAAAATAATCTCTTTGATCACATCTGGGGCACAAAGAAACAACTTCTTATATTAAATAGAAAAATAAATAAAATTATTCTCGTTGGCCGCCTCTGAAGGACATGTGTACAAATTTTAAATTTTATTCTCTTTGTTCACCAGTAGCAGACAGTGCCATAATATTATTCCCGCTAATAGGCTATAAGTTGGTGGGGCATAGCGGGAGTGATCGTAAATATTTGATATTTAATATCCACCTCAACCTGTCAGAATCAAAAAGTCAGAAAAAAAGCAACTGTCAAATCATTCTTGCAGCTTTGAATCTTTTCATTTGTATTTTCAGGAACAAATATGGAGCCACTTGATAATGATGATATGCCTAATTACAACTCGGACCATGAATCAAGGTAAGAATGTTGATGATAACGGCTAAGACAACGTATAAACCTACAAATTAGAACACATACTTATGTAACAAGTAAGTACTAATGATAAGCCTGTCATGGACTCTTATAATTATTTAATTTCGGGGGGTTTCGATGTTTCTGCTCTATTCAGTTCCGGGTTAAGCCATTCAGGACTCGGTTCTATCCATTTCTATAACTTCAGAGCGTTTTTAGTAGCATAGAATATTGACCAGGCCAAACCGAGCCCAGATCCCGAGAATGTTTCAACAGGCAGGCCTGTTTGACGTACGCGTGATTCAAACAAGTCACGTTTCCCGAGGTTGCACAACACGGAATGCTAAAAACACTTGGTAACAAGTTTGTTGAAAAGAAACCGAGCCGGCCACGCTCTTGGCCGTTATGAAATGCTGACTTTATAAAACTATCCAAGAGCGAGGACGGCTCGTTTCAAAGTTAGGTTTCCCAACCGAACTACACTGCTCTGCCTATAGTACGGTCGCTCGTCTGCTGTAATTACTTACTATATTGCGTGTAATTAATATACTTCAAGTTCGTAGGGAAATGTACGAATACTAGTATCATAATATTATAAGCTAAGGTTTGTTCCTCGCAAAAGATAGATGAGGTCATGACGGTAGTTTGTCACCGCGGTACATGTCATAGACATTTACATCAATATTTTTTTCATGATGTAAATGTAAATCATGACGTAAGAGGCACCACGCGTCTTCCTACACAGATTTACACAAGACGAAGTGTCGCACATCGGTCGTTAAATTTCTATTTATCTTAACATTTATGGCTTAAACTTCACTTGACACACGGACACTACTAAATCAGAGGAAGGGAAAGGCAAAAGAAGTAAGTTCACAAGAAAACAATCTCAAAATGAAATCTTGAAGGAACGCCAATCCATATTAACTGAAGTGTGTCCGCAATCATCAGCTAAACCAAAGATCGTGGGTGCCTTTACAAACATCAGCAGTCAATCGCTCAGAGACGATGAAGTTAATTACCTTATTAGGCTAGTCAAATAGTTTATAAATATGTTCATGCTTGATGAAGCTCCCAAAACGTCAAGAAAAATGTATCTCGAGGTTGTATAAGCTCTTAAGAAATTGTTATTAACAAATAAGATACAAAAGTGGCATTCAGATTTTCGTTGAAAACTCAAAAGTCAATTTATTAAGATATTTTGAAAACAGGTCCTTAAAGAGAAGAAAACTTCCAAAAAATAATTCCTGACCTGACCTGAGTATATCTCAATTACTTGAAAGTTCTATTTAATGCCATACATAAGGCTGTACGCGGCCGTTACTACATGAGCGCACTCCCGCCATTAGTATTCAATATCGATTAAAACATTTGAAAAAATAATGCTATCATCATGAAAGAAAAGCCCGGTTGGAAAAAAAATATGTTGATTTACTACAGAAATACAAAGTAGCTTTTTTCCAACTTTCACAAAGAATGACACCAAAGTTTAAATAACTGACCTAATTGGAGCATTTCTTTATATTAACCTACTTAACAAAATCACGCGATAAACTTGAATGTGCAATAATGGGTACTTTTTTTCAAGGGAAAGGGAAAACGGTTTTTTTTATGTAATGAAGAATAAAAGTAATACCGTTTTTCGCTGTAAAATAATGGATAGCTGCGCTCGTCAATATCAACAACCTCACTATCATATAATCATACCTGCTATCTTGCCAGCTCACCTCATCATTAACCGTTTATATAACCGTCATCTGGTCTTCCACTCGAAAGTAATACTATCATCTAGGTATGTTTACAAAAACATTCTGTCCGCATGCTTCTGACAGGTCGGGACTCCAATTGCCTACTTTAGTTACGTTACGTACCTACTATTGTGTAAAAGTAGATTATTGGAACTAAATTTATGCCGTCTTCGACAGGATGCAAAGCCCGGACTCGTAAGCCCTTGACCCAGATCTGAGAATTATGATTGAAGCATAAACAATATGCACATCTATAATTTCATATTGTGCACGCAGTTCTTGCTAGAATAATTGTTTTGTTTTGCTTTATCTAGTTATTCTCACTTTTTTTTTGTTAAAATCACTGTCTACAAATCAACCAATGTATGTACTTACAACTGTGTATATGTACAACTTGATTAATACATTGAATTTAATTTTTCTATTTACAAGGAGCTCGTGGCTAAATAAACCCAGCCGCACGGGTTGATCAAAGCTTAAGTAACGCTTGCCGAGGTCAGTCTGTGGATGGGAAACCATTCGCAACATATCGAGAATCCTCCGTGCTTCGGAGAGCACCCGGCTGTAATTTGTATATCTTTGACAGTAGTTACGGGTAGTTAGAATCAGAAAGTCTGACAACCATTTTTACCAGAGGGTATCGTGTTGCCCAGTAACTGGGTTGTGGAGGTCAGATAGGCAGTCGCTCCATGTAAAACACTGGTATTTAGCTGCATCCGGTTAGATTGGAAGCCGACTCCAACATAGTTGGGCAAAAGGCTAGGCAGGTGATGATTTACTAAAGGTTCATAACGTCTTTGTTTGCCAGGTTACTGTTCTTATGCACTGGTCGACTGCACACCCCTCAACTGATCCGTGACGTATCGCTCGTCGACTCCAGCCGCAGCGAGTTCACCTCGCGGCACAGTCTCGAGTGGAAGTTCCTGTTTCTGGACCACCGTGCTCCACCCATCATCGGCTACCTACCATTCGAGGTACTCGGCACATCGGGTTATGACTACTACCACTTTGACGATTTAGAAAAAGTAGTCACGTGCCACGAGGCTTGTAAGTATACATTACAAATTATTATCTGAAATTATTCATGTTATTCAAATATACTAGAACTTTATATAACTCGAAGCCATACACGTGGAATGTGATATAAAAGATAATTTACAAAGTAATGCTCATCAAGTATGACATTCATAACAATTCCCACACAAACCAAGCGATGCGTAACTATGTGTGCCATGGTAACTAACGTCCTGTAAGAGTTCTAACAATGCATGTGACAGCTGAAATTGGCTTTTAGCGCAACTAGCGAGCCACGGTCATTATATATAATAGCATCTCTTTCGTGGTTTCTCACATACAAGTACAAGTCACATTATTTTTTACAGTGATGCAAAAAGGTGAATTGACATCGTGCTACTATCGATTTCTAACAAAAGGGCAACAGTGGATCTGGCTTCAGACTCGCTACTACATCACGTATCACCAGTGGAATTCAAAACCCGAGTTTGTAGTTTGCACCCATCGAGTTGTTAGGTATGTATTCATTTAATTTGTTTGATTAATACAATTATATAATTCTGCAGTAGGTTTTTAGTAAATAATCTGCCTAAAAGGAAAGAGCCCGAGAGAGAAGGTTCTATACTAAAAACATCCCTCCCATTATATAAGCCCATTTATTCTTGTATACATGTTCTTAATAACCTGCAGTATTATATAATGAACAACAAAGGTACTTTCAAGCATCGTCACGCTTGGTTACGAACGGCAGAAATATTTCCGAGGTATCTTGTAACAAAACCTCTAGATATTAATTGATCTCCTAAAGTACTCTAAAGTAAAGCCAAATGGCGGCCTAAATTATATCACTAATACTACCTAGCTCTGTTATGTCTTCTGCTTGATATGGAAGGAAATGGAAATGATGTATTTTTTTTAACTCCTCTTTTTGAGAACGTTGCGGGATCCAAGACAGTTGAATCGGTTCTCCGGGATTCGTCGGGCTTCATTGACTCGACACTTTTCATTCCGTGGTTTCCACTGTTGATTCTGGCTTTCAGGAGCTGCAGTGGTTTGGGAATAGTGTAGTGGCGTTGTTCCAATAACAAAAAAAACTTGTACTAGATAGTACGTAAATGAGTACAGATGAGCTAGAACAATAGTAATATGATAAATGTCACGTGCCTCCGAATGTGAAGCGCCACTTTGTTCATATTCTCCCATAAATTATGGATTTATGCTACGCGTCGTAGGAGCGACTTCATAAATATGAATTCTGATACTCATCTGTTGACTCTTTCGAATATGTAGCTAGATTTCTCGAGGCAGACTCAACATTTGTTTGCTATATTAATAAGGTGGATTCGATTTTTATACACATCCTAACAATATTATGACATTTTTAAAACATAGATTTGTGTCCTTATCTCTCATGGACCCAAAACTGCGAGTAATGGCGTCACAAATCTCAATAACGATATAGTCAATTTTCTACCACATTTTTGCGAGAAGAGTATATCAAAGAAAAGTCAAAAATCTTGTAATGCACGTATATATTTTATTGAGCACATGAGTTTTTTGAGTTAGCAGCTCTTTGATTTGAAAATTAAATCTAAGTACATTTGTAAAGGGATTTAGCCGACTACAAAGAATGTGTCTAGTTAGAGACATTGTTTAATTTTCCTGTAATATTTACACACGCTACCATCAACTAAATTTATTTCAGATTTTTCGCTATGCTAACTTCGGAGATAAAAACAAAATAACAAGCCGTTGTTATACGACAGGATGTCGTTCTTTATAGGTCAAGCACTCGTTAGTTAACAAAGACTAACAAGTGGTCTAGATCGTACTCAAAGGCCAATCAAAATGACATTGCGCTGATCGAGAATCAGGACCGAACTAGTCAAATCAGTTGCACAATAAAGAATAGGTATATGAAATATATGAACAGCTTTTATTTGTACATGAGAAAAACACCGTACATTTTTTGTAATAAAAACTTAAGAAGGGCAATGTCATGACGTGGGTAGTAAGCCTACGCAATAAGGAAAACATTTCTAGAATTGCGGAAAGTTTCACAACAACAAGTGGCACCAGAGGCCGTATAAAATTTTGTAAAAAATATTAAGAGTTGGAAAAGCACACGGACGGTATTTTATAAGCAACGGTTGGGAAATAACATGTTGCCGTAAATTTTTCCAAGTATTTAATTAACAGACCATTGTGCTATACACCTGCTCAACCTGACAACAAAATTACCTATACTTAAAATTCGTTCAGAGCGCCTAGTAACTTATTGATTTGACTCTCGCCGACAAGACCTGTAACAATCGCAGCTGCTTTAAAAACCGCTAAAATACTTATTACCTCGGGCATTGATATACATAATTTAATAAATAATCTAAATCAACGTTTCTGTTTGTAATGTAATATAATAGAATAACAGCTTTTTATTAAATGATTATGAAAGTAGATACGGTAGTGATACCAAAAAATCATTTTTTTTTGGCTAATCTCCGAAACCGCTTAATTGATTTTGACGAGACTTTCACTAAGAGTAATTTAGGTTGCTTTTAATTCATGAATTTATGTTAAATTTTGCTAACGCCGATGTACTCGCTTTTATCTAAATAAACAAAATACGTACCTGCGTCAAGTTTCTTCAACTATCGAGAATCTAATAAGCTCAATCTTGAAACGTTCTTGAACCTGGCGAGCACAATCTCATAACGTTCGAGGATCTTGTGAACTTATAGTAATATTATTAGAAGTTAAACATGTCAAATCACCAGTTTCATTTTGGGGATGGAGAATATGGATCACCCGTCTTAAAATCCGTTACGACTATCGTTATATGTGTAAAGTTTTCAGTCGCAAAATTAGATCTAAGTTAAATTCAGTCATTATACATTATACATGTGTGACAAGGAAGACATACTTGTGGACTCTCTTACCCTCTAACACCAAAAACATGTGAAATTTTAAAACCAGTCGCGTGCAGCCTTTGAGTATCCGTGAGGATTTATTTGTCATTTAAGTCACCTTCACTCTACAATACCGAAGAGGGACCCTATTGTGAGGCTGACTTCAAAGAGGATTCGCAATTGTCCATCTCAATTATCCTGTTGAAGATTATAATATCGGCTTTTGACGCTCTCGTTTATAATTCGCTACTGCGCCGGCGGTGCCCCGGTGTCTCCTTAAATTGGTAAACGCTTGCGGTTGTGCAGTCGTCGAGAATGTCTGCTTCATATCGGACCCCGACCAGGACGTAAGTCATATTATAGAAATCTTTTTTTTTTTAATGTTAGTTCGTGTTTCTTGCTTCTTAAATTTAAGTTTATCGGTGTTTGAGGTCTGATTACGCTCCGTTCGCGTTTCCGTATAAGTTTCAAGCAATATTGTGAATTTAACTTTGATTCTTTTTACGAATTTGTATTATTCTTTTGTTAGTGCCCGCTATAGAAATATCCAGTAACTGTGACGGGATTCTATATTGTGGTGTCATCCGTAGTGCAATCATGGTTGTTTAGGAGTAACTTGATCACCTAGTAACTTTTTGACCAAGATTATTATGCAGAGCTTAATGCCAACTTTGTAGTAATTAAAAATAATGTTTTTTTTTAAATTTTCTATTATTATAATAATTTAAAATATAATTCTCGAAAAATCTAAAATAACAACAATTTTTTTTTACTGATATTTGTTTAATAACACAAGCTCTGCTTAGCTTGGGGCTAGATGATGCTGTGTGGATTGTCCAGCATTATTTATTTATTTTTTATTAATAATAGAAACGTAAATTTACTAGCGAAATGTGGGTGTATCATAGGTACACTTCTGCCTAACCCTTTGGACCATCACGCCTGCGATTGGAGTGATGATTTTATGTTCGTATAATTCCAAAATTAAAGAGTTTCGATTTTTAAACTTATAAAAAAAACTTATTAAAGTACCCTTCCGATTTCAAGAAATATTTCTCGTGGAAGGCTACATTATCGACGACTGCTCTATTTATAACAAGCACTCGCAACACCCACGTCTTCGTCCGCATGGACAGATCCACGTGGACGAAATCGTGCCAAAGGAACGTTTCCCTTCGAATTCAAGATGTTTAGGTAGTTAGATAAGTATTCTTAGATAAGTATTTGTGCCATACAAACTGTAGTTCCCCTTTTCACCCTGATGTTTTTTGAAAAATAAAGCTTTCCCATTTCCATTGTATCTTTAAGATTAATTAGACCAATTTTAGAGTTAATAAGTGCAACGATTTCATCTAGCTAGGGTTTGCTTTTCGTAGAATTCTAAACACCTTATCGCATGGAGACGGCAGCGCGGCGAAGGGCACCGCGGCCGCCATATTTTTATAGAGCGTTGTCAATTGTTTCTCGTTTATAAAAAAAATATAGTATGTAGGTAACTAATAGACTAACTTATCGTCGTAGCTTTGTTACTTTGTATTAATGTCGTAGCTTATAAACAAACCCGATTCGAATAACTGAATCCGTCACGTGAAGACGTCACGGGGTTGCGTCTGTGAGATATTTTTAAAATCTGTAACTACGCGCGCGACGTTGCTGTCCTGCTCGGTCTGGGGCTGTTGAGTCGTTCTAAGCGTGGCAAGACATTAGTCGAGTGGTGCCCGCACTGGGAGTAACACGTGCCCACAGTTGAAAAAGGTAAGTGAGACCCGTCCCCACATTTAATATACAATGTTGCGCAGTTGTATTATAAATTAAATTCTTTGAAATGTGTTATGATGCAAATAGTGTTTCTTTTCTAAAGATATTCTACAATCGCAAGTAATAAACTGGAATCACTTCATCGCGCGTTGCTCAAAACCAGTATTTATTTAATTTTTACTGTAGTAAATTATTTGAAAGATAATTTTGTTATATTTTAAATAATATCAAAAAGATTTAAGATTTTGTCATTGACCGAATACATTTCCTGATGAAATCCTGTGGGATAACCTGCCACGTTCAACACTTTACAACACTGTAGCAGATTTCATATCTTATATCGACTCCGAAGCTGGACATCTTTCTCGTATCGGAGTTTTTAGCTCGTCCCACTTATGTTTAATCGGTTGCAAGTCAGGACTAAGGGTAAGCCAGTCTAGTGTGGGAATCCCGACTTCTTCCATGTATTGTCTAGTCACTGCAGCGATGTGGCAGCGGTTATTATCGTGCATCAGGAAATTCTAGCACAATAATGTTGATGTATCTTTCTGTGGTTACCTCCTTTCCCTGACCTCCACCAGGTACGAATATCAGCCCCGTTTTTACTTCAATAGAAATTCTCGCCCACGTCATACAGGACCCACCACCGTACGCCACTTTTTCTGCGAAACAGCATTGTGTGAATCGCTCCCACGGTCTCCTATAGACGCACCGTCGACGGTCGTCGCTACGCTGCAGGCACATCCTGTGCGAACACGACTCGGTACTCGGGCAGGAAGTGTCGATCCGAGAAAAGGTTACAATTACTCAATTATCTCTCACCGACGTGTATCGTTGTCGTCCAGATCTTGGTCTACGGACTAAGCTTCCAGTCTCCCAAAACCTCTTGTATAACTTCGGACACGACTGGCTCATGAAGCTGTCGAGACAATCCTTCCTGGATTAGGATGACGACTCGAACAAGTTCTATAGGTGTGATTTCCATTTTCTTTAACTTCAGTGTTCCCTGTATCGTAAAACATTGGACTGATGGTAAGGTGTTTTGGTTATAAAAGTGAAGTGTATGTACGTTCCATGACATAAGGTGAATAATATTTGATTATGATATTGAAAGAAGTTGAAAGCTAACAAAATGTCCTTTCAAATGATGTACCACATTCCATAGTTTATAGTATTGAATATTAATTGGAAAAAGGAGTTTAGTGCGCGTTTTATATAAAAGAGTGCTTTCTAGTCGATTTCCGTACGCTTGCCGATCGATCGCTGAGTCGACCGCTACCCGAGATTCTATATTAGTTGCCCTTCGGTACAGCGGGGACCCGCAAAAAATCGCGCCCGCCGCGGACATAAATCGCGTCGTGAACATCTACATATCCATGTATGTACTATGTGATCGTAAGAGTGTTGCGATCCCGCAATCGCGGCGGCAGCAGGTGAAATTCACTCCATGAGTTCTTAGCCTAAAATTGATGACTAAAATTGCGATGCCCAACGCGTGTGTGATCTAGTAGCCATTTCAACCGAAAGATTGTAATCCGGCCGGTCTCGGTGACTTCTAATTCGGTAACGAATAAACTGCTGTGCCTACATCTAATGGATTTAAGGTTATTTAAACAAATAATCAAACTGTACGAGTACAATGTGCAGTCGAAGAAGCGGCCTGGTACCTTAATTCAGCACAAGTGTCTCAATAAATATGTTCTAGCGGCGCGGTGCGGTAATGCGCGCTAGGAAATCATGAGCGGGGCGAGATACGTCACAAACATCCCTAGATGTTTGTTTGTTGCGTATCTTGAGTCGCTTGTTTTGTATGTACAAGACCGCCTCTTCGCACAAAAAAGTCCGCAGTTTCCTTGTATAGTTTTGGTGGAACGTTTTTTCACGTTTTTTTCTCGGTTTTTCTTTATATATGCCTATGAATTACTGTAATAAGTAGGTACGACGCTTATAGATGAATAATAAAGAAATCGCTGTTTTATTCCAGCTACGCGGACATAGCCAAGAGCATGAAGCAGGAGGGTGCGGAAGGTGATACTGTAAGCGAAACGGAAGTAAACCAAGGAATCATGAATGACACCCCGTCTGATGACGCCATGGTGTCCATGTCACCGTCGTACATGTCAGAGGCGAGCGACGCTTTCGGAACCTCGTCGTACCAGCCTTTGTCTCAAGTTAGTACGATTTTATACTAGTTATGAAATAAAACAACGTCACGTGAAACACGTGACCGCCGCCATTTTCCTTTGAACCAAAGCTTACGGCGGCAGAAGCATACAGATTCTTACACTTACGTAACTTCGTGTGATATCGATTAAAACGTTGGAAAAATACTCAGAATGCTATGTTCATAACACCATGAAATTTATATTAATACGGAGGAGATAATTGCTTTTTAATCTTGCGTTAGTGTAAGTTGACTGGTGAAAGTCGTAACTGCGACTGTACTGCAGGTCCGTGAGATATTACAAGTATGTCTGGGATGACAACGCGATGCCTCTGAAAGATGTGTATTCGTTTCTTAATTTTTGGTTCAGTGCTCTTGAAGAAATAGCTCGAAACTTCACTACATTCGGGTCAACCCCGCGCTCCTTAAATCGTGAATCGTTAAATCCATAAAAATATGACTTTCGCGAGCGCGCCCGCACCCCTCGCTCTACCCCTGCCTCCGCTGAGAGAAACGGCGCGTGCTTGTGAAGCCCTACATCCCTGTGGAAAGTATAATTTTTAGTTTACGCAAGTAATAGGTACTTAGTTCGTTTTCATTCGTTTTAGAACTACGTCGAGCGCCCCTTTGTTACCTCGTGCCCCTAGCCACGTGCCTTTAAGAAAACCCGCTACAGTTTGGCAGGGTGAAATAGTTTGAATGCCTAATGATAATATCAAAACGTACCTTAAATGGAAAAAAAACTTTTGAAATATTAGTTGGAATCGAAATACATATAAGCAGATAACATGATATAACTACCTTTCTTTTCGGGATCTTGCTGCCTTCCATTTTCTTTCGATTTTCTTTATCAACACTTGATTTTTGCCTTCAGTTGTCATCTGGCTAGCCTTTTCCCAACTATGTTGGAGTCGGCTACCAGTCTAACCAGCATTTTACATGGAGCGACTGCCTATCTGACCTCCACAACCCAGTTACTGGGCAACACGAAACCCCTTGGTAAGGCTGGTTGTCAGACTTTCGGGTTTCTGACTACCCGTATCGACTGTCAAAGATCTACAAATGACAGCCGGGACGAACGGCTTAACGTGCTTTCCGAGGCACGGAGGAGTCTCGATATGTTACGAACGGTCACCCATCTACAGACTGACCTCGGCAAGCGTAACTTAACCTTCGATAAACCCGTGCGGCTGTTATTATTTAGCCACGAGCTCCTAAAAACATAAAAATAATAGTAATAATAGTAAACCCAACCAATGACTTGTAATAAAACTGGTAAGGTACAGCCATCAGACAAACTACATTTGATAGGGTAACAGAGGTATACTAATATTGAGATATATTGTCATATTTAAAAGGTCAGTGTTCTTTTTTTGCCAATTTTTGTTTGAAAATAATATATGATAATATGCAGTAACTGAAAATGTAATTATATGAACAAATAGAGACCTTCGATGTTCCTCGGGTGAAAAAAAAGAAACAATCATAATGAAGTCAGCCAAGACGTTTTCAAGTATTAATCAGAGTGCGGCATTTAATCTTTGTTTATATAAAATGTTACAGAATAAACGCAAGTCTTCCTATAAGGTTGTTCATAATTGACTGCTGTATCAATTTAAATAATTAAAAAAAAAAAAAATTTTTTTGACACCAACCGCCGATTGCGCCGAAGAAAATGAAATCTTATTTCAAGGCGATAAGGCTCAATTTTGAATGCTATTGTCAACACGATTTTATTATTAATTATTGGAAGTTTTGGTCTTTGGATTATGCTTTTAACTCGTTGTTACTTAGACACACACTGTTGGAAAAAGGCTAGACGAATGATGAGATGTCACTTACCAAATAAATATAGAATTCTATCCTCATTAGTGATTACTAAGCGGGTGTGTGTGGGTCTTATATGATTTTGAGGTCAACAGTTATCTCATAATTATCGATACCTAGAATAGGTTCACTAGGTAATGGATTTCTCCCGTCTAGCTTTACTGAAACGGTTCACAGAGCGACGGGTATGGAAGGTGTACTCAACCGGGGTACATTATAGTTCTTATAATTTATGACATTAGGAAATTACTAGTATTTTATTCTAGGACGGAAATATACTCACTGACGTCATCGTTATTAGAAGGCGTTCTTCGAAGAGTAATTAAAAAAAAATCTTTTAAATTTTCCAGCCTGCATCGGTTAAGTCAGCGTCGGCCAGCAGCACGACCGGCACGGTTGCTACGGTCGGCACGGTTGCTACAGCCGGAGCATCGTGGACGCGGGCTTCTCATGTCCGCTTCACCGGCTCGGACACCGGGTCGCTGTCCGGTGACTCCAGGTCGTCTCACCGCAATTCTATGCGCGAGGTTATTATGCTTTGTTTATTTGGTTGACAGAGACTTACAGCAAACTAGTATTGACATGACATCACGCTTATATAACCTGAAAGGGTAAGCAGACGTGTATAGTTCAACCACGTTTCGACAGTAATTATTAAGTCTCCTGTGATGATGGGGGTCAGCATATGGAATGGAATGGAAAAACCCGATCACACTTTTGGGGTGCTATTCAGTAAATTTTATCAGTACTTTTGTTTAGTTTTCAAATATATCGCGAAATGAGAATATACGAAAGCCCGACTTCAGGAAACAATCTTATAGGTATTAAGCAAGCACGACCTAACGCGTATGTAGTTGTGGGTTATAGCTAGTAACAGATGCAACAGATGGTGTAGCCCAAGCATTTACTATGATTGGTACAGATGGAGTCCACTTGGGCTCATTCTTGCATGCCTTCCAGTATAAAATCATTAGGTATCAAGATATTGGAGGCAGTCGAACATACTCTGATAAAATCGTGCTGGACATAACTTAAAGTATACTTTCGTCCCGTAGACCTGTCGTAGATAATTCTTCACAACTACGCTTCCAAACTTCGAAATGGATCTTTATAGTACATGTCATGATGGCCCAGTTGTTTAAGACTCGCCTCTTGTGCACGAGGTTATGGGTTTAAACCTGGGTAAGTACCAATGTGACTTTTTCAATTTATATGCACTCTCTAAGTTTATCTTGGATATCATTGACATCGGTGAAAGAAAACATCGTGAGAAAACCTGGAGTTATGATTAATATAAGTCTCTTGTGCCTTCTGTGTATGAGAAGAGGCCTTTGCCCTGCAGTGGGACAGTAACAGGCAGGTATATTTATATATGATATGTTATATATCGCCCAAAACTGTGGTGGTTTCGTAAAACAAATAAACTAAGGGTAGTTTATTACAATGCACGTTATATTGACAAACCTAAGTTTTAAGCAGGGAATTTACCCAGATGCCTTGAAAATAGCTCTAATAACGCCTGTGTACAAGTGTGGAGACAGCTCGAACCCGTCAAGCTATTCAATCCTGTCTGAATAAACGCAAACAGACAGTAAACATTGGGGAGTTCACTAGCTCAGAAGAAACAATTTCGTATGGCGTCGCGCATGGGTGTGCCCTCTGTCCGACATTGTTCTGATTTATTATAATAATTATAACCTATTAAAAACTAGTAATGAATAGGTATTGTATTGAGGTCGCATTTTCTCTTACGCGGACGGTACCGCCATAGTTGATAAGACTTGTGCCAAAGTTAGAAGGTCAGCCTAAACCGGCCTGACAATGATTTCTGATCGGCTCAAACGTTACCTCACACTAAACGCCTCCAAGTCCACACACTCAACTACCACTCGAATTCCAAATTAACTCTGCTGTGCCAACCCCCCAATTCCTGGCTGCTCTTGTTCAATAATTGACAGGTTACAGTATACTAAACACCTGGGCATCATGATTGACCAGTGCTTGTCCTGGCACATGCATACTGAACCAAATATGAAAAGGGTTAGAAAATTAATATGGACTTACACAAAAAGACAACAAAAATATATTTTCATAAACTTGAGAGGCCGCAGCGATCTCTGCTTAAGCTTATTCTCTTCCAACCCTATAGGTTCCCTACCCATAACCTCTGACCTTCTGTCTGTAAGAAATCTTAACCTACTCCATCATATCCTGAGAAAACACAATTCATTCCCAGATGATCACATACAGCAGAGTATTAGTAGCAGAAGACGCTACTTGGTCGCTCCAGCTGTCCCAGTTAGATCTGTTTTAGTTAAGAGGCAGTATGCAAGGCAATCTTCCCATGTATACAACCTATTGTATAAAGAAGTACAGGTCTTCCCGTTGAAACTCCGTGGCTGTAAATAAGATGTAACTGATTGGCTAAAGACAAATGTCCAATGACTACATTGAGGCCATGGTAACATCGCTTCCATAATCTATCTGGAAATTAATAGATAATAAATAAATAAATAATGCTGGACAATCCACACAGCATCATCTAGCCCCAAGCTAAGCAGAGCTTGTGTTAGGGGTACTAGATGACTGATATACTTAATACAATACATTACATAGATAGACATATTTTTTATTATACATAGCAAATACCCAGAACACCCGGAACAAATATTTGTAGATCGTACAAACATTTTTCCCAAGGCAGGAATCGATCCCGCAACCTCCTGCGTCGCAGGCGGACTTTCGCCCAACTCGCCACATAGGTCGTCAATGTCACCCCAGTAACGAAACCTACCCAGTAACGAAGCTGTTTATGGTTTCCTCCGATCCCAAGGCATCGTCGCAGGGCTAACCTAAACCTACATACCTAATCCTAGCTGAAACTTAAACTTATATCTATATGCAGGGAAACGAATATAACCACAATGTACACTCACACTCCACTATTACACACGCCCACACACGCAAAACCCACTCGCATGGGTCACACTAATGCGCTCCTTATTGTATTCTGTATTTTCTTGCCTTTTATTTTATATTTTACTTATTCTGTTCTGTTATTGTTGTTGCTGTTATTTCAATAACATACTTTGTATAATGTTAAATGGAAGAGCGGAGTCACCTAACACAAGCATTTTCTTTAAAGAAAGAAAGAAAGAAAAGAAAGAAGAAAGAAAAAAACATTTATTCAGCACAGGTTCAGGCACACAACAACAATACTTAAACATGGAAAAACATAAAAAACGAGTAACAAGAAATACATGAAAAAATTATAAGTAGGTATATATTATTAAGTATGGGCCTTCAGCTGCGCTAATAGGGATCCAGTTCAGCAAAAAATGGCAGACAACTAGTGCCTGATGCTGGTTTTCAACCGGACTGAGATTGTGAGATGTCACGGACGTAAAACAGTTATGTATGGTTATGTATGGTGAGCTATAGTATGGTATGATTATGTGAAGTAAATTATGATGTAATTTACATAGGTACAGCGTGTTGTCAGTGAAAATGTGAAGTGTATGTGTGAGATCTGTTGTATTGTGTATATCTTGCTTAAAAGGTGATCTCCAAATCACGTTATATGTGATTGAAATAAACATAATTATTTATTATTCCTCAGCAGCTGCCGCCGCATAAGCATACGTCATCGGGTCTGGCACCTCAGCACGGAATGGGGGCGCAGTACTTGGACCCGGCACCATACGTGAGCGCGGTTCGAGTGCCCGGGGTGATGCCGCTGGCCATACCCTCCATGCCGGTCATTGTGTCGGCCGACCAAGCCCAGATACAGGTTAGTTTCGCGAAGATCAGCACGCTGACGTATACAGGTAAGTTAGGTTAAACGAGGGACATACTTATTCGGAATGTTTTAATAATAAACAACTTTTACCATCGATCGGATCGGATCGACCCTAAAATAACACCTTCAAAACATCAATATAGCTGTCGAAATTATATTTACCGCATATCGGTATACTTTCACGGAATTATAGTTAATGATTTTTATTTAATAATTAATTTTGATCAAT
Source organism: Phlogophora meticulosa (assembly GCA_905147745.2). Taxonomy (NCBI): domain Eukaryota; kingdom Metazoa; phylum Arthropoda; class Insecta; order Lepidoptera; family Noctuidae; genus Phlogophora; species Phlogophora meticulosa. The sequence continues at coordinate 1,945,157 of LR990517.1, read as the reverse complement.
ATACAAAGTAAAACAGAGAGGTATTTAAATCTCGCGGGCTACATTGATCTTGCATTTTCTTGAATTTTTCCTTCCATCTAGAAATATTCTATATTATTATTATATTATTATATATTTATTCTTTGATGTCAGCCTTGCAGAGTAGGAAATAACTTCAGCCTGCTGGAAAACTGTAAGTATTTGATATCAGAACAAGTCAAACTTTAAGTTATTTTCACACAATCGGACTTTTAAAGGACCTTAATTGCCTTAGATTGTATAGACGAGAATTCCGATTCTCGCTCACTTCAAACTTGCTTACTTTTCAATTTTTTCTACTCGGCACCTACAGCTTGAAGCCCGTGCAGCAACAAACAGATTAAGGTAACTTCGTTTCCAGGCCCCTGCAGCTCTGGGCTATCATTGATACGGACGTAGCTACTCATCTGTTGGGTACCTACTCCACCCCCTTGAAGTATGTCACTCGTTTACCCTAACAGCCTGTGTATTCCTATCCTAACGAACGATCCTCAAGAGTTATTTCCCAGATTCAAGTAAGCATGATTCAAATATCAGTGTCTATTCATTCTGCTTTGAATCTCAGTTGAAGTAGTTAGGCTTCCCAATGCACCCTATTGCATGATACAAGTTAGTGGCTGTGGCAGGAGCAGTTGCAACGAAAGCACGAGGAGTTGCAGCAAATGATTGTCAGGCAACAGGAAGAGCTGCGGCAGGTAAAGGAACAACTGTTGCTTGCCAGGCTTGGCATTCTCCAGCCGCTTATCAACGTGAGTATTCATTTTTTTTTACACTTTCATATTAAGCTGTGCATTTCAAAAGTTGCCAACGTCGCAAATAACTGGCAAATATTTAGCTGATTCGATTAATTTGCGAATATCTAAATGTTGATCAGGGATCGGAATAATAATATACGCTTTGTTCATCCAATTTGTTGTATTAATACTTATAACTAGTGTTAATAATAAAATTGTAATCTTCTCCCACCCTGCCTGATCCATGAATCGAGGTATCAATACTCATGTGAACATTAATACATCAATTCATGTACAGACAATTATATCTACTGGCTATCATAGTTAAAACTCAGACCAACCTAAGTAACTCTTAACCTTAGCTATCTGCTAGTGAAAATCCCGTTGAAATCAGTCCAGCCGATTCGGAGATTATCTTAAACAAACAGACAGACAGTATGTATACATACCGTCTGCCTGTTTGTTTACGGTATTCCGTATAAACTTTAATATGCATTTAGTATACAACTGTTATTTGGACATTACAAACAGACACATCAATTTGATTTATTCGTATAGATTAATCGAAATAAGTAAATATTTGACAGTCACTGTGACGTTGTTAACTAATAGAATGCACAGCCTTCATTTTTATTTCCAATATCTTTGTCTATATACTCTCTATTATAATCATACGCTTCATGGTAGTCTATTTACGTTCAACGTAATTTTAAAAATAATTCTTTTATCTCGCAGCTGCACCTATTTATTCAACAGTGGTAATTTGCTGGCCATTGTTTCGTAGTTTCGATTAAAACAACCTTTTCCCAAATTAGTCACCCCATATTATTTTGCAGTGAATTTAATATTTATAGGTACTCTAGCCATAGGTCTGGCAACATTCTGAGTTGCACATTGGTAAGGTGTGGTTGTATCTCGCTCTACCATATTATACTATATACTATATTATATCATTGATGTTGTTTTGTGCTATAATTTGGGGGCGATTAGAAAGTCTCTTGTAAATAGGGATATTTGACGGTCATCTCGCCATTCAGAATGATCTTTTTCAGCTGGTTCTACACTATAGTTTCAGGATTCTAAAAAATGATTATTAATCTGGCTCTATAGCTACCAGTTTACATCGATTTTTTGTTTGTTAGTTCTTTGTAAGCTGTGTCAGTGTGTAATTTTCTAATGGTTTTGTTTTTAATTGTTCAGATCCATTTCAACGCTACATTCTAGCCTTTAAATAAAGTTTTATGTTACATGGCAGCACTGGGTAATAAAAACTAGCGATCAGGTTTTATAAAAAAAACGTACGAAATATTTCGGATTGTAGCTGATAATCATCAAATGTCCCTATTTTACGGTAGGTAAAGTCACGAGCACAAATATATACTACTATGGACAGTTCGGAAATGATATTTGATTTCATGATTCAATCATTATATCTGCCGTCAAGATTGCAATAAAATAATGATGTGATTATTTGTGGAAATCATATACATAGATGCAGCTTCACAAATATGCAAGAAATGAAAAATTATAAGTACCAAAACTATCAGGCTAGCCTCAAAAATAGGATTCATCGGCTTCAAAAGGCTGTGTCTCCTTATATAATGCTTATTTGTCAGACATCTCTTGCGTTATATATATCTGTCTTCTCCGTTCAGGTCAGAAAAGTGTGATAGAGGGAGAGAGACATCATCAGAGAGTGTGACCTTTATGTGATCAAAAATATCACGGCGAGCATAAATATGTGTGCCGCTACTGGCCTTTCACAAATGGTCACATATATATTTGCTGTCATCTTTCAAACAGAATATTAATACATTAATCATGAAATCAGATGTTATTGCCGGAATATCCGTAGTAATATATTTCAGCTCGTGACTGGAGAGGAAACCATTGTGGTTACATTTCAACAAACCGAAGTACATCAAAATGTAATAGTTATAATACATTGATCAGAGAGGCATTTCCTATAATTTGAGAAACGTACGCATTTGTATCTCAATCTGTTCATGGTTTACCGAAATGTTTGACGCTAATTGTCGCTGAGATGAGATTGCCTCTTGAATTTAAAAGGTTTTGGAAGAGCGTGACTGGCTTCCAGATCTCACCCCTCGCCCAACATACAACAGCCTACACAATGCTCAGCCTTTAATAGCCTGAGTATATCACGTCCATGATCATGATCATGTAGTAAAAAAACAGCAAATCATCGCACGATCACTATATTACTATCCTACATTGACCACTCAGGTTCAAGGTCCGTACGTGAATCAAGAGGATATCCAAAACAACCAGCGTTTACCGGCACAAATAGTTTACGAGGGGGGCACGCCGCGGGCCATCACTGGCTACCCGCCGCAGCACCCGCCGCACTCCGGCGCGCACCACCAGCACATGCCGCAGTAGGAGACAAGCCACCACCTCTCCACCCCCGCTCCACCTCCCTTACACGTCATCAACCAGGGATATGGTGCTGCACTGCTTTGCGCCGACCGTATTTAACAGGATGTTGTTATTATTTGTAGACTTTAGTTCAAACACGTACCATACGCAGGTACTCTTGCCAATTTGTTTAATAGTAAATAAATATAAGGAAATCGCAGCTTACGCTATATGATTTGCTCTGTTATGTTTTAGATGTGCTTGTGATTTTAACAGCTGTGGTGCAGTACCTTATGGCTTATACCAAAACAAATGCCAACAAATGTATGCGTTATACACATAAAATATTTGATATTTACCATAGTGTTTTACGTGCTCCGGCACATGATACGTTTCGATGAAGACATGTTCATTGATTTATATATCACTGTTTGTTGTGTAAACAGGCTTTACAAATGTCTTACACACTATATAACTTTATATAAAACGTACAAGATTATTTACGTGAATGTTAAGTAATTTGAAATAGTTTATTAGTAGGCACTCTATTCAGTACATATTGTTTAAAACAATTTTGTTGTATTTGTAGCTTTTATCAAAATCAAGAAACCAAAGTGTTATTATGTTTTAAAATCTACACGGTATTTGATTCAGTACCTACATAGTGCCATTTGTCTTGATTTTTTCAGGCCTTTCACAGAAAGAACATGTTTTAGTAAAATATAATTTTAAATTTTTTGATCTCGTTACTAAATTTAGTGACTAGGTGGTAATTATTTACAATACGATGTTTTTGAGAAGGTGGCTCTCGCGACCTGTGAAATGTCGGTTAGAGGTTAAAATGGTTTATTTTCTTTTATTTAGAAATCATGAATACCTTTTTTGAAAGGTTTTCGTGTAAATATAACTTTAATAGATTATGATATTTGGCTCTTTCTATCAAACTATATTATGTCAAAGTTTTATAACATTTCAAAAATATTTTATTATACGCACTGGCGTTTTAGATGTTTTATGTTGTTATAATATGTACATGCACGGTATGTTTTCCATATTCTATCTCCATAGAATTTATAAAGTATAACATGGAAACTGGCGACATGGCGACCTATGTGGCGCAGCGGGCAAAGGTCCGCCTGCGGCGCATGAGGTTGCGGGTTCGATTCCCGCCTTGGGACTAATGTTTGTACGATCTTCAAACATTTGTTCCGGGTGTTCTGGGTATTTGCTATGTATAATAAAAAAAATCTATCTATGTAATGTATCGTATTAAGTATATCAGTCATCTAGTACCCATAACACAAGCTCTGCTTAGCTTGGGATTAGATGATGCTGTGTGGATTGTCCAGCATTATTTATTTATTTATTTATTTACTGTTGTTCTTTCCCGATTCATGAATTTATTACACGTATCTAAATTTGAGATGGTTATAGTCTAATTCTCTCGGCTGTAATTCTGCCAGAATACTATAGCAAGTTTAAAAAAAAGTTCAGCATGTGTCTATGACACATGCGTTGTGTTTTGTCGTGTTGTGTTGTAATGTGTCGTGTCTTGATGATTTTGACTTCGATTCTAATTGAATGAGAGTGACTTTAGGCGGTCGTGGGGTTCGTACAAAGTCGTGGAAGTTATCGAACTCCTCATGTCGAACACGGTGCGTTGATGTAGTTTGCTTATCGATTGCGAGGAAATAAAGCTATAGGCTCTCGATCACGCTCTTACCTATTTGATTGACAGCGTGGCATGTGCAAACGGAGATACACAGTGCCCTGTAGTTCGGTATGTGGAGTTCCTCATACGTTCTGTCATACAGATGCATGACTAAATGTATGTACAGATACTTAGGATTAGATATTTACTATAAGTATGTGTCAGTAGTGGTCCTTTTCTGTGAGTGTTTCGGTATACAATCAACTATAAAAGCGAGATGAAATTGTTATGTTTAGAACCCATGCAGAGAAAACGGTGGAGTATCTTGCTTGTATAGGTGATTGTACGTATTAATTATTTTATGATATGGCTGTTTCGTTTTTGGTGATGGTACCACTGTAGTACGTACATCAATAAGTGTGACTGAAATAAGTGTTGTTGTTTATGTTTTCATACTAATTTATATATTTTATATTATGTTAATATTTGGTTTACGTAAGTACGGGAAGTTGTAAGATTCATGTGATGTGCCAATGCTGAATGTCGCCTAGACTCACGTTAATTTTCAATTTCATTTCACTAATGTTTGTAGTTAGACAATGTCAAAGAATACGAAGATAGTTATGTATCATGCTATACTGACATAAAGGAAACAGGAATTACGTCATTGAACAATTATCTTTTATTTTTACGTCTTTATTTCTGGTATGAGAAAAACTGGCATGATCTATACTTACGAGCAAAAATATGGAATCACCCCAGCTTCTTTCAACGTATTTTCAGTATAGAATCAATTGAGGTGATAGCTGGAATCTAAGTAATTTTGAAGACTAATGAATGCCTTACAATATGATACTGTAGCGACATCTATCTCGCCACATACGAACTAAATCGACGTGTCCTACATCGCGATATTAAAGTTATCCAAGCGACTGAGTATATATAAACGAGCCCGACAACAACCGTCGGGCAGTTGCCCACCAGACACAACACCCGTCTGGCCGGAGGATGAGGAACTTTACACCCTGTTCCTCATACTACCAAAATACCAATTTCTTTTTTTATAACTAAATTGGTTCTATGGTGATAATAAGTTGGAAGACACGTGGATGATTCCATACTTTTGCTCATAAGTGTAGTAGAAATATGCCCTAACATTTCTTCTAGTTTGGACCTTCCAGCCAGTATAATTATACTGTTTTTTTATATACCAGAATATTTACGTAAGAATAAAGAAAACGAGTACCCTAAGTGTTGATATTTATCTTTTTGAATGATTTATTACATTATAACTGTTTGAAAATTCGCTTACCTTATTTGTATGTGTGTCAGTACCTGATTCGTACAAACGCAAATACGAAAAGACAAGAAATTTGGATGTGATTATTAGTGGTATGTTTCTATTCTGTATTACTTATGATGTAGTTATTAAATATATAAATTAAATTTGTGGAGGTGTTGATATGTTCCACCTAATGTGTGTAATTTGAGTGTAAGGTTTGTTGGCTCGCCGCGCTACTGGCGAAGGCAGTGGATAGCAAAGGATAGATTTTCTCTCCATCATTGGAGCAATTACATCATTAGCTACCCAGAAACAGTGAAACAAGTGGGTACAACACTAGTCGTTGCTATCGGCCCAAAGTGATAGGTACAGTTTGTGATTAAATGTATCATGCAAAACATATCGCGAACTAAATCATCTTTACCACGTAATTATTAAATAAGTGATTTTAGGAAAATAAACCATTTTTTTTGTTTAAGGATAACAACATAACCATTACTTTGTACACTATCATAATATATATGTAATTTTATTTGGATTTCTACGTTTATTTATTTGATATTATTTCTCATTTATATGTATATAATATACTTTAGTGTATATATTTTTAATCTACTATGTATACGATTAAGAGTAATGCGGTGTGATGATCCGCAAACAATTGCAAGCAGAACGAGCCACCAGCAATGAGTTTCTAAAATATTTGTTAAAATAGCAACACGCTGGTATAGTTAACCATAGTTATGTCATAGAACTGTAGTCTAATATTCCGTAGCAGATTTACTATAGTTAAAATGCATGAATGGGATGCCACAACAATATCTCTGTCGTCAAGCTCGTTTTGTTGCATAAACTTTAAGATCGCCAGAATTGTACAACGTTTAGAATGTAAAGTTACAGGGTAGCGCCAAAAAGAAAAGCATCGTGAAGTGATATTGTGAGGTCGATGATTATTAGCGTATATGTATGTGAAGAGATAGTTTTTTGAGAATATTCAAAATAAACCACATATCTATGTAAGCTGTATGTTTTATTTGAGTACCCACTACAATATTTATTTGAATAGCAAACAAATGTACAAGCAGCTACGTTAAATAATTTAAACACTTAACACTTAATCCTACGTCTACTAAAACAAGTAACATGGTGCACACCGATACTTCTATATTAATCAGTAATTGTTTTAAATTATAAGACGGAATGACGATCCTATCCTGGCTGGGAAATATAGAAATTAAACACACGGGACACTAATAAATATAAAGAAAGCGAGCCTCTAGACGTGACTTGGTAGCTTTTCTTGGCCGTTAAAACACTAAACGCTGCAGAAAATAATATCAGCATAATAATACTACTTCATGGCCCGTCCTGGCCCCTGGTCATCCGCCAGTAGTGTCCTTTCAGTTTTATTAGATCTGCATGATTGCCGCGCTCCACAATTTTACCTGGGGACCACAAAGCAATATGTGTAAATAACGGCGTAAATGTATAAGAGTCTGTTAATTCAGCTACGCTTGCCGTGGTCAGTCTGTGGATGCGTGACCGTTCGTAAGATATCAAGACTCCTCAATGCCTCGGAAAGCACGCTAAGCCATTGGTAATGGCTGTCATTTATAGATCTTGGGAAAAGGCTAGGCCGATGATGATGTATAGGAGCCGGTGGCTAGGTGGTTATAGTACCACGGGTGGATCTAATACTGGAGCCACACACTACGTGTGGCGAGAGAAATAGCTAAGTAAGTAGGCATTGTACGAGGAGCGGTGGATAAATGAAAACCCATTACATCGAGACACCTTGAGCGGGTCAGTACTGACCGACTGTCACAGATAGTCTGATAGTCCTGATGGTAGTCTGGCAATGAGTTTCATCGAGGCGTATCGTAGTAGGTAATGTCTTTAATTGGGCTGTGGGGGTCACATTAGTAGTCGCTCCTTGTAAAAAACTGGTATTGAATTCCACCCTCACTGGAAGCCGACTATTGCCAGGTACCTTACTCAGTACATTTACCTACGTCAGGTAAGATACGTTGCAAGTATGGTCACCTCATTATTCTATTACTTTGGCGAAGATAAGAAAATCAATTATACTCGTACCTTTATCCAGTACACAGATGAGGTCCGCATCTTTGATGGTGGAGAGCCGATGAGCGATAGTTATGCACGTGCGACCCTTAGCTGCTTTTTCCAGGGCTTCAGACACGACCTGTAGGTAATATAAAAATTGGCGTAAATAAGAACCCACAAAACCCGGGCTTTTTTATATGTATTTGTTTTAGTCCAATATCCCGAGGCCCGCAGACGTAACTTATTTTCTTAAGGATAATATATCTGGGGACCTGAATTTCTTCTCTATATTATTTATCATATGTAAAATCCAATGTTCTTTTCACGACACCCTTACACAAAACAGTTAGCTGCATGATAATATTATTGAGGTCATAGAAGGACTCATCTATATGGCGTATCGTTATTCGTCGTCGTATTGTATTATGATTAGCCAGAGGTGACTTTTATATTCAAAGTGTTATAATTTGACTTACCCGTTCACTGTTCGCGTCCAACGCCGACGTGGCTTCGTCGAGCAGTAAGAGGCGCGGTGACCTGATCAGCGCACGCGCAATACACACACGTTGCTTCTGACCACCCGACAGCTGAGCGCCACCGGACCCTAGGTTTGTATCGTAACCCTGGAAAATTCATAAGTTCACTGAAAACAATGCTATTCAACGATGTAAGAGTTTATTTGTAGGTAAGCATTCCGCGTTCGCGCAATTCTAAACTCATTAGCCTAGACTATAGACTGATTAGACTGTCTAGATTTTTATTAGACTTGATCCTTGATCTGCTACTGTTATAATATGTTTTAGGAGGTAGGTAAGTATTATTTTAAGCTTAGGGGGGATCCCTCTACAGTCTCTCCTGAGGATGTGCCCTAGCAGGCATTGCACAGAGGGGGCATCAGGTTGGTCATTTAAGAGGACACTGTGCCTCCTTCCGTGTGCTGTTGGCCACCATGGTGGTATTATGGCCTCATTCAATTTAAAAAAATGTCCACTGCTGGACTTAGGCCTGTAGCGATATCTATCTCGCTACATACGAACTAAATTTGATGTCTCCTACATCGCGATAATAAAAGCATCCTCGCGACTGAGCATATACATATAACAACCGTCAGACAGTAGCCCACCAGACACAGCACCCGTTTGGTCGGAGGGATCCTCCCTTTTCAATGGCGGATGAGGTCAGGACCGCACCTTCCTAAAACTTCACTAGATAAAAAATCCTATAATATTTTTCAAAGTACATACCATAGGAAGAGAAGAGATGAAGGTGTGTATGTTTGCTGCTTTGGCGGCTTCAATGATCTCGTGCATGGTACATTTCCTGGAGTTGTCTCCGTATGCAATGTTCTCGGCAAGCGTGCGGTCGAAGAGCACTGGCTCTTGCTGCACCACACCCAACTGGCGACGCAGCCTCGGCAGCGTCAGCGATGCGCGGTTGTCAATGCCGTCCAATTGCTGTAGGGTTAAGTTAAAGCCAGTAGGTAAATAAGTGTAGGTACTATTTAATCTGAATATTGACGAACATTTGGATTAAAAATGATCAAAATCAAAAACAAAATTCATTTATTCAAATTAGGCTGCGAATCAGCACTTTTTGAACGTCAAAACGTTCACAAAAGACAGTCCCCCAAAACGCCCACCCTTCACCACTTCCTAGTGTTTTTGCTGGGAGGAAGAAGTGGTGGGACAAACTCGCCAGCAACACGTCTGTGATCTGATAGTCTGAAGAACTTGAAGCTATACAACATATGTCAAAAATAATAATTATTTGATGTTGAGTGTCGAATCATGACCTTTGAATTTGATAACGTATCAGATTTGACTGCCTCGTTGGTCTAGCGGTCGTTAACGCGACTGCTAAGCATGAGGTCCTGGGTTCGATTCCCGGGTCGAGCAATGTGTTATTGGGATTCTTCATTAGGAATTTGTCTGTAGCAGCCCGAAGTCTGTATGTGTGCCCGATTGATGGCAATAGGCTCACCCCCTATTACATGGGAATTAAATATAACTGCCGTAATGTGGGTGTTAGGTGCACCTCTGCCTAACCCTTTTCGGGGAAAAACGGGCGTGATGTTATGCTTATGTGTTCCAGTTTTTGGTAAAAGTACCGAATATTTTATCCTTTTATATGCATTTAGTGAAAAAAATGTTACATAGACATTACAAACCGAAACTTTATTTTATTTATTTAGAAGAAGAAAGAAAGAAAGAAATCCTCTTAGATTGGAAGCCGATTCGAAATTCCCAACACAGTTGGGGAGAGGTTAGACAGCTGATAATGATGATGAATAACATTTTTTTCAAATCGTATTTAGGCACGTTTAGATGGTGTGGTTCCATCAACAAGGCGGTAAAAATGGGTACCTACTTATACTTTATAATTTTGTGCGTAATAAACATGAAACAAAGACATTAAAAGTGATCTAATTCCGAGGTTTATGCCCAAAAATAGCTAACGGGCCCACATATTTACGGAGTTTCATATATTTTTGGGCGGCGAGGATCAGAAACACTAATACCTATATCCGGGTACCTACGTACTTACATACCCACCAAAATGACCGGTTATGATAATTCCTACTCATGATCCTCCTCTCATATTAATTAGGTACTGTGCGGTTCTTTCCTCAAAGGACCACTAGTCGGAAACTAATCTGTATGGAACTCACATGATCTGATCAAGATAATGTTACCGGTAAAACGGGGTGAATCGAAAACAAAAAACACACATGAAAACTTTAAATGAGATTTAAACGTTGATTCAATATTATTTATTACTGATAAACTGTCAAAATTCTTCATTTCGATTCCATAAAAAATAACGAGTCCTTGTCGTAACCAACAATGTTAAACTAACGCGAAAATCCCCTTCAAAGTATTGTTTCTATTCACCCCGTTTTACGGTTATAACTGTTATAAGAGAAACTTGAGGTTATTATGTTTCCGTGTATTTTCTTTGAGTACTCAGAAAGGTAAGACCAACTGCATCTCGTCATGTCAGACGTGTTTTCCGAAACGAACTTACAGAAATAAATATAATTTACAAAATATTCATCCATTTACAAAATATACAAGAGCACATTCGTCTAAACATTTATATATTTATTTAATATATTTAATACATAAGTAGAAGATCTCAATGGAATCCGTGTTTTTTCTTTGCTTTTTTTACTGGTTTCGGTTTGGGTGGTTCAGGTGGTTTTAGTCTTATTTCTCTTTCTCTTAGCCTGCGTTCTCTTTCAAACTCTTTCATTCTGATCACATAGTCTTCATGTTCACATGAAAGGTATGCATGTCTCTCGCAGTGACAGTTGAGCAAGAGAGGCATATGTTCATAGCGGCAGACTTGGTAGTCGAGTAACTTGTCGGCGCAAAAGTCGCGGTACTGGACGGGAATTTTCGCAGAAATAAGATCTTCTTCCTTAGCCTTCATTACCCGCTTTCCTCTTGTGTATGTGAACCCTTTTTCAGCGGGGAATGTGGGTTTTTCATCCATTTTTAAATTCAGATGCATGGTTGCCGCAGTGCCTATTATTTGTCCCATTTTCGAGAGAAATACGGTACGGTACAAAACAATGGGGGTTCTTTGACAATAGTCAATGTGTGGCAAAGTCAATTTATATTAAATTAATAAGTTATTTCACTTCTTGGTTTATTTGACAGATTTTGTCAAAATCTAAGTTTAAAATAGATTTTGCTTGATGACAGTTAACATTGACAGCGCTTTAATCAATGGGTACCACAAAGTAAGTATATAATCACTACATTCTATGTTGCCGATCTCTAGCGTTTTAGCCTTTATTTTAATCCTTCGAAAAGTACATAATGTTAAAATATTATAATACGAATATTAATTCTTGTGATGATGATGAAAAAATTGTAAACGTTACATTTATTAATGTATATCCTGTGAAAGTAATATTTAGTATTTTGCCGAGGTTCTGGAGACTGAATTCGTAACACCTTTTAATTATAGGTATATTAAGTAGCATACCTACGTTATTGATGATGTAATTTACGTTATCGAGTAGAGAAACGTTTCAATCAGATGAATATGCTTCTAAATGAAGTGGATTCACAATCCTATTTATTCCTTTATAGATTTCGAAGCGCGCGTAGTTGGAGGTTCGAACAGAAGGGAAAATCACAGAGACCCAGGAGTAACTACTTACAATTTTCCCGGAGTCAGGATCGTAGAACCTTTGGAGCAGTTGCAGCACGGTGGACTTGCCACAGCCGGATGGGCCAACTAACGCGACTGTCTTGCCAGCATCCACGTGTAGGTCTATTCCCCGGAGTACCTTCTGGTGTTTCCGTGTTGGGTAGCTAAATTCGACATCTTTTAACGTAAAGTTTCCGGTGGCAGCCTGTAAAATAAAAGCAATTACTAACATAAAAAGAGAGGTGAGTAAAAATAAACCATCTAATTAAATCGTGTCTCGTTACTTATAAAAGTTTTTTTGAGTTTTAGGATTACGCAAAAGTGAAATGCGGTTCACATTTCTGATTTATTGAAGCAATTCATGTTACAAATCCTATACCTAGGTATGTTTACGACCTATAATACAAATATTTATCAGCAGTCGGTAGCGACCTACTGACTAGGTAGGTACTCTCAGAATAAAGTTTAAAACAAAAATATTCACCCAATCTTTCTTGTCGGTGACTCCTTCTAGCGTTTTAACCAAGGGGTCTCTGTGGATCAATCCCAAAATCCTTGCTGCTGAGGTTTTCGCAGAATTAAAGCTGGGTGCATAAACTAGTGTCTGTCCAAGCATGTACGCTCCGAACATAACACATTCTGTTACTCTGTGGAAAGATAACAAAACTTCTTAGTTAGCCAATAACTTGCCGACAGCCACAGGACTGTTGGAAGATTTTTATCTAATTTCCTCATATTGTTTTCGCTATCCGAAGACTTAGGGGAAAAACAGCATTAAGGATACTTACAGGAGAACAACTTTGTATTCCAACTCTCCCTTCGAAACGAGAACTGCCCCGTACACCGTCGCGCAGCAGAAAGCAATCAAGGGCACGTACAGACCGGAGCCAAGCACCACTCCCCGCCACCGAGACTTATTTGCCACTGCCGCACAGGCCACCGTTAGTGATTCTCGGAATTTCTCCAAGAATACTGTCTCTATGCCTGTAATAGAATGATGACGTTTAAATATAATAACCAAAGATAATTAAAGTATATTTTTCGGATATATATATTCAACGGAGCAGGAAATAATTCTTATCTCCTGCTCCTTTGGAATCCGAGTTGAACCAACCTACATACTGCGTAATATGACACCCCTAGTCCCCGAGGGGTTAGGCAGACGTGTATCTCCTGTACCTACCTCTTTTTTTACGGACATACGGAACAGACTAGGGAGTGTGGGATTCTCACCTCACTAAAATCACCCCGTTGATCACTATCAGCACATGGAAGGGCCCAATTACTTCTTAAGAGACCACCCCGGGACCCCTTCTGTGCAACGCCTGTTAGGACACATCCCTGAAGAGACGGTAAAGTGGTCTCCCCTGAGCCTCGCACATTCATATTTCGCCGGTTACCTACGTACCCTTTTGTCGATATTGTATTTTCATCAAGCACATCTTACCGTTGATCAATTGAGTGATTCGCATCATAAATCGCCTGTTTACAAGAGTACCAACGATAAACTGCGTTAGGAAAGTATGCTAAACTGCTTACTCACATAAACTTTGAACAGTTTTGATGCTCACAACGGCTTCAGTCGCTACACTAGTCGCACTTTCCATAGCTGCTCGCTCGTCGTCTTGAGATTTTCGTGACATTTTGCCTTCTAGCCAGATGCTCCCAATCATCTACGGCAAAATAGAGAACGCGGTGATATAAAACTGAAAAAATCCAATGGAACTTGGAATCGACTATTCAGTTTACTTACAAGGGGTAAAAATGCAGTTGAAACGAGAGTTAATTTCCAGTTGAAAATTAATCCCATTACGACTCCAATGACTACAGAGCTGACACCCTGTAAGATGAGCCCTATTCTGAGTCCTGTGGCGCCCTGCACCTCTGCTGCGTCTCCACTTAGTCTAGCACAAATGGCTCCAACAGTGTTGCATTCTTTATCGTAATATCCTATTTCCTGGAAGACAAATATTTATATTTGTGTAATAATTAATTTTCCATCCGAACTATAATATTATAAAGAGGAAATAATTGATTGTTTGTTGTGTAATGTATAAACTTAAAAATCACTTAACCTTATTTAATAATTATTTCATCTAAATAAAGCTACTTTATCAGCGAGGAAAATATGCATATGAATATTTAGGGAAAACGAAAATACTATAGTATATATAAAATCAATTCTATTGTGTACCTGTCTAAGCAAAGCGTTAAAGTATGCCTCGCGAAGTCTTGTAGTCATCCTCAAACCAGCCGTGGTGAAGGTAGTGCTCTGAAGACACATAGACACGCCGGCAATGGCAGCCACCACAACGAAGAGACCCGCATATAAATCACCCAGGAACAACAGCTCTTCACGATCCGTTAGTATGAATATCTGAAAAGTAGCAATAAATGTACATAAATAACTATTACTACAAGTAGGCAACTAAGTACTTTTTGAAATACCGAAAAAATACATTCAGTCAAGAAAGTGTCGGGAATGGTTTATTTGTTTATGGTTACAAATTCAATTTTTTGTTTTATTTTGTTGTTATTAGATTGGCACAACTGTTTTCTATTTTGGCGCGGAGTTTGAATTACATCTGTTATTTAGATTAAATTTAATATGGTGCTGTTTTTAGTTATAGTCACCAGCACGTAAGTTGGCAAGGTTTTGGCGTAGTGGGGGTAAGTTCGCGCATCGTGCACTTAGTGGAACAAAATAGTGGTGACTTTTATTGATCGTCATTATTTTATGGTTATTGCCATCATTTATATTTAATAATATCTGATTAGAAGAAAGTTGAAGAAGGGAGTGGAATTCGTAAAGTTTATTGGGAGTTATAAATAATATGCATACGAGGAAAGTATGCTCAAAAAGTATGCGAAAAAAGGCATACCTTTTTTTGCCTTAATTTTTTAATTTAAAACAACAACAATAATATCAACTCGTAACAAAAACTAAATTTAAAAACAATAACAATAACTCTTTAACATAAACACAACAAAAACAAAGGGTACAATTTTCGTGCACGCAAGTGTAATCGGGAGTTCGGTTCCATCAACGTCTGCAACTTAAGTTAACATCTCAAAATTGAAGGAAATAGTGACTGAAAATCATCATTCAAGCTTGAGATAGATAACCGCTGAACTTTCTATATCTTACGAGTCGATGCGTACCATTTTAAATAATAACATGGGTATGAAACATGTTGCCGCTCGGCTAGTCCCAAAAGATCTTTATTCTCCTAATTATATTCGCATAAGAGTCGCTGAGGAGATGCTAGAACGAGTCAATTCGAGCCAACATTCATAAAAACAATTGTTACTGGTGACGAGACGTGGGTTTAGGAGTTTGAGATGCAAACTAGCCAACAAGCTTGAGCAAATCTACGAATATTTAAATGATGTAATTTAGGCAATTGTATTATTATTTTGATTACTGTACTTTTAATTAAAATTAGGTATATGAGCAACAAAAAAACGAGTGTGCGGTAACACGCAGTAGAACTGGAACATTGTGTTCTAGTTAATTTGTAAGAGAATGAGATGATACACTATGGAGGTGTTAAACAGAGAGAGAGAGAGAGAGAGAAAACATTTATAGTTGTCTCTTTTTCGTTTCATTTAATCCAATTCATACCACCCCAAAAGAAGTGACACTTCAACAAACTTACAGCGCTAGTAAAACCGAAGAGTAAGGCGAACACTGGGAAACAGGCGCCCTGAGTAAACGCTGCGATTGAACCAACAGTAATGTAAATCCATTCCGGGGAATTTAGCTTCAATATTTCCCATCCGCTCACGGGTATAATTTCCTGTAAAATCAAGACAATATTATAGAAAATAACCGTCAAATACTGGAGCTCGTGGCTAAATAAAAACAGCCGCACGGGTTCATCAAAGGTTAAGCTACGCTTGCCGGGGTCAGTCTGTGGACGGGTGACCGTTCGTAACATATCGAGACTCCTCCGTGCCTTGGAAAGCACGTTAAGCCGTTGGTCCCGGCTGTCATTTGTAGATCTTTGACAGTCGTTACGGGTAGTCAAGCCCGAAAGTCTGACAACCGGCCTAACCAAGGGGTATCGTGTTGCCCAGTAACTGGGTTGTGGAGGTCAGATAGGCAGTCGCTCCATGTAAAATGCTGGTATTCAGCTGCATCCAGTTAGGCTGGTAGCCGACCCCAACATAGTTGGGAAAAGACTAGGCAGATGATGAACCGTCAAATACTGCTAACGAATAATTATTCAAATGCTACAAAAATAGAGTACCTCAACATCCTGATTCTGTTTGTCCGAGTCTGGGTGATGCAAGAAGCTCTGAATGCCGATCGACAAAGCCGAAGTGACAGACCCTCGAGGAGTTTGCATCCATTCGTGAGATTCTGTAAATTGTAGGTGGATAATAAAATAAGTGTTGTTTGTCGGTCACCTGGCGTTTAAGGTGTTGATTACAAAATGAATTTATTATAATTTCATATTTTCTTTAATTCACATGTTTAGAATAAATTGGCTTTTATTTAAGTCTCTTTCTAAAACTGTGATATATTTACGTAAAATACGCGCACGT
Source organism: Phlogophora meticulosa (assembly GCA_905147745.2). NCBI lineage: Eukaryota > Metazoa > Arthropoda > Insecta > Lepidoptera > Noctuidae > Phlogophora > Phlogophora meticulosa. The sequence goes on along the minus strand of LR990517.1, from coordinate 1,928,317 downwards.
GGAGTTGCGGATATCGGCCCGACAAACAATACAACTGTGATATCGCACACCTAGATCAAAACTGACACAACTCCAAAAACTGTTTTTTTCAGTACTCAGATGAAAAATACCCATTTTTCTAGATTTTGTAAGACAAGTTGAAACTTAATTTTGTAGTAGGTCATTAACATGTTGTAGAATGTCACTGCATATTAAATGGGGCTAGGAATCAGTACTTTCTATTGATAAATTAGTATTTTGGAGTTGTAACTAAACAATCTCGTATTTTGAGTTGTCTCAGTTTTAATCTAGCAGTGCGATATAATAAGCCCGGGTCCTGATTACCTACCAACTATGGAACTCTGTTTGTTAACCCGTGGCCGTCGGTCATCTCGCTTCTTGTCGCTACGGACTACGGGTACATTAACAGCGCCGTCTTCTGCTTCGTCTTCCAATAACTCGGGTAACGGTTCAACTTCCTCAGGCTCACCTTTTTGTTTATTGGTAGTTACCAGCTTATAATAGAAACCTGCATTTAAATATCCGTTAGTACTTGAACTACAACTATTATTGGCTGAAAACTAAATAAAGTATCAAGTTGGTCTCACCTTTACTTTTCATTAGTTCGTCGTGTGTTCCCTGTTCTACAATGACGCCCTGATCCATACAAATGATACGGTTCGCGTTCAAAATCGTTGATAACCTGTAATCAAGGAAACATTGATTTGACGACTTGGCGCAGCGGGCGAAGGTCCGCCTGCGACGCAGGAGGTTGCGGGTTCGATTCCCGCCTAGGGACAAATGTTTGTACGATCTACAAAGATTTGTTCCGGGTGTTCTGGGTATTTGCTATGTATAATAAAAATATCTATCTATGTACTGTATTGTATTATGTATATCAGTCATCTAGTACCCATAACACAAGCTCTGCTTAGCTTGGGGCTAGATGATGCTGTGTGGATTGTCCAGCATTATTTATTTATTTATTTGTAATTCTATCATATTTTAGCTTTCATACACAAATATATAAGTTCATAAATACCTGTGTGAAACCATGATAGTAGTCCTGCCAGCGCTAGCCCTGTCAAGTGCGGCCTGGACCCTGCGCTCGGAGTGAGGGTCGAGTGCAGAGGTGGCCTCATCCAGCAGCAGCACCGCCGGCTCCCGCAGTAAGGAGCGCGCGATGGCGATGCGCTGCTTCTGACCGCCCGACAAGGACGCACCGCGCTCGCCTATCATTGTGTCGTAGCCCTGAAATACATAATTGACCACAGTATTTAAACAGGGATGTGACCTAGGTAACAATATATTAAGTCTATTTAGTCCGTCAGTAAGATTACCAAAAAATATTAGACACGTATTTTTTGCTTACTTAATTCAATAAAAAGTGACAATGATATAGCACATCAAAGTTCAGGAGAATTGGCTTGTGACGTCACGCCGTGCTACACTTTTAACGAAAAGTGTTTACGTGACAAAAGAAAAAATACGTGTCCAGTATTTTTGAGTAATCCAACTTTCGGACCTATCAGATTTTTTAAGGACACTACCCTATTTCTGGGGTCAGGTAAGTACAAAAATGTAAACTCTTTTATTCAAATATGCCATTTGACATCTAAAAGCAAATCTAAATAATACAAACCTTAGGCAAATTCGTAATGAATTCATGTGCGTAAGCCATAGACGCGACTCTCTGTACTTCTGGCAACGTTGCTTCTGGACAAGCTATGGAAATGTTCTCGAAAATCGTTCCGTGGAACAATACTGGCTCTTGACCCACAACACCTAAAAATAACCCGGATAAATAATTACTGGTTATAAAGGCTCCTTCTTTTATATCTCACACAACTAAAAACAAATGTTTTATGCCAGAAAAGCTGGTTAATAATGGCTACTGGGACATAAATTCAAACCTAATGATGATCGAAGCCATCCTATGTTAAGGTTTCTGAGTTCTTTTCCATCCAACTTGACTGAGCCTGAGTGTGGGTCATACATTCTTTGTAACAGCTGCAAAATGGTTGACTTCCCGCAGCCAGATGACCCGACCAGAGCTACGCACTCCCCGGCTTTGATGTTGAGGGAGAAACCTTTTAGAACCTGCGTAAGAATATTAATGACATCAGCTTTTTGTTATTTGGCAACATTATGGTTTAAGAACTTTATTATTCCTCATTAAGAACTAACAATAATTCACTTACTGAGAAATTAAATTTTGAAAAAACATTATAAACCGATTACTTCCTCTCTGTTACAGGAGTAAATAATAATGTTTGTACATCATTAACAGCTTTTCAGAAATTATACTATTTTATAACTATAATACAGGATTACTGGTAACTCCACACGTGAGAGGTGACTTGTCCAGGACGTGATAGCGTGAACTATTTAACTTTCTTTTACAACATTCTCAAAATCAGCTAGTACAATTGCGAAAATCTTTATTGTTTTCCAAGAATATTCGATAATAATAGTCAAAGTAATAAGATTTTTCCAATTATCATAATTTCCAGTTAACCAATCAGCGATGACTGTGCAATTATTCTGACCACATTAAACCAACCACAGCATACCTTGACATCAGGCCTTGAAGGATAACTGAAGTGTATATCTTCTAGCGAGATATTTCCCAGTACTCTTCTTGGTGAGAGTCCTTGATTGCTGAGGCTGTCAATCTCTGGTTCTCTCTCCATCAAGTAGAAGATGCTGGCGGCCGCGCCTCGGGCTGCTGCAAACACCTCGACGTGCGGCACACAGAGCGTGATCGACTGAGTCGCCATGTAGACGTTGAACAATACCTGGGGAACGCAATTGATTCACTGATAATTATAAACTCATTAAATGATTGGTCGACTTTTTCGTCTTTTTACATTTATTTCTGAAGTGTTTCTTACTTAAAACAGTAAAAAGTTATGTGAAAATCATCATTTATATCCAATGGAATTTTAAATAAAAAGTTAACACTTAACGTCGCTCACTAAAAATTGGGTTATGTAGAAATCATGATTTTATATTGCAAAAAAAAAATGAATAACCTGGAAAATTACGAAAAATTTCAAAGCCAATATCGTTGAAACGTCCAGAATTCGTTCAGTACATAATTCTGGACTTTTCTACCGTACGACGTTTCTACGTTCTACGTCTCATGGTATCAGTGTGTTCGGTGACGTCCCTTTCACCCTTTATTTATATAGAGGTGTGTAGCAAGTGATGCACGAATTTTTCCTCACCTTAGTTGAAGAAGATCAATATTAATGTTATATTTTGAGTACGATCAATGAATTTGCCTTTTTTGTTTGTTTTCTAACTGACCTGACAGACGTCGACCTATCAAAAAGTTAACACGTCGCGAAGTTAAAATATTCGTTAAGATTTCTGAAATTTTCCATTTATTTTTTATTTTTCTTTCCGTAAGAATAACAAACCAACCAAGTCCAACCGTTCACACGTGATGCCGTGACCAAGGTAATTTTTTTTTTTTTTGGAATGGTCATCTCGCAGTTTATCCTTTAGGGATATTTACTGCTCAACCGAACTTTCCTGTGGGGGGCTTAATTAAAATTAAGGCCTCCAGCCAGGCAATGACCAAGGCAAATAGGGATTCATTTTTATATTTGTTTATAAGTAGCCAGAACGGCCTAAGTCTGTGGGTGGGTAACTTACAGGAAGGTGACTCTCGGGAATCTAATATAATATCCGTTGTTCTATTTCCAGATACTTACACTAAACACAATTCCGACCACGTATCTCCGTTCTTCTTCCGGTTTGTCACGGTCATCGAGGACCAGTCGGATGCCATATACCAGACCAATAGCGTTGAGGCAGTAGGTCAGGACCCAGTTGAAGCCGTTGCCCACTCCAGTGTACAGGCCCCTTTTACGTCCGTACTGTTCAGCGGGGTCCAGTAAATTACGGTACCTGAAATGGATTTTGCGACTTGTAGATTTGTCGGTCTCTGATTGTTGATGAGGAGGAGGCATACCCACCACATGAACAGTCTGAACAGTACGTCATGATACCCTAGGAGTACCTACCAACACATTAATGGTATCAATTAACTAGAAGTTATATGACGAGGAACTGACAACACACTCATTAAAGCGGCGCTCCGCGGGTTCGTAGTAGTATTAGTGAGTGTACCTACCTAGAAAATATAAATATATAAGAAGTAATGTAGACATATTTTGAATACTTATTTATTACTTGAAACGTGAAACAAATCCGATGTAGTAGGTAGGTGTCTTCTTACTTACTACTTGTACAAACAGCGCTATGTTCGTTGTTTTCAAAATCATTACTACGTACCTATCCACCAGCCGTAATGAGTCATTTGAGAAGAGTGCAATAATGATTTATTGTTAAAGAGCAAAAGTTTTTTATCAATACTAACTTACATTTGACGAGCTCGTGGCTTAGTAAAACAAAACAGCCAATTGAAGGTTAAGTTGAGCTTGTCAAGGCTAGTCTGTGGATCGGTGACTGTTCATTACATATACCTCGGATAGCACCTTAAACCGTTGTTCCCGGGTGTCATTTGGAGATCTTTGACTATCGTTACGGGTAATCACAAGTTCGAAATATGACAACCAGTCTTGCTAAGGGGTATAATGTTGCCCAGTTACTGAGTTGTGGAGATCAGAAAGGCAGTTCCTCCTTGTAAAATTCAGGCATTCAGCTGCAACCGGTTAGACCAGAAGCCGACCCCAACAAGGTTGGGAAAGCTCTAGGCAGAATGTGAATTTTTACTCACATCTTGACTTCCTTATCCTCTCCGCCAAATGCTGCAACAGTTTTTATCGACTTCAGTATCTCCTCGGCATGTTTACCTGCTTGACTGTAAGACTCCAACTCACGTGTCGACGATTTAGTTTGATACTACAACAGAATAACAAAGTTGAAGTGTCTCAGAGATAAGGTTAACGATTGTTTAGTTATAATTAAAATGTACATAGATTAACTGATAAGTGGTAAGATTTCGCGGAGATTTGCTTCAAAAGTATTCTGTTTAATATCATAGTATATTTCCTGAAAGGATAAGCAGGAGTGTAATATAGCCAGCGTTGGCCGGTTATGATTTAACACCACTGGGTTTGGTACCCAACCGGGAATACGTTAAACTAATCTGATCCTAAAATTCCTCAAGAGTCGGCCTATTACCTATAATAGGCCGACTCTTGAGCATCATCTCGATTATACCTATATAATAGAGATGTTACTACAGCAGTTGTCACGTAATTGTTAGTACCAAGATTAGATAAGTTATGTTCAGGAATCTAATGAGAGTACTAAGGAAGAGTTTATTTATATCTGTTATTTTGAAATTGTGTTATAATCTTACAACATGAGTGCTCGCAGCAATTGTGAGATAAGCCGTTTCATGAAACATAGTTTTCATTGTGACGACACCTTAATCTTTTTATAGATGGACTTAGTTCTATTTGATATAAATACTTATAGTTTACCTAAAATGGATCCTAGTATTATAACAATTTAATAAGCTACGAATAGGCCCTTCCCTATTCCCAGCTTAGTAAATTGTCTCTTATCTTATGTAGAGATAGAAAGCTTTTTTTGAGATTTGGTGCAAGTGTACAATGTCAAATGCTCACGCGTGTCTAACATTTATCAACAATCTTGTTCTAAAAGGTACGGGGACCGCACGTCTCCAGTAATATGGTAACTAACACTGGTAACAAAATCTGGACCTAGTATTCCATTGAAAAATTGAAGCTCCGCACGACTAGTCCATCTCAGGGTGTTACCACCGACGGGCGATTGTACGAGACCAATTGTGCAAATATGGAGTTTAGTGCCCACCACCTGGTTAGAGGAACTCGGGAACCTGAAATATTAAGTGCCTATACTTACATTGGACAGGTACACAGAAGCGATCACAGAAAAGGGCATGACAGTGATGCAGGCAAGTGCCAGCTCCCATCCAAGTGGAATGGCGATTGCGATAGAAATGATCGAAGTACCAATCAAGTTTCCGACTACTGCTAATTTTTCACTCATTCCATCCTTCAATTTCAGTAAGTTTCTGTAATAAAATGCGTTACTTTTATATATAAAATGTAATTGTAGAAGAACTTAGAAGTCGTCTCGTCGAGAGAAAGTGCCTCTTCAGCTTACATTAAGCGCAGTATATTGACCACGGTAGGTAATGGAAAACTTACTCAGACATTTTTGAAGCCAAGTTAAACTCATTATCCGTATCGAACCACGCCATGTCCTGGCGAAGTACTGCCTTCAGAAACTTCATTCGGATCGTTGTAATCTGTGTACAAAATATTACTTCTTTGCTGGCTGTTTTTAACATGATAAGTATGTCGTGGGTAACAAACTAAAGGAATCCTTGAGAGACGCCCAATATTTTTGTTATTCTCTTATTATTATTTAAGTATATTCGAAATAATAATTAAGCAAAACTAGACATATAAAAGTAAGACCATAATAGTGCTTTGTCAGCTACTCAAAAGTAGCAGCACCTAGTAAGATGTTGTGATAAGTACAGCTTTACCCGCTTTAGATTAAATTATAAGAGACTACACCGCACTTGAAACTAGCTTATAAGTGGTATAAAGTCACGCAAGCGCCACGTCCGGCGCGCGGCGCCACCGCGCTGCGGCCGCGCCGTCGCGTCGTGTATTTGGTTTATCATAACAACTGCCTTCAAGTTATTTCCTATGTGAGGTGACTGTTATCTGTTTGACGACCTATGTGGAGCAGCGGGAAAAGGTCCGCCTGCGACGCAGAAGGTTGCGGGTTCGATTCCCACCTTGGGACAAATGTTTGTACGATCTACAAACATTTGTTCCTGGTGTTCTGAGTATTTGCTATGTATAATAAAACATATTTATCTATGTAATGTATCGTATTAAGTATATCACTCATCTAGTACCCATAACACAAGCTCTGCTTAGCTTGGGGCTAGATGATGCTGTGTGGATTGTCCAGCATTATTATTATTATTATTATCTTTCTTAAAGCATGAAACGATTCAGCACTTAACATAGCTGATTTTTGTGTAAAAGTTATTGAAATAATACAATCTTTATGAAAACGCAGGCTAATCGGCGAACTAAGCGAATTTAGTGTAGGTCGCGGTAGGGTGGAAGTTTACTATAAAACAATTTTAACAACAGAAGGGTGTTTGCAAGAAAAGGGATATTGCTTTGCCGATTACATTCTAGTGTAGCTACCTGTTTCAGCGCACTCCAGCTGATGAAGGCTACGGCGACAGTGCAGCACAAGAGAGAGATTCCGATGGAAACAAACGACCCTATCATTAGCGCAATCGCATCATTCACCAGTGCCTCCATGTTCTCCGCGTTACTGGCATTGTTCCTGCAAAATGTGTAATTTCAAAACCTTCGATCCTCATCGGTACACCAATATAAAAACAAAAATATAGTTTTGGCATTGAGCAATTGAACGCGTGTCATTTTTATTTTTATGAGCATTTATTGGAACACAAGTAACAATAATACATATTCGTACAAGTTCATGCTCATTAGTACCAATTTAGGTCTATGCCCAAACTGAAGGCGAGGAAATTCACGGAGCCAAATAACACACTTAGATACATAGAGAAAAATATTGAATCGAAAACTTATTATATTTAATTATTGTAACAGCTATTGAAGCTACAGTTATTAAAATTAAAAAAATACGCAACATACTAAGTTGGCATTCAGTTTTTCTGTACATATTACATAGATAGTAATTGAATTGTTTTCACTGCTTTGTTATGCCGTGAATGCCACGATGGTAGGTACTATATATTAAGTATAAAAGGTTAGGTAAGGTAATGTATATACAATATACCGAAATAGTACGAACCTACTATATTCACAGAGAAAACACTGATAGAATAAATGCAGGATATATGCAAAATCAATCATTAACTTTAAGCTTAATTAGTATTACAATTTATATATATACAGTTTAGAATGTCCTTCTTGATATTATCCGTGCTGGTCAGACGGTTTTGACCAAGTTTCTAATCAGTAAAGAACATAAAAATTCCTGTAATTGCTGTTATTGCAGGTAGGTACGACGAGGTAAGTGATGCTTACGATTACCAAGTTACTCACAGTCTTTTTCCACCTCCGAATATAGACAGCAGCGGTAATCTAGTACTCATTTGGTCCTGAAAACTGGTGCGTTCCACAAACGCAGTGCTGAGTTCACCGATTTGTACCAGGTTGTAGGCTATGCCTCCACCACTGATCGCTGCTATGAAGACACCCAAGAATGTCGCAAAGTTTTGGAGGCAGGTCCCATATCGAAACTGCAAGGTGAATTTAATGAAACACATTAAAACTGGCTTATTTTTGACAATGTTCTAGGAGGTAAAAGTAATCATAAACTACAACTTTCGGACTTTCTGAAAACTAGCTACTAATCAGCTGTTTTGTACAGCATGATCTTTCAAACCGAACGACACGGTTGGCGTAGTAGTTAAGCGTTGCGTGTCGCGGGTTCGATCCCCGCACGGAACAAATATTTGTATGGCCTACAGATAGTTGTTCCGGGTCTGGTTGTTTGTGTATGTGAGTTTAAATGTTTGTAAACGCACCCACGATACAGGAGAAATTCCTAGTGTGGGGCAATGTTTTTAAAAAAAAAAAAAAACCAAGCCTGTGAAGAATTCATGGACACAAGGATACATGACAATATTATTCGTATACTTCTATTTTAGTATACGACGATCATAAAATATATCTGTGTGTCCGGATTATGAAGATAAGTTCTGAATATTCATTTTTATCCTCTGATTCAAATGTGTGTGAGAGAAAGAAACTATGTAGGTACTAAAGGTTAGACTCGTTACCACTGTGACCTATTTGCCAACGAAATCAATATTCATAGGACTAGCATATTTTCTATGGCGATATATTATAGAAAGCGATAATTAACAGAAATGATGAAATAAATAGACTTTGTTTAAGTTTATGTGTGGATTGTATATACAGTCTTCTGTTTTTTAGACAATTTAACCAGGTGGTTATATAGGCCTTTTCCTAACCATGTTGGGATCGGCTTCCAGTCTTCCATATTACATGAAGTGGCTGCCCATCTGACCTCCACACCCCAGTACTGGGGAACACGTTACCCCTTGGAAAGACTGGTTGTCAGATTTTCATGCTTCTGACTACGCGGTACGACTGTCAATTATCTACAAATGACAGCCGGGACCAACAGCTTAACGTCCTTCCGAGGCACGGAGGGGTCTCGATATGCTATAAACGTTCACCCATACACAGATTGACCTCGGCAAGCGTAGTTTAACCTTCGATCGACCGGTGCGGTTCTTTTTTAGCCACGAGCTGCTCAGTAGTTATATAGATGTCTGGAAAATACTTACTATTTGAAAGAAAGATATTTGAAGTTCATTGTCCTTCGCTGGGCTGAAATAAAAAAAGATTTTTAATGCCAGTGTGTATTGTTAGTCATTGCACTCAAGGCGTGATTATCATAGCGATATACATGTGTGGAAACGAGGTGAGCGTGTGGTGGATTCAAGATCGTCGATGGGGTCGATTCAAGCAATTTGTTCTTGGATATTTTCATTAGGTATATTTCAGTAGCAGCCCGCAGTCTGGATGTGTGCCCGGCTGATGGCAATAGACTCACCCCCAATAGGGATGAGTCCTAGGTAAAAATATAATAAGTCTACTTGGTCCGTCAGTTAGATTAGCAAAAAATATTGGACACGTATTTTTTGCTTCCTCAAATCAATAAAAGGTGACAAAGATATAGCACATCAAAGTTCAGGAGAAGGGGCTAGTGACGTCACTTTGACATAAAAAGTGAAGCACGGCGTGACGTCACGCGCGTTACGTCTGAAATGAGACTCTCCATGTAGATCTCAAAATACCTACGGTGAAACAGTTCATGAAGCGACTCACCCAGCGCTTCATGGACTGTTCTACCGCTCATCCTAACCCCTTAGTGTCATCGGCCGCCCGATACACTCCCTCGCGAATAAGTACAGTTCGAAGACCAAAACACACACTCACAGAGCCAGATGATCCTATCACTCTCCTCCAGGAGAGCGATAAGGCCACCAGCACTGTTCGCAAACAAAAACGGACATTCCGTCCTCGCCGCCGAGGCCCGTCGCGACGACCCCGTCGATGCCCCCCTCCCGACCCTTTGCTAGAGCCAGCCCGCGAAGCTGAGCCGATTAATGTTTAAAATGTCCCTAAATAATGGAACAATCAGATCCAGCCTGTCCCTTGCTGTCCTCTTCAGCGACGTCCTAAGCCGAGGTTCGTACCCCGCAGGGGGTGCCCTTAGCGATAGTCGCTTAGCTTATAAGTTTGTATGCCTGGCTGGAGGCCTTAATTTTAATTAAGCCCCCCACAGGAAAGTTTGGTTGAGCAGTAAATATCCCTGAAGGATAAACTGCGAGATGCCCATTCCAAAAAAAAAGTATTTTTGAGTAATCCAACTTTCGGACCAAACAGAATTTTTAAGGACACTACCCTATTACATGGGACTTGAACATACGTGGTTAAATGCAATTTGGGAATAATGGCGGCGCATTCTTTTGTGAACACTACTATAATGTTATTTTGTTGAAAAAAGCAAATAATTTTGTTGAAATGTAATATTTATTTATTTATTAGGTAATTCACAAAAATACTAGACATTGAAGGGTGCATGAAGAGATTTAAAAAAAGCACAGTCACCTCCGTGCCTCACTTTCCCACTAATGCAGAATGCAAAGTAAGGGATTTTAGTAATCGCAAATGATTTCAGATCTTATTTCATGATGCTTAGCGTGCACATTTCCGGATGCCACGTCATGCCAGAACGCGCCGAAGTATGCTAAAGCAGGCTGTGACGTATCAATGAAATGCGAGTGTTAACTGTGTTAAATAATATACAAAATCATCTGTATTTCAACAATCCCTTGCCGTAACCGTGACGCCAGTGGGCGACGACGGGCTTAAAAAGCACGTGTATTAACCCACAAACCGCTCAAGTCAGATATATCCGGCAAACATTTTTGTGTCCATTTCGACTGAGTCGAATGACGGTAAAAAACCACTATTAGTCCAATTTCATTTGTAGGATTTACTTTCCATTCGGGAGAATAAAAATAGCTCCTTTAAATCAGATGATAAATGTAGATAACTGATGATTTAGCTGGGCGCTGGGATCCTGGGGCCTTGGGGCCTTGGGGTCCTGGAGGCATAACTGACTTAAAATCAGGCGATTAATAGGTTAAATACCTAAATACATTGTGTACATACAAGCAGTGTTCAAAAAGTTTTTATGTATGTTGTGCATTAATATAAATACAATAAAATTTTGCTTCATGTGAAATAAAACTATATTAAAATAAAGATAGCAGTTTTCTGACTGATAATTGTGTTGTTAGAACAAAATAGCCACAAATCAAAACTTGAAGTGCGACAGTACATTAAAAATAAGAAACAAAAAGAATATGGCATTAATGTTACATGCAAAGTCTTCCTATTGTTTTACAAAAACAAAAAAAAAGACACATGCGTCTCACATGCCAGTGCTGTTACAGCCAATTATATAAGTAAAGTCTAATCAGACCTGGCCATGCCGCCACGTAACTGAAGACTGTGTTCTCAAAGAAAAGTCGTAGCTTCCGTTTTCATGAAGTCTTTAAAGCACGCCTGTGTCCGGTCCGTGCAGGCGTCAAAGCTTCACTAACGGCGATGTATAAAGCCTTCTACCACGGCCCGACCATGTCCTTGAAATCGATTGACCGGCGTGGTCAAACTGCATTTGTAGCCGTCAGCTAATGACTAGGTAAACTTCTTTAACAATTCATCGATCAATGCTAGCAACTGCGCCACAAAGAAATGGCACCCTCTTTGACACTTTATTAATGTTATGCGGCGGCAATTACTTAGAACAGAAAATAACCTTGACGTAATTGTGAATAAACAACAGTCCAATAAGTAAACAACTTGATCGAAATCCAATAATATAAGTTCTAGAATGTACGGACGAGTACGAAAAGCTTAAGCATTTGAAAACAGAATTTATGGATAATATGTCCTGCTTCTGTTATTTATTTCATGTTAATTATAATTTAAATTCGCTTAGTATCAATAATATAGAACTGTAAATTCGCATGGATACAAAGGCACATGAAAATAAAATGTAAACGCAAGTGTTTTTCTATGTTTATAAAAAGATATTGACTGCAGTGGAACTTTTACTTTGACGACCGATGTGGCGCAGCGGGCGAAGGTCCGCCTGCGACGCAGGAGGTTGCGGGTTCGATTCCCGTCTTGGGACAAATGTTTGTACGATCTACAAATATTTGTTCCGGGTGTTCTGGGTATTTGCTATGTATAATAAAAACATATCTATCTATGTAATGTATTGTATTAAGTATATCAGTCATCTAGTACCCATAACACAAGCTCTGCTTAGCTTGGGGCTAGATGATGCTGTGTGGTTTGTCCAGCATTATTTATTTATTTTTTCAAATTAGTGCGTTTAGAGCGGTAAGTAAGCGCTCTGACGCAATCATTTAAAATTGGAATGACATCAAAATTTGAATAACCTCTTCCTGTCACCTCTTCCGCTTGTCTCTGAATCTCATCCTTAGGACCATTAACTATCTATCCGTAGGATATTGTTATAACTTCTGAACGAAAATATTCCGCACAAACTAATATAAGCATTTTGGCCGCGATGTTCCGTAATTTATTGCTTAGTGCTTATTGCACGTACTCATGCTATGTGTTCATGAACATGGAACCTATTGAATGAACACTAGCCTTAGCCTTCAATATGAATGTACTTTCTATTTTTGTATAATTGACGTGACATTTTTTAATAAAAAAAATATTGATGATATGATGTGGGTTGATATTGTAGAGCAATAATAGACCTTATTGTATACAGGCTGGTAGAACCTTGGTTCACTATGGTATCAACCACTCACGAAAGATGAGAATAGTTTTGAAGATGAAATATGAAGATCGGGTTATTTAACTATGTGTAAATAATAAGCTGGCGAATGTTATGGAATTTATTATGGAACGAAGCTTACTTAACTATCTTATAACTAAGAGTCTTCCCTGAGACTGTAGATCGAGTTAGTTAGTTATTGCAAATAATAGGGTTTCGCTGCCTTCATGACATTTATATTTTTTTCGATTGTTCTTCTAATTTTTATATCATTTAATAATGAATCCTCGTCTTTTGTAGAACTTCTGCTATTTAGACATCGTCATCATTCGTGTTACACAGGGCAGCGGCAGGGTAGCGTCTCCATGGTTATTGAATTTATACATGGATAATTGTCTGACAGATTGAAAACAGGATGAGTGTGGATTGAGGACGAATGTGTTGCCTGTCAAATGTCTCCTCTATGATGCAAGATCCTATTGCATGACCGGAGGAACGATAAGGTGGCAAGACATGGTGAGCGTGATAAATGGAGCATAAAAGATGAAAGGGATTAATATAAGTTTGACTAAGACTAAGGCGGAGGTTTTTGAAAGAGAAGAGAATGTGTCGGACTGTGAACGGATTTGTATATTTGAGGAGTCTGTTTAGAGGCGATGGAAAGATGATGTGGTAAAGAGAGTAATTAGAGTGAATGACACTCTAAATGGCGTTCAAGGGTCATCTGACTGTTCAAAGTGGTGTGCTGATGTATGGAAGTGAATGAAAACACTAGGAAGTGGTGAAGGGTGGGCGTTTCGGGGCCTATTTTTTGTAAACGTTTATGACGTTCAAAAAGTGCTGATTCTCAGCCTAATCTGAATAAATGAATTTTGATTTTGATTTTGAATGTTGGGTGTGGCAAAAAAAGCATGAACGTAGAATAAATGCTGTAGAAATGCGTTCCTTACAAAGTATGTGTTGTAACTATGAAAGATATAATGAGGAATGATGTTATAAAACAACTTTCTGGTTTAAAAGAAGATATCGTTACCAACATTGAAAAGAGTATGCTTAGATGTTTTGGTCACCTTGAGAGCGACTAACAAAACGTATTTAGAAGGTGTGGTATACCTACTAATAAATGTACCACTCAACGCAAGAGTGACGCGGCGGTGGAGTCCCGATCCATCTCCGCTGGCGACTAGACGTCACCCTTGGGTTGTTGTGTACTTACTGATAATTTGGTTGTTTAACTATAAACCTCAACTCTTAACTAGTGATTCCTAGTGAACACCACAGAAGTGGACACCCTAGAAGAACATACCTGATGTTATTAGTGATGTTCTTCAGAAAGGTCTGGTGCGTTGTGCTCGCAACCGGCGTGCGTGTTTGAACATCTCAACTCACGAGTTTATGTATGTAGGTATGTGTAGTTTTAATTTTAGTGATGATTGCTGTTCTAGCCTTTTCGTGCCTTTTCTAATTGAACTTTGAAGTTACTTGTTTAGTGCGAATGATATTATTGATGAACTTAGAGAGGGAGAGATATGAGATAAGTTTTTTTTTTTTTGGAATGGGCATCTCGCTGTTTATCCTTTAGGGATATCTACTGCTTAACCGAACTTTTGATGAGATATATATTGTGCGGGTGTTCGCTTTTAAAGGATAGTCAATAACTCAAAGCCGCCAAATAGCCTAATATTTGATAAAAATTAAAATAAAACGATGATGGTAACAGTATTTTTTTTAACTGTATTGCCAACTGGGTGGTGTGGTTTTTAATGTTTTTTTTGTTCTTTGTTTTACTGTTTTTTAACGTGCATGTGGTGTTTACCTAAAAGTAATTGTTGCGCTGGAATTTAATTTTAAGTATGTGTTATGTAACTGCATACAGTGTGAACAATTGTTGGTGAACCGAATTAAATAAATAAATAAAAAATTAAAACTGTCTCCACATCGACTTCTGGGGTAAAATGTTTCATCTTCACAACTCCGGTCTCGGCGCACGCAAGACGCAAGACACAGGCGCTGCCTAGTTTGTGAACCACCGTATAGACTGAATGAACGTCACTTACATTTACAGATAGATATTAAGTTAAGGTTATTATAAGGCAACAATTGTAACAATGGTTCAATAAAGATTTATTATTATTATACTTGTTTTATTTTCGTAAACATAACTGGTGGAAAGTGCAGTAATTACTGCCGTTCCACCTGTTCCTAACCCTTCGGGATATGCCGGCGTGAATTATTATACATAATCAGAAACGTTATGACGTTTATGTTTATCACATTTTATTTGTACACACACATTTTCAGGTATAAAAAGACGCACGCTGTGATCAAAAAAAAAATCAGTCCACCAAAAACACGCCACAGATTATCATTGACACACATTAGGCACACTACTAATACTAGTCTGAGATATACAATACAGTTATCTGTGGCCATTTTCTCGCACTAATGCGGAAATACAAAAAATCATGCATGTTAAATACATTGCATTCTAAACTTTAAAGCGGTGCATTAAGACCTTAATTCGAGTGAGTGTGTTAAAAAACTAAAATTTATACATGCGCTCAGCCTGACTATAAAGACTTACTTTTCTTGCTTTCTTTTCTTCAATCCCATTTTGTGCGATGTTTTGTACTTTCTTAATTTAAATTAATTGTCACTTTAAATTAAAAAGTCGCGAATCCCAGATCCGCGTGCGAATCTGTCTTGCGGCACATATAAGTGATAACTAACTTGGGTACATCGTCTACATGTATTTATACATTCATCAAACACTTGTGTTATCTGCGACAATTACACCGCCGCTGAAAGCACTTCAATTATATTTGTATAGACACTTAATGACAACACGTGTTTGCTTAGTTTTAAGAACTAAACGTAGGAAATACCACCATATACAAGGACTTTCCTGGTGAAGCTAATAAACTCACTTTCCTACTCAATATGTTTTTGTTCGTCATCTCGTTTATTGGGGATGACATAGTACCCTTCGCATTATTTCTTTGTATCTACAATAATAAATAAAATAAATAAGAACACAGCAGTCATTGTGCCGATAGTCGTGACGGCCAATGGCATAATAGCCAAGAGCCTCGATCAACACCTAAAGAGGCTCTCGTTGGGCAGTTGGATCAAGGGTTTGATCCAGAAAGCAGTACTCTTGGACACGGCGCGCATAGTAAGGAGGTTCCTCTCTCAAGAGCCCTGACCACCGGTAGCTTGGACCCTGTTCCCGATGCCGGTGGGGTACTATTGTTTTATATTTTTAAATGTTTTTTTTTATACTGAAATAATTAAAAATATAATCTATATGTATAGAGAAAAATAAAGGAAATAATAATAAAATAAATAAATAATACCGGACAATTCACACAAGATAATCTAGCCCCAAGCTACGAGTAAGCAGAGCTTTTGTTATGGGTACTATATGACTGATAGACTTAATACATTATATAGATAGTTTTTTTTATACATAGCAAATACCAAGAACACCCGGAACAAATTTTTGTAGATCGTACAAACATTTGTCCCAAGGCGGGCATCGCACCCGCAAAACCTCCTGCGTCGCCAGCCGCGCCACATCGGTCGTCAATAGCTATACTATATACGTAACAGCCACACAGAAAGATTTGGTCGTGAAGCTGACTGCCCAGGCTACGCCAGAATGCCAGATATAATACTCACGGCTATAATGTAGTTCAGTTTTAACCTTGCTGACCTCTCATTGTATAGGATTTCCATACAATAAGAGGTCAGCTTATACTGGAAATGTATAGCTTGATATGTAGCCGTGTGTACATAGTGTGTCGCGCGAATCCATCAATCGTAAACGCTTAATGAATCATGTCTCATGGAACAAGCCACCCTTTTAAGCCTTTCACATTGGTTATTATGAACTCTGTCAAGAAGATAATCTGCGGTGTTATTGCACGACTCAAGATGCAAAGCATCAGAGAGTGCTTTACGATCGAAAAATGTTTTTCGCCTCATTTTGGCAGCTATTTTATTATTATAGCCTTGTTAGTTCACGGAATCAAGATATTTTGCATACTATTGTCGAGATAATTTAATGGAGATTAATTCCATACTTTTTAAAAGTTGATTTACTGCAATATAATTGGAAAAAAACACCAAAATAGGTCAAAAAAAATATCTGTCCGTCATGTGTGAAGCCCCGGAAACACTGTAACTTGTGAAAAAATCCATTATTTGAGTTAATTTTTTTTTTATTCTAATCGACGATTGTAGGTCACTGAATGCGAATGATTAATTAATTCAGTGTCGTTTAGTTGCAATTAATAAAAATAAAAAACGAAAACTACAAGACTGTATATCTATATATAAATATCCATGTAAAATTAACATATCTATAGATATTATGTGCATTTATTCCAGCAGGGGCGCTTGTGTAGTACCTTCCTAGTACAGCTGTTTTTTCGGCAACTAATTTTGAACGACTTACGATTTCAATATTTGATAATTAAATGAGCATTATGAGTCGTGCACTTTTGGATTTTCCATTTTTTTTATTATGTACTGTTATTATAACATTCTGGGTGACTAGTATTTGTCTTTTCATAACAGAAGCCACTGGGTGACGCAGTTAATTTAATCCAAATACGTATCGTATTCGATAATACCGAGCGTGGCTGGTATTCACGCTACCCGCCCTTTTCAGTGGCCTCGACGTCGGTGAAATTACCAGTATTAGCTTCTTAGGGGTCATCATAAGGCTATACTAGTCCACTGCTGGACATAGCCCTCTCCTAATGAGTGCCATAGCGCCCTGTCTTCAGCTTGCCGCATCCAGCATCTGCCTGCAGTCTTTCGCAGATCGTCATCCCACCTGGTCAGAGGGCGGCCTACACGACGTTTGCCGAGTCGCGGTCTCCACTCAAGAACACGTTTACCCCAGCGGTTGTCGGTTCTACGCGAGATATGGTCAGCCCACTGCCACTTCAGCTTGCTAATTCTTTGAGCTATGTCGGTAACTTTGCTTCTCTGTCGGATGTATTCGTTACGAATCCTATCCTTCAGAGAAACTCCGAGCATAGCTCTCTCCATGGCTCTTCATAGTTCTTAGGGGTGAAGCTGTCGAATGCCTCGGACACCATGGACTATGCTGCTTTGCTAATTAACTTTGCAGTAAGAGCATCACGCCGGTATCAATGACATCATAAGTCGTCTTCCTGTCACCGCCAGGGTGCCAGCTGTTTTAGAACCCAATAGGAGAATAGGAATAAACCATAATGCCTTGAGCGTTGGGTGGGCTATTGGTGCGGGATGGAATATGTGCCGACACCTTGGGGCCATCCCACCCCCTTAGTACGGGTTTTATAATGAGCCGCACCATTATAACCCTCCGTATTAGGACCGCAGATGGATAAATTTTAAACGGCGAATATAAAATAACCCTACTGGACCCTACTGGATATATTTGGGCCGTTAAGGGTTGAAACACAAGGCCTTTGGGGTCCGAGTGCCCATCTTGGTTGTCAGGACATCGCCAAGCGGTTGATCGACTCTTCACGTGACCAGAAGGCTGGCTTTTTTTTAATCAGCTTTTCCATTCAACGTGGCAATGCTGCCAGCCTTTTGGGCACTTATCCCGTTGACAGCGATGGGGACGAATTTTTGATGACCTATGTTTCCTATCTTTTCCTTTTAGTCCTGTTGATATAAGAAGTCTATGTTTAATTCAAATAAAGACAATGTCAATTAATTAAATAACGCAACTACGGTATGACATTATTTGTACATAGATAAACAGAATCATATTTAATCTTAATGCTCATCGTACACGAAATGTGGGAAATACGAAAATAGACAATGAAAAATGACCACCCATTGTCTTTTTAGTATCGTAATCATCTTTCTCAGCCAGAGAGACTTCTTAGAATATGAGTTTATTTCCGAAAACTCGTGCAGTTACATATTATGATATTTATATTAAAGTCAATCCAAAAGACTCTTTTGCTTTGAATAAAAAAGCACCAGTAACCTCATCCCTAGCACATATGAGGCAAGTAGGTACAAAGTACCGAGAAGTACTTAGTAAGCAAAATATTGTAAAACTTAATTAATATGTCATTATGTGTCGTGTTTGTAGCAAATGTGTAATATGTACAACATATTGGAACAACAAAATACTCAAATTATTAGCAAAAAAAAAACAAGATTGACATCAGAGAGGCAAGTAAAATATAGATTTATAAATTCAAACTAATTTAAATTTGGTGAAAAGTCTAAAACTAAACCTGGTTTTGATTCACTTAATGTAATCTTCTTGTCTACCACTAGGTGTAGAAAAGATCTAATAGAAGCACAATCCTCGGGGGGTATAATATTTAAACTCTAAAATCTCTTTAAAATTGCGAATACTTATCGATTGAGTAGTTGAATCTGAATCAACTGGAACTTTCAAGACAAAGTTGAATTTTTTACGCGATATTTCTCAAAACATCTAATAGGAGATGAATCTGAATACCCAAGAACAATAAAAATACTATATTCAACATGAAATGACGTAGATATATGTTTGTAGGGTTTTTTGATTAGTGATAACGTCTGTTGTAAAACATAATTAAAAAGTCTTTTAGCTACGTCATAACATGACATTTTCGACAATTATCACGCCTTACCATAAACCACGCTAATCCGTCCATACTAATAATATTAATGTGACAGGAACTCTGTTGGTCTTGTCTGCTTAGCTTTCACAGAATTGTAGTTTACCCGGTTTTTGTGAAATTTGGTATAGACTAAGCTAGAAGTGCTTGAACCACCTCAAAAGATAGAGGCTACTTTATAATCCGTTACTACTTCTGCATCTGCAAATTACACGCGGACAAATTCGCGGCAACAGCAAACCTATGAAAGGTAGTTCAAGATTTTGAAGTTTTCTGGATGTTCGTTAGTCAATAATGCAATGTTTGGATTACATTTTTTTTTGTTATTTTCTATGATTTATTGTGTTCTATCTTATGTGTAGTAGCTAGTTTTATAATTTTAATGATTTCAAACACAATGTGAAATGATGACAAAAAAAAAGTCAAGAAAATCACATGAACAGGTAAACCGAAGTGGATGATTTTTTTAAAACGTTGCCCTACACTAGGAATTTCTCCTGTATTGTGTGTGCGTTTACACAAACCTGTAGGTAGGCCATACAAATATTTGTTCCGTGTGGAAATCGAACGCACGACACACAGCGCAGCAGTCAATCGCTCAGCCACTGTGTCAACCGTGCCGTCGTTTTTATTTTATTAAATTGAGTTATAGATAGCCCATCTATTAACTGCTTGTAGTGATAGACGTTTTTTAGATTAGACAATGAATAGCACATAGGCTACTTTATATTCTGGAAAAATGTTCGCTTATAACACAAGTAAAGTATAAATTTACTTGCGGGCGGGTATCAAAATATACCATAAATGGCCGTACTTTTGCTTGATTTTTATAAAGCTCTGTCTCTCAATTGACATACTTGATATTAATTCCAAATTGATAACCTCCACGCGTTCCTGAGAAAAAGGACTACAGACAAACGGACAGCGAAGCGATAATGTGCATTTAATTACACTCGCCCAACCACTACTTCTGCATTGTCTGTGGCAGCACACACTACAGGAAAAATGGCGGTGCGTCATCGCAACAGCTGATCGGTCGCTCTGGCGCTGACCTCTGCGTTGAACGTTGGATTTGGGCGCCATATTTGCGATATAATTTATTGTGTTTTTGATGAAGTCGCATGTGATTAGATAAAGAAATGTGACTATTATACGCGAAGATAAATCTCGACAGTGGCTCACACTCTTGTTTTGATAGCCTGTCTTAAAGCAACAGTTTTAAAATCTTCTATTACAATCCCAGAACACCGATATTTTTGTATATTTATATATTTTAAATGAAAAGACAAACAAATAACTCACCACTCACATTAACTAAGAGTTTTCGCAATGTTTGCATAACGAATTATTTTATTTTTATAGAGATCTACCTACACAAAAAATAAAATTTGCTTCTGCTGTGCCGCAGAAAATCATTTGTGACAGACATCCATGAGTAAAGTGAGCTATTAATGCTTTACATTTGCTTTCAGGTAAGTATGTGAGTGACCCTTCATGTCTTCAGATACATCAAATAAATTTCATGATATTTTTATTACACCCGTAATCCCTACTATAAAACGTGTGAAAGATGTAAACCAATAAACGAAAATATCCAAACTTTAACAGCTAAATATCACGTCTCATTCAAAAATAGAACAAATGTTCGAACTAAGTTTAAAAAATTGCCTTTATCTTGTTGCGATACTAAAAAACCCCTAGTCACGGCGTTAAGATAATTTCGGCTGATAAGAAATCATAACAGCTCTAAAATTCTTAATGAACTCGGAATTTACATCCGTGGTTATCGTTAATTACTAGAACTAAGTCAACATAATAAAACTGCGTAAGTATAACAAATCAAGGATATAAGCAACACGCGCCATTAAACCGTTAATGCCGTGGTATGTTACGACACCAACACAACAGAGCCTCCTCCCCCCGACCCTTTGCTCGAGCCAGCCCGCGCAGCTGAGCCAGTGCTTGATAAAATTTGTCCTTTAAAAATATATCTATCAGATCCAGCCCGTCCTTTGCTGTCCTCTCACAGCAACGTCCTAAGCCGAGGCCCGTCCCCGCAGGGGGTGCACTTAGCGATTGGTCGCTTTTTAAGTTTTTACGCCCTGGCTGGAGGCCTTCATTTCTAATTAAGTCCCCACAGGAAAGTTCGATTAAGCAGTAGATATCCCAGAAGGATAAACTGCGAGATGCCCATTCCAAAAAAAAAGAAAAACAACGAAGCCGTTTGAACATGAACACAACAAGTCGGTGAATTTATTTCAAAGAGTGTTAAATTGTATGTTACATTAGCTGTGCGCGTGACTTTGTCCGCGTGGAGCCCTAATTATTTTTCTAAAACGAAATTACACTAAGTTATGACATTAGCTATTTGCCACTGGAAGTCCCGTAGAAAACGGAGAATACCTCAAACAAACAGACAGAAAGACAGACCAACATAACATCATGTCTGTATTCCCCGAAGGGTTGGGCAGGGGTGTAGCTACAGTACAACCATATTTCACCAGTTATGTTATAAGTCCCATGTAATAGGGGATGAGCCTTTGGCGATCAACCGGGTATAAATACAGACTTCGGGCTGCGATTGATAAATACTTAACAAAAACGACTTTCTTCTTTAAGCATCTTTTTATCACGGCGAAAACACGAAGTGTAACGAAAAAGTGTGTACTATAAAAAGTGTGTGTAAGTGTACAAGTAAAAAAAAAGAGGGAAGATACAAACACGAAACGTAAGAAAAGGACTTAATTTTTATTATAGTGTCTGGTAGATTATTTTGTACGCTTTAGAAGGTGATGCATAAAAATTTCGAAAAAATATAATGACCAAAGGGAATATAAAAAGAAACCAAGAACAGTTAATTTAAAATGTCACTAAACAACAACTATACATACCAACCATACATATATTATAACAATTATAGAAAACCACAGTACCTACAAGGGAAAACAAAAAAAAAACGTATGTCACACGCGGTTGAAGTGACACTTTGTATTCTGGTTAATTTCTAAGAAAGTGAGTTGAATTCACTATGGAGGTAATAAACAGAGAGAGACAGAGAGAAAAACACATTTATAGTTTTTTCTTTTTTGTTACACTTTTTCGTTTCATAAAATCCAAATCGAACCGTCCCAAAACAAGTTTCATTAAAAAAAATGTGAAAAATATAATCTTTAACTACATCACATATAGGGAATGCAATCTCGTTTACGCGTGATCTCGGCCTTTTTTTACCGAGATTGATCTCGAGCGAAAAATAGACGAGATCTCGCGAGTTTAACGAGATTGCACTCAAGCTTAAAACGTCTTATTCAATTCGTAAAAATGGCATGTGAGGTGAACTGAACCAACCTTTCTGCTATAAAAGAACTGTTTTATTATTAAAAGACTTTAGTTTGATATTAGAAGGATACTGGTTGTTTATTTCATTTCTTATTTGATTAGATAAGTCAAAGTTCTTAAAAAGAAAAAAAGTATGTAGTAAGTAAAAGTACACATTCGATTTCTTAAATTAAAGTTTTAAATTCAACAAGGGTTCAATATTGTCCAATTGCAACAAAATTGTACACCCAACATAGTTAAATGCACGCCCTAATTTGTACTTAATTCTAATTAATTTCTGTAAATTAGCTTTTAGAAATTTAAAAGAAAATAAATTAATTGGAACTTTAGGTGGTCGATGTATCCTAGCTGAGAAGAAACTCCAAGAAGAAACAACGAAAGAAACACAGGGGTCACAGTTTCTTTTAAAATCCCGCCAGTAAATATACTGGCATTCTCATATTCTGATCGATCAGAATATGAGGATAGCATGGTACTGGTTAGTGCCTGACATGGTATTTTAGCGAAATAAGAAGATATCAGTATACATAGTCATGTTATAACCTATCCACAAAAGTCAGTATGCACGCATAAGTAATGATGAAGGTTGATTCTAAAACTACTGGCCGCAAAAACTACCCAAACTGCCCGATGAAAAATTAAAACTAAATATGACAAATAAAAATAACGATCTCCATTAATCCCTTACATTAACAATTACCTATAAAAAAAAAATACTTTACAAAGTACCGGAATATGTTTTTAATTGAGAATAGCATTAAAAAATTAGCCAGTATAAATAATAAAATAGTTTAGCACATGTCACAAAATTGTGGTACGTAAATTTAATTGGAGCAGCTCAATTCCGGGCGTTTTTGTCCTTAATATTATTACAATCTTTTGCACAGTTTTATGCTGTAATATTCAATACAATTATTAAAAATCAACACAAATATAGGGAAATCAGAAAGTACAGAGTAAAATATTAAAAGGCTTGTAATTGTAAACACAAAACAAACGCGAGCATGATTTCACACATTATGTTCTAAAATATTCGTTTAGTTCGCAAGTGATCACAAAATTGTATTAGGAACTAGAGGTTCGTCTTACTAACAGGGCAACGCATTTAGAATAGGTAGATTAATTTGATCCTAATTAAAAACGAAACTCAGATGCCCTCATCAAATATATATAAGAATAACCTCCCAGGAACAAATCATGTAGTCACGCTTTTGTATGAAACACTATATGTAAAGATGCATTCATTTTCTAAATAGTAAGAATGGAAGTCTATAAATTTGTTCGTGTGCCTGTTCACATTGAATATTACCCAACACCCAAACCCACCTTTCAAATTCAAACACAGAAACTTTCTCTTCACTAATATATTCCTCGGAAAAGCTTTTCAGCGGTAGTTTTTCGTGGCACTTCTTCTGATACATTTTACCAGTTATTTCTAAGTTAAACTATGACTAGATAGGCAACATAGCGTACCACCATGTGGTCGCGATTGCCGTATTTATAACTAAAACAGGGAAAGAATCAAAACTCATATCTAAAACTCTAATATAATCGTTGATAACACGTTGATTATTTTTAGTATCTACTTATCAGCTGTGAAAACAGACATCGATCGCACATGGGCTAACGTCATAGTGTAACCCCACCGTTTATCAATCCATTTAATCACTAAACATAGTTATTACAACTGTCAAGATTTATCACAGAACTGAAGGTTAATTCACGCGATTATAAATGTTCCAAATCTAGTCACAATGTCACCAGAATACAACGTCATTAAGATATATGTTGTTGATGATCCCTTATGGAAAATAGAAAATCTATCATCATCTCAATAATGTTTCGCAGGCAAAAGGCGGCCTACCGCTTGTTACCTTCGGTACGGCGACGGTAGGTACGAAGGTAAGAGAAGGCGGTAGGTGATGAACTAATAAGTACTGCTAAACGTACAAGAACCAGACTGAATGCTTCATTACTATGTAAGTAAAGGTACTTGTAACTTGACTGTCCCATTGGTGACTATCGAGCATGGTGTTCCTGTTTAAATCTCTGGGTCGGGTTCAAATATTAAAATTTTCCACAAAAAGTATCGCATGTTTGTGAATCGAATGAATGCATAGTTTTTTTGAATAGGGACAATAGAACACAATTATTGTTGTTAAAGGTGATTATTAAATCAAACTGGTCAAGGTTAAAAATAGTATCTCATTAACAACACCATGAAGATGTAAGTCACAAGTATACATACTTATGTTACAATTAAGCAAGATTGAATAGTGGATTTCCTCTAATGTATTGATTGCAATTAATTTTACGGTGTTACAAACGTAGTACTTTCGAAACCATATTATTGTGAAATACTAGATCTATTTCTATATCCCGAAATTGAAACGATTATTTTTGAAAAAATATACATTTTTTAATTACAGTATTTTTTATGTTCGTCACTGTACAGTCCGGTCAAATTAGACTAAAAAATAGGTGTGAGGTTACAAAACCCAGGTTTACAGTTCCCACTTGGCTGAATATTGGTAGGATTGTTCAATACACTATTATAAAGGAAATGTGAAAAGTCCTCATCGATCAGGCACGTGCAAAAAAATTTACTCGGGGTCAAAGGTCACAAAAACGGGTTTTTAGCGATTTTCAGCAAAATGGCAAGTTTTATCATAAAATTAGCTCTGACAAAAATTGTAGATCAGATAATTATCTATAAAAAATGCTTGAATACTTTTTTCCTAAGAGCCACCGTTTTTGAGATATAACGATTCAAAAAGTTGAAAGAGTTGTAATCGTCATAATATGCACACGTTTCCACGCCACCTTTAAGGTAGTGTACTTAGCGCGTTTTTTCTAATGTGGTTTCCCCGGTAGGCCTATTCCACTGATCTTTTATGATTCTGTTCAATTTGAAACTATTGAATAACTGTAGATATTGACAAGGGTTGAAAATGATGAAAGGGGTGTAAATTAAAAAAAAATAAGAGACAGACCTCATCGTTATTATTATATTTATCTTAATTTCTGGATTTGTAAAAGTGCTTTTTAAAAGGAAATAAATGTGGGGATTTTATTAAACATGATTGCTCTTGATTTAAAGAAAAAGATAACGGAAACAGTATCAAATAGTTTACAAATAATCAACAAAAAGAGTTTGACATAAAATAATTCTAATGAAACAACTTGATATGAAAAATAATATTTCTTTTATAAAACTAGCCACGTCTCTCGTAGCGAGAAAACGAAGTGTCAATGTGCTTTTTTCGAGTTTTCTCTAGCTAGGCGGTCATTTGTCATTTTGACGACCTATGTGGCGCAGGAGGTTGCAGGTTCGATTCCCGCCTTGGGAGAAAAGTTTGTACTATCTACAAAGATATCTATCTATGTACCTAATGTATTGTATTAATTATATCAGTCATCTAGTGCCCATAACACAAGCTCTGCTTAGCTTGGGCTAGATGATGCTGTGTGGATTGGCCAGCATTAGATAATCTCGACATAACGTTGGAGAGAGCGTTGTCGAGCGTGTCATTTTGGACCAGCTGACCGTGTTGACGTCGAACATCATGACAACCACGATACACAGTTCTGTATTCGTTTAACTACCTCATAGCCGTTGTCGCAAGTGCCAGCCACAACGCGAATTAAGCTATTCTTTTCATATTTACAACAGAATATGATGAATGAAGAAACACTTTGTGCACGGTTAAGAATGCACTAGGTCGGTTTTGTAATTAACGTTATCTCTTATCGTGGATTCTTGGCTTTGAGGCATGCATTAAGTAGGTACTGATAAAGTAGGAAGTTGGAGTACATTAAAACCATTTTTTAATAACTGCCAATGTAATACATCCCAAAATATCTATGTTAATTAACGATACATATTTTTTGCGTCTGAAAAAGCATAAAAATACTTTCTGAACGGCGTTAGCGCGACGCGACGCCCTTTTGTATGGATAAGGTCAACGGCGTTATTACAACGGCCCTTAAAGTGAATGCGTAGTGGCAGCTCCCGAGATTCAAATATTCATAGGTTTTTTTACAATTTGCAAGACAGTAAATTATGTTGTAATATTATTTATTTATTTATTTATTCGACGACACGGTTGGCGCAGTGGTTGAGCCATCGGCTGCTGCGTCGCGTGTTGTGGGTTCGATCCCCGCACGGAACAAATATTTGTATGACCTACAGGTAGTTGTTCCGGGTCTGGCTGTTTGTGTATGTGAGTTTTAATGTTTGTAAACGCACCCACGATACAGGAGAAATTCCTAGTGTGGGGCAACGTTTAAAAAAAAAAAAAATCGCGACCGTCAGAAATGTTATAATTGAAATACCTACTATTTCATGAAATCATGACATTTGAGCACAATTCTAATTAAGAGAGTTGTATTGGTGATTTTCATGATTATATTTCGAGAAATGTATATTTGATACGGTCGCTAATACTATTTTAAATACATACTACCTAATACTGATCTGCAAATTGCAAATAAATTTAACAAAATTGAATTTGCAGGCTGCCACTAAGCATTCGCCTGAAGAGGAATCATTTAAGTACCTAATTGAGTTGATAATAAACATTATCTAAAATGTCGTATTTGCGTAATCTCAGTTGTTAACACTGTCTTCCGTGTGTAGGTGAAATAGTTCGAAAGAAGTCGCCAGAATAGTTAGTCAGCAAAGGAAAAGTTTCCTTTAAAAAGCATCCACGATTGAAGTCAGCGAAATCTGGGTAGACAATCAGGCTTACGACCTTGTCGACTGGCTAAAAGTTAGTCTACGATAGTTAACATGGACACGTTTTAACTAGGTTTCAGTACAGCACCCGGGTATCAAAATGATCTCAACGACGTTTTTCTGTGCGCACAAGACCTGATTCGAGTTCTGAAAAAGATATTCAAATTCGGAATTAGTTTCGTTTTTTTGTTTTGGTTTGAAACGTAAGAATATTTTTCCGAACATAAATATAAAATTTGAGTGCCATGTTGTATGAAATGCGTGTACCCAAACAAGAAAATTAAATTGGAAATCGAATCAGACAACCAGGCATGTGCCAGCTTTAGAAAGAGACTAAAACACAAAAACAGTAACGAGTGACAGAGACAACGTGTAACGAAACGGATGTAAAACCCGATGCCCGCGTTCAGCATACTTTGGTACTGTAGGTGACAAAAGAAATAAGCGTTGACGATAATAGTAAACTAAGTTTACCACATCAGCCATTTATTAACAATATGTTTCTACATACCTGTGTCACTAAAACGAAGAATATCTTTCTAAACCATGTTCAGTTTTGTAAAATTGCCTAACCTTGATCGTTGCCAAACGCCAAGATATTAATAGTTTCAGTAGTGACGTCAGGGCGTCGGATCCAATGCCTGTATGCCATAGTATGACGAGAAACTTACTCTGATTTTCCCGAAGCAAAATATCGTGAATGATTAATTGCCTAGTTACGATATAATTCGTAACAGATTCAATGATGAGTACATAGTGTCAAAATGTTATGAAAGATATTTTGCACAGTCATGCTGATACGTAGCACTATAATCCTCGGCGTGGTACTTGTTATGTAAAGCCTGCTGTCTGGGAGATTTCTGACTCCGACAAGACAGTCTACTGTAGGTATATGTCTACTATCTATATCCATACCTCTATACTAACATATAAAGAGATAAGCGGTGAGTTGATAATTGCCTGACTCGTCATTGCTGAGCCTAACTGGAGTTACAAGTTACAAATTTATACAGTATTTTGGAATATTTATCCATTAGAAGAGTAAAAAAGAGCAAAATAAATAAGCAATAAATATAAATTAATTACCTATGCAAAATCTAATTCCTTAAGTTAATGGAACAATGGCAGAAATACTTGAGTAAAAATAAATAGGGATTTATTTTTACTCAAGTATTTCTGCCATTGTGAAATTTGTTTGTTTTACATAAAAAAACACCCCTTAAACAGGGGTTTAAGGGGTGTTTTTTTTTATGTAAAACAAATAACTTCTTCAAATAATTATTACACACACTGATACTTGAAAAAAAAACATCCTTTGATTAATTCTGTATTATAATGTTCGCAGCATTGGATACTTAGCAGCTAGGTACAAAGGCCAGCACATCAAGCTACCCCAATCTGTCAAATTTCTTTGATCGTTTTTCAACGTTATTGCAATAGAATAAGGTTCATGTTCCACTGGAAAAATATACTGTTTGGGATAGCTTGATGTACTGGCGTCTGTACATTATCGGCCAGTGTAATAATTAAGCAGGCTTTATTATTTCGCAAACCGTAGTGCACCTTGTTTATTTTTCAAATCGTTTGGTTCCTGCTCTGGAACTTAGAAAAATAAATTAAAACTGCAGCTTTCTTTTCCTGCAGAATTGAGCTTAGCTTGTTCCGTTACTCTATATTACCCATAGTTTTCGATTTTTGCCTTTACATCTACTGTAAATGCCATGATGGCCCAGTGGCCCGGTGGTGGTGTTTAGGCCTCGCCTCTGGTACACGAGGTTGTGGGTTCAAACCTGGGCAAGTACCGATGTGACTTTTTCAATTCATATGTACTTTCTAAGTTTATCTTGGACATCACTGACATCGGTGAAGGAAAACATCGTGAGGAAACCTGGACTTACATAATTAATATAAGTCTGAAATCGCCAACCCGTCTTGAGCAAGCGTGGTGATTAATGCTCGTGCCTTCTCTGTATGAGAAGAGGCCTTTGCCCTGCAGTGGGACAGTGACAGGCTGGCATACTATCTACTGTATAACCCGTTATTACTTAAAGTAGAATAGTTGGGGAAAGGTCAGGCAGAAAACGAATCTCCTTGTCCTAGGCATATATCCGATTTTCGCAATTGGTAAACAAACTGTTGTTGCGGGGTGTGGGTTCGATCCCCGCACGAAACAAATATTTGTATGACCTACAGGTAGTTGTTCCGGGTCTGGCTGTTTGTGTATGTGAGTTTAAATGTTTGTAAACGCACCCACGATACAGGAAAAATTACTAGTGTGGGGCAATGATTAAAAAAAAAACTAGTTGATTTGTGCGAAATAAAGACACAGTAATGGGTCTATTGTAATAGTAATATAAAACAATTGAATTTGCTGAGGCTAAGATAGCATTTGACATGGATTGTATTTGTGTTCAGGAAACGTAAAGGGTTTAACAAAAACACAAGTAACTATTACAAAAGTTTTTATTATGAACACTTACATGCTAATGGATACATTTCGTAAAGTAACATATTTTTCTTATATAAAGCCGTGCCCACACTCGGGCCCTTTTGCGTTGGTAACTGGTATCTATGTATCAAAAAGTTTCAGGAACTAATTGCAACACGTACTTATTTTAACTGGTTCCGTAGTGGGGAAGTGGCTTGCTACGAGTACATACTCCTCGCTAGTTGTCTTTGCAGAAGGCATAACTGACCATTATAAATGAGATTCACTGCAAATACTCATACTTTTACTGCCTGCACATCATAATATAATAATAATCAATAGTAACTAAAGGGTACAGTTTGTCTCTAATAGGAATATTACCGAAAACATAACACAGATTACAAACATAATTAAACTTACATGTAGGTTTTCACCTTTCTCTTGAAAACACTTCAAAGATGATATGAATACTGTTTCAGAGGAACCTTACCTAATGAAATATAATGTAAAAAAAGAGTAAAATTGAGTTATACAAATATCTAATATTTTAAAAGTAACTTACAATAGTAGTATAATATATAATCTAATTGTGATTCACCCATAGTTTACCTTCTCTAGATTCATTCTCCACTAATAGAAGAAGGTTATCTATGGATTGACACCACTACCTTTGGCCTGACCTAATATGTTTGTAAAAATGCAGTATGGTCTGCTTGTTGTAATACTGACAAAATGGAAGACAAAAGAATCCCCTTTTTACTTTCAACTAGTACAAAATAATTCTTAAAACTAATTGTCAATAGGAGATCTTTATTCCTGAGATGTATTATGAATACTGTTAAATTTCCAACCGGTTGTGTTTTCATGATATGAATATTTTTCTATTTTGTTTTTTTTTAACTTTTTTTTTTATCTTTTTTTTTTATTATAAGTACTTATTAAAAATATGATTAAAAGTATGAACAGAGCCCATTTAGGAGATGTTCTGTCCCTTGCACATTTTCCAGTAGGCACCTCGTTGGTTGTATAGTTCTGAATGGGATCCACGTTCCACAATTTTGCCTGAAACAAAATATATTTTTATATCCCACCTGCAATATTGGCAAAATAAGCTTAGAGGTGTTATAATTTATATAAAGTTTAATTATACCTTTATCCAGTACACAGATGAGATCCGCATCTTTAATGGTGGAGAGCCGATGAGCGATTGTGATACAAGTGCGACCCTTAGCTGCTTTCTCCAGAGCTTCCGATACCGCCTGAAGATATTTGGGAATTTGTTAGAGTAATTCTGTTTAATTGTTTGTTTGGATTTTGAAGAAAAAAGTATAATTTTTACATTCAGCTTTGACGTACTTTCCTAAAACCACAACAATGTGTCGAACGATATGCCCACTTTACTTGCCCAAGATTATTAACCGGACAACATCAAGACGTCAGCAATACTGCAGAGTCTGCAGTATTGCTGACTATTCAATATTGGTCTGCTACTGTAGACTACAGTACTACAGTAGCAGACATGGCAATATTTCCCAATCTACAAAATGCGACTTGTATACACCCTGAATGGCTAGAGTGAGCAGGCAGTAGTTTTAGTAGTTTAGATACTATCCCAAAAGTTGTACCATTCATGGTTGTTATTGAACCTACCCGTTCACTGTTCGCGTCCAACGCCGACGTGGCTTCGTCAAGCAGCAACAGTCGCGGCGACCTGATCAGCGCACGCGCAATACACACGCGCTGCTTTTGACCACCCGACAGTTGAGCACCGCCAGAGCCTAGGTTTGTGTCGTAACCCTGGAAAGAAAATTGGTTTTAATTATGTTCAGTGGTATCGTTGCTGAACATGTGGGTAATCATAATATTAATCTTGGAGAGTCTTGAAACGTTAATTAATCTGATCGTCACACAAGCATAGAACGAATAGTTTGTTTGGGCTATTGTTTTTCGTTTTTATTTAACTTCAGTGTCTATCAGTCCACAGCTAGACAAAGCCCATCCCTACGACTTTTTTTTTTACGTTATTTGGTTTCGTATTGATGGTTTTTTACATTATAACCAGACGTATGAACGTGAACGAAGCCAAAGGAATCATGATGTAGGGAGCTGGCGTTCTGTAGTTGAGATATTTTGTTTTACTTTCCTCCACTACTAGAATCCAGTAGGTGGTCTTTGGAACTCATCACGGTAATGTTTTTGTGGAAACTTACTTTAGGCAGAGACACGATGAAGCTGTGTATATTGGCAGCTTTAGCAGCAGCGACCACCTCATGCATGGTGACCTTCCGGTTGTTGTCTCCGTATGCGATGTTCTCAGCCAGTGTGCGGTCGAATAGGATAGGCTCTTGCTGAACCACGCCAAGTTGACGGCGCAGACGTGGCAAGGTTAAAGATGACCTGATGTCGCGACTGTCCAGTTCCTGCAAATCATCAATTGTCAGCAATCATTAACCAGGGAAGATCGCTTAAGACGATGGTTTAGTCGTCTTTGTAATCTCTATGAACACAGTCTAACGTCACAGACAAAACGCAATAGGTATCTCTGTATTTATAATTGTAGTACGACTTCTTCCAAATTTCCTTTATTTTACAGTTATGGTGTCTAGTAAATGAAATAATCATACTTAAGGGTACAGCAATATATTTCATTAACAGTTGCAATTTTTTGGATTGGAGCTAACTTTTTTACCGCACACAAATTTATCGGATTTCAAATTGATGTTGAACTTTGTTCATTAAATCTCTTTATCATGTCATTGATCTGAATCATTATCTGCAGGTTACCTATTCTTTTCTTTCTTTAAAAACGTGCGTGCGTTTACAGCAACAAGTAATGAAACACAGTAACAAGCATCATGCAATAACACGTTACATTACATGATATGTTACGTCACACTGTTTATCTGCCTGAAATCAGCCTAATTCAGGTTATATAATCATAATTTGATTAGTAATTAAATGTTACGCTTATCTTTCAGTTAATCGTTCTATTGCTATCATAAGGTAACGATTAAAACCGCAATAAGATTGTCGTAAAGTGTAGAAGATGTGATGTTTATACACCATAAGCACGTGTCATGCACAGTCATGTGCGAACAAGATATATAAATACAGTTACACCGACTATCAAACTAGTGTCAAAGGGTTTGATTGGCTGTTGTTATTACAAAAGCCAATCAACGCAGTTACCAAGAGTTTGCCAGTCTTTTAGTCGACTTTTGATGGTGTATTTTTATTCTAATTCCACTCACAGTTTGTCTCAAACAATGTAAAGCTATGAAGAAGCCGTATGACTATTTTACTAGCCTGAAGTCGTTGGTATTCTGTTGTGTGTAAGCGTTTGAATGATTACTTACAATGTTACCGGAATCAGGATCATAAAACCTCTGGAATAGCTGCAAGATGGTGGACTTGCCGCAGCCTGAAGAGCCCACCAAAGCCACTGTCTTGCCGGCGTCCACTTTCAAATCAATGCCTTTCAGAATCCTCTGGTGTGGACGTGTTGGGTAACTGAACTCTACATCTCGGAGGCTGAAGTTTCCTGTTGCAGCCTAGAAATATAATAAAACGTTATGAATACTATAACATTAGGCTTTTATCTTCCGAGTAAGCAGAGGTGTCAAAGAGAGGTCATTAACAAGGTCCATCCTGATTCTGATCTGTGACTTAGAAAATTAATTTGGAAATATAAAAAGCCCTAGTTCGCCCGACCCGCGGATAAACCTTGGATCCCCTCGCACAGCATTTCCACACACTTGCAACAACTACACCAAACTTCATTAATGCTGAAGCCTCAAGTAAACAAAATCTTATGAAAAGTTATTTTGTAATACCCAATCCTTTTTGTCCCTTATTCCATCTTCTGTCTTCACCCTTGGTGTTCTTTGGATGATTGAAAGGATCCTTGCTCCACAGGTTTTGGCTGAGTTGAAGCTTGGTACGTAAACCAACGACTGTCCCAACATATAGGCTCCATACATGATAGCTTCGTTGACCCTTGAATAAGAACAGAGCTTCATTACCTTAGGTAAGCTTAGTTTCTCGATCGTTGAGAACCAGTATTTTTTTGTATTAGTACGACTATTACCACAAATGTTGTAAGGGTTCCATAGCAAAATGGTAAAAATGGTACCCTTACAGTGCGACTTCGTCTGCGCGTCTGACTGTCTGTGTCACAGCTGGTTATTTCAGAAAGTACTAATGCTATCGAATGAAATATTGGAAGTTAAATAAATAATGCTTGTCCACTTCCATAGCACGTCAAAGAATTAAAAAAATATTGTTATTTTTATTGCAGTAGGAGTCAAAATGGGAAGTTGACAGTTTACATTTTATTATGAAAAATTACCTTAAAAATACCATTTCCTCCTTAATATGAAAAATCGGAACCAAATCTATTTGATGGAGAACGATTAGGGATGACGGATTACAAGAAAATTAAAACGATATCTCTAACCAGCACACTTTTATAACATTA
This sequence comes from Phlogophora meticulosa, assembly GCA_905147745.2. Taxonomy (NCBI): domain Eukaryota; kingdom Metazoa; phylum Arthropoda; class Insecta; order Lepidoptera; family Noctuidae; genus Phlogophora; species Phlogophora meticulosa. The sequence goes on along the minus strand of LR990517.1, from coordinate 1,893,815 downwards.
TAAGCAAAAACCCATTACAGACAAACATAGGATAACATAACACCTATTCCTTGGACATTTGCCGCTATTAAATTAACGCTCTCCTGAACTCATACACAGATATGATACTCATATACTTGATATGTTTGTAGATTAATGGAAGATACTGTCAGAATGTTTGAAAATCTGTGAGAAGAATTCATGACTGTGTTTAATTAATTAATTTAAATAGTGTAATTGGCTTCTGCCGTTCTATTTAAAAATGTGAATAAATAGGTTATCCGTCGCATAAGAACATATTTTTTACCTTACTAAGGTACGGATTCCTTGGCGGCCGAGTCCGACTCACTCCTTACCGGTTTATTTTACTTTGGATCTTTGAGGCTATGGTAAATATTGTAGAAGGTACTTACAGCAGCACAATCTTATATTCGATCTCGCCATAAGCCACCAAGACAGCACCGTAAACTGTAGCACTGCAGTATGCCAAGAATGGCACATACACTCCTAAGCCCAGGACCAAACCCCTCCAGCGGGTCTTCTTGGTGACAGCCACACAAGCTATATTTAAGGCATCTTCGAACTTTTTCAGGAAAATTGGTTCAACGCCTAAAAAAGGTGTGATTAACTTTGATTAATTACGTGTTTTGCTATACATACATAGATATCAAGAAGTATCCGAGTAGGCAGTAGTTAAAAGAGTAGCTTAAATGTTTTGTAGGATTCTACTAGACATTCCAGCATTGGGCCTACAAAATCGGCTAATTTATAGACTTATATTGGCCGTTAAATATTTGATCTTAGCCAAGCAATCAAAACTAATATTGAATTACCAAAAGCATGTGCCTTGTGCATGGTACGCTAAATTGAAAACCAACAAAATCCCCTCAATTGGGCATAGGTATTGACTCATTAATATGGTTGTTCAGACCAGAACAGTGACCTTTAATACCACAAAATGATCAGTTGGTCTGCCAGGTCAAGCAATGACTAACATAATCTTGTTTCACACTCTGTTTCTTACCCAAGCTCTGAACGGTCTTGATGCTCACGACAGCTTCGGTTGCTATAGCTGTGGCTTGCTCCATTGCCGAACGTTCATCTACTTGAGACTGCTGCGAGATCATCCCTTCCAACCATATGCTGCCCACCATCTAGGGTGACAATAAATGAAATAAAGTACAAACTACGACATCAGAAATGGATAGACATTACCATGCATCACGCAAGGGTATGATTCTTTTTGTTATTCGAATTTTAAACTTTAGGTTTAATCAAATTAAAGAACTTAAGTTTAATCGTGTTTTAAGATGTTTTCTTCACAAGCATTTTATAAGCACCAGTGGTCTAGCCTATTTCCTATAATTCATACTATCTTCCTTAGACATGCCTGTAAAGTTTAATTTAACTGACATTCATTTAACTATTTTATGTTTTTTTTTTTAAACTAGTATCTACCTATTTGGATTTTTATTTTTTAACTAGGTATTGTTTAATCTCGAAGTCACTTTGTGTACCAATATGACACTAAAATTACTATTTGTGCATCAATTTAATTGGTAGAATATAGAGCACGATGTTCAAAAATAAAGACTGATTGATTGATTGATTAATTTATCTTTAAAAGGGCTAGTAAATAATACTGACCAAAGGCAGGAAAACTGTCCCAACTAGAGTGAGCTTCCAGTTATAGCAAATCGCCAACAGAAAGCCCACTAGCACGGAGCTTATCCCCTGCAGTATGAGGCCAATCCTTAATCCAGTAGCACCTTGCACTTCCGCTGTGTCTCCGCTCAGCCTAGCACACATCGAACCCACCGTGTTGGAGTCCTTGTCGAAGAAACCTATTTCCTGGAAGCAATAAAAAATAATTGTTTACCTTGGCTTTAAAGTATTTTTAAATATTGGTATTGCGAGAGGCAACTCCTTGACCAGAGACCACGAATTGACACGTTTCACGCCTCCCGGCTAAATTGACCGATAAAGCGCCAATAAAAAGCAGCCGGGAAAATTGGGAGCGGAGGGAAATCGCCTACTCCTCCTCCTCCTACCTTACAATGATTGTGATCATGGTTATAGGCGTACAATCTAGCGGTCAGTAGAGCTTTGGTCGTCGCAACTGATGGTATTCTCGTTACCTGTTTGAGTAGAGATGAAAAATACTGTTTACGCAGTCTTGTTGTCATCTTTAAACCAGCTGTGGTGAACGTGGTGCTCTGTAGACACATTGATACTCCAGCGACAGCAGCTACCACAATGAACATGCCAGAGTACAGATCTGCTAAGTATATGATTTCCTGTCTGTCTTCGAGAATGAATATCTGCAAGGAAAAATTGATTTTAGGTATATTTTTGTTGTAGCGGGCTGTTATTGTTCATTAAAGGATAAATGCAACTTTGGCTGTCCATTAATGTTTGGAAAAATACTTCCAAATTATACTTACACCACTGGAGAATCCAAAAAGTAGGGCAAAAACGGGGAAGCAAGCGCCCTGAGTGAATGCTGCAATGGATCCGATCGTGATGAGCGGCCATTCTGGTCCGTTTAACTTCAAGATCTGCCAGTCGCTTACTGGCTTTACTACCTGAAAACAAGCGATGGTTTAGAAGTACCAGAACAATACAGACTATAAGACATTTCACAATCAGATTTTTACTGGATCTCGGAATGGCTTTGCAACCTCAATAGTATTTTGTTTTGGTTTTGGTAGATCTCAGAAAACGATGGATATACAAGTATTATTTTTCTTTTTCTTTAAAAACAAAACCTTGCCAAACACTAGGAATTTCTCTTGTGTCGTGGGTGCGCTAACAAACATTTAATGTCACATACGCAAACAGCCAGACCTGGAACAATTACCTGTAGGCCATAACTAACACAAATATTTATTCCGTGCGGGAATCGATTCCATGACACGCGGCGCAGCAGTCGATCGCTCAGCCACTGCGCCAACCGTGCCGACAATTAACTTAATAAATGAAGCTCATGAACATTTTCACAATTAATCTAGGGTCTCTTACATCCTCCTCATCCTTTTCTTCATCCGATTCATAATCAGCGTTATACACGAAGTTCTGTAGACCAGTAGATACTACCGAGCATATGGAGCCACGTGGTGTCATCCAGTCGTGAGAATCTGTAAAAAAGTTTCAAGGTTTCAATAATTGTTTACAATGTTTTGCTTTTAAACCCATTAATAAACTATATTATAACAACAGGCTGGAGATAATAGTCAGAAGACGTGCACTGGTGAGTACATACAAAATTTTGGTGACGAAACACAGGACGACTACATACTCGTAGAACTCCAATTAAAGAATTTAGAGCAGCTAAACTGGAACTCATTACTATGGGACAACTTAAGAATCTAGGTCCTGTTTGTAATACCTATTATGGCTTTTCTCATTATCTAATGCCTGCCTCAAAACCTCAAACATCTTTAAAATCTGTCAGAAAACTGAAGGCATCAAGGCACAAACTCAAGGCATCACTTAAGGCAATCAAGCTTTCTTCCCCTTAAGGTATTGTTCTATTTCTCTTCTACGGCTTCTACTTAATCTCTTTCTGCCCGTGATTGAGATCAAATCTTCCATCTCCTTGGAAATTACTGAACCCACTGAGGACCCGAGTGGGCAGAATATATGTTGCCAATTGGTAAAGTGGATTATCTTGACAAAACGGCGGTAGGGTGCGGATGTGGAAAAGTATCAGAGACTTCGACTCACCTCCTTTTCTGCCGTCTATGTCTCAAAACCTGCAGTCTACGTTGAAGTGAGTATTGGGCGAATTAAATTTAACCGTACCATCGATACAAGACGAAGAAGAAATTAGGCGGTCATTCTGTAGTTGCTAAGATATTATGTTACTTTACTTTTCTTTGTCTGGCATTAGTGGCAAGTCTTTGTTCAAACCTCTTTTAATCGATTGATGTCTGTGAACGCGTTTGTTTGATTTCCGCTTGGCATCTGCGCGTGGGGTTAACACTGGATCAGGATTCTCTTCAACGATTACTTCTTCAGCTACTGTTTCAATTTCTTCGGGTTCCTTTACTTCGTTTCCTGTTGTTACGAGCTTGTAGTAGAAACCTAAAGTTAAAAAAAGTATGGTTATTAAAAGGTCCATGGTTTCAATGTCTATGGTTTATAAAATCATTCCAAATTGGTGGAAAGTTTGAGACTAGTCGCGTTGAACTTAATTTGATCTCTGACTCAACCGCGTATTGATCACAGATCTGAGGTGAAATTACCTTTTGTGGTCATCAGCTCTTCGTGCGTGCCCTCCTCCACGATTGCTCCTTGGTCCATGCAGATGATACGATTGGCGTTTGTTATAGTTGACAACCTAAAACATACACACATCTATGATTGTAATGAAAACATTGCACACGTTGGTTGTTGGTCGACTATCATAGCACCAATAAACTTGTACTCTGGACTTGCCATTCGGCCAGACTATGAACTAGCAAGAAGTCTCTAAGAGTAACTTGTTCGTCGGGAGGTGAAAATGTTTCTTGTGAAACTCTTTAATCACATCATAGATGATTTTCAGATTAATTTCATCGCACGAATGTGCTACTCCTTTTGAGCGTAAATAACTAAACTAACCGATGAGAGACCATGATAGTGGTTCTTCCAACACTGGCATGATCAAGTGCAGCCTGCACCTGTCGCTCGGAGTGAGGATCGAGTGCGGAGGTGGCCTCGTCGAGCAGCAGCACGGCCGGCTCACGCAGCAGAGAGCGCGCGATAGCAATGCGCTGTTTCTGACCGCCCGACAGCGATGCACCACGCTCTCCTATCACTGTGTCGTAGCCCTGAATTCAAACAATTACATTACATATCGCCTTTTTGCCCTCCCCCTATTTGGGACGACATATCATGCTTCCATCAACCCTACTCCACATTGTCAGTTCTTAACATGTCGACCTAAAAAAAAGACAGAAATGGAACTTACATTGGGCAGGTTGGTAATGAAATCATGCGCATAAGCCATTTTAGCTACTGTCTGTACTTCCTCCCTAGTGGCATCAGGGAAACCAATGGCGATATTCTCAAAAATGGTGCCCCGGAACAATACAGGTTCTTGACCGACCACACCTGAAATATTCATAAACAACATCACATTTTGTTTTATTGTTTAAAAAATATGTTTAGAAATGGTTTCAGTGCGCTTACCTAAACATGATCGAAGCCATCCCAAATTTAAATTCTTGACATCCTTTCCATCGAGCTTTACTGTTCCGGAATGAGGATCGTAAAGCCTTTGAAGTAATTGTAATATTGTTGTTTTTCCGCAGCCAGAAGCACCAACTAAGGCTACACATTCACCAGCTTTGATTTTGATGGAAAAACCATTGAGGACCTGTAGAATATATATATACTATTAATAATTATATTTATTACTTATTTTTTATGAGATGATTAACACGGTAAGGTACGAGACGGAAGTATAGGATACGAGTGTGAAGAAACTGAGTGGGAAAGTATTATTTGTATCTTACCTTAACTTCAGGTCTTGACGGATAGCTAAAGTCAACGTCCTCCAAAGTTATTTCTCCTATGACTCTTCGAGGCGATACGCCAGTTTGTTCTAAACTGTCGATTAAAGGCTCTCGGTCGATCAGATGGAATATGGAAGATGCTGCACCTCGAGCAGCTGCAAACACTTCCGCGTGTGGAACGCAGAAGGTGATTGATTGAGTAGCCATGTATACACTGAATAAGATCTGGAAATAAAAACCAACATAACAAATTAAATAAAAATAGATTAATAATTGCTATAACGTTGGATAATCCGTATATCCGTGTAACCCTCACACAGATAGTCTCTACCTTGATTGTAATCTTCTTTAAGTGGTATGGGACTTCTAATATTAGATCTTGGACCCAAAAGTGAAGATATATCACCAACAGTCAAGGATCTTTTTCTATTTAATAAAAGTCTTAAAAAGATAATAATTCACTAAGAGATGACGGTCTATATACTGGCTTAGGCTGTGTTTTATGTGTGTCAGTGACTGTGAGGAATCTTGTGCATAATTTGATGCTTCCATAAGCATCAAAGTTTTAACAAGATTCCATTACAAAACGAAACGATCACTAAAGGAAGGAATTGGAAAAATAATCCCGTAAAAGGGGCAATAGGGGATGAAATTCGTAAGGAGATTCATAATTAAATCAAAAATTATATTTCTAGATATCTCGAACGATAGTAAGTAGTGTCCATATTATTTTATATGTAGGTAATAGGTTAGGACTGTGGTAAGCTTCTCATTATTTACAAAAATACTTACACTGTAAACGACTCCTACTAAATATTTCCTCTCGTCCTCTGGAGCATCCCAATCTTGGAAGACCAGTCTGGTGCCGTAAGTAAAGCCGATAGCATTTAGGGAGTACGTAAGTACCCAGTTGAAGCCATTCCCGAGGCCGGTGTACAGACCTCGCTTGCGTCCTTGCTTTTCAGCAGGCTGGAGAAGTTGAGTGTATCTGGAAAAGAGAGAGATAGAGTTTATAGGAGCTGCTGGTATTGGAAATGTAGAATATTAGGTGCAGTTTGCTTTTGGATGTTACGACTTTGGGTATTGTGCCAAAATAACCGTGTACCATTTACTACAGATATTGAAAAACGCAACGCGATTTGCTTGAAATTATCTGCCAGATAAGGAAACCAAAATTTGTTGGTTGTCAGACTTTTGGGCTTCTGACTACCCGTAACGACTGCCAAAATTCTACAAATGACAGCTGGGACCAACGGCTTAACGTGCTTTCCGAGGTACGGAGGAGTCTCGATATGTTACGAAAGGTCACCCATTTACAGGCTGACAGGCTGTTTTTGTGAAGCCACGAGCTCCTCCTACCAGATCAACATGTATTATGACGTTGTTTGCGTCATAATTACAATCGTGGGTTTTTCAAAAGATTCACATACTGGAGGATAATGTGTATCTTTAATTGTGGACAAACAAGACTGAACCTTAGATAAAATGTAAAAGTAAATAGATACATAGCTCCAAAAGCCATGATGAATATTCTAATTTTTTATTGTTTCATACGTATTTTTACGTACCTACTTCGTCCACACAGTGCGCAGAGGCGACGAAAGTTTGTAAAAACTAAGTATGGTTGGATATGTCGAAAACAAAAGAACGCCCGCTACACGGTTGTTAAGAGACGCGCTGGTCAGATACCGGTGGAGGCAGATCATCAGCTCCAGATTAACACACACAGAGAGAGAGAGAGAGAGAGAGAGAGAGAGAGCGAGAGAGAGAGAGAGAGAGAGATTATTTCATACCTGTCAACTTCTTTGTTTTCTCCGTTGAAAGCAACTATTGTTTTGACTGATTTCAATACTTCTTCTGCCTGTTTACCCGCTTGACTGTATGATTCCATTTCTAATATCGAAGATTTAGTTTGATACTTGAAACAAATAAAGAAAGTTGTTAATACACAATTACATACATAGTTTGATGCGAATATTTATCCTGTAAATATGCTGCAGTTAAAATATTATGCTATTAAATAGTCAAAAATACTTTTAGCTGGCAAAAATAGGTAACAGTGATTTTGATTGAACAGGTTGGTCAGAAGTAGTCTTGTCTGAAAAACCTTAGTTCTTTTCACTGAAAATTTGCGATTAAAAGTTGTTTTGATCGTCGCTCTTAGTAAAAACTACTTTTAACCGCTACTACTTTATAAGAAATCAGGTGCAGTAACTAGTGTGGGCACCCTGACTAAGTAGGTTAGGTTACTTTAGAACTGTAAGCAACATCGAAATTGATCGCAGTAGACAGCGCTCTTTCTTTTCATAATCAGACAATTATTTACAATATCAGCAAGTTCTGTAAACATATTTCGTTTTATAAAATGTTTAGGGGTGATTTTTTTTTCGACTTTCTTAATTTTCAAGAATTTTGACTGATATTAACACGTTAAACGCTAAGTGAAAGACAAATAATACATTTTACATCGGTGGTTAGGGCCACAGAAAAGTCCTCACAATGGGAGCTGTATCGAGGAGTACCTTTACATTATTGTATGATACTAGACGCGCCCAGCGGTGTTACTTGCGATTCAAATTCACAAAATTAAAATAGTCGTTAAGTTTTCTGAAATTTTCCAACTGTCTGCACGTTGCCTTAATATTTCTTTCCCTAAGAACCTTCTACAAAGTATAAGAAAATGTACAAAATAAAGATGTATGATATCGGACAGGAACTCATTTTTATATATGTACTAGCTTCCGCCCGTGGCTTCGCCCGCGTGTTTTGTTGATAAAAAGTAACCTATGTCCTTCTCCGGGGTGCAATCTATCTCTCTGTCAAATATTGAAATCTGTTCAGTGGTTTAGGCGTGAAAAGGTAACAAACAAACTTACTTCCACATTTATAATATTATAGTTAGGATGTATATACTCATTACTAGTACTCACATTAGTCAAAAGAACAGAGACAGCTATTGAGAACGGCATGATAGATATACAGGCGAGGGTCAGCTCCCAGCCAAGCGGGAAGGCAGAACACAGACAAATGATAGCAGTCCCCACCAAGTTGGATACCACGGCCACCTTGTCACCCATCCCTTCCTTCAAAGCCATCAGGTTCCTGAAAATAATACGTGAAATTACTCAGAATAGTGATAACATTATCTCGGTGGGTACGTTACAGTAGTTTTACTGAAACAACTTGCTTAGTGGTATACATTTAGGCTTGTTTCAGATTAGAACTTGATTTAAAAAAGATTCCAACTATAGTTGACACATTTATACATGCAGACACTCAATAGCATTGTTCCTGACCTGGGAATAGAATCCAGGACTATGTCTTAAATCATAATATTTGAAAGTAATTCCAACTTATAGAGTACCTAATGGTTTCAATGATTAAAATTTCTTTATACATATTGCATACTGAACTAATAAATTAATTAAAAAACATGAGATTTTTTTCATTTCGCGGGCTACCCTGGCGCTTTCTCCTACTTAGTTCAAAAAACGAATAAGTTTTAACAACAAATATTAATTTTAAAAAAAAAACAGACGCCATGATTTGCAAATATTAAAATGGTTATCCATATAGATAATGCTTCAATATAGAATTGACCTCTCCTTGATAGGACAAGGCACAAAGACCGTGATTGTAGAAATCGTTATCGTACCAAATCCCGATACTTGGGTACTATGTTCCTATTCCGTGTATATGCTGCCAATGTGAAGGTTAACTTAAACTTAATGGAATATAGCGGGGTCACCAAATGGCGGACCGCGGTCCGGATCCGAACCAGCTGACCTATTTTATGCTGAATACAATATAATTAAGGTACCTACTAACTTGTACGTTATTTAATATAGTATGAATTATCAGAAGCTTAAATTTTCCTTTTCTTTCCTTTCTTTTTATTGCGTTACCCCCACTAGGAATTTCTCCTGTGTGCGTTTACAAACATTTAAACTCACATAAACAAACAGCCAGATCCAGAACAACTACCTGTATGGCCATAAAAATATTTGTTTCGTACGGGAATCGAAACCAATACTCAGCCACTACTCCAACCGTGCCGTCAAACTTCAAATCAAAGAAAAGACGGTTTAGTCTAACAGAAGTAAACCTTACTTACGGATCGCGACGGTCATATTATTAAAAAAGACGGACCCTAAATGAAAGTAACTGATGACCCCTGGCATTTAGTACCTACGATTAAAAATATTCATTTGCATTTATAATATCACAAAAACTGCCAAATGGACTTTGTTCAAGTTAGATAGGGTGTCTTTCGGAGGAGTTATCTTTATTTAATACTGGGAGATATTAGGGCGGGTCAACTAGCCTATGTTAAATAGATGAAAACGGGAAAGGGGGCTCGTCACCGTATCAACTCGAGCCGTGCAGAATTCTTTGTATGATAGTCCCTACTGCAACGTACACTAATCAGAAACATAACGTAATCTCGCCTAACAGTTCTAGGTGAAAGGCGATACGGTGACGATCCCTTTCCGAGTTGATGTGTGTGACCTTAACTGTTGATAAAATGGCATAATAATGTTTGAAATGAATCATAGAGCTGGAGCCATTGCAGCATTACTTACTCAGACATCTTGGAAGCCAAGTTGAACTCCGAGTCAGTGTCGAACCAGGACATGTCTTGTCGCAGGACTGCCTTCAAGAACTTCATGCGGATCCGTGTTATCTGATGAATAAATTATTTCACAGTTAGTTGCCTCAGCTCATCATCACATCTACCTATCCATTTCCCAACTATGTTGGAGTCGTCTTCCAGTCTAATTGGATGTAGCTGAATACCAGTGTTTTACATCGAGCAACTGCTTATCTGACCCTCACAACCCAGTAATACGGTACCTCTTGGTAAGACTGGTTGTCAGACTTTCGGGCTTCTTTCCCGTAACGACTGTCAAAGATCTACATATGACAGCCGGGACCAACGGCTTTCCGAGACACGGAGAATATCCATATATATATATATATATAAGATCTTGCCATTCTTATGTTATTTATAAATATCAATATCAATAAATATGAATATGTGCCGGTGGCTCGAAAGCTTACGCTTACTTTAGCACAACAACGACGGACCTAGTATCATAGTTATATCATAGTTTTAAGATGTACCTACCTTAGAAATAAGTACTCTTAGGCGATAATAGGGAATATGAGCCAAGCTCACTAATTTTTGAAATATCTGTAGCCAAAAGCTACAGATTTATTAATACAGTGGATAGTCGATATGAAGCCGTGAGAAATCGTATTATTTACACTGCTTGATATGTATCCAAATGCGATGATGCTGTTTAATATATACCTACTTTTAAATCGATTTAGGGCTTCATTATGTACGGTGGTATTTAATTAAATTAATCTTGTTGTCATTGTTCAACACAGGAGAGCTTCCAAAGCTTCTGTAGAAATTTCATTTGGTTTGCGGTCTCACTGCAAAAAGGTCAAGACAGGAGGCTAATAATGATATACCTTCATCGTTGTGGTACCCTGTACGTATTTAGATCATAATAAAATCTAAGCACTAAAACTGCTAGCTTTTACTTGTGGCTTTATTGTGACACAATGCAGTGTATTTACCATGTGAGCTTTTGACTTTGCATTAATTTCAGCAAAAGCCTTCTTGTCTATTTCGCCTTAAAAAATGTTTTAATGGTACTAGTATTTAAACAAATTAAAAAAAGGAACCTGTGCATATTTGATTCATTGTAACATAATTTGTGCACTGCATTCATTTAAACATTCAGTTTGCATATTTTGAATATTTGGCTATTTTATAGATTCAGCGCCTCTCCGAATCGAGCTGAAATCCCGCCTCGAGTAAAATGACACAAACTTCGCACTATTGTACTTAAATGCCTATTCCCAATCTAACGCGTAATGTGATATCATTCAATTCAATTATAAATTACAACGAAATAATAAATAAAAACAGAATTTCCGTGTGACACACACTGGCATCAACCGAATGCAACCACATCAGGATAAATATTAAAAATTGTCGTCACGACTCAAGAGAGCTTGTTTTGAGGTGAGCAGGCGACTCAGTGTGGTGAGCTGTTCACGATGGTGGGAATGACAAACTATTACCACGTAGGTCTTATAAAAACGAACGTTACCCACAGTACCTACAGGGCAAGATATAAACTTGCAGGAACCCAACCAAAAGGAGTATGTAGTCTAAAAACGAATGCGACAGATGATTATCCAATAATAAAATGGAGCACCCCCCGTAGCTATGTAACCAAGGGCCGCGGGGCTAAGTTTAAGTTGGGGGCCCATGTAAAATAAATACTTTACAGATTCAAAACTACTTCAGCTAAAAAAAACTCGCTTCGCACTTGGGATACTGCAAATATTTACGTAATTAGCTCCAAAAATGAGACCTAACGTTATCTGGATAAATTTACTCATAATTTAAGCAAATAAATGACATAAATGAATAATATCTTACCAGCTGCGGTCGCCTGTAGTTGGCTAAGGAATCATCCCTTTGAACCGTGTTACACTTTTTAATGTTATGTTCTGGAGGTGTAAATTTTTGTGATTTCAGTTCGAGCTGTTCGAGGTTTTTTGGTCCAGGGGCCTAAATCTCGAAAATTCTCAATTTGTCTAGGATATTATACAACTCTTTCGGTTAAGACCGAGGGCCGCTTGAGCTTGGGGGCACCGGGGCGCTGCCTTCCCTAGTGCCTAATGCCACTGATCACCCCATTCAGCTTTAACACTAAATCACCGTAAGAAACCTTGATAAATGACCAAATTAGGCACATAAATAAGTGCCACATTTTGATCATAATGCCCTGAACCCCAATATCCAGTCGTCAAGGTCACATTTATCAGTAAGGTAAGCATTATTCCGTTTTTGTTGGCACTGTGAAGCTCTGCGAGTCAATCAACAGTAAGGTCATCAATTTAAAGCAATTGATTTCGTTTGTGCTTTGTAAAATATGTTCTTGTTATTTATTTTATCATATAAATGTATAGGGCGATGTTTTATATAGTCCATGCCGAAACTGCGTATTCTGTGCACGGAGCGACAAGACAGTTTTGTTTCCGTTCGAGGCCAGCCTACCTGATACCTATTATAGACACAAAACCTTCCGATAGAACAATTAGCACGTGTTCTGAAGTTATTATACCATATACATAGAAACTAACTAAGTTACAAACACCTGCAGATTTTTTGTAACCCACATTAGACCACAATCTTTAATTCCAAAGCGGCTGAGTTTGAATACGGACGATTATCTCGTATTGTAACTAAGAAACGCAAATAATGGTTATTATAGCAATAAACCTAATCCCTTTACACGCGTCAAGTTCAAGGTTTTCATACATTGTAAATCATCATGAATTAGAACCACTTAATGCCGCACTCGAGCCGGGGTGGGTACGGAATATTAAAGATACTTCTAATTTATGCCCAGTATTGGACTGCAGTTACGTAATTGAATCCCATATAAAATGGCGAAGGTCATGAATTCCATCTAAAATGGTGTTCACTGCTGCCAATGTGAAATCAATCAGGCTACTTAAGGACAAATAAATTGGAAAAGTTAAAGTCCGTCTTTTATTATTAAAATAGGCTCTCAATTCATTGGTTGCTTCCTCATATTTTTGCGCCATCTCGCTCTGTCTGCTTGATAATGAATCACTTAGAAATTGCTGATTTAATGACATTTGTTACTAATTAACGCGGAGGCGTAAAATAAAGCAAATTTTAATGTAACTTAACTATTCACGCACCAACCACAGTGATTTAATATGAATTTTCTACACTGTATAACTGTTGTTTTAGTCGAGATTTTACGAAATTGCCATTTAGATAAAATCTGTCAAAATTGGCATAGCAAAAATACGTAGTCGATCATCTGTTGCGTACACATTTACTAGGTATTCTATGATAACACGTGTTGGTCTTGATAAAACAAGCTAATCTATGGATTCCTTGTCTTAGTTAATAATTATTATTAATTAAATAACAGAAGATCAATAATTCTCGTAATTAAAAACGTTCAAAATCTAGTCGCAATCTCATCTCAGTGACTATCAATGTCAAAAATACGTCTAATTTACCTACGTACCTACTCAGATTAGAATGTGTTCTTTCTCAAAAAAATAATTTTAAAATACGGGAACCACCCCTCAGATCCCACCTCGGTTAAATCAGGGATATTTATTGATTGAGCAGTCTGCACTTGACTGATACACTGCACTGGACCATAAACAATTTTAAAACGAACCGCATGTCGTTCGGAGTCCAGTGTGAGTCTTGATGACTTCTGATTGAGTTAGCGCACCGCGGAATCAAACATGTCCTTCTTATCGGTACCTACTAATGATTATATGGTCAATTTATTGCACAATATATAAAACCTACGTTTAAAAGTATTTTCACATTATTAACGAAAGAGCTTTATTTTTTATGTAACACCTTAAATGCCGGAATACGAGACACTATAAAATGTATTGTTTGTATCACCAGTTACTGTTAGGTACAAGATATAATTTTATAAAATGTTTGGGTAAGTATAATTGGTACCTATAGTCAGATATAGACGAGTTGCTGGGGAGCTTTTCAATAATCTTTCTTTTCAACACGAAAATCTAGGAAGTGAAGAGTGAACTCTTTTGGGACTATTTTTTTACTTTTTACCGTCAAAATGTTTGTTTCTCAGCATTATAAAAATAATGATTTTTTGCTCGTATTATGTTTTGTATTCTACCACGGAAAACTTCCATTCAACCTCTAAAAATACCCTTGACTATTAACTACTACTCCAAATGTACCCCCATCATGTAAATGGGTAAATATGTCATTTGGTATTGGACTCATAATGAAGCTTAATATGAAGCTGCAAATTGTCTCATGTCTATCTGTCATATAGATAAAAATTTAATCATTTCTACAAAACGATTCAGTGCCACCATAGTAACTAATAATGATGGCGTGCTGCCTACTTATGTTTTTCTGTTGATCTTTATTAATGTAACAATGAAATTTTCCCGAAAATGTATATTTTGTGATATTTTATCATATAAATAAAATATGATTAATTAAGTTGATTAATTTTCTTATACATCTACATAACAGGTTTAAAAATCATATAGGGTTCACATTTGAAATGTATGAAGAAAAACTTTTTTTTATCTTTTATTATTATTTTTATTAATTTGGAATTTGGAACATTTGGAAGGCATATGAGGGGCCTCAGCTAACTCGGAGAGGTCAGGTAGACTACTTTAAATGGAATTGACAAGCCGGAGGTTATCACTGTATGCACTATGCACGGCACCGATAATCCTGCACAAACCTATACCCTTTATATAAAAGATATTGGGTTTTGGGTGGCCTGGACTAGTAACCTACGCGTATAACTATGGAAGGGCCATTAATATAATTATAGCAATATAATATGAAAGATTTGATTTTTAGATTACCTTTCTAGCCACCCAGTCTGCTGAATTACAATGAGGAATTTTCATGTCGAGTAATTAATGGAAGAAGTCTAGCATTTGTCTGGCTTTCCAACTCATGGTCAAATTACTCAATGAATAAATTAATAGAGTAGCTAGCTTTACTCTGCTGAAATGGCACTTATTTCAGTAGTACATAAAGAAGATTTTTGATATATTGTTGTTGCCTCTTCATTATAAGCTGTACTTTGCGAGATATTGTAACAATAATTGGGATTTAAGTAGTAGATAATCATTATTACCATCGAAAAGTCTTGAACCTCAAATAACAGTACTTAATAAAAACAGTAATTAAAAACAGAATTGTTAATTTAATAGATAGTGAACATGAAGTTGCTATTGTATTATAATTATTCGTAATTTTTGAAACTATTATAGAAGTAACGACAATGTGCCATAATAATTTATTTAAGGTGGGACATAGCAATCTGTAACGTAAACATAACATAACAATCAAGCAAATATGACATAACCATTGACACTGGGTTCACTGGCGTTGGACTTGGCCCAACTCCCGCTACCAGAGATCTCAGAAGAGCTCTGACCAAAACGCTAAACATACGAGTATTGAAACTCGAATTTAGAATCGTAGTTTTAGGTGAAAACATAATTGCGTACTTAGAAATGATTTAGCAAGAGTCAAGTGTTTAAGGGGAGAATTTGTTTATTAAATATGATAAATCTTCTTCCTTTGTTTTTATAAACTTAAAACTTAGCACGAATACGTAGGTACCCAAGTGACTATTTTTGTTGATATAATTAGTTATAACGCAGGGGTTCATAGTTTTGCACTATGAGCTCCCAATAAACCTCATTTATTCAGAAATATCGTAATGAAGAACTAATATGATAAAAAATGTATGTAATTATTTTTCTGAAAGTAGTTTTTCTATATTGTATACTACTTGTCAAAAATGTTGAGTAAGTTTTAACTATTTGAACAATTTGAATATTTATTTTTAGCGGTTGTTCTTAATTTATTTTTCCTAGGAAAAGTAATATTTTTAACTTTAGTTCTATTAAAATCTAGGACATGTCGAGTATAGTTAAGGGCATTTAAAATTCTAAATAGATTAGAATTGAAATGATTCGAACGTATTTTTTTAAGGTGAATTGCAAATTTTCTAAGAAGTTTAATTAACAACATTCCGTAAGTTATTACATTTGATATTATGTTAGTATTAAAATTTGGTTAGACCCTTTACTTTGTAAGTTAGTTTGAATTACTTTTTTTTAATATTTCTACACCGGCAACGGTGGTTTACGTGAAACTATTTTATGTTAAGACCTTAATGTACCTACCATACACTCAGAAATAAATAAATATTATTATATTATATTAAGGATTTCACATAGAAACATTGATAAAACAAGTGAAAAAAATTGAGTTTTGAGCGTAATTATCGGCACATCCGCCGCTATTCTGCGATCTGGGAACATTTACACGCTAAGTAGCTATCAACAAAACTAAAATAGATACCTGTCGCAGTGCGCTCCAACTGATGAGCCCGACCGATAGCATGCAGCAGATGAGTGATATGCCGATACTCAGGAACAGACCAATGGCCATCGCCTTCGCGTCTTCTATCAGAGCCTCCATGTTTGCCTCGTAAGATGCGTTAGCCCTGGACAAAACAAAATGGACACGTTAATAGTTTTACTACCCGATATGATTTGGGAAGCCGACCCCAACGTACTTGGGAAAAGTCTCTGCAGATGATGATAGTAGTTTTAGTGTCGAAGCAGACAATACTTTTAGTAAACCTGATTTATGCATGGTTATGACTGGAGAGAGAGGACAAGAAAGAGTGGTATTTATCGTAAGTAGTAACATGTCCATACATCTGTCAATAATGTCTATTCCTTGTCGTAAATTTAAAATTCCGTAGAGATCCATGGACATTTTAGAAAAGACCCGTAGTCTATAGGGATATTTTTCTTCGAGGTGAGTGCTATTTTTAAGTTCACATCCTCCAAGAAATTATTTCCTCAATGGTCAGAATAATTGGGTTTTTACTTTAGTTTCTCCTTACATTTTCTTACGTTAAGGCAAATCAACACAGTTTATTATAGAAATACCAAAGACGCTCGTTGGTCCATGGGTTCAGGGTTGGATTTGTCTGCACCACGTAACGGGTTGGATACCTAATCCAACCCGTTACGTGGTGCAGACAAATCAATTATTCCATTAGGCAATTCTGAATTTCCTAGTAGCAACCAGTAGTACAAACTTGTCCACGGTTAGCGCCAATTAACTCGTCCCTATTTAATGGGACTTCAAGGTATGCATTTAAAAACATAATAAAATTCATATGCTTACAGCAACGAGAAAAACATGAGCTATTTTCATCATAAAAATAAATGTCACTTACAGTCTTCTTCCTCCTCCGAAGGCGACCGTAAGTGGTAGATAGCTGGTCATCTTCTCTCTGTAAGTAGTTCTCTCGACGAAGGCAGTGCTGAGCTCCCCGATCTGCACTAGATTGTAGCAGACACCACCTCCGCTGGCCAGGCCGATGATCACGCCCAAGATAGTTGCCATTAGCTCCGTACATGTTGCGTAGCGGAACTGAGAAATGGGATTACGTTTATTGGGTAGGTAAGGCTGCCTTTCCATTGAGGCGGAGCTGTGCGGAGCTGAGTTTATGGTGCGTGCATTAACCAGTCGCATTTCTCGAAATCTCCGCTCCGCTTCAGTGTAGACATTGTGGTTGGTTAACTCATGCACCGCTAAGCTCCGCTCCGCACAGCTCCGCCTCAGTGGAAACGCAGCCTAAGGGTAGTCTGCCCAACGAACAGGGGAACATCAAAAAGCGGATGGAACGTAGTGTTTATGGAGTGCGTGGTTAAAATCTAGGAATAGGTTAACTACGATGTAGACAGCTGATAAAATTGTATAGATATTTAAAAAAATGCTGTGATGACCACATATAATTTGGTATAAAGATGGGTGGTGTTGGTATTTGGTGGTTTAGTATGGTGATGAGGGTACATACATGATTTGTTGGGTACAATGGAGTAAGTAGTAGTAATACTATACGAAGTAACAACAGGTTAGATTTAATAGCTGGTAACATCACATTCGATAATGATTTCGTAAGATCTCGCAAAATATTATACTTATATTAATGTATGTACACTCACTATTTGGTAGTAGCGTAAAGCTTTCTCGGGCTCCTTTTTTCTGAAACAAAATAATAATAAATGAATAATAGCTCTTTATAAATATTGATATTTTTATTTTGTTACATATTGAGACAGGAACAAAACTACATACATATTTGTAACTATAAGGGAGGGTCCCTTATAGTTCAACATAAGTACCAAAACGGTTTTCTTAAAATTATCAAATCAATTCATTTTTAAAGATAAATATATAAATAAATAAATAAATAAAT
Organism: Phlogophora meticulosa; assembly: GCA_905147745.2. Classification (NCBI taxonomy): domain Eukaryota; kingdom Metazoa; phylum Arthropoda; class Insecta; order Lepidoptera; family Noctuidae; genus Phlogophora; species Phlogophora meticulosa. Next base: position 1,875,448 of record LR990517.1, on the reverse strand, counting down.
AATGCTGGACAATCCACACAGCATCATCTAGCCCCAAGCTAAGCAGAGCTTGTGTTATGGGTACTAGATGACTGATATACTTAATATTTTATACATTATCATTATCTTATTCATTACATAGATAGATATTTTTTTTTATACATAGCAAATACCCAGAATACCTGGAACAAATGTTTATAGATCGTACAAACATTCGTCCCAAGGCGGGAATCGAACCCGCAACCTCCTGCGTCGCAGGCGGACCTTCGCCCGCTGCGCCACATCGGTCGTCAATGATGAAAAGATGTATCACATTTGTAGTAAATAAATAACAAATATCCTTTTAACAAATTGATCTCAACTTCTTTACGTTAACTCGATACTATAAAATATTATGAAGGCAATTATAAACTTATTTAAATGGCTCGCTTTGAATTGGTTTGCTACAGGTTGCTAATAGATGCGCATTAAGAGAGACTGAGAGGACAAACATAGCGATTGTTATAAATTAGATTAATACGTTCATTTAATAATTGAAAATGGCACAAATGGCTACTACCTTCCTTGTGATCTAATGAATACAAAAATTGCATGATAGACAAATCAAACAAACAAAAATTCTAAATAAATGCCTTCGTCATGTATTAAAACAAATAACAATCCAACTTTTATCCTTTGATAAAATGATAGTAACAAAAACCAACAACACACGACCAAAAATAAGGTTATTATATAGTTTTAGTTTTGGTATATAGTTTATATATATATTTTTTTTAACTGTATACTGGAGCTTATACTACTATAAGCTCCAGTATACGGTTATTTTTTTTTATTTGCGTCGTGTTTTGTGGGACCTGTTTTGACATGAAATGATGATGCAAGTATTTGAAATCGCATACAAATTTGGCGCACGAACAGAAGGATACTGTCCGTTACAATACAAAACTTTTGGAATTTTTATATAGTAAATGGAACTCACGTGTGAAGATTTCCTAACTAATATAAAACTATTCGTTCTTAAACGGATAGTTTTTACGCTTACTTGTTAGCGGCATTATTGAAAAAGAGGCGATAAGTTTTCTCCAGTAATTAAAAAATGATTACTTATTTTGTACACATTTTTAACATCAAACAGGTTTCTTGTAAGATTTAGAAACACGGGCAAGTGACTCTATAAGACTACTTATGCTGTATTTATATTATAGAAATCAAAGCATGTTCAACGATAACATTCGCTAAAGTAAATAAATTCTAATCTTAATACAAACATTCGTAAATAACTAAACAATTACTGGAGAAATCAATCGCATTGTAATACATGAATGTTAATACTTACGTTTCCTTTTTCTTCTTGGAACCCATTGTTGCGACGTTAGGTTGTTCGGAGTTGTGAGCGGGGCTGATTCGGGACGCGTCCACTAGCCACGACAGGCCGACTCCAATTGAAGCGTGCTCCTGAATCTTTCAGTATTTACGTCGACTCCGTCAAGAATTAGCTTTATTTACTTCTATTAAGCATGTTCATGTACATGTCATCGCATCAATACCTACCTACCACAGTATAAAGTCGTAAAGAGATTAAAGTTACAACGTTGTCAACTATGTTGTAATATCATATTATATCATTTAATCAATCAAGTAATAAGTGTCATTCGTTTTATTTAGGAAAGAAAGGAAAACCATTGTTTCGGGGTTGCAAAAACGGGGTGCTGCTATTAAAAAAAATACCACGTACCTAGTCTGCTTATGTGTGCCACCTGTCACATGGAGCGGTACGCATCATGCAGCAGCGGCTTACAGAACACAGTCTAGCCTGCATGCGAACGTTGTTCAAAATACTGTTGGTGCTGTTCCTCGCCATGCGCGCCAAAGACCTACACTGTTCGCGCATAGTGGTGGAAAAACCGTCAAAACGCGCCCCCACAAACATCCCCGACACATTGCAGTAGTAGGGTTAACCCCACCACCCTGAGTGCGTCATTATACAAGTATTGCACGCGAAGGGTGTTTTATAAACTTGAGGTACTGATACGGTCTGGTAAATCATTGTCAAATATTACTACGGCACCCCAACAAACTTGTCTAGAAAGAAATTATGCCTGTAACTATCTAGGCATCTAGTCCTGCCAGACTCAAATTATTATCTAAGGGACCACATTGACTTTTAGCTAAGCTCGCGACCTCAAATTGAACCCTCGTGGAATAGGAAAGTTATGTTACATTCAAAGAGCTCTGGCATTCTGCTGATCCAGAAAGTACGCTACTATCAGATTGGAGTATTTTTTTGTGTTCTTAAGTTGCATGAAGCTACTGTCTATCAATTATCTATAAATAGACGTTGGTAGCTGTTCTACAGTTCACACTTTAGCAGCTAACGTCTTGCCATTTTTATTCAAGCACATTGTGTTTTATTCTAAATAAACTTTTATTTTATTAACCAATCTTAGTGACGTTCTGCATCTCTGCTTGGGGCGGAACGCAATAAAAATCTTTTTGCTTACCGTAGAATGCGCTCAAAGGGCTATTTTAAAAGTAATGCGTTTTAAGCGTAGGGACGGTCCCGACCCAACATGATTCTATTGCAAAGCTTCAGCCAGCTGCATACAAACAGCTGTGTATATAACGCTGCTGCGCTGTGCGTCGCGGGTTCGATTCTCAAACGGAAAAAAAAATGTATGGCCGACAGGTAGCTGTTCCGGGTCTGGCTGCTTGTGTTTGTGAGTTTAAATTACAATAACAGGAGAAAGGAGGATGGCGGATTCACATGTAAAATGGGAACCACTGTTAGGAGTATCGTACAGTATGAAAACTTATATCTAGTTTTAGAACTATATAAAACTAGAAAAAAAGCAAATGGACAGTAAGCTACAGAAGTTGGGAGAAAAAGATATATATACAAGGTATAAGATTATATTCTAAAACGAGAGAATCTAATAGTGCTTATTTAATAATACACTATCTTTTTTTATGTATTATATAGGTTCAAAAAGGTGTTTAATCAGAATAGAAATATACCAGCTCTATGGCTGGCCATAGAGCTGGTATATTTCGTGTAGGTATATCTGGATATACCTACTCAAAATGCGTCTGGGAAATAGGAACCATAGTGGCTTGTGGTCAAAGATTATACTAGATTGAAATAGGATAAAACCATAATCATTGTTGCCAAAAAACTAAACTGAAGGATGCAAATAACTAGCAAAACAATGATTAGTTCCAGTTATCTAGAATTATTGTCTAATTATTAGGCTCGCAAGTCACGTTGCGACCGAGATTTTAAAGTTGCGTCGAAACTGCGTGAGGAGTCTCTTGCTGTTCAGAAAATGTAGTACAGGTACCTAGGTAATGTAATCCTACGTAGATTGGAATGTGATAAGAAACACGGTCCGTTTCAAAACTGCATACTAACTTATTTTTTGATAAAATAAAACCTTTTCTAACTTTCAATTACCATCATCTAGTGAGTTAATATTTCTGTTATAATCCTCTTAGAAAATTTTAATTATGCATAATTAATATGAACTTGCAAGTGAATGACACTTCGTTAATTTATAAATAATGTGGGTCCAATCACGCCATATTCCTTTCTATGTGGGGCCACATTTAATAAAATAAAAGTACTACTTGCCCGGACACGTAGACACTCCATGTTATCTTTACATCCAAAAACCCTGTTGAGATGCAAAGAGTTTCTTATCTTTAACCCTGTTCGGTGTCATTCTTTTTCCTTTACTCACCAGATCCTTGCTTCAAGCTATCTAAACAATACAATTAATAAGGTTTCATCTATGTTAAAAACGTATAAAATATGGGGTGCAAATTGTACATTCTATGTTACAAAAATAAACATAAGACGAGACTGAAGATCAAATATTAGAATAAATTCGTAAATTAGATGAGATATATCTTATCTACGGTATGCACATAAGTTTCTTGGCTGGCTTTGACGTATAAAAGTCTTGCAACCTTATTGCATAATACGTAGTTGTACGCTACTGAAATTTCAGGAACGATTCGCTTCTACAGTACGCGTTTGTTGCCTACATTACAATGTACTGTTTGGTTTTGTGTACAACTAAATGTTTTATTATCATAAACTGCTTTATTCTTAAACTTGTGAGATAAGGAGTTGATACACAGTTATATGATGAATATTTTGAGTTTATCTTAAAAATCTTCATCAAATAACTGCCAACGGTTGTAATGTTGCTAATTAGTTCGTTTATCCGAACGAAAAATGTAGTTAGGAAAATTCACGTTCATACGAATGACAGATGGGAACAACGACTTAACGTCCTTTCCGAAGCAAGAGGGAGTCTCGATATGTTACATTTTAACCATTCTAAATTTCACCACGCATACAAAGTCGCGGGCAAATGTTAGTAATAAATAAATATTTCATACCAAACGATTTTTCCAAGCATTCGTGCTAGGCAAACGGTTCTCCACATTTCTGACATTATAATGATACTTAGATACCTACTTCTTCATGTGTGTCGATTGTGATAAGTTATATAAAAACATCACGCCTGTATTTCCTCGAAGGGTTGGCAGAATTGTACCTACAATACACCCACATTTCACCAGTAATGTTTTAAAGTCCGAACCGACGACAATTCCAGACTCCGGGCTGCTACTAAAAATCTCAATTTAAAAACCTAATAACACGTTGGTCGACCAAGGAATGGAACCCAGGACCTCATGCTTTAGCAGTTGCGTTTGCGACCAGTAGACCAACGTGTCATTCCGTAATAAATCAGATCAGATAAAAATACAAACCTAGAATATTGATAAAATACCTAATTGGAATTTATTCAGAATCGCTACATTATTAACAAACATCCCTACCTACTTATACATTTTTAAATGTTTTATAGAATTGATAAAATCATACCTACATTACACACTATTAGATAAAAAATATTCTTTGATAGAAAATACCGTTGGGCTGAATTTCAGAAGTGGTTCACCACTTCTGAAATCCAATTCAGGATTGATTTAATATTTTTTCACTTTAACCTTTGACGATACGGTTGGCGCAGTGGTTGAGCCATCGGCTGCGGCGCCGCGGGTTGTGGGTTCGATCCCTGCACGGAACAAATATTTGTATGACCTACAGGTAGTTGTTCCGGGTCTGGCTGTTTGTGTATGTGAGTTAAAAAGCGAAAAATGAAGTAAAAGTTTAAAATGAAAAAACACAAATTTTGAAACCGTTACAAACTGTGATAAGTCACGCTTTCAGCTTATCACAGTTTCCTGCTAGGAGAACCGCTTTATATAACGGGATATCGAGGACGCTCATAGTCTGAATACATCTGCCTAGCCTTTTCCCTATTAAGAATATTGGCGTCGACTTGCAGTCTAACCGGATGAAGCCGGATAGGGAATGAGTTGGTACAATATACACTATTAATAGTAGACTTATACTGCTATGTACATCATATATCAACAGTTTGAAGCAGACGTTTTTCGTGTCCGATTGTGTGAGATCATGATCAGATCAGATGCCACAAAGATCTTCTAAACCCTTAATGTTTATCGATGTCGTACAATACATTAAAATTTAACTCAAATCTTGATGTTTGATTCGTCTATATTGGCGGGTCGCTAGTATCAGATTATCAGAAAATACAATTGAAAACGGTTAATGAAATCAGGCATTGATTAAATTGTTTGTGAAGTGGTCTACAGTAAGAGATGTTGTTTGATAACAATCAGATGAAGCAAAGTATCCCTTAATTGCCATCGGAGCTAGGGTAGCATGCAAATTTCAAGATCTGTTTCGTTTTTAGGATACCGTAATTAAATGCCAATAACGAAACCCTTATCCATACAAACATACATTAACTCACGCCTTTGACCCATGAGGGTAGGCAGAAACTATTTATTATATTTATAATATTTATTATTTATTTTATTATTATACCGAATTATAATTAAAGTAGTTGAGATTATAAAAACAGATCTCATCATCTGCCTAGCTTTTTCCCAACTATGTTGGGGTCGGCTCCCAGTCTAACCTGATGCAGCTGAATATCAGTATTTCACATGGACCGAGTGCCTGTTGTGAGAGAGAGTAAGACTGTTGTCAAAGTTTTGGGCTTTTGACTACCCGTACGACTGTCAAAGTTCTACAAATGTCAGCCGCGTCCTACGGCTTAACGTGGGTTTCGAGGCACGGCGGAGTCTCGATATATTGCGTACGGTCACCTATCCACAGACTGACCTCGACAAGCGTAGCAATCCGTGCAGCTGTTGTTATTTAGCCATGAGCTCCTTATCGTTAAAAAAACATATCTGTTTCCCTCAAATTGCTCGAATATCTTATGTTTTATGAAAACATGAAGTTTGGGGTATATAGTAACTATTCTTAGTCAATGTTTGTATTCTTTAGCCTTATTCAGGAAATTTGTTGCATTCGGTGTCACTTTCCAACAGTACAATGAAAGTGAAACCCAATACGTCAATGCGGTATACCCTGGCGGCGTTTTTGACTGACTCATTAATTCGTCATAGTATCATAGAAATAAGCATTAAATATAGTATTTGAGTGAAGGTAAAGATGTACTCAAGGATAGTGACATATGAACATTTAATCTTCGTTTTTAAAGAGCACTGAGTTACTTACGTGTTTGCTTTTTTATGGATGTAACAAAATTGAAACCTTGAGATGAGAGATTTTTTCGAAATATTTTGAGCGCAGCAATGCAACACAATATGCTGATTAACTTTCCAACTGCTGTAAGAAAAAACGTCACTTTTCTTAGTCTTTGGTCAAGCATAACGTTCGTATGTTTTTTATTTACAAAAGTACATACTCGTATCTCAACTAATTTTTAAACATTCAATTAATTATTATTTGCACACGAGCTCTTGGAGGTGGCGATGAACATGATTAATATGGAGCTAATTCAGAAAATACGCTTGAGGAAATGCAAAAGAGAAAAAGTACAGTAGCCATTCAAAGATTTCGGAAATTTAGGTAAATACCTATTCATCTTTATTTCCAACGTAACATCATGATTACCTTGTTTAAGTTCAGATTTTCTTATCGGGCATCTTGTAAAATGTATAATTATATTATGTTTATAAGTAGGCACCTACAATATTATCATATACACGTGGTATCAGGTAAAGGTACTAGTCTTGTGGACTAATACCTACCACATTAGCTTTATTGCTTTGCTATCCTCAAGACTATCCAAATTTTATGAGAAAGATCATACGCGACGTAAAACATTTCACGTCGGACGGGATCGCGATAATTACGAATTGCTTTATACTATACCACATAGAATTTCAGTCTGATATACGGAAATAATATGCGCAAAAAGTCCCAAGTACAGCTGTCCAGGTTAGAGAACCCCAGGAAGAAGTATTTAACATCATCGTGAGTCCAATTTCATGATCATAATATTTATTACCTACTTAAAAAAGCTAGGTAGGTAGTGGGTTATATTTTCGTGCACATTTTGAAGGAGAGGAGAGAATAGGTATTGTAGACCAGTTTATTAAACTATTGTAAATGATAGGGCTTCGTTTATTTTATGGCATTTATTAAGTAAATAAATAAATAAATAATAAATATTGCTGGACAATCCACACAGCATCATCTAGCCCCAAGCTAAGCAGAGCTTGTGTTATGGGTACTAGATGACTGATATACTTAATACAATACATTACATATATAGATATTTTTATTATATATAGCAAATACCCAGAACACCCGGATCAAATATTTGTAGATCGTACAAACATTTGTCCCAAGGCGGGAATCGAACCCGCAACCTCTTGCGTCGCAGGCGGACCTTCGCCCGCCGCGCCACATCGGTCGTCAAAAAGTAACCCATCTTACTTCATAATATTACAATCAAGAATGTTCTGTGCCTTGACACAAGACCTGTTCTAACTTTTGAACCCTTCGAAACTTTCTTGAGCGGTTGAAACCAGATAGAACGAGTGCTCTAGCAGCTTGTTTACAATAAGGTATTTTACTACATATGAGCTCGTTACAGTATCTACCTAACAACAATTCAGATGAATTATATTATACCTAGGTGACACCAACCCGGTTCAATCAATTAATATTTTTTCTGCATTTAAGTCAAGTTGGCACAAGCACTTCATTATGTCATCGCAATAGCTGACCGGTTGTGGAATGTTGAAATTAGGTACCTATTAGTATTTTTGATGACATTGCAAGGGTTAAGTAAAGATGGTATATGAAACTGCACATAACTAGTCAGTAAAACACTTGAATTAGACGTCGTTTGATACGCATTTGTTTATGCACTCAAACGGGAATTGTCGAGCCGAACTTGTCTACGAGCCAAATGTAATATTTCCGTTTCGAAGGTATTGCCTTTAAAAGCAGGCACCATGTTTATTTCTTGAGTCTGCACTAGCTTTTTTTTTAAAAAAAACGTTCCCCCACTCTAGGTATTTCTCCTGTATCGTGGGTGCATTTACAAACATTCAAAGTCACATACACAAACAGCCAGACCCGGAACAATTACCTGTAGGCCATACAAATATTTGTTCCGTGCGGGAATCGAACCCACGACACGCAGCGCAGCAGTCAATCGCTCAGCCACTGCGCCAACCGTGCCGTCAAGCTTTAGGTTACTTTTGCCACCAGCTATGACAATCCAACGATTCTTTGGTTGATCAACATCATAATCATCAATCGCTAAGAAGATATAGCTCATATCATAGTTAAAAATGGCAGTTGGCGAAGACGGCAAAGAGCCGACTGTTCAGGGTATTCTGAACAGTTGGTTCTTTACAGTTTTTACACCAGTGGCGCAGAAAGCAGAACACTCCGAATCCAACCTACATGGTACATCGCAAACAAAAGTTCCAGACAGCACCCGCCTCATTCCAACGAATCACGATTACTTTAGCGTCGCACATAATGATTTGCGATGTTGTGTTTGTGTGTCTGTATGTTAATTTACAATCAATTGTGTCGCGACAACATCACGCCCGTTTCAATTACAAGTGCTTTCAATACGAAGCCGCTAGTAATTGTCCATGATAGTATGAGTGAACAATAAATTGCCAGACGTCAGAGATATTGTCGGGTCGTTTATTTGTAGGTATCTACTTAATGCTGCTGTTATACACCCTATACATATATTCAGTATAGTATATCTGTATATGTAAAGGGTATCTCAGTAAGAGTGCATTTTTTCATTATAAAATAAAACAAGTATTTTATGACTGAGTCCCAAATTCGATAATTTTGTGTATTCGAAGCCATATTGGTGATGCGCTTCATCGGAGAAAATGACTTTTTTAGAAAAATTGGCTTCTACTTCACTTTGCTCCATTACCCATTGAACGAATTGCCGGCGCTTTCTGTGGTCTGCTGGTTTGAGCTTGAGTTAACTGAATCTTGTACGCGTGAAGGTTTTAGTCAAAACTCGCTGCGTAGTGCTTCGTGAAATTTGAAGTTGTTGAGAACGATGTCGAATTGATGTTTTCGGGTGTACGGCGACACTCTCGTTTACAGCAGCAATGTTTTCAAGAGACCGACCGGTACGTTGACGCAAAAGGATTCCTACTATCCATAATTGACCCAGTTTCTTCAAATTTTTTGACCACTCTTCGAATGGCTGCACTTCTTCTCGGCTGAAAATTTGCGAGCGGTTTCAGCGTAACTTTCCCCATTTTTGTAATGAGTTTTCACAATTATGACGCGATCTTCTTTCTAAAAGCGCTCGATTTTTAATAATCGGAATAAACAGAGGTGACAGCTGTCAAATTTCAGAGCTGTCACTTGCATGAAAAAAAATTATTCCAATTTTAAAAGGTGCACTCTAACTGAGACACCCTTTAGTTACAGTCGTATACATAGAGGAGCCCGTGGCTAAATAAAAACCGCCGGACCGGTTGATCAAAGGATAAGCTACGCTTGCCGAGGTCAGTCTGTGGACAGGTGATCATTTGTAACATATCGAGACTCCTCCGTGCCTGGGAAAGCAGGTTAAGCCGTTGGTCCCAGCTGTCATTTGTTGATCTTTGACAGTCGTTACAGATAGTCTGACAACCAGTCTCACTAAGGGGTATCGTGGTGCCCAATAACTGGGTTATGGAGGTCAGATAGGCAGTCGCTACATGTAAAATAATGCTGCATCCGGTGAGACTGGAAGCCGACCCCAACTTAGTTGGGAAAAGGCTAGGCAGATGATGATGGTTATAGTAGTGGACATATACCGAAATATTCCCTGATTGTTCAGTATCTCCTACAGTTCATACGTAAAGCTGACTGGTTAAGCTGGTTTTTCAATGAGCAGAGATGGTAAATAAGCTTACAAGATCCTCAGGAATAGCGGCGCTACAGAAAACTATACCATTGAATTTTATGTGACTGCCTCTTGGTTTAGTGGCCGTATGCTCGACTTCTAAGCATGGGGTCCTGGGTTCGATTCCCGGGTAGAGCACTGTGCTATTGGGATTTTTAATTAGCATTATCTCAGTAGCAGCCCGGAGTCCAGATTTATGCAAATACATATTTATGATGGCGGTGTACTGAGGTACACGTCTGCACAACCCATCGGAGTAATACAGGCTTGATGTTATGTTATGTGAATGTTATATAAAAGCCAGAAAACTAAACAAAATCTCTATAAATACTGTCTCTCTTTATTGCATGCTTCCGTGATTTTACAGCTGCTCAATCTGAAAATTTCCATTCATTGAATTGATTGGTGTACCTACAGTCGCCGTGATTACATGAACAGCCGGATGGTACAACAGTCAACTACCAACTGACATTGCACGCATTGACCCAGTGATTGTTATGTTTGCATTTTACATTGTAACAAATAATTTTACCGTGGCAGCAGTTACGGAGCAATTGAAACAATAGACCTGATTGATTGGCGACGATGATTAGGTCAAGGTGACCATACGTAACCACACAACGAAGGTTCTGAAATACTTGTATTAAATCAAAGTCATCTTCAGAAGAAAGTAGGTAACAGGCAACCGCCTAGATAGGGATACAAAGTCTCACCAAAGTATTTAAATTATGTTAAGTCGTGTTAAAACACACACAGGCATGACGGCCTGTGACGTTCGTCGCCACTTTGTTCAATCAAACGATGTACCAGCACTGACCACGCTTATTAGTGCCAGTTAAGAGAGTCATGGGATGTCATGCAAACTTTGCTAATAATGTGCGATGCTGGTCGATAAATTGCAAATCAATAGGGTATGATTGATTCTTGTTGCGTATTCAACTGCGATATCATTATTGGATGCAAAGTGTATTCTTATGTAGTATATGCTCAGAAACCCAAGCCAAGCCAAGCGAATACAATATCTAGCCTAATGTAATATAATTTTCATATTTACCTAGTCTTGCCATAAATATTGTTAAGAAGTAATATTTATTATAACTTTTACAGTGTTTTTGTTTAATACATAAATATAAAACAATTTAAAATATAAAAAGCTTATTCGAAGTGGTCTCCATTGGCTGCAATACAGTGCCTTAAACGTTGAGGCCAGTTATCAATAGAAGTACGCACTCTTTCCATGGGAAAATTCTTCACTGCCAATCGTATGGATTGTTTTAGGGACTCCAAATTATCATGGCGTTTAGAGCAAGCCATACTCTCTAAAACTGACCATAAATCATAAACCAGCAGATTAAGATCGGGTCTAGACGACGGCCAGACTTCAGCTCTGATGAAGTCCGAAACGGTCACTTCCAACCAAGACTGCGTGGACCGAGCTTTATGACCCGGCGCCTAGTCTTGTTGGAAGGACCATACTTGGTTATTGAACATGGTGTTGTTAAGGGGCTTGACTACCTTCGCAAGAATGGTATTTTGATACACTTGTGCCGATGTTTTGATACCTTTTTGACAAAAATATGGCTTACTCACTCCTTCATAGCTAGCCCACGTTTCACTCTGTCGACTAATTGGGAAGCTTCCTTAAAGCTTTGAGCATAAATACGGTCATTTTGTTCGTAAAAATGTAGCTCAATTGTATATTTTTTCTCATCCGCAAACAAAAATTTTCTGTAAACTCCCTTTGCGTACCTTTGCGTTCAGTAGTCGTTTCGATTTTACCACCCTATTCTTTTTAAAATTATCAGTTAAAAAATGACCAGTGCGTCTCTTATAGGCTGCAAGCCCTAAGTCATCTTTTAAAATACGCGACATGGTTCTGGGTGCTATCTTCATCTCCCGAGATAAAATCTTTTGCTTTCGGACATTCATTCCCTTACTGCTTTGACCACCTTTTTCGTACGAACACTACGTGGACGGCCAGATCTTTTTCTGTCTCAAAGAGAGGAGGTCTAATTGTACCTATTAATAGCCCGGTACACAAACATTTGACCAATACCAAGCGTATGGAGATTTTTAAAAATTGCATTTGGCTCCATTACAACTTTGTGTAATGCAATCACAGCGATTCGGTTCTCTTTATCACGCACTCCATTTTAATATCGCAAAAAATTGTACAATGTATTGGCGGCAAAATTAGAAAACTCAATGAACAATCGTATAAAAATGACAGATTTCTAATTCAAATGAATCTTTCTTATTTTTAACTGTAACAGTATGTATAGCCAGACTAAGTATTTATAGTTAGTCAATCTTTTTTTCCCAAGTACATGTTGGGGTCGGCTTCCAGTCTAACCGAATGCAGCTGAATACAAAATACTAATTACTGTAAAATACTGATTTTACATGGAGCGACAGTCTATCTGACCTTCACAACCCAGTTACTAGGCAACACGATACCCGTTGGTAAGACTGGTTGTTAGAATTTCGGGCTTCTGACTACCCGTAACGTACAACCCGGGTCGAACTACCAACATATCTTTTCACCTTCTCTATCAAGTCCATAAAAAGGTGGTCAAAAGAGATCGCTTTTAGCGATAAGGCCGCACAATGTTGTTACATTGGGCGGCCTTACTTATTATATTCAATTATTATCTATTCTACCAGCTACGTACGTTTTATGTGCAATAACATAATTTTCAGTATGTACGTATTTGCTACAGTCGATTTTTTATTGATAAGCGTGTAAAGCACATATTTCCTACCTTTGGATCAGAAAATCCTGTTGAGATGCAAAGAGTTTCCCCTTAGTGATCTTACCAGGTGCACTGCATTCGCCAGTTGCCAATTCCTTGCTTCAAGCCCGACGGCCCAAAATACGAAGTGGAAAATATACTTACGAAGTGGTTGCAAGAGTTATCAAATAACGAAACTAAAGACCTAATCAAAATAATTTCATGACTTCGATCTATACTGTTTTCACAAAATAATTTGGTTTGTACTCTGTACATATATAAGTACTTGCACGGTTGTTGTTTATTAGTTGCCGGTCACTGCAATTTCGGGGAACATTGTTTTAATATATAGGTAATCTTTAATTTAATACCTATTATATATACATTTAATACTTATTATTTTAATGTATAATCTGTCATTGATACTGTTATAATAATGTTTCATGGTTTTTAATGTTTAATTGAAAATCTAGTTAACACTTGGTTTTATTGTAATAATTGCATTAATTAATTAATTAATTATTATTATTAGCAAATCAACTATTTATTTCTAAGTATTTAATATTTATTCAAATATTCAGAGCTTCGACAATGTGTAAGCTGTGGTTACCTGTAATTGAGTGTGCATTACAGGATAGTGTATACTGCATAAGTTTTAATTGTAATGTATTTCTCGTTGATGATCCTTCAAATAAATAAATAACATTGGCTTAAGACACAGGCTTCTTGCCTAGTTTAGGAGTCAAACGTTCGACTTCCAACTGTGCCACTATTGTACAACTTAATTATAAGTCTCTGCCCTGTACTGTTTGGTTTTTGTGTACAATTTTTTTTTTTTACTATTTGATATTATTTTATGTCTCTAGTATCTAATATTAGGTACATATGCATACATACATAGATAACAGCATCATAATTGGAAGTAGTAACAGTACCTACGTAGCAGTACTACATGTATTATGATGTACCCTAAGGCCAGCAGCAATCCGCGGTTCCTAGTACATAGAATTGGTCATTGATATACTTACAGAAAACTGACTTAGGTACGCTACGTCGTGATCATATTTATAAAGCGTTTAATAGGAATAATACATACTTCTTTTCTTCCTTCCTCATTAGTACGAGTACTCAGGTTATAACGTAGGTACATACTGATGACTCTTGCGTACACGTACATGCGTCCTTCAGTATTTACGTATTTATAGGAACATCATTTTTCATTTACCTTACAATTTACTTTGAACGGCACGGTTGGCTGAGCGATTGACTGCTGCGCCGCGTCTCGTGTGTTCGATTCCCGCATGGTACAAATATTTGTTTGGCCTACAGGTAGTTGTTCCGGGTCTGGCTGTTTGTGTATGTGAGTTTGAATGTTACTAAAACCACCCACAATACAGGAGAAATTCCTAGTGTAGGGCAATGTTTTTATAAAAAAAAAATGTGTTCGCCCGACCGAATTTCGGTCACGGCGGTCAATCTCAAACTCTCTCTTCCCTCATTCTCATCGACACAACCAGGAAGAGACCAGACTCAGCTGGATGATGACACACAAAACAACACTGCTCGACCTGGGAATCGATCTGAGGACATCACTCTCCACAGTCGCACTGCGGTCACGAGACCATCGCGGCATTAAGCAGCAGTATCTACTTTAACAATAAAAACTGCCAGAAAACCGCAAAAGGCACCTAAGACCTACCTATGACCACCTTCCTCACTTAAACACTATAACTTATAACAGTTTTCACTATCACTAGGAAACACCTAAAGATGTATTTTACTTGTACTATTAGAATTTTAACTGCCGACGGTGAGCCGAGCGTTGCAAGATCATACAGTGTTAGTGAAATGGTATTTTCTCATATTACTAATAGACTGTAAACCGTGGTTTTTAGTACCATTTAACTATGTATTTCCTATTTATTATAATGTAATTAGTTGTAGCAATAAATCAAATATTGTTAGAAAGTGAAATGGTTATATAAGTTCCAAATTCACTGATTTCGTTGCCAATTATCTTGTTCAAAGTTTAAACTTAATTTAGGTTATTTCCATCTTTTTCTGTCTTGCAAAACAAGAAAGGGACATACACTTATCAGAGCTGTCAGTTTTAGTTAAACCAAAGCATTAATAGAAACATCCTTGACATTTCAATTGCATCGACTTAAAACATGGCGAGTACAATGTTCAAAGCGAATACAATATAGAAAAAATATAAAAAATATAGTTCTTATTTGTCATCTTTAGTAAACGTCTCTTATTAACTGCCGGCAAATAAGAGGGATGTTATAATAGTAATAATAAATAATTAATTATTAATTATAAGTAACTATAACTCATATAGGGCTGGTAACCACATTTTTTTCTTTTTTTTTAAAAACCTTGCCCCACACTAGGAATTTCTACTGTATCGTGGGTGCGTTTACAAACATTTAAACTCACATACACAAACAGCCAGACCCGGAACAACTACCTGTAGGTCATACAAATATTTGTTCCGTGCGGGGATCGAACCCACAACACGCGGCGCAGCAGCCGATGTCTCAACCACTGCGCCAACCGTGTCGTCGAACTTTACTTAAGACTATGTTAATATTATATTTCCTTAATTAAAAAACAAGTTAAGTATCACTGCTACAGAGTTCCAGCCAAAATTGCCGAAATAGCGAAGCAACGATTCACAACCGAACAGTCTAGCCTATCAGCAATCATGCCTAGGATGCTATTGGAGCTGGCCCTAAACCTATTTTTCTGTCGTTTTGGATGCGGTTTTTCTGTCTGAAAGTAGACTTAATCGAGATAGTTCTTAAGTATAATATATGAAGATCTTTTCAGCCGTTGGAAGATCATCAACTCATTTCCTACTTCACAAGAGGGCTTTACTAACTTCCACAGGTCCGATTGATTTGAATGTTGGTGTTTTCTTCAAGACATGGTAACCTTGAACTGATGCTGTAGTATTAAGTATTCTGAGGGATACCCCACAGCAACATATAGCAGATATAGGTACCGTGTTTGTGCTCATTATAATTGTCTCAATGAGTGGGTATTAAGTAGATAGATGATGATCGAAACCCCGCTAATAATTATTCACTAATACTAGCAGTAATGAAAGTATACTGTTGTAAAAAGGGTACCTGCTTTTCACTTCCTATTCATTTTAATTACTTAGCGGCCCCCGACCTGACGCCGCTTGTATCAACACATTACAATTTAACCACCTACATAGCGCAACTGCTAAGCGTGAGGTCCTGGGTTCGATTCCCAGGTAGGGCAGAGTTATTGGTATTCCTATACATATTTTCTCATTATCAGCCCGGAGTCTGGATTTGTGCCCGAATGATGTCAATAGGCTCGCCCCCTATTACATGGGACTTAAACATAACTGACTAAAGGTGGGTGTTACTATGCAAAACCCTTCAGGGAATACAAGCCCGATGTTATGTTGTTTTTATACTATTTCTTTACTTTTATGACAAGACATTTTTTGTGTCGGTGTTTTCAATTTTTCAGTAGAACTGTATGTCAGTAAGAGATCTCAGTTCTCTATTTTTACGGACAGTGGTGGCAATGTTGGTCTTCCCATTTATGTCTTTACTAAGATAATCTATTTACAGTTAAAGTTCAATACTGAGTTGGACTATGTAACTCGACTAATAAATGAGAATCAGGGTTTTTTGAGCTCTGATAGTTTATTATTTAGGATTAACTCGGGACAGCAATCAAGGTCCGTCCGAGGGAACAAAGGCAGGCCGTGGGAGCATCAGAAAAAGGCTCAGATCAGGAAAGATATGTTCAATATCGTTAAACAATAAATAGTAACGGTCAATTTTTGCCGTATCATTTAAAATAGTACCTCAAGTAACGACCTCTGTGGCGCGGCGGGCGAATTTCCGCCTGCGACGCAATAGGTTGCGGGTTCGATTCCCGCCCTGGGACAAATGTTTGTACGATCTACAAATATTTGTTCTGGGTGTTCTGGGTATTTTCCTATGTATAGTAAAAAAAATATATCTATCTATGTAATGTATTGTATTAAGTATATCAGTCATCTAGTACCCATAACACAAGCTCTGCTTAGCTTCGGGCTAGATGATGCTGTGTGGATTGTCCAGCATTATTTATTTATTTAAGTATTTTTTAATATTGTTTCAGGGATTCATTTAAATAGCGCAGAATATTGATTATGGTTAATTATGGTAAAAGTGGTAAAAAACCCAAAGTCATGAAAAATAACATTCGTGGCGCATCAGAAACACATTTTCTGCACAAACAATTGATCTCAGTCATTAATCTATCTGGCAGATTTCATTAGGAACGGATTAATACCACATAGACCTACATGGTTGTACACAATTGATTTTGTATTCTTGCCATAGACCTATTTGTTTGGTCCCGGCGGCGGGGGAAAGGGTCTGTCTGACTGTTACTTGCCAAAAATCACCACGGGTTTCCCTTGAACTGTTACGCCGGGGGCTGCGAGTCCTAAGTGACTTTCGCTACCCCGGACTGGTGCCTGCTTTCTGAAGGCATCGTCCCATAGAGAGACAAAGGTGTTATCTCCCCTCGTTACGTCTTGGAGACGCCGCCGTCGGCCCTGGACCTGTTTACGGGGGCTGGGCTCTCATCCAGTAGTAGTATAATGCCCTAGTATGATCCACCCTACTGCAGGAACCTACCAGGGCACCTACTGCGGGATAGGAGATCATTCGTAATCTCCTTCTCTCTTTCCTCAGCTTTCTTCTGCGATATTACTGTTTCGCAGAAGGACATCACCGTGTCCTCCAAACAATGGACGCAGAATGGTACTGAGCGTCCGGCATCCTGCTTATGCAATACAGGTACTGTCTAAAGCAACCGTGGCTTGACAGTACCAGCGTAGAGTATACACTCCAAGCTAGTACTGGCAACTCATAATGGGTGGATCAAGAGCAAGGTTATGTTAATGGTTACGAACTACTAATTAACTAATTGATTTTAAGCTAGTTTAACCTCAAATGTTTTAAAACATCATCATGATGATGATGTTTGTTTTGTTTTGTCTAACCTTTTCCCAACTACATATGTTGGGGTCAGCCTCTAGTCTAACCGGAAGAGGCTGAACACCCGTATTATACATGAAGTGGCTGCCTATCAGACGTCCACAACCCAGTTAATGGGTAACACAATACCTCTTGGTTAGACTGGTTGTCAGACTTTTGGGCTTCTGTAACGACGTTCATAGATCTTTAAATGACAGCTGGGACCAACGGCACCATTTAAAACCAATATTAACAATATTTTAATATATATTGTATATTAGGTTCACTAACCGTCTGTAGAGGCATTTTTATTCTGCAGGCGCATTTTTTGTAAAACTCTGTGGTTATCTTTTTATACCCTGGATGTCGCTAAACGGGTACCTAATTTTGATTTCAGAATAAATTGCAATTTTAAACCAAATTTGTTGTTTTTATATTGTTTGTACAATAATAAGGATGTTAAGGAATATTATAAACTTACCATTCATATTAGAATTGCATAGCATGACGCTGGAGATAAAACACATGCTGCATGTTTTCCGGTAGGCGCTTTGTAGAAAAGTGGTACGTGAAAAATGGTACCGATAAACTTACATATTACGAGTATCTCGAGAGCCTCGTGGCTAAATAAATGTAGCCACATGGGTCCATTGAAAGTTAAGCTTATTTGTAGTGGTCGGTCCGTGGATGGGTGTCCCTCCATTAGATATCGAGGTTATTGTAAAAGCACGCTATGGCGTTGGTTTCAACAGTCATTTGTAGATCTTTGACAGTCGTTATGGGCAGTCAGAATGCCTGTCTATCAGCCAATGCACCAAATTACTCAGTAACTGGAATATAAACATTCAATGTAGACATACTGAGTAATACCCTTTTAACCTTTATCCAGAGTAAACTTCTAGGTTTGATAGACAGTCGCACCATGTAAAATGCTGGTATTCAGCTGCATCAGGTAAGACTGGAAGCCAACTACAACCTATTTGGTTAAAAGCCAGGCTGATGATGATATTACCATATCTCACCTAACAAAATAAGCGTAATAAGCTGCAGAATTCATTTTTACTTAGAAAATGGATTCCGGTCTGCCGAACTGTTACCTAACCTTAAAAATATTTACAGTAATATATGGCTATATGCCTGGTATCATATAAGTATGAAGAGAGAGTATGAGATATCTAAGGCACCGAACCCCGCCTCAAAGTGAATAATTCTATGAGTCACAATATTTGGGCGAAAGATAATAATAGGAGTTATGGTAATCTTATTTTAATAATATCTACATAATAATACAATTACATATTTCAAATTTAAATAAATAACGTGTTATTTATATCAGTGACTCTACTCATTTGTGATTATAATATTTATGTGTGGTTTGCAGTCTTTGTGAGGTTCACGAGGTTAGTAATAAAAAATATTTTTCTATCAATTATTTACAAAAATATTGGGATGTTGCGTTTATAATTACATAAAAGTATTAAAGGAAATGTATGATATTTTCTTTTTCTACTTCTTATTCAGTAACGTTGCCCCACACACCACACAAATCGTTATAAATGTATTCGAGCAGCTGGCATGTTCTAGATAGGCGAACCATAGTACAATGGTCTCCAAGAAGGTTTCATTTCAATAATTCACCTTGCCTGGTGAAGCTTTTCAAATAAAGTTTTGCGTATGTTTCGTGAATAATAAATAGATTTTACTTCAATATCTATGCTATGACTAGTTTAGTTCTTGTAAAGAAACGTTGCCCCACACTTGTAATTTATCCTGTGTCGTGGGTGCTATTACAAACGTTTAAACTCACATACATCAACACACCAACAGCCAGACCCGGACCAACTACCTGTAGGCCTTACACATATTAGTTCCGGGCGGGGATAGAAACCGCAACACCTAGCGCAGCAGCTAATCGTCCAGCCACTGCGTCAAGCGTTTGGTATGATATAGGTTGGAGCTCTACTTTTCAGAATTAAGTTAGAAAGCATCGCACATAAAAGCACACACCGTTGCTTTTCTAGCCGACGGAAGACGACAAACTATAGTTCTAGTGCATGCTAGCTAGACAATGAGTATAAGAACTTAAGGTATGTACTTTCTTATTTTACAAAACAAGATAGCAAGCTACAACTAGTTTTTTTGTATTGTATTTTAATTTTATCATGTTTTTCCTATTTCCTAATATACATATATTGGACCCGGGAAGCATTGCAAGCATTAAATCTAACATATAAGGTAGCTAGAAATCTCTTCTTCCAAATAATGATAAATCTAGCCTGTGGACTGAGGTGGACCTTTGCTTTTTTCTAGAGTACCTCTTCTAAATCTCAAGATTAGACATTTTCTAAGGAGTGTTTGGTCTACTATCTTCAAAACACAACCTATCCAGTATCACTGAACATTTTTCGAGGGCTCCGAAGAAGTCAATCACCGCATTTAGTGGAAATTTGGTAACCAAAGGAAGGAGAGAAGAAAAGGAAAAATGGTACACCCACAAAAAAAGATTTAAAAGAATCCTGAGCTCAGTGCAAATATGACAGGGATGGATGTGATTATTATCAAAAATCTGGACACCGTACTCCGAACCTTAGCATCCAGTAACGATATTAACATTTCAATCTTTCGCACTAGATACTAGAAACTTTTAGATAAATCTTTATCCGTGGTATTACATGCCCGCCACTGTGCACATTATTCTTGTGCACCAAACAGATGTCACACAATCTGCTCTACTGCCATTTGGGCAACATTTTGAAGAAGGTCAGGAAGCTCACAATTAACACCTTAACTGCCAAACAACGAGACACAATAGAAAATGTATTGTTTGTCGGTCATTTGGCGTTCAACGTGTTAAGATTGCAGTAGATTTCGAGAACATACTTGTAATACATGTAAGCGGTTACGTGTTGCCACGAATAAAAAATATTTCTATCACACTTGTTCCTTTAATAAACAGCCTAAGAGAGGTTCCCAAAAAAGAACAGGTAGTCGGCCTCCTGAACTATTAATAGCCCCTACTTTAAATCCAGTTCAAACTCCTTATAGACCCTATGTTATCATGCAGCTGCAGGACTATACTGCTGAAGATTCACGTGAAGAAGAAGAAATAAGCGCTGACGAGAATTTTAGAGTGAAATATAAAATAGTCTTTGAATAGACTCCGGATGCAGGTTGGCCGTAGCAAGGAAAACCTGATCAGGTAGAGATTCAAAGATGACTCTGCCCTGAAGTGTAAATGTGGTGTTTCCCCACAAACGACGGGACCTGCCTGTACAAGTAGACAGCGAGGATGATCTGCCTGTACTGTTGCGTGCACTTCACAGGAGCTGATGGTCGCTTCTGAAAACGCCAAACTCGTCGCCGAATTCTGGGCTGACTCCATTTAAATTGTCATGGACACGCTAGGAAGAACAAGAATAGAGCATAATTATATGTTTATTTTCAACACTATGTACGAGTACAAACGTAGGATTCATTGGTTTAGTGGTCGTTAAGGCGACTGCTAAGCAAGAGATCCTTGGTTCGATTCCCTGGTCAAGCAATATGTTATTGAGATTTTTTATTAGGAATTTCTCAGTAGCAGCCCGGAGTCTGGTTATAAACCCAGTTGATGGCAATATGTTAACCCTCTATTACATGGGACTTAAAAACATAACTGGTGAAATGTGGGGCTACTGTGCAAATGTACAAATTAGAATGATCAAAAATATGGGGTGTTATCGCTAATTTCTACGTGCTAGATCTTTTTGTGACTACCTTCTATGTGCCTGACTATTAGCCGTGATCTGTCAACATGCAGATTGATCATGGTTGTTGGTTTTTGTGTTTTATTTACATAATAAATTGTTATTTTAAGTACGAAAGACTTTTACATAGTCTACAACCACCACTCCAAAATGGGTCCCATTACACCAAAACTAAATTAGGTACTTGTAACAGGTTATAAAAAAAGCTGATGGGAACCGAAAATCGTTATAAATGTGTTCGACCAGCTGGCATATTCTAGATAGGCGAACCATAGTGCAATGGTCTCCAAGAAAGTTTCATTTCAATAATTCACCTTGCCTGTTGAAGCTTTTCAAATAAGTTTTTGCGTATTTTTCGTAAATAATAAATAGATTTTATTTCAATATCTTTGTTATGACTAGTTTATATCTGGTGCATTTCTGCAGAAAATGGTTCTTCACTATTTTCGCGTAAGACCTTTCGTACAGTATTACTAAAGCATAAATAAAGATAACCCCGGTAATAAAAATTCACTAAAATTTATCTTTCTGGTTTGCCTATAATTTGTCTTATTTTTCTGGTTTGCCTATAATTTGTCTTATTTTTCTGGGCGTTGCGCAGGCCGATTACAAAAAAAAAACAATTTCAAAATATTTGAGTCTTAAATTTCGAAACACCTAAATAAAAAATATATTTACGCTTGTCAATTGTTTTAAATAACGCTTAACATAACTAAAAGCACCATTAGAGCTGTGTGGCTTTATAATAAGTACTATAAACTTAATTTATATTACTTATTATAAAGCTATCCTATCTATCTACTAATCTAAATTTACCATTTCAAAAATCTTACTAGTGATCTGACAACTGATCCATCAGTTTCAGCGATGGATGGCGTAGTCTTCAAGCAAGATAATGCATGTAAGTTGAAATTATTTTATTATATTAATCAATTCTGTACAATATCGGCAGTCAGTACCTTAGTACAATGGCACAACTGAGGAAAGACGATTTACCATAAATGAGGTCCAATATTTGTTTGAACGAAGTACAGCGATTTGGTGATAAGTCCTACAACAACATAACATTACGCCTGGATTCGCTGAAAGGATAGACAGAGGTGAAGTATGTAAACCCACATCAGTTACGTTTAAGTCCCGTGTAGATCTCTACATGATGTGGGTGTCTGTACCTATCTAGGTAAGGAGCGATCCTATGGTCCTCAACTGAGCACAACTAAGACTACGCTCTGAATCGAATTTAGTCTCTGGGCTGTTACTGAGAAATCCTAATGGAAAACCACACTTTTCTGGATTTGGGTATTGAATTCAAGACTTTATCGGATTGAAAATCCACGCTACAGAAAAACCCCGGCACGACGCCATGCCGCATTTTCACAGAAACATTATTATCTTTACTTCACTGATTAGGCCATTTAAAGGATTACATTCCTTAACGACGCGTACATTTACTTTTGTTGGATAATATTAATATTCGACTGCAATGCTTATTTTGACTGGTGACCATTTTTGACAGAGTATTTAACAGGATAAAAAAAATTAAAAGCATTATTTTTAGGGTACTTTGTCTGTCCGTTTGTCGATCAGCCGGTATGTCACATCTGCTTATTTAAGGAACTACTTGAAATTTAGAACATTTCTAAATAACGCATACCCAACTGTATTGCCGATTCATAAGTTCAAGATGGTTCTTGAACTATGAAATGGTTACGCTTGGAGTCTCTTTAAGGGATCGAATCCGGAATGAATTGATGCCGGTGAATTGGTTGAAATAAGCTCACAGAAGAGGCCAAGCTGAAGTGTATAATATTAAAGTGATTCTGAAACATTTCTCCTACATTCGTTTCGCTGTTGAACGGTTTGAAAAAAATTTCATCGATAGAACCTTTCACCGGTGAACGATTCGCCGACCCAACTGTTCATCTGCCCCTGGGGTATAAACATAGGTATTCGACATGTAGACCTTAATCGCTTCTAAAGTTACGACCGCAAAAACAACTTTGTTTTCATCAAATTTATTCATGAATGTACAAGGATCGCTTTACTGTACCCTGTCCAATAAGCACTTGGCGGGTTTATTTTACCGCACGCCAGCCATTAAAATGACTGACAAAAGTGGTCACGGTGCTCATATCTACTCCATGCTCAGCGGTCACTCTTTCGATCAGCGCCACAGTCTACTAAAATTTAAATTACTTAAGCAAAAGCAAAAAGTCGACCCCTAAGTAGTTGGGAAAATGATGATGATTTAATAAACGAAAGAAATAAAAATGTTGACCTTCACAGGAACGAAGAAAAACAAAGATTATTGAAAGATTTTTTATGTTTAACTAAACCAACGACCAACGTATGGAGTTAAACTTAAGTTTTTGTTCATTGTAGTAGTCAGCAAGACGTCGAAATTTACGTCGAAACTACCTTAGGTTTCAATTTTCATCCCGATTTTGATCAGTGATTGCGACTCCGAGAACCATAAAAATGACACCCAAGACGAGTTTTAGTAAATTACATCGGCTATCTTGGATTTTGTTTTTGACCCAATAATCTTTACTAACCGCCCCGTGAACCACGGAACTGACACCCATGATGAAAAGTTAACCAATTCCGACGACGCCATCTTGAATTTCTATTTATATTTATATTGGCGACCCCGGAAACCAAGAAAATTACACCCTTGACTAAAAGTAAGCAATTGATGAGATCGGTTGGTCAGTCTGTTGGTCGGTCGGCAGCTCATACGGAGAAGCAACGGAGTGTAAAATTTTACGTACAGTCAGGCAAGACGCAAACGATCGCCGTGACGAGGTGCGCCAATAGATGTTTCACATCAAAAACAAAATATAAAAAGGATCGTGACAAACATACAGACGAACGGACAACACAGTGATCCTGTAAGGGTTCTTCCTTTTGAGGAACGGAACCCTAAAAACCCAAAAACTGTCTAATCACTTCCGAACAGGGTTTAAGTTACAATAAACATTTTGCTTTACTTTGTATTGACATCCGAAAAATCATCAAATCAGAATCAAGTTGTACTCCCCTAGAAAGTTTCTGGTTATCCTACTTTCTAAGTGTCATAGTTAGTTTTATGTACAGAGTTCACCGATACCTTTGCTTGGGGTCGTTATAACCTTAAGATCTGCGCGTATGCTTATAGTAGTCATCCTGCCTGACCGAATTTCAGAAGAGAGAGACTAATAATAAACAGTACAATATAGTTTACTTGTATTTGAGTAGGTACGACTTTTAATAATATAATATAATATCAATGATCTGAATCTTCTGAACTTCAAGTCAAAGGAAAGCTTGTATAAAACCTTAAACCATAGGAACCGAGATTGTCACATTATTTAAAAAAACGGAGCCTTTTTGTATGTCGGCGGATCAACATTCAGCTTTAATGTCTTCGAAACAACCAAACTAGTCGCAGTAACTACATTTTGACACCACGACCAAATAGGTTAGGTAAAGCTAGAGCTGTGATCAACAACTCCAGAGCCGAGCAAGCGAAGCGACTGGTGTCTAAACAGCGCAGCCGGTCAGCGCTGCATCAGAGTTGAACGCAGTGACTAGATTTTGCAGATGGGTAAGGTCAAGTTAAAACTGTGACTCTCGTGCTCGACCACTGGCTTGGGAGGAGGCATGGCTGCCTGTCGTTTCGGGTGCTCAGGTGCGCCCGGGACATGGTTGCTTCGGGAAGTACCTGTGTCGCATAAACAGGAAAATGGACGCCCGGTGTCAACACAGCGTCGACTACCGGGAGCACACCGCGCAAGCTAGCAGAGTGTACCGCGTGGGAGGAGCCTTGCCGTGTCATCAATGGTTGGCAGTGAGGACGCCTGGGACACGATACCGTCTTCTGCGAGACGGCTATCTCGCAGAAGAAGCCTGCGGAGCTGGAGAGGGAGATTTCTTCCTCTCACCTGACCCGCAGCTCCGTGGACAACGCCCCCTATATGGAATAGGGGCGACAGACTTGGGACGTAGGTCGCCCCCCATACATGTGTTCCACGTGCGCCCCTAATAACCCGACGACACGGTTGGCGCAGTGGTTGAGCCATCGGCTGCTGCGCCGCGTGTTGTGGGTTCGATCCCCGCACGGAACAAATATTTGTTTGACCTATAGGTAGTTTTTCCGGGTCTGGCTGTTTGTGTATGTGAGTTTAAATGTTTGTAAACGCACCCACGATACAGGAGAAATTCCTGGTGTGGAGCAACGTTTTTTCAAAAAAACCCGTCACTCCCCCCTTGACCTGAGGAGGCCCGCAGAGGCGGCCTGGCACCAGCCGGGGGTTGTGGAAGGGGGATTGAGAGTGTGAAATGGAAAACCGAGTTGATTTTTAATCAGTAATAGTCTGACAGACCTCTCCCTCCCTCAACCCTGCCGAAGTCGAGAGCTATATAGCAGTTGTAGTTAGTTAAATTATTTTACATTCCGGCCGACTGTTGATCAGCAGTAATATAAAACGGCTCCGATTTTTAAAACGACCGCAACGTAATTTGACGACTTCTAGTATTTCGCTGCGACACATAAAGTATTTGTACGGTCAAGTGCAGTGCAGCTCACATCAGTATTACCTACAGTATATTTTACTTTTCATTCTATAGTTTAACCATTCCTTATCAAAAGTAGTGTTACACGTACAAGAAAATCGTTGTAAACGCTAAATAGAGACCAGCCAGAAGTTTCAGTTACAGTTTCGGCAAAAAAGTGGCAGAATATTTATTTGGCTGGAGCAAAGTTAGCGTACTTGAGTAGACGGTTTTAATAGATAACTAAAGTCTGACTCTCTCGTTGGTCTATGAGTCGATTCATTGGTGGGTTCGATCTCCAAGCCGGTAAAGTGTTATTAGGAATAAAATGGTTATGGTTACTGGAAATTACCTATATTTATAGGGGTTCTCAGTACTCGGAAACAAGATTATTTTATACAGCCGTAAGCTCGCTGGATTATTTTTAAATATTTTTAGCCGAGTCTAAAAAACCAGGGGGACACTCTTATACTCTTTCATGTAAGTATGCTGTTATTGTACACTTTTATTAGACCGATTTCTCTGAGACCTATCTTTTCATTTAGTAGAGGATGCCTGCGCGGTACCTACTTTTTAACTTTGGTTAAGTTCTTTTTATTTTCATTCTTTAGTAGGTTAGGTTTCGTGGTGATGGCAAAAACATGTACATAATAAAAGCTATCTAAGTAAAGAAACCAAGCCAATAGTTTGGTTCGATTTTTCACAATTGCTTTTTTTAAATAAAATAAATAATTTTAAATTTGGCCAGTTTTTCTACAACGCCTATGCGATAGGAGATGCGCCGAATTTTCTTTTACGGTCTCGGCTGAAATTATGTAGGTAGCGATCTCATAGTAACGATAACTTATTCAAAGTGAACCTATTAATATGTGATATGAAGAAAAACCGCGTGTAGCTAGTGAAAGCCGCGCCGAGGCACCTGGGCCCTGCGTGCGCGCATCGACCTGTTCGTCGAACGTGCTGATAACCGCCGTAAGTACTTCCAACTCGAAAGTGATTTAGATATTGTCTCTCTTAGACATAAATAAGTCTGTTGTGTGGCTGTGTGTGTGTGGTCTGAGTATATTGGCATTAGGAAAACCAAAGTGCCTTTAAATTAAAGTTGTTCAATTAGATTTCCGCAGGTAATTAATTTTTTTGTTATCAGTTGACAATAAAATCCGAAGTATTATTGCAGTTCAGTGCCGACTCAACATATTTCAGTGATAAAAGTATTTAAAAAAAAAACCGAAATATAATACCTACTTGAAAAAATGTATTCATTGGCCTCACGTTTAAAACAAAAGCAAAACTGGTTGTCACTCACTCACGATAACATCGATAATAGACTTCAATTGTAGAATAAATGATTTGGAAACGGAAACTACTAAACTAGCCCTCGTTATCAGTAGCGCAAGAACCTAATCACTTTCATTGCAACCCCGCGAAGGAGGTCGCAGGCCGCACGCTATCACACACGCAGTCCGTCGCGCGCATTGGGTGCGCGCAGGCGTGCGCCATGACAGTCCCACGCCGGCTCCGAGACGAGCCCGCGCCGTGACCGAGGCAGGCTAGCACACGCGACCCCCGGCAGCAGCCGGGAATGGAGGCCTGCTGCGCGATCACAGCTGCCGAGGACCTTGTGGGCGACCAGGTACGGCGCTCGTGATCCAGTGACTGAGTGTTACCGTAGTTCCTAGTGCTCCTCTGATACGAGATAACTTGTGCCGCTCCGTCCTGCTCCGTATGCGATCCGATTTGGTTTGTAGAGACACTCTTAAAACAACGATTGCTTTCGTTCGTGGCTGTTTTTATTACAAATGTTGTGCGGAAAAGGTTACTTTCGGAAATCCCATTATTGAGCGATATCCCGAAATACTGAAGGATACTAGTATGATCCGTTCGACGCATATTTTTTTTTTTAATTCGAAAAGACCTTTTAGTAACTTATTAAACATTGCTAAATCCAGTGCTTTAACAATTTCGTATAGCAGTGATTAAATGAACAAAAATTAAAGACTATATCTGAGCCGTCGCGCGCTTGCGCCGATTTCCATTTCACCTTCATTAATTTTATTTCAATAGTACATTTCATATTTATTCGTATAATATGTATACTGTGTAGATACTCCATTATATAGGCGCGTACCCGACGGATACTTGATTACAAAGAAATGCATGATTTGTCTTTTATTCATAAATAAATAATTTCAAATAAAATGCCCATTGTAGGCATTCAAGGCGCATGTTACATAATCCAAGTTCACATTACAATACATACTTTAGAATATAACAGTCATAAAATCATTAAAACGTATTAAGACTATTATCACTGAGGCAAAACGCACAAAATGTGATAAATATTATTGTACTTAGGTACTTTTATGTTGTATTGTCACACATAACAAATTGTTTACAAATCAGAATTATTTTATAAATTATTACAGGTTCTCATATGCATACGAAGCGTTCTTTAACGCCGCACTCTACACGTTAATAAATAAGACGACATTATTAAATATAATCTTAAAGTAAACTAGAAAGTAAATTCTGAATCTCTCTCATACAAAGAACCATTCAAAAAAAAAAAAAAAAAAACGTTAAAATAAATAGTTTAGCATTAATACTTACATATATATATTTGAATACCAATTAGGACATGCGTACGGTAATTATTTAATCGGTATTACGTTAGTTTTGTATTTTACACGGAGACACAATAGTTCCAAAGGCCTGCTTACAAAAGACATCAACGCCGACCGACGCCGACGGCAACGTGTTTCAGAGCAACATCGCTTTTCCTTTCAACTTACATTATTTTAAACGATTAAAACCATACGTGCTCACTGCTTATAATACAAATAGATACATTAAAACTAAACAAAAATTGAATTTGTTAAAACGTGTAATTTACGATTTATCGCAGGAAAAACATAGACTAATCACGAATATGTTTTAGTAGTTAATGATTTAACAATTTATCTTAATTATACTAGGTATTTTAGCAAACAATTTTCGCGTGCCGCTCTTAGAATCATGTCTATTTATATTGAATGCCATAATTCTGCAGGCATGCAGTAAACTACTACAATTATTAGCAGTACTTAAAGCTGAGTTACATTTGTCAAAATAGAGCTTATAACTTATTAAGTTTAGACAATACAACGATTTATTAGTCACCAATCAAAATAAACATAGAATGACACGTTCAAGTTACCTTTTGAATGTATAGAAGAATGCCTCTTGGTACCCAAACCAACAAAAGATAACCAATTCGCGTATATGTTTCACAAAAATCATGTCATCCGTCAAAATAAAATGTCCGTTTAAATTCTTAACAAACGCCATATACTTAATATTCATGTTTATGTCCGAACAAAGAGTTTATTGATAGGCCGCGGTACACCGGCCGCGCAACTTTTCAAAGCGAACTTACTTGGACCAAACGGAACATCCGATTTTTCTATAGATTAAAGTACAGTTAGCGTCGTCTGTCGCGTGCGACTGTCAATGGGCTCCAAAACTTCTCATTAACATACAACATTGCTTGTCCGAATGTTATTTTAGCTCTTCTCAAGTATAACAGCAGATTACTAGTCTATTTCCTCTGTCTCTATGACATTAACAGAAGCTATACCAAAATTGGTTGGATAGTTTAATAAATAGGTTGGCAGATTCCCCTGGTCTGCTGATATTACTAATAAACTCATATTTACTGCAAGAAACGAGTAAGAAGCTGAAGTAGTAGAAGCGCCTTTGACATTTATTTTTAACGCCAATGGGCATCATTCAAATTATGTCTTTGACATAAGCAATGAATCAGTAAACGCTTTGGTGTTGCAAGAGTCTGGGATGTGGTAACCACATCATAAAGATCCGTAGGTCTCCATGCTAAAACCCAAATAATGACACAAGGTTGTAGCATCCATGCTTAGCAAAAGCGCAAAGAAGCACATTGCTGCCTATCCTCTGTTGTTAGTAGGATTCTCTGTCTTCAATACTTATCGGAAAACCTATTATTTCCCCCTCCATACCCATTCTGGCTGGTAACTACTCTACCATCGTAAAATACCATCGTTTACCATCCCTATCCCAAATTACATGTTTCCTAGCTAACTTACAACTGTAAGTTAGCTAACTAACTTCTAGGCTTTTCGCAATAATATTATATTGAGCTGTGAACATTCTTATTAATTATCTAGACCATTTTACACACGCCATTAAACGTTCATATAGAAATAATATCTTGTTAGCGCTTTCTAAGATGCATATGAACCTCCCAGTAATTAAATATTACAGTCAATAACTATCTGTTCCAAATTTATGTGTATGATACGTAATTAGCATTCTATTTCAACGTTTATTACACTCCACGTTAACTTAGCTTATGTTGACCATTTCTCTTCAAGTTAGCATAATAATTATAAACTATTGAGAGAGTTAAAGGCTAATAGTAAGTATGTAATGTAATAACTTTCCTTGTTCTATGAGAAACATAGCATTTCTTTTGTATTGTTCTTCGTGACCCATTCTTCTTTACTTTTGATATCATCATTAGTCTTCCAGCCTCGGTTCTAACCTTGATGACGAAAATTACGCTATTCTGCATTGGTTCCAAAATGAAGACAAAGAAAGTCCCTTAATATTGTCACTATTCCTGTGTGGCTTAGAGATCGGTCCATCGGGGCGGACAGCCGATGTTGCATCCAAAGATCAATTCTCTTTCGTATTGCGTTCATGACCGCATCGCCTTAGGCAGCAACTATAATTACTTACTATGTTATAACGTACCTGTTTCAACCACCTGTTAAGCTGTTCTTTAATGACAACACTGGAAATTGCAATTAATAATTAAGCTTTAGGTGTTACGAAGATGGCCACCAGAGTTGTTCATTGTACAATACTCCTTGGCTATTGTCCACATTAGTATTCAAACTATTTAATCAATGTAAGTACCTATACATAGTATTGTTTATCGTTTGCAATTAATATAGTCAATGTATATCTTATACCCCAACACTAGGTGATCTCTAAAAGATTTCGTTGCATTTTCTACTCTCACCTTAGCGCCGCCGCGCCGTTTCAAATATTGTTTTCAGTTAAAACCATTGAAAAGCACTTTTGAACGTCAAATTACAATAAAAATAAATAACTAGATCCTTAAGTTGCCAAGTGTTAGTTAAAATGGGTAATGAGTTGAGTAATTAGGTAGTAATTAAAATAAGAACGTTTCAATATTACATTACATTCGGTATTTCTATATAGGGTCTGATTAATTGTATGGCCAAAAGAGCATTCCATCTTTTATACCAGACATGTGGGAGATGCTTGCAATCCTTACGGGAGCAATTTAAAATTATGTTTTCGATATACCTCTGTACATCATAGTACGCGACTAATAAGTAGGTGAGAGCAAACGTAACATCAACCTTTTACATAAACATCTCATAATGACAGCTTCGAGAATGACAGATGCAAGCCTTAATAATGGACAAGTTATGCTGTGCCTGTAATTAAACAGCTACTTTTCATGGTCCACTGCCTGTGAAGGACATGTATGACGGCAGTGTGTAAAATAGAATAGAATAGACTCTTTATTGTATACCATAACACTAAAAAAATACGCATATAGGTACGTAAGTAATACTTTCGCGAAATTCAAGAACATTATTCTCCCAAAGTATTACCTATATGTTGTAAGTGTCATCCTTATACTCAGGAAATTTTAGTAATATGAAATAGGTCTTTTCTTAAAGTTGCTATGGTTATTGCACGAGAATTTTGGTAAGGGAGTAAGATATTTATGCCCAAGACTGACGATCTACTGACACTTACAGTAGACACCGACTTTTGCTCCTTTTTCACCTTGCTGACTTATATTTTTCGTGTTTTTCTTAAGAAGAAGGAGTTCAAAAGTAAATTATTTGTTACGCATTTTCAACAGTCATCATCATCATCTGCCTAGCCTTTTTCCCAACAATGTTAGGGTCAAGCTCCTCCATTTTCAACATTTCCACCTTTTATTGTGTGACTTGCTTTTTGACATAGTAACGTAAAAGTAAAGTAAAGTACCAGCCTATTACTCTCCCACTGCAGGGCAAAGGCCTCTTCTCATACGGAGAAGGCATGAGCATTAATCACCACGCTTGCTCTAGATGGGTTGGCGATTTCAGACTTATAACAATTATATAAGTCCAGGTTTCCTCACGATGTTTCCCTTCACCGATGTCAGTGATGTCCAAGATAAACTGAGAAAGTACATATGAATTGATAAAGTCACATTGGTACTTGACATAGTAATACTGTGATATTGATGAGGAGATCATGGATATTTCCATATGTCAGACTTCAGACGAGACGGTTACAAGTTACTAATAATGAATGCCTTGATTCTTATAATTCTATAGGATTATGTTCAACGACTATCTGCGTAGTTGTGTAACGTTTATTTCTAGATGCTGAAGTCGTTCGGTTTATGAAGACGGTGTATGTCTTTCAGATTGTCCCGGGCGGCGGTCGTTGGGGTGCTCCACACGCCGCCGGCCTTCTCGACTCTTGGTTTCAGATGCAGGTTAGTGCAAAACACCTTTATTTTATCTACAGTTTCATTTAATACGTGATTAGTTATTAAAGTGATTAAAACAACCTTTAAAATAAAGACTTTCAAGCAAGTTTTAATACATTTTCAGCGTAAATTTTTTTTTTCTTTAATTTTACCGAAATTAAAATAGAATAAATAAATAATACTTGGTCAGCAATGATTTTTTGTTGTTAGTTAACAACATTAAAGTCTATTTTGACAACTGATGATAGGTGTTTCAATGACAATGTATTAACATTACAATGTATTAACAAAAGGGAAATTATATGCTACTGTTTAAAGTTATATAAAGACGTGGTGATTTAAACTTGATACAAAGGAAATTATACATAAAGCAGGACTAACAATTGTTTCTGATTTATACTTTAAACCCTTCTAAAATTGAAACTACCGGCTAGAGGAGGGGCCATTTTATTTTTATTGAAATTTTCTTACAAAATACTACCCAAATATCCAACTAATAGATTAATAATAATAAATACGTTTTCAAAATTAACTTATTGTACAAAAATAAAACAAAGCTCGAGTTATGACTGATCATCCATACGGTTATTGATTTTTATTTATAAACATAGATTTATAGACAAGGATAGAATTATAACTTTTAATTCCAGAGGACTTCATTGCTCACAATAAAACTTGCAAATATTTACCACTTTTTACAATTTGGTACAATGGGAAGCTTATTGCTAAAACCGATCTCCAACAAATAGCCTTTAGATGGACCTGGATGGATTAACACTTATACAACACATATCAATTTGAATAGATAATGCATCCACCAAATATATACTTAGTTTTAAAATAAGGAAGTGAGTCTGAATGCCTGTGTATCTTACTTAACACGATTAATCCGAAATAGAACCGATTTATATACGATTTTTTTATGGAATCTGGACATAAGATGGTTTTTAAACCGCGACGTTGTCTGCACCCACGATATCCGACATTAACGCGATCGAATTCGAGGGTAAAAGGCAGTAGGTACATTATTAAATACAATATGATTACAATGCAAAAGCAAACAACTATTATGATGTGATATTTTAGGACATAGGTAATGATCACTTGTCTTCTTCTCTGTTCTCTGTTCGCGATTTTTTTATGAAATCTTCAAAACTCAGTGCAGCGTCAGTAATATCGTCCAGATTACTGAAGTAAACTGCAGGTAGTCATTAAAATAAATAATTTAGTTTCAAATGTTATCCTCGAAGTGAATCTACTTCATCTTGTTTTATGTTAGCTTAGCAGTAACTTGTTCTCTAAAAGATAACTTGACCAGCTTTACTAAGATTTCTAACAAATAATTAGTTTGTATTTAAGGAACTGCTTATCCTTACGGTTGTATAATAACTAGTCAGCCATTCTAGTACTAGAAGTTCGCCATGAGTGAAGAATGTGTCAAATTAATGCAATAGTAGTAGAATGTTACTCACGTACATTCAAATCAAGGTAAATTCAACTCAACTTTTATATTAAGAGCGCATACTAACAAAACCATGCAATTTGCCTTAAATACTCTTGGTGTATGAGTATAAAAGTTATTGAACACTTATATAAAAAGTTATCCTTAGAAAAATTCAACAAGCGAGCACAGAAGAACCGACAGGAATACGCCAATAGAATAGAAACGTAATAAATAAGCACACTTTACCTTTACGGTTACGATCTGTGATATATTATGGTAATACTGGATTTTGTACCCTATACTGCAAATTTTAAGGTCAATTTTGAAATACCACTTCAGTATCGGTAATAGTGAGAACTAATTTTTATGCCGCACACGGCAGTGACATTGTCACGTATTTGTACGACATGTGTATATCTATTTACGTAGATCTAATAATAATAAATGTGTTTGTATCACAAGAATGCGTCACTGTGGAACATCATGGCTTATCTAGCGTCGCTAGCATAAAGCTTTGCAATACCTTCCCTTCGTACTTTAACCGAATGTAGCGATCGGCTGATGTTGATATTGTCCCTGAATTTTCTACGCCATCTTAACAATTCAAGAGAAGTATATCTTTGCAGTTTTGCGGTCATCCTTTGTAAAATACAACTTACTGTTTTATCTGATCTATGCGAAGCTGGTTGCTATCTGTCCTTAAATTAAAGAAAATTAATTGAATGTTGCTGCCTCAATCTCCGTTTAAACTAATGGTGGGCTTTCCGGATGGAGATTAATCTGTGGCTAGTCCAGATTACGATTGATATTTATGGTTGGAATGAGTGTCATCCGAATCCGTAGAGCAGTATGATTGAGTAACTAACATCCATCCAACTTCTTGCTTTTATAATAACATACACAAGTGCCTCCAGTTTCGTTGCCTGCCAAATGTTCATGTACGTCCCACATTGTCTGGGGACTCGTAAAACATTGAGGGTTAATTAATAACTGTGGATGATCGAGTAAGCTTTATTACAATGCTGTTTTAATTTGCAACATTCATTTAGTTTCTGTAGAAATTCAACATCAAACAAATAATCAATTACGTTGTCACAACTTAATTTGCGTCCATTAGTTTTTTTAAATCAGCTTTTGTAAAAGGTTATTAGGTTAGTAAATAGATGGACACGGTTGTAGTTGGAATGCACAGTTGAGTGGAGTCAAAATGTTTGAAAGCAGCTAACTGACAGATTACACCAATTTACACGGAACATAACGTGTGGAGACACCATTGTCAGGGCGCAGGCACCGTGGCACGTATGGGAATCTGTATTGTGTAACGCGGGGGCTAATAGAGCATGGCAATTTCGGTTTGTACGCTTTAAATTATTTATAGTTTTTGCCAAAGATCATCGATTGATATAAGCGTCAGTCAGAATACACTGTGTCTGGCCATTGGATGTGCTTTTTCAATAGAGGTCCACAATTCCTTTTTTACAATCATCTCGCTTGAGGACAGCAGGATTATTTAGGTTAATAAATAAACAAGTATTATTTCGGAACTTTGTGGCAAATGAATAAAACAAAACACAGAGACACAAACTATACTTACTTTACATCTTTTAGTGTTTTTATTTGTAGTCAGTTGTATTTTTTTGTAAAGGACTTTTTTAAATACATTTTATTAAAAACTTTCATTTGGTACCGTACTTAATTTTCCTGTTGAAATGAAATAGGGACGGCTGAGATATCTCTATTAATTAGGTATTGCTTTCCTACTTTTTTCATTTAACATGTTTTAACAGACATACCTACCGGCACTGCAATTACTTGAATAACACTTACAAAAAATATAGATATATAGGTATCATGAAGTGGATCTCATTATTTGTATGTAGGCCACGCGTGCGCGCTCCTGTCACTTTTTGCATTACATTGCCTAATACCTATATTTTAAGTTACCGCCATCTTGTTATACGAGCTGCGCCCCACCGTGTTATCCGCGTTTATAAAGTCAATAAGAGATTGAAATTCCCACGGGAATACTTTAACTTTTTCTGGGTAAAGTTCGTTCAGACATTTCAGCACAACATTTACCGCTAAATAAAAACAGCCGCACGGGTTGATCTAAGGTTAAGCTACGCTTGCCGAGGTCAGTCTGTGGATGGGTGACCGTTCGTGATATATCGAGACTCCTCCGTGCCTCGGAAATCGCGTTAAGCCGTTGTTCCCGGCTGTCATTTGTAGATCTTTGACAGTCGTTACGGGTAGTCAGAAGCCCGAAAGTCTGACAACCAGTCTAACCAAGGGGTATCGTGTTGCCCAGTATAGTTACTGGGCAACACGATACCCCTTTGCCTATCTGACCTCCACAACCGAGTGGTTGTGGAGGTCAGATAGGCAGTCGCTCCATATAAATACTGGTATTCAGCTGCATCCGGTTATAGTGGTAGCCGACCCCAACATAGTTGGGAAAAGGCTAGGCAGGCAGATGATGATTTACCGACAAACTATCCCATTTATAATATTAGTGTGATCATAGACCCACTGCATCATTTTTCGAGGAAAGTTTAAACATCTCTAATAATGTCAAAATTACTTTTTAGTTTTGAATTTTAAGGGAATGAGATTATTCGAATAAACGAAAATCCAAATTTTCACTCCGTTCGGCGATAAATAATCCTAATTGTTTTCTTATCCCGTGTCTTCTGTATACTGTGAATTAACAGAGTAAATTTGATCGTGCTAAGTCATCAGAGCAAGTCCGTCACCAACACATGTTGTAAAAATGTATATTGTAAAAATTTTGATACTAATAGATAGTTGCTTAGAAAGAAAGAAAGAAAGAAAAAACATTTATTCAGCACGGGTTCAGGCACACAACAATACTAAACATAAAAAAAACATAAAAAACGAGTAACAAGAAATACATTAAAAACATATCTTAATATATATATTTCTTGTGTGCGTGTGTATGTGACTGAACTCCTCCTAAACGACTGGACCAATTTTGATGAAATTTTTTGTGTGTGTTCGTGGAGATTCGAGAATGGTTTAGATTTACAATTGGACCCAGTAGGTGGCGCTGTACGGGCAGGACAACGTCTGTTCGGTCCGCTAGTATAAGTATATATTATTAAGTATGTGCCTTCAGCTGCGCTAAAAGGGTCCAGTTAGGGAACAGTTAGGTTAGTCCAGTCCAGCTTAGGTATAAGGTTTTAAATAAAATAATCTAAAAAGGGCTAAGTCACTCGCATACTGCATTCGCCGAAAACAATAGGTGCAGCCAGAAATAATAAGGCATAATTTAGACCCAACGACAAATTAAAGGCAGTGTCCTGTCTATAATTTGCGGTGTAATTACTTAATTATCATTTACAAACCATGTGACAATGTACTCGTAGATACAAGCACGTGTCGTGACGGACTTAAATGATGGACTTGTGCACTATATTTTAGACATCATTACCGGAAATGTCCATCGGTCCTAGGTCCTTATTTGCAGTAACAAAGGAGTCTATCGTGAAATTAAACAATCAAACCCTCTATTTAGAACTAAGCAACCGATGTATAATCTAATACAAAGTAAACTTTACAAAAATGTTCTAAATTGTCGTATTCCCCGTGGGTACATACAAAGGGTGTAAACCCCAATTATGGTCGGTCACACAAAGTCGACCTTTGAAAATGAATCGTGTAGCCGTAGGGCGAACGTCTGTTTTGTGACGGACACGTGTTTTGGCTCATCATTGACACATCCCCTTTATGTTTAAGGTCAAATCTATCAACTCAGCTTATTTTATGAGCATACATTTGGTCATTAAAATGGTAAAAAAAGATGATATATTTTTTATGTTGGCTTAAATGTGCTTGGTAAAAAGTGTACTAACTATCTCTATTTCGCAGTAAGCGAACAATTGACAGAAAATGCAAAGAAACTTTAATTATGATGACCGATAATTGTTTAGAAGCGTGCACTTACTGTGAATTAACTTTTAGTTTTATTATTCTTCATTTTCGTCTTTTACCTACTGTTATACTGTTGTATTATAGGATGTGCTTGTTGACCCTCAACGCACAGATCAACTAGTACCCTTAAAAACGTTGCGAATAACTCTTAATGAGGGAGGAAATACCAAGGTATCGGAGCGCGGTAGCGTTGTTATCAATAGTATTGATTGCAGACCGGGCGGCCAGTAACACCGTTTTTTAACGCCCGTCTATAAGTAAACGTAAATTGGAAAGTTCGTTTTTCCTACAGCACTAAACGTAACGCCTGTGTTATAACTTAAACGTGATAACAGCTATGATAGTGGTTATAGGCATTGCTGATTGAATGATGTTCAACTAGTTAATAGAATGATAATTAGATTACACGAGTATGTAAGAGGAAGTCTGAAGGTGGCGCCTGTGACCGACTAGTTGTGCGGAAATCGGTTATAAGGACCATGTTGTGAGGAAAATTTAGAGTATGAATGTGAAGGGTTCCAAGAGTAGAGGGAGACCAAAGCAAAGGTGGATGGATTGTGTAGTAAAGATGATATGGCTAGAAAGGAGGTGACCTTTGAGACGATGGCAATTAGAGATGCATGGAAGAAGAAGAAGGCATGCCGCGCCAACCCCAAGTAAATTGGTATAGGAGTATGATGATGATCTGTTTATGAATGGTATTATTTAAAAAAACAACCCGTTTTTGCAAAAACGAACTTCGTTTTCATGTCATGAGATCATTTAAAAACCTAATTTCTAATATAATATATATATATAATATATATATATGTACCTATATATATCTTATATTTAAAATTCTCGTGTCACAATGCTAGTTACCATACTCCTCCGAAACGGCTTGACCGATTTTTATGAAATTTTGTGTGCATATCGGGTAGGTCTGAGAATCGGCCAACGCCTATTTTTCATACCTCTAAATGATGAGGGTGGTCCACGCCAAACATTTTTTTTTATTTTTTGTTTTTTTTTCGGCCTAAAATGGCAAAACTACGTTTGCAGGAACAGCTAGTATATATATATAATTTAAATTGGGTAGTGCAACGAGACAAATGATGTGTTTTAAAACAATTCACCGCTTTTATAACATAAAATAGTGTATTACGTAGTCAATTTAATGGAAAAAACAATACGAAACTAATTAAATTCCTACCACGACGTCGCGACCACGTTAAACGGTTAAAAAAATACAAAGAGACAATCAGACGTACCATGAATAAGATTGTTTTATAAAATCCGTACTATGGGATATTAAAGCCCACTGGAGTGTGTAGAGGAAGTCGCAAGTTTGTCGTTATTAGTCCGAGACCACTCATGCGCAGCGCCAAGTAGATTACACAATACACATGCACACACAAAAAATATATATCCAATTAGTAATGTTATTTGGGAAAATAATTTTCAGGCATTCGTTTTGCAATACGAAATTTGACGACACGGTTGGCGCAGTGGCTGAGCCATCGGCTGCTGCGTCGCGTGTTGTGGGTTCGATCCCCGCACGGAACAAATATTTGTATGACCTACAGGTAGTTGTTCCGGGTCTGGCTGTTTGTGTATGTGAGTATAAATGTTTGTAAACGCACCCACGACACAGGAAAAATTCCTAGTGTGGGGAAGCGTTTCAAAAAAAAAAATTGTAATAATTGCATATTATAATTTTTTTCATAGGTATATATATAAGGTATTATTTTTGAAATGTTTTTGAGTAGCGGAATATTATGTAAAAAATATACTGTTTCCATTTTAAAACTCCTCTCATAAAATTTGCAGTCCTACGTGATTAAAGTTAACAAGCATTTTCTTCTCTTCAGCGTAATAACGCCCAAGTTTTAAGAATCCGACCAAAATAGTGACCTTTATACTTGGTTAGTTTTCATTTTTTTCCGAAATAGCAAGTGATAGAATTAGTAAATATTTTTAATTTTTATTGCAATAGGAGCCAAGGTAGTTCACCTCTTATAATTTAATAATTTCTTTATTTTTTTGTACTCACTAAATTATTATTTGAGATAGAATTTCCTAAATACTGCTTTCACAACACAACTTTTTTTTTCTTTTCTGCCGTCGGTACCGTGTGTAAAATAATATTAAACGCACCATTAGAGCCGCGCGCACTGTGACATCGGCCATTGTTCTGTTCCGCGGCGCGACTCTATGATTTTTCTATTCCAATACGTAATTGTGCTCACCAAACGGATCATAAATTTGTTTTTAACTGACTTCAAAAAAGCAGGGTTTTGTTACATGCCGACATTTTTTTTTTATTAATACGTTCGCTTATTTCTAAGGACCATCTCAGAGACTAATCTGCATGGTACTCACATGGTCCGACCAAGATATAGTCTGGACATTAAAAGAGACTGTGACATCTGAGTATGTTTGGGTGGTTCTTCTCAAAGTAGTCCGGTACGGAAACACCGACCTAATCTAATTCTAATTTATTTACCTATCCTATTTTATAAGGTGTAAAAGTGTTTTATAAACCAGCTAACAGATATAAATATAATTTCATTTCAAGGGGTTACAGGGGTTTCTTTTCTTACACTAAAAGAATACACTGTATAAAAAAAAAACTGAAAAAATGTAACCTAAACTGCCCCATACAATAAACACTTAAACCTTTTGACCGCCATCGTCACATGCCCAGTACGCCAACATCAAATGCGGTGCGTTCTAAGTACTATAAAACGAAAT
Organism: Phlogophora meticulosa; assembly: GCA_905147745.2. Taxonomy (NCBI): domain Eukaryota; kingdom Metazoa; phylum Arthropoda; class Insecta; order Lepidoptera; family Noctuidae; genus Phlogophora; species Phlogophora meticulosa. The sequence continues at coordinate 1,834,458 of LR990517.1, read as the reverse complement.
AAATACAGTACACAGCCACCACTAATTTGATGCTTTTCGTATACGATAATTATAACTTCGTTTTATGTTAATATGTGGTCTTTAAGCAATAAATTAAGCTTAATTATAAGCAATGTATCAATGATTATTATTTTGTATGTTTAAAGTTTATGAATCATCACATTCATCATACTTGCGGTAATCATTATCCAAGCTTAGGCACTTTTGAACGTTTCAATAAAACTACTAGATGGGAATACCAATTATCTGAAGAAACCTGACGTTTTCAATGTGGCGATATATTTTCAAAATCACTACCTACTCAAAGTAAAAATTCAACAAATCAACCAATTAAACTTATCTTTATATAAAAATATTATTAAAAACTAATGTCGCTATTCGTGATGTCTTTGTGAGTGCGTTATTCTTTTAAATTGCGTATCGGATTTTGATGCGGTTATGAATTTATGTTGCATGTTATTTGTGTGTTTACAATTTACATATTAAGAAATGCCAGTATTTCGTAAAGTTGTTGAGTGAAACAGGGGTGGGTCGTGAGTATTTAATAACATACTGAACATTGGGAAAGCAGGGTGTAGATTATTTATTCAAAACTGCTCCTGAAAGATTGTGCTATCGACTAAACTGACCAATAACATTGATTTTATTAAAATGTGCAGGATTCACAGACATTATTATACAACAATAAAATGTAATTATATCGGTACCAGAGGGTATTGACCGATTGAAAAGTAATTTCACTACATTTAACATCACCTTTCTAAATGAACTAATTGTAAAGTTAAACATACTCTTCGAACACATTAAAACTATCTCTTACATATTAATAACATTTCACACTTCAGCGATTTTACTCAGTTGCGTAAGCGCAAACGTAAATGAGATTCATAATATGTTGGGGACGAGGGATCCAGCGGGACGCGGCTGGGTAGGAGGAGGAGGGGGCATGTAGTGACAGGATTCACGGTCCAACTGACGAGCACAATGATCGCGCTCAATACGTGATCGATTATGCTATTATGTGCAGCTACGTACATACATCGATGAACGTGTATTATTCTCCCTACCTATAGCTTACTTCACATCATACTGAATTCATTATAGTTCCTATTAAAACACCACCAGAACTATCTGCACCAAAATTGTCCCGTTCATCCTAAAGAATTCAGAGAATTCTGCAAGATTTCCGATCTCATCTGTTGGTATTCGTGTTCTCATGCTTGCTATTCGAATGATGTATGTTGATTACGTACATTTAACGACAAGAATTCACAATCACTTTGTTTTCTATAATGTGATTCTATTATTCCATCCTTATCTGGAAGCTTTGTAGGATTGCAGTATTGATCTAAATAAACAAACGCCGAATAGGAAAGTCCCAACGCGGCTACTGATATGCAATTCTAAAAGTTTCCGACATCATGCATTTCATGCAAACATCACATTTGCAAAACGGTTTTCTGGGCGCAAGCGGATGGTGATACTTTTCCATGTGCATTTTCTTTAACTTATTTACAAACTCAAGTTGTTGTGCTCGCAAGTAGGTACTTGATTACCTACAAGTATAAATCTATTGATAAATAGATAAAATCCGCGAAAACATGCCATAGCGTACACCATATTAAGCGATATGAAGGTATGCTAGATATCGCTATATCAAAAAGTAAACTCAACTTAGCCTCGGTTACTTAGAATATTTATCGCTGTAAATACACGTACTTGTTACAAGTTTAAGTGTGGCCTGTTTACCGATTGATTCATGCCTCAAAGAATGCTATTCGCCGACTTCAAAAGAAACAGATTACACGTTTTAAAATTCGTCTGAGTAGCGCTTTTCACCTCGTAATGTGTGTAGGAGTCGTATGTACTTTGTATGTAGTCCGCGCGGCAGCTTCATAAACGCCCTGACACATTATAATGTTTTATTGAAAAGTCCGTTCGAATGTCGATAGGTGTAAAATCACAAAAGTTCCGAGTACCGTAAACACAATTTATGGCAGGTATTAACAATGTATTTGAAAGAGCTATTTAGTTTTGCTTAAACAAAACATAAACTATGTTTGGATACGTCTAATTATTTATCGCGGAAACTATAAAACAAGACGAATGGGACAATAAACAATGCATAATATTTAGAAAAAAAATGGAATTTATGAAGTAAAAGTTGTACGGACAGCTTTCACTAACTAGAACCGATATATTACTTAATTGCTAAATATGTTCAGTGGCTCATTAAAAAAAGAATATCTTTGTATAACTGTTTACTAACGAGACAGCAGCTTCAAATGTCATAAGAATGTACTTCATAAACTCACATTATCTGTCTCGGAGTTTGACTCGCTCAGTTAAGAAGACTCCACTATTTTAACGGAAAAGTAAACCTATTATCACGGGTCCACAAAAATTTAGTTCTCGGTTCTTGCATAAATGCGTCTAATCAATGTCCGGTGACTGCATTTTTTAACACTGTTCTAAAATACAATAATTATTATGTCCGAATATGATGTAGAACCTCGCATTTCTCCACGTTCCGTAATTAAGTTCCAATCAATATTCCAATACTCATAGACTTCGGTCCTAGTTAAATATATAAAGTGTAATCATATCCGCAGTTAATCCGTCAATAGCGATTAACTATAATTGAATTCTTATGTGGAATATTCTCATTTCTGGATTCAATTATCCGAAGAAGGCGAATTATGTCTTGTTGTATTTTTTGTGAATACCGTTTTGTAAGTATTTATTACCAAAGTTACGGGATGGTGTCGGTGTTGTCGGAACACTTGAATGATTACAAAGCGCGCGCGGGCCGCTTGTCCCCGTTCCTCGCCCGCTCCTCGCCCGCGCGCCTCACAGGTGCACTGCCTTATTAGGACCCCCATCTCTAAAGTACAGTTCACGAAGATCTATGGACTTTATTAACTTGCATTTTAATGTGACTTACATTATTATGGCGAACTTCGTACCGCCTCAATAGTTAACTTACACTGCCATCTGTTACAAATGTATGGAACTTATTATAGGAAAACATTTAATTTGCAATAAAAAAATATTAGGGTCAATAATCGAAATAAAAACTATCCTATCTTTTAAGTTTGACCAAAACACACACTGTGTGCAACGTTTTATTAAAATCGGTTCAGTAGTTTAGGAGTCCATAGCGGACAAACAACGTGACACGTAATTTATATATATTAAGATTTACCTTCTTTAAACGTGTGATGTTTATGATGAAACGTTTCCAAGTTAACAGTGAAAACTTTATAAGTAGGTACCTACGCTCATTTTATGATTAATATAAGCGAATGTCTTGATCAAAATCTTTAAGTGTATTTGCAAAACTAAGCTGTAAATTTCATGTACAACAAACCTAGGGTGCTAGGTTAAATAATCAACATATATTTTATAGGAGTGTAGTATACAACCTCTTCTATAATCTGTTCGGTACATATTGTCAAGTTAGGCTAGCGTAGATGTATATAGCTGCTGATTCAGATTTGATCCTATAGGTAACAAACTTCACTTTGTAAAGTATTATACTCCCGGAGGAGTTAGGCAGTCAATCATGACATGTATACGAACGGCTGTTTCGCTTAATTAATAAATTTAATAATAACATACTTTTACGCGTGAACAAATTATTGATATAGCATGAATGTATTTTAGGGTATTGTCGATTACAAAAATAAACTGCTACCAACGATAGCTACGAGAGTAGACAAGCTGCAATATGAGAAGCAGCAAGTCATCTGTGAGCCAGCCGCAGGTAAGAGCTTTTCCTTGACTTAATACAATGGATGGAAAAGAAAAATCGCGGGATAAACCACATCTAACCATAGGCGGAATTCGCTCAGCAGACAATAGCCAAAAGTATCCAGTAGGGAACAATACTTAGAACGGCCATTATGATCTTATATTTGAATAGCACAGATGCAAAAAATTTCATCACGAATAAATAACAATTATGTTGAGTCGATAACCAGCTAACGTTCACATTCGGGTCTGTTCTTGATTCTTGTAAATCATTAAGTTAAGATGTAAGTTGTATTTTGCATATTCGTATTTTGTTCAGTAGAACAGTAGAAGGTATACTAGAACTTTTCAAAATTAAGGGACAAGATACAAGGTAGGCATCTAGCTACGGCCTAGACCGTGCTGCACTGGACTGTACTTTGAGTACGAAGGCACACAACACAACTCTTCAACGGAAACAGCACAAATATGTAGATTTGAGATACCACGAGAATGGTATCTGTCAGTCCTAAACTAAAGAACTTTATAGTCGACATGAACGACTTCCATAGACAATCGAAAGTCGCAAAATATTAAAAAAAAGAAGGCATTGACGCAAGAAGTGTGTTTTGAGTTTCCACTTTGAAGGTGTAAGTATAATTAAGGAAAAAAGACGATACGACAAATAACACCAGGGCTTTGGCTTTAAATTTTAAACACATTGACGACTGTATTCCTCGAAGATAGAGGTTAGGTATTACAATACTTCTACCTCCCATCAGATATGTTTAGTCGCAGGCATGAGGCAAGACGACCGATGTGGCACGGCGGGCGAAGGTCCGCCTGCGACGCAAGAGGTTGCGGGTTCGATTCCCGCCTTGGTACAAATGTTTGTACGATCTGCTAATATTTGTTCCGAGTGTTATGGGTGTCCTATGTATAATAAAAATATCTATCTATATAATGTATAGTATTAAGTATATCAGTCATCTAGTACCCATAACACAAGCTCTGCTTAGCTTGGGGCTAGATGATGCTGTGTGGATAGGTCCAGCATTGTTTTTATTTTTAAGCCTATTACCAACAAACAAGCACCTTAAATTAAGAGATGCTGGGCATCTATTCTACAGAATTCCAAGAGGAAGAACCCAAAAACACATCTGATTTAACAACTTTTCAGCAGTTTGTGACCGTAATGTAAGTACCTACAGCGAATTACTGTCAAATTAAAGCGGTTACGGGTTCTCAGGAATTGGAATAAAATTTACTCCCGAAATTAGGTACAGATAATGATTCACAATAAGTTATTTTCTTGGGTTAATTAATAACATTAACGAAACTAAAGATGTTAAGTTTTAATAAAGCTAATCTACAGTATTGGATCACATCGTTACAAATTTACTGTGTGAGTCAAGCCGCGGGCTCAGATAGCTCTAATACATTATCATGAAAAAGGAGCTTACGACAGTACAGGAAAAGGTTACAACAGTCATTAAACAAAAAGGTACGTGCGCAGTGACCTGCAGAAGATTGGCAGTCTTGTTAGTAGATTGACTGCTCCACTATCTAGATACAGAGTTACAGATTAATGGCTGATCCGCGCTCATATGGCGACTATCTCAATTTAACTCGCAAGACTCGGACAACTCACTAATTTACATCAATCATTAAGATTTGAAAAGAAAAGAACTTTTTAGTTCTAGACATCGTACCTTTAAAGCTTTTATTGTATACAGTAATAAAGTTTTGCGGTTTACCAAGTTCTGATTTTTAACCATGAAAACAGGAGCTCGCATATACTTAATAAGGAACAGCCGCGGAGCCGAGGCAGGCTTTATTACAAAGTCTACCGAGCGCAGACAATCTAGGTTAGGGCGACGCGACGCGACCCCAAATCGATCTTGCAATCTGAGGCGAGGCGCGTAAGTGTGAGCGAGACGAAGCATGCTGACCTAGAGTAGCAGGTTGGGAATCCGGAAGGTATGAAGAAACCGGCTTCACGGTGCATTTTTCCATTCAATGGAAAGCTCTACGTATACTTCGCCAACGGTTGATTTTTTAGGGATTTTAAAGTTTTCTCATAGGACAGACAGGCATTTGGACTTATTTTTTATGTAGTACATCGATTATCACATTACTTTTAAATATGACACAAGCAATGTTTCTGTAAACATTAACAAGCTGACATGCAAGCCTAACCATATCGGTAACTTATTTAGGTATCAAAGCATGATTTCTTAATAAGCAAGTACTATAGTAGGTATTTATTGATTCAATATAAATTAGTTGACTCTGTAGCTGCTGTTGAACGAGCATTTTGATCTGCGGAAACTGTCTATCTAGTAATAAGATACTACCTGTTAACTTGGTCGCTTCCTAATTACCTATTAGTTGGTTATTTAAATTGTGCGTAGTGCTAACAACAGTACCTACCCACCTACCTAATCATTTATATGAGTTAATACAATTACCTACATAGTTGAAATGATTATCTAGGTACTTTTTAGATATAAATATAGGTAATTAAGTAGGCACTTCTTTCCCCTTAACAAATAACCAGTCACAGTACGCTAGCCACATAGGCGTCTTACATCGTCTGATTTGCAGCAAAGATGGGTTTGAGAGGTATAATGATGTTTTAAGTGATAATAATTTAGCCGTTGAGTTTGCTCAATAGACACAAGATACAAAAGAAAAGTAAGTAATGTTAAATTACCCGAAAAAAATATTTCATCGCTCAAGCAAGGATTCTCATTAAAGAAACCTCGGTATTCCAAATTCAAGTGTCAATAAACGTCATATTTGAAGAAGCGGTCATGATGCAAAGCGGATTAATCCATTTGCACTTCATGGAAAACGAAAAGAAATATGTCTAGGACGGGCAGGCTCGGTGTCTCGTCCTAAATAAGCGTGTAACATAACAATTTAGCGTCGTTGAAGTGTTGATAAGGGCCGGGGACTGCGCGGCCGCTTTCTACCCCGCGGCGCTGGCGTCGGCAGCGGTGGTTCTACTTGCCACATTCCGCGCCCGCGGCCACCTCACACACGCCGCGCGAAGCGACCACCGCCGACCACACCACAAACGCCGGAAGACTGGAAGCAGATGAATACTACCATCGGCTCATCTGTCTCATTTGGGCATCACTTATTACTAAATGGAACGCTTAAAAAGAAAACAGTATATTAAAATCCAATTACATTTAGAATCTTAATTTTGAAAAGCAAATCTCAGCGCGATTATCAGTCCAGAGAGCCCAATCTCACAATAATTACTAGGTTAATGTTAATCGTGGCACGTGACAAACACAGAGCTAAATAAATTATTGATATCAAAAAGGTGGCAATAAAATAAAACACACAAGTCAGCACACGTAGACATAATGTGCGCAGTGAATTATGATCTATTCTGTTGTATATTAATGGAGGCTGGGCTTAAGTTATCGTAATGTGGGGCACGTGTTAGTTTTTTGTCGATCGCAACTTGTGGAATGAAGCAGAATGGGACTTGAGGTCTTGTGATACTACTCCACAGTCCACCGGACACAGCTAACAACTTTTTATTGATACACAATTAATGTCTCAAATTTTTATTGGGAAATTGAAACGTAATAATCGAATCAAACAGCTTTGATTTAATGATCGATCGCTAACGAAGTGAGCCTCGAATAGAATCGAGATAATGAGAAAGTGGTAGTTTTTTGCTTTTGTGGCGATGTAGAGATTAATTTATTAAGAAATTTGCTAGTATTTCAGAATTTCCTCAATTTGTATAATATTTGTATGGTGTGTAAATATAAAATAAATAAATAAGTAGGTAGGTATGAGTTTGGTGGATGAGATTGCTCATTTGTCTCCGTTTTTTTATCTCGGCTTAAACGTGGGCCCTCCTTACTAATTAGGGTTCTCAGATCTTTTATATCCTGAATTGCTTCCATGGCTTACATTTCATACTTCGCGTCGTTCATGAACAAAATGCTACCTTTATAACCATCTTGCATACGGATGAAGGCAAGATGGCTGATCAAGTGATCATAAATGTCCGCTTCGATGACATTAAGCACTACGCAGAACAGAAGTGGATATAGGGCAGACTCTTTCAACGCCAACCATCCGCCAACAACAATCCTGGATACAGTTAAATAATTGTTATATATTTCTTAGATAACACACGATGCATCTTGTATGTGCCTTATGCCACCCAAATTAGGTGCTAAAACAGGCTGATAGTAGACGCAATCAACGGCAATCAATTGATCTGGAAAGGCCTAAAAGCAAATGTATTTTTGTTCGGATACTTTAAATATCTTCTGAACTAAAAAGTTTGTAACTGCGCCAAAGATTTACTGACATAATCACACATCGCGGTTGGGAAGGAGACTGAAGTTGATAACTTAAAACACACAAGTATTTTAAATTGTAAATTTTCTATTTGTCTCATTGGTGGCGATAGTGGACAAGTTTCCTTCCTCGTCGCTGTTATAACCGTGTCATCGACTTTGTGCCTTTACTCTATTATTTGCTTTGGTTATCTCTTATTGACACATTCAAACGACTTATCGGTCGAGTCAAGTCTCCAAAATGCCGTTTCACAAGCCACAACATGTCTCCTTTTGCACACCGTCATTGATTTTTTTCGACATGCTTATGGAAAATATTGGTCTACGGATTTTTATATTTAACGAACATGATACTCATGCAGTATTATTTTATAATCAATTTGTGGCGTTAATGGCATCTATATCTTTGCACTACAAATTCAAATTAGTTTTTTGTTGGTAAAATTTATAGCTCTATTTCAATTCTTGAGTTATTTCATTGATGTATCTTGTAGTTTTTTTACCATTTACAACAATAGGTACAGTTCACCCTCATTTCTCGGAAATTAACTCAATGTTTTAATTACTTGTACTCACCATAATTTAGGGATGTAACATTTGTAATTCAGCATCTGTTGTTTATACTCGTACAACAGATGTTTAATTGCAAACGCTCATTGGGTGCTACAGCACCCGCACAGTACGGGTGTGTTGTTGACTTTTCTTAAACAAAACACACCGTTACGCGCGCCGTGTCGCGAGCGGCTGCCGTGCCGTGTCGCGTGTGGTGCGCGGCACGGGCCAGCCCGCATCTTGCGCGCGCGCCTCCACGAAAGTGATCAGGCGGCGACTATTATAGACTAGCCACCTGTCAGATATGACAGAGCTCACGTTCATATTATGTTACGCTTGTATGTAAAACATGTTGTAATAATAATGTTGATTTGGTGAACTAAAGCTGATTACGATCTTGCTTGTTTTGAATTGCCTGTTATTATCCAATTTACATTTACCAGTTTGTGCATCAGACAGGAGAATTATGTAAGATTTCACAAACCTTTTTTTCTTTTCTGTCCTCAAAATATTAATGAACAAAAACCTTGTTTACTCGTAAAGCCCAAAGTTCTACATCTAAAAAGAGTCAGGAAAAAATGGGAAGAGTTTTTGTATTTAATTAGCAGCCCAACTCTGCTTTCTGCTTAAAGTTCGGTTAAGCAGTAAATATCCCTAAAGGATAAACTGCGAGATGCCCATTCCAAAAAACAAAAAAACAAACTGCTTTCTACCACCGAAACGCAGCTCGCCGCCGCGAAGCAGTAGTTTGGTCTTTCGCCTATTTCGACCACGAGCCCAAATTGCACTTTAAACGCCAAATTTCATAATAAGTCTACCCAGCAGGTGTCTGCCACCAAGTCCTTGCACTCAATTCGCACAATTTGATTCACACGTAGTTACTCTTAAATGGCATCAACTTTAAATATTTTCCTTTCTTTACCTAATGCGGTCAAGTAAATTTACAGAAATACATATTAGGTCGCTGTGTAAGCCCAACAAACATGTAGTCGGAGTGACGTGTCTGCACGTGGATGCGCCCGCGCCGCCCCCGAAGCCGCGGCTCGAATGTTGGTCAGGCGGACCGCACACGACAGGTTAACGTGCCTGATAAACAGAAACACCGCCGTAATGCCATTCAAGACTTAACAGCCTTTTTAGACAGCGTGCAACCAATAACTTAAACGCCCGATACGGTGTCTTTTTGAAAAAGCACCTAAACTATGTTGTGCAATTGCGAACGGAGTTCTTAAGTGTGGGCAAGTGAAAAAGTGTAGGTGTCGCCGCCAGATAGCGGGAGACGTCAGCTGATGGAGGCATGGAATTCCACAACGATTTTAGCGATTACGAAACATATCATCGCATTATTTATTGAAGCTTAAACTGCTGAAGAATTTGAACTCCATTTACTTATAAGCGAACGAGTTGCGCCTGCGTCGTACGTGTATTAGTATTCATTAGAAGTCGATAGTGGTCTTGCTATCGAACAGCTCCTCAGCAAACAGTTTTCATTGCGGATCAAAAATACTGTTGTACGTTTCTAAAGTATAACCGCAAGTTCTTTGTTTACAGTGTTACATATTAAACCTTTTTTGTAATCTACGGGCTTACCTCTCGGAAATGTCAGAGTTTTCTCGAGTCAACCTGTAAATGTCAGTCAGAAATAAAATCTTATTACGCAGCGTAGTGACGTAAATATAAAAGTTAACAAACAAACCAAATGGATAAGTTTAGATGGACTTTTATTTGTATTCAGTTACTTGAGACTTAGAAGGATCAGTTAGTGGCAAAAAAGGGAGGTGAACACAAGAATGAGCGAAAGTGTACAAATAATTATTACAATATATTTATTCAACTACATAATTTTTTGATCATTGAATTTGATAAAAAAAACTTTAGAACACAATAACTAACAATGAGTAATAGCCGATTTCGCATTTTAAAAAAAAGGAATGTACTGAAAATAATTTTACGCTTGACCTTTTTAAAGTAGTAAAAGCGTTATTTTGTCGTATCATAATATTGAAATACGGGGACAATAATATTATTGGCAGTAAGTATTACAATTAAGTACATAATCTTTTTTTCCAATCTTAACTATTTTTACCATTCATTACTTTTGCAATTTCATTCACTTCTCTAAAGCTCTCTCTAAAGTAGTTTTAGTTAGTGTGGCAACATTATTTTGCTTGGAACTGTCAAGTTACTAAATATGATTAAAAGTCGCAAGTAAAAGATTTTGCGTCGCAAATTAAACCCAAATGGAGTGTCGCAATACTGTAACTAAATGACAAGCAAGTGGTTGTGCAGCTTTTGTGCTTAATGTATTTGGTAGCTGAGTAGATAGGTGTAATGTCGTGACAATGGTCGGAATTCGCGAGACTCGTCGCCAGTGCGCCGCCACTGGTCGGTCTTGACGTCGGGTCAAACATTCTAAATGTTCCATTTGTATGACGCAATGTACCTCGGACTGGATTTGCACTCGTCTTACCAACTCTCGTATATTATATACCAACTGCTGTATAAATAGGGACGTGCTTCACCTCAGTATCCCTTCTACATCGTACTTTATTATTTTATAAAATCCTGATAATTTGGCGGTTATGTTTATGTGCACTCAAATGTGATTCACTAACCAAGGTTTTAATGCCTCTTATTAAATGATGTACCTACTTTAATATAACACCTACCAATAGTAGATTGACATCATTCTGTGAAGAGCATGTACCTCTTTTTAAGTATGCAGCGAGAAGAGGAGGTTTGGTAAAGTTAAAGTTTATGTTGAAGTTGAAGACGGAGACCAGAAAACTTAACCTCTAGCCTTGACTCCAAAAAACCAAAAACCTTTTCAAAATGTACGAAAGTGAATACTGTATATATTTTTTTCGTTTTCCTCATGTTAAGTTCGGATTTCATTCATAACTTTGTACAAGAAGCGCTAACTACTGGCGCAAGTACCAATCCCCGGTTAGTTTATTATTAAAGTGGGATTGTTGTTATAAGTGGTTCGACGTCGGTTGCTAGCTGAACACTAATCAGTCGCGAGTGTTGTCGAGCCGGAGAATTATTGGACATGTATCATTGTGAAGTAGTCGTGGCCGCGTTCACGATTGCGACACTACGCTGGTAGCAGACAGCTTGGCGCGCCACTTTTTTTTAAATAATATCTTTTTTCTTGACAAAAGTCGGACATGAGAGGCGGGGGCTGAAGAGGAAACCGTTGACTTTCTTTTTTATAGCCTTCGAGAATGTAATAAATTGGATGACTGTTAGAGGTGTAAAAGGTTTAGAATTACATACACTGTTACGTTTATATGAACACGTATACACATAAACCATATGTGCTTCAGAAACGGTGGTTGACAGCTTCTTCTTCCCAGCAAAAACACTAGGAAGTGGTGAAGGGTGGGCGTTTTGGGGGACTGTCTTATGTAAACGTTTTTGACGTTCAAAAAGTGCTGATTCTCAGCCTAATTTGAATAAATGAATTTTGATTTTGATTTATAAATATTTAGGGTCCCGTACGTCATAAGGTAAACCGGAACCATTATAAGGTTACTGTTGCGTCCATCCCTTCGTTTTAAAGGTTTTATCAAATACAACAAAACGTGGGGTTAGGCATCATTTTCCGAAACATAATCAAAATATGCTTACATACCACATACGTTCATTACGCCCCTACGTGTGGTCCCGTCTGTCATTCGGAGATCTTGATAGTCGTAACGGATAGTCGGAAGCCCGAAAGTCTGACAACCAGTCTTATCTAGGGGTATCGTGTTACCCAGTTACTAGGTTGTGGAAGTCAGATAAGCAGTCGCTCCATGTAAAATACAAGTATTTTTTGGATTTGGTTAGACTGGAAGTCAACCCCAACTTAGTTGGGAAAAGAGTAAGCAGACGAAGAAATTACTTTACCTAATAAAACAAAACTAAAGTAATTGTGAAGTAGACGCCGAATTGTTACAATATTTTCTGCGTCTCAAAAGTTAACCTATTTGTACCAAGATTATTTATATATATTTCAAACCTGATTTACATTGTTCTTGTCTCTTGTTCTTGTACCATAGACACAAACTCAATGAGTCACTAAATATGCTCTCCGGAATAAATTAATTATGTATACCTATAAAAGTAATAATTTATTTTATACTATTTGGTACATGTATTTAAATATTTTTGGCGATGACTCACACCGATGTTAGCGTATTACGCCATATCCAATACTTGTTCTACAATAATAGCCATAGATTACCTCTATATCGTATGTACTGTGACTCAACTCTCAACTCTCAACTATGGATAAAAAACCACGCAATGAAACGCGAGACTTTTTTTATAAAAGAACATTTTAATCGACATTTATTATAAAATATGACACTTGCAGTAACAGAAATAAAATTTTCTCAAGTTAAACTTTTACATCTTCCGGTTTTGGAGTCAATCCCAGTTTGAAGCAGCATCTTACGTTAGATTGCTTCTGTCGATTCAGAATTCCTGCTTGCAGGTGGTACTGCCGGTACATGTATTCCTTGGTCATTGCCTGCGCAGTAAACATGGCTCTACTCCGCTTCAATAGGTCGCTGTTGGGCCCCCAGGAAGAGTTTAAACCGATTTCTTCGTACAATTTTTTTTTATACAGAGCTATCAGTATTCGAACAATGGCCACAAGTGCCGTTACTGAAATATTCAAAAGTATAAAATACCACCCCGCTGAGTAACCCCTTGACATATTCCTATTGTTGTACACCCAATAGAATTCAGTGCAAAATACATACACCAGAACGACAGCTGATAACAACCAGCAAATCTTCACGGAAGTATTCGGCTGGACGCCCTGCATGAAGTGTACATCTTCAGAGAACCTTTCCAGACCATACCACAGCACGAACACAATAGTCTCCAACAGAACTAAGAATATAGCAAGGATACAAATCGAATTTTTGGTGTCTACCAAATAATATAGTGTCAAATTGCCTAATAAAGGAGCTGTCCCAAAATATAGAATCATTGTAAATATAGAAGTATATAAACCCGGACTTCTGGCTACTTTGGGATATCTTTTTGCCAACATTTCTATGAAGCCTGAGATGATGCATATATTTAGACTAACTGATGATATTGCAATAAAACTAAAGCACAGTATTAACCAAAACGATGTTTGCTCGTACACATGCAATAATCGAGGCAGCTTTTCAAAACTACTTGAAATGGGGTATTTCATTATGAGTCCTGGTCTGATATCATACTTGAAGGCGTAGGGGCAGGTCATCATGACAGTGCTGCAGGTCCCGAGAATTGTGACGCAGCAGGTGATTACTACTACAATGACGGTGTTGGAGTAGCAAGGAGCCCTGAACGAAGTCCTCGAGGCACTGCCGAACGTGAGGCCGGTGCCCACATTCAGACTGTAGAGCACCTCGGCTACTACAGTCGACAGACTAAAGTGCTTTGTGAACAGACTAAAATCAGAGTCTAGGGCATCTTCGTATTTCACCACTACACCCTTTTGCAACATAGATCCTATCATGAATATAAACCGAGCGGACATAGGATATAACGTACCAATGATCAAAACCCACTTCAGTGATCTTGTCCTTTTGAAGCAACTAAGAAACACAGTGATTGCTAACAATGCAGAAGACAGACCGACGCGCCAGGATATGTAATAGTTATTTTTGTCCAGTCCCAACATATTAAACCTCCAGTATTGATACTCTGGGTATGTACGACACAGATCCATACAATACGGCAGTGGATCTTTTACCTTCAAACAATCCTGATTGACGGTATAATTGAAGTTTAAAATGTTGCAATCATTTTTGCTCCATTTTCCACAGACGTAGTAAGGAATGGGATTTTCAAAGCTTATCAAGAAATAATGCACTACAAACGCATTTACGGCGTGGAGGTGGATTACAAACAGGAGCTGGCAGAAAATTTGAATAAAACCAACGTGTGACAAGCAGGCCCGAGCTCCCCATACCTCGAGGCAGTCGCGTCCCGTGAACTGCCCCACCACGTTCTCCATGTACAACAGAGGTATCCCGATCACAATGTAAACCGCAGCGAACACGAGAACGTGTCCCAATGCTCCTGAGAGCACAGCCTGATGTGGTAGGTACAGGATTGTGTTGGGTCCTAAAGTTTGAGACAGCATCGCTGCTATATAAAGTCTTCTTAAGTCCGAACTATTCTCATTTGTACTCTCGCTGATTGACATTATTGGTCACTAATAAACTATTCTTGGGAATAAAGAAAACTGAACTTGGGATATTTGTTTCGCGTTACAAAAGTCACAGTCGTAACCAACATGATTACGGAAACAAAGACAATACTTCCTTTTAATTTAAACTCTAATAATATTATAAGGCAGCACCAGCAGAATACTTATAGGTTTATGAGTAGCCTCGCCATCGTTATACTTAGCTAACGATGCAATACATTTATGTAGTTTAGTTGCTGGGGAGTTGAGCTGGAGAGTTCTCAGCAAAAACACTAGAAAGTGGTGAAAAGAGGGCGTTTTGGGGGACTGTCTTATGTATTTTTTGACTGTCAAAGGAATTTTGATTTTGATTTTACACTTTCACATAAATATATGGCATAAACTTGGTTCTTATGTCAAAGAGCAGATCTTCCAAGCTTGGTGGTGTTTGTGTACCTAATCTTAACTTTAATTAGTCTGCTGCCATGACCAAGCTCTATTCTCTTGTCCAGTAGCAATAACAAGTGATACGCGCAATCATTTTAGGTATCTCATATACAAATGGAATGCGTCAACCAGAACAGAATTCAATGGAAATAGTTAGAAATTATCTAGTTAATACAACTCACGTGTAACTAAAACATCATTCGAATCAAATGTTCTATATTGTTCGATAAGTTTGTGTTCATCAAATGACTAGCATGATTAGTATCACACAAATATAAACTGTATTGACAATATAAGAATGTTCAATGTGGAAATAAGTAGTAGCTTATATTAAAATTCATTTAACATTGCATTGAAGTAGATTTTTGTTTCAAACTACAGTGTAAAAACACAATTAAAATATTTATTGAAATAAAAAGAGCATTCTCGTCCCTTGCGACTGTACGTAATTGTGAACAGAGCAACGCTTTTAGAAATCTAATTTGGATAAATTCTAACGCCGAGCCATAGAAAGCACTCTGTTAGTAAACTTAATATATCAGTGAAAATGACTCGTGATATTATTTGATCATAGAGTAATGTTCTTCCTAGTGTTTAGAATAGCTCCCCGGGCAGGTGTCTACGAGATAATGAAATTGCATTTGATAAACTTGCTGCAGTTTCACTTATGCTGCGATACGCGGCTAGGACTCGTTCCACTTGTAGCTAATGTTTCCACAAGGCTTTCTTGTTTCACACTAGACTGGTGCGATCATAACCACAGCCTATCCTATTTTATACTTTAACGACATATTTTACGCTTAGATGACTCTATTTACTACGATATAATATGTAAATCTGAAATACTGTTTTGATTGCGTCCGATAAGTATACGCAATAAGTTCGATTTCTTGTATCTTTGTGCTTATTGTAAATTTGCATGTTTCTTCTGAGTTGTGAAAGGACTCATTAAACAATGGATAGAATATCAGATTTGTGATGAAAGACGCATCTTTCTATACTATCAATCAGATTAACTTAACAATAAAAAAATCACTGAATTTTCTTAGTTACTAATTTAGGATTGTAATAATTATATTACTTGGTTATTCGTAACGCCAAAGTAAAGCTTGGATTTTGTGGACCTTCATCATAGGCGATGGATTTCCATAAAGGTAAAGAAGACGAAAACGCTCGCGGAAAATATCAAGTCTTCCATTACTAGCTTGTCAAGATGATCGATGATTGAGTAATGGCATAGAAATATTACTTTTTCCTGAATATGTTTCTTTTTTATACATAGGTACTGCTATCAGGTCATATAAGGTTGTGTGTTACCTTCGTTTTAATCTTCATAACATCGAGGCAGGAACTCTAAACGTTAGTAGGCGTCACATGTGAAATTAGCTCACGAATCTATCGGCCGATCAAAAAATCTGGATCTAGGAATAACTGGAGCTGTATCAAAAAGAAAATATCTTCCCAAAATATGCTTTGTGTATTATAACAGGAATAATGCATTGCATTTCTTATAAAGTCATCTCATCATCGTCATCAAAGTCATCTTTGAAAACCATCGTAATATTAATTAAAGGACTGAATAAAACATACGAATGCAGCACCTATACTATACTTATACTATGGCTGCCCCGTATACTATGGCTCTTATACCAAGTTCAGGAATGCCACAGTGATCAGACAGTAGTCCTCGTTAAGAACTGAAATATGTTGCATTAAATGCATAAAGTAATAAAAGTATGCTAGCAAGTACTAGGAAATGCAAAAGCGTTTCGACAAGTGGCTTAAAGACGATATCAGTAAAAAATATGCATCTTTTATTTACACAAACATTTTTATCTATCAACGTATCTTATCAATACTTCTGCAATGTACCGAAGGTAGATAAAGTGGTTAAAATCAACTATTTTGCGAACCCCACCTTTGTTTGATGACCCACATTCGGTTTAGTTAATTATTTTTAACTTGACTTATACACGTGACCACGTTTGTAAGCCTGTGGAACAGATAAAAATAACTTTACACCTTGTTATGACTTCCATATTATCGTAACATACTTGCTGATAAAATTCCAAGAAAGTGTTCAAAAATATTGTAATACTCCTAATAACTTGCTACACAAGTTTACACAACAGCGCCAAGTTTCAAGTCTGCCAACTTATTTTGACAGTCGTTTAATTATCTACAACTTACCTAGCTTCTTTCTAACGAGTCTTAGTCAAAATGGCAGCATTGGATATATGTATGTCATATGAAAGTTGATAGTTAATAATGTATTGTAAATTATGGCAACAATCACTAAAGACGCAGGAGAACAGAAGAAGAGGCCAGCGTGTGGATAAAAGCATTAGGAGTGTAGGACCGGGGGGGTCCTACACTCCTACCAAAGTTTTATCGCAACCAATATATTGGAAAGCTTATGGGCACTTCTTTTGTGTTTTACTTTTGGAGCCATCATTAACCAGCGTTATGATGAAAACAGTTGAATGTTATTACTTCAGAACATGCACCATCCCATCTATATTGAAGATGAAATACACGAAGACGCTATTTTGGCATGGAATACTATACATTACAACATACTCGTATATTGTTGGTTTTACGCTCAGCCACCCCTAAAAAAATACTATGTCACAGTTTTCTAAACTTTAAATTGATTGGTGAGTCATTTTGTGTAAGAACAAATCAAGTTTCTGTTTGATAAACCTACCAAATTCCAGTCGTTGGGTGCCCAAATTATTTTTAGTGGGCTTAGGCGTTTTCCACGAGAATTTATACGATGACTAAAATCAGGATTGTAGAATTACTAATGGTACAGTTGCAGGAAGAACTGACCGAAGTATGTTTATATTAATTTGTCCGTATTAATGTTGTTCCGTTTGACACAGGCATAATATCTTAACAAAACAAGACAAGTATCATAAAGTTTTGGGGAATAAGTTCCTACATATCCTCCGAAATATGTATAAGCTTAAACTACACCATACCTCTTAAAACATTATGAGAGAGAATATGTGTGAGAATGCATCCTCATCATATCTTTCTGTTCTGATAAAAGATAAAAGAATAAAAGTATCCCACTGCCGGGCAAAGGCCTCTTCTCATACAGAGAAGCCACGAGCATTAATCACCACGCTTGCTCAAGACGGGTTGGCGATTTCAGACTTACATTAATTATATAAGTCCAGGTTTCCTCACGATGTTTTCCTTCACCGATGTCAGTGACTTCCAAGATAAACTTAGAAAGTACATATGAATTGAAAAACTCACATTGGTACTTGCCCAGGTTTGAACCCACAACCTCGTGCACAAGAGGCGAGGCCTAAGCCACTGGGCCATCATGACTTATAAAAAAATGCTGATAAAAGAATGCTTGAGCAGAAAATGAGAAACTAGGCTACACCTGTAACGCTCCTCATAATCCATTAAAGTAGTTGGAATGAACATGATATAAAAATCGTAGTAACGTGTAATATTTGTTATTTAATCTCCATATTATGTGTCTAATCGTAAGTGCAGTATTATCGACACAACTTTATCTTCGACCGTTGAGTGACGACGCGACGCCATCCTCACACGGCCGTCAGATTACCACCCGATACTATTTGATATAATGTATTTTTATTAATGCAATTCATATTCACCGTCTGTAGCTACCTATATCGTAAGATAAACATTCACAGATAACGTAGTGGGTAAGCGTATACAAGATACTACACATAATCATCAATGATTATAATTTTAGCAAGGCGCAATTTTTTAACCATTTGTGTAAAAGTGGCTGACTATATATGATTCTATATCTGATTCGTGATAGCGCTTTGGTACCTATCTACTATCTACCAGATTTTATCGGAATCACACGATATATTGTTTTCATCCTATATCAACTTCAAGAAGAATATCATTTAATTTAGTCCTGTTTCTTTTTGGTTCAACACGCTGGCTAACTTTGAAAACTTCCATTAAAAATTGAATAGCTATTATTTTGTTTTGAATGCACAGGTGAATTCTGTCACCCATCTGACCTTAACACCCACGCAAACTCGTATAGTAGCGTCCAAGTAACGGTGTAACTGTAAACTGCTTATCTTCTTGTCAACTTAAATTACCTATAAGAATTAGTGATAGGCACAAAATAGGTCATTCTGGCTGACTACACCATGACCAATCCAGCGACGTAACCGCGTAATACACTTTCTATCGTAAACCGAAAGATTTGGATAAAAAAATCATAATCAAAAGTGATCATAATTAAAAAATCAGTATACTCGACAACGACTGGCATGAATGTTATTTATTTGCCAAAATGAGTGGCATTGCCATTGTAAGTGTATAATTCAATAACCCTCCCGGTAGCCGTGGTTCTAAGTTCAGGTTTGCATTTTTTAATCAATCCGTTACTCGCTAAGCTGTCTTTATTAGAGATCATTTACCTCGTAAGGGAAAAACGCGGGAAAGATAAATCTCTAATCTCTGTAATTCGGTTTACGATACCAAATTAATTTACTCACTTTGCGGTCCCTAAGCAATTACATGATAGTAAGTTGTAGTATTTATATTACCCGAAGTATGTGGATGCTTAGGGAAATATAAATACTCGTACGAGTATCCATTGATGTAATTCGCAATGAGAAACAATTAGATTTTCCCTATCACTTAGTTTAAGTACCCCAAATGGCCAAAGATGGTATACTGAATAGTTTGGAAAAGTCTCTGTAAAATAATTAGAAGTTTCGAGAATAGGTCTGATAAAGCGACTAAAAATTTTCCTTAGTTTCTAGAACATCATAACCAACAAGGGGAACATTTCACGACCGCTTACAAAGTCCTCCTTATAAGTAGAGTCGTATGTTGTTATCGGGCTATGTATCTTAAACAAACAGTCTACGCTGTCAGTGACGCGACCTGCTATTGATTTTGACTGATAGAATCGCCAGCCGCAACGCAACTTACTTAGGCATAGTGCCGGCAAACAAACCTTTCACAGATAGGACAAGTTCTCAATTTAGTTTTGACTGGTAAGAAACTGTTGTATGGTGAGGCCAGTACATCAAGCTACCCCGATGTGGCAAATTTCCTTGATAGTTTTTCAACTTTATTACTAAAGAATAAGATTACTGGCGCATGTAAACCCATTTCAAGTGAGGCTCCTGAAAAACAAGTTTAAGTATTTAGATCTCCTTTTAAGGACAAACTAGGTTACTTATTTCGTCCTGATTTTGGAATAGTTAATTTTATAAGGCGTTTTTCATTGTAAAACCTTGCAATGAAAATGGTGAAAAGCGTTGAAGGCGAAAAGTTGGCTTTGTTTAAACTAGGTCTTGCTCATACAGATTTTATTTTAGAAGCGTTTTAGCGTTCTTTTTTGATATTTTAATGTAACCTACAACGTGGATCGTCACATTCTAAGTATTACCTACTTTAACCGACTCGTTTTGTTTGATTAGATAATGATTATGATTTTATTTAAAGATCCGATTAGGTATGAACGTATTAGAACTTTTCGTCACTAAGTGAATCTAAGAAAAATCCCGATAGAAATTATCAAAGTAATGAATATTCCCTTAAACTACAATTTTAATTTGTCATCACAAGTTGTCCCTAAATCACAATAGTTAGTCAGCCAGCTGTGCAAATAGTCTATGAAACTATTTCATTATCATATAATACGTTTTAGAGGTATAAATGATAATAACAAACACAATGTACTGAAATACCGAATGCCTCTGAAGAGAATATTGGAATCGTGACTGTGGCGCTGGCTGCACTATAAAGAGCCCTAATTGACGTGAATAAAGTTACATTTGCATTGCAGGTTTATCATTTTAACATTTCACTATCGATAATGCTATCCTACTCTGACGTGGGAGGCGTGATTTGCTATTTCAAGCCGAATAACGCAGTGCAACAGAGGGAAATATAGCTGTCCTTGTTTAACATAGCGGCGACCTATGACCTAATGTATCGACTGTGGTGAATGTGGCCACCACGGTAAATCGATTAATTATCCGAAGTAGCCGGACCGATTAGCTAATCTCGGTACGCCGATTCATATTGTACGGAACGATTTCGTTTATTTTTCCGCTGTTTGAAGATTTAACATACACATAATTTGTTTTTTTTGTGTTCGTAATAATATCTATGGTTTGCCGCATAACATGACTGTCAATTAGGTGCTTCTATAAATAAAGTATCTAACGTTCGAGCATTTTCCACTGTAGCTTAAAATCATATTTTTCAAAAATACTATCCATAGTGTGACCAATTTCTTAAGCGTGATTAGTTTATTAGTTACCCCTTTTTCTGTAGACAGCTACGTATCATAGTATACTCGAGACTTACCTACACAATTAATGAAGGCGTCTTAGACATGTATAATTTACTATAATTATTTATATATATCAAGATACCTATGTACAGTGAACTTTAATGCGCTTATCAAGATATCTCCATCCAAAGTGGAAACACTTTGAATATTTGAATAGCAGTAGTAAATAGGCTCTCTGGGGTAGCTCCTAGCTCGTTATTTATTCGAAAGTAAGATTTATAAAGTACGGAACCACGCTGTGTTTAGATATTCGCTTTTCAGAACGAACTGTGACCAGTTCGGTGTGAAAACGCCCGCCGGACAACCTGGCAGCTTAGAATTAACACATAAATGTGCTGTGAAAGCAAGGTCGATAATTGAACATAGTTAGGCGTAAGAATTAACTAATTAATCGACTAATAAGACTGTCAACCTGCTTGCAGTATAGTGACGTAGGAACAGCCGCTCGTCAATGGTAACAAAGTGTTACCACTGTCGTGTGGTATACTGTACTACCAGGTAGTCGCGCTAGTAAAAAAGCAGAGACGTCCAACAATTTTGTACCTTTCTCGATATCAGTTAAGCAAAATTGGCAAAAAGCTTTTAAAGCCAATGGTTTTACTGACCTATAGCCTGGTTACTGTAAATGTAGTTAATGTAAAACCCTGATAGCACTGAAATAGAACTTCTGCTAAAGCTATTACTTAGTTACCTTTGATACTTTATGGAAAGTTAAGATTAGTCAAGTTGTCAGCGAGGGCGTCCGCTGTCTACTGAAAAAGTCACAACTTACAGACCTGCAAGAAAATGGGACTTCAATAAACTTTAGAAAGCGTCAATGCCAGTAAAACATTCATAGAATTGTAGGGTCATAGACATATGTCTGTTAAAGACTATCATAGATACGGGTGGTCCCTAAGAATAGAAGACTTTCACGAGATTCTATACCGTTTAATAAGTGAAATAATCACTCGTTTATTTTCATACTATGCATATCTACGACAATAACGACGACAATAAGTTCCTATTCGATATTTCAGTTGCGTGTTAGAAACCTATGTCCCAAAGAATGTGAAAGTGTTTACAATAGGATATAGGATAAGACATCCTATCCATCACATGCCCATTGACATAAGAAT
This sequence comes from Phlogophora meticulosa, assembly GCA_905147745.2. Lineage (NCBI taxonomy): Eukaryota > Metazoa > Arthropoda > Insecta > Lepidoptera > Noctuidae > Phlogophora > Phlogophora meticulosa. The sequence continues at coordinate 1,811,763 of LR990517.1, read as the reverse complement.
CCAGTTTCTAGAGCTCGAGCTTTAAGGAAATAAGTATAATAAGGATAAAATTTGGCTGTGGGGATAGTATAATCCCTACTTGAGTACGTAGGTAGGCCTATATAAATTACTTCTTTCCTAAATACAGTAAGTAATAGTTGTTTCATAGAAAAGAGTATAAAATTGAGTGTTGCCTGAGTTAATCGACTTATTTTTTTTTTTCTACCTGAGTTTTTCTTCTTATAAAGTAAGTTAGATAAATTATAAAGAACTTACCTAACTTACTACTTTCCAGATACCATGTTAAAGAAACACAAACACACACACATACACAACTGCAACCATTTTAGCTTATCTCAGCATGTTTAAGTAAACATGTAATAAAGTATTCAACAGTAACCCGGTCCCAAAGTGTTGATACCCAAAACTCGAAGCCTTAGTAAAGCAAGTACCTTTGGCACTGATAATAATCTAACATCGTAACAGGTTGACAGCCCTAGATAATTCAAAGCATTTCACTCTATCAGGTGAAACGCGTTTCGAAACATACATAACCTAGCCGTAGGTACTTCAAGCTGCTAGCTCGAAACTGCAACTGGTTGTTCTTGTATCTGCATCAGCCCTATATCTTCAAATTCACTGCTGTATGATAACGATTTGCTATAATGTTATTACTCACTTAGTGAACTATATGAATATTTGTTTCGTGCCTATTATGTATGACACATCATCTCTGTTTATCTCTGTCATTGCTCATTCTAAGTGTTTACCTATTTTCTACTCGGTTTCAAGATACTACAAACTGTTTCATCACGAAATTATGGGCTTGTGAAAACTCTACATTTTAGTACGTATTCCAGATAATTTAAGAATAAAATTGAACAACTTTTTGTTTTTAGTTTCCAAGATATGGCAAAGTTAAACCGTATCTCTAAAAGCGCCAGATCTAGAAAGTTACTAGACGCAGGTATATATTATATCAACTTGAACAATCGATGTCATTTTATTTATAACCCGCAAGTGTCCCAGCTCGTAAATAAATTATTAAATGCGAGTAAATTTTAAATTTTACAACTTGATTCTGATAAACGGTGGATGTTCAGGATGGGGCCACAAAAGTGGTCATTTTATGACCCTCGCTAAACACTGGTAGTCACGATGCTTTTATATGCCATAACAATGACATACGATTATTGCACGTCGTCAATCCGGCGATTTAAAGTCGCTCGCAGCTCTATATTCACACAGAAACAATTATTTTGTAATGGCCGAACGACCACTGCATGGACATTACCAGAACTAGTTTTAAGTCATGTCAAATCATATACAGCACATGTGAAATCTTACTAGAAACTGTTTGACTTTTAAGCGCCATTCTGCCTGCGTCACTACGCCTCAAACCCATAAACATTTTGTGCATAACACAAACAACAAGAAGAAAATATGAACCATTGTCGATTCAACGAACATTTACTATTATCTTTTCGATGACAAATGAGCTCAAAACTCTGCGTATCATTGTACGTCAGACTCAGAGCAGTGCACGAACGAAACTTTAGATAAGCGCATTATACATTACTGTGCCACTGAGCAAACGTGTAAGAGCTCGCAAGGATAACACGACGATGTAAATAGCTGGATCTGAATGCGTCGATTGTCAAAGTGAAGGGTAAAGCCGATTTAGATCGGACAGATAGAATAACATGCGTGATGCTAATTCAAAATTCAAATGTGTGCTTGTGCGCATAAAATTCGAATTCCAAAAGAACGAAACTTAAGTTGACAGATACCTTGTCATATTGATACATGACGAATATTTTGACTCCATAAAGTTAAGCTAAGTACTTTGTGTTAGTTATATTATACCTATCTATTATTTTCTTACTATCGTACTCACAAAGATTATTCGTAATATCGGTCAATCAGTTTGTTGCCAAGCATATTGATATCAATAAATTGTATCCCTGACGACAATATTTTAATAAAAATATTTCGGTCATTTTGAACTTCATTAAGTAATCTAAATGATGACGATGGCATTCAAATATCATTTAACGGCGTTAAACTTCGCCATAAAAACCACATTTGGTACTTCCAGTAACTTTTATTTCGTTATATTCATTCCCATTCATGAGCAGTCGATGAATATTTTCTTTAAAAACAAACAAAATTAAGTGTTATATATTTATTTACAAGCGCGCGTTGGCGTCTTACGATCTGCGCGAACATAAATAGGCAATTATTTAAATCAAATAGTATTTTATTTTGGTAATGCTGTCAGTGTCCTAAAATCACATAAATTGTGTTAACTATTACATAGAATCTATTAACTACAGGTCATTTAACACCTTTACCAGCATATCATAAAGAACGAGAACTGACCATGCACCGCGAGCATATAGAAAGCAGAATCATAATAATACAATTACGTAAACTATACCCGTATGAGAGCTTTTCGAGATCAGCAAGCAGTGGTTTAAATAATAGTGATAGCAGCATTACTAAGTGATTGGGGTTCGAAATCATCGGAGTTTTCACCGTAATCACTCGAGGGCCTAGCGCTTACAAGCACGTCAAGCTTACCAGAGGTAATAGGCCACACACGTATTTCGCGCGAGATGTTATCAACGAGCTATTAACGACTGTAGAAGTGTAGAACAACAATCACAAAGGGCCATTGGTATTGCCATCATGCTTGGCAGATTGGTAACTCGTACGGCCATTCCAGGCACGTTTCTGAAGTCGTTCGGACTTGGTTGATGTTTAACACTATGTGATATTGTATCTGTAAACTTAATGCGCTTACATATATTGAAATTTAATGGGAATTTAATCATGACTTCAAGTAGCCCAAATGATGAAAAAGACAGAACATGGAATTTACAATAATCAGACTGATAGAGTCGATATTTTTTTGGGGTATTGGAGCAAATCAATGGTTTTCATAAATCACAATATTGTAGACCGGGCTATTTGACTATTGTCAATAATAGGCCTTTGCTGATTTATGGCATTAATTAAATACTTTATTTTATTTCAATCCTGTCTCGTCCCTGAGACGGGTGACATTTTTCATTTTTTAAATTATTCTAATCTTTCTTGAGTGCTTGAAACCATAGGAACTACGGCTCTACCAGCCTGTATTAAGGTCTGTTATTGCATGTTACTGTATACTGTTAGGCAGGGTTATTGGCGAGACAACAAAGCATAAGCGAGCGTGGTGTTGAGTAAAATTAAATGATGTGTGCGCATTGATTGCGGTCGCCATAGAAAGCGTAGTCGCAAACCGCGACTAAGTCTCATCGCCGCCGCCGCGGACCTCCTGCTCACGACCTATCAACCACACTGGACCGCTTCATCTTCGAGTATCTCTAAGTAAGTAAGTCATCTGCTAAGTAATGCCTTTTATTTAACAAGCCTGATCAAATAGCATTTCGCAATTGGCTCGTTCATGGATTAATATCTGGTTACTTCTTTAAAATTATTAATATATGAAGGAATAACATAAAATAAATAATCACAGGGCATCGAAAAATTCATCCGCATCGCTGTCAACGGGAAAAGTGCCCAGAAGGCTGGCAGCATTGCCACGTTGAATGACATTGCTGATTCTTTGGCCAAAAAAAGGTCAGCCCTCTGGTCACGTGAAGAGTCGACCAAACGCTTCGCGATTTCTTGAAAAACTAAATGGGCACACGGACCCCATGGCCTTAGTGTTTCAACCCCAAATAGCTAAAACTGGATTAATTGGAAAACATTCTGAAAACTGATTCGTTACTAAATTTTCATGCATAAAACGCATGAATGTGACCATAACTAAGATAACTATGTTCTTGGTACTAATCAACATTGTATACCATCGTTACGTACCTATCTACGTACGTACCTATTGTTAGGTATTCCTCAATTCATTCCCTAAAGGTAAAAACCAATATACTCGAGTGTAATAAATCGACAGCAAATCTTTTAGTTATAACCTTTAATAACGCACTTAATTATTTTATTACTTACTGTAATAAACACCAATAATACTAATTAGAATTACCGGCAACTGGGCACGAGTTTTGAACTGTCGAGCTGTATCACTGAGAGCGAGAGCTCACCAGTCGTGCTTCCAATTATCCTGCCACGCTTCAAAAGTTATGCCCCTAATATCAGTTACAATTTATGCAATGTAATTTTGACCATTGCTTCAATTCCGTTTGACCCTTAGTTATTCTATGTACATAATCCCTTATATTAAGGTTATTTAAATCTTTGATTTTATTAGCATATTTAAAACCCAAAAAACCTAATTTACACAAAATATTTTAAACCTATTTCTTCCAATAAAATGTTTATATTTTTTAAATGGTGTTGTAAGTTGTAGCCTTCATCCTCTATATGTACTCGTACTTCCAAAACTATTATTAGACTTTTGCAATAAATTGTCATTAATAGTCATTGTAAAATAGACTTATTTCCGCTTCCACAAAGTTTATATTTGTTTCAATGGAAACAACATCAATTAGAAATGTGTTTTTGAATATGGATTTTATATCTTCGAGATACACTCTCCTATCCATACCTCCAGGAATCACAAATAGGTATGTGGTTTTACGTAGTTTCAAATAAAAAATAACGGTCTCAGATACGTAAGTTACTTCGATAATAGGTATCTAAGCAGTCGGTAGATATTTAAAACCTACCTAATAAGAACATTAATTTTATTGAAATTATCTCCCAACATGGCGATGTTACGTACAATAACTAATTCCAGGATCGTCATCCGAATCATTTAGGCACAGTGTCTAATGAAAAAAGTAGACCAGACCGCTGATCGGAATAACTGCGTTATCTGTCGATCAATCTCGCCACCTGCCCGCTCAGCAGTAAATCTTCATTATTGTATGTTTTTTTTACCAATTTACTGTTATAAGCGGAGTAGTAGGTACCTATAGCTGCGAGCTTGAAATCGATCTTCTTGTAGAAACGATTACAAACCGATGTAATTATGATGTATCGATATTTCTTAGGCCCCGCCGTACGGCTGTTATTTTTGTTGATGATTTTTATTATAAATAGTGCCATGTACACATTGAATTTAAAAAATGAAGCTTCAAATTACGTGTGTCGGTCAGGTACTAAACTTCCATATAAATCTTGCACACTTGCTTTCACCTAGTAACAACGTATTTGATTAGGAAAGAGTTTACCTAATAATCCAGTAGTCATAGGTACAGGTCTTCTATCAATTATAATAAGTGGAAGTAAAATAAGTCAGTCCGTAGAAGCACATTATGACGACGATAACAATAACCGAAACAGTACATAACAGTACGAATACTTACTGTCGGCCACTTTTACCGACTTGACTAAAGCCTCCCTTATTAAGACTCGACTAAATCCTTTTCGGTCACATTTAATGACGCACCAGTCAGTCTCAGCAGCCAACCAGTTTGATGGATTGCAACTCTATGTTTTGTACACCCGATATCTACAGAACTAATCACTGAGACTAGAAAACTGTAAATCTATATATTACTCAATTGCCCTTACTTGTGTTTTGTCAATAATAAATACGCTTTATGTAATAGGTTTTTAATAAAACGAATCAAATTTTACTGTCCGGCAATATCGTAATTCACTATTAGCATTGCCTATCATTTGAAATGCCTATTCACGCTTTATGTGAGGTTATAACATTCCAATCAAATTGTAGATTTATCTCGTTTATGAGCGGCTTCCTTACCGCAGTTATTTGTTATTTTAGCGTAAATAACAGAATAATTAGAATAAAGAATGAGGAACTTGTCCTGAGGACAATTTTGAGTACCAGTGTGGAGGGTTACAAGAGTAGAGGAAGACCAAGGAAACGATAGATGGGTTGTGTGGAAGATGATATGTGTAGAAAGGAGGTAACTATTAGATGACAGTAATATAGTATATACATGTATGGAAGAAGAAGACGTGTTGTCTAGTTTATATTAAAAAAAATAGTTCATTTTCATTACTTTTTTAAAATATTGACGATCAGTTTGGGATCTAATTCTAAGTTAGGTACTTGACGCTTAGTTCCTACTCAGATGCCTCCAAGAAAGTATCTATTAACATAAATTTTTGGTGAATTTTTGGAAATTTCTATGTCGGTAATCCAAATTAGAAATTACCAAAAATCTTTTGATTTTAAAACCAAGAGAAATGGTGTCGTAACGTGTTACGGCAACCGGTTACCTTGACGTCATTCTTCACTCTACGCTTCCAAAGTTTTGATAATAGTAACAAATCAATATGTTCCAATAAGTAACCGCCTACATTATAATAATTATAACACTAGCCCATCTGCGTCAATCAGCTGAGAATCATCGTGAAGTAAATCTTTGAGTAGCCGCCTACTCAAAGATTTACTTCACGATGATTCTCAGCTCAGTAATTAACTAATTATCTACATAAAACAAGTTATTTGAAGATGCACTTACTTATACCTAATATAATTTCACAAATACATAATCTTATCATCAGTTACTGGGGAACACGAATAATTACTGGAATAATTTCGCAAATACAAACTCATAATATTTTACAAAAGTGACCGGTGATTTAGAAACCAAATGGACGGTGAAGAAGATATTGTTCCATTATAATCTGGCTAATCCATATTTATTAGCAAAATGTCGCAGTTGGTTTCGCTTTTATTATATTAATGTATATTTAAATAAATATAATCACACCCATAACTATTTCCTTTGTTAATACTTTCACTCAAATTAGGATGTTTTAATCTTTACCATAAACCGTTACTTACTTAATAACCACCTTTAATTAATCCGCCTACAAAGTTCTATATTTGTATAAACACTTTTCTATAAAAATAAAGCCTTATAAAGCCTTTATTGACGAACAATTCTGAATTATTCCTTTAACCACGAACACGAACTGTTTAAGTAATTTGATTCAACCAATTTTACCATTTGACTAATCATAAAATAAATACAAAATGAAAAGATATAAACAGGAAACTAGTATCTTAATTTGCGCTTATACCCCAGATGATGTCATGCATCGTCGCACACAAAAGCGAAATGATTTAGATACTTTCCACTAAACTTCCTTTGGTTATTGTCCTCTCATTAGGATATCTGCACGAGTCGTCATGCCCCACGAGTTTATATGAAACAATCAGCCAGGTGCGTTTTGGACCACCCGCAGAGTAGACAGGGTTCCGTAGCACGTAGCAAGCACGGCTACGCGTATGGCATCTGAGTACGCATATAGCTACGTCATGTGTGCTGTCCTGTGAGATAGAGATGCCAAATATTTCGTTCTGTAAAATCTAAAAAATAACAAAAGACCTACCCAATTAAAACTTAAAGACTAATTCATAACAGTTATGTACACCAAATTATGAAAATGCCAATCTATCTTAACACAGGCAAGCATCACTGACATCAGATAAGTAAAGTACCTCGCTTGCTCGAAACACATGACGAGTCGCAAGCACCGCAGTGCGCGACTGTCCGCGGCACCGGTTGGAGGCGCGTGGGCGGCAGCATCGTTTTCCCATGTCCCGCGACCCAAACAGTTATATCAATAATACAGACCGATGGCTTACATATCGAACGCTACTTACATGCTACTCGCAGATATCACTAAAATAAATATAAATATTTTTTGACGACGACTGTGTGTGATATTCCTCTACTGCATTACCTGTGCTTATAGACAACGTGTGCTGTCAATAATGTCACTTGAAACTTTACTACCTACTTATATTTGAAATCACCGTGCAATGTTACTTGGTCCTTCTTGTTACTCGACCGTATCGCAATAGAAAAGTGGAATAGATATAGCCAATCTACTTCCACTGCCCGTACATAAATCGAAGCTATCTAGACCCAGTTCCACATTAGCAATTCAAATCCCGGTGTCTTCCCTTTTTCTCGTCATTTCCAGAATGTCACAAAAACTATTTAATTAATTAATACTAAATTAGGAATGACGTTATTTCTAGGGTTGTTAGAGCTGTTTCTGAGCTTTTCATAAATCTCTCGTCAGTAAATAGTTCCTCAATATGTTTAATTTATTCCTCAATTCTGACGTATGCCACTTTTTAAGCTAGCTTCGACCTACTGATATTTGTTTTCCTTCTGTCCAAAGTTTTCCATCGGAATTTTCTTGCGGTGCAAAGTAAAATTATAATTAACTGTTCCAGGAAATTTGTAAGTTTTCAATAAACTTTGCAAGCAGTTTTGTAGGTAAACCAAATCATTAAATCAAATCACAAATTGATTAATCAATTTAATTGATTCACCAGACATCCGCAATTCTTTGTCATTAATATTGTTCACACATCTTTCTTAAGTGTTTCATTAAGCGGTTTGAGAGTTACACAGGCATTATTTGGGTTAGTTTTTTATGTAGTTGTTCAGTAAATCGTCTAATACTTTCTAACAGCATACAGCGGCAGCCCTGTGACATGGCTGGCCATGTGAATCAGTTCAGATTTCCACTTGACAGCCAAGAGGCTCAAGTATTCTTCAATTGTAGCTCAAATATTTACCGAGAAAGACTTACAATAACATGAATAGCTATTAAACGCGCTTCGGTATTCATTGCTAGTTTTTGTGCTGGTTTTATGTCTTTGAGGTAATCGCATTCACTCGTACTGTTAAAAGGTAATTAATACAAATAAGGTAGATTATGTGTTGGTTAATTAGAATGCTTAAATTCTTCGTGCATCGTAAAAATGCACAATTCAATAGCAAAACTTATAAAGTGTATAAATGAAGTGTGCGCTTTAGGTGATAAAGCGCACATATACAATCAGACTTCATAATATTTTGAAGGACACAGTAGGTACGTATATATAATGTTTTATTAGCAAATAGTTCGAAGTTCGTAGTGTCGGCCACTTGTCCTACGCAATATTGTTCCGTTCGTGAGAAATCCTTTAGCTCTGAGTGGGTCGATTGTAGGCCACGGGATAATTTAAATGAAATTATTGCATCTATTAACTTCTATAGGCTAAAAGTCACTGTTCTCTGTTTAATACAAATTGTTTAGTTAGTGTAAAGTAAGGTTTATTCTATAATCATTTTGACCCCGGGGCCATACCTACCCTAACTGGCGTAAGCATAGCACACGATTAGTAGAATTGAAAAAGAATCCACCTGCATATTCGTCACAATATCCCATATAACAGTGACAGTCGCTCTTTTAATTCTCTATCGTCTTTGCCATAGGTACGTTAAATGATACAACGACCTGAACGAATCCCTACTTAGAACGCATGTCCATAATACCTTTTATGTTGACTATTCAACTTCCATTATTCCCTCGTCTTACAGTACGATCTCCGCAATGTAAATTGTTGAACAGTTAAAATGAAATCTATATAGGATAGCGTGCAGCAAGAAGTATGTACTTGGTGTACTCGTATGGACACACACAGAAGGTCACAAAGTCAGTAGTCTGGTGTGAGCAGAGCTGCGGGTCTCACCTTAGAATCCATATAAAGCAATAATGAGTCAGGTTAACGACCGCTACAGTCGATAAGTAATTACAAGTTATTAGCCTCTGCTTACAAGCACCTAGTAATTCGATTTCCTCGGTTAATTCTATTCACTTCTGTGCTGTTGCTGCATGAACAATGATACAGTGTGCTGGTAACCCTGACTCATATTTTAAGTGATCCAAAGACCAATAAAAAGTCCCAAATTTATTTGATATCCTTCAGTAGTAGCTTAGTTAGCATTATGCTGTGTATTCTTGTTAATTAATTCTGCAACTACCTTAATAATCACGTTTGCAATCGTGTCGACTTTAGTTATCCCAAAACCAAAGCTGAGACGTTATCGTAGATCTCAATAGATATTCAGAATTAAATTATCTGCCTTAACCAATAGAATTTACAATCAATATTTGCTAAATTAATAGTTATATATGTAAATAATAAGACATGATACTTAAACATAAAATTATTTGAATAACTTAAGCAGTACGTTCACTTAGCAGTTGCTCATTTTTTCTGTAACGCGAACACCGCCGTTTATAGCAGGCCAGTTAGAAACGCAGTATGCCCGGCATCTGAACACGACAAAAAAATAATAAACCAAAAAGAGTGCTTGTGTTAAAATCGTTGCATATATAGACCATTCCTTAATAAAAATACTACCTATTAGACCTAGCAGAGAAAAACTCCTAACGATGCAAATGCTGGTATAATTAAAGATTTTCTTCCTTATTAGTTGAGTGCAATTACCTTAAAAAAGTTAGAACGAAGTTTATGGTGGTCGGATCTCCTTGGGACTCTTTTTTTGAGTTCTTGGAGATTTTTGGATTTTTGCTAACCTCATCTATAAAGATGACTTTATATAGATGAGGATAGCAAAAATCATAAATGCCGAATTACCAATTTACTTTTCGTTTCTAAATAACATGTACTTTTTCCATGCAACAATAGAGAGAGCAGTTATTCACTATTATATTCCTACTTGGTCTGTCAGTCTGTTTAATTTGTTTTAGAAAAAACGAAAACGTCCCATGAACCGAGCATGAATCCGACCACTAAGTATATGTAACCTATGCTACACTCTTTGAGAATTTTTTGGTCTAACTGCACTCGACTTTATAGAGTAAATATAGCAAATAAGCTGGTGACAGTCAGTAAGGTGAAATCTAATCCGCCTTGGGACAAATGTTTGTACGATCTACAAATATTTGTTCCGGGTGTTCTGGGTATTTCCTATGTATAATAAAAAATATCTATATATGTAATGTATTGTATTAAGTATATCAGTCATCTAGTAGGTACCTACCCATAACACAAGCTCTGCTTAGCTTGGGGCTAGATGATGCTATGTGGATAGTCCAGCAATTTTTTTTTTTATCTAGTTTTGTGTTATTTCAATTACGTACAGCATTATTGGAAAAACACTAAGATTATTTATGGATATCGATGCTCAGGTCAACCATTTGCAAAATTCGTGCAATGATTATAGACATCCAAGTAAAAGAACTTTGACATCAAAATCCAGCATAACTTTGCTGAAAAAGTATAATATTGGTATCCAAATCCAATTAAGTAACAAATCTTATCGATTAATAAACAATAAGGAGTAACGAAAACCATATCCTTAAGTAATTACTCGGTTAAATGAGCATAAATTCTCAGCTGTTTCGTCCAAATATCTTCAGATGTTACAATGGCCTTTAAAAAATCCAATGGATCCCATTGCAGGGCTACATATTACGTGGACGAATGTCTTCTGATTGCCGAAAAGTTGTCCCGAGAATCGAAATGTCGGACATAACAGCTTCTGACAGTGGCGGTTGTCCGTTACCCCAGTCGCTGAGGCGGTGACATCATCGCGCAGCCACGTTACCACTGAGCCCCACAATACCTACACTCACGGTGCGTTATTGTCATTAAAACTACGAATTGTATGGAGAATAAGCAGTTAAAGATATTGGCGCATCCCGCTACAGCTATAAACCCTAGTCTCAGAAGTGGGGTAACTATTGTCGTTTCCGTTCGCGTCGGAATGTGCACTTAGTACTATTGTGCTTTTCGTAGCTACATCCGCTGTGATGTGATTTCTAATTCTGTTTACTTCATGTCTATGCAGCCATACGTTTTTTGTTATTGAAATACAATCGATACATCAATAAATTAATCGAAATATCATAACTAAACTATCTTCTTAGCATCTTTTAAAGAAATATTTTCCATTACAACAGCATAATCGCGAAAATATACAACAGTTTATTGTATACGTTAGACACGTCCATCGAACCAATCGCATCGCGTCTTCTAATCCGTTGGAGTACCAACAAGCCTCCGAATTCAAAGTTCTTGTAATTTATGACCCCATGCTAATGAGGTATCAATAGCGATGGTGCCGTTATGTCCATTCATAAAAATTTTGCGTCCGCGCAATCTCTCCAGCTGTCTGGCCGACTAAAGTGTAAGCTTTTATCTTCTATTCGATTTTGTTAATTAAGTTTATGATAAAACAATATGTAGGATATCTCTGTATTTCTCGTCTCTTTCGTTCTAAGGTGTACTGTGCGTACCTTGTAGTCTCTTGTGATGGCGAAAAGTTACGGGATGTGCTCGTCAGTTTCTTCTCCCGTGTGTCATCAGCTCCAATGAGACAGTTTATTTTACAACCAGTTATAGTTGATGACTCCGTAAACTTGTCCAATTCCACCATGACACCAATCGGACATATTTTGACAGTAAAACTGCTTAATGTGACCTACTGATTAGAACCCTGAATGTCCACTTTAAATCATTACTGGCACTCTTCAAAACTGATTGATAAACGCACACGTGACAATATACAACGTGGGTTTTACTAAGCACAAGTTATGACCCATTATGACTTACCTCTAACAAAACTTATGAATTTTAATGTAGCTCGAAGCGAAAATATATTTAGTCATAACTTACATTAAATTTTGTTCCACCTATTTATTTTTTGTTACTTCTCAATGCATGGAACACAACTCTAAAGACCTATGAGCTAGATACAGATTTTCTATAGTGGAAGGTATAATAAGCTTGCTAATGCTTGCTATCAAATAATTAAACAATATCTAAATGAAATTCATTCTCGTGATTAAGCGATCAGTTGTGTATCGTGACGGACAGACAGACAGGCAGGCGGACAGACGGACAGCTCGGCCCTGCGCCTGTCACATTGTGGAACCATTGTCTACCTGTTAACAATATTGTTAGAGACACTTCAATTCCTTATCTCATATTACGTCTGATGTAATAACACTGAATACTTTGTCTCGACTATTTTCACATTAAAACCTTTGATTGTACTTGTTCATTTACATATTTTGAGAGAAATCCCTATCTTAGATTTATGTATGTTACTTATTATTTAATGTCGTTACGAGAAACCCGAAAGTATGACAACCATTACCAGTCTTACCAAGAGGTATCGTGTGGCCCAGTAACTGGGTTGTGGAGGTCACATAGGCAGTCGCTCCATGTAAAACTCTGGTATTCAGCTGCATCCGCTTAGACTGGAAGCTGACCCTATTATAGTTGGGAAAAGGCTAGGCAGATGATGATGATAACGCCTATTACTATGAAGGAATTGCTTACAAATCATTTGGAGATCATTCAGCTATTACCAACTAAGTGAAGAAAGCGTAGACCACTTTATCGTAATAATGATTGCATAGTAAAGTGTCAGTATGGAAATATTTTTTCCCAATTAATATCACATGTGTAATAAGATACCTAGGCGCTGTAATGTTGTAGAGCGTTATGTGAATGGGCGCAGACTACGTTTAATATTCACAGATCACTGAAGACGAGAATATAACTCGAATTACACTACACTTATCCAGAGGTCAACGACATGCTCAAAACTTTTTGACCTTATCAAATCTCAACTTCCTTTCTTGAAGGCAAAAATGCACAATTCCTACTAATGACGGAATCGTGCGCAGCGTACTGAGTAGACCTCGATAGGATCTGTACGATATTTCCGGCGATGCGTGGGCGTCACAGGTTTGTTCCTGAGTCAAAATTTGTCAAAAAAATAACTTCGCACACTCTTACGCACCTCACTCGACTTCCTCTCAACATGGGATCATCATAATCTTAAAACCTACATAGAATGAGGCTTTTAGTCGTCGACGATTTTCCATTTTAAACTTTATTGTACACGTTATTGGGTACAATTTCATATGAAATGTGAAGAATATTTAAGACTTTTTGGGTGGTATTGAGAGAAACACCATTCATTGAGACAAGTAACGGGCTAATAGTAATCTCGCGTCTTGGCAACGCCATTCAAGAGAGCGCGTACCATCGCGGTGAAAATCTTTAAATTATTGTCATTTAAGCTGATTCATTATTTAGCTGTAGAAACCATCTTTGGACATTTTAAAGAGTATCAAACGTGAATAAGATTTTCTTGCACATAGTTACTAGAGTCTACATATAAATTTATGTACTTATTGATTTATGTTTATACATGTGCCACTATGTGCTTGTTTATGTACAAAACTGTTTATATATTGCCCATATTAATGCATTATTATTTTAACAAGATTACAAAAAAGCATTGTACCTACTGTAAATTCAAAACTAGTTAAAATTTATTAATAAAATAAAATGTAGAGACACGGGCAAAAATAAATTACTACAATCTGAATAAAATAACAATACACCTACTTAAAAAGTATTTCGTTCGTGAATATACATCATGTATGTGTGCGTATAATAATATGTATACTTTCTGACAGCGTGCGTCTGTGTGCGGTAAATCTTGTTTTATGCTTAGTCTGTGGATGTAAATGTGAGCGGGTTTGTGTGTGTGTGTCGCGTGCGCCGCATTCCTTCGCGTACTCATTCATACATACTCAAAGACTTCGAGCCGTTTATTTGTCTACCTATATCTTTTTGTCTTAGTTTGTTGTGTTTTTATACGCGTACGAATAGAAAATTACACTTTAACTTTTAATTAACACGAAATACACAGTATTAAATAAAAAGAGGCGGGACACTGTAGTGTAATCTAAATTTAAACTAATCTAACTAACCTAACTTTCGGGCTTTACAAAGCCCGAAAGTTAGACTTCCAAGCGTATCAAGAGGTATCGCGTACTCAGTATCTGGGTTGTGAAAATCTAATAGGCAGTCGCTCCATATAGAATTCTGAAATTCAACTGCATCCAGTTAGACTTGAAGCTGAACCAAATATAATTGGAAATAGGCAGGGCAGAGGATAATAAATTAGAGCAGTTTTTTAAGGACTGTACCTAATAACTCGTATTTTTAAGATACTATAAAAAAGATTAAGAAATAACTTGCAAAAGTCCTTAAATGAAATAATTTTGAGGAGATGTTTATAAATGCATATTTTTCTTTAGTCAAGTAACAACTGCATTGGCATCATCATCATCATCAGGCTAGTCCACTGCTGGTCATAGCCCTCTCCTAATGAGCGTCATAGCGCCGTCTTCAGCTTGCCGCATCCAGCATCTGCCTGCAGTCTTTCGCAGATCGTCATCCCACCTGGTCAGAGGGTGTCCTACACTACGTTTGCCAAGTCGCGGTCTCCACTCAAGAACACGTTTACCCCAGCGGTTGTCGTTCTTCGCGAGATATGGCTAGCCCACTTCCACTTCAACTTGCTAATTCTTTGCCAAAATCTTCATTAATTGCTCATTATGCCAATGCATAATGAGCAATTTAAATTTAGATTTAAATTTAATTTGATTAAAGACGACCGATGTGGCGCGGCGGGCGAAGGTCCGCCTGCGACGCAAGAGGTTGCGGGTTCGATTCCCGCCTTGGGACAAATGTTTGTACGATCTACAAATATTTGTTCCGGGTGTTCTGGGTATTTTCTATGTATAATAAAAATATCTATCTATGTAATGTATTGTATTAAGTATATCAGTCATCTAGTACCCATAACACAAGCTCTGCTTAGCTTGGGGCTAGATGATGCTGTGTGGATTGTCCAGCAATATTTATTTATTTATTTATTTTATTTAATGAAGATTTGGGCTTTACATAATGTAATTGTATAGTGCAATTAACTGTTCGAAAATACTCGAGAAACATACATTTATTTACGGTGAGCGATGCGTCGGGCGCAAGCACGTTAACTTGTGTTGCGGGTTGGACAACTTTTTCCTATACCCATGTAATTTTAACATCATGGCATGGTGAAATAGTGAACTTCCATGCGGACAAATTCACGGGCAGAAGCTAGTATGAATAGCTATAGAAACATACATAGAAACAGTATGAAAGCATAATGAAGTCCTGAGCTAATACGACATATACGTACATACAGTTCATTGTTCGAGCTATTTCCCTAGTGCCCTACAACTACTTTCACTAGTACTGAATACAAAATCTCTCCCTCTACTATCAAACCGAAGGGACACTGTACCTACCTAGATTATTGTAATCTTAACTAAATTGTGTTATCTAGATGTCTACATGTGTTTGACGAATACAATAATGACATACTTAACGCAGTCAGATTATAATTGCACAAACATAAATCTTATAAATTAAGTAATTTCTTCAAACCAAATGGGCCTAGATTTTTTTTTTTTTTTTAAAGAAAACGTTGCCCCACACTAGGAATTTCTCCTGTATCGTGGGTGCGTTTACAGACATTCAAATTCACATACACAAACAGCCAGACCCGGAACAACTACCTGTAGGCCATACAAATATTTGTTCCGTGCGGGGATTGAACCCGCGACACGCAGCGCAACAGCCAATCGCATAATTACTGCGCCAACCGTGTCGTCAAAAAATTAAACTAATCAATGAAAAATCCAAGCCGGTCTGTACCTTCCCAATAAATTTATCAGCGCATTAAATTATACGAAACATGGCGGAAAGTTAGCACGAGTATAAAGGATAGATTGGATTATGACGTTTCAATTAATTTAAACAATATTATCAACTAACGCCAATAACATCATAATAATATTATTGAGGCAAGTAGTATTAAATTCACGCCCGCAGTGAATCCACGCATTCCCATACCAACATTCAACAATTTACGCAAAGGTCAAAGACATAGACCTTAAATCTAACAACATAGTGTATAGCGGTACACCATCTACTTACATTATGTATTCGTAATTATTCACTTTCAAGTGTTCGCTTGACGATTTCCGCCTCGCGGTCCAATCACGGCTTAGGGCGGGCGGCTAGGGCGGGGGTGTATGCAATGACACGTCGATAACTGCGCGCGCATGCCCCGCAGAGAATGTAATTTACATGCAAATGGCATTCTTGACGGTACTGACGTTTCAGGGCTCTGCATGAATATGCTAAATCGTAATATGCCGTGAATAGGCCCCTCGGTGGGCACTTAAAACTATTAGCGAGAGTTTGACTGCCATCGTCAAATTATACCTAGCTGTTTTGCAAAGGTAAACTGAAAAAGTACTGGTATTCATAGTAGTCAAAACCCAAGAAAGCCTTCGAAGAGAGGCTGGGAATCCAACAGGCTATGTAGGTTTACTTGCAATGCATACTTAATTCGTCGACCCAGACGCATCGTGTCAAGCTGAATAAAGCTAGTACTGGAATTTTCAACGTGTTTTCATATTTTTCTTTACACCTGCGCTTTTTTCTTGTCTCAAGAATGAATCATCTTACTGTCTCACAAACAAACGCAGAATATAATACCATGTCATTATGTAAAACAACTAGTTATATATAATGTTACGTGATGTTATTGAAATAGAAACAGCGATGATTCATTTAATATCACTTAGTGCTACATTAAAAGATGGATATATTATATCTAGTTATTATAAATTTATAATTATTCCAACGACTGAGACACAGTGTCTACTACAGATGACTCATCGCTGACGTCACTGAATTACAATTTTTTATAAGTAATTAATTATAGATTTAATACGTAAATAAATCGACACGAACTGAATATTGTATAGTTACAACTAATTTGAATGAATAAGCTCGCAGCTCAAGTATTTGTATAATTAAGTGCATATTTTAGTTCTATTATTATATTAAGCTCAGTACCGTCGTAAAGATGAAGATCTTTATGACAGTAGCACACGACAACTTCCTACTCGGGTACCTACATGACCTCACAATACCTGCATACACTAATGAAAATGAAACCTCTTACCCTTCGCTGTACGTATAAATATGGTGTTTACAATCGCGAGATCTACCTGTTTCTAAATACTCTTTAGAGCTGGAAGTAGCCTGAACAGTGGCAATACTGCACGCAGTTATAGCATTTACATATTTAGGCACTGAGGAAGAAAACTAACTGGCATATTTATAGATGGTGGACCCATTTGGATGAATATAAACTGGTAACTTATTTAAGATGGGGCAGTAAACTAACAGCACTACTACTTATTTCTACTTAACTGTTCACTGTCACGTCGATATCTGATATCGCTGCATTACTACTATTCGCCTCAATCTATATATAAAGATAGATATAGGTACTCTATAATAATTCCCACCACCCCATACTGCTTTGTGCCCACATCAAGCTCAGGGGAAAATGAACCGAATGTTCTCAGATCCTAGGTGTATAACATATCGGCAGCGAGCTACCACCTCTCACCTCCTTGAGTCCATTCAATTTGCGTCAGAACACGAGTTATGCGTTTTTTATTGCAGCCAACTATAAAAGTGTCGTTTCGATTATTATGAAGAATTATTTTTAAGATAATATGAAAAATCGATTACTACATTCCTGCTACTGGGTTTTCGATGTACTTACCCGTAAATATAATACAAGATTGAACAAGCCAGGGATGTCACGGTCGCAGATAGAAAGTAAGAAAATGACGCAGACAGCAATGAATAGACTCAACCGATATGATTCAATACTTGTTTAAAGATAAGTAGCAATAACGTCAAGTCAATAACTGTGATGCTACAAACCCACAATAGTTTAACGCCTAGGGTATTGATTGGCGACCCAGCGTCCGTACTTTAATCGACACAACCAAGTATCTATAACGTTAAGCGGTACTTGAATGATCCAGTTAAATATTATAAAAATACGCTTTATGTTTGACTAAGAATACCGACGATATGGTACTGAATACATAAAGGCTGTGCCTAGTCCGCTGCAAAAATCTCAGGATTAAGTAAGTATTTCAATGGAAACTCTGTGAAAACACTGGACACCCAGGAAAAAGACAAACAACGCTATAATCAGAATATAAAGAAAACAACGTAGTTTTTCTTGTAGTTGATGTTAACCAATGCAATTTTTGTGCTGTTAATGTTTGGTTATACGAGTATAATAAACAATACCCTAGAACACGTTCCGTACGACCTAATGACTAATCTACAAACTTATGCAAAACTGAATAGGACTAGCTAACCGAATTTGCTTCAGAAGCTCACAATAAGAAGATCTGAAGAAGTCGCCGGCCGGTAGATTATTTGTTATTAGAACTGCGCTACGGTAATAAACAGAAATGTAATCAGACGATATGTGCCGTTTACCCTTGCTAATTACCTCAAAAGGGCACCAATAAACATTATTTTTGATTATTATTACTGTTTGTAGAATAACTGAACATAAATAAATTTATTAACAGAAGGTAAAGGAAACAATTCTGCCTGGCTACTTCGGCTATTTCATTTCACTCGAGGATATAAAAAATATGTTCGTTGAGAATTCATTTAATTTACAACGTCGTAATTATTAGCTTGAATAGTTTGATGAGTCGATACAATTGGAAAGTCAAATTTAATTTCTAGCCAAAGAACTGTCTGTCGGCTCATTTACTTGGAATTATGCTTTTTTTTATTCTTGACCCTAAAGTAATCGTGAACGTGAAAGTATGTGACATTTTATATCCACGACCAATTTGGCGAAGAGCAACTGTAAAAAGCTCGAACGGAAACGACTCAACAATAACGTTAAACAAGGACTGTTGGTACTAAAGAATCCATTTTCAGCACTGTACTATTTTCTATGCTCGAATACCTAAGTGAATTGATCCCAGAATAACAACAATATAATACCCTACATTTACGTAGTAATCATACTTAATGTGCGCTTGTATCCACACTTTTACAAGTCATTAAGTATTAAAAATCCATATTTTTTTCATAACGGGAAGGTACCGCGGACGAAATTTGAGATGTGACCACAGCTAGGTGCCGAGCGTGCCACAATCCATTACGGAGTCGAGCGCAGTAGGCACGGGGCAGGGGCGTCCGTCCATTAGCTAATTAGTAGCTCGTACCCACCAGGCCACCAGCGACCCCCTTCTTGCCAGATTGTTACCTTCTTCGTTCGCTAATTGACTTCCATAACGAACAAAATACCCCGACTTTTTACATTCAATTTAAATATCAGTTATCGCGAACAGAAACATATTGGTTTTACTAAAGAGTTCTTTATTTATAGATATTGCCAATCCCTAATGAGTTTTGTTATAATTATCGGATTCAGATTGTTTTCTCTGGGAAATTATTTACATTACACCAAATTTCCATACTTATAATTATTTATAAGTAAATATGGCGCTCGTGCAACTCGAGGTTATAAAGTATTCTAGTTTAATTTGTTTGTTTAAAGTATGTGATTGCTAGATTACTAGACTTAACTTAAAAGTAGTAATTCTACTTAGGTAGTTAATGTAGTGGTTGTCATAAGCTGTAGGCAACAACTATGACGCTGAAGATGTCCGACGCGTAGCTGACGTAGCTGACGTTAATGAAAAATCAATAACAGCGGGCCCCTCGTAAAATCACACCTTTTCACAATACTAACGTATTTAACCGCAAGCACAATACATTAAATTAAAAAGTTGAACTATACCCGCAGTCGTAGCATCAGGCTATCTTTTAATGAGGTAATGGCTATCCGAGAGGGGTCATGTGGTCGGCACGCGACCGACCCCCGCTCTGTAATATTTTCATTATAATAATAAAACGGAGTCAAACGTGTAAACGAGGGCTCGTGACCCTCAAAGTACCGATTATTGTGACAGCTTGCTCTTTCAACTTTGAATCATCAGTTCTTTGGTGCGGAAAAACAGGCCTAGTTAATACGCTGTAACATTCTGTGTAGTTAAGTGCGTATATTATGATTACTCCAGTTGAATATTATCGATCTAAATCTAGATATTTCTTTTATGAAACGCAGTGCAAATATTTAAAAGCAAATCTACAAACGGAAAGGTTATCTGCGCATCATTCAATTTAGAGAGTACATCAGTACACGTAGCTTACTACTCCGATAGAGCCGAAAGTCATGACAGTTAATTTATAAAACGATAAGTTACAAGCATTGCCCAAAAACTGCTCAGCGGGCACAATAAACATTATGGGCACATTCATTAATAGCTGACCGCTGGCCGCTGACAAACGGTGCCTCTACCCCCACCTCCTCTTTACCCCATTATTCCCATGAACCCCTGTCTACCCTCCCACGTTCCTCCTTCCATCTACCCGTCTCCCCACTCGGCCAGGTGTAAAACTGCCTGGTCACGGAAAGACAGACATGCGATGCGGCTAATATGTTTTTATTATTAAAACTGTACGTATTGCTCATCCCTCTGGCTGGCGAGGGGATCACCCATGAATATTTATACGGTGATTTGTTAATAGCGGCGCCGCGGCACCGCACGTGTGCCTTACACTACTTTGCAGAGTCGCCCTAGGGACGATCGGAAACTCTCGCCATGTCAACGTGTAACATCGGCACTAAGCAGTA
Source organism: Phlogophora meticulosa (assembly GCA_905147745.2). Classification (NCBI taxonomy): domain Eukaryota; kingdom Metazoa; phylum Arthropoda; class Insecta; order Lepidoptera; family Noctuidae; genus Phlogophora; species Phlogophora meticulosa. The sequence continues at coordinate 1,790,563 of LR990517.1, read as the reverse complement.
TTGGGCCTAGAGGCCTTAAGGCCTCGCCCTCATGCGCGAGGTTGTGGGTTCAAATCCAATGTGATTTTGTCAAATCCATTTGTATGTACAACTTTTTAAGTTAATCTGAGGCATCTAGGACAGTAGTAAGGGAAAACATCGTGACCAAAAATGGACTGTAATAATAAATACAAGTCTGAAATCGCGATACCTAATTCTCGTTTCTTCTTCCGCTCTGTATGTGAAGAGAGTGTGTTTTTCTCAGCAGTGGTAGTCATGGGGACTGGTACTATTTATTATGTGATCATAAAATTTAAAACTATTTATTTTTTATTAGAATTTATATTAGAGTGCAATCAACACAACAACATTTTATTTGACTTTGTAAACTTGGTAACTGATGTAGTTTTGTTCCTACTCGCTTATATATGACAGGCACTCGTTTATTCCAAGAAATCTTTTTAAACGTACATAAACCTTACACAGTGTCCTACATGTCGACACTATAGAATATGATTCAAGCGCTTTCTCAACGAATTCACTTAGTAATAACATGAAAGCTAACTGGCGTGAGTAATTCATGTAAACGTGTACCGAGTAATGTCAACTTTAGTGGCGTCCTAATGTGTGGAGCTGTGCGTTATCTGCACCGGCTGTGCCGCAGCTCCCGCTTGCTGCTCCACCGCAGAATCTGATTACTGATTTTATGAAAGATAGGCTCCAGCGTGCGTCAGGTACGTACGCAACTTGTGCAACGCAGGCACATAATGTTCTGTTCGGTACCGGGCTGTCGTGGGAATCAAATTTTCATTAACTTTGCAGCCAAATGTAATACGCCTTTAACTACTCTTGACTGCGAATGTTCCTACGTGCTTCACTGATTTCGCAACATTAAGAAATGTGCGCGGAAGGAAATGAAAGTATGCAGGAAATACTTTAAGTCTAACATTATTTAGAATAGATGGATATTTCTGTGTGCAAGCGTTGCAGGCATATATGTGCCGTATGTAATGCTGCGTATTATATTATTCTAGTTTATAATAGTAATGTTGTTTTTACATGGAGTGGCACGCGCTGCCAGCACGCGGCTGCTCGCTCGGTCGCGGCAGCAGTGAGCACACGCTCTGTAAACATTCGCAGTTTTTACGCATTTCTTAGTAGGTACATTCCTTTTATGATCGCTGCATGAGTACACACTTATGATCGTACTAGCTATGTATCAACATTACTTATTTCAATAAAACATTGACATTCTGAGCACCACTTAGGTCTCGCCTACAATGTTCACCTAGATCTCATTTAATTTTCTTCGCAGCGTGATATTACTTGGTGTTTGCCGATAACTGAACCTTACTTTGCTACCTACTAAGGCTTTCCAAATATATTTAAGACCTCCTAAGGCAGTCCCATGTTAGTGAAATTGCATAAACACTGTGTTTATATTGCAATCGACTCTGAAAGAGTCAGCCTACGCAATTCTTCGATAATAGAAATCCTCAACGTATTTCTATTTGACCTTCATAATAAAATACTACCTACATACATACCTACCAAAATTGCTCCTTTTCCTAAGAGGGTTAGCAGAAATTACAGAATGCCATGTGAAAATATCATTACATACCTACTACTTTTGCTTTGTCATTTGTCAAAAAGTACATATGTACGTATGATATTTTTGAGTTCGCTCCTCATGGAATATTAGTAATACACAAAAGTATCGTCGACGGTAGGTAGGTACATATTTCGTATTACGACATCGGTGTGTTTGATGGTAGGAACCCCTGTCAGCCGCCCCCGGCCCGACGTTTAGCTAAAATTATGGGAAATGCAAACATTATACTCAAATTACATTTTTTTTATTCTTCTATTAAGCACCACCGTGAGACACGTACTGTTTCAACAAACCATGAAACTCCCCTTTACGACAGTGTCATTTTTTCAAAGTAATGTATTTTGGCAATTAAACAAATTAGTTCTATATCAGTTATACTCGAGGTTTTAAGTGCTATGGATGAAGCAATATTTTTTTTCTGGGAAACGTCATAAAGTTTTCCTACATTAGTGACATTAACATTGATTTGCCTGGTTGTAACTTTTTGAAGACTTTAAAATTAAGAGTTTAAAATTAGAGTTCAAAATCAATAGTATTTTCTTGTGAAACGACAATCAAACGTAATTTTTCTAAATTATTATTACAGTTATTGCCATTGACTTGCTTCAAAATCCGTATCTGCAAGAGTAGGGAATCGACCAAAATGAGTCATTGAATTAATTCTAGAACTTTTATTATTTGTCATTGAAAACTGCGACAGGACACAGCATGGTGTTTTATATTAAAATGTATTCTAAGCAAGTGCGACCCCCACTATGGTGGGCGGTTCTTATCGATCCGCCTAACACCGCCCGCCCCAGTCCGCCCAACCGATAAATACGACTCCCGACTCCGCGGCAATGTGAGCTCACTGCCTATAAAATGTTATTACTATTAGTTATTGTCGTCATAAGTTTTAGGGGTACCTAGTGGATGATAAAAAGCCTTACTTTGTATGTAACTAAAAGAGACATGCTAGAATTTACTTTGTTTAGGCGGTTTTCCCAAATATAATACATTTTGAGAGATTTCTTACTTATCTATTGTTCTTGACTTTTTAATTTATCTTAGACATCACTGACATCGGTGGAGGAAATCCTTGACTTACAATGAATATGTTTGAAATCGCAAACCACCCCTAGGTACCTGAGCGTGGTTATGGCTCATGCATTGTCTGTATGTGAAGTGGAATTTGCCGTGTACTGGAATAGTTACAAGCTGGTATTATCATTATTATTTTTTGGTTAACATACTGTGTTTTCTGTAGCGTTAGCTCCCGGATTGAGTAGTTCCGTACTCAATGAACTTTAGAACTCACCCGCATCACGCATCATTTGCTTAAAAAATACCATAATATAGTCCACCTCAGACAGTTTAATTATGGTATTTTAACCTGTAAATGCTTTATGTTCGTACCACAAATGTCTTCCTTCAATATGTTGGAAAATACTACAAGAATCGGAAGTACCTACTGGCAGACATTGTGCGCTCGTCACCGTCACCCAGCCATGGCACGAGACTACAATAATGATAATCGTCACTTTGTGAATTATACCGATTACCTACATCGGAGCCCCGTTTACTGTTTGCCAAGAACTTTTGTTTGCAATATGAACTTTACGACTTTGCATTAAGACGGCTGCGTGTGTATTTTAATTGTTTTACATAGTATTGTGTGCGTATGGAAGAATGAACTGTCGTGGGCGTAAGTTGAATTATGGAAATAGAGCGACGACAGTCGACGAGACGCGCTGTTCAAACAATGCCATAACGGTATGAGACGGCAATTTTAATTCCTTTCATATGAGGATACATTATTGAAAAGGTCATGGTGTCTATTGGGGGGTAGTTAAGGCGACGTCGCTTCGCCGAAACCGCGGACGTACTTCCACGAAGTTATATTTCGGTCATGAATATTACGCAGGCAGCCAGATACTAATTTAGTAAATTAATAATTCTTACCACTCAAATCGTGCGTTTAACCCTCAACCGATAACAATTCTGCTAGCTATGAGACTCAGGTCATAAAACAAGCCAACGGTCATAACAGTTTGATGTACAGATCAAATAGTCGATTGTCGTAGGTGTCCCCTTAAAACTAATTAGCACACAGTCCCGGGGGTCACGGCGGGAAGGTTTATGTGTACTGCCTACGTACACAGCGTGCCCTGACCTCGTCTGACCCTTCATATTTCCTGCTTTCGCAGTTCGACACTTTTTCATTCAGAACACTGATGTTGAAACTTTCGTAATTAATTCTGTAGTAAGTATAATGCTCATGAGAGACCAGACATTTACGTGTAATGCCTGTGTAGATAAACATTCAGCGGCTATTCCATAAAGGCGAATTCTATTATTTTAGCTATTATGTACTTACTAAAAAGCTTTATGATGTTGCGACGCGTTTTATGACTTTTTTTATGTTAATATTAGGAAGTTCAATCTGTTTGCAAAACTAGCTTTACTATCTCTTTTTTGAATATCCAGTTGACTCATGTAAGTAGGCACATAGGTAGATATTCTTTCTAGATTAATCCTACTTTTATTTTCGACTTGGCGACATGTCTACGTCTATCAATGGTACTTTTCACTGTCTGTCGTTGAGTAGTTGTGTGAATGTTAAGACTTGGTTTTACAATCAAATAGTGACACACTTACGATACATTTAATGCTTTTATATGTAGATTTGCTAGAAGGAAACAATTTCAGCATATATGCCTGATGATGTTATTTCTATTCCTCATTGAATTTAAGCTGTTGTCTCTGGTTTATAGACTATTAAGTAATCTTTTATGAAGTAGGTAGGCGTCCATGCAAGAGAAAATAGAATTACTTTCGCGAATAGCTGTTCCACACGCAGGGCCTCCTAAATGTATAGGTACTTATATACATTATACGAGTATAAATATGTATGGATTAGGCAGACACTTCATTAATTTATATTTTCAACTTAATTGTTTAAATTTTTGAATAACAATTGTAAAAGTAACCGAATCAAAGACCTTGTTTGGAGTATTTGGTTTCCGACAGTTATAAATTCGACTGACAATTGTGTTATAGTCCAACCTAATTTTAAGTAGCACTGCTTCCTGATCTAGTGGCCTAACTTCACTATATGACTAGCCTTTTTCAAATTGTGTATGGGTCGGCTTACTGCCTTATTGCATGCGGTTTAATACCTACAGTATTTAACATGAAACAGCTGCCTTTCCGTGCTTTACAACCCAGATACTGGATAATTCAATACCCCTTGGTTGGCTGTCAAAGTGTATATGTGACAGCCGGGACTCAAAACTTTAAGTGGTTTCGGAGGCACTGAATGATCTCAATATGTAATGGACGGTGTCTCATCCACGGACCAACCCAGGCAAGCTTTACCTTCGATCGACCCGTGTGAGCCACGATTGTACGAGCTGGTCTAGTAGACTACCGTTGACGGAATAAAGTGAAATAAATAAGCCACAAATTTAAATAATTACTGCCTCGTTGGTTCAGTGGTTAGAATCGCTACTGCTGAGCATGAGGTGATTCCTAGGTCGAACAAAGTATTATTGGGTTTTTCCATTTGGAATATTTCAAAAGCGACCCTGAGTCCGGATGCCTGCCTGGTTGATGGCAATAGGCTCACCCCCAATTACATGGGACTTAAAGCATAACTGGCGTAATGTGGGTGTACTATAGGTGCACATCTGCTGTGATTTAATGTTATATTTAAATAATTCGTAATGTAACATCTGCCAGCGCTCTTTGCTGCAGCCTCGAAGATGCTTTTGTCTGTGGTACGCAGCTCTAAAACATAATAGTACGCTTCAGTCGTTTCAGTGCCATTAGGTACGTTATACACAGCGTCGCACAAAACATAATAGCAAACACGTCCGTCATTTCCGTCTGCCAATCAATATGTGTATGAATGCGCCCGTCATCAAAGTCACCACTCAAAGCGGACCAATCACAATTCACAACACGTGATTTTTCAGCACAGTTCCCTATCTAACGCCATTCCATTGTACCTATTACACGAATATTATGCACTTTTCCACTATTCGTCAGAGATATAAAACTGATAACGTTATTTATGTACATGTTTAATTGATAGGAAATTTAAATGGTCGTGGTGGTACCACCTCCACATTTTCTTTGTAATCGCTATCAATAAATGTATTATGGATAATTCAAATGTGAGTGTGTACATTACGGATTTATTAAATACCTGCCTACATTTTCAGCCATTCACATGTGCTGGAGATAGTATTGGTATTCCCGCTGATATGATAAGACGATAGAGATGATCGGATGTTTATATACGTCGGCACAAAAACAAATATCTTATCTTATACTTAGTAAGAAAGTTGATGTAAGTAACGCATGGATTTATTTTGTAATCGTATTGTTTTAAATTTTATTTCGGTATTCTATCTAATTGGACCTTTTATGATCGTTCGATGGACGACATCATTAATAACGTCGAAAGCTACACATACTTGGGCTACCAAATCAAAAATGACAGCAGCTGTGTCCGTGAGATAAATAGGAGAATCGGGATGGCAAAAGATGGTATGTCCCGACTAAACAACCTATGGAAGAAAAGAGGAATTGGTATAAAAACTAAGATCAGATTGATACGAGCACTGATTTTCCCTATCTTCCTGTATGGAGTAAAAACGTGGACAATCTTAGCCCGAGAAAGGCAAAGGATTGATGCATTTAGGATGTGGTGGTGGCGGATGCTGAGAATACCTACCTAACGCATCGATCCTGATCTAGTTTTAAGTAAAAACTCGCTTGTCCACCATATGCCGACAACGTATTCTTTCATACTCCGGCCACACAGTGCGCAGAGGCGACGAAAGTTTGGAAAAACTTATTGTGTTTGGAAATACCGAAGGCAAAAGATCGCGCGGGCGTTGTTCGACAAGGTGGACCGACCAAATTAGAGACAAGTCATCCAAATTCTACACAGTTGTAAGAGTTGCACTGGACAGAAACCGGTGGTGGCAGATGATCCGCTCCAGATGGAACCCTACTGCTGGCTGACCGTCCACAGGGAGAGAGTTGGACGATATAAACGTTTATTCATTATAAAGACTTCCTTCCAAAAAATAACTGTATTCCTACCTAGATCCTAACACTTAAATAAACACATCTTAATGGCACAATTGACCTCACGAATACCGTAGGGGAAAGGACGGTAAGACGAACCCTGCAGGCACCAAAGTCCACCTTAATCATTTTGGAAGGTGTGAGGTACGCATCGCTACATCATTCTCAAACCACGCATCGCATAGAAATGAAGACCGCGCGCTCCGCGAACGCGTTATATTTACGTTAGTGCTATCTTGGTGATGCGAAGGACTAATGTCCATGTTGTGAGGAAAGTTTTGAGTATGAATGTGGAGGTTACAAAAGCAGGGGGAGACCAAAGTAAAGATAAATGGATTGTGTGAAAGGCGATATGGCTAGAAAGGAGGTTATTTTTGAGATGTATGGAAGAAGAAGGCATGCTGCGCCAACTCCAAATAAACTGGGATTAGGTCAGGAGGATAATGATGGAGCAAAATTGTCGTTTTTCAATTGATCTTCAGTTGATTTTGCGGCTTTGGCTTATGAAGATTGAGTTCTTGCGGTCTGTGTAAGCAAAGTAACTTATGATTTAACGAATATGAAACTATGTGGACCATAGCGATGCGCATCAACCAGGAAAGAGTAATGGTTTGCGGGCTTGCCGAGCCTAGTATTTCTCTGTGATCATTTTAACCAGCCAATTTTTATGAGAGTCCATTTCATTTTTTCCTATGTGGTCCGTTCTGAATCGCTTTTGAAGTAAAAACCAACCAATTGGAACCAAATTATCAATACACATACATACATACATTATATATACATATACATTTAAGTCGGTGTGGCTCAGTTGTTAAGGCACCCGTCGGTCACGTATGAGGTTGTGAGTTCGCAACTGGGTAAGCGTCAATGAGACCTTTTCAATTCATATGTACTTTCTAAGTAAATCTTAGACAGCACTGACATTGGTGAAGGAAAACATCGTAAAAGACCATCCCGCATTGAGTGAGCGCGGTGATTAATGCTCGCGCCTTCTGTGTATGAGAAGTAGCCTTTGTTAAGCAGTGGACACTAAACATATGTCAGGTTCATATTTTAAAGTCTAAAGGGTAATGTTGGTATTCAGTTTTATTCTCGAAAAAGTTGAATAGCACAAATAATGCTCTATTTTCTTCATTAGTTATTGCTTAAGTGATCCGTTCTGCCTTCCCTTCCCCTAAGTAGATTGGCGCTGGGGCACTTGCTTCATTCAGCGGTCGAAATAAATAACAACAACAATCTATTAGATTTGAGATATAATCTGGTGCAAGTGCGTGTTTCATCACTGGCCGGTGCAAATCCGCGGGAGGTTCTTTCATTTCACAATAGCTGTCTGTTCGCTATAAGCCGACTGATTTAGCTGGCTTCGTAAATGCGCTAAACCGAAGCGAATACGGTGCCTAGAGTACCGCCCAACGCATAGAATAAAATTAACTTTGTACACAGATATGTCGCAGATTTAGACTAAATGAAAAAGTAAAATGCTTTATGTTCATGAAGATAAGGTCCTTCTGTGAGTTCACCAGGTTATATTAACTGCCACTTCTGCTGATATATGGTGGTGCAAAAAAAATGTTGCAGACCAGTAGGTACCTATCCACTCATCTATAGATTTTCTAGTCAGTTTTTCTTCAAACGACATAGGCACTATTCAAAACCGTAAACTTAGCTTTAACGATAGAGAGATCAATTTAAAATAGCATTGTACATTAAACTCATCTCAAACTAAGTAAACCTTGCCGGTAGAAGACTTGAAATAACTGACTGACGAAAGGAACATAATAGTGTAATGTTTCTTCGTAGTTATCAAAGCTCGCAGAAGCCTAGTGTTGTTCTGCACCAGCATAGTCTATGCGGTTGTTGCTCAAGCTCGTCTAGTCGCGGTGGAGGAGCCACTGCGCAATCGTTCGATCCGCAAAGGTCATGGAAGGAATTCGCGCGGTCCGGCGCTCTTGCGACACCCCACGCTGCTCCAAAGAGGTTCCGACCGCTGCCGACTAACCGATTACTTTAAATCTATTTCACCTGTTCGCCAATAAAAAACAAATCGAATTATCGAGCATGCACAAATTGCGTTTTATTTTCAAGTACTAACGAACAACATTTAGGGTATAAGTACCTACCTATTCCTATTACTTAACTAAGTAAAAAGTAAAACTAGAAGTCGTAAACAATAGAAAGCCCCACCAAGTTCACCACTGGTGACACAAAGTGGAACGTTTCAAAATGTTGAGGTCTACCGTGTCACAACTTCTTATGTTCACTTTTCACCCCTAGGGCTGGCATATTCTCATATTATCTTACTATAAAATTACTTTAAAATCGCAGATTTACAAATAAAAAGTTAATAACAGAGAATATCAGATTTCTCATACAAAACCACACATTATAAAGATTTGGCAAATGTTTTGGTTTGTTGCTATTAAATTTTCGCCCGAATGGACGAGTCCCCACGGTCCAAATTGTATATAGATATATTTTTAAGTTTTATTTGATTGAATAAAATATTTTTAAAACACAATCTATCCAGATACATTTTTCTATGTTTTTTTTTTGATTTTGATTGACCCGAAACTCTTTGCCTCTAACAATGCAATCGATAGAGCTACTGAAGGTAACTGAAACTTTCAGTTGCTAAGTCAGAATGCAATTTAGTGTGGACAAGTCGTTAGTCATACGGGTAAATTGACTGACGATTATGGATTCCAAGGGACTCTTGGACATACTTTACTCCACTGGATCCACCTTAGATCTTTCTCTTCAACCGAAACGTATTTAGATATATCGTAAGCGCGAGGTATCAATGTTGCTGATATGAAGCAATCGTTGAGGAAACGCTTCTTTGGCCGCCTAAAAAAGGTATTAAATAGCCTTTTGTCGGGCGGAAATAAGGTGCGCGCCTTCAACGGTTGGGTCATACCGGTTTTGATGTAGGTACTCTTTCGCCTTACTCAAATGGATTCAGACTGAACTCGACGATCTGAATTGGGGTACCTACACTGCTGACCGCAGACTGAATGCCACTCACGATCAACGGTGATCAGCTGCAGCACTTTTAATGGGATGTAGGTACATTACCTACATCCCATTAAAGAGCGAGGGTCTCAAGTCTGAAGACTCTTCACAACCGGGAGGCACATCTCCCGGTAGTGACGCCTCAGGGAATATAAGTATTTGTAGTGTCTTAAAGCCCCTCAGCTCGTTCCGAGATGTGCTCTCATCCGCTGTCCATGTCTAACGCGAACTGGAACTAAGCTGTGTTACTTAACTATGATGACCCCAAGGATGTATGGTAAAGGTTTCTTCGGCAAAACTTAAGGTTTTGTCTGTGCGATTGTGGACGAATTGATCTTGACATAACTACCGGAAACGTTCAGTTGTACGAGTGTAGAGCATGACACCGTCTAGGCGTCCGGGATAGTCCATAAGACATTTCTGGTTACTCTCGTCTTACTGAAGGCGACAACTTGCACCAGGCCAGGATACAAACTCGTGGATTTACAATTAATTTTACAATGGACATCGCCAAGCGGTTGGTAGACTCTTCACGAGACCAGAGAGCTGGCCTTTTGTTGACAGCGATGCGGATGAATTTTTTGTGTGTCACTATGATTCTTTATTTTTCATTTTTACATGTATATTTTACCTCTTTATTACTGTACATATTTCTCGTAAGTATTAGCTTTAGAACCTTTGAAAGAGCCGTCAAGGAATTGGGGGTCACTTGTTACAGTGGTCGGACGGTGAATAGCAGTGCAGGTGTACAGGCGTATATACCTAGCACTTGCATTAAAGTCCACACCACACTCAGCACAATCACTAAACAAGTTTTACTGCAACTACATTCATTTTATTGTCACTCGTAAACGGCGTAGAGTAATTTAAGGTATAGGTACTTACTTCTTAGGTATAGATCTCTAAACATCTTTTGAAGATGTTTAGAGATTAAGCACTTTCTAAATGTCTGCTCATTTTTATTATTTTCTATAAAAGTAACTGATTGCTTTTCTCCTCTGTCACGTCTTACTTAATGACGGATAGGATCTTGACATTCCGTGTCGACACAATTTAAATTAATTTCAATGCTAGCTAAATCTCATCCCGAAATGTCTATGTATGAAATGATCCGATATGAAAGCTCATGCTCGTCACCTGCGCGCGCGCGCGTGGGCTCGCAGCCATTGTATGCTAATATCGTACGCCGCGCCGGCGCAACAACGCTCACCTAGCGCGGAGAAATTGTTCAAAATTGTGTAAATTCATAATGTTAATCGTAACTTTAATCCTCTTAAGTATGATTGATGTAGCCAATCAGTTTCCGAGAATATGCGTGTTGTTCGTGTCTTATTTGATCTAAACAGCAATGCGGTACAACAGTTCATTTTGACTATTTATTAATGCTTATTTCAAAGGTACAACATTTGAATACATACATACTCGTATACTTTACGATACGAAAAGTTTTAGGACAACGGTTCAAGAAGTTAAATTAATAAAGTAAAAAAACAAAAACTCGTTGACACTGACATTCGTTGAACAATTTCGTAAGATTTTCCAAAATACAGCGTAGACTTGGTGGGGAGTGAAGAGCTTTCCTCTCTTTGTGGTTTTAACAAATCGCCTTGAACAAAATAACGATTTAAAATTGTCATAATTGAATAACGCAGCAGTATACCACTTCGCAACCGGCCGCTGTTGTCATACAACGTGATAATGTTCTACAGGTTTATACGTTAATAAATTCATATGTTTATTGCCCTTAAAGCTACAGGGACTTCTTTGTAGTCAAAAGCTTTACACATTAAATCAAGAGAACTTTCTAATGTGTTATTAGCATTTGAATAGGATTTTCATAATACTAGCACGATAAGGATCTGCAAATCACCAAACGATGTCTGTTTGTTTTGTTGCAGACATCTGAGCTAGAGTCGCTTCTTTGTAAGCAGGAGGGCGCCTCACTCGCGCCCGCCCACATGGATCTTTTCGACGGTGGAACCTCCTCACGCGACGATGCATTCCTCCGGCCCGCACTGTGGGAGGACATCGCGTCCTCTATCAGGAACATCGACCCCGAGAACGCGAACATGCTGGCGCCTCTCGGCTCCACACATGTCAAGCTGGAGGCCGACGAGGCGCTGCTTGAGGAGTGCGCCACCCCGCTACTCAGCCCCCTCGAGATCAAGACGGAGAGGCTGTGCGCGCCGCCCACGTACGCGCACCCGCAGCCGCCGCAACACCTGCCGCCGCACCAACCTAACTCGTCCTTCGCCAAGTACCCCCCTTCGCGGCTCGTCTACATGTCCCCGCTGACGCCCCCCAGCTCCGAGCAGGGGAGCCCCGGGAACACCATGCAGGTAAACTACCACTCGAGTGACTTGCGCGCTTGCGCTTGCGTACGCGACAGATGGTACCATCTATTGCTCAGCGATCTACTTATGTCGTATCATTTTGTTTTGTTGCAGTAGAGTCATGAATGTAAAGAGCAGTCGGATGTCATTTGTTTTAACGATTGTAATCAGGACGGCGGAAAGGTTCTGAATAATGTATGTGTAGTTAATGATGTTGATTTGCTACGTGCCGATGAGGAGACATCGGCTAGTATGTATGAGTGCAGCAACATGTGTGTGTTATGCGCAGGTCGCAGGCCGGCGCACGCCGCCGCCGCCGTACCACCCGCCGCCGCTGCTCCGGGCGCAGCACGTGCCTCCGCACCCTGGGCCGCATCCGCACCACCATCCCCAGGTACCTACCACTACGGAATTTGCAGAAAGTGGTCGTACTGGCCTTATCATCTGCGAATCGTGACCTAAAATGGCTTACAATGAAACTTAAGCTACTCTTTCAATAGTATAATAGCATCTTATGAAATCACAGTTAGAAGGTACAGTAGGCCGCAAGTCGCTAGTAACACTTTGACTTTGAGCACACACCGTACTAAGATAGACCATATCTTAGTACGGTGTTTCGATCAAATAAGAAGCCAGCATACATTTGTAATGTTACCACTAACGTGCAGCCCACGCGGCCGTGCGTGCCCTGTGTAACGTGCGTGTACCTAATCAACTAATTAGTTTTGCTAAACTTCTGTAAATTATCAAGTTTTTTTCATATTTTTTTACATCAAGTTCTTGATTTGTATAATTTCTAAAACTAAAATCTTATTGATTCCATCACTTTTCACTTGGAATCTAACCACGATGACGATGACGCTGGTGAATTAAACCACCTAGAAGACAGATTGCAAATCAAAAATGAATAAAGTAGTTCGTTCCGATGCAGACGATGTCGCAGCCGGTGCAGATGCCGCAGCCGGCGCCGCAGCCCCCGCCGCAGGTGCACCACGCGCCCATGCAGCACTCGCGGCTGACACACCCGCACCACGTCAAATACAACCGGCGGAACAACCCTGAGTTAGAGAAGAGGAGGGTGCACCACTGTGACTTTATAGGTAAGACTTTCTGTTCGTTATGACGGTTATTCAGGTTGTCCGCTAAATCTACTAGACCAAGTACGTATCACAGAAGTGCGCTTTAGTGATCTCGCTAGTCGTAGAGAACGCACTTTTGCCCGAATGATGACCCTAACATTTCTAGCCCAGCTGTTATACCAAGGTATAAAACATGTATATCATATTATTATGTTGTTTCTACTCTTTCCGTATATGGTTTACAGTTAGGATACTAGTAAAAAAGAACAAAAAGGTGAACAAAACATGTCGAAGACAAGTATCACGCTTTGAATATTGTAATTATAAACGGAGGGTAAAGACCAGTAGGCTGGAATATATGTATCGTTAAATTTGCAAGAAACTTGAGGGCCTAGGGCCTAGACAAAGTGACCCTACTGTGTGGAACGAGGGCCGTCAGCAAAAAGTCAAGGTAAATAATTCTCACAAAGCCTCGATGTCCAGCCAAAAGAACAATACGATTACATCGATTTGTCATCTTGTTATTCCGAATTAATCGGACTAAGACAGGTCTGTCTGGATCACTAGAATCATGGAACTGTTCCAGATTTACTCATCTCATATGTTGAGTGTACGTACGCAGATATCTATTGCGAGCCAGTCAAAATAATGTTTTGTCTAGGAACAAACCAACACAGCGTTTAATACCTCACAATACTATCTAGCTAAGTCACTTCATTCAAAAGGCCTGATTCAAATCAAGTGGTAGTGACTAGCCTTATATTAAACAGATGCAGGCATCTGTCGATTCTTATGTCTGATGTCTGTTCTTAACACTCTCATGTCAGGACATGAGAGTGTAAAGAATAAAAGATCCCAAGAATCCTAATCGCATTTTCTTTTGTTGCGTAAAAGTTAGTCTAGTCCGCTATGAGTAACTTCCTCTTAATTGTGTAGTTAGAAGGTCATCTAAACTAACTCATCAAAGTAAACATCATCAAACTCGATTTTCTATAAGGATAGAAAATCGAGTTTGATACCCCTGATCTAGGGTGAGCAGATACAATAAAGATAGTGTAGGAACTACTTCTGAAATTGGTTACTTGCTAGCTAAGCTTTACGACCTGATTGGTCAAATTGTGCCACTGACCCAGATTGAATTTAAGGGATTATTATTGTCATCGTGAGCACTCTATTTCATCAATCACTGGAATGGTAGCATTACATAAAATGCCTCAAAACCTCGAAATATGGATGGTCTGAATTCGGATGCATCCAACGAGGTAAATATTTTAAAGTCCACAAATAGTATTCGCCATACGGTAAATTTCAACAAACCGTTCTATATAGTTTTCTTATGAATCGCAGTTCCGCAATACCTTAGACACTAACTATAGGTAGGTATTTGTAACCTGTGACTGTGACAAATTATAATTAAAATTAACTCACAAGATGTCTGAAAAACAAACTATTTATTTCAGGATGTACCAAGGTTTACACGAAGAGTTCACACCTAAAGGCGCATCAGCGGATACACACAGGTATTATTCACTTTTATTTAACCTAGCCACAGCGAAATAACTGTCTAGTACCCACGTGGCATTGCGAATATCTACTGTTTGTACTAAATACATACAATTTACACGTGTTTAAAGAAATCATGCATTTTAATTTAACTCGACAATCTCCTTAATACGTACGTGGACTACTCAACGGCCTAGCGAAAGTAACAGATATACCTAATGGCAACAATGTAGGTACCTAAGTACTGTAATACGAGTATGGTTTCAATTTCACCACAGTATATTGTCACTTGTCCAATTTATTTAACATAGACTCCTAACTAAGTCGGTTACTAACTTTCTATAAACTTAAATTTTTCTTAGTACCTACTTCGGTATTTATTCAAACTTCACAATTGAAACAACGTGGTTGAGTTCATCGACATCGAACAGAATTTATGAAAGACAAAAAGCTTACCGATTAGGTAAATGCCTTCTACCAATTCCTTTAAACGTGACTTGATGTTATACATTATTACGAAGATAGTACCTACTGCATCAATGACACGATTCCACCTCCGCATGAATTTTGCATGATACATACCTGATTTTATACAGTGTCCTATATTTTAGGAAAACCTAACTGTAAAATCGGGAAATAACAAGGATTTGTCTCGACAATACAAACAGAAGTACTATTTGCAAAGCTACACAACAACCACAGAAAAATAACATTGTTTAAATATCCTACTACTAGCTACTCGTAGCTAGTAGTATGAGAAAATGTCAGCATGAATACAAATCATGTTATTGGAGAATTATTATGTCCCACGCATTAACCATCCATATTAAGTACATTTAAAATGTTTAAATATTAAAAAAAAACATTTGTAAATATTCAAAATTGTAGCCCACTGGTATCGGGATTAGGGTCCAAGCTACAGCTCCAGGTCAGGGGTCCAGAGAGAGGAATCGCCTAACAATACGAGCCATGTCCATTCTTTCTGAATTAAGTCCTTGATCCAGCTGCCCAACTAGAGCCTGGAGGTGTGAGTCGAGGCAAAACCCAAGGCCTAGGGGCTATTAAGGCATTGACTAACATGACTATCGCTACAATTATTGCTGAGTCCACATTCCGCATGTCGACAACCTCGCGCAAGTCAAGATTCTTGATTTGCTTATCTTTCTCGGTTTTCAGAAGGTTCCCGTCATTCATGACCCGTATGTCAACAATTATTGCGGGTCTCTCGATTCAATCCATCAAAACTCTGTATATCGAGCTTTGGCTACAATAGTCAGTGATGATGGGTAGTAGAACTAGGTCGGGCATATACATGTAGCACGGCACTTTCGATTCCACAAGACTGTATTTTAAAGCTAGTAACCTGATGGATAATCCTGGCTTCAAGGTTGTGCCTATGCAAGTACTCTTTGTTTGCAAGGCTAGATTAGCCGGAGAGAATGTGGAGGAGCATGCCCGACAGATATCAACCGTACCATCCTTCACAATAAATCCATCCTTTATCACTAACTTATTATTCACTTTTTCCGATAAACATATGGTTCAGTCAGATACTCGTACTTACTCACATGTTGTGTCATTTGACACACTCGTGGACTGCAAACTTTGCTCTTAAGACCCTTCATCATTCATGCTTTTTATGTCGTTTGTTTCTCGTTCCAAAATGGTACACCTGGACCTAAAGTACCATTTGACCCTGCCTCACAACGCCGGCTATATTGTGTTTCCGTTTGGTTCATGCAGACATGAACGTGCAAACGGTAACTGTAGCTATCCAGAAGGATGAAACTCAGTTGTGATTGATGTGGTCGCATGCGCAGCTAAAACCATGGTGCATAACGTACCATAAACTATCAATAGAAGTAGAATGACCCGTTTCGTGTCCTCAGGTGAAAAGCCATACACGTGCCAGTGGCCGGAGTGTGAGTGGCGGTTTGCGCGCTCGGACGAGCTGACGCGCCACTACCGCAAGCACACGGGCGCCAAGCCCTTCAAGTGCGCCGTCTGCGAGCGCTCGTTCGCGCGCTCCGACCACCTCGCACTGCACATGAAGAGGCACCTGCCGAAGACCTCCAAATGACACGCGAGGAGGAGCGGGGACCAGACGCCCGCTCCACACGTCACTCAGGTACGCATCACCATACTTTACTTGTAGAACTGTCTCGTTTCATGGATTTCTAAGGTATTCCAAATACATATATCCACTGCAGGACCTCCAAATAACTGGTATTCATCACGTGTGCACGTGTTGCTTGCTTCAACCCATGTAATGAGTCTGAAATTCAGCGATAATCTCTGGTCCTGTCTCGTTTGTAAAGGTCCTGTTCGACTTGCCACTAGCATTTAGTGTCCCAATGCTATTTTGAGAACCATTTTCTTTCGGGTACCAATTTTAATACGTACTAAGTAAGTACGTAAATATAATAAGTAGCTTTTTACTTCGTCTTATACAATTTACCTTTTGGAGATGTAAATTCAATGTTTTATTTTTGTTATTCTTTTCATTTTCCAGGAGGAATGCAGTGAGAGCATCTTCCTGGAGTGTGACCTGGACACTACCCTGATGGACACGTTCTACGGCGTACTGTGACCGAGCGGTGCCCCGCCACCGTCTCGCCGGCTCACGGACCTGTGAACCATGCTTATTGTATATTTTGTAAAAGCGAAGCTGACAGCACACCGCAAACAGTTTCTGCCTCTTCAAGTGTCACGACTGAGAACTTCCCAGTGAATATACAAAAATATAAATCAAAAATCCTCCATTCTTACATCGTGGTAGGAACCTGACGTGTACAAGTAACAGTACTTGCACACAAACCATCAGTTAACCATTACTATACGATTCTCGCTAATAAAGTCACAAAACGTGCAACACAACAGCATTACCAAGGAAATCGCTTTACATAATATATACCTTTATAATTGTAAATGACTCAATTAGTCATGATACAGAAACCCAAAACACCCGTATTTTATAGATAATGTTATGATGTAAATTAAAGACAAATATTTTAATGGAGCGGAGTTTGCGACACCATTGCTAGATGTCCCACGTTACCTACTTTAAGCCCTGATTCATACATACTCTGTTACTTCTGAAGAAGCACATGAAAATGTTACGGTTTTACAGCAATGTGCGTCTCCGTATGTAGCTGTGTGTGTCGTGTGTTTTTACAGTTACGGGGCCAAATGGCAAAAACCGTATACCCGTCGTTTACTGGGAGAGATAAAATATAAGAAGGTATAATGAATTTTATTATGTGCACCGCTAAACAATGGTGTAGGGAAATTCCTGAAAATAATAATTAATTAAGAGTGGCACTCCCCATACGTTATGGCAAGCGATGGATGGATAAAAACTCAATACACATAAGGGTCGTTGGATCCCGTAATTAAAAAATTAAGATTTTCCTTTTACTTTTTTGACTCAGACAATAGATAATGAGATGTGGAATATCATTGGCCACAAAGACAAAATATCCTTTGGTACACAGTTGCTGTGGGAAATACCTACTATGAAATACATGCCTACTTATTATTGCTACTACTATTCATCTTGACTACGGAACCCTGCTCTGTGCATGATCCGACACGCACTTGGCCGGATTTTGAACACACTTTATAGTCTTCAACATTGTCTGACCATGGAATTGATATATCTCTCTGCCAGTGGTTTAACTTACATTCCTGAATCAATTATATAACTATACTGTCATTAGCACATACAAAACAAGTCACTGAGCTGTCACATTATTTTATCATCATTTCCTATCGTTTCATTGTAGGATTTGTAGCAATTGTACCCAGAATATAACGTAAAAGATTACAAAAAAATTGCTCACTACAACAGCAATGGTGTCGATAAAAAACTTCGTGAATTAAAAGCTCTAAGTATTCATTAGATATGATTAGTTAATTTATCGTAAGTTTATTAATAAGAGAGCAAGGAATATCCAAGATATTATCTTTTAATATTATTATTGCGTAAATATCAGTAAGTAGATATACCTTATGTTAGTTTTTAATGTACGGACGCGTGTCCCAATGGTACGATCTCAGTTTCAATTAGACGAGGTTCCCAATTAATTTCAAATATATATCTGTAATATTGCCACAGGGGAAACCTTTTTCCTATAGAAGAAAGGAAGGACTACCTAAAAACATAATTAAACTCGCGCCTTAGATATCAGACCAGCAACAATTATATACACGGTGGAAAGGATGCGATAAGTTCAGTACAAAATTCTGGACCCCAACAGTGAAATTGTTCAGTCGCCTTTTTCCTCCTGATTACTTTTTTTTCTGATGTGCTTTTTACTCTCAAACCCAACGAGATTGTTAATTAAACAGTTACTACTTTTCTCTCGTTAAAAATCTCATTAGTTTAGGTAGGAAACATGATTTTTAACCGGTTAAATAAAAAGAACAGAAAATAACAAAACGGGTCAAGTAATAAGTAGGTTCTTAACTCATATTATCAGTTCCCCTGATGTCCCTTCCACTATGTATATCTCTAACTTAGAGTATTCGCTTACCGAATAGTAAATCCTATTACTATAATACCAGCCTGTTACTATCCCACTGCTGGGCAAAAAGGCTCCTTCTCATACAGACCATGCATGAGGATTACTCACCAGACTGGAAGTCCAGGTTCACGGTGTTTCCTTCAACAATTTCAGAAAGTAATATCTAATATTACATAGACCTAGAAAGTACATTTGAATTGAAAAGTCACATTGGTACTTGTCCAGACTTGAACCCGCTACTTCGCGCATGAGACGTGAATCATCTGCCTAGCCTTTTCCCAACTATGTTGGGGTCGGCTTCCAGTCTAACCGGATGCAGCTGAATATCAGTGTTTTACATGGAGCGACTGCCTATCTGACCTCCACAACCCAGTTACTGGGCAACACGGTACCCCTTGGTAAGACTGGTTTGACTTTCGGTTTTCGTAACTTTTGCGCATGAAACGTGAATATAGATAGGTAATTGAACAGCAGTCGAGTGTGATGGCGTTTAGACTATAAAATAATCATTTTCCCTTATCAGCAAAAATCCTTTCAATTAGTAACTAAAGAAATCACGGTTAGATACTTTGTGTATGGGATCCTGAGGTCGTATTGTTGGAACGTTCAAATTTTACACTTTCTAGTCTCGATTTATTAAAGTTTGTTTTTTCACAATGTCACATCACCAATAGATTGCCTTAACGATGTCCTGCAACATGTTTCATCGTGCCTAATATATTTTATATTTGATAATATATATTTATTGTACTTTCTATTATAACAGTTTAAATATTATAGAAAATTAATTACGTAGCGCCTAATATAATGTTAACGTATATCTTACGAAATGCTTTAGGCAGTTTAGTGAGGAATATCTTGAATCAGCCTTATTGCCTCCGTCCAGTTTGTGCGCTCGCTTGCGCGGGCGCACAATCGACTACATTCACACTTTTATAACTAAATCTTTTAATAATTAATATAACGCGATTGCCATCTTAAATAGTCACTAGTATTTTGTGCTACTGTAAGTTATTACTTACTAATTACGTATTTTCAAAATGTAGAATTTTATTCACATTAACGCGCTACATTTGCAGAAATATCGTTTCATTTTGATATTGCTTCTTGCCTCTGTATTTGTAGTTCAGTTTGTAACTGAACCCAGCCTGTAAATATTAAGTAACGTATATACCTTAATCTTATATGAAATGCTGTTCTATACTTGATTATGTATCAAAAATATAATGTAACCTCCCTGCCTTGCTGCCCCCTTCTTGCAAGTGCAGGTTTCTGTAACAACATGTCTGAAAAACCAATATTATTAAGAACATTGTTTAGATAAAATTAACCTAGAAAATGTTTATTTTTCGGCAGTTATCTTACTTTCCCAATGTAACCCAGATTTTCAGAAGATAGTATCGCAACATAGGACTTGCATCCCTCGTGTACCGGGTACGGCATATTGTCTCCAATCATATATCGGAGCTAACCGTCAGACCTCCACATAATGTAGGCGCACTGTATCTTGCCACTGTTTCTTGCATTTACTGTGCATTGCTTGCATTGAATGTTTAAAACTTGCGCGAACTCCCTAACTTTATGAAAATGGAACCAAAAGGTATATTGTGTGCTATAATTTAATTCTACAACATAAATATTGTTGTACATAAGCAGCCTGATTGTCGTGTAAGGATACCCACTAGTCTGAAGTGTAGTTGTTTCACGAGAAACTGTTTAAATAGACTAGAGAATGACTTGAACAGTCATAATGCCTTTTGAAACGTTACAAAATTAAATGAGGCCTTAAATTTAATGACTTACTGTACGGGAGTAGAAGATAATTTTAATATTAGAAAGGAACAACAAGAACTACATGTAGTTCTGGGCACTCTTGAAATCAGGTGTTGTGTAGACTTAAGTTCGTCTAAAGTGCTGACTTTCTTGAACCGAATAATTGCCATAAACATGTCGGTAGATGCCATATTTTTAATTAAAACTTAATTTTAGTTTTTACGAAAAATCTGTAGTCGTAAGCTCGTTTTTCTGTATAAAAATCGTACCTCACTAATTTCTGTTCTTGCTTATTTCTGATAGATTCTTATTATTGTTTCAGTAGTTATGATATGATTATGTTTGTATCTTTTTCACGTGTAATGTTTATGTTTAAGTGCATAGTTAAGTATGTTGACTAAGTCACAAGATAATTTATTACCAATGACGTGTTTTTAAATTCTTTTTTATATACCTATTTTTTATAGTTGAGTGTAAAAAGTTGAGATATATTATATTGAGGAAATAGATATGGATTTAATGTGTTTTCATATATAGTTTGTAGATTTTGCCAGAAGTGTGATTTACTAACATTTTGTTATTTGCCACTTATATTGTTTTAATTAATTTGTTCGCCGATATAATGTACATTGCAGTATTTATCACCTCCCATTTTATGTATTGTATGAATCGTGTTTTGTATAGATTCAATATTGTATATGTTCCGATTAGGCTTCTACTCGTATAGGTACGAGTAGAAGCCTAATCGCAACATTTTCGTAATTTTATGATACCTTGCTACACTGTCTTACTTGTACTCGCCAAAATCCTTTAAATATACAGTAACATCTCTGCATGCAGTCATGACTGATACTATTAATTATGATTGACTCATTCACTCCCTTTTTGTGAAGTCGCTTCTAATGCCTGTATTTTGAAAAGTATATCTTAAATTCAGATTCGAAAGAAATCCCACGTCGAATTGTTGTTAATCTGTACCAGCCGTCTAATGTTAATTTCTTCTAACCGCCCAGCATCCTCCACAGAAGATGTTACTACGACTACAACTGTGTTTATTGTTTAGTTCCATTAGTACCATAACTACCATAAGGTGATGGATACTGTAATTATTATTTTGTATTCAGTAGCCGATAATACGTAAGTGCCTTTGTGCCATGAAATGTATCAATTTGGATAGAGTTTAGATGAAAAGTTTGTACCATTGATGGGTCTTATTCATGCTATTGCTCGTTTATTTCAAACTAAATATACGGTTATATTATAATTGCTTATGAAAAAAATCATTTTTCGCACTAAGCGTTTTTCCTGTGTTGCGTAGCACGCCTTAAGAAAAGCGTAGCGCGGCGTACATTCTACGTTGGTGCGGCGTAGGCACCGCCTTGACACTAGGTAGGCTTTAGACGCGTGGTAGTATGGGTCTATATCAACCCACTATGTTCACCGTCTTTAAGTCAACTATGCTTCGAAACCAACTGAATGAGCCCAAACACAATACGTTGGTTTGGCGGCGCCTTTGTTGGTTGAAACGTCAAGTCTTAATACCATACAATTATTTTACGATATAATACGACCTATTTGGCGCAGCGGGCGAAGGTCCGCCTGCGACGCAGGAGGTTGCGGGTTAGATTCCCGCCTTGGGTAAATGTTTTTACGATCTACATAGGTTTGTTCCGGGTGCTCTGGGTATTTGCTATGTATAATAAAAAATATCTATCTAAGTAATGTTTTGTATTAAGTATATCAGTCATCTAGTACCCATAACACAAGCTCTGCTTAGCTGGGGTCTAGATGATGCTGTGTGGATTGTCCAGCATTATTTATTTACCAACTACCCACCCTGCCAAAACCAGCCCGTCTTAACTTCGTAGGTTAAGAATCAGTAAGACCGAGATCCTATGACCGTCTTCTTGTTCCATACTCAGACTATGTTCAATTGCTCACTATCTAGACAATAATCAATCATCTAGACACGTAGGGTCAACAAATTTGTATAGTATACCCGAGTCAATCAGATGAGTTCAAGTGTCATAAATAAACGTTGCATGACCGGTTTTCTTACACCCATCAGAAACGTGCAGATAATATTCAAAATGGACGAACAGAATTCCATGAAATTTTGCTAAAAACCATCTCGATATAACCCCATTAAAATTAGAGATCCAATTGGGAGATAAGATGCACAGACAGACAGAATACATAGAACGCCATAGCCGTTAAAGTAATAACCACTCTCTCTGTATATCAGAGGTTTCAAAATGGATACCAGAAAAGAAAACTTCTCTCGACTTTGCTGCGTAAAAGCTGGTTATTTTTTTTTCAAAAGCAGTAGAATAGAAATAAAAGCTAAGGCCTAGGCTTGTAACTATTGTTTCTTAAAACCATAATGACAACCGAAATTTAGATTTTTGGAACTATTATTCTAACGTTTCCGTCAGGATTATACCTGGCAATGAGAAAACACCCAGAGTCAACGCCTACGCAGCACCAACTTACCAAAACTTTTCTGGACATATTGCAGAAAACTGAATGTCAGTCCGTTAATTTTATTGCTAATTCGAACGGGAGGGGAAAATGTGAATGACATTATCTCAGCAAACTACTTGCACGCTTTTCTTAACAGCAACTTTTTAAAATATAAGAACAAAACCTGAATACTGAAGTCAATGGTACAAGAAAAATTGTAATCATACTTACTTTATGCTATTTACCACTTTGTATGATACCAAGCAATGCCACGAGAGTAACAAATGTTGCAGCAACCTTCACATTTCAGAACAAATTAAATTTAGTCACATTTACAGTTGTTTATTATTTGTTTACCTTTTCTCTTGCATGACTAATAAAACAGTGGGGGGTTTTTTGAACTGCCTTAGTTGTGGCTTAAAGACTAATATGGTTTGCGCTTGCCCTCAACTGTATATTTAAGCAAGACGCTGCCTGCAGTGTCCGCTTAAACGTCGGTACAGGTGTTGGAGCATACAAGAAGTCAGAACTGTCCGACAATCTAGCTTCTCTAGGACGCATTATGAAAATAACAGAATGCAAATCTCAACTTATTTCACATCTATCAGGATCAAAATCTCCACTTGGTAGCCGACCCAAAACGTCAATTGGCAAACATTAGGCTCTTGAGTATTAGTCCTTTTAATGATAGACCCTTATTACTGAATCCCACTTATTACACACGCTTTACTTAAAACTCTTTATGAGCCATTTGATTGGTTGAAACTAGTTTTAAGTAATGCTTGAGTCCTGTAGGTAATAGATGCGGTCCATAGAATCAGACCTTGAGATACCCTCTGAGAAATCATTGTGATGGAACATGGTAACTTTGGTTCCCACCTTTCGCAGTATTTACTTGAACCTTTGCCCGTTGCCATGTTATATTTAACTGAGGGTTGATTTCTCAGTAGTCCGCGAAACCCTTTTGTAGAGAAAATATGTCAAACCACCATTTATTTTCAGATTTTATGAAAGACATATTGAACAAAGAACAATTTCCGCTAAAATGACCGACTTAGCAGCCCTAAACAGAAACCTACTGGAATACTTACTTCAACAGCGGTTGTAATATTATTGTGTGCGTGTTTTAATATTTAGAAACCGTAGCTGATGTTTGGCTGCAGGCGCGCGTAAATTAAGTTTCATTAAGGATGCCCCTTATTTGGTATTATTAAATTATAGATAGCGGTAAAGTAATCCGTCATTCTTTTTCCATTTTGGAGAGAAAGCCAGTTAAAATATAACGAAGTGAAGAAATATACCAGTACAACGACCTGAATATCAATCAAATCGTTAGTCCGAAGTTAGTCAAGAGCCTAAAGGTACTATGTATGTATGACTGGAGTACAATGTTTTTCCCGTGTATGTAAAAAGTAAGGTCTTACAGCACAAATAAAGAAAAGTCCACAAAATTAAAAACGTTGAAAATTATGGGTAGGTACGGAAATCTCGGCGCTCGACATCGACTCGCACTTGTTATAATCAAGATTGTTCCTGGACTAGCGACATATATCATCATCTAAACTATTCTAAATATTGCTTTACTGTTTGAAACCAGAGACAACAAAAGTTCTACCAGCCCGTATACAATAAGGTCTCTTATCAAATATAACCTCTCCACAGTACTTAATAAGAATCGGCGCTTTTTATTATTGAAGATACCTATTATTTGTTAGGACCGACGCTTGCAGGTATTTTGCAACAATATTCGTGATTAACAGTTAATAATAACTTATTTCAAGACGATAGTAACTGTAGTCGGAGTGAGTAAAATAGGTAAATTTTCAACCTATGCAATTATAGCAGAAACAGAGCCCAGAAACGGATGTGAGTAAGGCCCGTGTGAAATGTATGATGGATTTTACAACTTGTTTTTGTACGACTTAGTTCTCTACATAAGAATTCCAACATTATGTAGAGATTTTATGTTCAGCCGTGAACGTACATATTTGTTCACAGTAGGTATATACGAGTATGTACATAGGTAGGTACTTATATTTTGTCATCATCATCCTCCTGCCCTTATCCCAATTTATTTGGGGTCGGCGCAGCATGTTTTCTTCTTCCATACATCTCTATTTGCCGTCATCTCATGGGTCACCTCTTTTCTTGCCATATCCTCTTTCACACAATCCATCCATCTTTTCTTTGTTCTTCCTCTACTCATGTAACCCTGCACATTCATACTCAAAACTTTCCTCACAACATGGTCCTCATTCCTTCGCATTACATGCCCATACCATGACAACCGATTTCCACACAACTTCTCGGTCACAGGCGCCACTTTCAGACTTCCTCTTACATACTCATTTCTTATTCTATCCATTCGCGTAACACCACACATCCCCCTCAGCATTCTCATCTCAGCTGCATGTAACTGCCTTTCATTCATGCCTTTTGCGGCCCAACATAGGTACTTATATTTTGTATTAACTCAAATAATATAATCTTAACATCTGTAGCTACATGCACAACTTTAGTACCTACATGTAGGTTGAACATGAACACCACAACACAACAAATGAATCACCACGTGAGGCAAACGAAAGTGTGTATCACAGGAATGCGGCAAAATGGAAATACAGTCGTGAATGAAACAGCGACAAGTAATTACATTCCCGATGAACTTGCATACAGAAATACAATCCGTTTGGCTCGATGTTTGTCGGCATTGTCTAGGAAAACTTTACTGTGCTTCTCTGAATGCCAATGAACTTATTTCCAGGAAAACCAGTACCAGTCTCAGCTAATTCATAAACAACTACAGGTACTGAACATACGGTTTATGTCATGTTCTTTGTATGTATGATTTTGGACAAATGCGCCGCAAATACTGTTTGGGTACCTACAAATTTGCATTTTACATACGGGACTTTAGTTTCAATTCTTCAATTTCAATTCATCATATTTTTTCAATGGTCTGCAGTTTCCCTCCAAAACTCACTCATTACAAATAAGTGAAACATGTCACGAAACACCACTAACCTGCCTTTGGAGTAAACTTTTATCTAAACCGTTCTAATTCTTCCACTCACAGCGTCATTTTAACACATAGGCTGTCAGCAGGCGCTAAATGGGAAACGGTAACATCCCTAACAGTTTGCACAAACAGACAACCGTTATCACCCACTTTATTTATACATGATTGACTTTTCTACTCGCATTTCGTGACCATTTCTATTGGGGTTAGGACCAGCGTAACGGATACCCATATTTCAGTGGTTACAAGTGGCCGAGAAGTTATTTTAGTCAGTAGTATTTGTGAAGCGTTAGTACAACTTAAAAAAACATGGCTTCAAGAAAGTGGTGGTTAGTTATCTCGGTGTTAGTGGTAGCTGCTGCAGCCACCAACATCAACAGATTTGAGAAAGACGATTTCGATGGACTCGATGAAGAAGACGGTTTCGATGAATACGATCAGCTAGAAAGCAACAACGTGACTGAACACGGTGGAAGGAAGGGTAAAATATGTAAGTTCAAAATTGGCATATTATCTTATTTTTCTGTTGATTTTTCAGCCGTTCATCGGTTAGATAGGAATTTTAGTAAAGGTACAAAGCCACGCGAATTCTGTAATGATACTGCCGATGCAATATATCTGTTATGTGACGTAAGTAACCAACAAGATCCAAACATGATAATTAAAATTATGTCAATTATGTGCCTTATTTGGGGTTGCCACGTAGGGAGGCTATACAAACTCGAAAGACATTTAAATATTATACTTATGGAAGGTGTTTTGTGAAATGTCATGATGGCCCAGTGGTTTAAGCCTCACCTCTTGTGCACGAGGTTGTGGGTTCAAACCTGGGCAAGTACCAATGTGAGATTTCCAATTCATATGTACTTTCTAAGTTTATCTTGGACGTCACTGACATCGGTGAAGAAAAACATCGTGAGGAAACCTGGACTTTATATAATTAATATAAGTCTGAAATCGCCAACCCGTCTTGAGCAAGCGTGGTGATTAATGCTCATGCCTTCTCTGTATGAGAAGAGGCCTTTGCCCTGCAGTGGGACAGTAATAGGCTGGTACCTACCTAGAAGGCGTTTTAGCGATAGGTAAGTTTTATACCGTATAAATTGAACTATAGAAGTAGTTGTTCAATATTCAATAGTCGTCAAAATCAGAGTCAGTGTTCTTTATTCAAAAATACAAGTTATGTGTAGTAGGGCAACATGGTCAAAGAAACCAAAACGTAGATTCCGAAGGAAAATAAAACTATATGCTTGGTTTGTAGGGTTCCGTACCTCAAAAGGTAAAAAAGGAACCCTTATAAGATCACTCTCATGTACATCTACCTGTCCGTGTGTCACCCCTGATTTTCTCAGGAACAGGTGGACTTAGCAAGTTGAAATGTATACCAAATACTGAGGCCTATAGTCCCTGCTAGGTATATAAAAATCAAGGTCCTGAGTCAACACGATAAAAAGTTATGGGCAAATTTAGATTTTCGCGAAAACTTGTCAGTACCAAGATTTACATTATTCTTCCTTATTTTTATTTTTCGGAATTTTCCCTTTACTTGTGCTGTAAGACCTTGCTTTTTGCCAAATTTCCTGATTCTAGGTCAACGGGAACTACTATATAGGTTTTTGACCCAAAACCTATAAGGTACTTCCGGTTTTTTTTTTTGCAAAAGGTTTCTGTGCCAGGTCTCGTTTTTTTTACAAAAACAGCACTACCAATAGCTGTGTACCTAGTATATATATCACATGCTGCGAAAAATGTGACGAAACAATGAAAATATTTCATATTTCTTTTTAATTTTCCTGAATTCTGTATTTTTTATTCAATTTTTCAATTAAAAGGGAAATTTGTTCATCCTTGCCGTATTTGATGAACAGCAACAACGCCATACTTTGTATAAAATACGGGATGCTTGTTTTCTGTTTCTGATTCAGTTTGTCCTGGTTTAGGCATAAGCGTTTACACGAAACAAAAAAAACAGAAATTAGGAACATCTGACAAAAAATTTCAACACTAGTATAATAATTCCACGCTCTCAGATCTCTATGGAAAACTCTATTTTTATTTATAAGATTTTCTGGCAGTACGATATCACTTGTTCAAAGTAATGGCACCTCCCTTAGGTACCTTCTACTATGAGCTAACGATAGACACAAGGGACAATGCGCACAAAATCGTAATAATACGAGTAATACCAGCCTGTTACTGTCCCACCATACCAAACGAGGCCATTGCCCTGCAAAGGCCTCTTCTCATACAGAGAAGGCACGAGCATTAATCACCACGCTTCCTCAAGACGGGTTAGCGATTACAGACTTATATTCATTATAAGTCCAGGTTTCCCCCCCATATTTTCCTTTACCGATGTCAGTGATGTCCAAGATAAACTTAGAAGGTAAATATGAATTGAAAAAGTCACATTGGTACTTGCCCAGGTTTGAACCCTTAACCTCGTTCACAAGAGGCGAGGACTAAACTACTGAGCCATGATGACTTCACAAAATCGCAAAATGCTCACAAAATCGCAATATACTATTTATAACTAACTTTCCAAATATCGCTCAAAATAGTTCTATTTCGACAGTCATATCATACGCTGTCATAGGTCTCTTTGTGTGCTATTTACCTACTTGCTTATTTATTAGTGTTGCTGATGTAGGTGGGTATTATACTCGTAGATGCCTTCGATTTCCGAAAATAGCAATGTTTTGCTTAGAAAAGTTTTACCACCATTGAGACGGGGGACGCATGTTTCCTTAGGATACATACTTCTCCCTTTGAATGGCATTCTGTTCACCATTTTATAGGTTATATTATATAGGTGTTTTAAACTTTCACTTGAACTTTCTCTAAAAATAAAAGTAGATTCAGTTACTCAGCTATCTGCTAGAGAAAATCCCGTGATCCCGTGCTAGTGAAATTAGATGGAACATACCGACACACAGACAGAGTTTTTTTTATATTTATAGGTACCTGTTATTTTGACATTTCAAACAGTCACTACTATTTCAAACAGAATAGTGGTTTAACTCACAGCCTTGACTACACTCTTATTATGATCGATGAAGCTCCAAATTAATGTAGCCTTTTGGCACTGCTATGTTAATCTACAGAAGAACAGAAAACTACATATTGCAAAGTGCACTATGACAGCAGAGCACTATGCAATGGACATTTATGTCGGGCTGTTATAATGGAATACCTGAAATCTTGGATCCAAAACATGTAAAGATCATCTCAAAACTTACACTCCAAACCACTGCGCTGTTTTCTCCTCCTAAATAAAGCAACTCAACACAAATGTAGGTAGGTACCAAGCTGTTCTAATAAGGTCTGTTATTGCAGTGTTTCCCTTCGTGAGCATCGTACGGTTCGCGAACACGGAGTGTTCCACTGCCAACTCTATGAACGGCACCTGTCTCGCGCGAAGGGAATGCAACAATCTTAACGGTACCATCACGGGGATCTGCGCCACGAGGAGGGGTCGGTGCTGCGTCGGTGAGTACAAGTTTTATGGAGAAACATCCACCGGGATGTTTCTCCTCCTTTAAGGATCGGTTTAAAATGAAAAGATGCTATTGTTTCTTTTACTCTTAAACAGGAGCTGAGTACCAACATTCACGTATCTAACTGCATAAATGACGAACCTCCATGCAAACGTTTATCTCCTACTCAACCAATTACCAAACAAGAGGATACATTTTCAAAATTCCTTCTTTAGTTGAGCAGTAGATTGAAGATGATTTTTTCTTCGTCCTACATAATGAGGTCAATATCATCTGCCTGCCCTTTCCTAACCATATTGGGGTCAGCCTCCATTCTAACCGGATGCAGCTGAATACCACTATTACTATTACATGGAGCGACTGCCTATCTGACCTCCACAAAACTGGGCAACACAATACCCCTTGGTAAGACTGGTTGTCAGACTTTTGGGCTTCTGACTACCCGTAACGACTGCCAAAAATCTACAAATGACAGCCGGGACCAACGGCTTAACGTCCTTTCCGAGGCACGGAGGAGTCTCAATATGTTACGGACGGTCACCCATCCACAGACTGACCTTGGCAAGCGTAGCTTAACCGTCGATCAACTCGTGGGGCTTTTTCTATTTACAATATGGTCCAGTGTAAAATTGCATATTTATAGACCCAACGGCTTAGGCTGTACGATGTCGGCTGCAGGTATGTTGTACGCACGTTGACCATTGTTTATATGGGCAATCAGAAACCCAAAAGTTTGACAACCAACCGTACAAAGCAATGGGTATCGTGAGTCTCCACAACACAGTTATTTTACATACAAGGCAATTTTACATGTAAAACCTAGTAAAGAATAAAAAGATCTTCTTTACATACTTACCTACTGAACACAATATAAGAAATTAGCTTAAATGCGAGAGAGCCATGGTCGTCTGACATTAAACATTTTACACCTATGAATAACTGTTTATATTCCAGTGTCTCGTACATGTGGTGTCACAACGAACGTGAATAACACTTATTTCACGAGCCCCGGCTACCCAGCGGCGTATGCCGGTGGGCCGGCCTGCTCCATGATCGTGAACCGGTGTAATGCCAACATTTGTCAGGTGAGCCTCAAGTATTATGAGTAGGTTTTCCGGTGCTGGGTCACAAAGAGGCCTGAGTTCTAGAGTGGGAACATTATGGCAGTAAAAGTGTTCGGTTTTGGATGCCACATCGATTCTAAGAAATTCTACTAAATAGGTACTTACGTTAAATATTAAGTAACTAAGTATACGTTAATGGATTTTTTTATATTCAGCTCCGTATAGACTTCCTGGATCTAGTGTTAGCGCAACCAGACGGCGACGGAAACTGCGTCACTGACTCCATATCAGTGACAGGAGGCAACACCATCGTCCCTCTGCTCTGCGGAGACCTAACTGGGCAGAGCATCTTCGTGGACTTCAACGGAAACGCAGCCATCACCATCATAGTCTCTGCCACCTTGGCGACAACCTTCGCAAGGAGGTGGAACATTAAACTAATCCAGCTCGGATGTGACTGTCCTGGAATAGGTAACTATTTTTTTCCTACTTAATTACTTAAACATTTGAGCTTTGATTCCATTTTCAATAACGTAAATCACACACTAGTGTCTGTATTACTATAGCAGATTACGCATCGAGGGCATAAAACAGTGTCGTAGGTTGATAGGTAACGGGCGACATATTGAATCTCGAGCGTAATGGAGGATTATATAGTTAACTCCCAAGCGGAGCGAGGGAGTTAGGTCAAGAATCCTAAATGTAGCGAGTCAAGATATCCCAAGGCAAAGACACCTTTATCCAAGATGAGACTACTTTACTTTTCACACCAACTGTGAAGACAATAAAACGAAATAATAGTATGTACTGGAATTAAAGAATTTTAAATTAATTATTTAAACTAATACCGAAAAGTTAGTAAGATTTTAAAGAAACATGCAATTTTCAGTATTTGGGCCCTTTTTAAAAAAAAAAAACATTTTCCCCTTCTAGGCCAGGTAGATTTTAGTTTTTGCATTTTGGTGATATCTAATTTATTATTGTATTGATATACAATAAACCCCATATCAATATCATAACGAATTTATGCGTACCGTACTTTTTACTTTTATGACGAAATCGCACATTACCACTTAAAGAACAAAAAAACGTTGGGAGCCACCCAATATTGATATGATGTTTAGGTGGTAATGTGGACGGTTAAGAGTCGAGGAGCCTCTATATAACCACCCACACATGACATTCTGACTGCTTGGTCACCGGCGCATTCTTCAGGCTTAATTATTTGCAGCACCCAACGGCTGCCTTCAATACTACACTGGAACTACTGGAAGGATCAACAGCTTCAACTACGGAACCGCCGCCAACACAGTCCTCAGCGCCTCCCTGGTCACCGGCACCCGCCAGATTGTGAACATGAACTACGGAATATGCATTAGAATGGAAGCGGGCTTTTGTGCCATACAGTATGCGCAGGTGAGATCAGAAAACTTGATATGTGGAAGTATATGTGTTATTGATCGTCATCATATCAGTACCTACATATACAGGATATTGTCAGCTTACAATAGCCTCTTTGCGAGAGAGCAGACAAAAAAGTTGATGGTTACCTCATGACTGGTTTTTTGGCAAAACACAGTGAGGAAATCGTCATGTCCCCAAGAGAGACAAATGATGTGATACAATTACAATCCACTACATAAAAATATCCCTAACAGGCCTTGCTTCCCTACAAACAATAACACAGTTTTTATCGTGGAAAACTGGCCACTGTTAAGGCTAATGCGTAATGAAACACACAAATGTTACGGTCGCGAATGACATTTTTAATACCTTAGAATGAGCTGCAAAATTCCAAAATTTAAAATTCGCGGGCTGCCACTACGGCAAAACCACATCACACCGTATGACACCGTCAACGTCAAACGGACGTAAGCGGTAGTAATCCTAAGGATCTATGAATTACATAATTTTAAGTATGAATTTCATTACTTTGAAAAATATTTTTTAAAAATAGGTGTTTACTTTTTTTTTTTTTTTTTTTTTATTAGGGAAAACAAACAGTCACACATTACATTTTGTAGAAAAAAATACAAAAAGGCGGCCAAATGTGTAACCAACAACATTTTCCACGGAATACACATAACAAATTATAATCTTTACAAACTAATAATAATAAAAACAAATAATTTAAACTAAAACCTAAAAACTACAATAATTTAAGTTAAGTTAAATTAAACAACAAAAATAAATTTAGCATACAAAGCAAAAATTCAGAAGGATATAAAATCTTAATCAAAATTATAATTAAAATGACTATTGACTAAGTATTTCAAACATATCATTATGGTGGAATTGTTTATTGAAATTATTTGTAAGTCGTCGCAAAGGTGCCCGCATACCTGCGTTACTGCGACAAGAGGTAACTGCAAACAGCGGCCGTGCACGCACCCCGCGACTTACTGTCGTTCTAGGAACTATGTAACTTATTTTATTTCGGATATCAATACAGTCATATACATTGCTACACAAATCAAACAAAAATACAGTCTCTAGAAGAGTGCGTCTTGATTTTAGGTCTAGTAATTTATATTTCTTTAACAAATAATCATAAGATAAATATGTGTGGAAGCAACGATAGTGCATGGCTTTTAAAACTTATGGCTTTTTATACTTTAGATATCTTTATGTGGTTATTTAGTACTAGCTGATCCGGCGAACTTCGTACAGCCTCAGAAGTTAACACATGCTGCCACATTAATTTGTAATAAAAAAATATTGATGTCAATTATCAAGATAAAATTTCCTATCTTTTAATTTTTACTAAATTTATTACACAGTACCTAAGCCAAATTGCATAAAATTATTTGTTAAGTAATGTCGAATATTATCCTGCACAAACATCGTAACGAAAGATTTTATATTATTATTTCATAACGTGAGATCCTATACTTTAAGTTATACCTCTGGCTCCTCTATACATGGGTGAAAACTGTATTCAATTAAATGCCAAAGAGAGGAATGCATAGATAACACACAATAATGTACTGAGGAGTCGCCTAAAAATACGAACCGTATCCAAAAGTACTACTTTTTGAATCAATCCCTTGATCCAGTTGCCTAACGAGAACCTACTCAGGTGTTGGTCGAGGCACTTGGCTATTAAGTCATTGGCTGACACGACTGAGAACGGTTTTACAGAAAAATATGTATTAATTAACAGGTTCATGGCAGCCATGCCAGCATAAGGATGCAAAAACATCATTTTTGAATTGTTCTGGTCTCTTTTTTGTCAGAGCTGGTTTGAAATCTAAATTTAATTAACACAGACAGGGATCAACGGCAAACCAACGAGGGCTATCGCGTAAGACTTCGCCACTAGAGGCGCTAGTGTAGCGCGAGGTGTCAGAAATGTCAAATGTCACTGATTGTGGGTAAAACCCCGCAGGTTTTTACAATCATGTTGTGAATATTTTGCAAGACCTGAGATTAATTGTGTCAAATATGTGTTACGGGTCATGACAAGGGAACTTTGAGACATTTTTATCATTTGGAAACTCATATCCTCATTTATTATTGGACAAAACGGGACTGCGCAAAACTACTAACTGGCATGCTTAATTTTTTTACGGCACGGTTTTAGCTATTAAATATGATTTAAATGTAAACTTTGTTTCCACGCCCATAGTAACCAACTTTGAAAGCTATACTTCAGGATCTTAAACGACCGTGGCGCCAACTGGTGAGCACAAAAACGGTAGCCCTCACTATTGAAGACCGCTTGTGTTTGGGTGCACACTACGACAACGTAGCAGTGCAATTGCTGAGTAACCATAATTAATTAACCGACTTATTTTTTATTTATTTTTTAATTACTTT
Source organism: Phlogophora meticulosa (assembly GCA_905147745.2). Classification (NCBI taxonomy): domain Eukaryota; kingdom Metazoa; phylum Arthropoda; class Insecta; order Lepidoptera; family Noctuidae; genus Phlogophora; species Phlogophora meticulosa. The sequence goes on along the minus strand of LR990517.1, from coordinate 1,755,805 downwards.
TTATAATAAAATGGTTCACTTTATATTACCCAAAGATTTAGCACAACATTTGTGGAAACAACAAGTTTAGAAAACTTAAGTTAAATGACAATCAGTGATTTAATACAATATAGTACCTAATACGTATAAGATCAACAATTATATATAGTTGTTATTTATGATAATACAGGCTCATTACAGATCTACAAGGTGTAATCTTAATACCCAAAAACGTTAGACACGAAAAGATTTTTTTATCAGAGTAATTTATTTTGGCTGCGCTTGGAACCAATTTTAGAGAAAATAAACACTTCGCTCACGAATGCCAAACGTCAACCCTGATTTGAGTTTGACACTTGACACAGGACACCTATTTTTCCGTTCCCGCGGCTTCGCGCGTTTTTTTTTTAAGTTTTAGTAATTTCAACTATATATTCTGTCTCTGTATTCTCTAAAAAAAATACTTATATATTCACTGATGGTATCTTCAGCGTTTGATGGTCGATCATAGTACCTACTAGATTGGCAAAATTGTTGTTTCTGTTCCACAAAAGCAATGAAGAATTTATTATTGAAGTTGAAATTGAATTTACTGCCGCATAACATGCAAAACGAAATGGTTCTGGAAGAAAGAATACAACATATACGATAAAAAGTTGGACCCTCATCTTAGGAGTTACGACAGAGAGTGGGGGCCCAATCGGTGGCGCTATAGTGACTGTAAGCGCAGTCCGATTGAGCGCCGATACACTGGATAACGAAAGTAAGCTAATTTGATATAGAGTGCAACGAAATCAAGGAACGCTCCTGGCTAGGACTGTCTAGTATAATATACCGTGTATACGTACGTAGTGAGTACTTTAAACACAGTTATAATGGTACAAAATATTAACATTCATGTGAAACAGTTATCCTGTTACTGCTTTGATACAAAATAACATGTATGAGGACATCACAATACAAGTGCAAGAAACAGTATGTGATACAGTATAATGCAATCAAAAATACTCCTGAGAAACATTAGGGCTGGTATTTGTAGTATTATATATTCTCACAAATGTTTACCACATTTGGGTTTTTACCGCAAGAGCAGAATGATTACCCAATACATGCCTAGGGCTCAGAGTATAAAGACAAACCAGAAAAACGGCTTTGTGGGGCAAGTTTTTATGTTACATTTCCCACCCTTCTTCTTATTTAGAATTTTTGCCCATAATCCAAATTGGTGATCAAGTATAATCTTGTTATCATTCCAGACTGGTCGCAGTCTTAGCAGTAGAACTTTTTCAAATACCTCAGATAGAATAGGATGAAGATTATTATATAGGATGATTAGGACCTATATGGTATGAAGTATGTTCAGTTGGTGGTTTCCCTGGTTTTACAATTGTATGGTAAACTATGAATGGCATTGTTAAAAATACTATCCCTTTAAAGTACAACAGAAAATAAATGTTGAAATAAAGAATTTTTTGAAAAAACTCAAGTGCAAATGTATGTATTTTCTATTATTGAGCAAAACTTTTAGAAATTCTTAACTGACACATTGCTCTTCATTTTTCTTCTGAATAAAACCTAATTTCTATTTGATGCAAATACAACATTGCTGTTATGTAAATCAAAAGTGAAGTGAACTATATTTTCAAGAGTGCCCAGCTGATGACACTGTTAATGGGTGCTCAGACAGGTGGCATGAATGGTTTTAACACCACTAAACAATGCTTTTATAGTCAAACATAACATATCCATTATTTTTAGCATAATTAAACAATAAAATCGTCCAAAATGAGTTGTGTTCATGCATAAACCTTCCAGCAATAATGTTTTATTAATCTTCTTTTAATATAAATCCATGTCAACTTCATACCCTAAACAGCTACTCTGTTATCAATATTTCATTTACTATATTTCGGTTCATCGTGAATTCAGGTTCAAAAAACCGTACCTGAAGTGAAGTGTAGGATAAACTAAAATATTATTATCCACCTATCCCATTCTATTTTGGACCAACAGTCCAGCGTCAAATGGGCCAACAGAACAACAACATTATATTAAATACTACATGAATAGGGAACTACTGTCATCAATTATATTTCAGTTCATCTACAGACTTATATAAAAAAAAACCTAGTGTCTGTTAGTAATGTAAAAAAAAATGCATACGAAAAAGTATATATGGTAGCTATACCAAAACACCAATGCTTAAAATTGTTGTCTTTCTGTCTGTTTGCTTTCACTACCCTCCAAAACCGCTGTATTGATGTTGACAGCAGAAACCTGATGATAAAAGAAGCTATGTAAGCTACTTTTATTATAGAAAGACACATTTGATAAAGCTTTTTTGTTTTTCTTGAGCGGGCAAAGGCTAGTCCTTAATAAAACTGTTATTGGACTTAACTTAAGGTAAGTTCATCTGATCAATCAATTATTTATTTTCATGGTAAACAATATCCAATGGAGTTCCAAAATGTCATCACGAATGATAAGATGTGTGCAGGTTAGTGAATAACACAACAAAGTAAATATATACTTTGTGGTTATGATTAATTACAAATTCCAATAAAACATCGACCACCAATGTTTAATATTAAACTAATTAAATTAATTTTCCCAAGGTCAGTCAACCTACTTCAAAACTGAATCAAGTTTGAGAAAATGAAACTTTTCATTTCTAATAGATATTTAAAATTTCCAAAAGCCCCTCTCGGTAGTCAATTGTGCTACACAAAATGTTGTCACATCAATGTGAGACTAGCTTAATGAATCCCTCATCATGTGTTCCAGGTTGCAGGCGATGCATTCTCCTTTACTCTGACGGGGGACGTGGAAGGTGCTGATAACACGGTACTCGGCACAGTAGTAGGTGCTGTCAACGGACTTAATTGCCTGACGGACTTCGTGGTGATACCCAATCCCACCGTGGTCGCCACGGCATTGGCAGCAGGCACGGATCGGTTCTGCGGCCTCGGCTTCGTTCCAGTACAAAGTGAGCTTTTGTTGCTATATTTCATGCCTTGTATACGCTCTAATAATACCAACATTGTGTCCTGCAGTAGGGCAAATGTCTCTACTCACAGTGTACAGACACGAACATTGATTTATAGAGTAAAGCGCTTCACACAGCACAGATAAAATGTATATTAATGTACATTACATCCGGGGATGTATAGTTTTAAATTATCTGAAAGTATACCTATATCTTGTATCTGTCGCGGGTGGTCTCCTAAAGGTTTCAATGGTAAGATGTAATGACATTTTTCGTGCAATAAATATACATCTTTACATTATAGCTGCTGTGTGAAGTGCTTAATTAAATGTATCTTAATTTGTTATATTTGTTAATATAGGCGGGGCCAAGCCGTTCGTTCTGTACGTGGTGACGAACGCCAACGAAGGAGCAACGGCTGTCAGTCCGCCCGACATCGCCAATCGAGGATTCTCACTGCAATATACACAAGTTGCTTGTTGATCTGCTGTCGTGGCGTACTTACTACAGATATTCTATTAATGCTGCTACTACATACTTGGCCAGTTCTACAGATCCGTCTGATCTGTTTAATGTCTGTTCTTGGGTGACTGTAACGGTCTCAAGATCGATCACCTACGACAGCTGGTACGATTACAACTGCAAGAAAATAGTTAAGGGCGCTTACACAAGCAAAACTCCAAATAAGATTTGCTAAAATATTGCCAAGTCTTTTTAGAAGCTTTGTGGCAGCTTAAAAATTGATACAACTGCTCGCTTTTAAACGACAGTTCTTATTTCGGTAATTAATCACACGCAATGACAAAACACTAGCAATAATTTTCCAGACAGTGTTTTATTTAAATCATGTATTTTTTCCCTAAAAGCAGCCAGAAAAGTACATGCAAGTATTATTGTTATATGACGTCAAGCTTTGCTCAGTGTGTTCTTAAACTGGCAAAAATTACGATCTTATTATTTTTTTCAATATCTAGTACACATGTTCCTGATATTAAGAATTCTTGTGCAAAACTTAATTCATTTTGACCCTGTGGCTTGGGTTGTGTATCGTCAGTATATTTAAGATATTTTTTTTAATGGATTAGATTTGCTTAAGGTGATTTCTTCAATATAACCCGCAGAATTCAACATTTCTTACGGTTTTTGCAAATTTCAGTGAAACCTGATTTATGGTTTAAATGGGTTTTGATCAAAATTATAATGTTGATATGATTTTTAATAATTAAAAATCAACACAAATTTGAATTTATAAACTGGCAGGTTACATTGGCCATTTCACCTAAATTATTACTGGTTGGTTGTTAATATGGTTCACTTCATACGCAAACAGTAAGAGGGCTTAAATAGGTTGAGGTTTTATATTGTAAAAATCTGATTTGAAAAGAAGACTTCAACATAACGGACTGAGTATGATAAAAGCAGTTTAAGTTATCGTTTTCTTTTCGAAACATATATTTTTTAATACATAGAAATCAACATAATATAATGTTCAAACATAACGAGCATTATATTCTTATTAATAAATTTAAAATGACTTCACAAAATTGATTGTCTTATTGAAACTGAAACACCTTACACACACAGTAGTTGTGTACCGCATCCGTTTTAAACATATATGTGTATGTAACACAACATCATTACATCAAGCCTGTATTCCCTGAAGGGTCTGACAGGTGTCACTTAATACACCCACATATCGTCAGTCATGTTTAAGTCCCATGTAATAGGGGCGAGGCTATTGCCACTAACTGGGAAATCTAATCCAGTCTGGGGGATGCTACTAAAACATTCCAGATGGAAATACTGGACCACTAGACTAATGAGGCATGTAAATATGTGGAGTTCAAATAACAAATATAACAAATAAATAATCATGTATTTAATAACAACTTTCAACTAAACAATAAAATCACATGTTAACATATTGCTCTACAATCTTCTAATAGGTATTTTTAAATAGGCACAAAAATACATACAGTTTTCTACATCACATGAACTGGTGCTGATAGCTATTAGGTATGTAACAATTTGACTTTGCCTTTGACTTAAAGATCACATGTCCATAAAACAGCCCATGGAAGGATAAAAACAAATATATAACATGGAAGGCACAGAATCTTAACATGATACATTTATAATATTTGAACAGGTAAATTTTGCTACGCTGAAACTTTGTAAAAACGTAACCTATTTCGCTACATAGACTCTAACCAAGTGGCTTCAGATGTTGAATTATATATTTTTTTAAGTACAACAATATTTCAGAGGCGGAGTTGATGTCTTTAAATAACCATTTGCCTAGCTTTTTGCCAACTATAAGGGGTCGGCATCCAGGCTTAGCTGGATAAATTTCCATTGAGCGACTGACTGACCACAACCTGACTGTCACAACCCAGTTACTGGGTAACACGATACTCCTCAATAAGAGCTTCTGGTTACTACTCAAGGACTGTTAAAGATGCTTACTGAGGCATCCTTTCTGTGCCTCGGTTTGAAATGAATGGACACCGAGGAATGTACACTCAGTGTTTCTGAAGAACATAGTGTGTTAATTAAATCTTTCAACTCGGTATGTAGTCTGCATTGTTTCAGAACACAATATTTTTGTTTAACTCTAGTCTCTTTCCTTCTTTAATGTAGAAAGTCGGTAAGAAACATAACGCTTTTTGAATGTAAATAAAATGTATCTCAACACCATTCAATACGCTGTGTACTAAATTAAGTAAATTACGTTCACACGTGTGATGACGTAGAGCAAACACTCAGTTGCGTGAGCATGGCAATTAGAGGATGTGTACGTATGTATGTAGCATGCAACACGTTTCATATCAGTTCATGTTTACGTAATAGGCAAGGTCATGGCGGACTTTATAGCTATTTGCTAATATCAAAGAGGAAAACGCCAATTTACTGACGTACTAGGAAAATGGTTTCTCGTCTCTTCAGTAATAATAACAACTTCTTCGAATTTAACTCGGCCCATAACAATCCTATCATAAATCCACACACTGACAACCACTGTGAACTTCTCCATAACTATGCAGAAACTCATTTCATAAACTACAAATAATCTCTAACAACATTAGTAAATAAACTCAGTTCTGATATTGCTACTTGCCCACTTAAAGGATTTAATAAAAATATATAACGACATAGAATATATCGAAGTCGCTTATCAACACCAAAACACGAATATTAGAGAGGATACACACGGCGACTTAACGCATTGCGGTAAAGCAATCCAGATAACACCGGATGGGTTAGCCTATGAGTCTGCGACCGAAGCGCGGCAAACTAGTCGCGGTGTATCCTCCTTTACTTGTAGATGTCTAAGCATGCACGGCGATGACTTTACCCATTCTTGTCTGTATGTCATTCTTTGTGTCGTAGTACCATTTCGCGACAGCCGTGTTGTTCTTCAAGTCTTGGAAGGCCCCGCAGCCTTCAATGCTGCTGAGGACTCCGAAGACGGTGACATCAGCCAGGTTGGGTTTGTCGCCACCTAGGAACGGGGTGCCTTTCTTTTGAACCGCAGTCATCCAATCGTTGACCGCGTCGTAGAGAGACTCGCGAGGATCTTCTTTGATCTTATGCCTGAAAGTTGATGTAAAGTTCGTGTAAGTAATGGTTTACCCATTCTGAGAAAAGAAAATCTTTGCAGCCATCATTAATAATCACATATTTTTAAAGCACGTAGAGCGCATTGTCTTCTACTAAGGCGTCATCGAGAACAATTTGGATTCGGAGACATATCAAGGAGGTAAGAATTAGAACGTCAGCGACGGCAAACACTTCCTATTATTTTAGTAGTAGAATAATAAATCAATGTGTGATACCTTTGTTTTATTTCCTTGTAATTCATACTGCTGGTGGGCTAGATAACATTTATGTATGCGTCAGGTGGTATCACCCAGCTCAAAATAGAGTAATAATAACTACACGGTATCTCATACGAAATGGCGTGAGTACACATCTGCACGTATCCGGCAGTCCCGCTATTGCTTTACGGACTGGCAAGTATTGTTACAAGTTATGGGGTATTTCTAATATATAAAAATACCTAGTAGCTGACGTCACGCGATTTTCCCGCAGGAGTCAGCAGATGACAACAGCAGGGTGGATTTCAAACAATAAGTATATTAAAGCGTGCGGAATTACGAGCACTGAAAGTATAAAACGAGACATTACCTGGTTTTCAGCTTCTTCGAAATCATATACATGGCGGCGGCACCAATGTAGACCATGAGGGTGCACTCCCAGGCAGGGAAGAACTTCTTCCAGGCACCGGCCTCCTCGAACCATTGAAAAGTCTCTAAGGCTTCGCCCACAGTTCTGTACACGTTAGGAGACAGCGTGTTGACGAGGACTCGGTCCGCCCATTGACGCCATTGACGCTCTTCACTGTAAAACACAAGTAACTTTTATATGACGCTAGCCGGAATAAGTATACGGGTTAATTATTCACCGAATGCATAATATTTATTTACAACGACAAAAGTTTATAAACGGTGCGCGGCCATCGACGCGGAGACGGCCGACTGCAGAAAGTTTCACATAACATATCGTACTACGGGGTTACATAACCGCGTTCATTCAACAAAGCTTTATGAATGTGTACATTGAGTCCCCCTTACGCACGCGATCGCGGGAATGTGGGGCGAAGCATGAGGAGGCATTCCCCTCGCGTTAGTCACTACGTCCCGCCATTAGCGAAAGTAACTTTTGGCAACTTTTATGCCGACTACGAATAAATGTTAACAGTTTATTTTTATTTACTTTTCTCGTTTGGTAAACAAATAAATAGGTAAATATTTTAAGTATTGATAATTCGATTCAGTGTTTGAATTTTTAAGAATAATTTGAATCGTTTTAATTTAATTTACACGGTGCTTTTTTGCTAAGATCACGACGTCCACCTGATTTAAAGAATTTTGATACGAAAACTCGTTATTTTTGTACCGTGTTCTTTTACGAAATAAGACAATAATACACAATGACATTATCGTGCATCAGCCTTCATGACGCGTAGAGTGTAATACCACACTTACATTTCAAGAGCTTTTTCTTTTTCATCTGGTACATTAGCTTGATGCATGATGAAGTATTTGTTGGCAATGTCGGTGACGTCATTTCCCGCCTCGTTGACAAACTTTGTGACAGGATAGAACTTGATAATCTCCCGCAAACCACACGACTTGTCTTTTAAGTAGGTTTCAAGAACGGAAATGATCGCTGTGCTGTCCAGCAGTTGCTGAAATACGATTTATTAATTTACTTTACGATTTTTTTTAAGAAACCTTAAAATATGTATGTTAAGAGCTCCCCACGAATTTATTTGTAAGCATCAAACAGCCCCTGCTAAGAAACTTAATTAATTACAGGCTATTGATAAATAGCGTAGCGAGGGAGAAACCGTAATGGACGCGATCATAAACTTTCCAACTCTGTATGAGAATCGGAAGCCAAAGTAAAAACGAGGGGCAGGCCCTGTTACTTTTATTTACCTGATATCCGCCATCAACTTTGGCAAGCAGTATGGGCACTTTCTTGTACCCTGACCACTTGATAGCCTGGCGCAGGACAGCATCTACCTCCACAATCTCATAGCTGATGCCGCGGGCGTCCAGGTACGACCGGACCTTGCAGCAGAACGGACAAGTTCGGTATTGAAACAGCGTAAGCTGGAGGTCAGTTGTATCAGCATCATTCACTATCTAAAACAAACATGGGGCGTCATTACTTAACCTCACACTACACAATCACTACAAACACTGGCACATACCTAAAAACCTTATCGAAATCAAAAGATGGCGTGAGAAAAGAAAAGATGTCATATTTGTATGTTTGAAAGATCGACATTCTGTTGCCAATATTGGCAAAGAATTTGGGCCAACATATAGACACCAGTAGAGAGAACATAAAATGTTAACCTAAAATTCATTTCCCATAGATTAATGACGTTCCAATTCACTGTCAATCAACGTACCATGATCTGTGAGTGTGACTCGATTACGAGTTTTCACTGGTAGATTTTTAAAGAATCGCCTATAAAATGTTTGCCAACTTCAACTATACAAATCCCGTCTAGCAAAGTAATTAAACAATCGTTTGCAAAAAACAGCTCTGTTGATTTTATTAACCATGGGAAAAAATACTAGGTTGAAAAGCAACCTAATCCCGTAACTCTTTCACAATCACAATCAGAAGGAAGCTCATAATTCATTGCCCAAACATATATACCATACCCCACCACAGGTCGAATGCACGCTTGGTCGACTCACTGAAATTCGAAATCATGCGAATGTGACATGAAAACTCAACATTCGTACCTATTCATAATTATGTATTAAGTATCCGATGACTTCGATAGGCGCAACAAGTCACTCTCTATTGGCCTTCAGATTACAAATATTTTATAATTAAAAAAAACTTGATAAACATTTGGCTGGGGCTATCAATAAGACATAGGTTAGTTAGATAGTCAAAGTTAGGTAGGTAGCGATATTTTATCAACCCACTTCATTAAACAGTTACTATTAAAAATATTTCCATAATATACGTTCACACGCCACCAAATAAATGGAAGTCATGCATCCCATGCATGACTTCCTCAAGTTCCTCAATTTCCTTATCAAGTTTATGATAATGATGATATACATGATAATCTATGCGAAACCAAACCAAGATGTACTAAACTTCCGTTTCGCTGGGAAACCAAGAAACGAAACCAAGGGATCCGGCAGAAAATGGACTTTCAGCCGAATACGATAAAAGAAAAGCTTCTTTTATCGTATTCGGCTGACAGTCCATTCTATTTCGGCCGAAAATAAGACTAAAGCCGAAGCCGGCTTTAGTCTTATTTTCGGCCGAAATAGAAGACGAAAATGATTTGGACTTTAATTAATATTAATATTTCCTCAGTAAGCTGAAATCTTGTATGTATTTTTTTTACACCGAGGGGAAAAACAGCTAAAATAGTCTTTAAAAGAAATTAAACACGATAATCCCATTAAAATATACAAAACACCCGAGCTTTACGAAGTAGGCCGAATAACGCGCGACACTACACGAATTTCAGATGCTGATTTATGGTTGAGACAGTGGCGGACTAAGCCCGTCAGAGGGCCGGGGCGGCAAAGCTGAATGGGGCCCCCCAGCTTTAAGAAATTTTTTATTCTTTTAGCTTCTAAAGCTTTTTATTCAGTTCACATTTGTATATAATGTTTATGTTTTTTTCATAGTTTTACAAATAGTATTATTTAAATACAAACTTATGTTTTCATCAAATATATACTGTTTATGCGTATTTGTCCCGGCTACGGAACCCTTTCCTGTGAGTGGTCTAGCAAGCACATCATTATTAAAAAGCTCTATGGTACACTATTGCCTCTAACACATTTCAATCGGAACGAAAGTGAAATTCGATATAAAACTTACTAATATACTAGTGCGGACGAAAAACTGAATATTAATAGCCAAAGCTTCACAACAAAGCAACGCGGTAATATAAACCCCATGATATCGATAAAAAACTAATTTACTAACGAAAACGAGTAACTCGAGTCGAACAATAAATCCTAGTTTCCCGGCGCGCGTTTCAGGGAAACAGTTTTATACGTTGTCAAACTACTTATATTTTGCAGCAAAAACAATCAATATTATGATTGCATATTCAGTACGTACGTAATCACAAACCATCCCGGCGGTCCCGGGTCGGCTAAACAAATATTATTACAATCATCCTCTAAGACATCACCAGATCAAAAAATCACCGTACAACACGCGAATCTATCTTTGGAGCGGTCAGTTCACGGTCGCAGTGTCCAACAGCCAGGATTTATAGAAAAAGGTATGAAAATCGGAAAGGAATCTTGTAAGAATAGAAATAATGAATTATCTTTAAAAAATTACCATTAAAACCTTCTTAAGTGGTATTTTGCGGTGCCAGGTGTTAAAATTTTATCAATTTAATAAACAAATTTACTTGTTGAATCCATTGGCGATCTTGAATTATACGAAAATCGTGTTTTTTTTTTTCTCAAAATTTTGGAACTGTTGGTACAGATAACCTATTAAACTCAATTGTATCACGTCATGGTGGAAAATCGTTTGAATAACTAGTACTTCTATAGGTAGATCTAATAATATCACCCCCTTTTCGTGTCTCATGATACGACAATGAAAAAAAAATTCGCCAAAATCATACGGACGTGACCTAGTTACTCATTTATTCCTTATAATTCGTTGATTCTGGCATAAATGAGTCACTGTAGCTTTGCAAAATGAAATACCTGCCCCCTTATCAACCTTTTTTTGGGGAATTATTAGTAGCAGTCCAACAGTCTTGTGTACTTTGTGGTTAATATGTACTTCCCTGAATTCAAGTGAACTAAAGTGAAAAAGTGTGTGATAGTCCTCAAATGTGAAAGGAAAAGGGGTAATTACACCCCAATGGAGAGCAAAAGGACCAGAAATTGAGCTTTTAACAATGAAAGCCTTCAACGATCTACTACTTAAGTCATACTAGAAGAAAATTGTTTTGTATATTCTTGTTGAGCGATAGATGATTTAAAATAATGTGTGTGTGTGTGTTAGAATTGACATAATTATGAGGCTTTGATTACTGAGTCAAAGATGGCATGGTGAGATAACAATGTCGGACACCACCAAATTGTCACGATATGATATCAAATATAGCATAGTTTGCGACTAGCTAATGTTCAAGATGCCATGGTGAGATAACAATGTCCGACACCACCAAATTGTCACGATGTGAAATCAAATATAGCACAGTTAGCAACTAGCTAATGGTCAGCGGGAAAACAAAATTACAATCAGATTTTTTTTTTAAAGTGATTATCTAACACAAGTCACCTAACTATACATTATTATGTAATCATTTATTACCAGTAAGAGTACCACTACATTGACTTTTAATAGGATTATGTTTAATTAACTACAGGATTTCATCAGTCTTCTAACAACATTTCACCCAGTAGTGATTAGGTCCGATGTAATAGGATGCGAGCATATTACATCAACTGGACACAAATTCACACATAACAACAATAACTACATAGAAACAAAACACAATTTACAATGATGATGATATATTATAATTTTTATTTAAATAAATTAGCCACTATGTTGTCTAAAAACTAAAACCTAAACCCAAAAACCCCTAACCAAGGGGTATCGGGTTGCCCAGTAACTGGATTGTGGAGGTCAGATAGGCAGTTGCTCCATGTAAAATACTGGTATTAAGCTGCATCTGGTAAGACTCCGACCCCAACATAGTTGGGAAAAAGGCTAGGTAGATAATGACTATGTTATCCAAAACTGTTTTCCGATTAAATAATCATTGTATAAAGGAAGGATTAGTCACAGCTTATACTAAATTTATCCAGGCCTAACAGGAATTCGTCCTACCTATGTAATAAAACACACAGTTCATTAATTTTGTTTGAGGTACTCCTCAGGTGAACTATAGAATATTTATTTAACATCCACTTCTACTAATAAACCTGTCATGAGCAAATTGAATAGCTCAAAACACAAAAAAAATCTTTGCAAAACTCGAGGCATACATGTACTAATACTAATTATGCCTATTCTGGGAATAATTATAGGAGCTAATAAAAAAAAACTGCAAAATTCAAGGTATACATGTGCTAATAGTGGCTTGTCTTTTTTTGTTGGCTAAAAAAACATGTATTTTTATAATACTTTTAATGACAGAAATGCTGACATAGGTCTCATTCCTGTCTGACCTAGGTAAAAGATGACCCTTCTTTAAAATTATTTCAATTTTATGTTGAAATTCTTCTGTTATTTCTATACCAGCGTTATTTCATACATATTCAACACTATTTTAGAATTCTTTTACTGAAATGAATATTTAGTTAGAATAGGGATTATTCTCTTTGGGACTAAACCAAATCCTTAAAAATCAGGGACTCATGTCATGCCTAGCGAATACCTTTATCTGTCTTGTCTGATTTTCAATACTGTTTAATGAATTGCCAACATAACCTAAAAGTTTTAGAACAAATGATTATACATGGCATAATACTATTATTATACATACTCTTATCCATGAATAATCATAAAAGCCTGTCGGTTATTTTGGTTTATTATCAGGTAATAAGATTTCTATGTGTGTTTTTTGCATTCCAACAAATAATTATCATTTATCAAGAAGTCTTTATAGTGTAGAGAAGTACCTAAAGGACCAATTGATTATAAACTTCAATGAAAATATAACTTTGGTTTTTCATAAATGACCAGTTTAAATTCTCTCCAGAATCTAGAATTTATTTTCATACTTGAATAATATTTCCTTTTCATATTTCAAGAAATTGTAACATACTATTTATTTAAGATAGTTAATTCTTTAGTATGTGTAGAAATAGTCAATGGATTTACTTCAATAAATCATATTTTCCTAGTACTGTATAATTTATAAAATCCTTATGCTATAAAGACAGAATTTAAACTTGCTGAGATGTAGATGTCACAATTATAAACAGTGTGAAATTAATTACTAAAATATTTTTCTCAGTTCCCTAGATTTTCCAGCATACATAACAGGAAATTATTTACAATGTCAGTTTTAACCCTAACCACTAATGTATCCCTAATATCTACCCTAAGGTTAAAATACTGAAGTTCAATCATGTAACCTAAATTCTTTTAACCTATATCACAGCCAGGATTTTGTGTAGGTGTGAAGTAGGTACCTACTTGCTACACAGGTATGTAGTGAGAGTTTATGACAGGTATATGTTTAACACTTGTTTGGTTTATAGGTTATCTACACAGTTGTTTTCCCATCACACGTTTTCAGGATACACAAAATATCTCTAGTTTATTTGTGTTTACACTCGAGTAATATACACGAAGTTTGGGCGGTGGCGCGAGAGTTATATAAAAAGTTACCGATTAAATTTACTTCTGATATAACAATGAAAAAAGTTTGCTTACTCGGTAATGTGCTCCGTATTCGGGAGCCTCTTTCAGAAAGGCATACTCCTCAGTCTCACCCGGTTTGAAACTTTTTTTAACATTCACTCTGTAGTGCGTGTAACCTCCATAACCCGCGCCGAGGAGCACACCGATACTAGCACTTACGAGGGTTAACTTTGATGTCGATTTTGGCAACCGGCTTTTAGTAGAGAATAATATTTTAGACAAATTCACATTCTCTCTAAGTGAAGGCAACACAACTTTCTGTAATATTGCGAATGTTGGCCTCCACATTTTTTTAAAATAGTTTTACGATCACATGGAAACAAAGTATGATAAAGTTACGCTGTGCTGTGACTTGGGTACGAGTGTGCCCTAAATTATTACTGTCTCCCCGATCACACTCGGTTCTCCATGGATTTCGCCACAGATCTTAAAATTTAAGTGTTGTGATTATTTGCGAAGGTTAACTATTATTCGACATTGCCACAAGATCAATAAATTAATCCACAAAAAATAATGGAAGGCAAACGTATGCAGCTGACACGAGAATGCTAAAAGAGAATGTGACATAAGTCTTCATACAAACATCTTAGCGATCTTTGCTAAATGTGCCTTCCTACTATGTTTATTTTATAAGAGGATAGAGATTATTCTTTACGACACAGGTAATCCTTGTGTGGAGACTAGTGTTACTTAAACAATATAATCCTGTTCCTGACAATCTGAAAGATATAAAAATTAAAAATACGTACTTTCAAATTTATTTATTTGCCAACAATGCAGGTACAAGTTTTAGGTGATACAATAGCTGAAGTTCTCCGCTACATTCTACCTTACGGCATGCCAATCATAGAAACTAATAGATTAGGTACAATATTATTAAAAATTATCTAGTTACAAGTCATTTTAATTAACACTAATAAATATTAAAAAGAAAATAAGAAATAGTCAATTGCACTTGCATAAATCATGTCTGCAAAATGAATTGCATTATTCTGCAATTATAATTAAGTGAAATGTTATTTTACAAACATAAAATGTCATTTACAAATTAATTATACTGCCAAAACTATTTTTATTGCAAATAATATTATATTTAGTTATGCTGAATTAGGCTAATGGTTGGTTAAGTGCCTAAAAGGGCATTCAATTCATAGAGTTGCTACTACTTATGGTAAAATTAGGTGATAATAATTATCACCTAATTTTAGATTCTACATTACAAGATTCTAATCTAGAATCTTCAATGGCTTATGTTCATGCCAGAAGCAGTGATTAGATATTAAAAGTCATTCATAAAAAAAATGCAGTAAACTAGACTTAAATATTCGAATAGGTAATATTAGTTTAATATATACATATTTCACCAGCGATGTTAACAGCTGAGTGTGGTCGTGTGCTTTAGTCATCGTCAGAGACAAAATCTCTGAATGAATGAATAGAATAGAATTATGCGTTGTTCAGGAAATAATAGTGCAGACAGAGACGGTAGCGGTGGCGGCCAGTTTGAAATTATTTGTACATACCAAAAAAAAACAAGATTTCAGACAATACTGTTCTGTGACGCTCAATTAATGTCCTTTACCACCCGTCTTTGTCTGAACTGAGAAAGCCAAACCCCAGATACCACATGACAAGTCACCAGGGGCATAAGCACATTATGCAGAGGAATGAGAAACATGTTGGTAATAAATTTTTTCTTAACTTTTTCAGGTTTTTTAAGAACAAACTCAGCAGAAGAAACACCCTCAGCTAGCTTCATTGTGGATTAACTACCTTCTAAATATGGGAAAGGGTAGTTTAAGAAGGGCCCAAATTAAGTATTATGAAATACTCACAGGGCAGTATACGCCAAGGAAGAAGAAAAAGAAGGAAGAGGTATGCACAACATTTGGATCATTAGGTAATTTTTTTTTATTTTTTTTATTTTTTTAAAGCTTGTCTCTTTCGAATTTAACCATACGCTTTTTTTCTGCTGCAAGTTCTGGATGTCAGTTAACCTTATCCATAAATTTTATTTTGTTTCTTTTCTTTCACTTTTTTTCTTTTTTCTTAAACTGTCGAATAAGATGGTTTAAACCGTGATATTCTTATATCCGTAGGAAATACCGTCATATATAATATAGTCAGTTAAATGAAAGCAGTCTATTTAGTATTGTCTTACTAGACTAATCTAGTGATTGTATGCATAATCTAGTTACTGCTATCAATGTTTCCGGTTCCTAGTCGCTGCCGTGGCGCTACTTGCTTCACAGTTCTAACTTAACCCAACCTACTTGGTTGGGGTGCCCAAACTGCTCACTGCCAACGATTTCCTATAAATATTTCACTAGATAAGTCTGGTAAGAGGTTTGATCTTCAAACATAAGCAACGCAAGCTAGGTAGAACCAACCGTTACATTCCGAGGCCACTTCACACACACACTTCGAGTTCACTTCACACACACACTTCGAGTTCACTTCACACACACGTGCTTCTGAATACATGTTAAGCCGTAAGTTCTGACAGATTTCAGCTGTCATTATAGAAGCCTGAAAGTCTGACAACTAGTCTTACCTAGGGGTATTGTTTTCCGGTGTGGAGGCTGAGCTCCACAACACAGTTTCTGGTTACTATTTTCCATGGAGCAACTCCTATTCAGATAGGAATTTCAAAATACTCGTATTCATTCGGTTAGATTATCCAAGTTCACCCAACCACCTTCAATAAAATCCTAGCCTTCTGCCGAATATGTAGGTAGGCAGATAGGTGATTGGGATTTTTTTTCGTGAAACTTTTTTATTTTGATGTTATTTTAAGAGCTAGTGCAGGTTTATTAATTACCGTAAAACGAGGTTAGATTGATTAATTTTGAAATGAATTCCCATGTATCTTTTAAAGTTTTTAAATAAAAAGTCGGAAAAAATAAAACGGTTGAGGACTCTTTAAATGATAAATAATTGAAAGATAATCTAAATAACGATATTTTAATAAAACAATATTAATAGTTCCATGGAAAAAGAAATTAAAATTATTAATTAAATCGATATTGAAAATAGGGCTGCTTTGATAACACATAATTATTTAATTGCCGTTCAAAGTCACTCCTATCTAGAATGCGTTTTCGACCAAAATTCAGGGTTTCAAATTTTACTGTTTTTCATCTACTTAGAACTAACTCTAATAACGAATGAATGATCGTGTGCGTTCCCTTTAACGGGTGAATTGGAGACAATAATTCATTTCTGAACAATTATCAAAGTCGCCCCAGTTCGCAAAGTAACCTCATTTTACCGTTATGTGTTGAACCTTTATTTTTAATTTTTAATATTATACTGAAGTTATATCTAATTACAAGAATTACTCAACATATTTTAGAAGTCGCATAATCGAATAAATCGATTCAATCAAAGCATCATAGACAAGCTTGTATTCACAACAATAATTTTCACGTCTTTCGGTTTGTCGCTATGTCTGTTGTATGAGCTACGTACGAGCTAACCAGTGATTATGATTACCTTTTAGCTGATTTTGTGAATTTTTCTCAAATTTTGAAATGAGTTATTTATCTTATTATTTATTTTCTTTCTTCTGTGAAAATGTGCCACACGTTTTAATGATGTTTTAAATGCGGTAGACTTACTACTCGCGCCATAAGTAAGGTAATTGTCGTTTCACATCTTGATCTATGATATTGGCGCGTTAGTGATTCCGAAATTTTGTTAGAGTGTATTTAACTGCGCAGTGTCGAATTATTTTATTATATCTTTAGGGATCTGGTTATGCCCGAAGCATGCCATCGACGTCGCGGTCGAGGGGCCCCGGGCGCGGGCCGGACGGCGCGCCACGGGCCCAAGTCATAGCGCCCGTGTCGGAGCGGCAGCAACTGGCTCTAGTGATGCAGATCTCATCACAAGACGCCCTTCCAGGTTTGATGCTGTACAACATTGTAAAATTATCAAGTATCGAGCTGATTGATCTGACTTCCCGCGGTTTTCGTGTTCAGCCGCTCCGACCCCAGCAGAAGAGAGAAAGCGAACTAGACAGCAGCGCAACGAGCGTGGTGAGACCCCCCTGCATGTAGCTGCAATCCGAGGTGACCATGATCAAGTAAAGAAACTGCTCAACCAAGGGCAAGATCCTGATGCGCCTGACTTTGCTGGTAACATATTTCTTCTCTTTTATTTGTCAATGTTCTATTAGTTTCCTCTTTATCCATGTTTCTTCTTTCTTGCTTCCAATTACTAGTATAAAATTTATTTGCTTCCATGAAACCAAGAAACATGTTTGAGACTGTTTGATGTTGAATTTATAAAGTCAATGTTTGTTGTCATATTCACTCACATTGTATTGATGTTTAGCTCATATTTGTTCACATACACCAAAAGAAACATAAACTACAATTAAGTTCAAGCTAAACAGAAAACAAGTATGATGAGATTAAAAAGTTAGTAATTAAATGTTTAATGTAAGCTTGAATTTAAGTATGTTGTGATGAATCCTCCCCTTGCACAAGCATGATTAGTTTGTATGGGGTGGTTAACAAGTAAACTGTCATGTTAACAACGTTTTAGCATTCAAAAATAAATAAACATTTAAATTGCAAAGTAGTGGAACGAAAAACCTTGGTCAAACTTATGTTTTTTTTTTTACATTTGAGATATTATACTAACAGTACTGTTAGTAATACAATTAAAAGTTTAATTGGATCAGTAGCTACAAATAATAATGCATTTAGTATAATGCTAAATTGATTTAGGAATTAACAACTAACTCAACAGGTAGCAAACATTTTAGCAAGATTATCAACATTCACCAAGAAAAGGATTTAGCTGATTTGGATTGAGCAAATTTATGACACTAAATAAAATTTTAAATCATAGGGTGGACACCACTTCATGAAGCTTGCAGTTATGGGTGGTACCAAGTGGTAGTGGTACTTGTGAATGATGGGGCTAATGTGAATGCTAAAGGGTTAGATGATGATACTCCTTTACATGATGCCACTACTTCTGGCAATCTCAAAATGGTCAAATTTCTCTGTGAGCATGGAGCTGATCCATTTATCAAGAATACCAAAGGGAAAATGCCATCAGATTATGCTGCACCGCACATCTTTGAGTACCTGCAGTCTTTTAAAGGTATGTTTTCCTAATTCCAACTATTATTTATTTTAATTTGATTGTCTAGTATGGATTAACATGTTTAGCAGTATCATATTACCTTATGGTCTAATTGCAATCTAGGATCTGTTTTTTTTTTAAGTCTTTTAACTAACAAGACTAATAGATAATCAAGATCAGGGGTTTTTTTTAAATTTCTTCATCTCACTGAGCTAGGCAAACCAGGAGGAAGGAAGGAAACCATTCAGGAGCTAGTTAGATTGTAGGGTTTTTAATTTATTTTACTACATAAAGGTTTTATACTGTAACACAAAGCATTTTAATTTGTACTAGACAATCTACAAATAATATGGATTTACTTTTATAGGGACTTGTTAACACAATTCCTCAATATGTAACAAACTAAAAAAATATTATAGGGGCAACAATATGGTTAACTCATACTACGTAATTAACACAAATTGGCATTGTTTTTATTTATATAAATCAAGAACTAGTCATGCTTGTCCCTAACACAAAATGTTTACTTCATACAATTAGAAGCTTTAGATTACATTCATACTGCTGACTGTTCTTTTCATATATGTCATTTACTGTTGTATGTCTAGAGACTTAGCATGTTATGTTTTAGCTCCTGGTAGATTGAAATAGACTAGTGGTTGTGGGGTGAGGAAATATCAAACAGTCCAATGTTTTGATAATTTCAGCCCCACAGTTATGCATGTTAGTTGTGACACATAGATTACTTTGTGATTTATGATATGGATGTTGATTGTTGGATGTGATAAGATATTGAAACAATAATAGCAGTTGTTATTGTTTTTCTCCATGGGTAAGTTTTATAGGGTGTTTAACCTTACGCATTGGTTTTAGAGACTGAAAAAATACTATTTTGTGTCTTTTTCTTTTTTTTTATCAATGCTGGCATTTTATACATTATGTTAGTTGCCTGATTAATTGATACATTAATTACAGGGTAAAAGTGCGTTTGTGCAAGTAGCATGTGTGGCTTTATTTCGAGACAATCTGACTGGGAGACCACCGCATTATTAAATTCTGATTTTATATTAATTATTATAATTCTGCCAGTAATAAGTACTGTGTGCTTACTCTTTCTGAAGTGGTTATATTTAGATATAATATATGAGGTTTATCTTGTTGGTTTGAAAAAAAAAAAAAAACTTATGGAAACCTTACCATTTCTCAGACTGTTATTATAAGACAGTTATTCAGTAAAAAGAATGGTATATTGGCGATAAATTATGTCTATCTAGATCATGATATTCCCTTGTTTCATAAAAACTTTTACGATATTATAGTGTCATCAAATTTGGCCAGGGTAAAGGAAGGTTAAGAATAAATTTAATTTAAACGTTATACCAAAACCCTACTCTGACTAATTAAGACCGCGTTTTTCTGTTGGTGGTCATTGACCTTAAACATATTAACAATCAAAATAGAAGATGCATCTGGTTTTAGATATTTGCTAAGCAGCATAAATTTGCCATAAGGTTGGGAAGTTCTACCATAAGGATAATAAGTGTTAGAGAAAAGAAAATAATAAATAAAGCTCGTAACTATTATTTTTTAACTTTTTAATGACTTTTTGATTTCCGACATCGCAATGTATTTTCTCCGAAATAACTATTTATAATAAAGAAATGATCGAATTTTAAACAAAAAATAAAAATTAGACCCTTCATCAATTAATCCACAATTTGTTCAAAAATAATGTATGTACCATAAAACGATTATATGAAATATGTTACTCACTTAACCACCATTACTAAATCGCTACTAAAACATAAAAAAATAACTGCAATTCTTATCTGAAGCATTATTTACTGGTACTAGGTATACCAATAGTTTAGGTACGAGTTGACGCACTATGTGGCAGGTAAAATTGACATATCATCGTCATAATTCAGGACTACTTACTATGTATTGCAGTTAAGTCGTCAAGTAATTTCACCTTGTGAGTCCACCGCACGTCAGTGGTAGCACTTTGACCTTAAGTTGCAATGGAACGCAAGAGTAGCTTATACTGGTTTTGGCATCTTTTCGGCCTACTGTACTAATGTCCGTTTCGAAATGTAATAAATAGGCATTGTTGTACTGTTGCGCAGTGCAAAAACAGTGCACTTTTTTAAGCTTTATTTAGATGTTGCATTTAAGTTTAGGGATTGACTTAGCGACAGGCGCCAAGACCCAAAAACGGCATTGGAAACCGGCAACAGCTAAAATATTGTAGTCTTGAAACCCAACCTTTGTTCCAATAGGTAAAACTCCTAAAAAATATGTGTCCAAAATTATTGTTTGTAAAACAACTTGTGCCCGTTTTTATTAAAACTAGGTGACACCTAAATAATGCGCACTATTTTTGTATTGCGCAACAGTGCAAGAATATTTAGGCATTACATTTAAGTGTCGCCTAGTGTTAGTAAAAAAGGGCATGTGTGTTTGTTTTTATTGGCTATTCTTAATTATTTTAGGTTTTTTTACTATGTCCAGAGACGCCCGTTTGACGGGTCAGCTTAGCCTGTAAGGTTTAAAAACAATACACGAAAGTTAAAACAGCGACTTTGATCGCAAGCTTTGATTTCTCACTCTAGCGTCCATTAGCTCCTTTAAACATAACCAGTACAAGCCGGTATAAATTGGCCGCATTTGCCGAGCTCGTTTTGCTCGCTCTTGCATCCTTGATTCTCTTAATTACCAAGCAGTGTTCCCTAAATAGGCGAATGCCTATTTTGCGGTACTCCTATTACACCGCTAGGTTGGGGACTTAGCTAAGTGTAACAATAACTAACACAAATTGTGCGTTAGTAGAGTATCTACCTATTATGTGATGAAACTCGGCGACGCCTTAGAAATCAACTCCTAAATAAAAGTGCCCTGTAGGGTTATTATTCACGCTGGTCTCTGTTATCGACCGGTTAAGCAGTAAACAGCCTTATAGTGCTGAACTGCGAGTGGCCCTACCTAAAAAAAGCTGGTCTCTGCGCCGAGAGATGAGAATCCTGCAGCAAAATCATGTAAAATGTTCAATAGAGCAGAATCATAAACTTGCGAACTGCATTCGCAGCAATCGCCGCTGACATCTTAGTTATTAAATTAACCTTTCTCATTCTTAAAGGACATTGGCTGTGTCCGGCGTCGTCTGCCACTTACGTTTATTCAATGATTACTCTGATATATATATCAAAGTATTCATTGTACACTCACGTATCTCAGCCATCATTCTACACACACAGTAATACATAGTTCAGTTCTAAGAATGATTCTAAGAAGATCTTAGTTGATAAACGTATTTATTTTACTTCATTTATCACTTTTTTCATTAGAATAACATCATACGTCTACAACATTTTGCTAAAATAGATCCACTGCTAGATTCTGTCCGTCCTGCCTGTGATTCTCGCGACTTGCACTAGGTCGTCAGTCCATTTTGAGGAGATTAACCAAACCTGTAGTGCTTGATCCTATGACCCTATGTATGGTAATGTAAGTCTTACCTCTCTGTGGAGGTGGTAAAGCAAAAAACGGACACGTTTCCAGGCCTTCCATGAGCACGATAATGATTGATTATTTGGAATCTATTTCTATTCCGAGTATGCTTCAGTGGCCTTTTATCTTCTTGTATGTGCTCATTAAACAAGGATTTGTGATGAATAATATGATCAATGCTTAATATTGTTAAGGCACTGTGGACATTCTCGAGTATGCCACCGTTCACCGTGAATTGATCCGACATTTTCTCCGGTTTTTCTCGTCTTGCCTACGGCGGCACAGACTTAGCCTTGTGTCTAGGAATATCCATCAGCAAATTGCATTGCTGTAGGTACAGCCTTGTGGATTCGGAAGACCCATAGTCATATCTTGATTAAAGGGCGGTGTAATTCGTACATAGTTACGTAAACATCACGACAAGTTATGCCAAAGATACATAATTGTTAGAATAATATTGTCTAAGAATAATAGGCTCGTCTCTATTGGAACATGGACCTTATGTAAAAATAACTGGCGAAACGTGGGCGGGTAAACCTTTACCCAACCTTTCGTTTTTCCGCTTTTGATCTATAATAAACAATTATTATCATTGTGACGTACATTGTCTCTGACAAATTATAATGCTGCGTAGTCTTGGCCTATATTTAGAAAGATTTTAAGAAGTAAAACTCTACTTAAACCTTAACTTATTTATAAGGAGATAGGCAAGGCTTGGAAATCTAGTTGATATTTCAAACCAGTTCGTAAAAAAACGCCAAACATTTTAAAACAGAATTGATAGTATTTCGGTATTATTCGAAGAACAAAATAAAACTGTTCTGGCTCGAAATGTCGGTAAATTTCGGTAAATTTCGATCGGACGGACGGATGGACAGCGGAGGTTTAGTAATAGGTACCAATTGTCGATGATCCAAAACACGTTCTTTGAATTAAAATCGAGCAAAGAAGCAAAGCTCCGTTCAACCACGCCTTGCTCGCAATTAACCAGGTTAAACCCAGCTTTATAACGCTCGCGAGTAGAATCCACTCCGAGCGAGCGGTTCCGAGGGACCTGGTTAAAATCCTTAATTAAGCGGTATTTTCGAACCGTGGCCAAGACTTATGAGGCTTAAAACATAACTGATTATCGAAGTGCCTTTTAACTGACCTTGTTCTGAATGGAATAATCCATACGCTTTCACGGAAAGGATTGTGCTATATAATAGATGGTCCTTGTTAGGGTATTATATAGCCGTCCCCTCGTTTTCTTACGCGTGTATGTCGCAAAACAACAATGTGCCGCTTTGAAAAGGTGTATGTACCATTGTACCTACCACCATTGAAACGGGGGATCCACCTTCCGGGCCTTGTGATTAACCTATTTGAATTGAGTTTTATTTACATCTTCATGGGATCAATTTTTTTCGGCGGAATCTGTATATTTTTTTATTATTATAAACGTAAGCCTTTGTTACTCTTCTTAATATTAGCCATCTGCCCATGAAAGGTCTGGCAAAGTCGGTACAGCCATTTCAGAGATTAGCCAAACTAACACACAGACAGACAAATGTTTTTTTGTATCACCTTCGTATGTACTTACTGTCATTTTCATTTAGAAAACAATTGTTATTTTGACTATGCAAACAGTTATCACTTGAATTTTATTTATTTGTAGGTACAGGGTGGACTTTTCTACCAGTTATCAGTTACTATTATTTTTATACGTTGTATATACATATAAACTCTACAGAAAAAAAAAAATCAGTCAATCAAATCAAAAATCAATCAAAAAAGTATCAGGCCTCTGATTCAACCGTGTACCGAGAGCCTCGATAGATGCTCGTCGATATACCGATCCCAGAACAACGAATCTTCTAGAACTGGGTCGGGCTCGATACTTGTAGTACGGTACCGTAGATTCCATGCAACTTGTACTTCAAACCAAGTTGTAGGTGAATAATCCTGGCCACTTGGGTAACCAAGTGGCGAGGATTATCCACCAGCACATTGTCTCACGGCGAATACTTGCACAGGCTTATAGAAATAATCCGTCGTATGAACTCAACCCGACGGTGGGGCATGCTCGACACATGTCAACCGTCCCCTCCTTCATAATATGTTTCCGGTAGTTGTTTTATTATTATGGTCGATAACCAGACAAACTGTGGTTGAGCCAATGTATGTTTGTCTTTTTAGCAAGTTGGTTCAGGCATTTTTAGAAGTAAAAGAGGACAAGTAAAATACAACTTACTCCAAAACTGCTCTTAAACCGGTAATAAAAATATTGCTTGTCTTTTATAAATTAAAAGATATAATAAAAGTTAAGTTGACAATCGCCAAGCCTCACTAGGCCTGGCTGGTGGATTCTCCTACCTTACACAGCGAAACCTAAGCCTCAAGTCCCAATAGTGGTATAATTTATGTTATGTAGGTATTTTGCTCAGGTTTACTATGATTCAGACCTGACCAGCGCATCAGAGCGCGTCCCAACAGACGGAAGCAGAGCGTAGCAAAACCGCGCGCGTTTAGTATATATAGTGCAGGTTGAAGTGCCCTTCCTGCGCCCTAGCGTACTAGTGTCCCTGGATATTGCTATTGATCCGCTGGAATTTACTTATTTTTTTAAACCAATAGCCATTGCCACCGAAAGGCGAACAAGCTGATTGGATGGATAAAGGTGAACGCAACTACCGGATTACCCACTTCCGCACAGGGCACTCGACGATATGCACTTAAGGCAAATTACGCCATTATAACTGAACGTCATGTGCTTATTAAACCACCATCAAGATCTGTCACTGTCATCATTGTTATGGAATATTAACACTAACTAACAGCTCTCGAACGCGGTTTAGATGTACTCGATCGCGTAGTTTCATTTGTGAAATTTACCTTAAGTGACATCGTATATTTCATTTTGGCAATTCGACAATATTTATTGCGTTATTGTTCTACTAAAGCTGACGTTTCATCTAACAAATTAATGAAGCAAAACTAAAAAGATTGTCATGTCGATGACTGAGTGTGTTACGCAACCAAGGGGCAGGTAGTGGCGGCATTCGTTTTGAATCGAAGGTTGCTGCGTTCTGTAACAGCCGGTTAGAGGCAGACGAAGCTGAACGTAAACTTGCACATCCGTTCGGCTCTATTGTGTATAAAGCATCGAAATAGGTCACGTGCACTGCGCTGCGGTTTATACACTCGGTCTCCAACCCGGTTCGCTGTGCTCCGTCAGGCGTGAAATACTACACTCTAAAGAGTAAAACCTAACCTAACAGTTTCATACAGACATATTATTATTATCTTTGAACATACTTTGAATGCGATTTGTATATTTTGCAAATGGGGCATTTTCGAATATATGTTTTTAAGTTTTTACACTTTGGAAATTCTGAAACTGAACAGTAGGAGCAGTATGAGATTTATATCCACCTATTTCAATAGGTATGCTAAATAATTATGGTGACGCCACTAATGTACAGTCGGCAAAATAATATCTATTTTACCAGCCGATAAATTATTCTAACCGAGGCAATTGCGGGTCATGCACTCATGCCCCCTCTAGTCTCGACTCCCTTGAGTTTGTGAGCGCGCGTACCGTCCGTTGCTTTTTCGACCGATGACTGTTAATTTGCTAACTTTTCGTCATAGGTTTATTTTTTTGGGCTCCGGGGTCGCTAACGATTACGATTATTAACTACTATCGCGGGGTCACAATCGACCCCATAATCGTTATTAAATTTCGTTGAGGTCCAAGGACGTCCCAAGTTCTTGGATTTTGATTTCGGCCCCAAAACCACGAAAATGACGAAAGTTAGTAAATTCGGCAAACGACACGGATCCATTCAATACGTTGACCACATAACTTATCTGAAGACCACTTCAGATAGAAAACTTAGAGTCGGTACCAGGAAATTGTGTTATCGATATTTCCATTAGTTTTTGATTATGTAGTGGTAATCACGATAAAAACGACTGTCTAGCTAAAGAGTTTCTCACTACACGATTCCCTGTAATACGTATTCGAATTGAGGATAGACGTAAATAAATATTGTATATCACTGAAAACCTACCAAAGGTCAATCTGTATTTCCATAATTTCGCCAAAAATAAAAAAAACGAAACCTATAAATTTTACTTAACTATTATATAGACATAAAAGGACAGAGAGATTGTTGCAAGATTTTGTTTTCCATAACAATAGTTCTGTTTGGTGTCAATAGTATGCAAACATGCTGAATTATTCTGAATTGTATTTCATATGGAGATTTGAAGTAAACAATTTTTTTTAATACTCAATAGAAGTGTCATTGAAAAGATTCTTGTATTCAGCTGTATTCGGTTAAACTGGAAGCCAACCCAACATAGTTAGAAAAGGGGCAAATGATAAGAAGTATTTTAAGGAAAATAAAAATTCTGAAGGTCTCTGTTCTTTATTGAATAAAATTTATTTGATGGTCGTTCATAAACTATAGAAGCTCGACAGTGCCTTTTTACATGTTGTTAGTCATGTTCATCTACAAGGTTAATCCACAATCAGATTTTTTAAGTAGGTAGGTAAGTGAAACTCTTAGCTATTCAGACGTTGTTTTTTTTCGTGGATACTATTTTACGTTTTCTATTTAAATTTATAGAATTCTCATAGCACGATTTCATGGAACCGAACCTTTACTACAGTATAGATTTTATGAATACGTACGGTCCAGCCTGCTAGATGAAGCGAACTTCGGACCACAAAAGGAAAACGGAACCTTTAAAATTGGTTTTGTTAACTATTGTTCTTGAGTTTTAGGCAACGTAGGAATTTTAATGTTGGCAATATTTTAGGCAAAAATATTCACATTACTGGGGGGAGGGTGGTTCGTCTGTCACAGCCACTTATTGCTTGTTAAACGGGAGCTATTAATGGCCTAAAATTTGGAAGAGATAAATAAATACCTTTCCACTTACAAAGTAATTGAAAAAATATATTTATTTTCATTGCAATCGAAACCTAGCCATATCCTAAATCATAATCTTAAGTTATTGTAATTGCGAATGTGAGTTTGTTTGTAACGTTGTCACGCATTAACGGCTGAACGGATTTGGATTAAATTTGGCACACGGATAGACCATGACCTGAGTTAGGACATACGATACTTTATCCCGGTAATGCAGAGGCCAGCACATCAAGCTATCCCAAACTGTCCAATTTCCCCAATTGAACATGAACTAATCAAATACTATTGTTGTAAAGTTGAAATCTATCAAAGAAATTTGACAGAGTGGGGTAGATTGATGTGCTGGCCTCTGTACCTTCCCGAGGAATACTAACCGACCTCCCCTAGCAATTCCGCGGACCATAGCTTATTCTGAAATAATATGATAGATGTTCAGGTTTACGGGTATGTAAATAACATCGAAAAAAAACGATGTCTCTAACTAGCATCGGTTTTTAGAGATCCTTTACTTTATTGATCAAACTAAATTATACGGTCGCTAACAATGAAAGGATTAATGACCATGCATCAAAATCAAAATTTTATAGTAATTATTTTCATTTTGATTTTTCTTTGAGATTTGATTTTTGGACAAGGAATTTAATTGAAATTCAAAAAGTATGGATAATGTTTTACTCCCTTTACATGACGTTCCGTTTCACATGAAAATATGATTAATATAACCATGAACATGTAGTGTCTTGAACATTTGTGTCTTTTAAAAATCTTGTTTAACTATACTTTGCCGATTCCATTACTAATAAAAAATTACTAGAACTAATAATTAAAACCAACTAGAATGGAATTGTTTTTGAGAACATTTTTGTATCTATGGTTAATTGGTCGTTCACGGCTGGTCATAGAGATGTAGTTTGCAATAGGAACGATTTTTGATGAATCCCTACTAACTGCTGATAAACGATCATGATGATAAATGATATTTATTTCTGTAAATAGGTTTTTACAAACACTTTTACACGTCAACGAGTAAAATACGTGACCACTCTGAGAAGAAACACCGATAGAAAATTAGGAGAACAGTTTTTAAAATTCAGACATTAGCTTGATATAACTACACAGATAATATTATCTGTGTAGTTATATCCTCAAAAGTCCATCACAGGTCCACTCATATGAGTGGACCTGTTCAGTCAGTGCAATCATTAGTCGGAAATCGTAGCTTAACGAGTCTTACGTATAATAAATAACTATAACGTTTGCTTGAGAAACAGTTCACGTTTATTATATATATGCATTAGCTATGCTTTACTTGTAAGTATGTATTTTCACTGAATAACAGTAAAACATGACCTACTAGGCACTAGCATGCCATTTTGGTAGGTAATCGATTCTGGAACTAGGCTACAGAAGCGTCATTTGAGAATTGGATCCAGAATTGGTCCCGGAATCAATAATTAACGATTTATGCTTTATTTTTAATTTCTGGAATAAAATGACGATCATAAGAATGTATCAAGTTTATCAGACTTTTAATCGCTCGGATATAACATTATTTTTAATATTTCCTAGTATACAAAGCACATAGAGAATAGGCTTAACATTTACCGATTGAAGTGTGTATTCCTATTCCAACTGAAACGGATATACATCAACAAATTTTTCGTGACTGAACGAAGCTTCGGCCAATCCGAAATGCAGAACTTCGTGAATTGTCGCGCTTTATTTGGTCTACTTCGTAAAGCTCGGTGTCGGAACTTGGAAATACACGAAATTTTGTATCCTTTAATGGAATTATCATTTGTGTTATTTCTTTTGAAGCCTATATTTACTCTTTCACTGCCTAGGTGTAAAAAAAGAAAACAAGATATCAGTTTATTGGCGACGTATAAATGTTTTCTAATGTCTAAATTATATAAAACATTTTTGTTTTCGGGTGTAAATAGGACTAAACTTAAGCAACCGAATCTTTATGTTTAACCGACTTCAAAAAAATTAGATTCTAAATTCGACTGTGTTTTTTTTGTAAGTATGTGCACTGATTTCTATGTCCATTGCGATCTAGTTTGAAAAATATTTTAGTGTTTTTTGTTATACTCTCAAGGTTACATATGAAATACGTCGTACATTTGCTCTCATAAAGCACGATTTGGTCAAGTAGAACTGATGATGGTGACCACAGATGCCACCAGAACGACTCATTCGTATTCATGAGTCGCGATTCAATTGCTTTAATATGGTTGGTAAGCAAGTTTTGCTTGTCACAATGTATATGGTGAAGTGGAGCTGATGGTTAAGGACCAGAACTCCTCAACTAATAACGTCCCTGCATCGGGAAAAGCAATATTTTGTAAACAGTGATGAGCAGTTGACATTAGGCTTATGTATCTTAGATCAATTACAAACCGACCCACTAGGAGGTGTAATATAACTTTAGTTCGGGAAGAAGGTTGCATAAAATGAAGTGACACAGAATCGATTTTGCTCTTACTAAAGATCTTGATTTATGATCACGTCGCTAAATCCCTTTGCGGCATATTTAGGACATTTGATCTGACGTAATAATGCTTTGTATGCACTAGCAATATCGAGTCGTTGGGTCGTAATTCAATACTTACCTAGTTATTAGATTATTTTTGATTTTATAAATAATAAATAAATAAATAACTGAACTGCAACCCGGATTTTCGTCTTCGAAAAACAATTTTGATTTTGATGCAGTATGGTACGGGATTTCATACATCCATGTGCATTCCTTTAAATTTAATAAAAGAAAAAACGGTTATCCCACTAAGGGAAAGAACGTAATTTAGCTGATTCATATAAGGTACCTATTATTTATTAATTGACTTGTGTCTTTTAAATGTATAGAAATACGATAATTACCGCAAACCAGCGATCGTTCTATAGACTTTATATTCGAAACCGGAACCCAAATTTTTCGAACCCGACTCGCCGTTGACCGGTTTTTTTAACTCTTTTGGAAATTAAGGTCATTGTTAGAACATTACTTGTTAAATTTCGTATGTTAGTACTAGAACGGCAAGTTCTTTTCTAAGATTTTTGGCCAGATTTTACCGGTATAGCGTTTTGTTTATACAACCTATAGGTATAGCTTTTGGGTTGTTCCATTACTGACGTGATGTTTTTTACCAACTTTTTAACCCTCGTTACGTCAAATGACACGAAGTCAGTCGGGCGTCAGCATCGCTGTTGTCAACACAAGTTATTTGGACAGGCCGCTTTCAGCAAAACGCACACGCGATATACAACCGAAGATGAATCCCCCGATTTCGGCTCAAACTAAAAAAGTGGTTTATAAAGTACACAAATATTTAAAATCAAAAAATTTTTAATGCTACTGAGCTTAATGATTAAATTCATGTAGGTACATAAAACATACAAACATAACTATATGATATGGATTAATACTAAAATACTTACTTATACCAAAATATATTATAATACTTGTGCCATGTGAAAGATTTTGGGGTACTTATTATTCATAATATGGCAGCCAAGTCGGAACCGAGCGCTTACTAGGGTTTTCAAATACCGGTATCAGTATCGGTATTAGAAGAAGGGCTTTCAAATACCGGACTTCTACAATACCGATATCATTACCGGTAGTGGATTCCAATACCCATATCACGGTATTAATACCGGTATTGACCGCAGGTTTATTTAGGACATTAATAAAACCATTAAAATACGTGTTTTTATTTATAAATCAATCTTTTATTTTCGTATTAATTATAAATACCTTTTATACATAAAACAATTTGGCATTGGTTGATTATTTATTTAGGTAGGACTAGGAATTAGAAACGTAAACAAAACTTAAAACTTAATCTATTCTTTTTACAGGAACGTATTTCACATAGACTTTGTAAAGTACAAAATAAAATAAAAACTTTTTATTATTATCGAAATGCCACTCTAGGTTTTAGACAATTTGGATATCTCATTGTCACTGCTAGTATTCAATGAAGTAGAAGGTTATACTATCGTCATATATCATCTTCATCATCTCACTGTTCAGATCAGTCATCGTCTCACTGTCTCTCAGAGCGTATCGTGTGTGTTTCATTATTATATTGAAAGTATTAAAGATCTGCTTACATGTTGTTCGCCAAGAACGTTTTGGGTAAGACACGGAGAGGTATCAATGACGGCAATCTTATTAAACTAGCATAAATACGCGCTAGATCACAACTACAGAAGTGAACATACCATTCACAGCACAATGACAATGTCTACGCTTTATCCCGTCGCCTTTGCCAAACTGATCAGCAATAATAAAAACGATATAAGTAAAGCATGATTTCGAGCATTGTAACAGGCGGGGCGCGGGAGTGGTGAGCTAAAGATAACAGGGGTGCTGGTGAAAACTAGTGAGTGAATAATATCACATCTAATGTTTGTAGTACCGTGATTACGGTATTGCGGCGTCTATACCGGTATTGAAAAAGGCTCTTTTACTATCCCGTGATCACAGTATTACGGGATCCCGGGATACCGGTTTTGAAAGCCCTAGCGCGAACATACCCATACAAACGATAAAACAAAATTCATAGTTTAAAAACAGTTAGTAAAATATATTTTCTTTTTTAACCGACTTCAAAAAAAGGAGAAGGTTCTCAATTCTTAACAACTTTCATATTTTTATTTTGGTACGGTATGGTAGGTATTCGATTACTCGGAGACGGATGGGCCGATTTGGAAAGATATTATTTTTTTGTTTGAAAGGTTTACCATCCGAGTTGTCCCATTGTCATCAGGACAGGAACAGATCATGAGACCCTGGAGAGATCGAGGGAACTCTTCAAATATTAAAGGCATACCGATTATAGCGATTCGAGTATGTTTATAATATTATTAATTCACGTAATTGCTCTCGGGCAGTAACATTAGGTTAACGGATGAGGAAGACCACAGATGACCACCGGAAGTACTCAATAATAAGTATTTAACGGTTTTCGGGTGTTATCAGCTTGTTAAGCAATTTATGGTGTTCACAGTGCATACGGAGAGGTACTAGGAGAACTCATCAATTATCAATTTACTATAATTATAATATAACTGACAAAATAATTTGGATATAAGGTTTCTCAGGTTATTGAAAATAAACCAAAACACCATGTTCGACTTAGCTGCCGTAGTATGAATCAAATAAAACACAAACCTTTCACATGACATAAATTTCATCACTGTTCGGAGTTTGATCCAAAATGCTATTGATCCTTTAACATTTCAGTTGAAAATATATTATTAGATTTCAGTTGAAGAAATATTAAACCATAATAATTAATACCATTTTTTTTGTTTATAACATTTAACTGAGGCACACACATATCTTAAGATATGTCTTCATCGATACTCATCACGTGTATAGCGAGACAGTTCTATTACGTCACATGTTACCCTTCCCGCACCGCTCCACTACCGCAGGAACCTACCCTACTCAGTTAAGCGCTACGCTTGTACTTTGCATAAGTTTTTCTGTAAGATATTATTAGTCAACAGTAGAGTGGTTGTTCCGCTTCGCCCCTGATACTGTTGATTTCCATGATCCACATTTTATCATCATGCTTCGTATAAAAGATATTTAATTTTCAAAATTTGAATTTCGTGGATTACGCCTATTACCTACAGTAACCCTAAGACTAATATCAAAATTGTATCTTTATTAATTTCACACGACTTAAACTTCTATGGTTTCGTTTTTCTTTTTGACCTTTTGATATTTATTCAATTAGTAGCTTTTGCCCTCGTCTTCGCTCGCGTTGATTTAGAATTTGACAATCAATAAATTCGAACTCGGCTTAAAATAATATAATCAATCATGATTCGAAAGACACGTGGTGCCATCTATTATCATAAAAACGTCATTGTTGTTTCCCTCGGGAACAGTACTTTGCTCTCTTACGGGTGCGTGTGCTACCATGACGCAGATACTATGACACAAATAGTATGACACATTTTTTTTTTTTTTTTTTTTTTTTTTTTTTTTTTTTTTTTTTTTTTTTTTTTTTTAAACATTGCCCCACACTAGGAATTTCTCCTGTATCGTGGGTGCGTTTACAAAAATTTAAACTCACAGATACGGTTCTTATATATATTAATTTTGTTTAAACTTTACACTATCGGTTTATATTTAACAATAATCATTGAATCTACCTTACCCCTTGCCTTATCTCTATTTATTTTACGTTGAAAAAAAAAACTAAATTTATAAAAAAAATGTATGCATCGCCAAAATATTTTTGCACTAGCAACTTGTCGTCAAAATATAAAAATAGTTTATTGTTTTCATGTACCTACTGTTCAGTTCTCTGCGCATGCGCACAAAATACTCGTTTCCGGTTCATTTATACAATCCTGTCAAAAGCTACACTAATAGTATTTTTACGTTACAACCGTGTCTGACGTAAAAGCGATATGCGCGCGCCGGTCTATGCGTAAAGGAACGACGCGTCTAGCGAGTAACGTAACCGTGTGAAGTTCGTGCGTTTTTGGTCCGTTCCTAGAACTGTCGAGTCGATGTCGCGTCGTTTCTTTTCTTAGCATTTTTACCAGAAAGATTTTAATTAACTAACAAACATACTTTCCAAATCACCAGATGGTGACTGTTCATTAATATTTACACGATTCTCTCACTTTTTTTTTTCCAATATCAGCTAATTATTTAGGGAACTCATAATTCAATGTAAACTTATATTTAGTTATAATATGTTCGTGTAAAGGAGCGATTTGGGGCGTGTTGCTTGGCTGTCGAATGATGGCCGATCCTTGACGCCAACTTCGTGGCGGTCTTGTAGCCCGATTTAGCATAAGTTTTCATTGTGGAAAAATTTCAGTTTACGGACGACTATAAACTTTTCAAACTGTCGGACTACGTGAAATGCAAAGGAGGACGCTCTCGCACAATAAAGGGGAGTTGACGTTTACTCATTATTCTCCATAGAGAGTTTACAAAACTCATGATGCACGCCGCACATCCTTCGCGCTCGTGCTGTGACCCCTGCGTAAAATTGATGATCTGACTGACGTGACAATATGATTATTTTAAAAAACACCCGATTATTGGATTGTCAGACACACAGTGATAGTCACTCCTAGCACGCTATATATAAAACCTTTGTAAGAAACTACAGAGGTGCTGAGGTAATTACGTTTCGAAGTGTCATTATTAAAAATTAGGAATAGGTGCCTTGTATTTGTAGGTAAGAAAGTCTGTATCCGTGCAATTCGGGAGATAGTCAATGTATCATTAAATATGAATTATTAAAGAAATATACTACTTTTTACATTCTTTCATAACTCAGTTTTTTATTGTCTTATCAGCATAAAAATGGTATTTTGCTCCTAGATTTTATTAATCGATTTTCTGATAATTTTGACAGTAAAACTAAGAAAAACATTTTTATTCAAACAATTAGGTAATGCCTTACAGTGCCTACAGTTCTGTAAAATCTATTCAATAGGGAAAAACAATTAAAACTTGACATCATTATCAATGCTTACATGCTGATGCATTTTGCCTTTGGTATACATAATGTTTATTCCATAATAATATAATTACATTCTTGTGACAAGGTAAAGAAGTTAATACTTCAAATAAGTACAACTACTCTTAGGTTTATATTCCATAGAGTAGAATACCCCTGGTAAAGCCACAGGGGTATTTTTAGCACAAAATCTTAAACTCATAAATTAGTGATTGTTACACTACAATAAATATTAAACATTGTCATATCATAAATTGTTACACTGAACTGTTATTATGAATAACTTTTATTTAATCTCAACTTTTAAACATTAAAACTGGCCTGTTTGTCATTGGCTTTTATTTAAATACTACATTAATGGTAGATATAGGCTTCATCACAATTAACTCATTTTATTATCTGTTTATCGTTATTACAAAATATGTGATTTCAACTTTGTTTATGTGATAAACCAAGGCAAGTAAATAATGATTTATATTATTCAGAGATATATTTGGATTAGCCTAGTTTATAATTAAGTAGTTTTAGACAAAAATATATAGTTCATAAACTTTTATTATATTGCTTATTTAGAAGTAAAGCATTCAGATTCATAAACACCATTAAAATACACTATGCAGTTAAAAGCCCTGGTATTTGAAATGTATATCTTTTGTGATTAATCAAGTTGTGCTCAGATTTCAATCAAATTCAAGAGCCTAATTTTTATTTACACTACACCATAATTACCACATAAGATAAGATGTTGTTTTAGCAATATCTTAATCAGCTGACCCAGTTTCCATTGATACTCATGCAAAAATCATGAATGCTTAAGTAGTATAAATTTATTGAATAAACAAAATGCTAGTTTCGTTTTGAACTTCTTAATTTATTGATCAAAAATAAAACCATGCATATTAAGATATTTTTTGCCACATTTAAGTATATTCTACTCCACAAACACATCTATCAGTTTAGAGAATAGTTTATTTCAGCTTTTTAAAGAAACTTCTGTAAATAATGATGACAGGAAAAAGTTCCTTTTTATGTGGAACATGTTGGTTTATGTAAACAGATAATATCGCGAGAGCAACACACGTCAGTCGGGCAAGGGATGACAGCGCCAAAAAAGGTTGCAATGCCAGTGGTAACAGCGATTGCAGTAAGCGGAACAACATGGAGACCCTAGCCCAGGGTGAACATTTCGATGGCAAGGACGTCACCACACAGGAAAAAGGGGGCGCAGCCGACACCCGAGACGGTTAGACGCATAGAAAACAAACTTTCGTATATTGAAAGCATCGAAAACCGGCGCAACGAAACGCCGCGAGACGGCTTCGTCGTGTTACTGACTTACAAGGTCGCGATGTGAAAACTCATACTAAATACCAACAGACTACATATTTATTTTTAATACAAAATGTTTTATTTTGTTTGGGCATTTAATTGCTGAAACTAAAAGATTAGAGCCATGGTCTGGTTGTTTGTTTATGGCACTGTATATGTCTGTTTGTTAGCATATTATGTTAATGTAGTTAAGGTCAATGTGTAACCTGTGAAATTATTTTTCTATAAGTTTTATGCTTTTTGCAACTCAGTATTAAATTGTATGTAATTTAAAAAGTAATTCTTGACCTAAACAAATGTGTATTTTATGTAGTATTAATAACATTAAAATTATTAATACGACTTTTAAGTTCAAATTACGCATTTAATGACTATTTCATGAAATAATGACATTTGAGCACAATTTTAATTTACTTCGTATTATATATTATATTTCGACAAATATATGTTTGAAACGGCCGCAAATAACTTTTTCAATAACATACTACCCAGAAGTAGTACTCTCAACCGGCGTGCGTGTATGACCAGGTGTATGTAAATAAAAGCAAAAGACGTATTTAAGGATCGTAGCAGGCTTTCTGTATGGGTAAAAGGCGTGAGTGTATGTGTCTGCACTACCTATAATACACTGAGCTGCAAATTGCAAAAAAGCTAAGAAAATTTGAATTTCGTGGGTTTCTTTACGCATTTGCCTTAACAGTCAGACCTACATACTTTACTTTGTTTGGTCTTGTAATATACAGGTTAAAGAAAAAAAACCGTGAGTATTGATATGATATGAAGTGTGTAGGTATAATTAATACCTTTATTTTAGGAGTAAAGAAACCTATTATTTTATTACCTATGGAACCCACGAACGTACCTTGTTTATAGTAACACCACTCCGTCTGTCTGCTATAGCATTAGCCATGCTAAGATCCCAACTAGCCAGTTTCATTTACATTTTTTGGATGGAAAACAATATTTATGGTCAAACCTCAAATGATTGCGAGAAATGACACTCATTATTTCAGAGCAAATTTTCAATACACAATTTGTTATTTTCCCAGATGGCAATCAGCTAAGTAGCGGGGTGGTGTCATCGACTCAGGACGACTGCATCAAACGGCCTCATGACGACGCTGACAATGAAACGGCCGAAGATGACGTTTCGAAACGGAAGAAACGCAAAGACAATGAAGAGAAGGAGCCGATGGGCAAACCGGCTCCGGTGGCGCGCAGCGGACCTGGACGGTAAGACATGATAATAAGTTTGGCTGTTGCGTTGCGTGTCGCGGTTTCGATTCCCGCAAGGAACAAATATTTGTATGGCCTGCAGATAGTTGTTCCGGGTGTGGCTGTTTGTGTATGTAAGTTTAAATGTGTGGGAAAATTAAAAAAAATATAATTATGCACCTCACTGAAATGTAAAATAAATCGAAGTCAAAGCATATTCCGCGGATAAATTTAATGACAAAGAAAACTGATCCGTCTTAAGTACCCAATGAAATAGTTAATTTGTTCATATCTAAATTGATATAGGTTGTTTTGGGCATTTACAGTATCCTGACGGGCAGTAAACCACCTGGGCCTGCGAGTAAGACAGGCGCGATCCCACTGGGAAAGAACAGCGGCGGGCAGAACGTAAGCAAAGGAGGAGCTGGGTCCTCGGGCAAGGGCAACGCGCAAGCGCAGGGGAAAGCTGGAGGCTCTAAGGGCAGCACACAAGGCTCACATCAGGTAAAGAAATTAATATTTAAATGAAATAACACTACATTAGACCAGCACACTAACTATTATGCCCTGTTAAGGCCCTGGGGCCAACAGACTATGCTTATATTCTGAGTTACAAAATGAGTGTGTTTGACTTGTGTTCGTTTGTACTTTTAACGTATATAAACTAGCAGGTATACCTGCTAGTTTGGCCCGACGGCCAATTGACAGGTACAAGGTGCTAAAGGTACATAAAGAACATTACTCATTTTTCTCAAAGACGGGATCATGAGGACTTACGAAAAACACACGAACACTAGTCAGACGCACAAACTTTGTTACTCAGAAAACAAGTAATGTCTGGCGGCCCTTGGATTTTGCTCTATTACATGTACGAAGTATGCCACTTGATCAATGAATGCGCACGTACATCCCTACTAGCGACATCCCGACTTTCGTGTTGTAAACTTCTTATACTCGTATACAATAAATCATTCAAGCACATGACATTTTTACACGTTTATTTTCGATGAATTATATGCTGTTTCTAACTACACCATTATCTGCTAAGGGCAAATCTGGAGGAGGAAAAGGTGGATCCTTGCAAGTAGGCAAACAGGACAGAAAAAGCCCAGTCGCCAGTCCGAAGCCGAACCAAAACAAGGATAATAATGATGGTGATGACGACATGAAATCTCACGAGGCGGCGCCCAAAGTCCCGCCGCTCAAGATCGTTATACCTGGCGGTGCGAGTGGGGCCGGCAATAGGAACGAGCAAGAAGGCGAGGGTAATACTCATATAATAATGAAATCATATTTTAACCATCAAAAGTTACAATGCCTGTGTAGTATAGCTACACAGGCATTGTAACTTTTTATGGTTACTAAAAACGTCCCATTTCTGCAGCCAATTTCGAGCGTGCTCGAGTCATAATATTATTCTGTGTGTATTCTTTAACAGGTACTGCCATTGTGGTTTGTAGTACAACCATACCATCCCTTTTATTTAACTAATTGTTATTTGCTGGAACAGGTCCAAGGGGAAGTGGAAAGGGTCGCGGCAACGCATCGACGTTGCCGTATGTTATACCGTGTACGAGTACGGACACTGGGCAAACTTCAGATAGCTCAGACGGCACTTCTGATGACAAGAAAAGCGAAGGAGGAAAGGTATTAAGATATCAATCATTGAAAGATTTCTAATTTTACAAAACATTCGTGTGTGAGTGTTACAGAATGCAACGCCTCCTTTTTTATATTAATTTTAATTTATTGATTATTTTAAATATCTGAACTAACATATGCTCATAAACCTACTTTTCGTCCGAAGGCTGGACAGAGAGTCCTCCGTTCTCATAGGACGAATGACGGGGATAAAGATAAGGAGAGGACGTCCCCTCAGACAGGGAATGACAGCCGCTCCGGGGCGGGACAAGCTCAAGCTAACTTGAATTCCAATAAAAGTCCTACACCTTCGGGCTCTGTAAGTACATGAGTAGTTCAACTTTTTAACAATAGTTGTTAATATAACTCACACGATCCTTTTGAAAATTTTACATTCCTATAAATTGTATTCAGGGAATTTAAGAATACACAATATTCACACTGTAATGCTCTTTATTTTAGGGCCAAGACCACGACCACACTGTCTCATCGAGTACTTCAAAAGGGGAAGGTAAGTTACAACTGCTAAAAACCCACTGAGGTTATATTCTAACTAACAGAACGCGCAACGACGTGCGTAGCCATAACCGTAAAGCGCATCTGTTTTGTCTTTTGAGCATAGCTATTGCATTACTATTAAAAAAATATCTATTTCTCATTCAGGCCATGCAGACTTGCATCCACGTAAGAGAAAAATTAAAGCGTCAAAAGATGGACACTCACGTGATCAATCAAAGAATGATCAGTCACATGAATCCGCTGCCAGCCACACCGTCTCACACACAAATCCGTATCAGATGTACATTCATATACGGAAGCAGGTTAGTTATGTTATGATGCCAATTTTATTAAGTGATTGCATGTTTTCATGTAATAGAGACAAATTTTGAAGTATTGTTCTGTTATTCTACAGATTGATCGTCGCCAGAAAGGCTTATTCCCCGTGAAACCAAAGCCTCCGAAAGATTTTAATAAATATTTGATGAATCGTTGCACATACACACTCCAGGGTAATGTTAACCCTGATCCTCAAGTGGAAATACCACCTACATTGCCATCCCAGATGATAAGCGAATTTGTTGGTCAAGAAAAGGAAAGGTATGTTCATTTTAAAAACATTACCCCTATTAATTTACTGGTTTTGTATCTGAATTTTTCGTCATATTGACATATAACGTGTATTTCGCAGAACAAGATTACGTATACAACACCTAGTAGAAAAAGAGAAGCTTGTGTTGGCCGTCGAACAGGAAATTTTGCGCGTTCACGGGCGCGCCGAACGCGCTGTAGCAAACCAGGTAACTTTATGTTATACAGCAGTGAGCCTAACACACGAATCCTTGACGTAAATGTAATTGTCAATTCGCCCTATTCTTTATCGAAAATACAACTGTAATATCTTTCAGCTTTTTGATCCAAATTTATTAGGCACAAAATAAAATGGTATCACACATTGGTATTCTTTTCAAACAACTATTTTCTTTTTTTAAATCGTTCTAATTGGACGTTTCGTTTATGTCAAGAATTATTGCTAGGCAAACTGTTCTCAATCTTTAGATCGTAAAGTACCGCTAAAAATAAATGCGAAGCGTTACACGATGAAATCGATACTTGACCAATAGATACATCTATTTGAAAAGTACCTTTATAGCAGCTAGATTTACTGTTTAGAAAACCTACTAATTTCCACCTTTTCACTTGCGTTTTACTTCTATCTTCATTGATTGATAATAATGCTCTTTAATTCAACTGATTTTATGTATCCTACAGTCTCTTCCTTTCTCCGTGTGCACGATACTTCGTGACAAAGAAGTCTACAATGTATTGGCTCCAGAGCAGGAAGAGAAGCGCAACGCGCAGCGCTCCCGGTGCAACGGCAGGCAAATTAACTCATGGCTCCAAGAAGTCGATGATAAATGGGAAAAGATCAAGGTATATTTACAAATTCTCATCGTAATGCATATGTCGCAGGTTTATGATTCGTCATTATACATACATTGATCGAAGGTTAAGCTACGCTTGCTGAGGTCAGTCTGTGGATGGGTGACCATTCATAACATATCGAGATTCCTCCGTGCCTCGGAAAGTACGTTAAGCCGTTGGTCCCGGCTGTCATTTGTAGATCTTTGAACTGTCATTTGTAAAATACTGGTAGCTACATCCGGTTAGACTGGAAGCCGACCCCAACTAAGTTGGGGTCGCCAGCCACTCATAGATTTGCTTCAAAACATACTGAAACAATGCAATATATTCAATTTATAGGAAGGTATGCTTCGGCGTCAACACACGGAAGCCCAAACTCTGCATGCTGTCCAAATCATGGGATGGGAATGGAAACTAAAAGACTCCGGCATTTGCGACTACAAAACTACACCAAAAATTGATCCGGTGCACGTGCCTCAAATACACGTCTCGAATTTTGACTTGCCCGCTTGAGTTTAAGTTCATATTGCCTGTGTTCATATCAGGTCTTCACGTTTATCGTGTTGGCGTAAATATAAGTTTGTAGTTAAGTTTTTTTTATTAATTTTAACGGAATTTTAACATCGATTGGTAATAAGAATCAAGCGGAGCTACAAAATTAGATTTGAAATCTCTAAATTCTCAACATTAGTTGAGCCTTCCATTCTCCCGCGCACCAATTCCGATAACTTGTTATTAATTACTGGTCCTTAGAGCGATAACAACTTTTAGAGCATGCAAATAACCTGTTATCGGGAGGAGGTCCTAAATCTAATATTTATTTATTAAAGCTATCACAAGGACAAAATATTTTGTAAAATTAAATATTATTGTTTTAAATTGTCCTTGCCCATGAATATAGAGGTGTCCTTGCACTTGATTGAGGATTGACGCGGGTATATGCCTATAAATGTAGGCACTAAGGCAGTAACCAATTTGCAGTGTTTCCACTAAAATTTACTTAGCACACAGGCTACTACTTAGTTATGAAGATGTGTAGCATGTGTATGGACACCTTTATAGTTATTTGTGTGTGTGTGTGTGCTTGATAATGTAATTGCAATTTGATTTTAGTATTATAATTTTATTGTGTTATAATTCATTTAAATTTGGTATTAACTTTTCGATGTTTGTGATGGTTAATTTTTAGAAATTAGATACATTAATTTGACAAATTAATGAAATTATGAATAGTTTAATTGGTATCTTATGTTAAGATTCGTATAATTTAAAAAATGTATTACAAATATTTTGAAAATATTAAATAATGTTTTTAACTTTAGGTTTTGTTTCTTGAGTTGTATATAAGTTGTATTGATTTTTGAATAACTTCAATAAGAATCATGTAGACTTAGAAATTGTAGAAATCTATCAGCTTCATCTTTAATGTTCGTAGTGTGTAAAACTGTCCTCTGTAATACTGTCCTGTGTAATAATGTCGTGTGTAAAACTGTCCTGTGTAATACTGTAGTGTAAATGTATTTCACTATTTTGCTATGTATAATATTGATTTGGCTGATTCGGTTGTTCATAACATACAGTTTCCTTCTTCTTAACAATGAAATACTTACGCGAGGTATTCAACTACTGCAGGCTGAATTAGCTGTTAGCCAGGCCGCGCTGCAACTCCGGGGTCTCCGGGCACCCCAACTTACTTACAACTTGTAGTACAAAGTGCCCGATTCCAAATCATTTTTATATAATGACGCGAGAAATGGTTTTTGTTAACTCTGACTGTATACTAAAACTAAAATTAACGGATGTTTTTATTCTTAATTGTAATTATTTGCGATCATTATGTATGAATTATGTATTTTCTCTGTCAATTTGTATTCATTAAACTTTCACGAGTCCAAATTAGATCTCAATCAAAATCTGTGTTTAATTTATTAAGTACCCCACCCCAAAAGAAACACAAACAATACAACATTTAGATATTTATTTAAATGTAACTATTCTCTACATCTCCACACATTATTAGACTTTTAGTAGTAACAAAAAACAACAACAGTTATTGTATGACATCGTAAGTACATATCTTCTGGGCGTAGTATGATGCACAAATTGGTAGGTAAACTTGCGCGAAACAGTCTTTAACCATCCCAGTGTCTTATATCAATTTATAACAATGTGCAACCTCACAACAACATTCAACAACATCATTCACGCAACTGTACTGCTACCGCATATATCCCTCGGCTTAAAGGTGACAAACATTTTCAAATGTACTTCTTTTACAATAACATTGTATGAACACATACGACATTGAGCCGTTAACGAATTCTAACACTGGAATAATGGACTATTATAGAGACATTTTAACATTGGCGAGACGCGACGAGATATACGCTTGTAGCAAGCGAAGAAGCTACATAGCAGAAATAAGCTGAGATTGAACAGTACAGTAAATTGAACTTTGCGCTTGAATTGAAATCCAAGACGCCTAAATGTTACACGAGACTGAGCATACAAAAAAGAGTTCCATATTCTCATCTAGTGAAGTGACGCGGTGCGTGAGGACGCCGAGGGGCACTGCATCACACTATCATTCAAGCTAGGTAACAATGTCACAACGCTGCGCTGTTTGTGTGGCAATGTCGAATGCATCAACATAATTGTGGTGCAGTGCCGTACCGCACCGTGTACCATTGGTTTTACTCTCTTATTTATTCCCGATCTCGATTCTATTCTTCAGTAGATACAGTCACTCGCAAATGAGTGGTAACAATTTAATAATAGACAGCTTTTATCTTATAGCTACAAGTCAGAGCGATTTACGGACTGTTAACAGTAATGTGCCTTAACCTATAAATATTTGATCAGTGGTACAATTATAAATGCGTCTTAGCAACTATATTATGTGCTGGAGGGTCTCAGCGGGCGTCGAACTATAGATATATATATAGATATGTAATACATTTCATTACACATTCATTAATAGATTATCGGCAACAAATTAACAATTACTACAGTTCTACTATAAACACTCAAATTGATCTTGACACCACAAAAAATGAGTCTTAAGATAAGTTATTAATCATTGATCTACCTAGGTACCTACATACATTGAAATGAGCAGATTCCATTCAACTTAACATGCAATCAACTGTTAAACTGTGACACAGACATAATACACGCATGGAACAGCGTATTTAC
The DNA here is from genome assembly GCA_905147745.2 of Phlogophora meticulosa. Lineage (NCBI taxonomy): Eukaryota > Metazoa > Arthropoda > Insecta > Lepidoptera > Noctuidae > Phlogophora > Phlogophora meticulosa. The sequence goes on along the minus strand of LR990517.1, from coordinate 1,711,529 downwards.
AATAACGGTAACTTTTTAACAAAATAACGACGCCACATGAATGCAGTTATTATTGAAAGTGAATACCATGTGATAATATAGGAAAGATGTTCGTTTCTCAAAGTAACTCTGGTCTGGTTAGGGATAGGCCATCCTTCTGGTGGGTCTGGTATGCCGCGAGCATCGAGCCAGACAGGGGCACAGCCAAGGTAGGCGCTCATCAGTTCTAGGTCTCTGAAATAAAAGAGAAACAAATCTGTAAGTATGCTTCATAGTCTCGTGTATCGTAATAGATTGGTTCAATTTCATAAATTCGTGGAGTTTTTGCGATGATATGAGGTAAGCAATTAAGAATATTAATCTAACAATCAGATTTAATTATTCATCAGATCTCATGGTGACTTTGGCAGAATTTTAAGTAAGATAAGGCCAGTCGAATATTTTTATATTATTAGACTTCCCTAAACTTTTCTTTTTAATAGTGGTTAAGATCCTCGATAAACCTTAAATCTTAGCCCCCCCTTCCCCATGTCCCTATTCAAATATTTGTTTTCTAACTTATGTAAGTATTTAATTTCAAATATTACCGTGAGAACCAAGCTCCCTTTGCTGGATTGTTCTTTGGCATAAATGGCATTCTTTTCTCTGTTAACCTGACAACCCCAACCAACTCGATCTCACCCTTCACCATGGATGGCAGCCGTTTTTCTTTTGGACGTAGATTTTGGTGGATCCAGCCGCGGTTAATCAGAATAACTTCTCTGTGAAAGATGTAATATTTTTCTTAATAAACATGAAAACTATTGGTTGCACATTCCTACAGAAAATCTATAGAACTAAAAATCAGAGTATATGTAAATGGTACCAATTACCAAGGACAGTTCAATCAGTGCCATAATGAACTGGGGTCATCGTATTACGGCGAGTCTTGTCGCTCTCATCTGATCCCCACAAAGAAAGTTAATAATCTGGTAGTCAGCAGCTCTAGGCTCGGGTCAGTGTTCATGCCGTTTGTCAGAGGTAAAACTATGTCCTTGAGCTGGCCGAGCATAGTAGAGTTTAAATTTTAATAGAATGCGAAGCCAATTTATACTGGTTTCATTACTACAGAGCCTGCAACCTTCTGTACAACAAATAACAAATCTTACCCAGACTCGGAGATCATGAATGGAGTTACCACCAGCCAGCCTTGATTCTTTTTAGGATCGGACACCAGAGATCCTGTCCTGGGAATTGGTGAGTCTATGTCAATCAATGCTCTTGGTCCAATGAGAATTTCTTTATCATGAAGGAACTGTCCCTTTATTTTTACTGGCATGTATTCCATGTTGTCGAGCTCTGTAAAACTATAAGAAAAAAATGGCTTTGATATACATACAGTGCATAGAGTTTCTATGTGAAATGAATTAAAAGCACTGGACAATGGGTAGCATAAGGGCCCAATAACCACAAGTAGCATTATGAACAATGTATTTATTCTGTGCATATTTTAAGGATTCACTTGTATAAAAAATACCTCATAAGCACAAAAGGCATTGTGAACGTACAATTATATCATAATCAATCACTTCAAGGCATACTCCCTGTATTCCATAAGTATTGACATTCGAGTTCAATACACAATACAGTTTAATACATAGTATTAAATACTAGGCGGGTAAGTATATATGGCCCAATTTTAGCCAAAAAGCTATGGTCAGAATAAGGCACATGTCCTATCAACAATGAGATAGTCACAGTTCATTTATTACTGATTTTTTTTCGTGCTGATACAAACTATCGACAAAATGCATAATTTCCATAAGATTGCTGAGAGCTCATATGTTCACATTTATCTCCAGTGCAATCTATTCACTTTGTTACAGCAACATATCTGTTAATAAAAAGCTTAGCTTAGCGGTAACCCAGATACTATTCTTGTTTCTCACCGATTCAGTGTTGATCTCTAATTAACTTGTTTATTATTTTCGGCGGTGAGACAGGTGCCTTAGTAGAGATGAAAATTGTTAACTGATATAGTAAAGTACTTCTGCTAAGTACATATAAAAACACAAAAACATCAAACACTTACTCAGTAGGCATTGCTGCAGGTGTGGAATTCGTTTTAGATTGCATCATGTCGATAAGCCCCAACTTCCATTGCAGGCGGTACACCTGCCAGCACCCCAACACAAATGAGGTGACAGGGATCATCTAAAATAAACAATAGAACAGTGAATTATTTATATTATTATATTTTATAAGCAATTGTAATATAAGGATTGTAGAGGGTGGCGTTCTGTGGTTTCTGCCTACCTATGGGACAAAGGCGTGAGTATGTGTTGTAATATAATTTACTTTACAATTTACAGGGCAACAATGAACAGCACTAGAGCTATCTGGGCCTGCAGTCACGTGTTCACGACATTCAAAGCGACGTAAGTGGTCGCCAAAGTATTGATCAATAAATAATAACGAAAAACTTCGCATTCCATAACGATCGATGCGACAAATGCAAGTCTCCTTGAGCGAAAGGATAACTAGGAGAACATGACTTAAAAAAACTATTCACTGTCTTGAAAACTGTCCATATATACGTCAACTTTATCTTGAAAATTTATGTTATTTTCCATGGAAATCTATGAGTAGCTTTTACCGTTTACATACGGTATCAAAGGAAATAAAAGTTGCGTCAAATTTTTATTATTTCAATCTTGTTTATTGGTTGTCCTTGTCACTGGAAACTTATATTGCAATATTGGCAATATTGTGACGTCTCTTCCACAAAATTCATTAATCAAAAGTTGAAGTCATTGGAAACTTTGTATTTTCTATAGTATTTCATATTTTATCATGGAATGCCAAGATTTCAGCATATTTTACTATATACTGCAATACTTGATTTAGAACTTTTAACCAGTATCTAAATATAAGAAAGTGTAAACTATTATTTTCGGTTCTGTGCTATTTATTTATATGAAGATCTTCTCCCTTATAAAGGAACTATTGCATTTGGCTGAATTCAGAAGAAGCAAGGGGATTAAGGACTTCTGCAGAGCCTACTATTAGTCAGTTACTGAATAGGATACTTAATGTATGTCCGAGATGGACGTTTCTTTTTGTTTTTTTTTTACTTAGGTAATTTTGTATGTGGCTGACTTGCTCAACGCATGAATGAATTATTGGAATTTTTAATTGAAAATCCTATGATTTTAGTTTTAAGGGCATATTAAACACATCAACATTCCGAAGCAGATGAAAAATTTCAATTTTACATGTACTCAGGTTCCTGGGAACCCAGATCTTTGGAAGGCTTATGATAGGCCAAAGCCAAGTCACAGAGGCTCATTTAACATTTAGCACCAACTGACATTTTTCACTATGAAAGGAGTTGGTGGCGATGGAAGCAAAATAAAATATTAGACAAAAGTTATTAAGTTTGTTAATTTCAGAGTCAAGGTACACAATTACTAACAAATGCATGCTGTGAGTGGGCAGGTCCACTCAGATCTGTGTGACCAAGATAACAGAAAAAGACATTGTGATCCCTGAATTTGTTTATGTATTTCTTCTCTGAGTAGTAGTCTAGGAAATAATAATCTCATCTCGTTTTTTAGTTTTTTTTTTTTAGATTGAGAAATATTATCTAACATGACTGTAATCATGGTTTCAATTGTTTCCGTTCAAACTACACCAAAAACCATGATTTATGACTTTATAATTTTGGATTTTGTGGAAGAGACACCAAAATATAGCCAATATAACGTTGGTCTGTGGATCCAGACCTTTAAATACAGGTTATTAACCTCATTTGCACCTCGTTTGCTTTATTTAGGTCAATGAAGACAAAGAAAATATAATTATTATGATTAAACAAAATCAAATCAAAAATTTAGTGCATACTTAGAATAGTGTCTGTCTCTAATTTTGCTGGGTCCTTATCGATATTTTACTTTATTATACCATCTTTGTAATATATATATGGAATGCAATAAAAAAAATAGTAATGAGTATTTTGGAGTAATACAATGTACAAACCAGTAAAATCCATTTGAAAATTTCTCCAGGGTCCCTTCTAGGTTTTTCTCTCTGCTGTGACCTAAAAGCGTTGATGAACGACGTATTGTACCGAATTGTGGTACTAATCCTGAATGTAACACTTGGGCAAATATTGTAATAATTGTTCACCACATGACGAGTCCCTCTATAAAAGTTTCGAATTATTGCCGACATCTTTAAATTTAAAATCTAGTTTCACATTGAAAATGAACACATGAACACTGAATCGAAGGCGACTGAAGATTCATTGATTTAGATAAACCAGTGTTGCTAGCGACACCGGGATTGATATAGCCTTTTTTCGCAGTATATGTAGCCTAATTTAGCCGGATTTCAGGTTCCGTAACCTAAATGCTAAATCTACATCGCTGTTTAAATAACATAAATTAGTCATTTCAACCAACTTTATTTATTTAGTTTTAAAAATATGAAGTAACAAGAGTTTGCTCTTGCTTCGTCCACCAGCAATAAATTTGCATGGGCACCAACAAGACTTTCGCCGTTCTCGTCATTAATTTGTAGTGGTAGCTGATATAGCTGGTGCCAGCATGTAAAATGACCATGTGACCCAAACTCGTGCAATGTCTAAGGAAGAAGCTATACCTTCCTGTTCAGTGTTAGGATGGATAATCTTTATTTATACTGAACGGGAAGCTATTAAATTATAGCTAAAGCTGCAGATTTGTAGCTACAGACCCAATGGAAAGATTTGCTGTGCCACACCCTCCCCCTCCCCCCTCTAGTAAAACATTACATAACCAAGAGGTTACGTAATTTAACGTTTTACTAAAGGGAGGGGAATAATAATTATAATAAGTCTCAATTATGTGGCGAAAAGTACTGGAAATTTGGTAATATACCTATGTTATTGTTTTAATTTATTTATTAACATTTGAAATGTTTGTAAGAGCAAGATAATTCTATTTCTTTTTTGTTCTACTTTATTTTGACTACTAATAATACATTTAATAACTAAAAATGATTCACTATCCTGTAAAGCAAGCTAAAAATTTTGTGAAGGAGAAAAATTTCATGTGGATTTTGGAGGCCAAAATAGCTGTATTTTTCCCGAACAATATGCGAAAAAGCTAAATGGCGTCAAACAGCCTACGTTGTCCACCCTGGTTCGGGACAACTTGACAACCTGGTATGACACCGTCAACGTCAAACTGACGTAAGAGGTAACTTCTATGACAAAATGACATTGGAACACTGCATTTGACATAACGTAGGAACGGAAAGTTATATTTGAAAATTATTAGGATATAGTATCAACAGATCATAGAAGAGGCACCCTGGTGCATGTTATTTGCCGACGACATTGTTCTTGTCGGTGAAGATGACCTGAGATCCAGAGCAGACTGGAGAAATGGCAACAGAGGCTGGAGAGTGTGGGCTTGAAAATCAGCAGAACCAAAACTGAATATATGTTCTGCGATTTCGGCGGTCTCTCCAGTCCTGAAGCAATGTCGCTTAACAGCGTGCTTCTCCCGGTCTGTTCCGACTTTCGGTATCTCGGTTCACTCGTGCAAAGTGACGGAGAAATAGATCGGGCTGTCAAGCACCGAATTAACATAGGGTGGATGAAATGGCGGCAGGTAACGGGAACAACCTGTGACCCCCATATTCCCCTTAAACTTAAGGGGAAGATTTACAAAACAATGGTTAGACCTGCTGTCTTGTATGGATCAGAATGTTGGGCCGCAAAAGGCATGAATGAAAGGCAGTTACATGCAGCTGAGATGAGAATGCTGAGGGGGATGTGTGGTGTTACGCGAATGGATAGAATAAGAAATGAGTATGTAAGAGGAAGTCTTAAAGTTGCGCCTGTGACCGAGAAGTTGTGTGGAAATCGGTTGTCATGGTATGGGCATGTGATGCGAAGGAATGAGGACCATGTTGTGAGGAAAGTTTTGAGTATGAATGTGCAGGGTTACATGAGTAGAGGAAGACCAAAGAAAAGATGGATGGATTGTGTGAAAGAGGATATGGCAAGAAAAGAGGTGACCCATGAGATGACGGAAAATAGAGATGTATGGAAGAAGAAAACATGCTGCGCCGACCCCAAATAAATTGGGATAAGGGCAGGAGGACGATGATGATGAGTATCAACAGATCCTTTACTCATTGACTTGTTGAATTGACATACTAAAATAAAACATAATCATGGTAGTTGACCAGGGACCATCCACTCAAGGATTGAAGAGAAAGAGAAACAATGTAATAGTGGACCCCGACACTAAACAGGAAATTCAAGACCCTAAGCGCCCCCGAATGGTACTTGACACAGATAAGACAGTGAGATGTTTAAGATCGTTGACCCAAGCCTACTTGAAAATCATAGGAAGAGTAGCAGCACTAGTAACAGCTCCTTACAAAGGAAGAGCAGACAAAGCCCAGCAAGCTGAAAGGATACCAGGTGAGCTAAAAGCAGAAGTGATACATGCATCACAAATTACAAGTATAATATTCACAGCCCACAAGAAACACCGTCAGAAAGTGAAGAGTTCTACCACTAACATGCAAGTAAAGGTGGGCTCTACTGATTACAATTTACATTACCAGGGAAGAGATTACTCTATACCTAGGGCCAATGTCAAGAAGATATGGATGGATATTACAAAGGAAGGAGGTTTGGAATATAAGAACTTTCCTATGGAGTGAAGAAAATTGGTATGGGTCAATGGGGCCTTACTTAGACATGTTCGCTGCCTTTTAGCTTCGGCTAGATGAACTTCGCGTAGGCCATGGAACAATGCCAATAACAAAGAAGGATGGTACACACACTTCTTTCCAAGTCTAAAATACGGCCCTACTGGAGCACACCACATACTATTGGAAGGGAGTAGCTTTCCTCCTGAGCGAAGGTTTTCTTTAGTCCACAGTTTGGGCCCAATGACTGCTTTCCTCTGCATGGTACGGACTGAGCGGATATGTAGAGGCAAATTTGCAGAGGCAGTAAAAAGAGCAATGTCCCATATCCCTGCTATTGATGAAATTATAGAAATAACAAAGAATGTTAAAATATCTTTTGAACTGTCACCGCTAATAAGCCTGATAGCAGAGATATTATTGATAACTAACTCAAGACAAGCAACCAGAATGTGTTTCCCATTAAATTTCCTAGCATGTGCGGTGGAGAAGATGAGCTTGGAAGAACAAATACTATTCTTGAAATTCTTCAATTCTACTGGATCAGGGGGATGGCTATTGTACAAGATGTGCATGTCAACGAAATGGTTGATGCAGGGCAAAATGACAGAAGAAGTTGCATCCCAAATATTGTACCATAGCATATACGGGACATATAAAGACGATCTAAAAGTCACAAATAACCAACACAGGCGATTGGTACACAAGGGAGGAGATGGGGAATGCTTTTAGGAACATAACAGGAGGTGGTGTTGTAGTGCTAAAGCCACCAGTGCAGAAGTTTTATGCGAAAATATCTTATGCCAATCAGACTGGTCTACAGTATACAATCATCTGAATGTATACCTGACAACAGGAAAGACAACTTGGATAAGTTGCCTTCCCTGTTTCAGTGGGCCTAGTGTAAAGTGGGCCTAGGCCCACTGAAACCTGAAGAAGTCTTCTCCGTAGAAGACTTCTTCGACCATATAGAGAGGAGAGGTTGTACGGTCAGGAGGGAAGAATTTGCAACAAATAAAAATGGGTTTGACTACCACTTTGGAAGAATTGCACCAACATATTAAGAAGGAGGGAGCAAAGTTACTATGGGGACTGCTGTTTGGAGATCCATAGACTCTCTGCAGATAGAGAATCCAGGGGATGAGGTTACGGTGTGGGTCTCGGGGTCTTGCGGGATGTTTGTGTTTGGGAGCAGGAGCTGATTTTTGTTTGTGCTCTCACAGAATGTGTTTTTTCCCATGTTTCTTTGTATTTGTAACCTTAGTGTGTGAGTTTCTTTTCATTTTTGTTTAAATATTATTTGGTCATTATTACTGCAGGTTATCTTGGAATCGTCAGCTTACCAAAACATTATTGTTTTCTAAAGTTAATATGTTATGAATGAAATCCATGATTATATGTTTACTGACAAAAAATCCTCATTTGCCTTTAAATTATATTACTTATATCACTGGAAATTTTCAATGAAACGATTTCCAGGAAGTTCACTTCCATCACCCCACTGTGATAGTCCTGCATGCCACTGCGTGCTAGTTTTTGGTTTCGTAATATAATTATATCTGCACCGATTTGAACTGTGATTCCCAAAGAATTTGCTATAGAGACTACCTGTAGCAAATAATTTGGGCATCACAGCTCAAGTTCAAGAGCAATAGTACAAAATTGAAAAATTGATCTTATCTATCGATGTACATATTTCCACAGTGGTTTGGATTACACACTATTTGGGGGGTCGTAGTGGTCACGACCCCCCAAATAGTTCACGGTTGTAGGTTTCAGGAACCTACCTATGAAAAACATAATTTTCTCGTGAAGGGGTGACAAAAATGTCAGCCTTGATCTCGCATACAACATTCTTTGAATTCTTACTTACAGATTTAACCAATGACAAAATAATGACTTGATTGACGAAATAATGATTTGCTGAAGATACTGCACTATTTTTTTTTGCCGAAACCGGTGGAGTAGTTTACAATCACGCCCAGAATGGATTTAATCAATTGTAATCGGCTAACTGACTAAGTATATCAACAGTAAATGTACTAAGACAAAACTAAGTTCATGACCGTTAACTTAGAAAACAAGACCAGGCCAACCTTCACATTATATCACACAACTGCAACATACAAAAAGCGAACAGTAAAAAAAAATCTGGGGGTAATAATTGATAACGTACTAAATTTCTAACAACACGTAACCGAACTAGTTTCCAGAATTCGAAAGCTTATTTGTATTTATTTAAATCTCTTCGTATTAATGCCGACATTTCACTATGCAGGTAATCAATAGTAGATTATGCACAAGGAATAAAGCCGTTTTTTATCTCACGCATGGGCGCCTTACGCCATAATGGAGGATACTAGAGCCAGCTCCCGAGCGGAGCGATGGAGTTCAGAGTTAACTGACAGCGAGAGTTAAGACAAGAATCCTGAATGCAACGAGGGATTCAAGCTAGCCGAATGAAAATATACTTTTCGCATCTTCTGTGAGACAGTAACATTATTTATTTTCTTACTGATCTTAATTCTTAACTTGAAGGCACGGTATTCGCAGTGACTAAGCGAATGGCGCTGCGTGTCGTGGGTTCGATTCCCGCACAGAACAAGTATTCCTACAGGCCTACAGGTAGTTGCTCCGGGTCTGGCTGTTTGTGTATGTGAGTTTAAATGTTTGTAAACGCACCCATGATACCGGAGAAATTACTACTGGAGGCAACGGTTTAAAAAAATGTAATACAATTTAACAAATTTTCCGTCTAATCGTACGATATAATACAAGCCACTTTATACTTTCTTGCACGAAAAACTGTTCAGGTCTTTGATGTTGCAACATTAACTGATTTTTATTAAAAAAATGGATTTGCGAGTAAGAGAGGCACCTGATGGCTTTAGAGGACGCGTTTGCATACTATTTGTTTGTAGTTGGGTCTACTTTAAGGGGTTTATGTACAGAGGCCAGTACATCAAGCTACTCCTAACTGTCAAATATTCCCAATTGAACGTGATCATTGTTTTGTTATAGTTGAAAAACTATCAAAGAAATTTGGCAGATTGGGGCAGCTTCATGTGCTGGGTTCTGTACACGTGCTGTAAAGCTGATTATAAATAGTACACTTATACACTTGGGAATTCTTTAAAGAGGCTTTCTTAGGGCTCATTCATACTGGGTCCGTCAACGACGATTCGGCAAAAAAGACGATACGTAATGACGGATGAACGTTCACATTGCATACGGAATTGAGTTTTTTCACGATTCATCAAAATATCCGAATAGATGTTCACACTGAATTCGTGATTCAGACTTCAGTCAACGAACGGTCGTAGTGTGTGGGTGTAGTGTAAGGCACAGTCTTCCCGACCGATCCGTCATAACGATTCGTGATTTAAAACAAGGTTTTTGAAAAAAGACGAAATGTCCTTTGAGACGTATCCGTCATTTTTCACGATTCCGTAATAGTGTGAACACGGGGAATTTAAATGTATAGCTGCCCATTCAAATCAAAATAACGATTCGTTAAAAAAGACGGATTAGTGTGAATGAGCACGGGTGACTTTTATAACGGCTCTTTGAGCTCCTACTTCAAAAGGGTCCTTTTGCTAGCTGCGCCCCAAACAGAGATTAGTACTGAAGAGCTGATTGACACAGACTGAGATGAATGGTACGCAGGTTTCAATAGGTGTGCAGTCACGTAGTTTTTTCATTACGTTTATTAATTCACTGACGCGGCTAGAGAGCAAGTGTAGACTGGATATAAAGGAAAGATTTTCGTCTAGGTGATACAGGTACAGGGAGAGCAGTCTATGATTGTGCAGGTACCAGTATGCATGCGGCAGGGTCTGGTAGCTGCAAGAAGTATGGTTTTTAAGTATTAGATGCCGTGGGGGTCTGGAGGCTATTGTTTAAAGAAGAGTGAAAATTTAGTTTTTTACGTTTCCCCACACTATAAGTTTCTCTTGTGTCGTGGGTACGTTTACAGACATTTAAACTCACATACACAAACAGCCAGACGCGTAACGACTACCTAGGTCATACAAATGTTTTTTCCGTGCGGGAATCGAGCCCACGGCACGTGGCGCAGTAGTAGATCGTTCAGCCACTGCGCCAACCGTGTCGTCAAAAAGATTTGCGTCAAGACCCTCGGAAAAATAACTGTGTCCTCGGTATAGTTATGTAATACTTTGCGAAATTCAATATTTGTTACGGTCGCGAATGACTTTTTTAATAACATACTACATAATACTGAACTGCAAATTCCATAAAACACTATGAAAATTTGAATATTGCGGGCTGCCACTACGCATTGATCTAAAAGGAACCGTTTTGCAAAAGGGATAGTTCTATTTGTCCTGCATCTCTCTCACTCTCTCTCACACCATGGCTGGAATGCAATAATTCGTCATGTTTACCACGTTGCTTTATGTATTTATTAAGGTTTCGTATATACATAACGATAAGTCAACATTATATATTCTTCTTAATAAATATTGAATAATCTTATCATTCACAAAAAAACGTAATAATGATAACAATTATGTGCTTAATGCAAAACAAATGCTAGCTGTATGTACGGTACCTACATCGTGAGGTTGATACATGACAGAGGTTAAGTATTTTTAGTTAACACAGGTGTTACGAGAAAGGCATACGAAAAAAAATAAAAATCTATGTGGCACCCGCGTTGGCACATTTAGTAGACACGTAGCATACTACACGACAAAGATAAAATGCGAGTGTTGTTATGTGTCGATAGAATGAGTCGATAAGCAAAGTATGGAATATATATATGTAGGTACCTACAGTCAGGGCCGGATTATTTTAAATTTGTGCCGGCCTGGGGCACTGTCTTCAGTGCCCCAGGCCGCCGCTTATGTGCCGCCCTATGACTTAAATTTTATTTTAATAGTTTTGATATCTTATTTTTTAAGAATTAGAATAACTAATTGATTGCAGGAAATTTATTATGTATTATATATTATTTAATATACATTATGTTTTATTTATATTTATTCTTTATTTACTTATATACTCGTATTATATATTATTTATTATATACTAAGTATAGTAATTTACAAAAATATTTGTATTTTTCTTAGAATTATAAATTTTGCACTAAGAACGGCATAATTATGTATATTAGTATTGCATTATTTTTTTCACAGGCAAACTCGCCTAACTTTTTGAATTGCAAACTGGTCGATTAAATTCTTCACAATCTAAACGTTGAAGCACATCTGATTCTATGCATCTTAAAATTAATTAGTGTTATTGGATAATTCTCCAATTTTATAAAAATTCAGACCAGCACGTTATATTACAAACCCGAAAGTTAGTCGGTACTTATATTTATATGTATCATGGCGTGTGTGTGATGTTAGTTACTTCTTCACGCTCAGCCACTTGACCGGATCGGCATGTAAGATATGAAGGTAAACTTACTGCCGGGGAAGAAAATGTCCTTCGCCCTGGGGCAGGCCGAGGAATCTGTCTGACTATTACTGACTAAAGACCACCCCGGTGTTCCCATGACTCCCACCGAGAGAAAAGAAACGCGCGTGGAACACTCGCTAACTAATAACTCACTCATACCTACCCTGAAAAAGTGACCTGTGGGAATTTGGAATGTTCTCATGTTGACTTTTTAACCTTGGGGAGCAGTTAGTGCAACATAGGGCTTATGAGCCATTGACGCACAAACAATACCATGAGTTCAGTGTGGACCCCTCGGCGTTTGATAAGAAGATCATTCATAGAGGTGTCTTCTTGGGTTAAGCTTAGCGTCTATCTCCTAAGTCACTGCTCGCTTAGTGCCTAGTCAAGTTATTATTTTTTATCCAATTACACGCCTGGAAGCCCAGTTCTCCTACCTACCTGCGAGAGGACTCCCTCAACACATTATAATGTCAATGTGCGTGGAGGTATACCCCGAAGGGATAGCTTTTTGGTTGAATCTACAAAATAAATCCTATTTCTGGTGGCTGTGCAGCTGTGTACTAAACTGAAACCTGCTGGGCCTGGATGCGACGCTCATCGTCTCTAGTTACTATGTTTTGTAAGTTTTTATGGAGTACAATAAAGAGTTTTCTATTATATTCTATTCGATTTACATATGTCCGTTATAAATCGCTATTTGTTTAATTTTTTTCAAAATTTTATCACAAATAGCTACTTTCAAAAACTGAAAATAATAATAAATATTGCTGGACAATCCACACAGCATCATCTAGCCCCAAGCTAAGCAGAGCTTGTGTTATGGGTACTAGATGACTGATATACTTAATACAATACATTACATAGATAGATATTTTTATTATATATAGCAAATACCCAGAACACCCGGAACAAATATTTGTAGATCATACAAACATTTGTCCCAAGGCGGGAATCGAACCCGCAACCTCTTGCGTCGTAGGCGGACCTTCGCCCGCCGCGCTACATCGGTCATCAAATATAGCGGGCTTCATTTGTTTTTATCGACTCGCGCCACGTCTAGTTATATCGATACGAAAAGATTAGCGAGGTCATACAAAAAACTCGATAACAAACCCAACCGATATCGATACAACACTTTATTAAACATGTCACTGGTCTCACAATTTTAGGTTTAATCATTGTGTGGACAAGGTTCGGAAGTGGCGCACGCGCATATCAACATGGCCAACAAAGCCGGCGGAGGCGACACGGTAACACCATAATAATTCAATTTTCAAGCATATTCTAATTGCGATTAATATTTTTGCTTTGCGTCATTTTTAGCTTCTTATTCGTTTTATGATTTTAATCAAATTTTCACACAAAATTAATTTCTTCACACGCTGGTCGCTACTGGTGATCAAATTTCGATTTTCTCAGCTTTGAACCCTATTTTGGATTTAATTACCCGACCCTTTGATAGTAACTTGTATGTTCTTGGTAGGGTTCCGTACCAAAATGTTTGAAAAGGAACCCGTATGGTGCGACTGCGTCTGTCTGTCACGGTTGCTTATTTCAGAAACTACTATACTTACTTTTAAAAACATGGTTATAACCGGTGCTTGTCTGTTTACATAGCAAGTAAAAGTATTGAACAAATATTATTATCTACTTTCATTTCATTTAGAGCCGTATTACAATTTTAAAGTGGAGTTAATATCTTACGAAAAGGCATGTTTTTATTTTAATTTATGCCACACAGTTACAAATGCCACGTAAATGTACCATTCCATTCTTTTCTGTAAAGTTTGCTATGCGAAAAATTTAAATGTATAGTTTATAAATAACATTACTTACAGGAGTGATGAAACGATTTCTCTTACTAGCCTACTGTTACAGTAAACATCAAACCATTCACAAACTTACATTTTGTGGCCTCATTAATTAAACTCCGCCGTCCGCCTACCTCCTATGCTCTGTATAGTCAAATAACGTCCATCTAGGGGACTTGGTAACAACTGTAAACCGTTGCGTTGTCCACAGTGGCTGCAATGGCTGGTCCAGACCAATGACATCAAACAGCTGTGGGCGGCTCAGCCCACGTACATCCTCTCGCAAGCTGTCTACGTACTAGCTGGACTTATAACGTTGCTACATGGTAAGCAATCTACTTGACCTTATGTCTCTCATCACCATCATCATACAAGTGAAAGAAACCCGGTATTGCACCCCCTGCATAGAACAGACTGAACACATTTCTCGACTCATTTTTATAAAATTTTATTACACTATTTAGTGTTATTTCAAGTTTTTGTTCATCTGCTAAAACCCTATTTTTTAGATAGGCAGGCACAGTTATCAGCACTAACTTCTGCGGTCCCTTGACGCGATTCAACGCAATAGGTCACATATTTTGATGATTATCTCGTCTTTCTACACCCAGAGATTGTCTCGATGAACTAGCAGCATGAATGAGTAAATGAAGGAGATTTGTAGTTTGATCACGTTAGTACATACTCGCATTTGCAGTTGTTTGACGATGATGTAGGTCGATCTTCTTTATTATTGTAGATCGATGGGCGTACAGACATCGGAAAGTTAACTTTTTCTTTCAATCCGTATTTGGTCATTCATAGACTATTGCATGAAGATGCGCCCCGCGACCGTCTCAAAACTCAGTTCTACTCACAGTTATCTGTCCGGATTCTTAAAAATAAATGTTTATTTTTATTTGCGATAGCGACTCCAAAAAATGCACAATGCTGATAAGTACATATATACGAGAGAATATTAAAACTAACTACCGCATGACTAACCTTGTCAGTTGTATTTGACGCATGTATGTATAACACTTGTCGCTTGTGTTACACTAAACTTAGGTACTACGTAGAATATTGCCTCTAATTAATTAAATAAATAATAAATAAATAATGCTGGACAATCCACACAGCATCATCTAGCCCCAAGCTAAGCAGAGCTTGTGTAATGGGTACTAGATGACTGATATACTTAATACAATACATTACATACATAGATATTTTTTATTATACATAGCACATACTCAGAACACCCGGAACAAATATTTGTAGATCGTACAAACATTTGTTCCAAGGCGGGAATCGAACCCGCAACCTCCTTCGTCACAGGCGGACCTTCGCCCACTGCGCCACATAGGAGGTGGAATACCTAAATTTAACTGAACTATTTCACTAGCACACTGTACACTATGTTTTGTTTTGCCGGTGTCACATCAAGATAAATAAGTGATTTGCATAAACTGGTCTTTAGCTCCTGGTATAGCTATTAAAGTAAAAATAGTTCATTGAACTTTCAAACTAAAAATTTGTAGAGAACCAACTAACCACGCCAGCGATTGTTACTTTTGCTTGATTGAAACCCTGATTTTATTACGATAATAAAGATAAAGATAAAATACGTAAAACGTCATATTAGTGGCTAAGCCAGTTCCGTAAAAATCCTGTAAAAGTAACAAAACCTAAACATGAAGAAACAAACATTCATGGTTACATCGAGTTGTCAAATGTGTTAAAAGTTTGACGTCCTGGATATTTTTCAATATTTTTCCCGAAATAAGACGGTTTTCACTAACAAACCCACTATGTTTCATAGCATTGACATAAACCTTGTAAACTATTGCTACTTATACACGACATAAGTATACCTACTTATGTCATACCTATTTGTGTACCAGTACCAGTATTTGTGTATTAGTAATTAATATCGTAGTTTTTAATAAGCTAATGGTATCCAATTAGCGCAGTCACAAGTTAGCTAAACATGAAGCTTTATGCTTTAAGGTAAAGTCGATCCCTATGTCCAGCTACGTCGTTTTTCGGCTGAATGATTTATTAATAATGTATCCTTAGTAGACAGCAGGTACTTACTGGTAACTTAACTATGTATTTTATGCTTTTCAGCTTTCAGGAAAGGTGGTAGATGGCCGTACCTATGGCTGGGGACGATCCTTCACGGACTATTTACTGACAACTTCTGGCACTTCGCTCTACCGGAGTACGACAACTTCTGGCACTCTCAAACTCCTATCATCTTCTTAGGAGCTAGATTACCGCTGCATATTATCCTTCTATGTGAGTATTGATATAGTTGAAATATCTTTATTTTATTTGTCCTTTGTCGATATTTGTAGGTACTTATAATAATAACCGGTGGACCGACGACCTGGTGAAAGTCGCGGGAAGGGCATGGATGCGGAAGGCGCAGGACCGGTCATTGTGGAAATCCTTGGGGGAGACCTTTGTCCAGCAGTGGACGTCTTTCGGCTGAAATGATGATGATAATAACCGAGAGATTCTTCCTAGATTATGACAGCAATTGGTTATTTTTAAATAGCTGGCATAATTACATAAAAAATATTAATTTCAGATCCCGCGTTTATCTACCACGCCGTATACGCAGTATCCAGATTGAATCTTCCCAAATACGCCGAGCCTTTCGCAGTGGGTCTACTGACAGTGCTCGTGGACATTCCCTACGACATCACTGCTGTCAAGTTTGTGCACTGGACCTGGCATGACACTGACCCCAACATCTACGACCGTCACTACTGGGTGCCATGGAACTCTTACTACTTCCACGCTGCATTCGCTGCCAGTTTCTTCTACTTCTTCAATGCCAGCCGGTCTTGGTTTGCACCGAAAGTGGCGCAGTGGGATGCAGCTGAGTACGTTACTTATTTCAAATAATTTTTACTTTTAATTAAGTACCAAAACCCCTTTTTTGTGTAATTATAAATGTGTCTTATTCTTCTTTACCTTTACTTTAGCAAGAAGTCTGAATGGAAGTCTTTATTGATTGCGTCTCTGCTGGGCATGCCCGGAGGTGTGCTGCTGTTCATCCCCATTTACCACCCGCTGCACGACGTCCACAAGATCCACTCGGAAGTGACCTTCTTCCTCCTCTTCGCTATTTTCTCAGTCATCGTACTGTCGGGGCTTCTGAGCAATAGGGAAAAGAGCAGCAAAAAGTAAGTAGATGACATCGTGGTGTAAAATGGCGTAACATTGTAAGAAAAATTATCACTTTTTATTTTTTCGTAAGTGTAAGTAAGGTATTTACGCACGTAACTGTACGGCGTTCCTATTGTTAGTAACA
Source organism: Phlogophora meticulosa (assembly GCA_905147745.2). Classification (NCBI taxonomy): domain Eukaryota; kingdom Metazoa; phylum Arthropoda; class Insecta; order Lepidoptera; family Noctuidae; genus Phlogophora; species Phlogophora meticulosa. The sequence continues at coordinate 1,694,318 of LR990517.1, read as the reverse complement.
AACTTAGAAGAAGTTTCACTGGACTGGATAGGTGTCTAGTGTAAGAGGTATGGACCCTACGTTAACTTCCACGTAAAAGCCACCATGTACTAGGGTTGAGTTGTAGACTTGTCATTGAAAAAAAAGGAACCACAATAAATGAAGAGTGACCTTTCTAGCTGTATTTTTGGAATCGTTGGACCAACACGACAGTCACACCACCGGACCCATAACTTTATCGTCTATGGTAATAGGCAACTATGGAGATTGACCTATTTTTGTTTTCTTCAGGTTGACAGCGATCGACTATGTGCTAATTTTACAGCTGGCTGTACATTACCTACTGTACCTGACTTTTAACATATTCTTCAACCCCGAGCAAGAGTGGTCTCTGGGACTTCACGAGCCTGTAGGGCCCTGTAACGAAGTAGCAACCCTCACCACACCATTTGGACAGGTGAAATGATTTCTCACAAATAATGCATGTTTTGATAGTTTAAAACTTAAGTTAAAGTTTTAAACTATCAAAACGTGCATTATTCGTGCATTATCGAAATGCAAAGCTCACATTATGACTTACCTAAAAGATCTGGATTACAGCGACACAGAGAAACTATTAAGTACTTCTTGAACGTCTTATTAAATGCTGCCATGATATATTAGTTTTCAGAGACATAACATTCACTCAACAAACACCCACACACCCCACATACAGACATACACTTACTCACACACAACATACACTCACCCTAATAAAATATGTTTCACACTCTTGTACACAGTTACTGCAACACGCCATGTATCCCCCTTAAACTCGTATGATGTTATAATTTTTGTTAATTGTTACAAATAATTTAAGTTACACTGTAGTTTTTTTTTTTTTTTTTTTTTTTAAAAATGATGAAAGAGACTGGCCTCCACGACACAGGGAATCCTAGTGTGGAGACCAGTGATCTGTCTGAACTAAATTATGTATTTTTCTGAACAATAAAAGATTATTATTATTATTATTATTATTATTATTATTTGCTTTGTTTGGATGAAACATATTTCAAATTCAATGCGAAACATTATTATAGAAGATACTTTAATGTCTGTACACACTATGAAATTACCGATTAGGGTTTAGCAGATAAAGATTTCCAAATAATTCCACTGATAAGTTAGTTTCTGTAACTATGTAAAGCCAAATAATTCTTTTAAAATTTCTGTAGCGAGATAGAAAATCAATCTACTGATAATAATCTTACTACTTACTGATAAGTAACTCTATTACTATGTTTATCTATAGCTAGAAATCCTAGTTCCTTTTCTTATAACAACATATACGAGAGTCCTTAGTAAAACTTGTGTATTCTATCATTTGTGGTACCTAATACATTACTAGTTTGAACGTAACGCAGCATGTCAAGTAATGCATGTAATTGGTTATCGTCTTACTCGATAAAGCGATATCATAGATACTAATGATTATTATGATTAATTAACACCTGTTATGGCTGTTTCTATGTAGATCATGTGATTAAAGTTTTAAGTAGATCAACAGTATAACGATCTACTAGATCAACAGTATCTACGAACTATTTGTAGAACTAATGGCAGAATAAGACTATCGGGCATAATAGTGTGTTCATATAGGACCCCTCTGCACAACCCTTCTAATAACAATCACATTAATTGCGTGATAATTGGCTATATTTTTAAATTTAGTGTCATTGATAATAATTTCAGGTGTTGGAGAAACGTAAGTACTTCTGCCCGACCGACTACAACGAGGGGTATTTTGACTTCCACTGCGTCAAGGAGCTGCCAAGAAACGGTGCTAGCTGGTACGTCATCTGCGGAACGCCTTTCGAGTAAGTACATATTGCTATTAGAGATCCTTGAAACGGCAACAATCAAACAGTTGCTCCATGATAAAGAGGTTCACATAGTAGGTCGTCACTCCTGAGTCCTGACTCTGTTTTATTATTTAATTTAGGTAAACCTTGTATAAAGTAGATAAGTAATACTGCTTCACATTTTTTTGTTTGACCATTTTAAATACGTTTATTACTGTGACGTTATCACCATGCATGGCTAGATGAATTGGTCATTTAAGTAAGTCATATTAGGCTCGTTATAACTCTGGAAATGACGCTATTTTCCGCTGGATAACGTATCTATTAAGTGGACTCAGTGGATATAATACGTCTAAGGTAGACTGAAGAGTATAATAGCGAAAGTTTGCATGGGGGTTTCGTTGGGAAGATCTTACACAACTCTTCGTCTTCTCCCACTGTGACATGGGCAGTCCTAATATAAGTAACCATGATATACATAAATCTCATTTACAGAAACCGCGCTGAGTACATAACCGTGATTTCAACGGTACTGGTGGTGGCTGCGGGAGTATTCTACAGTCTCTACTTTAAGACTGGTGGAGGCGTAGATGTCCCGCCTAAGAAGCTAAAGAAGAAGTAAACTTAATTAAATACCTAAATCCTATATAATAGGTAAACCAATAAAATGCTTTGTTAAGAACGTCGACATTAAAATTAGGTATTGATGGCGTGTGAGTGTAAATTATTTTTATATTGATTATCTTTTAACTTATAATTTGTAAATCTATAAGAATGTAAAATCAATAAATAACTTTGTTAGCCACACGATATTTTGATTAATCTTGCGATTTCAGTCAATAGCAACAGAATCAGACCTTCAAACCGGGTGTTACCTAAAATAGGTAGGTACATCCGCTTCCACTGACATATAGAACTATTAAAAGCTAGATACTCACCGGTTGGAGTACTTTTTATTATTTTAGGAATATATTTTAATTCACTATATACAATTATACCATAAAACTAACTATATACATATTTACGAAAACAAAAAAAATAAAAAAAAAGCCGACCAGGACACTCAGGCGTCAAAGTATTCCTCCGCATCGCTGTCATCTGGAAACGTGCCCAAAAGACTGGCGGCATTGCCACGTTGGATGACAATACTAATTCTTTGGGCAAAGAATGAGCCAGCCCTCTGGTCACGCGAAGTGTCGATTAGACGTCGAGAAATTTCTTTATAAAGATGACGTGCACTCGGACCCCATGCCCCGAGCGTTTAGAGTACTTTTTTAAGTTTTTATAGGTACATTTTTTTGCATTAGGTTCTTGGGTGGCTAACTATTTACTTGGATAACATCCTCTATCGAAAAGCCAGCGATCTCTGTTATGACAACAGTTTGTTCCACGTATGTAGGTAGGTACCTACCATCTTGGATCGTGTCCAATTCTGTCGTAATCCATTTATAACGCAAATCCGATATTAAATCAATCAAGCTGACATGTCCGTATTCCATAAAATTTTATTCGAAAATACATCATAAGAAGGTACCTAATGTAGAAGATATCACGATGAAGGTGGATAAGTAGTGCAGGTAATTATGTGTGATAATAATATATTAGGTCTTTACCTATGAAATTGCCGTTCTGCAGTACTGGCCATTTCAAATCAAAATATTTTTTGTTTGGCTAAGAATTCTAATTTCAAATTAATTTTATTTTAAAAACATGGATTTTTTTTTCCAAAAGTAGTCATTTGTTTATTGATTAGTGTTACATTTTCATCGCATTTAAATCTTTTTCGTCATCATGGATACGTTAAAAATTCGAGTAATTATGGAATATGAGTACCGTCGTGGCAGCAACGCGGCACAAGCGGCACGCAACATCAACGACGTTTACGGAGCTAACACTACAAACCAACGCACTACCTGTTATTGGTTTGCTCGCTTCCGTTCTGGAAATTTCGACCTGAAAAATGAACCTCGCGGTCGTCCGAAGACTTTGGTCGACAATGACGAATTAAAGGCGATTGTGGAAGCTGATGATACACAATCTACGGCTGAATTAGCAGCAGCTTTCGACGTTAGCGTCAAAACAATATTGGTCCATTTGCGTCAAATTGGCAAGGTAAAAAAGCTTGACAAATGGGTGCCCCACGAACTCAATGATCGCCAGCGCGAAGTACGCGTCGAGACGTGCACTTCTCAACAGACACACAAATGAAGGAATTTTGAACCGCATTGTTACCTGCGATGAAAAATGGATTCTGTTTGATAACCGCAAGCGCTCAGCAAGTTGGTTGGATCCTGGTTCAGCACCTAAACAATGCCCTAAACGAAAACTTACCCCAAGAAAAGTGATGGTCACTGTTTGGTGGTCTAGCGCCGGTGTGATTCAACACAGCTTCTTACCAAACGGGGTGAGCATTACTGCAGATGTGTACTGTGAAGAATTGAACACAATGATGGAGAAGCTGGCACATCTCCAACCAGCATTGGTCAATCGCTCGTCTCCGCTGCTCCTGCACGACAACGCGCGACCTCATACTGCACAGCAGACGGTCTCCAAGTTGCAAGAACTGGGGTTGGAAGCTCTCCGTCATCCGCCCTACTCACCAGACCTTGCGCCTACAGACTACTACTTTTTCCAGAATTTGGATAACTTCTTGGCGGGAAAAAAATTCAATACCCGAGAGGCAGTACAAAATGCCTTTGAAGAATTTGTTGCCTCCCGTCCAGCTGATTTCTTTAAGAAGGGCATCAATAAACTGCCACTGCGTTGGCAAAGATGCATTGATTGCATGGGTGATTACTTCGATTAATACAAATAAAAAATACATGAAAAAAAATCATTTAAATTTTTTCATACAAAACGGCAATTTCATAGGTAAAGACCTATTATAATACTATATATGTGCTGAAAGTCATGATGGCCCAGTGGTTTAGGCCTCGCCTCTTGTGCACGAGGTTGTGGGTTCAAACCTGGGCAAGTACCAATGTGAGTTTTTCAATTCATATACTACTTTCTAAGTTTATCTTGGACATCACTGACATCGGTGAAGGAAAACATCGGGAGGAAACCTGGACTTATATAATTAATATAAGTCTGAAATCGTCAACCCGTCTTGAGCAAGCGTGGTGATTAATGCTCATGCCTTCTCTATATGAGAAGAGGCCTCTACCCTGCAGTGGGACAGTAATAGGTTGGTATTTTTATATATGCTGAAGGGAACCTTACGTCATACAGGCCGGCAGATCTTAGATCTGACTGGATTCGAACTCTCAAGCGATATTAGAATAGTTTGAAATGTGCATAGGTGTTGCTTGTTTAGTAATGTACATAGATGTCGTGTGGTTTGTTCAGTGTGGTGCTGATTTTTTTTGTCGTGCTAATGTTAACACCTACGCAATCAACGGAGCCCTATTGTTAGTAGCTGTGAGCTCCCGTGTGCGTGTAGCGTACACAGAATCCTATACAGTACTGTTAACATATTCCTTTAGTAAATTCAATTGAAACACTTTAAGTACTTGATTAAAGGTTATACCTAATATATTTGAAGTTTTAATTTTAACTAGGGAACAACGACTGTATCAAATAAAGGTTAAAGACTAACTAACATCAAATCTTATTATTAAATGGTCACAACGCTGCTCTTGTTATTTTCCCATGGTGAATTTTGACTCTAGGGAGGATGTTTACGTCTGGGATCAGGATACAGCGGCGCCAGCACTTCATATCGCCGTGGGCCTCCATGCCGCTCCAGCGATGTCACCCTTAACTTTGTAAAGAGAACAAAGCAATCGCCAACAGTACTTTGTACGTCACAGACGGGATGACACGGTGAGCTATGAGATCAACTGCGCTGCCGGACACGGATGGAATATGCGCAGGGAATAATAGGTATAGTGAAAACCGTTTATAACGAATTATCTTAAAACGAAGTACCTCCTTACCTACTGGATGTTACGATACGTTATTTTTATTATTAAAAGTCCTGTCACCTGACCTGTGTGCAATTTGAGCTTAGTGTGAAATTTTAGTTGTGCTCAATGTAAACTTCAATTGTGTATTGAAACTGGATAAGCGCTGTCTGGAGACAGTAAGAAGAACCTGAACTTTTGTATTCAAATTGATTTATGATACCGTTTGCGTTATCACGATCAAATAGGACGTTAAAAATGAATAAAACACTGGTCACAATGTTACATGTCTAACTCAGAGGCAGCAAAGTTTGTATCTGCAGTGCTGGCCACGCCAGTGACAGCTCTTAAAGTCAGTGGATGTCGTCACGAACGACATGAATGCTGTGAATTTGATAATTAAAATATTGGAATGAAAATATTTCTCATAGCCATATTTTACCTAGAAATAATAGCATTAGATCAGAATCTAAAGCAATTATTTCTAGGTAATAATTACTAAGTTGGGACAAAAGGTGAAACTTGGATGAAATAATACAATTTAATGGTACTTATAAGCAATTTTAATTCGTAAACCATGCACAAGTAAAATGTATCCATGTTTTATCAATAAATACTTTTTACATTAGTTATATCATGTGTGGTGTTCACTAGGAATCGCTGGTTAAGACTTGAGGTTTGATAGTTAAACAACCAAGTTGTCAGTAAGTACACAACAACCCAAGATTGACGTCCAGTCGCCAGCGGAGATGGATCGGGACTCTCTCGCCGCGTCACTCTTGCGTTGAGTGATACATTTATTATTATAACACATCTCTTCCTTTTTATAATAACTTGAATTTCAAGTACAATTATGATATTTAAGATTAAGACATAACAATTGCAATATTTAGGATTTATATAGGATTTATATGTTTATTCGTTTTAAGGATCAATTACTGTTTATAGCATTTGGACATTCATAAAGTTTTAGTACAATGTAGGATTTACATTTAACTCACAATATTAAAGTTTATAGTATTTAACTAAACTTCTGTATCTCTTTAATACTTATGCATCATTATATTATGATGAATGATTATATGACATTAATTTCGTTTTAAGTACAATGTAGTATTTAACAATTAAATACTTATTAAACTATTTATTTTATAATATTATACTATTAGCTTTAGCATAAACTACTGTATTTGACGCTTCGGAAACCATAAGCTTCCATTGGAAAACTTCTGTAATTGACGCTACGGAAATCATAATTTTCTATTGGACTTCTAATTTTTTGTTGGTGACCATTTAGGCAGTACAAAATGATTTGCTCTGATTTTAATTCATTATGTAGCCTCAACATATTTAAATTCTTTGTTGCTGACGATAGACAGTGCAACATGCATGTAATTTGATTCAAATTTAGCCTTAACAGTTTTGATAATTATTACCCACAACGAAGTGGTACTTTGTACTAAAACTGGAATAGCAAACCATTAGGTATGCTTGTTGGTATATTTGTTATTTGATTGAATTACATTTTTCGATCGGTAACATATTATGTACTTATTTCCAAACGGATTTGGTCAACAATACTTATATGATGTGTGTTGAATATATTTTTTAATTATTTAATTTAGTTATTTAATTTATTTACATATCTATTCACTGAATTATTGTCGAAATGCAGATACTAATTGAATATCGTAGCCACATTCAGATTTTATGATCGTTAAGTATATTATGTACAAAGTGACGTAATAGTTTTATTTTATTTATTTTATGGCACTTTAACAACTTACTCACTAAAAGATACATAAACAGAAATCACAAACATTTTAGGTATAGTGAATTCGTCACTTATTATCACTTACGCAATAATGATTTATTTTATCAATCTATGCCGCGGATCCCACAGCTGGTGCTCATAGATAGATAATTAACGACAGATATAGGAACAATTTCCGGTTCTGTTAGATCACTATCATTATTCCGTTTTGTACCTATACTATAGTTTATTCTTATACACATAATATTTTTGTTGACCAATTTCCGTAAGTGGTACATAATTTGAGCCATAATTTACTTAATGCGCTTTTACTCTTCGCCAATGTGGTGTTCACTAGGAATCACTAGTTAAGACTTGAGGTTTATAGTTAAGCAACCAAATTGTCAGTAAGTACACAACAACCCAAGGGTGACGTCCAGTCGCCACCGGGGATGGATCGGGACTCTCTCGCCGCGTCACTCTAGCGTTGAGTGGTACATTTATTAGTATACCACATCATGTCTACCATGGACGGGTCGGCCAACGTAGACATAGTTGCCTACGATCTTGTTTCCGACCGCAATCTACCGCAGCCCGGGCGCATGCTGGATCTCCTCAGGGCAAGCAAAAGAACCAATCCTGGCCTGCACGCGTTTCTTCAAAGCGTCGATTAGATCAGCATCAACTTTGGCACCTTCGTTTAAAGTCACGAAACAGTAAATAGATTCTGCCTTGACCAGCTGTAGCTTGGACAGCACAGCAGCCCCATTCGTATGGTGACGAAGTACTCGACAAAAGCGGTGGACACGCGGACACGTTCAGCACGTCATCGATGCGGTCAGTCACCCGCAAGATCACGACCTCGTATCTCTTTCCCTGTAAATAAAACGAGATAGTACGTGTTGAAAGTCATGGGCTCGTAATGAAAAATCATTAAAGTTTTCAAAGACAAAACACACATGACTTTTTTAATTTTGGTTTAGCACGAGCTGGTTTAAATATAGTATTTACAGTAACAAGATGCTTCAAACGACGTAAAATATTTTGCAAATGGATCGATTTTACATTTTATATATTCGCATTGAATGAACCGGCTAGGAAGCAAATGCGCAGTAAATACCTAATAATCAAGAACATCAAGCCATATCATCGCCGATGCAGCTGTAGTAACCGGGGAACTTCTTGAAACACACGTCTTCATAGCGGTTGAGGTCCTGGTACAGGCTGGCCATGACGCCAGGCCATGAGCGGGAGAACACAAAGTCACCTCTCCGGGCCCTTCAAGCACTCTGCCATCATCACCAACAATGACCGATTCGACGCCAAAGAATAGGGCAGCCTGTGAAATTATTAGGTGGGTAGAACTGGGGCAATAGTAACACGAGGCAGGGTTACATCGGAAATAAGCCTGTATCAGTGATTAAGTCTACATGCCTGGAGCGAGCAACTATTACTTTAACGTTAGATTGCTAATAAACTTGTACATGTTAGTAACCAATGTAAGTGAAGGTTTAGTTAATTAGTTTGATGTGTAATTTGAATGTGAATTTCAAATGAAAAAATCAAATGCTGCTATTCTGAATAAAAACAAACTCCAAAAACACATAGAGCATAAAACTGAGACATGCATTTAGTGCCAAATTTAGTTTACTTGTAGAATCTGAGCTACATCAATTTGAAAATGTTACTATTGCCCCTGCTCTACGATGGTGAAATTCAACCGTTCAGAATACACATAACTCGAACAAGAGAAGTATGTCCTGAACCTTTAGCTTATTTATACTAGACCTAACTTACGGCAGCTCCAGGTTTCATCGGAGTCGCAGCCGGGAGGCTGGTTAGCACGTGGCCTCCGGTTTTTGTCTGCCAGAAGGTGTCCACGATGGAGCAGCGACCCTGGCCGACGACGATGTTACTACATGTACCACAACCAAGCTTCCGGGCTAAGAGGCTCGCCCAGGCTGCCTAGCACGCACAGTACAATACACGAATACTTGTCACAATTTAGTACAAATGTAGTACATTTCGATAGTCGCATAGCAGTAAACGGCTGGCATTGAACCAGATGCACAGCAAATACTCATCAAAAACATCAAGTCATACCACCCACGTTGCAGCTGTGAATGATTGGGAAGGTTCTACCCTCCCCATGATTTCACAGGCGACGTTGCAGCTGTAGTAGCCAGGGAACTTCTTGAAGTCCACGTCTTCATAGCGGTTGAGGTCCTGCGCCAGGCCATGAGCGGGAGAACGCCAAGTCACCTCTCCGGGCCCTTCAAGAACTCTGCCATCATCACCAACAATGACCGATTCGACGCCAATGAATAGGGCAGCCTAGTAATTATTAGGTGGGTAGAACTGGGGCAATAGTAACACGAGGCAGGGTTACATCGGAAATAAGCCTGTATCAGTGATTAAGTCTACATGCCTGGAGCGAGCAACTATTACTTTAACGTTAGATTGCTAATAAACTTGTACATGTTAGTAACCAATGTAAGGGAAGGTTTAGTTAATTAGTTTGATGTGTTATTTGAATGTGAATTTGATTTTTGACTTGTGCGCACGATGCACACATCGAGCGCATAAGTCAAAAATCAAATGCTGCTATTCTGAATAAAAACAAACTCCAAAAACACATAGAGCATAAAACTGAGACATGCATTTAGTGCCAAATTTAGTTTACTTGTAGAATCTGAGCTACATCAATTTGAAAATGTTACTATTGCCCCTGCTCTACGATGGTGAAATTCAACCGTTCAGAATACACATAACTTTCACAAGAGACGTATGTCCTGAACCTTTAGCTTATTTATACTAGACCTAACTTACGGCAGCTCCAGGTTTCATCGGAGTCGCAGCCGGGAGGCTGGTTAGCACGTGGCCTCCGGTTTTTGTCTGCCAGAAGGTGTCCACGACGGAGTAGCGACCCTGGCCGACGACGATGTTACTACATGTACCACAACCAAGCTTCCGGGCTAAGAGGCTCGCCCACGCTGCCTAGCACGCACAGTACAATACACGAATACTTGTCACAATTTAGTACAAATGTAGTACATTTCGATAGTCGCATAGCAGTAAACGGCTGTCATTGAACCAGATGCACAGCAAATACTCATCAAAAACATCAAGTCATACCATCCACGTTGCAGCTGTGAATGATTGGGAAGGTTCTACCCTCCCCATGATTTCACAGGCGACGTTGCAGCTGTAGTAGCCAGGGAACTTCTTGAAATCCACGTCTTCATAGCGGTTGAGGTCCTGCGCCAGGCCATGAGCGGGAGAACGCCAAGTCACCTCTCCGGGCCCTTCAAGCACTCTGCCATCATCACCAACAATGACCGATTCGACGCCAAAGAATAGGGCAGCCTGTGAAATTATTAGGTGGGTAGAACTGGGGCAATAGTAACACGAGGCAGGGTTACATCGGAAATAAGCCTGTATCAGTGATTAAGTCTACATGCCTGGAGCGAGCAACTATTACTTTAACGTTAGATTGCTAATAAACTTGTACATGTTAGTAACCAATGTAAGGGAAGGTTTAGTTAATTAGTTTGATGTGTTATTTGAATGTGAATTTGATTTTTGACTTGTGCGCACGATGCACACATCGAGCGCATAAGTCAAAAATCAAATGCTGCTATTCTGAATAAAAACAAACTCCAAAAACACATAGAGCATAAAACTGAGACATGCATTTAGTGCCAAATTTAGTTTACTTGTAGAATCTGAGCTACATCAATTTGAAAATGTTACTATTGCCCCTGCTCTACGATGGTGAAATTCAACCGTTCAGAATACACATAACTTTCACAAGAGACGTATGTCCTGAACCTTTAGCTTATTTATACTAGACCTAACTTACGGCAGCTCCAGGTTTCATCGGAGTCGCAGCCGGGAGGCTGGTTAGCACGTGGCCTCCGGTTTTTGTCTGCCAGAAGGTGTCCACGATGGAGCAGCGACCCTGGCCGACGACGATGTTACTACATGTACCACAACCAAGCTTCCGGGCTAAGAGGCTCGCCCACGCTGCCTAGCACGCACAGTACAATACACGAATACTTGTCACAATTTAGTACAAATGTAGTACATTTCGATAGTCGCATAGCAGTAAACGGCTGTCATTGAACCAGATGCACAGCAAATACTCATCAAAAACATCAAGTCATACCATCCACGTTGCAGCTGTGAATGATTGGGAAGGTTCCACCCTCCCCATGATTTCACAGGCGACGTTGCAGCTGTAGTAGCCAGGGAACTTCTTGAAATCCACGTCTTCATAGCGGTTGAGGTCCTGCGCCAGGCCATGAGCGGGAGAACGCCAAGTCACCTCTCCGGGCCCTTCAAGCACTCTGCCATCATCACCAACAATGACCGATTCGACGCCAAAGAATAGGGCAGCCTGTGAAATTATTAGGTGGGTAGAACTGGGGCAATAGTAACACGAGGCAGGGTTACATCGGAAATAAGCCTGTATCTGTGATTAAGTCTACATGCCTGGAGCGAGCAACTATTACTTTAACGTTAGATTGCTAATAAACTTGTACATGTTAGTAACCAATGTAAGTGAAGGTTTAGTTAATTAGTTTGATGTGTTATTTGAATGTGAATTTGATTTTTGCCTTGTGCGCACGATGCACACATCGAGCGCATAGGTCAAAAATCAAATGCTGCTATTCTGAATAAAAACAAACTCCAAAAACACATAGAGCATAAAACTGAGACATGCATTTAGTGCCAAATTTAGTTTACTTGTAGAATCTGAGCTACATCAATTTGAAAATGTTACTATTGCCCCTGCTCTACGATGGTGAAATTCAACCGTTCAGAATACACATAACTCGAACAAGAGAAGTATGTCCTGAACCTTTAGCTTATTTATACTAGACCTAACTTACGGCAGCTCCAGGTTTCATCGGAGTCGCAGCCGGGAGGCTGGTTAGCACGTGGCCTCCGGTTTTTGTTTGCCAGAAGGTGTCCACGATGGAGCAGCGACCCTGGCCGACGACGATGTTACTACATGTACCACAACCAAGCTTCCGGGCTAAGAGGCTCGCCCACGCTGCCTAGCACGCAGAGGGAGTCTAGATTATGTCAATCCTGTAATGCACACTCAATTGCGGGTAACCACAGCTTACACATTGTCGAGTGTACATGCTCTGAATAAGTGAGTAAATAAAAATACTTAGAAATAAACAGTTGACTTACTACTAATAATTATTAATTAATTAATGAACACAATTGTTACAATCAACCCAAGTGTTTGCTAGATTTTAAATTAAACATAACACATTAAAACTATGAAACATTATTACAACAGTATCAACTAAACATTATAAATTAAAACAATCGGTATTCAAATTGATAAAGTAATTAAATTATAAATTAACTAATTATTTATTAGGATTGATAAATCAAAAGACCTCAGCTTTAAAGTGCTTAGTTAATTTCCTTTTATATACAATACACTACACAATACAATACACGAATACTTGTCACAATTTAGAACAAATGTAGTACATTTCGATAGTCGCATAGCAGAAAACGGCTGTCATTGAACCAGATGCACAGCAAATACTCATCAAAAACATCAAGTCATACCATCCACGTTGCAGCTGTGAATTATTGGGAAGGTTCTACCCTCCCCATGATTTCACAGGCGACGTTGCAGCCGTAGTATCCAGGGAACTTCTTGAAATCCACGTCTTCATAGCGGTTGAGGTCCTGCGCCAGGCCATGAGCGGGAGAACGCCAAGTCACCTCTCTGGGCCCTTCAAGCACTCTGCCATCATCACCAACAATGACCGATTCGACGCCAAAGAATAGGGCAGCCTGTGAAATTATTAGGTGGGTAGAACTGGGGCAATAGTAACACGAGGCAGGGTTACATCGGAAATAAGCCTGTATCAGTGATTAAGTCTACATGCCTGGAGCGAGCAACTATTACTTTAACGTTAGATTGCTAATAAACTTGTACATGTTAGTAACCAATGTAAGTGAAGGATTAGTTAATTAGTTTGATGTGTTATTTGAATGTGAATTTGATTTTTGACTTGTGCGCACGATGCACATATTGAGCGCATAAGTCAAAAATCAAATGCTGCTATTCTGAATAAAAACAAACTCCAAAAACACATAGAGCATAAAACTGAGACATGCATTTAGTGCCAAATTTAGTTTACTTGTAGAATCTGAGCTACATCAATTTGAAAATGTTACTATTGCCCCTGCTCTACGATGGTGAAATTCAACCGTTCAGAATACACATAACTTTCACAAGAGACGTATGTCCTGAACCTTTAGCTTATTTATACTAGACCTAACTTACGGCAGCTCCAGGTTTCATCGGAGTCGCAGCCGGGAGGCTGGTTAGCACGTGGCCTCCGGTTTTTGTCTGCCAGAAGGTGTCCACGATGGAGCAGCGACCCTGGCCGACGACGATGTTACTACATGTACCACAACCAAGCTTCCGGGCTAAGAGGCTCGCCCACGCTGCCTAGCACGCACAGTACAATACACGAATACTTGTCACAATTTAGTACAAATGTAGTACATTTCGATAGTCGCATAGCAGTAAACGGCTGTCATTGAACCAGATGCACAGCAAATACTCATCGAAAACATCAAGTCATACCATCCACGTTGCAGCTGTGAATGATTGGGAAGGTTCTACCCTCCCCATGATTTCACAGGCGACGTTGCAGCTGTAGTAGCCAGGGAACTTCTTGAAATCCACGTCTTCATAGCGGTTGAGGTCCTGCGCCAGGCCATGAGCGGGAGAACGCCAAGTCACCTCTCCGGGCCCTTCAAGCACTCTGCCATCATCACCAACAATGACCGATTCGACGCCAAAGAATAGGGCAGCCTGTGAAATTATTAGGTGGGTAGAACTGGGGCAATAGTAACACGAGGCAGGGTTACATCGGAAATAAGCCTGTATCAGTGATTAAGTCTACATGCCTGGAGCGAGCAACTATTACTTTAACGTTAGATTGCTAATAAACTTGTACATGTTAGTAACCAATGTAAGGGAAGGTTTAGTTAATTAGTTTGATGTGTTATTTGAATGTGAATTTGATTTTTGACTTGTGCGCACGATGCACACATCGAGCGCATAAGTCAAAAATCAAATGCTGCTATTCTGAATAAAAACAAACTCCAAAAACACATAGAGCATAAAACTGAGACATGCATTTAGTGCCAAATTTAGTTTACTTGTAGAATCTGAGCTACATCAATTTGAAAATGTTACTATTGCCCCTGCTCTACGATGGTGAAATTCAACCGTTCAGAATACACATAACTTTCACAAGAGACGTATGTCCTGAACCTTTAGCTTATTTATACTAGACCTAACTTACGGCAGCTCCAGGTTTCATCGGAGTCGCAGCCGGGAGGCTGGTTAGCACGTGGCCTCCGGTTTTTGTCTGCCAGAAGGTGTCCACGATGGAGCAGCGACCCTGGCCGACGACGATGTTACTACATGTACCACAACCAAGCTTCCGGGCTAAGAGGCTCGCCCACGCTGCCTAGCACGCACAGTACAATACACGAATACTTGTCACAATTTAGTACAAATGTAGTACATTTCGATAGTCGCATAGCAGTAAACGGCTGTCATTGAACCAGATGCACAGCAAATACTCATCAAAAACATCAAGTCATACCATCCACGTTGCAGCTGTGAATGATTGGGAAGGTTCCACCCTCCCCATGATTTCACAGGCGACGTTGCAGCTGTAGTAGCCAGGGAACTTCTTGAAATCCACGTCTTCATAGCGGTTGAGGTCCTGCGCCAGGCCATGAGCGGGAGAACGCCAAGTCACCTCTCCGGGCCCTTCAAGCACTCTGCCATCATCACCAACAATGACCGATTCGACGCCAAAGAATAGGGCAGCCTGTGAAATTATTAGGTGGGTCGAACTGGGGCAATAGTAACACGAGGCAGGGTTACATCGGAAATAAGCCTGTATCTGTGATTAAGTCTACATGCCTGGAGCGAGCAACTATTACTTTAACGTTAGATTGCTAATAAACTTGTACATGTTAGTAACCAATGTAAGTGAAGGTTTAGTTAATTAGTTTGATGTGTTATTTGAATGTGAATTTGATTTTTGCCTTGTGCGCACGATGCACACATCGAGCGCATAGGTCAAAAATCAAATGCTGCTATTCTGAATAAAAACAAACTCCAAAAACACATAGAGCATAAAACTGAGACATGCATTTAGTGCCAAATTTAGTTTACTTGTAGAATCTGAGCTACATCAATTTGAAAATGTTACTATTGCCCCTGCTCTACGATGGTGAAATTCAACCGTTCAGAATACACATAACTCGAACAAGAGAAGTATGTCCTGAACCTTTAGCTTATTTATACTAGACCTAACTTACGGCAGCTCCAGGTTTCATCGGAGTCGCAGCCGGGAGGCTGGTTAGCACGTGGCCTCCGGTTTTTGTTTGCCAGAAGGTGTCCACGATGGAGCAGCGACCCTGGCCGACGACGATGTTACTACATGTACCACAACCAAGCTTCCGGGCTAAGAGGCTCGCCCACGCTGCCTAGCACGCAGAGGGAGTCTAGATTATGTCAATCCTGTAATGCACACTCAATTGCGGGTAACCACAGCTTACACATTGTCGAGTGTACATGCTCTGAATAAGTGAGTAAATAAAAATACTTAGAAATAAACAGTTGACTTACTACTAATAATTATTAATTAATTAATGAACACAATTGTTACAATCAACCCAAGTGTTTGCTAGATTTTAAATTAAACATAACACATTAAAACTATGAAACATTATTACAACAGTATCAACTAAACATTATAAATTAAAACAATCGGTATTCAAATTGATAAAGTAATTAAATTATAAATTAACTAATTATTTATTAGGATTGATAAATCAAAAGACCTCAGCTTTAAAGTGCTTAGTTAATTTCCTTTTATATACAATACACTACACAATACAATACACGAATACTTGTCACAATTTAGTACAAATGTAGTACATTTCGACAGTCGCATAGCAGAAAACGGCTGTCATTGAACCAGATGCACAGCAAATACTCATCAAAAACATCAAGTCATACCATCCACGTTGCAGCTGTGAATTATTGGGAAGGTTCTACCCTCCCCATGATTTCACAGGCGACGTTGCAGCTGTAGTATCCAGGGAACTTCTTGAAATCCACGTCTTCATAGCGGTTGAGGTCCTGCGCCAGGCCATGAGCGGGAGAACGCCAAGTCACCTCTCCGGGCCCTTCAAGCACTCTGCCATCATCACCAACAATGACCGATTCGACGCCAAAGAATAGGGCAGCCTGTGAAATTATTAGGTGGGTAGAACTGGGGCAATAGAAACACGAGGCATTGTTACATCGGAAATAAGCCTGTATCAGTGATTAAGTCTACATGCCTGGAGCGAGCAACTATTACTTTAACGTTAGATTGCTAATAAACTTGTACATGTTAGTAACCAATGTAAGTGAAGGTTTAGTTAATTAGTTTGATGTGTTATTTGAATGTGAATTTGATTTTTGACTTGTGCGCACGATGCACACATCGAGCGCATAAGTCAAAAATCAAATGCTGCTATTCTGAATAAAAACAAACTCCAAAAACACATAGAGCATAAAACTGAGACATGCATTTAGTGCCAAATTTAGTTTACTTGTAGAATCTGAGCTACATCAATTTGAAAATGTTACTATTGCCCCTGCTCTACGATGGTGAAATTCAACCGTTCAGAATACACATAACTTTCACAAGAGACGTATGTCCTGAACCTTTAGCTTATTTATACTAGACCTAACTTACGGCAGCTCCAGGTTTCATCGGAGTCGCAGCCGGGAGGCTGGTTAGCACGTGGCCTCCGGTTTTTGTCTGCCAGAAGGTGTCCACGACGGAGCAGCGACCCTGGCCGACGACGATGTTACTACATGTACCACAACCAAGCTTCCGGGCTAAGAGGCTCGCCCACGCTGCCTAGCACGCACAGTACAATACACGAATACTTGTCACAATTTAGTACAAATGTAGTACATTTCGATAGTCGCATAGCAGTAAACGGCTGTCATTGAACCAGATGCACAGCAAATACTCATCAAAAACATCAAGTCATACCATCCACGTTGCAGCTGTGAATGATTGGGAAGGTTCTACCCTCCCCATGATTTCACAGGCGACGTTGCAGCTGTAGTAGCCAGGGAACTTCTTGAAATCCACGTCTTCATAGCGGTTGAGGTCCTGCGCCAGGCCATGAGCGGGAGAACGCCAAGTCACCTCTCCGGGCCCTTCAAGCACTCTGCCATCATCACCAACAATGACCGATTCGACGCCAACGAATAGGGCAGCCTGTGAAATTATTAGGTGGGTAGAACTGGGGCAATAGTAACACGAGGCAGGGTTACATCGGAAATAAGCCTGTATCTGTGATTAAGTCTACATGCCTGGAGCGAGCAACTATTACTTTAACGTTAGATTGCTAATAAACTTGTACATGTTAGTAACCAATGTAAGTGAAGGTTTAGTTAATTAGTTTGATGTGTTATTTGAATGTGAATTTGATTTTTGCCTTGTGCGCACGATGCACACATCGAGCGCATAGGTCAAAAATCAAATGCTGCTATTCTGAATAAAAACAAACTCCAAAAACACATAGAGCATAAAACTGAGACATGCATTTAGTGCCAAATTTAGTTTACTTGTAGAATCTGAGCTACATCAATTTGAAAATGTTACTATTGCCCCTGCTCTACGATGGTGAAATTCAACCGTTCAGAATACACATAACTCGAACAAGAGAAGTATGTCCTGAACCTTTAGCTTATTTATACTAGACCTAACTTACGGCAGCTCCAGGTTTCATCGGAGTCGCAGCCGGGAGGCTGGTTAGCACGTGGCCTCCGGTTTTTGTTTGCCAGAAGGTGTCCACGATGGAGCAGCGACCCTGGCCGACGACGATGTTACTACATGTACCACAACCAAGCTTCCGGGCTAAGAGGCTCGCCCACGCTGCCTAGCACGCAGAGGAAGTCTAGATTATGTCAATCCTGTAATGCACACTCAATTGCGTGTAACCACAGCTTACACATTGTCGAGTGTACATGCTCTGAATAAGTGAGTAAATAAAAATACTTAGAAATAAACAGTTGACTTACTAATAATAATTATTAATTAATTAATGAACACAATTGTTACAATCAACCCAAGTGTTTGCTAGATTTTAAATTAAACATAACACATTAAAACTATGAAACATTATTACAACAGTATCAACTAAACATTATAAATTAAAACAATCGGTATTCAAATTGATAAAGTAATTAAATTATAAATTAACTAATTATTTATTAGGATTGATAAATCAAAAGACCTCAGCTTTAAAGTGCTTAGTTAATTCCCTTTTATATACAATACACTACACAATACAATACACGAATACTTGTCACAATTTAGAACAAATGTAGTACATTTCGATAGTCGCATAGCAGAAAACGGCTGTCATTGAACCAGATGCACAGCAAATACTCATCAAAAACATCAAGTCATACCATCCACGTTGCAGCTGTGAATTATTGGGAAGGTTCTACCCTCCCCATGATTTCACAGGCGACGTTGCAGCCGTAGTATCCAGGGAACTTCTTGAAATCCACGTCTTCATAGCGGTTGAGGTCCTGCGCCAGGCCATGAGCGGGAGAACGCCAAGTCACCTCTCCGGGCCCTTCAAGCACTCTGCCATCATCACCAACAATGACCGATTCGACGCCAAAGAATAGGGCAGCCTGTGAAATTATTAGGTGGGTAGAACTGGGGCAATAGTAACACGTGGCAGGGTTACATCGGAAATAAGCCTGTATCAGTGATTAAGTCTACATGCCTGGAGCGAGCAACTATTACTTTAACGTTAGATTGCTAATAAACTTGTACATGTTAGTAACCAATGTAAGTGAAGGTTTAGTTAATTAGTTTGATGTGTTATTTGAATGTGAATTTGATTTTTGACTTGTGCGCACGATGCACACATCGAGCGCATAAGTCAAAAATCAAATGCTGCTATTCTGAATAAAAACAAACTCCAAAAACACATAGAGCATAAAACTGAGACATGCATTTAGTGCCAAATTTAGTTTACTTGTAGAATCTGAGCTACATCAATTTGAAAATGTTACTATTGCCCCTGCTCTACGATGGTGAAATTCAACCGTTCAGAATACACATAACTTTCACAAGAGACGTATGTCCTGAACCTTTAGCTTATTTATACTAGACCTAACTTACGGCAGCTCCAGGTTTCATCGGAGTCGCAGCCGGGAGGCTGGTTAGCACGTGGCCTCCGGTTTTTGTCTGCGAGAAGGTGTCCACGATGGAGCAGCGACCCTGGCCGACGACGATGTTACTACATGTACCACAACCAAGCTTCCGGGCTAAGAGGCTCGCCCACGCTGCCTAGCACGCACAGTACAATACACGAATACTTGTCACAATTTAGTACAAATGTAGTACATTTCGATAGTCGCATAGCAGTAAACGGCTGTCATTGAACCAGATGCACAGCAAATACTCATCAAAAACATCAAGTCATACCATCCACGTTGCAGCTCTGAATGATTGGGAAGGTTCCACCCTCCCCATGATTTCACAGGCGACGTTGCAGCTGTAGTAGCCAGGGAACTTCTTGAAATCCACGTCTTCATAGCGGTTGAGGTCCTGCGCCAGGCCATGAGCGGGAGAACGCCAAGTCACCTCTCCGGGCTTCAAGCACTCTGCCATCATCACCAAAAATGACCGATTCGACGCCAACGAATAGGGCAGCCTGTGAAATTATTAGGTGGGTAGAACTGGGGCAATAGTAACACGAGGCAGGGTTACATCGGAAATAAGCCTGTATCTGTGATTAAGTCTACATGCCTGGAGCGAGCAACTATTACTTTAACGTTAGATTGCTAATAAACTTGTACATGTTAGTAACCAATGTAAGTGAAGGTTTAGTTAATTAGTTTGATGTGTTATTTGAATGTGAATTTGATTTTTGCCTTGTGCGCACGATGCACACATCGAGCGCATAGGTCAAAAATCAAATGCTGCTATTCTGAATAAAAACAAACTCCAAAAACACATAGAGCATAAAACTGAGACATGCATTTAGTGCCAAATTTAGTTTACTTGTAGAATCTGAGCTACATCAATTTGAAAATGTTACTATTGCCCCTGCTCTACGATGGTGAAATTCAACCGTTCAGAATACACATAACTCGAACAAGAGAAGTATGTCCTGAACCTTTAGCTTATTTATACTAGACCTAACTTACGGCAGCTCCAGGTTTCATCGGAGTCGCAGCCGGGAGGCTGGTTAGCACGTGGCCTCCGGTTTTTGTTTGCCAGAAGGTGTCCACGATGGAGCAGCGACCCTGGCCGACGACGATGTTACTACATGTACCACAACCAAGCTTCCGGGCTAAGAGGCTCGCCCACGCTGCCTAGCACGCAGAGGAAGTCTAGATTATGTCAATCCTGTAATGCACACTCAATTGCGTGTAACCACAGCTTACACATTGTCGAGTGTACATGCTCTGAATAAGTGAGTAAATAAAAATACTTAGAAATAAACAGTTGACTTACTAATAATAATTATTAATTAATTAATGAACACAATTGTTACAATCAACCCAAGTGTTTGCTAGATTTTAAATTAAACATAACACATTAAAACTATGAAACATTATTACAACAGTATCAACTAAACATTATAAATTAAAACAATCGGTATTCAAATTGATAAAGTAATTAAATTATAAATTAACTAATTATTTATTAGGATTGATAAATCAAAAGACCTCAGCTTTAAAGTGCTTAGTTAATTTCCTTTTATATACAATACACTACACAATACAATACACGAATACTTGTCACAATTTAGAACAAATGTAGTACATTTCGATAGTCGCATAGCAGAAAACGGCTGTCATTGAACCAGATGCACAGCAAATACTCATCAAAAACATCAAGTCATACCATCCACGTTGCAGCTGTGAATTATTGGGAAGGTTCTACCCTCCCCATGATTTCACAGGCGACGTTGCAGCCGTAGTATCCAGGGAACTTCTTGAAATCCACGTCTTCATAGCGGTTGAGGTCCTGCGCCAGGCCATGAGCGGGAGAACGCCAAGTCACCTCTCCGGGCCCTTCAAGCACTCTGCCATCATCACCAACAATGACCGATTCGACGCCAAAGAATAGGGCAGCCTGTGAAATTATTAGGTGGGTAGAACTGGGGCAATAGTAACACGTGGCAGGGTTACATCGGAAATAAGCCTGTATCAGTGATTAAGTCTACATGCCTGGAGCGAGCAACTATTACTTTAACGTTAGATTGCTAATAAACTTGTACATGTTAGTAACCAATGTAAGTGAAGGTTTAGTTAATTAGTTTGATGTGTTATTTGAATGTGAATTTGATTTTTGACTTGTGCGCACGATGCACACATCGAGCGCATAAGTCAAAAATCAAATGCTGCTATTCTGAATAAAAACAAACTCCAAAAACACATAGAGCATAAAACTGAGACATGCATTTAGTGCCAAATTTAGTTTACTTGTAGAATCTGAGCTACATCAATTTGAAAATGTTACTATTGCCCCTGCTCTACGATGGTGAAATTCAACCGTTCAGAATACACATAACTTTCACAAGAGACGTATGTCCTGAACCTTTAGCTTATTTATACTAGACCTAACTTACGGCAGCTCCAGGTTTCATCGGAGTCGCAGCCGGGAGGCTGGTTAGCACGTGGCCTCCGGTTTTTGTCTGCGAGAAGGTGTCCACGATGGAGCAGCGACCCTGGCCGACGACGATGTTACTACATGTACCACAACCAAGCTTCCGGGCTAAGAGGCTCGCCCACGCTGCCTAGCACGCACAGTACAATACACGAATACTTGTCACAATTTAGTACAAATGTAGTACATTTCGATAGTCGCATAGCAGTAAACGGCTGTCATTGAACCAGATGCACAGCAAATACTCATCAAAAACATCAAGTCATACCATCCACGTTGCAGCTGTGAATGATTGGGAAGGTTCCACCCTCCCCATGATTTCACAGGCGACGTTGCAGCTGTAGTAGCCAGGGAACTTCTTGAAATCCACGTCTTCATAGCGGTTGAGGTCCTGCGCCAGGCCATGAGCGGGAGAACGCCAAGTCACCTCTCCGGGCCCTTCAAGCACTCTGCCATCATCACCAACAATGACCGATTCGACGCCAAAGAATAGGGCAGCCTGTGAAATTATTAGGTGGGTAGAACTGGGGCAATAGTAACACGAGGCAGGGTTACATCGGAAATAAGCCTGTATCTGTGATTAAGTCTACATGCCTGGAGCGAGCAACTATTACTTTAACGTTAGATTGCTAATAAACTTGTACATGTTAGTAACCAATGTAAGTGAAGGTTTAGTTAATTAGTTTGATGTGTTATTTGAATGTGAATTTGATTTTTGCCTTGTGCGCACGATGCACACATCGAGCGCATAGGTCAAAAATCAAATGCTGCTATTCTGAATAAAAACAAACTCCAAAAACACATAGAGCATAAAACTGAGACATGCATTTAGTGCCAAATTTAGTTTACTTGTAGAATCTGAGCTACATCAATTTGAAAATGTTACTATTGCCCCTGCTCTACGATGGTGAAATTCAACCGTTCAGAATACACATAACTCGAACAAGAGAAGTATGTCCTGAACCTTTAGCTTATTTATACTAGACCTAACTTACGGCAGCTCCAGGTTTCATCGGAGTCGCAGCCGGGAGGCTGGTTAGCACGTGGCCTCCGGTTTTTGTTTGCCAGAAGGTGTCCACGATGGAGCAGCGACCCTGGCCGACGACGATGTTACTACATGTACCACAACCAAGCTTCCGGGCTAAGAGGCTCGCCCACGCTGCCTAGCACGCAGAGGGAGTCTAGATTATGTCAATCCTGTAATGCACACTCAATTGCGGGTAACCACAGCTTACACATTGTCGAGTGTACATGCTCTGAATAAGTGAGTAAATAAAAATACTTAGAAATAAACAGTTGACTTACTACTAATAATTATTAATTAATTAATGAACACAATTGTTACAATCAACCCAAGTGTTTGCTAGATTTTAA
Organism: Phlogophora meticulosa; assembly: GCA_905147745.2. Classification (NCBI taxonomy): domain Eukaryota; kingdom Metazoa; phylum Arthropoda; class Insecta; order Lepidoptera; family Noctuidae; genus Phlogophora; species Phlogophora meticulosa. The sequence goes on along the minus strand of LR990517.1, from coordinate 1,670,683 downwards.
ATTAAACATAACACATTAAAACTATGAAACATTATTACAACAGTATCAACTAAACATTATAAATTAAAACAATCGGTATTCAAATTGATAAAGTAATTAAATTATAAATTAACTAATTATTTATTAGGATTGATAAATCAAAAGACCTCAGCTTTAAAGTGCTTAGTTAATTTCCTTTTATATACAATACACTACACAATACAATACACGAATACTTGTCACAATTTAGAACAAATGTAGTACATTTCGATAGTCGCATAGCAGAAAACGGCTGTCATTGAACCAGATGCACAGCAAATACTCATCAAAAACATCAAGTCATACCATCCACGTTGCAGCTGTGAATTATTGGGAAGGTTCTACCCTCCCCATGATTTCACAGGCGACGTTGCAGCCGTAGTATCCAGGGAACTTCTTGAAATCCACGTCTTCATAGCGGTTGAGGTCCTGCGCCAGGCCATGAGCGGGAGAACGCCAAGTCACCTCTCTGGGCCCTTCAAGCACTCTGCCATCATCACCAACAATGACCGATTCGACGCCAAAGAATAGGGCAGCCTGTGAAATTATTAGGTGGGTAGAACTGGGGCAATAGTAACACGAGGCAGGGTTACATCGGAAATAAGCCTGTATCAGTGATTAAGTCTACATGCCTGGAGCGAGCAACTATTACTTTAACGTTAGATTGCTAATAAACTTGTACATGTTAGTAACCAATGTAAGTGAAGGATTAGTTAATTAGTTTGATGTGTTATTTGAATGTGAATTTGATTTTTGACTTGTGCGCACGATGCACATATTGAGCGCATAAGTCAAAAATCAAATGCTGCTATTCTGAATAAAAACAAACTCCAAAAACACATAGAGCATAAAACTGAGACATGCATTTAGTGCCAAATTTAGTTTACTTGTAGAATCTGAGCTACATCAATTTGAAAATGTTACTATTGCCCCTGCTCTACGATGGTGAAATTCAACCGTTCAGAATACACATAACTTTCACAAGAGACGTATGTCCTGAACCTTTAGCTTATTTATACTAGACCTAACTTACGGCAGCTCCAGGTTTCATCGGAGTCGCAGCCGGGAGGCTGGTTAGCACGTGGCCTCCGGTTTTTGTCTGCCAGAAGGTGTCCACGATGGAGCAGCGACCCTGGCCGACGACGATGTTACTACATGTACCACAACCAAGCTTCCGGGCTAAGAGGCTCGCCCACGCTGCCTAGCACGCACAGTACAATACACGAATACTTGTCACAATTTAGTACAAATGTAGTACATTTCGATAGTCGCATAGCAGTAAACGGCTGTCATTGAACCAGATGCACAGCAAATACTCATCAAAAACATCAAGTCATACCATCCACGTTGCAGCTGTGAATGATTGGGAAGGTTCTACCCTCCCCATGATTTCACAGGCGACGTTGCAGCTGTAGTAGCCAGGGAACTTCTTGAAATCCACGTCTTCATAGCGGTTGAGGTCCTGCGCCAGGCCATGAGCGGGAGAACGCCAAGTCACCTCTCCGGGCCCTTCAAGCACTCTGCCATCATCACCAACAATGACCGATTCGACGCCAAAGAATAGGGCAGCCTGTGAAATTATTAGGTGGGTAGAACTGGGGCAATAGTAACACGAGGCAGGGTTACATCGGAAATAAGCCTGTATCAGTGATTAAGTCTACATGCCTGGAGCGAGCAACTATTACTTTAACGTTAGATTGCTAATAAACTTGTACATGTTAGTAACCAATGTAAGGGAAGGTTTAGTTAATTAGTTTGATGTGTTATTTGAATGTGAATTTGATTTTTGACTTGTGCGCACGATGCACACATCGAGCGCATAAGTCAAAAATCAAATGCTGCTATTCTGAATAAAAACAAACTCCAAAAACACATAGAGCATAAAACTGAGACATGCATTTAGTGCCAAATTTAGTTTACTTGTAGAATCTGAGCTACATCAATTTGAAAATGTTACTATTGCCCCTGCTCTACGATGGTGAAATTCAACCGTTCAGAATACACATAACTTTCACAAGAGACGTATGTCCTGAACCTTTAGCTTATTTATACTAGACCTAACTTACGGCAGCTCCAGGTTTCATCGGAGTCGCAGCCGGGAGGCTGGTTAGCACGTGGCCTCCGGTTTTTGTCTGCCAGAAGGTGTCCACGATGGAGCAGCGACCCTGGCCGACGACGATGTTACTACATGTACCACAACCAAGCTTCCGGGCTAAGAGGCTCGCCCACGCTGCCTAGCACGCACAGTACAATACACGAATACTTGTCACAATTTAGTACAAATGTAGTACATTTCGATAGTCGCATAGCAGTAAACGGCTGTCATTGAACCAGATGCACAGCAAATACTCATCAAAAACATCAAGTCATACCATCCACGTTGCAGCTGTGAATGATTGGGAAGGTTCCACCCTCCCCATGATTTCACAGGCGACGTTGCAGCTGTAGTAGCCAGGGAACTTCTTGAAATCCACGTCTTCATAGCGGTTGAGGTCCTGCGCCAGGCCATGAGCGGGAGAACGCCAAGTCACCTCTCCGGGCCCTTCAAGCACTCTGCCATCATCACCAACAATGACCGATTCGACGCCAAAGAATAGGGCAGCCTGTGAAATTATTAGGTGGGTAGAACTGGGGCAATAGTAACACGAGGCAGGGTTACATCGGAAATAAGCCTGTATCTGTGATTAAGTCTACATGCCTGGAGCGAGCAACTATTACTTTAACGTTAGATTGCTAATAAACTTGTACATGTTAGTAACCAATGTAAGTGAAGGTTTAGTTAATTAGTTTGATGTGTTATTTGAATGTGAATTTGATTTTTGCCTTGTGCGCACGATGCACACATCGAGCGCATAGGTCAAAAATCAAATGCTGCTATTCTGAATAAAAACAAACTCCAAAAACACATAGAGCATAAAACTGAGACATGCATTTAGTGCCAAATTTAGTTTACTTGTAGAATCTGAGCTACATCAATTTGAAAATGTTACTATTGCCCCTGCTCTACGATGGTGAAATTCAACCGTTCAGAATACACATAACTCGAACAAGAGAAGTATGTCCTGAACCTTTAGCTTATTTATACTAGACCTAACTTACGGCAGCTCCAGGTTTCATCGGAGTCGCAGCCGGGAGGCTGGTTAGCACGTGGCCTCCGGTTTTTGTTTGCCAGAAGGTGTCCACGATGGAGCAGCGACCCTGGCCGACGACGATGTTACTACATGTACCACAACCAAGCTTCCGGGCTAAGAGGCTCGCCCACGCTGCCTAGCACGCAGAGGGAGTCTAGATTATGTCAATCCTGTAATGCACACTCAATTGCGGGTAACCACAGCTTACACATTGTCGAGTGTACATGCTCTGAATAAGTGAGTAAATAAAAATACTTAGAAATAAACAGTTGACTTACTACTAATAATTATTAATTAATTAATGAACACAATTGTTACAATCAACCCAAGTGTTTGCTAGATTTTAAATTAAACATAACACATTAAAACTATGAAACATTATTACAACAGTATCAACTAAACATTATAAATTAAAACAATCGGTATTCAAATTGATAAAGTAATTAAATTATAAATTAACTAATTATTTATTAGGATTGATTAATCAAAAGACCTCAGCTTTAAAGTGCTTAGTTAATTTCCTTTTATATACAATACACTACACAATACAATACACGAATACTTGTCACAATTTAGAACAAATGTAGTTACATTTCGATAGTCGCATAGCAGAAAACGGCTGTCATTGAACCAGATGCACAGCAAATGCTCATCAAAAACATCAAGTCATACCATCCACGTTGCAGCTGTGAATGATTGGGAAGGTTCTACCCTCCCCATGATTTCACAGGCGACGTTGCAGCTGTAGTATCCAGGGAACTTCTTGAAATCCACGTCTTCATAGCGGTTGAGGTCCTGCGCCAGGCCATGAGCGGGAGAACGCCAAGTCACCTCTCCGGGCCCTTCAAGCACTCTGCCATCATCACCAACAATGACCGATTCGACGCCAAAGAATAGGGCAGCCTGTGAAATTATTAGGTGGGTAGAACTGGGGCAATAGTAACACGAGGCAGGGTTACATCGGAAATAAGCCTGTATCAGTGATTAAGTCTACATGCCTGGAGCGAGCAACTATTACTTTAACGTTAGATTGCTAATAAACTTGTACATGTTAGTAACCAATGTAAGTGAAGGTTTAGTTAATTAGTTTGATGTGTTATTTGAATGTGAATTTGATTTTTGACTTGTGCGCACGATGCACACATCGAGCGCATAAGTCAAAAATCAAATGCTGCTATTCTGAATAAAAACAAACTCCAAAAACACATAGAGCATAAAACTGAGACATGCATTTAGTGCCAAATTTAGTTTACTTGTAGAATCTGAGCTACATCAATTTGAAAATGTTACTATTGCCCCTGCTCTACGATGGTGAAATTCAACCGTTCAGAATACACATAACTTTCACAAGAGACGTATGTCCTGAACCTTTAGCTTATTTATACTAGACCTAACTTACGGCAGCTCCAGGTTTCATCGGAGTCGCAGCCGGGAGGCTGGTTAGCACGTGGCCTCCGGTTTTTGTCTGCCAGAAGGTGTCCACGACGGAGCAGCGACCCTGGCCGACGACGATGTTACTACATGTACCACAACCAAGCTTCCGGGCTAAGAGGCTCGCCCACGCTGCCTAGCACGCACAGTACAATACACGAATACTTGTCACAATTTAGTACAAATGTAGTACATTTCGATAGTCGCATAGCAGTAAACGGCTGTCATTGAACCAGATGCACAGCAAATACTCATCAAAAACATCAAGTCATACCATCCACGTTGCAGCTGTGAATGATTGGGAAGGTTCTACCCTCCCCATGATTTCACAGGCGACGTTGCAGCTGTAGTAGCCAGGGAACTTCTTGAAATCCACGTCTTCATAGCGGTTGAGGTCCTGCGCCAGGCCATGAGCGGGAGAACGCCAAGTCACCTCTCCGGGCCCTTCAAGCACTCTGCCATCATCACCAACAATGACCGATTCGACGCCAAAGAATAGGGCAGCCTGTGAAATTATTAGGTGGGTAGAACTGGGGCAATAGTAACACGTGGCAGGGTTACATCGGAAATAAGCCTGTATCAGTGATTAAGTCTACATGCCTGGAGCGAGCAACTATTACTTTAACGTTAGATTGCTAATAAACTTGTACATGTTAGTAACCAATGTAAGTGAAGGTTTAGTTAATTAGTTTGATGTGTTATTTGAATGTGAATTTGATTTTTGACTTGTGCGCACGATGCACACATCGAGCGCATAAGTCAAAAATCAAATGCTGCTATTCTGAATAAAAACAAACTCCAAAAACACATAGAGCATAAAACTGAGACATGCATTTAGTGCCAAATTTAGTTTACTTGTAGAATCTGAGCTACATCAATTTGAAAATGTTACTATTGCCCCTGCTCTACGATGGTGAAATTCAACCGTTCAGAATACACATAACTTTCACAAGAGACGTATGTCCTGAACCTTTAGCTTATTTATACTAGACCTAACTTACGGCAGCTCCAGGTTTCATCGGAGTCGCAGCCGGGAGGCTGGTTAGCACGTGGCCTCCGGTTTTTGTCTGCCAGAAGGTGTCCACGATGGAGCAGCGACCCTGGCCGACGACGATGTTACTACATGTACCACAACCAAGCTTCCGGGCTAAGAGGCTCGCCCACGCTGCCTAGCACGCACAGTACAATACACGAATACTTGTCACAATTTAGTACAAATGTAGTACATTTCGATAGTCGCATAGCAGTAAACGGCTGTCATTGAACCAGATGCACAGCAAATACTCATCAAAAACATCAAGTCATACCATCCACGTTGCAGCTGTGAATGATTGGGAAGGTTCTACCCTCCCCATGATTTCACAGGCGACGTTGCAGCTGTAGTAGCCAGGGAACTTCTTGAAATCCACGTCTTCATAGCGGTTGAGGTCCTGCGCCAGGCCATGAGCGGGAGAACGCCAAGTCACCTCTCCGGGCCCTTCAAGCACTCTGCCATCATCACCAACAATGACCGATTCGACGCCAAAGAATAGGGCAGCCTGTGAAATTATTAGGTGGGTAGAACTGGGGCAATAGTAACACGAGGCAGGGTTACATCGGAAATAAGCCTGTATCAGTGATTAAGTCTACATGCCTGGAGCGAGCAACTATTACTTTAACGTTAGATTGCTAATAAACTTGTACATGTTAGTAACCAATGTAAGGGAAGGTTTAGTTAATTAGTTTGATGTGTTATTTGAATGTGAATTTGATTTTTGACTTGTGCGCACGATGCACACATCGAGCGCATAAGTCAAAAATCAAATGCTGCTATTCTGAATAAAAACAAACTCCAAAAACACATAGAGCATAAAACTGAGACATGCATTTAGTGCCAAATTTAGTTTACTTGTAGAATCTGAGCTACATCAATTTGAAAATGTTACTATTGCCCCTGCTCTACGATGGTGAAATTCAACCGTTCAGAATACACATAACTTTCACAAGAGACGTATGTCCTGAACCTTTAGCTTATTTATACTAGACCTAACTTACGGCAGCTCCAGGTTTCATCGGAGTCGCAGCCGGGAGGCTGGTTAGCACGTGGCCTCCGGTTTTTGTCTGCCAGAAGGTGTCCACGATGGAGCAGCGACCCTGGCCGACGACGATGTTACTACATGTACCACAACCAAGCTTCCGGGCTAAGAGGCTCGCCCACGCTGCCTAGCACGCACAGTACAATACACGAATACTTGTCACAATTTAGTACAAATGTAGTACATTTCGATAGTCGCATAGCAGTAAACGGCTGTCATTGAACCAGATGCACAGCAAATACTCATCAAAAACATCAAGTCATACCATCCACGTTGCAGCTGTGAATGATTGGGAAGGTTCCACCCTCCCCATGATTTCACAGGCGACGTTGCAGCTGTAGTAGCCAGGGAACTTCTTGAAATCCACGTCTTCATAGCGGTTGAGGTCCTGCGCCAGGCCATGAGCGGGAGAACGCCAAGTCACCTCTCCGGGCCCTTCAAGCACTCTGCCATCATCACCAACAATGACCGATTCGACGCCAAAGAATAGGGCAGCCTGTGAAATTATTAGGTGGGTAGAACTGGGGCAATAGTAACACGAGGCAGGGTTACATCGGAAATAAGCCTGTATCTGTGATTAAGTCTACATGCCTGGAGCGAGCAACTATTACTTTAACGTTAGATTGCTAATAAACTTGTACATGTTAGTAACCAATGTAAGTGAAGGTTTAGTTAATTAGTTTGATGTGTTATTTGAATGTGAATTTGATTTTTGCCTTGTGCGCACGATGCACACATCGAGCGCATAGGTCAAAAATCAAATGCTGCTATTCTGAATAAAAACAAACTCCAAAAACACATAGAGCATAAAACTGAGACATGCATTTAGTGCCAAATTTAGTTTACTTGTAGAATCTGAGCTACATCAATTTGAAAATGTTACTATTGCCCCTGCTCTACGATGGTGAAATTCAACCGTTCAGAATACACATAACTCGAACAAGAGAAGTATGTCCTGAACCTTTAGCTTATTTATACTAGACCTAACTTACGGCAGCTCCAGGTTTCATCGGAGTCGCAGCCGGGAGGCTGGTTAGCACGTGGCCTCCGGTTTTTGTTTGCCAGAAGGTGTCCACGATGGAGCAGCGACCCTGGCCGACGACGATGTTACTACATGTACCACAACCAAGCTTCCGGGCTAAGAGGCTCGCCCACGCTGCCTAGCACGCAGAGGGAGTCTAGATTATGTCAATCCTGTAATGCACACTCAATTGCGGGTAACCACAGCTTACACATTGTCGAGTGTACATGCTCTGAATAAGTGAGTAAATAAAAATACTTAGAAATAAACAGTTGACTTACTACTAATAATTATTAATTAATTAATGAACACAATTGTTACAATCAACCCAAGTGTTTGCTAGATTTTAAATTAAACATAACACATTAAAACTATGAAACATTATTACAACAGTATCAACTAAACATTATAAATTAAAACAATCGGTATTCAAATTGATAAAGTAATTAAATTATAAATTAACTAATTATTTATTAGGATTGATTAATCAAAAGACCTCAGCTTTAAAGTGCTTAGTTAATTTCCTTTTATATACAATACACTACACAATACAATACACGAATACTTGTCACAATTTAGAACAAATGTAGTTACATTTCGATAGTCGCATAGCAGAAAACGGCTGTCATTGAACCAGATGCACAGCAAATGCTCATCAAAAACATCAAGTCATACCATCCACGTTGCAGCTGTGAATGATTGGGAAGGTTCTACCCTCCCCATGATTTCACAGGCGACGTTGCAGCTGTAGTATCCAGGGAACTTCTTGAAATCCACGTCTTCATAGCGGTTGAGGTCCTGCGCCAGGCCATGAGCGGGAGAACGCCAAGTCACCTCTCCGGGCCCTTCAAGCACTCTGCCATCATCACCAACAATGACCGATTCGACGCCAAAGAATAGGGCAGCCTGTGAAATTATTAGGTGGGTAGAACTGGGGCAATAGTAACACGAGGCAGGGTTACATCGGAAATAAGCCTGTATCAGTGATTAAGTCTACATGCCTGGAGCGAGCAACTATTACTTTAACGTTAGATTGCTAATAAACTTGTACATGTTAGTAACCAATGTAAGTGAAGGTTTAGTTAATTAGTTTGATGTGTTATTTGAATGTGAATTTGATTTTTGACTTGTGCGCACGATGCACACATCGAGCGCATAAGTCAAAAATCAAATGCTGCTATTCTGAATAAAAACAAACTCCAAAAACACATAGAGCATAAAACTGAGACATGCATTTAGTGCCAAATTTAGTTTACTTGTAGAATCTGAGCTACATCAATTTGAAAATGTTACTATTGCCCCTGCTCTACGATGGTGAAATTCAACCGTTCAGAATACACATAACTTTCACAAGAGACGTATGTCCTGAACCTTTAGCTTATTTATACTAGACCTAACTTACGGCAGCTCCAGGTTTCATCGGAGTCGCAGCCGGGAGGCTGGTTAGCACGTGGCCTCCGGTTTTTGTCTGCCAGAAGGTGTCCACGACGGAGCAGCGACCCTGGCCGACGACGATGTTACTACATGTACCACAACCAAGCTTCCGGGCTAAGAGGCTCGCCCACGCTGCCTAGCACGCACAGTACAATACACGAATACTTGTCACAATTTAGTACAAATGTAGTACATTTCGATAGTCGCATAGCAGTAAACGGCTGTCATTGAACCAGATGCACAGCAAATACTCATCAAAAACATCAAGTCATACCATCCACGTTGCAGCTGTGAATGATTGGGAAGGTTCTACCCTCCCCATGATTTCACAGGCGACGTTGCAGCTGTAGTAGCCAGGGAACTTCTTGAAATCCACGTCTTCATAGCGGTTGAGGTCCTGCGCCAGGCCATGAGCGGGAGAACGCCAAGTCACCTCTCCGGGCCCTTCAAGCACTCTGCCATCATCACCAACAATGACCGATTCGACGCCAAAGAATAGGGCAGCCTGTGAAATTATTAGGTGGGTAGAACTGGGGCAATAGTAACACGTGGCAGGGTTACATCGGAAATAAGCCTGTATCAGTGATTAAGTCTACATGCCTGGAGCGAGCAACTATTACTTTAACGTTAGATTGCTAATAAACTTGTACATGTTAGTAACCAATGTAAGTGAAGGTTTAGTTAATTAGTTTGATGTGTTATTTGAATGTGAATTTGATTTTTGACTTGTGCGCACGATGCACACATCGAGCGCATAAGTCAAAAATCAAATGCTGCTATTCTGAATAAAAACAAACTCCAAAAACACATAGAGCATAAAACTGAGACATGCATTTAGTGCCAAATTTAGTTTACTTGTAGAATCTGAGCTACATCAATTTGAAAATGTTACTATTGCCCCTGCTCTACGATGGTGAAATTCAACCGTTCAGAATACACATAACTTTCACAAGAGACGTATGTCCTGAACCTTTAGCTTATTTATACTAGACCTAACTTACGGCAGCTCCAGGTTTCATCGGAGTCGCAGCCGGGAGGCTGGTTAGCACGTGGCCTCCGGTTTTTGTCTGCCAGAAGGTGTCCACGATGGAGCAGCGACCCTGGCCGACGACGATGTTACTACATGTACCACAACCAAGCTTCCGGGCTAAGAGGCTCGCCCACGCTGCCTAGCACGCACAGTACAATACACGAATACTTGTCACAATTTAGTACAAATGTAGTACATTTCGATAGTCGCATAGCAGTAAACGGCTGTCATTGAACCAGATGCACAGCAAATACTCATCAAAAACATCAAGTCATACCATCCACGTTGCAGCTGTGAATGATTGGGAAGGTTCTACCCTCCCCATGATTTCACAGGCGACGTTGCAGCTGTAGTAGCCAGGGAACTTCTTGAAATCCACGTCTTCATAGCGGTTGAGGTCCTGCGCCAGGCCATGAGCGGGAGAACGCCAAGTCACCTCTCCGGGCCCTTCAAGCACTCTGCCATCATCACCAACAATGACCGATTCGACGCCAAAGAATAGGGCAGCCTGTGAAATTATTAGGTGGGTAGAACTGGGGCAATAGTAACACGAGGCAGGGTTACATCGGAAATAAGCCTGTATCAGTGATTAAGTCTACATGCCTGGAGCGAGCAACTATTACTTTAACGTTAGATTGCTAATAAACTTGTACATGTTAGTAACCAATGTAAGGGAAGGTTTAGTTAATTAGTTTGATGTGTTATTTGAATGTGAATTTGATTTTTGACTTGTGCGCACGATGCACACATCGAGCGCATAAGTCAAAAATCAAATGCTGCTATTCTGAATAAAAACAAACTCCAAAAACACATAGAGCATAAAACTGAGACATGCATTTAGTGCCAAATTTAGTTTACTTGTAGAATCTGAGCTACATCAATTTGAAAATGTTACTATTGCCCCTGCTCTACGATGGTGAAATTCAACCGTTCAGAATACACATAACTTTCACAAGAGACGTATGTCCTGAACCTTTAGCTTATTTATACTAGACCTAACTTACGGCAGCTCCAGGTTTCATCGGAGTCGCAGCCGGGAGGCTGGTTAGCACGTGGCCTCCGGTTTTTGTCTGCCAGAAGGTGTCCACGATGGAGCAGCGACCCTGGCCGACGACGATGTTACTACATGTACCACAACCAAGCTTCCGGGCTAAGAGGCTCGCCCACGCTGCCTAGCACGCACAGTACAATACACGAATACTTGTCACAATTTAGTACAAATGTAGTACATTTCGATAGTCGCATAGCAGTAAACGGCTGTCATTGAACCAGATGCACAGCAAATACTCATCAAAAACATCAAGTCATACCATCCACGTTGCAGCTGTGAATGATTGGGAAGGTTCCACCCTCCCCATGATTTCACAGGCGACGTTGCAGCTGTAGTAGCCAGGGAACTTCTTGAAATCCACGTCTTCATAGCGGTTGAGGTCCTGCGCCAGGCCATGAGCGGGAGAACGCCAAGTCACCTCTCCGGGCCCTTCAAGCACTCTGCCATCATCACCAACAATGACCGATTCGACGCCAAAGAATAGGGCAGCCTGTGAAATTATTAGGTGGGTAGAACTGGGGCAATAGTAACACGAGGCAGGGTTACATCGGAAATAAGCCTGTATCTGTGATTAAGTCTACATGCCTGGAGCGAGCAACTATTACTTTAACGTTAGATTGCTAATAAACTTGTACATGTTAGTAACCAATGTAAGTGAAGGTTTAGTTAATTAGTTTGATGTGTTATTTGAATGTGAATTTGATTTTTGCCTTGTGCGCACGATGCACACATCGAGCGCATAGGTCAAAAATCAAATGCTGCTATTCTGAATAAAAACAAACTCCAAAAACACATAGAGCATAAAACTGAGACATGCATTTAGTGCCAAATTTAGTTTACTTGTAGAATCTGAGCTACATCAATTTGAAAATGTTACTATTGCCCCTGCTCTACGATGGTGAAATTCAACCGTTCAGAATACACATAACTCGAACAAGAGAAGTATGTCCTGAACCTTTAGCTTATTTATACTAGACCTAACTTACGGCAGCTCCAGGTTTCATCGGAGTCGCAGCCGGGAGGCTGGTTAGCACGTGGCCTCCGGTTTTTGTTTGCCAGAAGGTGTCCACGATGGAGCAGCGACCCTGGCCGACGACGATGTTACTACATGTACCACAACCAAGCTTCCGGGCTAAGAGGCTCGCCCACGCTGCCTAGCACGCAGAGGGAGTCTAGATTATGTCAATCCTGTAATGCACACTCAATTGCGGGTAACCACAGCTTACACATTGTCGAGTGTACATGCTCTGAATAAGTGAGTAAATAAAAATACTTAGAAATAAACAGTTGACTTACTACTAATAATTATTAATTAATTAATGAACACAATTGTTACAATCAACCCAAGTGTTTGCTAGATTTTAAATTAAACATAACACATTAAAACTATGAAACATTATTACAACAGTATCAACTAAACATTATAAATTAAAACAATCGGTATTCAAATTGATAAAGTAATTAAATTATAAATTAACTAATTATTTATAAGGATTGATTAATCAAAAGACCTCAGCTTTAAAGTGCTTAGTTAATTTCCTTTTATATACAATACACTACACAATACAATACACGAATACTTGTCACAATTTAGAACAAATGTAGTTACATTTCGATAGTCGCATAGCAGAAAACGGCTGTCATTGAACCAGATGCACAGCAAATGCTCATCAAAAACATCAAGTCATACCATCCACGTTGCAGCTGTGAATGATTGGGAAGGTTCTACCCTCCCCATGATTTCACAGGCGACGTTGCAGCTGTAGTATCCAGGGAACTTCTTGAAATCCACGTCTTCATAGCGGTTGAGGTCCTGCGCCAGGCCATGAGCGGGAGAACGCCAAGTCACCTCTCCGGGCCCTTCAAGCACTCTGCCATCATCACCAACAATGACCGATTCGACGCCAAAGAATAGGGCAGCCTGTGAAATTATTAGGTGGGTAGAACTGGGGCAATAGTAACACGAGGCAGGGTTACATCGGAAATAAGCCTGTATCAGTGATTAAGTCTACATGCCTGGAGCGAGCAACTATTACTTTAACGTTAGATTGCTAATAAACTTGTACATGTTAGTAACCAATGTAAGTGAAGGTTTAGTTAATTAGTTTGATGTGTTATTTGAATGTGAATTTGATTTTTGACTTGTGCGCACGATGCACACATCGAGCGCATAAGTCAAAAATCAAATGCTGCTATTCTGAATAAAAACAAACTCCAAAAACACATAGAGCATAAAACTGAGACATGCATTTAGTGCCAAATTTAGTTTACTTGTAGAATCTGAGCTACATCAATTTGAAAATGTTACTATTGCCCCTGCTCTACGATGGTGAAATTCAACCGTTCAGAATACACATAACTTTCACAAGAGACGTATGTCCTGAACCTTTAGCTTATTTATACTAGACCTAACTTACGGCAGCTCCAGGTTTCATCGGAGTCGCAGCCGGGAGGCTGGTTAGCACGTGGCCTCCGGTTTTTGTCTGCCAGAAGGTGTCCACGATGGAGCAGCGACCCTGGCCGACGACGATGTTACTACATGTACCACAACCAAGCTTCCGGGCAAAGAGGCTCGCCCACGCTGCCTAGCACGCACAGTACAATACACGAATACTTGTCACAATTTAGTACAAATGTAGTACATTTCGATAGTCGCATAGCAGTAAACGGCTGTCATTGAACCAGATGCACAGCAAATACTCATCAAAAACATCAAGTCATACCATCCACGTTGCAGCTGTGAATGATTGGGAAGGTTCTACCCTCCCCATGACTTCACAGGCGACGTTGCAGCTGTAGTAGCCAGGGAACTTCTTGAAATCCACGTCTTCATAGCGGTTGAGGTCCTGCGCCAGGCCATGAGCGGGAGAACGCCAAGTCACCTCTCCGGGCCCTTCAAGCACTCTGCCATCATCACCAACAATGACCGATTCGACGCCAAAGAATAGGGCAGCCTGTGAAATTATTAGGTGGGTAGAACTGGGGCAATAGTAACACGAGGCAGGGTTACATCGGAAATAAGCCTGTATCAGTGATTAAGTCTACATGCCTGGAGCGAGCAACTATTACTTTAACGTTAGATTGCTAATAAACTTGTACGTGTTAGTAACCAATGTAAGGGAAGGTTTAGTTAATTAGTTTGATGTGTTATTTGAATGTGAATTTGATTTTTGACTTGTGCGCACGATGCACACATCGAGCGCATAAGTCAAAAATCAAATGCTGCTATTCTGAATAAAAACAAACTCCAAAAACACATAGAGCATAAAACTGAGACATGCATTTAGTGCCAAATTTAGTTTGCTTGTAGAATCTGAGCTACATCAATTTGAAAATGTTACTATTGCCCCTGCTCTACGATGGTGAAATTCAACCGTTCAGAATACACATAACTTTCACAAGAGACGTATGTCCTGAACCTTTAGCTTATTTATACTAGACCTAACTTACGGCAGCTCCAGGTTTCATCGGAGTCGCAGCCGGGAGGCTGGTTAGCACGTGGCCTCCGGTTTTTGTCTGCCAGAAGGTGTCCACGATGGAGCAGCGACCCTGGCCGACGACGATGTTACTACATGTACCACAACCAAGCTTCCGGGCTAAGAGGCTCGCCCACGCTGCCTAGCACGCACAGTACAATACACGAATACTTGTCACAATTTAGTACAAATGTAGTACATTTCGATAGTCGCATAGCAGTAAACGGCTGTCATTGAACCAGATGCACAGCAAATACTCATCAAAAACATCAAGTCATACCATCCACGTTGCAGCTGTGAATGATTGGGAAGGTTCTACCCTCCCCATGACTTCACAGGCGACGTTGCAGCTGTAGTAGCCAGGGAACTTCTTGAAATCCACGTCTTCATAGCGGTTGAGGTCCTGCGCCAGGCCATGAGCGGGAGAACGCCAAGTCACCTCTCCGGGCCCTTCAAGCACTCTGCCATCATCACCAACAATGACCGATTCGACGCCAAAGAATAGGGCAGCCTGTGAAATTATTAGGTGGGTAGAACTGGGGCAATAGTAACACGAGGCAGGGTTACATCGGAAATAAGCCTGTATCAGTGATTAAGTCTACATGCCTGGAGCGAGCAACTATTACTTTAACGTTAGATTGCTAATAAACTTGTACGTGTTAGTAACCAATGTAAGGGAAGGTTTAGTTAATTAGTTTGATGTGTTATTTGAATGTGAATTTGATTTTTGACTTGTGCGCACGATGCACACATCGAGCGCATAAGTCAAAAATCAAATGCTGCTATTCTGAATAAAAGCAAACTCCAAAAACACATAGAGCATTTAATAAAACTGAGACATGCATTTAGTGCCAAATTTAGTTTGCTTGTAGAATCTGAGCTACATCAATTTGAAAATGTTACTATTGCCCCTGCTCTACGATGGTGAAATTCAACCGTTCAGAATACACATAACTCGAACAAGAGAAGTATGTCCTGAACCTTTAGCTTATTTATACTAGACCTAACTTACGGCAGCTCCAGGTTTCATCGGAGTCGCAGCCGGGAGGCTGGTTAGCACGTGGCCTCCGGTTTTTGTTTGCCAGAAGGTGTCCACGATGGAGCAGCGACCCTGGCCGACGACGATGTTACTAAATGTACCACAACCAAGCTTCCGGGCCAAGAGGCTCGCCCACGCTGCCTAGCACGCAGAGGGAGTCTAGATTATGTCAATCCTGTAATGCACACTCAATTGCGGGTAACCACAGCTTACACATTGTCGAATGTACATGCTCTGAATAAGTGAGTAAATAAAAATACTTAGAAATAAACAGTTGACTTACTACTAATAATTATTAATTAATTAATGAACACAATTGTTACAATCAACCCAAGTGTTTGCTAGATTTTAAATTAAGCATAACACATTAAAACTATGAAACATTATTACAATAGTATCAACTAAACATTATAAATTAAAACAATCGGTATTCAAATTGATAAAGTAATTAAATTATAAATTAACTAATTATTTATTAGGATTGATTAATCAAAAGACCTCAGCTTTAAAGTGCTTAGTTAATTTCCTTTTATATACAATACACTACACAATACAATACACGAATACTTGTCACAATTTAGAACAAATGTAGTACATTTCGATAGTCGCATAGCAGAAAACGGCTGTCATTGAACCAGATGCACAGCAAATGCTCATCATAAACATCAAGTCATACCATCCACGTTGCAGCTGTGAATGATTGGGAAGGTTCTACCCTCCCCATGATTTCACAGGCGACGTTGCAGTTGTAGTATCCAGGGAGCTTCTTGAAATCCACGTCTTCATAGCGGTTGAGGTCCTGCGCCAGGCCATGAGCGGGAGAACGCCAAGTCACCTCTCCGGGCCCTTCAAGCACTCTGCCATCATCACCAACAATGACCGATTCGACGC
This sequence comes from Phlogophora meticulosa, assembly GCA_905147745.2. Taxonomy (NCBI): domain Eukaryota; kingdom Metazoa; phylum Arthropoda; class Insecta; order Lepidoptera; family Noctuidae; genus Phlogophora; species Phlogophora meticulosa. The sequence goes on along the minus strand of LR990517.1, from coordinate 1,654,086 downwards.
CAAAGAATAGGGCAGCCTGTGAAATTATTAGGTGGGTAGAACTGGGGCAATAGTAACACGAGGCAGGGTTACATCGGTAATAAGCCTGTATCTGTGATTAAGTCTACATGCCTGGAGCGAGCAACTATTACTTTAACGTTAGATTGCTAATAAACTTGTACATGTTAGTAACCAATGTAAGTGAAGGTTTAGTTAATTAGTTTGATGTGTTATTTGAATGTGAATTTGATTTTTGACTTGTGCGCACGATGCACACATCGAGCGCATAAGTCAAAAATCAAATGCTGCTATTCTGAATAAAAACAAACTCCAAAAACACATAGAGCATAAAACTGAGACATGCATTTAGTGCCAAATTTAGTTTACTTGTAGAATCTGAGCTACATCAATTTGAAAATGTTACTATTGCCCCTGCTCTACGATGGTGAAATTCAACCGTTCAGAATACACATAACTTTCACAAGAGACGTATGTCCTGAACCTTTAGCTTATTTATACTAGACCTAACTTTCGGCAGCTCCAGGTTTCATCGGAGTCGCAGCCGGGAGGCTGGTTAGCACGTGGCCTCCGGTTTTTGTCTGCCAGAAGGTGTCCACGATGGAGCAGCGACCCTGGCCGACGACGATGTTACTACATGTACCACAATCAAGCTTCCGGGCTAAGAGGCTCGCCCACGCTGCCTAGCACGCACAGTACAATACACGAATACTTGTCACAAATTAGTACAAATGTAGTACATTTCGATAGTCGCATAGCAGTAAACGGCTGTCATTGAACCAGATGCACAGCAAATACTCATCAAAAACATCAAGTCATACCATCCACGTTGCAGCTGTGAATGATTGGGAAGGTTCTACCCTCCCCATGATTTCACAGGCGACGTTGCAGCTGTAGTATCCAGGGAGCTTCTTGAAATCCACGTCTTCATAGCGGTTGAGGTCCTGCGCCAGGCCATGAGCGGGAGAACGCCAAGTCACCTCTCCGGGCCCTTCAAGCACTCTGCCATCATCACCAACAATGACCGATTCGACGCCAAAGAATAGGGCAGCCTGTGAAATTATTAGGTGGGTAGAACTGGGGCAATAGTAACACGAGGCAGGGTTACATCGGTAATAAGCCTGTATCTGTGATTAAGTCTACATGCCTGGAGCGAGCAACTATTACTTTAACGTTAGATTGCTAATAAACTTGTACATGTTAGTAACCAATGTAAGTGAAGGTTTAGTTAATTAGTTTGATGTGTTATTTGAATGTGAATTTGATTTTTGACTTGTGCGCACGATGCACACATCGAGCGCATAAGTCAAAAATCAAATGCTGCTATTCTGAATAAAAACAAACTCCAAAAACACATAGAGCATAAAACTGAGACATGCATTTAGTGCCAAATTTAGTTTACTTGTAGAATCTGAGCTACATCAATTTGAAAATGTTACTATTGCCCCTGCTCTACGATGGTGAAATTCAACCGTTCAGAATACACATAACTTTCACAAGAGACGTATGTCCTGAACCTTTAGCTTATTTATACTAGACCTAACTTACGGCAGCTCCAGGTTTCATCGGAGTCGCAGCCGGGAGGCTGGTTAGCACGTGGCCTCCGGTTTTTGTCTGCCAGAAGGTGTCCACGATGGAGCAGCGACCCTGGCCGACGACGATGTTACTACATGTACCACAACCAAGCTTCCGGGCTAAGAGGCTCGCCCACGCTGCCTAGCACGCAGAGGGAGTCTAGATTATGTCAATCCTGTAATGCACACTCAATTGCGGGTAACCACAGCTTACACATTGTCCAGTGTACATGCTCTGAATAAGTGAGTAAATAAAAATACTTAGAAATAAACAGTTGACTTACTACTAATAATTATTAATTAATTAATGAACACAATTGTTACAATCAACCCAAGTGTTTGCTAGATTTTAAATTAAACATAACACATTAAAACTATGAAACATTATTACAACAGTATCAACTAAACATTATAAATTAAAACAATCGGTATTCAAATTGATAAAGTAATTAAATTATAAATTAACCAATTATTTATTAGGATTGATAAATCAAAAGACCTCAGCTTTAAAGTGCTTAGTTAATTTCCTTTTATATACAATACACTACACAATACAATACACGAATACTTGTCACAATTTAGAACAAATGTAGTACATTTCGATAGTCGCATAGCAGAAAACGGCTGTCATTGAACCAGATGCACAGCAAATACTCATCAAAAACATCAAGTCATACCATCCACGTTGCAGCTGTGAATGATTGGGAAGGTTCTACCCTCCCCATGATTTCACAGGCGACGTTGCAGCTGTAGTAGCCAGGGAACTTCTTGAAACCCACGTCTTCATAGCGGTTGATGTCCTGCGCCAGGCCATGAGCGGGAGAACGCCAAGTCACCTCTCCGGGCCCTTCAAGCACTCTGCCATCATCACCAACAATGACCGATTCGACGCCAAAGAATAGGGCAGCCTGTGAAATTATTAGGTGGGTAGAACTGGGGCAATAGTAACACGAGGCAGGGTTACATCGGAAATAAGCCTGTATCAGTGATTAAGTCTACATGCCTGGAGCGAGCAACTATTACTTTAACGTTAGATTGCTAATAAAGTTGTACATGTTAGTAACCAATGTAAGGGAAGGTTTAGTTAATTAGTTTGATGTGTTATTTGAATGTGAATTTGATTTTTGACTTGTGCGCACGATGCACACATCGAGCGCATAAGTCAAAAATCAAATGCTGCTATTCTGAATAAAAACAAACTCCAAAAACACATAGAGCATAAAACTGAGACATGCATTTAGTGCCAAATTTAGTTTACTTGTAGAATCTGAGCTACATCAATTTGAAAATGTTACTATTGCCCCTGCTCTACGATGGTGAAATTCAACCGTTCAGAATACACATAACTCGAACAAGAGAAGTATGTCCTGAACCTTTAGCTTATTTATACTAGACCTAACTTACGGCAGCTCCAGGTTTCATCGGAGTCGCAGCCGGGAGGCTGGTTAGCACGTGGCCTCCGGTTTCTGTCTGCCAGAAGGTGTCCACAATGGAGCAGCGACCCTGGCCGACGACGTTGTAGTACCACAACCAAGCTTCAGGGTTAATAGGCTCGCCCACGCTGCCCAGCACGCGGAGGGAGTCTAGATTATGTCAATCCTGTAATGCACACTCAATTGCGGGTAACCACAGCTTACACATTGTCGAGTGTACATGCTCTGAATAAGTGAGTAAATAAAAATACTTAGAAATAAACAGTTGACTTTCTACTAATAATTATTAATTAATTAATGAACACAATTGTTACAATCAACCCAAGTGTTTGCTAGATTTTAAATTAAACATAACATATTAAAACTGTGAATCAACAAAAAAAAAAACAAAAAAAAACCAGCAAAAACAACAGTATCAACTAAACATTATAAATTAAAACAATCGGTATTCAAATTGATAAAGTAATTAAATTATTAATTTACTAATTATTTATTAGGATTGATAAATCAAAAGACCTCAGCTTTAAAGTGCTTAGTTAATTCCCTTTTATATACAATACACTACACAATACAATACACGAATACTTGTCACAATTTAGAACAAATGTAGTACATTTCGATAGTCGCATAGCAGAAAACGGCTGTCATTGAACCAGATGCACAGCAAATACTCATCAAAAATATCAAGTCATACCATCCACGTTGCAGCTGTGAATTATTGGGAAGGTTCTACCCTCCTGCTAGATTTTAAATTAAACATAACACATTAAAACTATGAAACATTATTACAACAGTATCAACTAAACATTATAAATTAAAACAATCGGTATTCAAATTGATAAAGTAATTAAATTATAAATTAACTAATTATTTATTAGGATTGATAAATCAAAAGACCTCAGCTTTAAAGTGCTTAGTTAATTATATTTGATTGCATATTTACTTTTACTTTAATTGTTTATTTACGTTTATTTACTTACTGTGAAATTATATTTGATTGTTTATTATAGGTGTCAGAGTTTTGTTTTTTTTTGCATATGTTCTTAATCATGGTCTACTTGATGCTGTAAAAGCATTTTTTTAAATGTCATAAAAATGCTGGTACCTTATGGTACCGCTGGTCTCTTAACGAGTATGTAGGTTGAAAACATAGGAGCAATAAAAAATAACAGTAAATAATTTTTATCTTCATTATTGTGCCTAATAAAGTAACTTGCAGGAGAAGCTAATTAAATTTAACAAAATCAGGTAAGTAACATTTATAAGTATCCGTAATATTGAAAAAATTACATTTAATGGAATTTTGAATTACACACCGCACATAGTCCAGAACATTATATTTTCTGCACTCTAATCTTGTCCGGGAACTGCAATCCTCTTGAGGCCATGTTAGACGGCTGGAGAAAGGAGCAATTAGTTGGTCCTGGCCATCGAACCGTATTGCATCAGTTACTCGGTAATCAATTCGTGAGTGTTTTGAAGATTTGGGGCGTCCCCCGCTAAGAGGAAGATTTTGAAATCGAGTCATAAACTTTGCGCTATATGTCTGCGGAAATGTAATTGGCATTCGACACTCCCTGCTTGTCTTGTCTCATCTTTTTTTCGTGTGAATCATCCATGTTAGAGCTATCCGAATCATCGCTAGAAGTGCTAGAACTAGTTACCTCAGATCTGATATTGTGAGCACTGCCGCGTCGAAGTCCACGGCTAACACGACCTCGTCCTTTTGTAGCACGAATAGAGGATTCTGGCGAAGATACATCACGTCTTGATCCTCGACATGCACGACGTGGTCGCGACTCTTTTGCTAATACGACCTCACAATGAACGTTGAGTTGACGACCAGTAAGATTATTTATGGTCGCACCTGCATCGTCGTCTCCTGAATCTTCACCTGTATGTGCAGCAGGATCTGATGAACAAATGTTTCGTTTCGAAATCTTCATCATCCTCCAAAATTGCCAGTGCTTCGTGTATCTGAAATAATTATAGTAAATCCTTTGTTATTTTGTAAAATGTAAATTGTCTTGTATAAATAAGTATTTATTTTATTTTTGTGCTTTTTACCATGTCAAAATTTATTTACATATGTGTTCAAAATAAACACATAAACGAAACTTATCGCAATAGGAAAAAACAACACAATGTTTAGAAAGATACGGTACGCGGTTAGCGGTACTGTACGGTACCGGAAATTTCGACAAACAATATTTCCCCCTATTCTTACGTAGCCACATACTGTTGTTACATTTCAAAAAGAAGCATTTAAGAAGAACACGTATACTCACATATACACTAATATTAGTATTTCATTAGATAATTAAAAAAAACTACTTACGTGAAATGCGCTTCCATTTTACCGACAATTTTTTCATGCACTCACTTCAATCATCGATTTCACACAAATCGTAAACAATAATCGTCAAAATTAATTCCTAGAAGCATAGATTACACCTTTTGGCTATTATATGCACCAATTAGCGTTCTGTATCTCGTTACGTGTAACTGTGAGGCGCCAAAGTAAAACACTTTAACAAGTGGTACCGTTTGAAAATACTAGTCTAAAATGGGTTAACTAAATCATGGCGGCATAACTAATAGCGGGGGGTCCTACTAAATCATATACTAATACAATACACGAATACTTGCCACAGTTTAGTTCAATTTTGCACTTTATATATTCGCATAGCAGTAAACGGCTATGTCATTGAACCAGATGCACAGCAAATACTCATCAAAAACATCAAGTCATACCATCCACGTTGCAGCTGTGAAATTTTTGGGAAGGTTCTATCCTCCCCATGATTTCACAGGCAACGTTGCAGCTGTAGTATCCAGGGAACTTCTTGAAATCCACGTCTTCATAGCGGTTGAGGTCCTGCGCCAGGCCATGAGCGGGAGAACGCCAAGTCACCTCTCCGGGCCCTTCAAGCACTCTGCCATCATCACCAACAATGACCGATTCGACGCCAAAGAATAGGGCAGCCTGTGAAATTATTAGGTGGGTAGAACTGGGGCAATAGTAACACGAGGCAGGGTTACATCGGAAATAAGCCTGTATCAGTGATTAAGTCTACATGCCTGAAGCGAGCAACTATTACTTTAACGTCAGATTGCTATTAAACTTGGATTTGTTAGTAACCAATGTAACCTTTCTGATTTTGATTACTAAGGTGTCATTGTTACGGCAACCTCGCATTCAATTGTATCTTTACTTTTGACCTAATGGAACAACTGACCCCATACATATTTTCATTCAATTCAATAAAATGTACCTATGTGTTATTTGAATGTGAATTTGATTTTTGTCTTATGTTCTCACAAACACGAACGTTGGTGAGGTCAACCATAATACAGATTCAAAAAAGTTTAAGAAAGTAGTTGCGAGATGTAGTTTTTTTACAACATTATATCCACCTCGCGACAAACGCTAACGACACTGGATGACTGATGGCAGGTGATTCGTCAGCTTCTCCAAACTGTCTTGCTTACTCGTCCATCAACAGTTTCTAGGTAACTACTGTTTCGGTTTTGTCTCGTTTCAGTGTTCTTTCAATTACGCCTTACAACCAACTGCCACAAAACAAGACACAATGGTAAAGGTCAATGTTTTTCGGTCACTTGGCGCTTAACGTATTAACCTAATAACTATTTCTTATAAGGATATAGCTATTCTGTTGACTTTATCTTATATATAAAATTCTCGTGTCACGGTGTTTGTTATTATACTCCTACGAAACGGCTCGACCGATTTTCGTGAAAGATTGTGTGCATATCGATTAGGTCTGCAAATCGGACAACATCTATTTTTCATCCCCCTAAATGTTAAGGGTGGTCCACCCCAAAGCATTTTATATGGCTAAACAACGTTTGCTGGGTCAGCTAGTCTTATATATAAAATTCTTGTGACACGATGTTTGTTATTAAACTCCTCCGAAACGGCTCGACCGATTTTCGTGAAAGATTGTGTGCATATCGATTAGGTCTGCAAATCGGACAACATCTATTTTTCATCCCCCTAAATGTTAAGGGTGGTCCACCCCAAACATTTTATATGGCTAAACAACGTTTGCTGGGTCAGCTAGTCTTATAGGTATATAAAATTCTTGTGACACGATGTTTGTTATTAAACTCCTCCGAAACGGCTCGACCGATTTTCGTGAAAGATTGTGTGCATATCGATTAGGTCTGCAAATCGGACAACATCTATTTTTCATCCCCCTAAATGTTAAGGGTGGTCCACCCCAAACATTTTATATGGCTAAACAACGTTTGCTGGGTCAGCTAGTCTTTTATATAAAATTCTTGTGACACGATGTTTGTTATTAAACTCCTCCGAAACGGCTCGACCGATTTTCGTGAAAGATTGTGTGCATATCGATTAGGTCTGCAAATCGGACAACATCTATTTTTCATCCCCCTAAATGTTAAGGGTGGTCCACCCCAAACATTTTATATGGCTAAACAACGTTTGCCAGGTCAGCTAGTTATTTATAGATAAATACTCGGGGACTGCCGCGGTAAAGCTATTGTATAGCATTTTAATAAATAAATAAATATTGCTGGACAATCCACACAGCATCATCTAGCCCCAAGCTAAGCAGAGCTTGTGTTATGGGTACTAGATGACTGATATACTTAATACAATACATTACATAGATAGATGTTTTTTTATTATACATAGTAAATACCCAGAACACCCGGAACAAATATTTGTAGATCGTACAAACATTTGTTCCAGGGCGGGAATCGAACCCGCAACCTTCTGCGTTGCAGGCGGACCTTCGCCCACCGCGCCACATCGGTCGTCAAACATTTTTATCAACTTATGCAATTATAATAATTATGCAATATTTTTTTTCTTTGATATTAATTCAAGATACACTTTATACACAAATTCGCTGTTGTACATAGATGATAGATACCTATATACTTTCTAACAAACAGCTATCAGGCTCGATCCGTGCGAACTTCGTACAGTGTACACGCATACGTGTAGTGGCACGCACACAAACACCGTGTCCGAGTCTGCCGAACTGAAACGGCGTTGGACGATGCACGGCTTCATATAAATATAAAAATATAAATTAAGTGAGGGAAAAGGAAGTAATAATAATTTGCCAGAGTAAATACATTTGCACTTATATTTATGAAAAAAAGATATTGTTCATTATCATTGTAAATCTAGAATGATGTTGTCCATTGTTAAAGTTTATAAAACTATGTGAAGGCCTGCCTCGTGGCCACTGCAACACGGCAGTCCGTGGGCTCAATCACTCATAAGCAGCTTCCTGTTCGGGGTTGCATACCGCATCTAGGCTACGGGACCATTCACAATCCTGCAATATACGGTTTGCCGTATATTGCAGGATTGCCAAGTACCGGGCGGCCTAAGTATGAGGGAGTCTTCTGTTTGCGTGATCAGTTTTATAGTTAGTATTTTAGGTTCTTGACAATGATTAAAAACCAATTTTCGATTATCATTTAATCACTTTAATGATATGACATGCAATCACATTAAATTCCCTTACTTGCTATCTTCAATAGAGCGACTATGAGAGTCTAACTCCGAATATAGGTACGCTAAACATAATGATACGAGTACCAAGTGAAACGTATAAAATTATCAACTAAATGGCGTTCTCCTGGAAATAATCAAAATAAATAACAGTAAAAGATAAAACAAATATTTGGTTGGATTGTGGATTCACCTTAATTCTTCAGTTGACTGTATTATGCGTTCATTTTCCATTTTACACAAATAAAAAAAAAAATCGCAAATCGTTGTTTTTCCAAAAGTTGGCAGGAAATTTCAAATTATAAGTTGTGTCATTTTCTGGAATATTTTTATTTGTTATTACATACTGGTGTTTACGATAATACAGCACGATTATTTTCTGAAGAGGAGCGGCTGTAGGTACTACTAGGCAACACCCACGCAAAACTAAAATGCCAACTAAAACTTAAAATTACTTGCAAAACAATAAATAGTAAAATAAACTGATACCTAGGTAATTAATAATCATGAATCCACAAAAAGCCATAGATAATTCTACGCTAGTTAAACCTAGAACCTAGCCTATGGGTAGGTTTACATGTTAAACTACTCCTTATATTATTTCAACGTTGTGCATCACAAATAAGTGCCATCAGATTATAAGTTAATGCTAACATTCATGCGTATTTATTTTTTATTTAAGCGAATTCAAAATCTTTGTGCAGGGCAAAATAAAGACAGCATATGATTAAAAAATTCAAAAGTAATATCACAACCCATTCAAAGAAAAAGGTAAGTCTATGGTAGGCCTGGATATGACACAAGTGCACATCTTTCAGGAAACTATTGATTTTCACAGTTCTTAAAGCCATATAATAAATAAATAAATAAATAATGCTGGACAATCCACACAGCATCATCTAGCCCCAAGCTAAGCGGAGCTTGTGTTATGGGTATATAGATGACTGATATACTTAATACAATACATTACATACATATATATTTTTTATTATATATAGATATATAACATACCCAGAACACCCGGAACAAATCTTTGTCGACCGTACAAACATTTGTCCCAAGGCGGGAATCGAACCCGCAATCTCTTGCGTCGCAGGCGGACCTTCGCCCGCCGCGCCACTTCGGTTGTCAATTACCTGTATCAATAATACATAATATCATAAGCCCGAAAAATAACTTAAACACCTAGGAGAAATAAATACTAAAACTAAAGGGGCTGCATTAAAGTAACATACTAATAATGTCCGAAACGTGTTATACATAATAAAATAAAAGACTAAATATATAAAATTAAAAACAAAAACACCCTATCTCATAGGTACTTAAAGAAATCATGGATACGGCGGCAATGTAATGAAATGTGAGCAGTCGACTACTAATTAATAAATGTATGATTACGCGGATAAATATGATTCCTATTTCTAAGCAATTTTACTTGATAATGCATCTTGATTATACACTGGATTATATTTAGACACACAAGATTCATTTGCAAAAGAGACACAATAGTAAAACTTTACGTATAATGGAATGACTATAATATACCATTAACCAATATCCAAGCATCACCACGGGCCAACAGGCTTACATTAAGATGGTGATAGTAATTGTATGGATCTGAATCAATAAGGAAGTTTAATAAATTAATCCAATTTCATAGTTAGGCTTGTATAAAGTATGCTGCGTTGAATATAAAGTATCATTGAATGATACAAGTCTAACACAAATCAGAAATATAATTTCTTTGTTTTAAAACTGCCAGGCAACTATAAAATAGGAATTTGATTTTTGAAGCCAAACCCACCTATTATATATCACAATGAGTAAATGGATACAAAAAAAACCGATCCTATCGATTTTTGACAAAACATAAATGCCAAACGTTAAAAAACTAGATAAATAATGTAGACCAGGTGCTGAATGTTACGGTATGAGAACACCCTACAGTGTTTAGTAACTAAATATTGTAATATTTATTGGTTATAGTTGTAGTTAAATTAATATCATTGACTTTGTATCACTTAATAGATATCCGACCCCTATTCGGTACCTATATAAAGTATACCGTTAATATACGATCAAAGATAATATAAGTAGACAAATTCGAGTTTTTGAACCATATTGGTAGGTCACACACCCTGTGTAAATTGCTATATTTCTAGCTAATTTAGATCTATCGAGTGATTCGTTAAGTCAATGATGTATACATAATACACAAATACCTGCACATATGTGGTCAAGGCATGTGATACCTTATAAAGCCTTGTATAAAACTCACATAACAAAGTTACGCCTACATAATATATTATAAGCAGTGAATATACCGGTGATATCGAAGCAATAATTTTGAATCTACGTGAAACACAAGGCCTTGTCGAAACAGGTGCGGACGGATATTCAAGCTGGACTGGAAATGGGATTAGGAAAGCTGAAAATAATTGGATTTACAACGAAATACGGTACACGCCATGCATTTGAAAAGAAACGAAAAATCAGCTCATTGCTATTAACTGCTTGACAGCTTAGCGGCGTGTGTGGAAGAGCATGTCCACGATGGACGGGTCGGCCAGCGTGGATATGTCGCCTACGTTCTTGTCGCCGACTGCGATCTTGCGCAGCACGCGGCGCATGATCTTGCCGGAGCGGGTCTTGGGCAGCCCGGGCGCGTGCTGGATCACATCAGGGCAAGCAAAAGCACCAATCCTGGCCCGAACGCGTTTCTTCAAAGCGTCGATTAAAGCAGCATCGAATTTGGCACCTTCGTTTAAAATTACAAAGCAGTAAAGGGATTCTCCCTTAACCGGGTGTGGCTTGGACACCACAGCAGCTTCGGCCACATTCATATCTTCAGTGAGTACGCCCTCGACCTCAGCGGTGGACATCAAGTGCCCGGACACGTTCAGCATGTCGTCGATGCGACCAGTCACCCACAAGAACCCATCCTCGTCTCTCTTGGCCCCTGAAAATAAAACGAGATAGTACGTGTTGAAACTCGTAGGCTGGTGGTGACAAATCATTGTACTTTTCATAGGCAGAACACAAAACATGACTATATAGGGCTGGTTTCATTTTAATATTTACGTACTTATTGACAGGTACAGCTGACAATAAAAAGTAAGAACTGCCTTCCAGTAACTCTGAAACTCAGTAAGTCTATGCTTCAAACCAAGCAAAATGTTTTACAATTTTACATTATATACATTCGCATGGAATCAACCGGCTATGTCATTGAACCGGATGCGCAGTAAATACTAATAAAAAATATCAAGTCATACCATCGCCGGTGCAGTAGTATCCAGGGAACTTCCTGAAATACACGTCTTCATAGCGGTTGTGGTCCTGGTACAGGCTGGTCATGATGCCAGGCCATGGGCGGGAGAACACCAAGTAACCTTCCCCGGGCCCTTCAACCACTTTGCCATCTTCATCAATAATGACCGGTTCAACGCCAAAGAATGGGAAACCCTGTGAAATTATTGGGAGGGTAGAACTGGGGCAATAGTAACACAAGGCAATGGTTACATCGGAAATAAGCCTGTATCAGTGATTAAGTCTACATGCCTGGAGCGAGCAACTATTACTTTAACGTTAGATTGCTAATAAACTTGTACATGTTAGTAACCAATGTAAGGGAAGGTTTAGTTAATTAGTTTGATGTGTTATTTGAAAGTGAATTTGATTTTTGACTTGTGCGCACGATACACACATCGAGCGCATAAGTCAAAAATCAAATGCTGCTATTCTGAATAAAAACAAACTCCAAAAACACATAGAGCATAAAACTGAGACATGCATTTAGTGCCAAATTTAGTTTACTTGTAGAATCTGAGCTACATCAATTTGAAAATGTTACTATTGCCCCTGCTCTACGATGGTGAAATTCAACCGTTCAGAATACACATAACTCGTACAAGAGAAGTATGTCCTGACCTTTAGCTTATTTATACTAGACCTAACTTACGGCAGCTCCAGGTTTCATCGGAGTCGCAGCCGGGAGGCTGGTTAGCACGTGGCCTCCGGTTTCTGTCTGCCAGAAGGTGTCCACAATGGAGCAGCGACCCTGGCCGACGACGTTGTAGTACCACAACCAAGCTTCAGGGTTAATAGGCTCGCCCACGCTGCCCAGCACGCGGAGGGAATCCAGGTTATGTCTACAAAACACGTAGGTAAAATTATTTTTCGTAAATTAACTAAATTATGGCTAACTGAAATAAACCACATCTATGTGGTTTAATTTAATCGTCGACAATGGACGAAATTTTAGATAGGTAGAAAAACGAGTGCCAATTCTCTCAAAACTAGTATAGATGGATAAAGTGCATGAAACTGCAACTGTTACAAGTTTCCGTTGTGTCGATCGATATCTGCGCCGTGTTTCATTATATATACCATAAGTTAGACTGTTCTGACCGTAAGATAGAAGTAAACTCTGTTCGTGCATCGATCGGATAAGTGGTGGGTGAACGCAAATAGACTTTCATTCGTCAATAAATAATGACATGGCTACTGCAGCTTATTTCAATTGGGTTAAGTAAACGTCTACACGGCGCCTTCGTGCTTTCAAATTACTTTTGAGCGAGTATGCTTCGATGAATAATGAATTGATACTATACCGATCAATTTCCTTTCCATGACAATTTATGACTGAAAGCCAGTATAGCAACCCTTGTACATAAAAGGCTTTCGTCATTCGAACGCAGTTTAGCTTTACAATTAGACCTTTATCACTATAATTACTGGAGCATCGAGTCCTAAGCATAAACATTGTGATCAAAACTTGCATGCGTACAATGATAGGGGAACACATTTCCGTGTTCATATCATCACCATATCTAGCAAAAATAGTATTTCTGTTTCTAAAGTTGAACAGCATAACAAAGAACATTCGTTTGCGAGGAAATTAAACCAGTTCACGAGATCATATCTTGCAGATGGCAATCATCTGACGATGTGACCTTTTCGCAACATTTTAAAGAGATGCTTTATTATGTGCAATCTTTGCACAAAGTAATACAAGATATGAAACCTTTACAAATAGTTCAAATCAGTAACTCCGATCATACGCCGACCTCTGCTAACAATACATGTGACCCTAAGTAGGTAAACGAATCAGGATGTGACAGTGCCAATAAATGAATCAGGATGTGACAGTGCCAATAATTTCATGACACGCGTAGGTACTTGTAACGTGCGTGTGCGCTAAGCCTGGAACAGGATCAAGAGCAAATATTTACATTACGGTTTTAAATGAGACAATAAAATATAGTCAAAACCGGCAAAGTGCGCACCTAGGGTTCCGTACCACGGTAGAAGTAGTTTATTTTTATTTTCGACCGTTTGTATTAAATTTTCTGTTAAGAAAGAGTGTATGCTGATTACTAAAATAACTGTTGCAGTTAATGTTATAATTTCATATTTTACTTGCCGTGTAAGTCCACTAGCATGATTTATAACTATTCAAGTGGATAGCATTAGCAGTTCCGGAAATAGGCAACTGTGACGGACAAAGAGACGAGGTCGTACCACAAGGGTTTATTTTTATCATGTTGGTACGATACAAAGAAAGTCACGTTTTGAATTAGCACAAGTGCCCCCAGCCACACGACTCTAAACATGAATAAGGAAGTCGGATGCTAATACCACGCACGTGTACCGGTGTTCACGTGAATCGGAAGTATAATAAACGTGATTCTTAATAACAGAAGGAAAAATACCCTAATTAGAGTTTAGAGATTTCATAAGTTATTTAAAAACAAAAATGTGCTGATTTGATTTCACGACGACACGGCGACGATTTCTTGTTTCCAACACTGTTTACCACTGTTTGTCACTGGCGTACGCCAATTTTACCTGTGAAATGGAGACAAAACAATGAACACTGGACTTATATGACGACTTCATTATTTTCACTCACCTCTTGACCAAATCGTCTCCAAACTTGGTGAGGGCCCGGATGGCAGTAGGAGCGGTGTAGAACTGAGTCACCTCGTACTTAGCACATACATACCAAAAGCGATCGTGGTTAGGGAAGAACGGAGTCCCCTCAAACTGAAAAAGAACGGTATAATGTGAATCGTTTTTGCATAAGTAAGTAAGGGGTCTGATGTACCTACTGAACAAATAAATCATAATACGACTACGCGAATGACACTTATATCATTAGCATTTTCTAAACTGCATAGTTAGCAGGAACCGATCCTGTGAATGTTTTAAAATAGGACGAGGTGAGTGAATCAATCTATACTTAGGTGTTTAATTTTAAATCAAGTTTATTACTTCCTAGTTACATTGTTTCTCCACTAATTACGAGTTGGTATTGTCCCCGTCAACTTCGTTGCAAGGTCACAATGCTGTCTTTTTGTAGTCAATGTCAAGTTCTAAGGTGCAAATAAATTAATAATCCGAATTTAGTTTTCGTAGACCTTTTCGGGTTTACGTTCGAGCTTAGCAAAACAATGATTTAAACCAACTTCTTATTGTTCAAGATATTTGCTGGCATTTTCAAAGGATGCAGGTTTAATTTAAATTAATGCATTTAAACACGATTATGTTCGCTTTAGTGTTTAACATTGAAAGTTAAACATAGGTACTTATGTAAGTGCCTAATTGTATTTGATTCCAAAGTAGTATGTTAACTGAATAATGTTTACACGAATCTAGACAACACGTGTACTGTATGATCTCACAAACATGAACGATGTGGAGGTCAATCACAATACGTAAGAGAAACATCGAACCCGATTAGATGATGGAGTATAACCAGCAAAGGTGAACCCAAAGTCAGAAAACATTATTTAGATTTGAGGTTTGTGATACTAATTTAATTAAATTATCAATTATATTATCGTAAACAAATACTTTGATGCGGTAAATCACCTACATAATGTTTTGCTATACACAAATAGCAAAACATGTTACGATAAGGTGGGTAACATTGAATTGATCATGTTCATTAAAAAGTGATCATTATCTTAATCTATCTACTAAACGATCTGAGTTTACTAGCCCCGTTTGGAACATTTTTATTTTTTTACTGTAGTAGTTTTGTTAACGCGTAATATACTAAGTTTTTGAAAATATCTAGAGGTCAAGACAATGTCGATGGTCAGGTCCAGAGTGAAGTAATCACGGAAAGAATCATGACTGTCTCTGCGTCCTTATCAGCGACCGAGCAGTTGCTATCGTATCTTATAAAATGTTAAAAGGCACGGGTTGCGAAGTTTCTGAGCGATCGACTACTGCGCCGCGTATCGTGGGTTCGATTCCCGCACGGAACAAATATTTGTATGACCTATAATTATGTGGTTGTTCCGGGTCTGGCTGTTCCTGTATGTAACTTTAAATGTTTGTAAACGCACCCACGATACAGGAGACAATCATACAGAGAGGTAACATCATGGAAAAATAAATATTGGTAATATGGAAAATTCTCGTCAAGATCTGCTAATTTGGGATTAAAGACATTTTTAGTAGTAACTCACCAGGACTGAAGTAGCGCCATTAGCCATAGGGCCATATACCACGTAAGTGTGACCGGTGATCCAGCCTACGTCTGCCGTGCACCAATAGGTGTCCTTATCGCGATGGTCGAACACGTAACGGAAGGTGGAAGCTGCGTACAGCATGTAGCCAGCCGTGGTGTGCACCACTCCTTTAGGCTTGCCAGTAGAACCACTGATGCAAAAGTAATAATCATCATTAATCTGAACTACAGCAGAGTCCACAGCAAAACTTCTTTGAATGTCTATATTTACCTGGTGTACAGCAAAAACAGAGGATCTTCAGGGTTCAACCACTCTGGTGGGCACAGGGCCGACTGACCATCAATCAGGTCATGCCACCAAATATCCACATCCTCATTCCACTTGTACTAGAAAGAAACAGAACGGGAGTTAAGCCACACTAATAGCCGTCGTCTACTGGCGGCACGGCACGTCAAGGGATTAAAGTAAGCGCAAATAATTTGAGAATTTATTTTATAATGTTTAGCGTACACATTTATGTATGCCACGGCATGCCAGAAATGCCGAAGAATGTCGAAGCAGGCTGTGACTTATCAATAAATTGTGAGCGTTAACAATGCTAAATTAGATTTGAACTCAACTGTATTACATAAAAGCCGTGTCGTGCTGTGATGCCAGTGGGCGCCGGGTCGAAGTACCTCACAAATCCCTACACTACTGCATACATACACAGTAGTGTAACTATACTTACGAGGGCTCTTACGTCATCGGGAAATTTTCCGCAAGGGGTGACTCTATCCAGGTGCGGAACCACGATGCACATGTCGACATAATGGTTGTACTGGACCCTGGCCTTCTCTATAGCGTCGTCACATGTGGTCTTCAGAATGAGCAGCTTCTCTCCACGCCAGGCGCCGTCGGCGGTCACTAACGCCTTGGCTTTACAGTCAGCCATGCGCTCCGCCAGGGAGTCAGCAGAAAAACCAGCAAACTAAAAATTATGGCACAAGCTCTTGACATCCATCAGACGAAAATATATCTTATTATGAAGTCATTAATAGCTAGATGATGAATGACTATGTGTTTTATGGCAATACTTGAATAATAAGTAATACCAATCAAATCATGCAGCGACATTATCAATAGTGGTGGGTCCATAACCATATTGTATAATACTTACTACTACGGAATGCACAGCCCCGACCCTAGCACAGGCCAACATACAAACAACCGTCTCCAAGATCATAGGCATATAGATGGACACTCTGTCGCCCTTGCCGATGCCGCGCTCGCGCAGCCCATTAGCGAATTGGCACACCAAGTCCAACAGCTTCATGTAAGTTATCCGGCTGTAATCTTCCGGGTGGTTGCCCTCCCTGCAAAGAAAAATATATTAAATGGTGGCTTCGTTGACTTGAAGGCCGACCTTGTAAAGACATTGCTGGAGCAAATTTCGATAGTAGCAGTTCAATCTCCTAGCTAGACAGTATGTTTACGCGTAGGCAGTCAGCGATTAATAACCTGGAATTGATTAATCATAGCATTACTTAAGAAAGTCTGTAAAGTAACGTTTGTGACTTTGTTACAGGCGTGAAATTTGGACAATGTATTGTAAAAACTAATTGGACACGCTCTGTTTCTAATGAAGTAACAAATCATGATTTGTAAGAGGACATACATACACCAATGTTATGTAATACCAACAATTCTACATGATAGAGTCCGTACCTACTATTAAAATAAACCGTAGGTACTATTTTCGCCCATATGGTAATCCGACGCACAAGGATTAGTATTTCATAGTGCACTCTATCGTGTACTCAATTAAAATAAGGGGAGCCAACCCTTCAATCTCAATTTTGCAAATGGGTTTTATTTGATGTATGGCAAAATTTAATAATCCACCCCGGGCACTTCCGTCGGCCCGGGGTAGGTATACTCGTTCTCTTTGTTGCAGCTGCATACCCGCCCTCCGCCCCCCTCCCCATGCATAGGGTGGGGGTGGTAGAGGAGTGTGGCTATATCAAAAGGACATAAAATCGATACGTCGGGGTGGCGAATCTCCTGTTTCCATGCCGCCTGGTTGTCACTGCGGTACGGTTTCCTATGCCGTTAAATATTTCTCTATCATCGCACCGCGTGTCTATTTATCTGAATGACATGCAATCATTTGAACCGAATCATCGGTGTGCGCGACTTTATCTCGATAATATCTTGTATCCCTTATATCTTTAGGAAAGTGTCGAACTGATGACGCAAGAACGCCAAGAACACAGGTAATCGTATTAGGTGTTTCAAGAGATGCGAGAACGAAACTTACGATTTAATCGATACTATTTCGCGTTCGTGTAATGTATTTCGTTAATAGCATTTGGTTTGAAAAGGAAACTAAGTATGGATAAGGTTAACAATACTAGTTTGCCTAGCTTGGTCAAGTTTAATACAAGTATCACCTTGTGGAGTACGTGAATGGAAAGTATTCAATAACAACTTGGTCCAGATAGAATCCGAATGACAGTTATCGTTACCACTACTACTTATGTCACAAATTGCAAGAGTCATATTTTAGGCACATGGATAAGCGTTACATAACGCTGTAAACGTAAGACTTTCTCGGTGGCACATTCCGTTTGTGCTGTTCTTTACTGAGCTTGTCAATGGCGTGGTCAATGGCTCTTGAGCTGTTTTTTTGTCAAGGTAGTAGATAACCGGAGCTCCTTGCCACGTTTTTATTTACATTTTCATGTTCATTCATAAGATGTATTTCGACTTGTCCAATTTAATAATATTATAATACCAGCCTATTAATGTCCCAATGCAGGGCAAAGGCCTCTTCTCATACAGAGAAGGCTCGAACATTAAT
This sequence comes from Phlogophora meticulosa, assembly GCA_905147745.2. NCBI lineage: Eukaryota > Metazoa > Arthropoda > Insecta > Lepidoptera > Noctuidae > Phlogophora > Phlogophora meticulosa. The sequence continues at coordinate 1,635,238 of LR990517.1, read as the reverse complement.
CACCACGCTTGCTCAAGACGGGTTGGCGATTTCAGACTTATATTAATTATAAGTCCAGGTTTCCTCACGATGTTTTCCTTCACCGATCCTAGTGATGTCCAAGATAAACTTAGAAAGTACATAATATATGAATTGAAAAAGTCACATTGGTACTTGCCCAGGTTTGAACCCATAATCTCATGCACTAGAGGCGAGGCCTAAACCATTGGGCCATCATGACATGCAAAATTTATTTTTATAAATTGTTAAGTCGGTGTAGGTACCTTTTTATGTATGATAATTCTATATTTTATTTACAACCATTACAAGGTTTCAATAGAAGAGTGGAGAACCTCCGTTTGACCATTAAGCCGCTTCAATAACTTGGCGCAGTTGAAAACCATTTAAAACAACATTAGCCATAGAGAGCGACGCTTATCAGGGTATATTTATCTTAATACACTACCCAATGATATAAGATGAATTATAAATACAATAAATTGTTGGTTAGATTCCTTTATTTAAAAAAAAGACTGAAGATCAACGCCATTTGTAAAAATGAAAAATCATGTTATTTTTGGATTAAAATATCTATTCTCTCATCTTGTACCTGGCTTAGTAACGTATTATTATAAGGTAGAGTAGATATCCTAGTGTCTGGTCTCATAAATGTGTAAGTTTGTGAGGATGTTTAAAGATATATGTTACTCTTTGACACAAATAACGTCTGAATGGATGTTGAAGACAAATTAGAGTATAATGATACATCGTGCAGACGAATTGGTGAGTTGCTGTTAGTTATTATTTAAGTATGAAGATTATTCACTGTGTATTCAGTATCACATACAAACGTGTAGGGTGTATTTTTCCGAGGCTACGTTAATTGAGAGGTAAATTATAATTCTCCTATCATTTGGTCTGCTTGAAGAGGCTTCTTTAAAATAAGTAGAGTCTACGCACTTTACTGTCCTATTTTATTCTTCCAATGATTGATATAATAAACAAGTGTAATATTTGCATTGATGAGTACGTAGGTACAGTCAACGAAAAGTGAGATCGAGCAACTTAAGTTCTATATTTGCTTGTACAGGTGTTAAAACCTACGCGTTCCCAACATAACTAATGAGATCGACGACGGCACGGTTGGCGCAGTGGCCGAGCGATTGACTGTTACGCGGCGTGTCGTTGGTTCAATTCCCGCACGGAACCGATATTTGTATGGCCTACAGGTAGGTTTTGTGGGTCTGGCTGTTAGTGTATGTGACTTTGAACGTTTTTAAACGCACGCAAAAATTAAATATGTTTTGAAGTTTTTTTTTATGAGAATGGAGGTACCTACACGGTCTTCAAAATAAAAAGTTGAAATGACAAATTAATAAATTGAAATAGTTATTATTTAGGTATTGATAGAAAATCATCACAGATGACATCTTGAAAACAAATCAGACCTACAGACAATACATAAGCAAAGGTTTTACGGCAAAATTATTTCAGTGACAATGACCTTAGTTTCAATAGGCATAAATATTAATGTTCCTGTATTCGGAGAGCATAATATGTTACAGCGATGAGAGAGTCGATTGTGTATGGAAATTGCCCGACCTACATTCACTGTACATGTTGATACTTATCGTGTTTATGTATTTATTTTTGCAAATATTACATTTAATATAGGGAAGTAAAGTAACGTAAACTTTCTAGGCTTTTTACCCGGATATTGGTACGAAATAAATTCATAAGTCAGTATAAGAAATAAGTTCCGCTGACTTAGCAGGGGACCTTGATAATGACCTTACGAAGTAACAAGCGGTACCATTATCGTTACTTATTTGTTTGGCAATGAATAAGTGCAAGCAAACCGTTCACTACGCGGCGCGTTACAGTCATAGACTAAAGTAAATTACGAAGTAACGTTAACGCATAAGTATGTTGTTAATTAGGTAGTCTGCGCCCGGTCTTTGTTTGAGGTGGAGGGAGGATAGGGAGGTACTAGCCTACCTAGGTATCGGTGGGGTTCCATGGACAATAATTGGATGAAGTTGAAATTAAATATATAAGATTCTATATTGAATTGGATAGAAAAAAAAACAAGAAATGGTCAAAACAACTGTGCAGTTGTTTCTTGCCTCTGGATGATATGTTGAATAAAGAACTAGGAAGTCTACAAGCCTTGGGGTGGCCGATAGTTCGAAACAACGACTCAAATATGTTTCGTAGAATATTATGTCAGTTTGTTGGCTCTATGACCTAGATTATTTGTATACTTCCGTTCTGTGCTTAACTCAGTCCTCAACTACTGGTAGTTATCTCGATGGTTTGAAGCGACAATCTACTACGTTGTGCTCTCGTTAAAACTCTTAGGTACAATAGACAAGGTAAGCAATAGATGTTGCGGATCTTTTGCAAATAACTATTAGCAATATATTAATCATGTCAGCAGTTTTTGATTACTTGTAATGCCGTAATTAATAATGCCTAGGTACCTACAGTTTTTAACAAGAAAAAATGGTAATTCATTTGAATATCTAATAATACAGCTCAAATATTGTTTTTATAAAACTTAATTATGTTCCTTATTCCAGTATTTTTCTTTTAAATTATATATTTGGTAGGACGAAACTAAGATAACACTATTTTAATGTTCCTATGTAACTCTAAACTATCATTCTTACGAATACGTAGGTACCTACTTAATCAAAACCTACCCGAGTCATACATTCACATCTTTTACTTTTTTCTATTTGCTATTATCAGAGCGACATGGAATGTTAATAGTGACATTATCTAAGAATCTAATGCAAATACTTGACGTCTTGTTTACAATAGGAAATGTGGCATCTAGAGTTTATCAAACGCGTTGATTATTAGCACATCAATAAGGTCATTTGAGTGAAATACAGTTCATCTGTAATCGCTTATGGTAGGAATTCCATTAGCTTCGCAGAGGCTTCAAAACTTAATTTCCCAAATATCATTGTGATAAAATCCGATAAAGAGGTTGATGGCCTTGCATCACAACTCTAGATATATCCGCAGTAACGTTTTATGATTGTCACGTAAGAATCGACCTGCGTTAATCTAGTAGGTACTTACGTTTTAGACGGAAGCCTGCTTCTAGCTTAATCAACTTGTGTATGACGACCCAGTGTTACCCAAAGGCTGAACGGCTATGGAAAATAAATTGGTGAATATGGAGCAGACTGACGATAGGAAATTTAGCGGAAATGAAGTATCGAAGGGCCACGTGGTCCGAAAATTTGGCAACAGTCGGCCTGGAAATGTGACCCGAAGAAATTAAATTAATAAGTAGACGTCGCCGTAGATATTCAAGAACCTATAGACAGTGGAAAGATAGCATCCGAAAACTGGTGTAAAACACCTGTACCCGAATACAAAGAACCCAATATAAATTGAATTGGAAGCAAGTCGTTGGTGATGGAGGATGAAGAGAAGACGAGACAATCAAGGCGCTGATAATATACGAAGTAATTTTGACTATTGATCGCAATTGGCTGCTTTGAAATGTATTCGTATGCAAAAGCTTGCGTTAGCGTCTTCAAGTATGAGCTAACATGCTGAAGCAAGAAGATACCTTGTATGCATTTTAACTAATCTTGATGAGGAAAGGTGAAGAAGTGTGTACCCATGTGTCTTCCTACAAAATGTCTTTGTAATAGAATAAGTCTAAAAAGCAATTGGTACTCAGATAACCATTAGATATTGTTTGATTATTATCATCTACTAATTGTAGTATCTTAAGTATACCTAGACGATAAACTCCGTCTCAACACCCCCGTGAAAATTCTATTCAAATTATAAGCGCATGGTTAGGTATATGCTACTGCGGCTGTCTGGCCCAGGGAGGCTGTATTGATTTACTGCAGACGGTCTAGGCACCTGAGGGGTGATGTTAGGGGGGGGGACAGGTGGAAATAGCCACGACGGGCGTGGCGTGAAGGGGGGTATTAAACGCATCCAGCCCGACGAATGTAGGTACATATACAATATGGCATTGCGCGCGCCGCGAACTCGGGAAATCAATCGGCGGAAATGCAGGAGCTCCATGTCGCTCGGCCGGGAGAGGTCAAAGTTCAACAAGGAGCATTATACCTACCTACTTAGATGTTAACATTATTATGTAGGAGCTGCTAGCACTAGGATCCCCTTTCATCTAAGAATGGTTGACGAGAGATTGACCTAGGCTATTTCTTTTAAATGATGTTTTGACCATCACCAGTAAGAAGTTTCTTTGTATAACAGCGGATCGAGATAAGAACTACCTACATCTGATGGAATTAGAATCCTTGATATTGCGATCGGTTTGGCCATTAGAGTTTAAAAATGAGTATGATTGTTACAAAGCGGCTCCATGGTGAGAAAAGCCGAGAGTTTGCAAGTTCGAACTTAAAACGTTCATCTATAATACCTAGTTATCTTTTGACGTAAAACTATTTCATTACTTAGCTCCTCAACCAAAAACAATGTTCAAATGCTTGGTTTACTTACTCAGGAATATTGGTAATGAGCCTAATGAGGAATACACGTGGCCAATCTATCTTTTGATAAAAAAAATGGAGATCTCTACGACTTTTTTTACGTTTTCTCTACCGCTTCTATTCCTTTACCTACTTTTATTTATTTCTATTTATCTATCTAAAAGGTAAATGCAATAATATGATAAACCTATACATATGTATTTATGTTATACATACATTCTTAAGTATGTAACCAAAACTATGTGACTACGTACTTAATACATGCTAATATGTATTAATTACGTCCATTTGATTGTAATTAGCTTCTGAACTATTATAGTGTATCCTCTAACTAAACCGCTACACTTAATTTGCAACCTGAAAGTCATTGACAGATATTGTTGAAATATTTACTTACCTAGGTATTTATTTGATAAAAATATTGAAATTTACCCAACAGGGTCCTAGCTACCTATACCCAAAGTCAGGATATGATTGAGTTTTAATATTTCTATCTCGTATATAACAAAGTCGGATTAGTTACACCATGTATAGGTATCTCAAGAACGGATGGACTGATTCTATTGTGTTGTCTCCGTCCTGAATAGCAGAATAAATATTTAAAATATCGAGAAAATTCACGATAGTTTTGATTGATTTATTGATTCGGTGGCGGTACGAAGTTCGCCGGCTCCGCTAGTATTATGTACTGATGGAAAAGTAATCGATGGACGATGTTAGTTTTTCGCTGTGCACTCAGAGTGAAGCATCGTTAGTCCATTACATAACACAAAGGTTGATTTTCAGTATTAATAAGCTGATCCCATTGTTGTATGCTGTACCCCGTCTGGCCTGTGGAGAAAATCAATAAGTACGCGCGCAGTCTCAGTGCATCGCCGCTCAGCTGTCCATTGATTTTGGAAGTTCTGCTGAAATTTACTCACCAGTAGAATGCAATCCTGTCTCCGAAGCCGTTCCTCACATGTCTGTCCAGCACGTTGAAGCAGATGTTGGTCCTGGAGCCCTCCAGCCAATTCACGAATATCCTTCCCTTGTTTACATTGAAATTGTAAGACAAAATGTGTCCGCGCTGGTATGGTGTTTGCCAATAGAATTCATTCGCTAATTCCGACCAAAATGACTCGGGATCTTCGATCGACTCCTTGTGCATCATTTCATATTGCTCGAAGGAAGGCAGAAGAGATTTTTCGACGACATGGTCGGTCGGTTCAAATACGCGGATCGACATCGCGGTGGTTCGGTCGCGCTGAGATTAAAGTGTCGCGTAATACAAGCGGGCGCGCACACGGGCTCGCGGTGTCGTAGCCGAGTGGCGACTGATGTGCGGGTCGCCGGTCGATCCGACGAATGCTGCTGCCCGACGCTTGGCAGGCGACTCTCAGCCAATAATCGGGCTAAGATGACGCACGCATGCAACGCGCGTGCGCGGTCAATGCGCGCCTAGCTCAAATATGGAAAACAGACGCCAAAGCCGCCCTTACGATTTTCTTTACATTTTTAGACACGTAGCAAACATATTTTTGGTAATCAATTATACCAGTAATTAGAGGAATAGCTGTTGGTTTATTTATTAATAAACATCCATATCCACTATACCTAAGTAATAGATTTTGCTCCTATCTAATGTGCTCAACATTTTTAAACTTGACTATTACGCACCTTTCGTGCGCAGCCCCTATAAGCCGGGCGCAGGTCACGACTGAAGTACATCGAAAATGAAAAAGGAATGCTTTTATTTTTAGATTTTTTTTCTTGTTATATCATTGCAAATTGCAGCTTTGGCACACTTAAGGTTATTTATTACTCATACCCAAAAAAAGTTAATTTATACTTAAGTGTAAAATAACTTTTGGGGAACTTTTTTATGGGGTAATTTTAAGTAGACCTGCTGTCCCACTGCTGGGCATAGGCCTTTCAGGAACACTTGCGGCGCCAACTCGATCGAGCCCTCGCGGTACGTGTCCAGGTTGTCAGGTCGCCTCTTTCTGCTCCTCGACGGCGACGGTGCCGTCCATCTTCCGCCGATTATGTAGAGTCCTTTGTCATTGTTGTTATTTTGTCGTGACCAGCAATATCTCATTTTATTGCGTTCTAAAAGTAATAGGGATTTTGGGCAGTTTGCCCGTATTGCAGGGCAGCGTGGCAGTAGCCTAGTATTCCCTGCCTATCTATCTCTATCCAGGTACAACAGGCCAACAATACTAAGCGTGGGGCTTAGTGTGGTTGATTTGCTACCTAGGTTAAAGATCTTCATCGTAAGACGTAAGTGCCACCTTGAAGCTAGACGTAGGTACTTAGCTCTTGGAAAATGGTTTGGAGTTCCAGCGCTATATCGTCGGCAAATCATGTTTCAATGTTTTTCAAGCTCTTCTTGCCAACACAATGCTCTTGAACTTTCATAAGGCTGCCCAACATAAATATTTCCTCAAGTGTTTTTAAACAATTTTCAAGAGAGCGGGACACCCTCTTTAAAACCATTTTGAAATCTATATGAGGGGGGTCCAGTATTGTAATTAGTTTTATGTTTGCGAGGTGTTGTGAATGTTTTTGGAAATTGAAATAAATATGAATAAAAGCTGTTTATTTTAAATAAATTGGGTCGTAATGCAGATCTTCAACAAGACACTGCAACGACTGGCCGGGTTCGTAACAGAATACATTCTACTTTTTAATGTTTTCTTGAATTTATATAAAATCTCAATCGGGGATCTTCAAACACTTTCTCTTCGAAATAAAACATCAGAAGTAACAGATGATGATTCTTTATTAACAAAAACTTATTGTTTAAGTACCTAAATTCTAGTTCGCGAATCTAAAGCGTACGTGATGACCAGTCTTTCTTGTGTAAGCTACCGTGAAATACATACATTCATAATTACGTAAATCAATCTCTAATGTAACCAAGTTTGTCATTAGCACGACTTGATACTTGTATTTTGCGTTCTCACATTTTGTACGTAAACAAACTGTGCTATCCTTGCGTACAAGAAACAAAATATTGCAATATTATTATTAACACACTTGCTCGAAAAGCAAGAGGTACTTTGCATCGCTAGTAGGGTTACAGTTCAGTGTTACACGCTAGCGCCTTATTTTGCATGCCCGTACTAGAGCAGGCTATAAACCTTTTTATGCCTAATAATTTTGTAAACATATAAACTGTTCACATAAATAAAATATCATAAATAAACATACTTCTTAAAAACATTTGTGTTTTTCAACAGATAAAATATTAGTAACAGTGAATTAACTAAAAATTAAATTATTAAATTCAATAGATAAAAATGCTCAGTTAATATTAGGCTGTTTGCCTTCGAATATTTGCCACTCGTTCTAAATGCGAAGGCACGGCGCGCGAAAGAATATACGAGAGCCATTTTTCACAAATATTTGGTACAAAATATTGTATTTAATAAGAAATTTGATTTGTTGTTTGACACGCGTGAGCGTTTGCCATTGCACTCTCAGATTAATTACTGCTTTTTCGTCTTGAGAACAATGACAAACTTTGCACACTCGTATCAAAATGTACTTACCTACTATTTTTTTTAATTTAATATCTACTATAAACATATTTCATCTGGTCCTTAGTAAAATCACTATATGATCAAAATATATCCGAAGCGCGACTGTTGCAACTTATAAAGCTGCAGGCAGTCGCAATAAGCATAGTGCGCTACATAGTGTTCATTGAAATATTTACGTAGGCCACCTGCCCACGATCTCTTTTAACTTCATACAATAAATAGACAATAATAACATTAAGTAACATTACTAATATACAAATTATTAAGGGACGAACAATATATACCCGAGCTATGCGCTGTACAAAATATCATCATGTTTAAAACTATTCACTTAACATACAATACATAATATTACAAATACTCTCATACAAGTTTCATCACCTCCATAATTGCATTAATATCCACAACAGGTAAAACGTATTTATTACATAGATTTGCTAGATTAGTCCCAGTGCAGTCTGCAGTGAGGTACATTTTGGTAACTTAAAATATTGGGCACTAAGTTACTACATCTTTAAATAAATTAACCTTGAATTGGATAACAACATTAGGTAAACCTATAATAATTATAATTCCAACCGCGCACGATAATATTGTGGTGTCCGTGCACACTATGTGATACATTAACGAGATCTTTGTAATATCGGAGAAATTATAAAAAAGCGCGTGCTTTTATTAACAACAGTTCAATAAATAAGTTAAGTATTGCTAAGTATATCCAAAAATATTAAGTTCATCTATTGTTCTATAAAGAACGATGAGCTAGTGGATTATTCGTCTATTATTTCGCCATTGATATAAATAATTGGTATAACTTCATATCGTGATCATTAAGTTATTATGGACACTTTTTGCCATTCTAACGGCAATGTGCTACTTAATACATATTGTGTTACGTCAAGGTGATTTCAATAAATCTTCTACTGTATATAAAGATATTGTGATTATGAGTTAGCCACCTATTTGACCAAATTATAAAAACCTCATATAAGCATTTCCCTTGTAAAGTCACGGAACTTGAATGATAAGCGACTGGCTAACAACATATTTGTCCATACATTCAAGTCACAACTGCCATTCTTGGTCAGTTGTATAAAATGGCTTGAAAACGGGAAATTGACGAAGTTTGTCCATCTGCTCTGCAATCAAATACCTTGATCGTATATTGTAACTATACCCTAGTACCGTTGCAAAAGTTCGATCACACTCTATTTGGCCCCACGTTTACATATTTAACAATCGATATCGTCTGTGCTTTACATCACATTTGAGCATGTGTTAGGTGGCTAAGGACATGAGTCTCCGGCGGCGCAGCTTGCGGCCGCAGCGCTTCCACGCGGCACTGAGGCAGTAGACTATCGCTATGATGGCCAGCAGCGTCATGGCGCGGCTAGTCACACTCGGGCTCTGGTGCTCCACCCCACCATGCGCGCGTGAGGGCGCTGCCCCAGCGCCACGCCAGGTCCGCGGCGCGGGCTCTGTACCCTCTATTTCCGGGGCACCTGGAACATCAATTTCATTTAGCTCTCGTCTCATCTGCATATGTAGCTCAAGCATGATGTCGGCTAACCGCAACATTTCTGAATTTTGATTGCCAATCCCAAATTCCTTTTTATAATAAATTAATAAAAATACATACTATTATGTAAGGAACGTAGCAGGTGGCGTTCTGTAGTCTCTGCCTGCCTCGATGGGAAAAATGCGTGAATTTACTTATGTTTGTAGGTAAGTAATAAAATACTATATTGGTATAAAAACCTAATTGCATCTTATCAAATTAAGTTTAGCCGACGACATGCAAAATGTCAACTCTACAACTATTCCAAGTAGGTACAGGCGCTTGTGATGTGATGCTGACGCCACATCTAACATTGCATAGAAGTCGGAGACGAATTTTCGTTCAGTCATGTGCTATTAAAATTCAAACGAAAATGAGAACAAAAAATAAAATTCTAAAAGATAGAGAAAGGATAATAACGTATTTATTATAATTGCAGACGAAATCTCTACATCACACGTACACACACAAGGTAACATTCATTCCGCGGCCCTTTTTTAATTTTAGGTTCTTATTCATCTATTCAAATTATTTTGCGAACCGGTCGCGAGTACTTGGCACCCTTCGCAACTGACCTTGGGGCCCCTCGAAGGTCAATCTAAACCCTCGTGGTGTCCCCTCTCAACAGATCCGCTTACAATTAGCGGTACCCCTTTTGTTGTGCTTGTGAGTCCTTTCATTCGCTCTCTCAAATTACGAGACCACTGGGAATATATCTATTCAGTCCGCACCGGACTGACATCATCCTTTAATATCAAAGGATTTCTTTATATCTTTTAGCGATCGAAATTACACGTGCGTTACTTTGAATGACTGACCTAAAAAATACAAGTTTTGCAAAAAAAATACGAATAAACGCTATTATAATGTAAAATATGTATTCAATGTGGGGTTGCTTGTCTTGAGAATACGTTGGAATACTTAGGTTGTTTGCCTTGTCCTTGTAGCATAAGTAGTATCCATATTGTGTGTTCCCCTCACATCTTTAAGGTACTCTTTTGTGATGTAGTTGGGCCAGTATTATTTTAATATACCGGTTCCAAATTTCAAGTATATAGCATTAGTAGTTCCAGATATAAGCAGCTGTGTGTCCTTGTGGAGCGACCTCGTCGTCTATCTGTCACACGACAGGCAGACGACGAAGTCGCACCACAAGGGTTCCTTCTTTACCACTTAGGCATCTGTGCCAAACTTAGGTACAAATTGTAAAGTGTAGTTTTGCCCCTTTACTAGAGAAAAATAGTTTAAATACTATAGTGCATTACAGGACAAGATGGGCATTGAGGTATTTAATAAACCAATAAAAGGAAACTTAGGTAAAGCCTTACAGAACAATACCGAACGAAAAAAAAACCAACGAAATAATGTTCATACTAAGTACTCCACCCGAAAATTCGTAATCTTCGACCTCAAAACCTCCAGATACCGATTTACGGTTTGTGAATACACATAATTTCGTAATTTTGCCTCAGAGAAAGCAGATGAAACAACATTTTCACGATCATAAAGTTGTTTTTCTGATATTCCTTCATACTATTGCCAATCCTTTTGTCTGCTGATTTTGTATCCTATATGGAAGTACAATAACCGTCCGTGAATAGGGCACATAAGGAATTAAATAAAGTTCGGTTATGTAGGCCACCTTTTCTTTCATTAAAACACGTGTGCGGAATTGACGGACCAGGTGGGTATCGTAGACTTGTTCACATGAAACAAGCGTGAACACTATATCAAACATGGTTCTAAAGACTTATCGTAAATTTGTCCTTGTTACCTTATTACGCATGATGCTGTTAAATCGACAAACATAAAAATGTGAAAAAAAAAAATATCTTATGGGTACCTCCCTACATTATGTCCGTTCAGACATTTCTTACATGTTACAATTTATTTGTAAGTAAATTTAATATGAGTTGATATAATAGCAATAAATTTACTTCAAATTTCATGGTAATAACGTGCAGTGTCCTTATCAACAATGTAACTAATTTAATTGTTTGACTATTTCATTCACTTGTTATCTATACAGCTATACAAATAAAACAAAATAAAATGTCTGTTTGTAATGTTAACATAAAAATGCTAATCTTCGAAACCGCTGAACCGATTGCACGGAACTTTCGCTGGCAGATAGCTCATGTTATAAGGAGTAACTTAGGACTACTTTTATTGAAGAAAAAGTATTAGGGTTCCGTGCAAGATATGAAACCTCATGTTTTGGATTCCACGCGGACAAAGTTTTGGGCACAGCCAGTTTATTATATTTGAGGTTATTACTGTGTAACAATTTGTACAATATCAATCATAATTAATTAAGTATTCCGTATGAATTTTTCGTTTTCTATTCTTAGTATTTTATGTCTGGAATATTACCGCTATCCGGCTTAAGATACTGGATAGTAGTAGCTAAATATCCGTTTCACCTCTAAAAATACTTACCAGAACGAAAATAATCGTCAATTAACAAAAATATAAAAGAGTTTTATTTCATCATGCATAATAATTTTAAGAAAAATGACAATTAGGCTTACTATGATTTTATTACGATAGCGGTTCACCTTAAGCCCCGACGCGATAAACCACGAAATAACATTTTAATGTTGACCAAGTTTTACAGTTTGAGATATTGATTAGTCATGACCGTCGATCTCGTAATTGTTTTATCAACAAAGGTCATATTACCATATCATTAGTACCTCATCAAAGGTATATTTGTTTATCAGTGAAGTTTTTGAATTAATGTGATTACATGTCTACATACATTTTAATTAACATAACACTTCACTCGCGACTTCGTTCGCGTGGATTACGTAGTTTTTCTTTGGAATGTTAACATCGCTTCCACCCCCTTGAAAGCTTAGTTTTAGAAAATCTAATTAAATTACTCGTATTTCTGTATTTAACTACACTCATGGACTTATTTAGAGGAACGCTTCATCAATCAAAGAAAAATACTAATATATGTACAAAAAGTTCTTAATACAAACTGGCCACATGTACATTAATATTTAGTTTGAAAAAAGAATTACTTAAATAGTCTTTTGTTTCTAGCTTTCATTTATTTTTTTCGTTTATTTGTTATTTTCACTAGTCTAATGGAATAATATTGCTGACGTAGGCGTATTGATTTCCTAAAATCTGTCTTTTTTCAAGTTCTTTTTTACAAAAACGTATTGCAATGGTGGTCCTTACACATCAATGAATACCTGAAGGCACAATGCCGGATCTTAGCGTAGCTCAGGTTTCCATAGCTGTTACTTTAATTTTAAATGGTCGTAGTTATAAAGAAGTGGCTCAAACATTGCGAGTTTCCAAATCCGTCATCTTCCGAATTGTTAAACGTTACCGGCAGACTGGAGAATACACGAGACGTGCAGGGCAAGGTCGCAAGAGAGTCACATCAGCGATAGACGATCGATTTATGGCGAGCACTATTCTGAGAAATCGACTTCTTCTGAAGTCAGATCTACGCTCCAGGACGTTCGACAGGTGACAATTAGCACTAAAACCGTTAGAAGAAGACTTAAAGAAGCTGGAATAAAGCCATACTTGCCAGCTAGAGGACCCTTACTTACCACAGATCATCGAGTAGCTCGGGCTAATTTTGCTCGCTCATACCAAAATTGGAATGATGCTGACTGGGGGAAAATGTTGTTCACTGACGAGTCTAGGTTTTGTCTTAAGCCAGATGATAGAAGGGTGAAAGTTTGGAGACTACCCGGAGAAAGATGCGCTCAGTATAACATTGTCGAAAGAGAGTCATATGGTGGAGTTTTGGCGTTAATTTTGTTCCGTTCCTCTAATTATGTCCATGAGTGTAGATAAGTAATATTTATGCCATACAAACTGTACAAGTATCTATCTTTTCACTCGGATGCTTTTTGCAAAAAATAACGATTTTTTACCGATTTATTAGTTCATGGAAGTAATATTTACGCGTAAAAATCAACTCCAAGCTAGAGTTGATTTTCGAAATATTTAAAGCCACGTTATCGCACGGAGCCGGGCGATGTAATTATAAAGCGTTTTAAATAATAAAATATAAATTGAAGGCACGGTTGGCGTAGTGACTGAGCAATTGACTGCTGCGCCGCGTGTCGTAGGTTTGATTCCCGCACGGAACAAATATTTGTTTAGCCTAGAGGTACTTACTTGTTCCGGGCTTGGCTGTTTGCGTATGTGAGTTTTAGTGTTTGTAAATGCACCCACGATTTAGGAGAAAATTCAATAAAAAAGAAACATGTGTGCAATTCACACGTGGTAGAAGTGAAACATTCAAAAATTTTGGCTTCAAGATAATGAGACGAATGTAATATTTTGGGAAGAGGATAATTGTAGGTTTTAGTAATGATCATAGCGATACAAAGTTTGATAATTATTTTACATTTTATTTGTATATATATAAAATTTCCACGACATAAGAAACACTGTATAATGCTTCCTATCTCATTTTCTCTCACGTTAAATCTTATAAATTTGTGTGTCTGTCTCTTTTTACTGTCGCTTTTTCGTTTCATTAACTTTCAAATCACAACGATGCTAAAGAAGTTTTCACTTCAAAAAAAACAATTGTTTCTAGTTTATAAAAAAGAAACTATGTTTTGCCCGCGCCTTCAGCCACGTGAATATCGTTTTAATACCCGTCGTGACTTCTAAACAAAAAGTCAGATTCAAATAATATAAAGAGTAAATTACCTTTACATGATCAACCTTGATTATGAAACTATTTAGTTGAATAAGGGATATCATGATACGAATGCCATCATCTTTCGATTCTACCCGTGTTTCGATTGACTGATAAGAACAAGAAGCGGCTATTGTGGCTTAAGATTTAGCCGTGCGGTTATTTATTTGAATGATTTATCTTAATATATATATTTCTTGTGTGCGTGTGTATGTGACTGAACTCCTCCTAAACGACTGGACCAATTTTGATGAAATTTTTTGTGTGTGTTCGTGGAGATTCGAGAATGGTTTAGATTCACAATTGGACCCGGTAGGTGGCGCTGTACGGGCAGGACGAAGTCTGATCGGTCCGCTAGTGTTATATATATTTTGACTTATATAAATTCAAGATGTGTTGCTAGGGAATTTGTTCCGCCACTTCTTCTTCCCAGCAAAAATACTAGGAAGTGGTGAAGGGTGGGCGTTTTGGAAAACTGTCTTATGTAAACTTTTTGACGTTCGAAAAGTGCTGATTCTCAACCTAATTTGAATAAATTAATTTTGATTTTGGACTTTTTTATGGGTACGATAAACATGTACATATATTATTTTATGTATCAATAGTTTTCGCAGCGCACGCCATATAATGACTTTTATAGGCATATTTGGATACCTTGGGATACATTATAACAATATTCGTAGTTATCTTAATAAAGAAATTATATAGCCTTAACCTATGTTACCGGCCGATAATGTGAAATATTTTTTTTAATCGATTTAGTACTTTTTGAGTTTATTAATTACAAACAAACAAACAAATAAATATTTCCTCTTTATAATATTTGTTTATTATAATATTGTAACGTTCTATATAATGGTAGTAACGGTAAAAAATGAAGTAGAGATTTTTTTTTGTCTCGTACGATATATTTTATTTTTATGCAGACCGTACTGGGTCTGCATAAAAATAAAATATATCGTACGAGACATATATAGTTTAGGGGCCAGAAATCTGCCAGTCAATTTAAACTTGTATTCTACGACCTACTGTTTTATGTGTTACAGCACATAAGTACAACAGTAGTAGTAACAGTAGTGCTATTGTATACACAAAATAGCTTTTTACTAGATTATTTGGTTTAACTTATATTTCAATAAATTTGATCATTAATTTCAACATCATGATTGACTATCAATGTGTTAATATTTTTTTCATTTTTAATTTTTATTGTGACACCGTTTTATAAATTTGCATGCTAACCATAAGCTCAATATGGTGAAACCCTACCTGTGTAACACCTTTGTAAACCCATATTGTGCAAATAAAATGATTGATTGATAGCACTTCGCCCTCGACGTTGTCCGCGTGGATCTCAACTCCAGCATCTCTTCAAATATAGCCTATGTTACTTCCTGATAATTTAGCTTTCTATTGGTGAAAAATGGTTTAAATCGGTCCAGTAGATCTGGAGCCTACGCGGTACAAACAAACAACAACAATGTTCCTCTTCATAATATTATATATAGAAAGTGTATGCATAAACTGATATTATTATTATTTTGATGTCTCTGTCAGATAGTTTCAATCATAGTGATGTTTCAATTACCTGAGAATTTTTATCAAAACTGATAAAGGCAAAGATTGCTATTACTGTCGGAGCTTTGACTGATAACGTTATTCACACCTACAGACATGCTCAATTTTGTATAGGTACATGCTAAAAATATCTATAAAACTATTATATTACTAACTTAACTATCTTTATTACTCTAAAGACCAAGGTTGTCATTATTTCTGAGCAATCCAGTTTCAGCTTGATCAATAAAATCGAATCAAACAAACATTAATAGAGCAAATCTAGACTTCAATATGATTAAGTTACATTATATTTAAATATTCTATGGGTTTGGGAGAATGGGCATGACTATCACT
This sequence comes from Phlogophora meticulosa, assembly GCA_905147745.2. Taxonomy (NCBI): domain Eukaryota; kingdom Metazoa; phylum Arthropoda; class Insecta; order Lepidoptera; family Noctuidae; genus Phlogophora; species Phlogophora meticulosa. Next base: position 1,619,080 of record LR990517.1, on the reverse strand, counting down.
CTGCCATCCTTTAACTGAAAAGCCGTTAACCCTCAAATGGTAATTTTTTTCGTATTTAATAAGTTATAGAAAGTGATAGAGAGGCAAAATTCTCTATCTTTCTGTCTATGAAATATTTTTACAGCATTAATAGATCCACAGATTTGAAAACTTTGTAGGCCGTTAATTAGCATAGTTTATGATGATTCCATCACTTGAAAGCGTCTTCACCACACTTCTTCGCTAAATATACGAATGAATACAAAAAAAGTAGTTTTAAAGAAATAACGAATCCCGCGTTATTTGCCATTTTCTCGGAAACAAGTTTTTGGCCTTAACGGCCATCAAGTTAAAGGACGGAAACACTAATAAAAACTCATGGGAATTGTTGAAGAGCTCGGAAGCCGCAAGTCAAGCTATGCGAATTCATTTTAGTGTGTTTTTACTCTTATTTTTTACATACTGCTATCATTACTTTTGTACTGGTCGACTAGAATATAATCAAATTAAAAAGTGATAAGTTTTGCGATTATAACTTCAATTTCTTATCAATAATTAAGCCAGTTTAAGTCTGAGAGAATAATTTGCGTGACTTTAGGGTGTGGGAAAACTGCCCCATGAATTTTTAAAAGTGGCACTATTGTTAAGTAAGATAATGTACACTATGTTTCAACTACGTTACGGCGATAATGTAAGTTTACTCTACATTATATACATGACAGCTATATACTTAAAAACTAAAAGGGCATGCAATCAGACTGCAGTCGTCCTTCGCCTCAAAATATGTGACCTCTTTACCTGTCACCCGACTTACAAACCGCATGTTGTGAGTTCAATTGACTTATGTGGTGGTCGAAGGTCCGCCTGCGACGCAGGAGGTTGCGGGTTCGGTTCCCGCCTTGGGACAAATGTTTGTACGATCTACAAATATTTGCTCCAGGCGTTCTGGGTATTTTCTATGTATAATAAAAAATATCTATCTATGTAATGTATTGTATTAAGTATATCAGTCATCTAGTTCCCATAACACAAGCTCTGCTTAGCTTGGGGCTAGATGATGCTGTGTGGATTGTCTAGCATTATTTATTATTAATCAGACCCAGACAAGATATTAACTTTATTTTAATTGTTACACCACCACTGCTCTTATAACAGTGAGTAAATAATCGTTGACAACCACCACTAATCGGCACAGGGACCACGTAATGGATTAAGACCGATTTTGCTTATTATGATATGCCGATATTTCAGGCACTTGATTCTCCTTTTATACACATATAAACATGTCTATATTAATATGTGAAGCAAAAACTCCGGATCCCTTTTTAAGGGTAATAAAAATAATAAAATAAATCATGCTGGATAATCCACACAGCATCATCTAGCCCCAAGCTAAGCAGAGCTTGTGTTATGGGTACTAGATGACTGATATACTTAATACAATACATTAAATATATCGATATTTTTTTATTTTTCATAGCAAATACCCAGAACACCAGGAACAAATCTTTGTAGACCGTACAAACATTTGTCCCAAGGCGGGAATCGAACCCGCAACATCTTGCGTCGCAGGCGGACTTTCGCCCGCCGCGCCACATAATCGTAATGGGCGTATATAAATAAATTTTATATGCCCAAGGAGGATAGAAAGTTAAAATGGTCGAATTTCGACAACTGTGCAACCACTAGTATTTATTTATTTTCTCTTAAATAAAACGTTGCCCCACACTAGGAATTTCTCCTGTATCGTGGGTGCGTATTACAAACATTCAAAGTCACATACACAAACAGCCAGACCCGCAACAACTACCTGTAGGTCATACAATATTTGTTCTGTGCGGGGATCGAACCCACAACACGCGGCGCAGCAGCCGGTGGGTCAACCACTGCGCCAACCGTGTCGTCGAAGTATATATAAAGATGTGTTAGACTAGTATAAATAGAGATACAGATGTCTTTCATGAACCACAGTGTGATTGCATGTTTAAGACTGATTCACATTGATCCAGCATTACAATGCAAACATTTTTGGATACAGTCTAGTACAGACTGCCATCGGAATAGAGCAGCCACTTGTTTATTTCGAGTGCTGTAAACACTGGATCAGCATCAAATCAGCTGTTATACCCTTTTATAAATTTCAAGAAATATTTACCGATACTCTTGGGGTCAGTAGGTTGGTGCCTCGGTGCGAGGGTCCTGGCCGACGGCGGTGCGTGTATCGGATGGGGCTCCACCGGCGTCAGGATAGCGCATTCCGGCACGGGCCGTGGGCCGCTGCCGTCAGGAGAGAGGACCCTCGAGTACACGTGCAGCCGACCGCCTTCTGCGCGCTGCGGTAGTTCTGATGAAGGTAATATAAGATGAGCTAGATGATTTGACTGCCTCTTGGACTCGATACGACACCAGGACGGGCAGAGACTTTGTATATTCATATGCAATTTTTAAATAACAGCCCGGACGGCGGAGGTTTTTATTGGGACGGTACAACGCCCAATACAACATGGATGGTGGGACTTGTAACATAATCGGTAAAAATGAGTATATGAAAAAACATTAGTAGTCATAGGACTGCCAGAAGACAGAAAACACAAGAATTGAAAGCTTTTAACTTTAGAAAGACAACCAACCTGGCACTTCCCGTTACATTAGCATGTCGGTGACGTAAACACAAAAGTTTTACCCCTAATGAAACATGCTCAAACCGGCAAAAAAATTCACTTAAATAAAAACAAAAATCATTTATTCATATTATGCTGGAATCAGCATAGGTATGATTAGTCACCTCCCCATTACGTCCCCCCTCCACCAGTTCCTAGTGTTTTTGCATCATACTATAGGTATTCATCTACCGATAAGTGAGTTTCCATCAAACGCACCATTTCCTTTAGCAGACTGCAAGGAAAGTAGGTTTTACAGATGACTGTTAAACCTACTTTATATGAAAGTATATGAATACTATCCAAGACCTCATCGTAATATCCGTTTGTAAGATTGAAGGCGTCAGACACTGAATTGGAGTTCATTGGAAAATGATTTAGATAGAACATTGAATCGTCTGCCAGCAGGAAGTCACAGGAAATAACTTCCATTATTGCATTTAGCTCTGAACGTAGCCTACGGAACATTCGAACGATTGAATTTTGTTATAAGCTTGGTTTTGCCCGTGATTTTGATGAAGTAGGATAAACATAAACATCGCGCCTGTTTCCTCTGAAGGGTTGGGCACACGTGCACCTATAGGAACCAGCCACATTTCGTCAGTTATGTTTAAGTACCTCGTTATAGGGGGCGAGGCTATTGCTATTAACCGGGTATAAATCCAGACTCTAGGCTACTCAGTAACATTTTGCTGGACCTGAGAATGGAACCTAGGGCCTCACGCTCAGCACTCGCGCTTGGGACCACTAGACCAACGAGGCAGTTCACTTTCAGTACGAAACTTGGTTGATATAGTTGTTTGACAGAGATTCAGATGAGTGAACGAATAGTAGACGACTAGATGTTTCATTCTGCGAACGCGCGCCGTAGATGCCAATTTATTGCTTAATACAATTACATAAGAGTCACAATAGCTGTTACCTGAAGGTATAATGTGTACGTCCCGCAGACGATGCTGGTGCGGAGTGGCAGCTTCCTTCAGCGAGGACGGCAGGTGGCCGACCAGTGCATACTGTAGCGCGGCCAGCAGTAACCAGTGGCAGTTGCGGGCAGCGCCGCCTTCAAGACATGAAGAGTCACCGTACACCACCAGACGTCCAGCCTAGAGAACATACAATACTGGTTATTAGACTGAAATTTCACCATTTCATGCCAGAAGACAATATGCTTACGTAAATTGTGCCTACTACTATATATATGAGCGGACGAAGGGAATGAACGTAAACGAAACAAAAGAAGTATGTAAGGATCGTAGCAGGTGGCGTTCTGTAGTTTCTGTCTACCCCCATGGGTGTGAGTTTATGTATGTATGTTGTGTTAAATCAAGTCCTAAAACTGAAATATTTTATCTTAATATATAAATAAATTACGTGTCACGTTGTTTGTCCGCTATGGACTCCTAAACTACTGAACCGATTGTAATAACAACACCACCTGATGGGGCACCTGTGCGCAGTGCATGTACTGTTGCCAGGTGTCTCCGTGAGGTGGCGTAATTAAGTATTATTAGTTAGTGTGTGTGTGTGTTTTTTGTCTATTTTACTAACATAGGTTGAGGAATACTAACACAGTTATTGGTTCTAACTGAATTAAAGATAAATAAATAAAATAAAATAAAATTAACTGATAGGATAGTTTTTATTTCGATTATTGACTTCAATATTTTTTTTATTGCAAATTAATTGTTTTCCTATAATAAGTTCCATACATTTCTAACAGATGGCAGTGTAACTTAAATTTTGAGGCGGTACGAAGTTCTCCGTGACAGCTAGTATATTATATTTTCCACGGTGAAAGGGACATCGAAGCAAACCATGAGTTCAGATCATGACTCTGAATCCCAAGGGTTGAAATTTTTACGTTTTTTTCAGTAGTGGTTTTACTTTTGTTTGTGTGTGTGTGTGTGTGTGTGTGTGTTGAGGAGCCCGTGGCTAAATAAAAACAGCCGCACGGGTTGATCGAAGGTTAAGCTACGCTTGCCAAGGTCAGTCTGTGGATGGGTGACTATTCAAAACATATCGAGACTCCTCCGTGCCTCGGAAATCAAGTTAAGCCGTTGGTCCCGGTTGTTATTTGTAGATCTTTGGCAGTCGTTACGGGTAGTCAGAAACCCGAAAGTCTAACAACCAGTCTTACCAAGGGGTATCGTGTTGCCTAGTAACTGGGTTGTGGAGGTCAGATAGGCAGTCGCTCCATGCAAAAAACTGGTATTAAGCTTCATCCGGTTAGACTGGAAGCCGACCCCAACATAGTTGGGAAAAGGCGAGGCAGATGATGATGTGTCTGTGGTGTGTGTGTGTGAGCGAGTAAATGATAAAGGGAATCTATGAGAATATTATCAGTCCGAAGCATGTACTACATATTATTACCGACCAACACATTCAACTAAAACTCCAAGTTTATTATTTATTATTAAGTCATCATCATATACCTAGACTATTCTCAACTATATTGGGGTTGGCTTCCAGTCTAACCGGATGTAGCTGAAAGCCAGTATTTTATATGGAGCAACTGCTTATCTGACCTCCACAACCAAGTTACTAAGCAAAAGACGATAGCCCTTGGTAAGACTGGTTGTCAGACTTTCGGGCTGCTGTCTACCCGTAACGGCTGTCAAAGATCTACAAACAACAGCCGGGACCATCAGCTAAGCGTGTTTTCCGAGACACGGAGGTGTATTAATATGTTACGAACGGTCACCCATCCACAGACTGACCTCGGCAAGCGTAGCTTAACCTTCGATCAACGCGTGCGACTGTTTTTATTTAGCCACGAGCTCCTCCTTCTCGAGCTATTATTTATTATTAAGTATGATTCGCGTTTTATTGTTTAGATTCAAATTCTTCCAGCTTATCAGATAGCTGTGTTGCTTAGGAAATTTTTGCGCCACTTCTTCTTCGACCTATGTGGCGCAGCGGGCGAAGGTCCGCCTGCGACGCTGGAGGTTGTGGGTCCAATTCCCACCTTGGGACAAATGTTTGTACGATCTACAAAGATTTGTTACGGGTGTTCTGGGTATTTGCTATGTATAATAAAAAATATCTATCTATGTAATGTATTGTATTAAGTATATCATTCATCTAGTACGCATAACACAATCTCTGCTTAGCTTGGGGCTAGATGATGCTGTGTGGATTGTTTAGCATTATTTATTTATTTATATTTTTATTATTCTTCCCTGCAAAAACACTAGGAAGTGGTGTGAAGGGTGGACGTATCGGAAGACTGCCTTATATAATTTTTGACGTTAAATAAGAGCTGATTCTCAGCCTAATTTGAATACTTAAATGAATTTTGATTTTAATTTAGATATTAATCAAGATCACTTTTTTTTTAAGCCTTACCTGAGGTTATTTATATCATAAAATAGTGAACTCATTACATTTTCAACAGTTTAAGGTCCGCCCATCAATATTCAATATCTCATGCTTGATCGTAATTCGACGTCTTCTACTGTAGGCGGTTTGTGTCGGTAAGTACTGCTGCTACATACGAGTACGGCTCGAGCAGTGCGGCTATGGGTGTTATCATCCCACCCTGATCCCAGTTTATTAGTAGTATGTCTTGACTCTTTGACGGGTCTCTAGCGGCTTTCCACGCAGTAGTCACACCCTTTCCACACATCTTCTTATCTATCGTTTTATGTGTAATGTCAAAAATAATTATTTATCATTGTTCTTTTTTAACCTCATTAGTGGTTTTTGGTGAGGGAGATGCCTATATTTATAACGATACATAACTTTTGTCAGTTTGATAGATCCGCTATTGTCACGTGTCACTTCGTTTGCGTTTTTTTATAATTAAAAACGTAAAACGAAAAATAGATATTTTAATTTCGAAATATTTTAATTATGCGGTTTCAAAAATTTGTTAAGTATTTCAATATTCTCCTGGTAATGTCTTCTCGACATTGGAAAACATTTTCAACCCTCTAAATAAAATCTTTCTTTTGTTAAAATGAAAAATAACAGGTTTTTTTTTATATTTGTCTCGTTGTTTGTTTTGCTTTATTTCCGAATCAGTTGGACCGTTTTATACGGGACTTTCACTGGTAAATAGTCAATGTTCTTTAACGTTTTTATAATTTCTAAAAAATCTTTAAAAAAAAGGTTTGACTCCAAAAAGCACCACAAGGTATAAAATAACTTTTATTGCGGAATTCGGTAGCTTTGGTTGTTTCGTTTGATTCATTTAATGCCAACGACTCGTCAAGAAACATGTACTGGAATCATGGTATCAGTTTTGTACGTCGAAGTGTCTTGCAAAGCTTTATAATCGTTTTTTTTTTATTGAAAAAAAAAAAACGTTGTGGGGACACTAGGAATTTCTCCTGTGTCGTGGGTGCGTTTACAAACATTTAAAGTCACATACACGAACAGCCAGACCCGGAACAACTATCTGTAGGCCATACAAATATTTGTCCCGTGCGGGAATCGAACCCACGACACGCGGCGCAGCAGTCGATCGCTCAGCCACTGCGCCAACCGTGCTGTCAGAATGTCAGAATCTTGTAACATGTCAGAATCTTGTAACAAACCTTCGGTAGCTTTCCGCTGGTGTCGTTTGTGTAGTCTTTCGTTTCGCCGTCGGTCTGCAGTAGTCCTAATATCGGCACGTCGACGGTCTGCCCCCCGCCCGACGCGCCTCCCCCGCCGCCCGGCTTTTCGCCAGACATTATCTGGAAAACAAGAAATCATGTTAACAAGGCATCATTACTTGAAAATAACTGAGATTATGTTATATGTTGTCTTGCAATTTGAGTAGTTTATGTGGCCAACCCAAATGTTATTTCTTTGGTATTGTTCGTAGGGCCGTTGAGCTTCTTAGTTCTAAGTTGAGCTCAACTATTGCTGACAAATGCCCACACTGCCTGGGCAGATCAACTCATATCTGTGTGGTTATTTCCTCAAAAGACCATCTCAGACAATAATCTGCATGGACCTCACATATCTACTCACTACTTTAAAAAAGGCTATGATTTCTGAGTTTATTTCGTTGTTTCTTCTCTGAGTAGACAGAGGGAAACACCAACCTAATCTATTCTAATTTACTTAACCTATTTAATAACGCGTAAAAGATTTTTTTTAGAGCTAAAGTTTAATTACAAAGGAAAGTTTTATTTAAAGAAATAAATTTCGCCATTTCAGTCCCTCGTTACAAATATTTGGTAGTACCTTAGTCACCAAGAAATGGTGTCCTCACTCAGAGTAGAACATCCACTTATTCAAGAAATGGCATTGACAGCTAATATTAATCCTCATACTGGTTTTAGATTAGTTATGTTAACATTCAACAGGATATTGAAATGCTGGATAATGTCTAGAAATTCCCGGGTAAATATTTTGTGTCACACATCCTAACATAATTTCAAACTGGTTTTGTAAACAATCAAAGACTTGACAGGTTGACATAGAATTGCAGGGAGAACATTTTTGTGAAGATCAACAGTATGCGCTGACCAGATAAGTTGATTGTAGCCAACAATTCGACCACGGGTTGTAAACATAACAGATACCACAATTATTTTACCAAAATTGCAGGTCCCAAAATGCAAAATCGTGCTTGTTTGATATTCGAAATGTGTCTCTAAGGTAGACGAAGAAATATGACTTATACATTCAAATGGGTATACCTCTAACACTGACCACTATTTAACATTGTATCAGAAATTCAAGCAAATTGACCGAACAGCTTTTTTGCAACATTTTGTGCAGGCTCCTTTGGAAGTATGTAGTTAGTTGTATTTGCGTGGTACGCGGTGGTAATACAATAAACTGAAAGCTACTGGTCGCAGCAACCATGGTCGCGGTCGAGATCACCAGGGATCGGGCTGAGGATCAGTTTGACTCTTCAACTTTCTGATTTCTTACTGACATAGTTTTTATGAGAGGCTACTTGCGTACTCTAGCGGGTTGTACGAGCTAAGAAAAATCCACTAAGACAGTGTTGAATTCCAAACTCAAGTCAAAACCAGCGTTAGACACTAGTTGTCTTGTCTGGCATTTTTGCTGAACTGGACCCTTTTAGCGCAGCCGTAAAGCACATACTTAATAATATTTATATTTTTATTGTTTATTTATTAGTTCTGTTTCATATAATTTTCATATTTTGTTCCTGTTTATGATTTGCATTGTGTCGTTGTTAGCCTGAGCTGCGAAGAATAAATGTTTTTTTCTTTCAAACTCTGCACAGTATCCAAGAATTTTAAAACACAATACAATAAATGGATACCCAACATTACTCACTTGATGTCCCTGGTCACTGAGTGGCGCCGTGATAAGGATCCCATGCTCGGGGAAACTGTGGATGTGAGTACCACTCGCGTAGTACATCGGATGACCGCCCAGCCTGAACGCGCCCTCGAACACGCGGTCACCTAATGCAACCTGTCGGAACAAATTGAGAACATGAGGGTGAAGTCTCGTTAAAACGGCATCGTCTTGCCGCACTTGGGTTAGTCATAGATTACCATAGCATCATCATCCTATCTTGGGATAGGAATGATGATTACCGACTACATTGACACCGATAGATTACCATATATATTAAATAACTAGCGGACCGAACAGACGTCGTCCTGCCCGTACAGCGCCACCTACCGGGTCCATTTGTGAATCTAAACCATTCTCGAATCTCCACGAACACACACAAAAAATTTCATCAAAATTGGTCCAGTCGTTTAGGAGGAGTTCAGTCACATACACACGCACACAAGAAATATATATATTAAGATATAAAAAAAAACTTTGCAGTTTACACTGATACCATTCGTCACCGACTATTTAAGTTCAAATGAGTTCATGAAATCATGATATTTCCCCACGATTCTAATTTAGAGAGTTGTAGTTGTAATGGTAATTTTAATTAATATATATTTTTTTAATGTATATTATTTACGGTAGCGAATAACATTTTCAGTAACATTCAACATAATACTGAACTGATGCAAAAAGAACCTAAGAAAATTGGTATTTCGGTTCTACAGCTACGCATTACTCTAATTAGATAACCCAACTTTCCACTATTATGTACAAAGCTTCATAATACAGTATGTCCGGCTATCGGCTATACACAATTTTACAGAACCCAGTAAGTACTAACTCTGGGAACAACAGCGAAATATTGAAAAAAAAAAACGGTCACAAGTACGTTTGAAGTGGCTGTTTCATCATATGTAACTTAATATAACATCACGACCGTATTCCCTACGGATTGGGCAGATGTGCACCTATAGTAACACCCACATTTCGCCAGTTATGTTCAAGTACAAGGGGGCGAGCCTATTGCAATCAACCGGGCACAAACCGGACTCCAGGTAGGTAGCTAATGAGAAAATTACATTTTTTTCCTTGTCATTCATTTTTATTCATACGTATTTATGGAGATTTGGCTAAATATAAACAGCCTCACGGGTTGATCGAAGGTTAAGCTACGCTTGCAGAGGTTAGTCTGTGGATGGGTGACCGTTTTTAACATATCGAGGCTACTCCTTTCCTCGGAAAGCACGTTAAACCGTTTATCCCGGCTGTCATTTGGAGATCTTTGACTGTCGTTACAGGTAGTCAGAAGCCCGAAAGTCTGACAACCACTGTTATCAAGGGGTATCGTGTTGTCCAGTTACTGGGTTATGGAGGTCAGATAGGCAGTCGTTCCATGTAAAATTCTAGTATTCAGCTGCATCCGGTTAGACTGGAAGCCAACCCAACATAGTTAGGAAAAAAGGCTAGGCAGATGATGTATTTATCGAGATTGCGTTCGTATAAAACTTATTCAGCCGATAACCGCACACTTCGTACAGACGCCAGCACATCAAGCTACTCCAAACTGTCAGATTTTCCCAATTGAACATGAACCTTATTTCTATTGGGAATTGGGTTATAGTTGAAAAACTATCAAAGAAATTTGACACATTGGAGTAGCTGGATGTGCTAGCCTCTGTTTATAATAGCACGCCACACTCAGCTACCTACATAGCTACAAAAACCTACACAGGGCTTATGAAACAGCAGATGCTAGGTGCATGGTTCAAATTGGTCGCTGCCTATTAAGAAAAACCGCTGAAGAACATAACGGTAACTCAATTTAACATTTAATTAGCTTTTACAATCAATGTCAATCAATTTGACGACACGGTTGGCGCAGTGATTGAGCCATCGGCCGCTGCGCAGCGTGTTGTGGGTTCGATCCCCGCACGGAACAAATATTTTTATTACCTACAGGTAGTTGTTCCGGGTCTGACAATTTGTGTATGTGAGTTTAAATGTTTGTAAACGCACCCACGATACAGGAAAAAATCCTAGTGTGGGGTTTAAAAAAAAATATGTTCGGTTAGATATGACTGAACCGAGTAAGCTAGTCTAAAGTTACCCGGTACTTTAAAAAACGTAAAATAAAATGGTATATGGCCACAAAAATGAATCTTCAATGAGACTGCAAGGCGATCTCAGATTAACAAAATACATGCGCTTGCGACGACATGAATAACAACATGCAATGGAGGCTTTTCTTACCTGATACATGCTCAGCAAGTCATTTAGAGCAGGCACGTTAGCGCCGCCCGTTTCAGGTATCCACCTGAAATATAATTAAATAAATGAAAAATGCTGGACAATCCACACAGCATCATCTAGCCCCAAGCTAAGCAGAGCTTGTTTTATGGGAACTAGATGACTGATACACTTAATACAATACATTACATAGATAGATATTTTTTATTATACATAGAAAATACCCAGAACACCTGGAACAAATCTTTGTAGATCGTACAAACATTTGTCCCAAGGCGGGAATGGAACCCGCAACCTCCTGCGTCGTAGGCGGACATTCGCCCTCCGCGCCACATCGGTCATCATCAATTAATGCATTTAAGACTTAGTTATAGTCCCCGGCAAGTAACTTGGCAAGAGTCGTTAGATGCGCACAAGTCGTTTTTTTTGGTGTCTTTGGCAGTCAAGCGGGACGCGGGGTATGAGGTAGGTCAATCCGAGCGCGCGATTGGTGCAACAGTCGACTGTTGCCTCCCGAACTCCCAATTACACTTGCGTGCACGAAAGTTGTACCCTTTGTTTTTGTTGTGTTTGTGTTAAACAGTTATTGTTTTTAAATTTAGTTTTTGTTACGAGTTGATATTATTGTTGTTGTTTTAAATTAAAAAAGTAAGGCGAACAAAGGTATGCCTTTTTTCGCATACTTTTTGAGCATACTTTCCTCGTATGCATATTATTTATAACTCCCAATAAACTTTACGAATTCCACTCCCTTCTTCAACTTTCTTCTAATCAGATATTATTAAATATAAATGATGGCAATAACCATAAAATAATGACGATCAATAAAAGTCACCACTATTTTGTTCCACTAAGTGCACGATGCGCGAACTTACCCCCACTACGCCAAAACCTTGCCAACTTACGTGCCGGTGACTATAGCACAATATTTGATTGAAAATAGCACCTGTCGTCATCACTGAATGCATTGAATGGATGCGGGTATTATAATTAAGTTGTAATTGGTGTAGTAACTTAAAGTTAGTCTAAGATAATATTGTTCTCAAGTAAGTGACTTTTTTAGAATAAAGTTCTTTAAGCCTAAATATACATTTAAAATTTTATTTTTACCAGGAAATGGCAGACAGGCGAAAAGCTTTTCTTATTTAATTTTTGGTATAACCATAGTATTAACTTTCATATGAATTAAGTGAATAGCTGTAATTTGGACATTAAAAACAAACACTTCTATGATATTTATTCATATAGATTTAGCATTCACACGTACATAGTATGTATTTGTAAATGCGCCATCAAAATAAAAGATCAATAAGTTGAACGGCCCGTCTACAAGCGAATATTGATCATCATCATCACGACTGTGTTCCCAGGAGGGTTAGGCAGAGATGCACTTATAGTAACAACTTATTTCGCCTGTTATGTATAAGTCTATTTATATTATAAGTCTAATCTATTGCCATGAACCGGGATGCTAATGAGGAAATTCCTATTGGGAAAACTCACTAACACTTTGCTCAACCTGGGAATCGAACCCAGGACCCCACGCTCAGCAGTCACGTTTCGGACCACTAGACGGACATCGACAAGTTCCATAAAACATGCACTAAAAAAAAAACTCAAAAAATCTCACCATTGTCTTGTATTTTCATCATAGAACTTAACGTGTCGCAGCAAGGATGCGTTGTACCAATCTGCGAACACAACGAGGGACATCCCCGAGTCCACGGCTGTCTTGAGCGCTGCCATCTCTTCGGGGAAGTACTCGTCTTCAGGGTCCACCAGAAGTAACGCACCGTACAGGGACGTGTCGATGCATGTAAGTGGGCAGCCTGGGTATTATAAAAACTGAAATGTAAGTACTGTCCCTGATATTGTGACACGATCATAAGTCTGGTTACTGGACAATGAACTAGACTAATTACAGTCATGGAATCTAATGTAACAGCTCATCATTTAGGACCCATTAGTATCTGTGTTAATTTTAAACCGTGGTGCTAGGCATCTGGGAATAACCCACTTGTAAACGTCACTTTTTGTCTATTAGCCTAGCTCTGTTCTGTCTCCTGCTTGTGGAAATTATGTATTTTTCTAACTCCTCTGCTATTCTTTTCTGATGATTTTTTTTGCGGATCCAAGACAGTTGAATCTTTTCTCCGGGACTCGTCAGGCTTCATTGTCTCGACATTTTCCTGATGGTCGCCACTGTTTATTCTGGTTTTCAGGAGTTGCAGTGGTTTGGGAATAGTGTGACGGGCTTGTCCCATTAATCCCAAAAAAATACTAATTACAGCCCATTACTAGTTTGCGATTAACCACTGCGCTTTGAATGCATTTTCATACAGTATTATATTTGTTACGTACGACAAAGCAAAATATGCCAGCACGTTGAGATTGATTCCAGATGTCGGAACTATGTGCTCGTCAACGCACGAAACTTCTATAGTCGGTAAGTAACTTATGTGCTGTCCAGTACGTCATTTGTTATTTGACAGTTGGTACTAGTGAATGCGGCATCGTAACATTTTGTTGTATATGCGATTGTAACTTCCATGTAGTATCGAATATTGATTGTTGACAATTGTTATTTCTATATACAGGGTGCCGATTTAATCGGCTGCAGGATTTAAGGAGGTGAATCGGACAACGGTACTCCCGAATCAATAAAAAAATAGTACCTTAATTTTTTATCAATTTCATCATCTGCCTGCCTGTCCTTCTCCCAACTATGTTGGGTTCGGCTTCCAATCTAACCGGATGCAGCTGAATACTAGTATTTTACATGGAGTGACTGCCTATCTGACCTCCACAACCCAGTTACTGGGCAACACGATACCCCTTGGTAAGACTGGCTGTCAGACTTTCGGGCTACAAATGACAGCCGGGACCAACAGCTTAACGTGCTTTCCGAGGCACGGAGGAGTCTCGATATGTTACAAACGGTCACCCATCCACAGACTGACCTCGGCAAGCGTAACTTCACCTTTGATCAACCCGTGCGGCTATTTTTATTTAGCCACAAGCTCCGCTCCTCATTTATTAATTTAATTATTTTTTTATCAATATATCGACTATATTTTCTAATGCAGAGTCAAACCTGGAGTGAATCCCGGGCGTTGACCTCATGTGCCGATCATATGATGTGCACGTTAAAGTCAAAAACACCTCAAAGACGCGTCGGGCGGGTCAAAGTGGCAGGGCTGCGTTTACAAACTGCCGTTGTTTGGGAGAAATACTAATTTCAAAACAACGTTGATCTTCAAATGGAAAAGTTTAAAAACATTTTCATATTTTTTTATGCGGTCATTACTCAATCCCATTTGAATCCTGCAGGTGACTAAATCGCCACCCTTTAGTATCAACTATCGATTTTTGACATTTGTGTTTTCCATGTAGTATCGATTATTAAAATTTGTAATTTCCATGTAGTATCGATTATTGGCATTTGTATTTTCCATCAAGTATCGATTATCGATTATTTCCATGAAGTATCGATTATCGATGTTTTGCTGTAAAATAAAATTAGGTGCGAAGTTGAAGACGGATAATTATCTCGTATTTAAGTAAAATAAAGTTGTATATGGCTGTTTAATTTTCGATGTACAAAGCCCGCAATATAACTAAATTGGCCTGTTTTCAATAGAAGTATTTGGGATCGTTTAATTTATATATTTTATTGATATTTGAGAGGATGCAAGGTTGTACTATACTGATTTACCTAAATGTAAAATGATTATAATCGATATATTAATTTGAAGCGAATGCATTCGATTCACTTAATACGATAGAATGTAATTATATTTACGATGTTGTAGAAACAGTTACAATTACGGTTTGATAAGGTCAGCAAAAACTAGTGCGGCTGGTCGGACACGACGATGGTACAACTCACCCATAACCTCGAGATAGAAGCCATGCTCTCGAAGGCGGCGGTACATGTCGCGGAAGTTGGTGTGGACGTGGTCGGCGTGCCAGTCGAGCGGGTCGTGCTTAGCGCGCAGGTCGTCGCGCGGGAAGTACCCGCCCGGGTAGCGCAGGCTATGGAACTGGTCCCAAAGGAGGCGCCGAGATCGAACCGGTACTGGGATCACGCGTGCGCTGAAAGTATAGCCGACCAAGTGCTAATTAGATACAATAGAAAAACAATTGTTACAAGTGACTAATGTCCCTTTTAATCACTCAAGCGGATAGACAATCACAATGTAACATACAACACATACATTTCTTCCCGCGTCCCATCCCAGCCTGCACGCATGGCTTGACCACCATAGAAACGGGGTTTGTCGACGAAACAATAGACAACATGACAGATTTCTACCGTCCTAAGCATGGCGATGTTAAAACAGAAGAGAAGAACGTTTTCTATTATTATCTAATTAAACTAGTCAACAAAAAAAATACCTTTGGTATGTAACATGAAAACGTTAGAATACTTATGTTTTGAACATGAATAAACATAATACAAATGATATTAGAATATATCAAACACAAAAGTTCGATAGTAATAATTATATTTCAATTGGTTCATGACCAAAATGAAGTGCCGCCTTATGAAGCCCAAATGTTAATGTAGTTAAGACATGTTACAACCTAAATCCTAATAAGCAGATACGAGCTCCTCAACAATAGATACTAATATAGTAGTTTGTTCAGAGATTTCCGAAAAATTTTTAGTCACAATCATGAATGATTCAAGTTTAATATAAGTGAATTATTTTTACAGTTTCTTCGTATTATTAAGTAATCATTAAAACATAAAATACAACTACGCCTTATAAGTATAAAAAAATGTATTTAAACCATGTAAGTCAAAGTAGTAAATAATCAATTTTACGCCTAACAGACTAGCTGTAACACAAAAACTGGACCTGATCAAATCATAATAAATATGATGTTGTTACAAGTGTAGGTGGGTAATTCCGAATTAGTAAGCATTTCTTGTTACAAAATTTTGTTGACCAATGTTATCTACAATCTACGGGGCGATCCGTGCCCAGGTAGAAGATGAGATGAGATGCGAAATTGGAAAGAAAGAACGTTGTCTGTTCTTGGTAGAATAGATATAGAATTGGTTATGTTACGCGTGATGAACCAAATTTGCCCCACACTAGGAATTTCTCTGTACCGTGGGTGTGTTTACAAACATTCAAACTCACGTACACAAACAGCCAGACCCGGAACAACTACCTGTAGGCCATCGAAATATTTGTTCCGTGTGGGATTCAAACCCACGACACGCAGCGCAACAGTCAATCGCTCAGCCACTGGGCCAACCGAGCCGTCGAAATTGGGTGTTGAAACTGCGCGAATACTCACGCTACTTCATAATCATCATAACAATCGACGATCATCATAACGATCGGCCAAACGCCCAAAGTCTTTTTTTTTTATTTCATATTTACCGTATGGGAAGCGTGAGTGTAGCATTCTTCATCATCTTCTCTCCGGAGTCGTCGTCGCTCTCAATCGTAACGTTCACGTGCCCCTGTCGAATTGTAAATACAGTATTACGCGCACTTGTAGTTCACCATGACGCTTCACGGTCTATTAAATAATTAAAATGGCAGGTTATTATTTACTTATGTAAATATCATGTCTTATATAATTATGTTGTGTTTATAATTCGTTTTAAATACTTTGAAGTAGCAACTTTATACATTTATTTAACAGGTAAACCTGCTCATTGGTTCTAAAAAAGCGGCTTAGCAGATTACATGACATTTAACATAGTCAAGTACAGTTAGTTTCTAAAGATGAAACGGATATCCGGTACACCTCCACTCCGTATCCGGCCTCATTTAGTCGGAAATCGGATAATAAGTCACTATATCAGAAAGAAAGTCGATGACGGATATCCGATATTAAGTTATATCCGGATATTTCGCCAGTCAGCCACACAAATATCCGTCTCACCGTGATTATTTATAGTTAGTTACCTCAATAACGCCATCGAAATCAGCGCCTCTTTCGAGTACGGAGAAGCTGAGAGCCAGCCAACCGGACCAGGGCCACAGGATCTGACTATACTCCACCGACACTGAGAGAAGCACGCCGTGGGGTAAGTGCGGGTACCATGATACAGCTTTCTGTAATGACATCAAATCTTAAATAACTATTTGACGTATAGATGTTTTTAAAGATCTATCATCATCTGCCTAGCCTTTTCCCAACTATGTTGGGGTCGGCTTCCAGTCTAACCGGATGCAGCTGAATACCAGTGTTTTACATGGAGCGACTGCCTATCTGACCTCCACAACCCAGTTACTGGGCAACACGATACCCCTTGGTAAGACTGGTTGTCAGACTTTCGGGTTTCTGACTACCCGTAACGACTGTCAAAGATCTACAAATGACAAGCGGGACCAACGGTTTAAAGATTATTTTATATAGAAGATTTTTTAAAAGATCTATAACATACTAAATTTTACCAGCCTGTTACTGTCCCATTGCAGGGCAAAGGCCTCTTCTCATACAGAGAAGGCACGATTAATCACCACTTAATACTGAAGGCAGGTTCGCGATTTCAGACTATAACATAAATATATAAAATTGAAGTGTCTGTTTATAATGTAAAAATAACAGCTTTTTACTAAATGCAAGTAGGTCTATACGGTAGTTATACTAAAAAAAAATTGTCTGTCTGTTTGTTTTAGGTAATCTAAGAAACCGCTTGACCGATTTTGACGGGAATTTTACTGGCAGATGGTTGAAATGATAAGGAGTAACTTATATTATAGAAAGAATCACGGTTCCAAGCAAAAAATGAAAAACCCAGTTTTGTTAAATTTAGGTAGTATTATAGTATATCGTGAATGTTCCTAAAGATGCGTTACTCAAAAATACTACACGTATTTTTTCTTTTGTCACGTAAAACAAAAATGACGACGATTTAGTGCTACAGTTTTAACGTAGCAGTGACGTCACAAGCCCCTTCTACTGAACTTTGATGTGCTATAATCATTGTCACTTTTTATTGATTTAAGTAAGCAAAAAATACGTGTCCAATATTTTTTGGTAATCTTACTGATGGACTAAATAGACTTCATATATTTTTACCTCGTACACATCCCTATTATAAAACTCATATGTGTGCCACACGTGTACAGACACGGTTAAATGAGCGTGAAGATCAAACTGAGGTATTTATATTTATTATTCACAGAAAAGCAAATAGCATAAAATGAGTTTTTATGTGACTAAGTAGAATGGAGGTACATGTTGTGTGAATGTTTTGACTACAAGAGTAAAAGAAGACCAAAGGAACTATTAAAATGTGTATGATGATATGAAAAGGGGCGAACAGTGACCAATGACGTTAAGACTGATCACGATGTAAGAAAGAAGAAATGCTGAGCCGACCACAAAATCAGATCAAGGGCAGGGCAATGATGAGATACATATGAGTAATGTATATCTTTTGGTAAATAGGGAGCTTTTAAAATACAAATGTAGAGTCACGAAAAGCACTTCGAGACAAGGAAAAACTTTAGTTTTGTATATCGTCATCTCCACTAATTTGTATGAACAACAAATAAGCTTTTCGTCAAAATTGAATGTGTTGTTCATACCAAATAAGTCTTTATTACAACTGAAGAAGGTTGTTATTATTTTACATATATTTCCGCATAATTCTAACTCGTGCTAGATAACTGTGTGGGCACTTCCACTTGCTTTTCCTATTCCTTCGTCATCTCTATCAATACCTGCATGACTCAGTATGACTGTCTCTTTCTAAAGTACATGACTGTATGTATACATACCACTCTTCCAGAAACGCCGAGCCCGTTGATGACAGTCACATTAGCGATGGTCGGCTGGGCACTGTAGTACAGCGGCTGGGTACAATACGGCCACATGTATTGACACTCCGTCAGGTCGATGTAGCTCGGACTGAGGGACGCCTGAGGCTCGTATTTGCGAAGGAACTGTAATTTACATAAACATAACATGACGCCCATTTTCCATAACCAAAATTGGGAGCCAACCGATTGACAATAATAAAATCACAAATCCAGACTACTGTGGTACTATTGAGAAAATCCTAATAAAACACTTTCCGACCCGGGGGCTGTACCTAGGAAGATCCCCAAGCTTAGCAGTCGGAATAGAAACAACTACAGCTATGGTTCCCAAACTTTTATGGCTTGGGACCACTTTGATTCTTTTATTGTTATCAGGGAACAGTAGAAAAACATAAAACATTTCAATCTAATAACAAACTTTACTCCACTAATGAAGATTATTTTTTTATAACTTTCTACATAGAGACATGTTAACGGGACCTACTATTTATCTTCATTTTTGTGCTAAAATCAAAATCAAAATTCATTTATTTTAATTGGGCTGAGAATCAGCACTTTTTGAAAGTCAAAACGTTTACAAAAGACAGTCCCCCAAAACACCCACCCTTCACCACTTCCTAGTGTTTTTGCCGGGAAGAAGAAGTGGCGGAACAAACTCCCCAGCAACAAAGAAATTTCTATTATTTTTTTAAACTAAACTTAACTTTAATATACAAGACCATTACTTTAAAATAGAAATAGTAATCGTGTATTCAAAGTTCAGTTTGCCATACCTGATAGGCACTAATAAGGTCCAGTTTCCCGTGTCCCTGTTCAAACATGTTTGGACCGGACAGTCGCAACGCCGTCATACAAAGGGCTTGCTTGACCGCTGCCGGTGTCAAGTTGTGGCGTGGTACTCCGCTTGCCAACAATGCTATGGCACCGGCTACAACAGGCGATGCCACCGACGTACCTAATGGTAACAGGTGTTAAGATGATATTATTTAAAAATAATAATTTATCTATTCTATCCTAAAAATCGTTAGCCCTCACTAGGAATTTCTCCTGTATCGTAGGTGCATTTACAAAAATGTAAAGTCATACACAAACAGCCAGTAGGCCATACAAATATTTGTTCCGTACGGGAATCGAACCCACGACACGCAGCGCAGCAGCCGATCGCTCAGCCACTGCGCCAACTGTGACGGCATTAACCGTGCTATTGTGTATCTTCGTGTGTTCTGTAATCACACCAGTAAGGGTGACGTATCACGAGAACTCACGTCACGATCTAAAGCACCATTCATACCCCCCCCCCCCCCCCCCCCCAGTACTGAACGGTAGGCATACAACATCATCTAGCCCCAATTTAAGCAGAGCTTGTGTTATAGGTACTAGATGACTGATCAACTTAATACAATACATAACATAGATAGATATTTTTTATTATACATAGCGAATACCCAGAACATCCGGTAATCTTATAGTAATAATAGTAATCTCTATTCTCTACTCTACACATTAAATTGTTACGAGAATCATGCATGACAAACCATAGATTCTCGAGACAATTTAATGTGTATGGTCGTTTCTTCGCTGCAAATGGCCACTTGCGTCATTACGTAAGAAACGACCATACACTCAAAAGATAAAAATATTGTAATGTTTTGGGTGAATGACCTGTTGTAAAGGAGATTGGCCACGCGTAGGAAATTGACTAAACGTTCTCGTTATACACATTGAGTGTGATAACGATGGTAATTAAGACGTAGATATTAAAGGGGCACAGCAGTGACGAGGCGTCAGTAATAGGGTAGTGTACTTAAAAAATCTGATTGGTCCGAAAGTTGGATTACTCAAAAATACTGGACGTATTTTTTCTTTTGTCACGTAAGCCAAAAATGACGACGGTATAGTGCGTTAAAATTACGCGTGACGTCACAAGCACCTTCTCCTGAACTTTGATGTGCTATATCATTGTCACTTTTTATTGAATTAAGTAAGCAAAACATACGTGTCCAATATTTTTTGGTAATCTTACTGACGGACTAAATAGACTTTATATATTTTTACCTAAGACACATCCCTATTGTAGGAGGGGAGCTATAATAAATAATAATAATATAATATAATATAGACGACACGGTTGGCGCAGTGGTTGAGCCATCGGCTGCTGCGCCGCGTGTTGTGGGTTCGATCCCCGCACGGAACAAATATTTGTATGACCTACAGGTAGTTGTTCCGGATCTGGCTGTTTGTGTATGTGAGTTTAAATGTTTGTAAACGCACTCACGATACAGGAGAAATTCCTAGTGTGGGGCAACGTATTCAAAAAAAAAAAAACTTATAAGTAGTGTTATGATGTTTGAATGTTATGCTTTATTATATTTACCTTTAGTGTCACTACCTTGGCAATAGTACACACTGCCGCCTAATACAATTCCCCTTTTGAAACTCGGAAATAAAAACCGGTAGAAATCGAGCTGTATGGAGACTTAGTCACTGGTGCCAAGTCATATTAAGTTTTCAATACAAATAAATAAAATTGAAGTGCATGTTTGTAATGTCGAATGCATATGAAATTTTTTATATAACACGAAAACATTTGTTTTATTTTTTGTCTGTCTGTTTGTCTTTTTGTTTGAGATAATCTCTGAAATGGCTCGACCGATTTTGAGGGGAAATTTTCACTGGATGTGCTAAGCTGATGAGCTGTGTCAGCTGATGTCTTAAGGAGTAACTTAGGCTACTTTTATTTTAGGAAACGAATTAGGGTACCGCGCAAAACAAATTAAAGACCATACAATTTTGTTAAGCTCCACGTGGACGAAGTCGTGGGCACTACTAGTTATAAATAATGTTCTACTGACAAAATTCGGTCACGGAGGCTATAACAGTGCACAAGTGTGTTGTGCAAACACAGGTGCACACTCACGTCCCTAACGTGCATAATCATTTAGGAAGGGTATCGCATATACAGCAAATCGTTGACTGTTTTTTTGTTTTGGTTGTATTTACTTGTTACTATTAATGTTTTTTGAAGCTCGTATATTCTGCCTGTATACTGTGAATAACGTTGTTGATTACGCGTTGTTGTTTATTTGTATTGTCTATTGTGCAATTGTTTGTGGTTCCAAATAAATAAAAAACGTCATATCTACACTAAAGTCTTATTTCCAGCAAATATAGCGTTTAAGAGCTATTATGATATTTTAAATTATTATTATTTAGTCAATTTGCTATCATAATTCCTGTGAAATTAACTTTAATAAACATACAACGTGAAACAGCGCTGCAATTTGCAAACAACATGATAACTCAGCTACGTCACCGAGTAAGGAAGCCTTGAACCTAGCCTGCGTCATTTAAATGCGTCTATCTTAGAAATAAGTACCGCTGAGTGAGCGACAGCCTCCGGTTACACTCGAGCCCCTCACGCCGCTGCCGTAAGTCACGATATCCGGCTTCATGCGACCATAACCCTGGAAACATTCAATCTATTAGCTCAGAAGACGTTACGAGACGGTAAGATATCATGTACCGTCATTGCATGTCGTTTGGTACATTACATACCAAATGACATGCAATTTTCATGGGATTATTGATATCAATTTCCGTTATTGAATGCTGTCAATTTAGAGACTTATAATAGGGATGTGTCCTAGGTAAAAATATAATAAGTCTATTTGGTCCGACAGTTAGATTAGCAAAAAATATTGGACACGTATTTTTTGCTTACTCAAATCAACAAAAGGTGACAAAGATATAGCACATCAAAGTTCAGGAGAAGGGGCTTGTAACGTCACTTTTACATAAAAAGTGTAGCACGGCGGGACGTCAAGTGAAATTTCAACGCACTATATTGTCGTCATTTATTATTTACGTGACAAAAGAAAATATACGTATCCAGTATTTTTGAGTAATCCAACTTTCGGACCAAACAGATTATTAAAGGAAACTACACTATTTAGACTGAAACGTTAACTAGAACCAGTTACACAGAAAATAACATGCAGTCATTTGAAGAGATAGCTTTGAATGGTTGGGTAAATAACCCAGCCATTCAAATCTATCTCAAGTTGCTCACTAAAAATACTTACGTGTGGGAGTTCCCAAGTAGTCATGCCCCTGGACGAAAATTTGGCAATTCTGTCGTCGAACCCGATGCCACCCACTCCAATAACATCCATCTGGTCTGCCGGGTTGTTTAGGGTCCCATACAAGGGACCGTCGTTGCCTATCGCTGACACCATTATCACCTAAAAAGGAGGTTTGGTATCAAAATTATCTGTTTTTCCAAAACTGTAAAACATCCCGAAGTTCTGCTGTCTGCAGACAGAGTATGAGCAATAGACACGTCAGTAAATAAAAATTATCGTGAGAGAAAGACACACTTATTAGATCCAGTAGTAAGAGCAGGCGAGACCGTATTATATTTATTTATTTTGTCTATATAACCACGGTAAGCTGTCAAAACTACTGTAACAGTAGTTTCTCAAGCACAAAAAGTAGCCATTATTTGGCGTTTAGTTGATGTCAATCACCTTTCACAATGAGTAACAGGATATTGCCGAAAGCGGAAACGACTAGCTAATGTAGATAAAAACTATGTTATAGTACAAGGATATATGTGGAAACATTAAATGTGGGATCGGTAACACAAACCATTTTTGGGTTTCCATTCACCCTTTTGTTAGACTTTGTGTCAAAACCGATGCCTAGAGAACAGCCTGAGGTACCGATTTAGTCTGGAATAAGCTAAGAAATATAAGAAGTTGCTTTGAGTGGATGACAAAAAGTTTTAGTAGAGCATTTCACAAACCTTTTTACAAGCCTTACAGTTACTGAAACATACATACATATATACACCTACGCCTATATCCCATGGGGGTACGAAGAAACTACAGAACGGCACCTGCTACGATCCTTTTATACCCTTTTCGCTTCGTTTACGTTCATACATCAAGTCATACACGCACGCCGATTGCAAGTACTACACACCAGACCTTTTTAAAGTACATCACCAATAACGTCACTGTATTGTTCTCCCGGCGTTTCCGCTCACATCTGTCTTATAAATACCTTTTGTTAGTCGTCTTTCATTCATTCTCTCAACGTGACAAAACCATCTAAGCATACTCTTTTCAATTTTTGTCACTACATCGTCTTTTAAACTTTACTGACAACAGTGTTGCTGAAAACCAAAACAAAAGTACATGAGATAATGTGGTTTCGCTGTTTAAGATCTACTCACCTTGTTCGCACTGAGTTCCCATACTTTATCGACGAACGGGTGGTCCATGAAGTCCGGCCCGCCGATACTCAGATTTAGCACATCAATCTTACGCATTATGGCATAGTTGAACGCGTCCAGGAACCACGAGGTGTATGAAACCTGGATGGATACATTTGAAATATTATTTGTTTAATTCAGAGTATAAAAAATATTACGCTCTGTTATAGATAGTACCTGGATGCGGTCATCCAGGTTGTATCTATAATATATATATCTATCTATGCAAAGGTCGGTAGCTTTGCTCGGATAAAGCGTCGTTTTCTAAAAATGAAACCTAGCCAGATCGATTTATCGCCCCCGAAACCCCCTGCATACAAAATTAGGAATTCTGAATCTCGGAAACGTAGGAGCCGTTTCCGAGATTCAGATTAAATATATACGTACATATGTATATACAAGAATTGCACGTTTCAAAGTAAAAGATACATGTTTTCGAAGAGCCCAGTTTTATAATAAAATTACTTCAAGAACACTTGAGCTCAAGTATTGGTCTGCATTATTGTCTGAGTTACATTGAAAACGACCATGTAAACTATTCAAGTGCCTGACTGTTGTTTGAAGGTGAATAGGAAAATTGTAAGATTATTGCTAACTTTGTCATGCATGAAAAACGAATGGGAGATGGCAAGACTCATGGTTAACTGAAGCTTATTCTTTTAATTTGGTTCTAACTACAGTTCATAATGTATAGTTACAGACCGTGTATCGTTATGTGTTTCTTTTCATACCATTCAGCTTAATCGTAAAAGTTAATTGAACATTGTAAAATATAATCGTTCTTTAATTAATTATGAATAGTACATATCTCCTTATCGCAACAGCTATACCGAGCAAGCTGAACTTTGTGGCGCTCATGTTCGGCAGTTCACCAAATTGTCGTTATTATTATCTTATCACTTAATAATTAAATCACGCCACCACATCAAACCTCTTTGATATCTGGTTTTCTGATATCATTGTTTCTGTATTTATTTGCATGTTTTATTAAGTGTTTGCTATTTATCGATTGATAAAAATGTACTTGACGCATAGTTATTTAGATCATATGTCTATATGAGCGACCTGTCTTCGCTTTGCAGGGTTTTTACGAAGCAGAGATTTGTTTAGTTACTATAAAACTTTGAGAATAAATTCCATTTATGAAGGTTAAAATTACATCAGACTGCGTTGGGCAGGTTAGAAGAACAACGCGCCTACAAAGTCAGACTCAAAATGCGACTTTAAAAAAAATGTATTTAGATAAAATGAGATATTCTCACTCTCTCTCTACAGCTCACCTTGCTAGAAACCTAAGTAACTATTTAGAAGATTAGAAAGTAACGTATAAATAATATAATTGTACTTTTTTTCATACTAATTTTGCGTGAAGCTACAGCTTAAATATCTAATATGCCATACCTGATTGTCAGTGAAGACCCGGAAAATGTGTAAATCCGCATCCGGTGCAAAGCCGAGACAGTCAGATCTGGAGGCGATCACGCCGGCAACAAATGTGCCGTGGCCTAGCGCGTCATCCAGAGTATTCTCGCCCGTCCAGTCTGTACGCTCCCGAACTCGCCCAAAGTGCGGATGGTCCCGAGCGAGGCCGGTATCGAATACAGCCACTTTAATGCCCTCGCCTGATGGATAGTAAAAATTCTCTTAAAAAAAATAGTTTAACACGTTGAACGACAGGTGACCGACAAACAATACATTTTCCATTGTGTCTCGTTGTCTGGCAGTTAACTGCTAACAAATTGACTGTAGCGGAAGAAACAGCGCCACGGTTACAAAGTTATTTCATTTGTTATAACATCATTGTATGGCGGTAACATGGTATTCTGCGGTGAAGTGTTGCAGCGCACCTTTTTATTTCCGCCCCAAATCCGCCACACTATTCACAAACTACTGCAACTCCTTAAAACCAGAATCAACAGTGGCGACCACCAGAAAAGCGTCGAGACAATGAAGCCCGACGAGTCCCGGAGAAACGATTCAACTGTGTTGGATCCCGCAACGAAATGAATCAGAAAAGAACAGCGGAGGAGTTAGAAAGCAGCGGTACTGCTACAGACTCCTTATTTTGCAATAACTTGTCTTTGTGTTGTGTTTGTACTCACCTGTTACACCAAGAGACCAAAGCAGGTCCGCCTTTAACACCGACGTTATTTGACGTGGCACAGTCCGCAACAACTTCCTGGACGTGTAGCCGCCATTCTGCTAAAAAATACAGTAAGTAAATAAGTTGAACCTCAAACACTCTCACACTCTTAATAGGTCTATTTTATCTACACTCATTTCGTAAAAGCCTATTGTGAAAATGTGGCGCCTACATCTCTTTTTAGAGTTCATTATATTCATAACTAATTAAAAGTTGTGCATAGATGAGTACACTGATCCTTTCAGGTTGAAGTTTTTGGTCATTTCAATCACACGTTGTATACTTTAAGTCATTGCTATGAGTAAAACAGATTCCTTACTTCTCCTTGCTGCCTGAGGGAGTGCAGCCCACGGTGATTGCGCCAGCCCGCATACAAGCACCCAGCTGGCCCACAATCATCCTAGATTATAAAAAGAGTATAAACAACCGTTAATGTATAATATTTCTGTGAAATGTTAATGAGACTAAGAACAATGGAACACAATGGTTTCAAAACATTTTGATACAATTATTCTATGCAGAAAATATTTGAAAAAACAATAGCCTGGTAGTTACTACCGCATATCTATTTTATGAAAAGTTATGCTTTGTAAAACATTGTTTTGTCACTGCATTTGTGTGAGTCTCTTTCAGTAGCTTGATGTGTCATAACAATTCCGGGACTGCAGAGCCATGCTTGATTACCTCTTGGATATACTTGATGGTACGTGTGACCTGCCGCTGAGCAGTAACACGTCTTATAGCAGGATGGTCTTTAAGAGCATCAAGTGCCTTTCTGCCTTCATCTTCAAGAATGATGACATCAAAATCACTTGGATACTCTTTTGCAGGATTGTTACGACGCAGCAGCGTCCAGTTCGATACCTGTAACAATACAGATAGTGTTCATTTTCACAATTCGCAACTAATACTTACTTTACTACCTCTTTATAACTATTATATTGACCGCAAGCTATCATCATAATCATAATTCGGCCTTCGTCTTGTAAAATGACTTACATGATAATAACCAACGTTCGACTATAGTAATGGCAAATGCAGCTCTGGAATAAGCATTTAGATTGCGTCATATCTATTATCGTACAAGGAATCGAGCATAGTATAATATGAGCAAACAGTTATTAATCATTATCTCTTAACTGAGACTAATTAAACAAGGATTTGCTTTTATGGAACTAATAAAGTTTTTCCATGAAATGAGAGAAGAAATAAGTTTATGAAAATGAATTTGATGTCATTAGTTTATTTAATCATCTTGAGAGTAATAGGCTAGCTTAACACCTTAACTGCCAGAAAACGAGACACACTACAAAATGTATTGTTTGTCGGTCACTTGGAGTTTAACGTGTTAATAAAATCGTCTATGAATAATAATATTAGTGTAGCACAGTTGCATATATTAGTTTAAAAGGCTAGGCAGATGCTGATTTGAACATATTACTTCAGTCACAATGCCCTTAAATAAAAGGAAAATATAATTAAAAAGGAGGTCACAACAAGGAGTCCCTGTTGACGACACATGGTAAACCCGGTATTCTGCAAAAGGCTATTTTTTTTGTTGATTGCATGTTAACATGGATTTACATTGGAACAAAATAGTTTTAGGACTATCACATTAACCTGTAGAATGAACATTAAGATATTAACTAAGCCTATGGTTTTTATTTTTCTATTATGTGGTAATACCCTCATTTTTAATAGGTTACTTGTCCAGTTGTCCACCATGACAAGGTCCATCAAGGACAGGTCTTGCTGTCAGTCAGTTTTAAATATCTTCAGTATGTTATTAACAATCGGTGCATCAAAAAGAAGCGAAATAAAAAATTAAATTACTAAACTAAAACTTCATTACTAGGCTATTGCAGAGTAATTTCTATATGGAAATTACTCTGGTCAATCCTTGGTATGTGACTCATGAATTGGTTTACAGATACTGCTTTAAATTAACTATAGCATAAAGGTGGCCAAAACTCTTAATGGCTGAAAATATGAGATAAAGAATAATTAGCGATTCTTAGCATGTTCTTTTGATTAGCATTATTCCTGTCACTGTTGCACAATTGACAATTTGTATGTGCAACATAGAGACAAGAACACATCTAAGCGCAATCATGTGCTCAACACACTCAGCGCCAACTGTCAGTCCCAAATTGTAGTTTTTTTTTCATTTTTATTTACCTCCTTCCTTGAGGTGTATACTTTAAGAAACACTGGCCTTATATAATGTGTGAACCGATGGGCCTGTGAACATAAGCTATGGATGTATCATAAATGATACACAGGCCTGGGAAAACAGATACCTCAGTGTATGGTTAATTATACACTGGCACTGAATGTGTTAAGTAATGTTTATCAATCTGAGTAGATGTGTTTTCGAGTCTGATGTGATGTTCAACAAGCATGCATTAATGCAAACAGCAATGCCGCTAAGCATCATATAAGATATTGGTTGAAAAACACATTACATCAGTAAGCATGAATTGAAAACTGCCCCTTTGTACTCTGAATGTGATTTTCAAGATAACATCTTTGTTTTTATAAATCTATTAGCAAATTAAAAAATACTAGCAAACAGCGAGCTTATATATTCACAAATAATTTAATAAAAATGGCAAAATTGATAGAAAAGTTACAACAATGGATTATTTTGAAAACATAATTGTATATAATGGAGCTCATGGCTAATGACTAATAATAATAACTAACAGCTGCTTGGGTTAATCAAAAGTCAGTCCGTGTATGGGTGACCATTCATTATATATTGAGACTCCTCCGTGCTTCAGTAAGCATGTTAAGCCGGTAGTCCCGGCTGTCATCAATAGATCTTTGAAAGTTGTTACAGATAGTCTGAAGCCAAAAGTCTCACAACAAGTCTTACCAAGGGATATCTTGTTGCCCAGTAGATGGTTGTAGAGGTCAGATAGGCAATCGCTCTATGTAAAATATTGGAATTCAGCTGCAACCTGAACATGGTTGGGATAAGGCTAGGGAGATGATGAATGTGCATATCAATCACAGTGCTTGTGAAGCAGAAACAATGTCTGCGATTCAATGACCATGGCGAGGGACTATGGAGGGGTAAACAGGCAAATAAGCACTAGCTCTAAAGATAATCGCTACATAGTTACTAGACAAATTCAAGCCAAGGCGGATTAACAAGTGCAATAAGTAATTTTTAAACTAGAGAAACGTGCGTAAACTTTTGTGGATCACACATCATTGAATTTTATGTAGCCTTAGTTATTTAATTAAATTGGCCATCTGTTTCAAAACTAGGTAAACAAATAAGAATAAAATAGTAATTCTGGTGGCATGAAGAAAGTGAAAAATAAAAATATGTTTTTTTTCAGTTACTTTATGATTGGTAAACTCACCCCTGCGTTCCTCAAAGCAGCACTGACATAGTTCTCTCGAGTTGATCGTGGGAAATAACCCTTGTACGTTATTATATGTTCAGTACTCACTACATCTGAATTAAACTCGTAATCAACACGCTCAGATATCGTAGAATTACACACAGAATCTATATTTATTCCTTCCTCATCACCAAACGCTAACGGCAGTAAGTTGATACCGAAAAAAATAATTAAAAGCTTCATTCGGGTCAACCCCATGTTTGACGCATATTAATGCTAAAATTTAAGTGCATTATTGAATGTTATCACTCATAAACTTGGTATATGAATTCAACAACCAAAACTCCATGTAATTTTTCTAGGGTATTGGTAACTCAACAGTCTGCTCTTTCCTCGTCGAACTCGAAAGTTGCATGCAATAATGATGAGAAAAAATATAAATACCTATCACAGGCGAATGTCAAGTTTGACACTACAACTAGACATTTGATTGACATTTGCACAGTTGACATATGAAAGCATGATGGTTTTAGTTTATTTATTTATGGCAATATAAAACGTTTTTTACAACTACTCGCAATTAGTTGTAATGTCCGGTCTACACACTACCTTCACAGCGCAGCGCAGCATACACACTATTCGGTCCAACTAACTTAAAACCTTAGGTATAGATAGACAGATACCAATTAAATAGCATAAAACTAGCACGCTCTTTAACGGTATATATTTGCGTAGCATATATAGCATTCTACTTTAAGGCATGCCCTGGGATAAACATGCTCAGATAATATAACTTTTCCAAATACACAGGTGATTTATAACAAGCTCCCTGCCAAATAATCTAAATTATCATAAATACAGGGTCTAAATATACCCAAATCGCTATTGTTGTGACTATAATATTTGAAGAGTTACAATATGATTTTGATATTAATTGGACCACCTGCAAACAAAAGAAGAATTTTCAGAATCTGTCCTTTTTTGACGGAGAAGTCAGTTAAAATCTGCTGCGAGCAACATATCGATACGTAACATGCTCATAAGTAAATTTGTTCAGACGTGCTCAGGACATATCCGCATTTTCTCGCACTGCAGGAACACAAAACGAACCATGTTGAATTTTGAGCATGCTTATTTCTATTTGCTATACTGCAAAGTATGTAGAAATACCAACACATCAAGCTATCACGAAATATGAACCTTGCCCTTTTGTAATAAAGTTTAAAAACTATAAAAAATATATTGACACATTGGGGTAGATTGATGTGCTGGTTTCTGTACAAAAATGCTACAAGTGGCTATTGCTCTTTTGTAGCATGCTTTTGTGCTAGTAATGAGATGTCTGTACCTTTACGTCTACTCGTTTTATTTCTGCAAACTTGCAGAGCGCGCGTCATAAATAAGCAATCTAGAACACTACACTGAAGAATAAGGCGGTGGCCGCACAGTACATGTAATCGCTTTTAGGCGCGGATCCAGCCCACAGTCACCCAAAAATCGCTCATTGCTTGTCGGACTACAGACACGCTTCCGATACGATCGCATTCATACAAAAGAGACTTTTATAAAATGCACCCGGCCAAGACCTTGTAGCTTGACCTAGTAGTGTATAGGCGACTCGAGCAAAGTCGAGGGGGTTTACTTACTTAGTTTTAGCACTGCGGTCAAAATCTCGCTCGGTTCATAGTAATTTTGATTAAATTTTATGAAGGCATTTGATTTCTCATTAGCCTATCAACCTCAATACTTAAATACATGGATCGCCTTTGTCTGAACGCTGCTTCACAAATCTAGTTAGAATAAAACACGTTTTACATTATAATTAAATTTTTTAATCCTTCATGCTCATAGCCAATACGTAATCATAGCTTGACTTTGACAGAGAACAGGCATTGTAAAAGTCGTTGATAGATTTCAGGGTAGATTCAGTGTATCTATGGTCGATAACGTATTCATTCGTATATTTACAAATGTATTATAAATAATATTTTTTTGTTTTCAACCTATTTATTAGTGATGGTGTTTATTCGTGGTTCACTCTTGTAACACAGTAATATAATAAATTATGGCTTACAATTTAGGTGATCGATTTCCGCCACCTCCAAAATACATAACCCTTCTTGATCCGGGTACGTATAACCCAAATGAAAAAGCCAGAACAAAACAGAATGCAGCTCCGTTTCTCTCGAAAGTACCTCGCAAAATGCAAGGTGGTGCCAAAATATGGACTCAAGCCGTTTATGATCAAACATTGCCTAGTAATATTCCAAATTGTTCATCAATGCTTTCAAAAAAGCCAAGGTTCCCTTACGAAGCCTTTAGTGCAGAAGACTTGGAAGAAATTTTATGTAAATGTGGGATTTCAATTCCATGTGAATGCCCCACTGGAGAAGAAAGAGAAGAAGATGTAGTGTGTCAAGGTAAAGTTAGACGACGAATTTTTATAGGATCAGCATTTCATTCTGTTCTTGGCGATGAAAGCTTATCAAGTCCGTCGAGGAATGACCGTGGTTTTAATTTAACATCCGATGGTGTTCAACACCGAATGAGGGAAGAGATTAAAGAACAATGTCCACCGTTTTACGATCCTACAGTGCACGAGTCTACAGCTTTTTATCAAGGATGCAAATGGAGTAAAAGAACCTCAAATAATCGAAAACGTGTTGAAATTACCCCTGGTCCTTCAGATTATTATCTTGAAAGGGGGCCTACTAAAGATGAAATTTGTGCAGAAAAAATTCGCGCACTCAGACGAAAAACTACAAGGCAACTGCGTTTTATGGAAATGGTCCAACAAAGAAATATATTAGAAAATCGTCCTAGCCCTGCAGCATATAGTCCTATGTCACCTAAAGGCACAGATCTTCAATATTTAGGACCGAAAGCTAAAAGGTTTTCTGAATCTAAGTCAAAATATGATACTAGTCCAGGTCCAGCAGATCATTGGTTGCGAAGAGATTTTGATGCAATACAACCTCCTGATATACTCTGTCATGCTAAACTACCAGAGCCAGCTTGTTTCGGTGTGAAAGCAAAGCGATTTAAAATTCAACGCGAAGAGGGACCAAGCCCAGCTACTTATCAAGTCAATTTTAGACTATGTAATTTAGTTAACTGCTCTACTGCGCCTTTTGGATGTTCTGCGAAAAGATTTAAACAAGAAATCATTGAAGAAAGCGACGATGATGAAATATTAGATAAAAAGAGCGAAGCAAAACCATGTATATTACCAACGTGGGAATTCAAGTCTAAAACAATTCGGATGAAACCTTTAGTAAAAAAACTTAATGAGCCAAGCCCAGCAGATTTGCCTCAAAGTAGAATGAGTACAGAAAAAATGGCTAAATTACAATCTAAAGTCCCGTTTTCCTCTTCTGAGTGGCGTTTTATGCCTTGGTATTCCTGGATGCCCGTACATGGGAGGTTAGACACTCCAGGACCTGGCTATTATTGCGCAGAAAAGCCAAAATGTTTTCCTGCTTTTAAACGTGGACCTTTATGTAGATCTAAACGTTTTCCTGACTTTCGTGAAAGAGCTCCTCCACCGAATGAATATAAAGTTTTTCACGGCATTGAAACAATTCTAGCAACTCAGAATAAAAGAATAAAGTCTAACATAGAAAACCAACATAAATTTAAATGGGAAAAACCAAAAGCAAAGGAGGTATTGAGTCTTCAAGAGCGAGAAAATCTTTTGCTTCAGAAATGTATATCTTTATTGGAGGTAGAAGGAGATAAAGACACAAAACCACCCGAAAAGATCATAGAGAAAGAGTCTCTGGTAAAACCAAAAATGTTGCGATCCTTTTTGTTTGCCGTCCCTATACCAGATTATTTTTAAAAAATAATGTTATTTGCTTACTGTTTGTCTTTTTTAAAATTTGTTTGATTAAAGATAAGTATCTCTTTCATTTGGTGTCCTATGCTTGCGATACCCTCGGTTGTCTTCTATTAAGAAACCAGTAGACAGCATCTATAAAATTTGGAATATTATAAGAAAGGTATTTCACGGGCGACCATAGCGCATCTCACTTCTAGCACCCGAAATTGTGATTTTCCGATCCGTTAATAATGCGAAATGTAAAAGAATGTTTCAGTTCATCCCATACTGTGTTACTCTCCGATTTGGTTTTTCCTTTTTTATTGCTCGAAATAACATTCGAAAGTGATACCGATTAAGTTTCTCTCTGTGGGTATTCGACTGTATTAAGAAAACCATCTCAAATGATCTCCATAATTTTCAGTATTTCTGAACCAACCAACTATAAAACTAACGACCACGTTAAGAAGAGAATTACAGGAGTATGAACTTCACATTAAGTATGGCGAGCCACGGGACAGTAATTTAGGGCGACTCTTTTTATTGGGTTCATTAACGACCTCTGTAATCTAAAAAGTCTCATTTTTGCAGATGATACTCAATACCATCAATTTTTCTGCAATCTCATGGTCGGAACTCTAAGCAACTGCCCAGGACGGTTTTAATTCCACCTTGACCTTGCTTTCCTCTCACACTCTGACCCTAGATACCAGCAAAACAAATCTCGTTACTTTCTCAATTACCAACGTCTCCTAAACACATATGTATAGCCAACTCCGTCATCATACGGAACGTATACTTTGCACTTTGCCAGTCAATCCTAATTTATTGTATTTCTTGCTGGGGCGGAGCCGCAAAATGTATACTCAAGCCTCTAGACATCGCACACATAGCTATAGTGCAAGTGGTCACGTTCAGGCAACTACTATTTCCAACTACCGAATTCTATAAATCCTGTAACATACCTAATGTCCGGCATCAGTATATTTTACAAATAGTCTTATTACAACGCGAAAGCACACCATTCCAATTAATCTCCAAACGCCGCAAAGAAATAATCTGCAATATTCCACCTGCTGGCACATGATTCATCAAAACTTTGCTATATATAGTATATATCTTGGTCCATCACTTCACAATAAAATTAACAAAAAAATCAAAATGAATATATTCTATCTTCAAAAAGACCGCTCGCTCGTACCTAGAAAATCTAAACTACGGCGAAACTAAAGGATAGTTTAAGGAGTGATCACTCACAATTCCTCATCACACAGCACACGACAGCACGAACACACATAATACATCACAAACACATTCACGCACACTTTACTTTTCACACTGTAATTAAATTTATATCTTTTTTTTTCTAGATGTAAATCTTATTTCGCATTGTTACTCATTTCTAACATTTTCATTATATTCGGCCTTAAGGATCGGAACTGTATCTGCTAAACACAGGTTACCCCTTGAATAGTGAATAGTAAAATAGTACTCCACCCAATAACTAGATTATTAAAATTTTATGTGTCTGCCTATACGAGGTTGTGAGTTCAAACCTGGGCAAGTACCAATGTGAGTTTTTCAATTCATATGTACTTTCTAAGTTTATCTGTGACATCACTGACTTCGGTGAAGGAAAACATCGTGAGGAAACCTGGACTTATATAATTAATATAAGTCTGAAATCGCCAACCTGTCTTGAGCAAGCGTGGTGATTAATGCTCATGCTTTCTCTGTATGAGAAGAGGCCTGTGCCCAGCAGTGGGACAGTAATAGGCTGGTACTACTATGTGTCTGCCTATTCCATTCACCTATTTATGTAATCAAGTCTAAGTTAACAATAAAGCTTAATTAAAAATGGCACCGGATGGATGTTGATGTTCTCGTCTTGCTAACAGAGAATACACATACACAACCTCATAGCCAGGATCATCCACAAACAACTTGCCCTTAAATATGCCCTTGTGTACATCGAGGTACAATATTACCAATATCATTCAGAACCAGTTCTCGACAGTGGTTAGATGCGCTCTACTGTGACATATCGATTATCACTGACAGGTTTATTCCCGCATTTATCTTGCTCATATGGTTACCAGCACTTGGAATATGAACTCATCTATTATAGTGTCGATAGTAATATAGTTAATGGTTTGATAGCGAAAAGTTTCGACTATCATCTGGAGAAACTTTCGCTTAACAGTTGGGTCAAGAGTCACATGCAGAAGGTGGTCGTCCTGAACACAGCACGCATAATATAATATTTTTTACAAAAATAATTTGCAGTTTTTTATGTTTTTGTTAAAATAATGTAGAAATATGTACAAATAAAGAATACGGTTAAACCACAAGGTTGTTTTATAACATAATTCATTCCTCAATCTAATATTCCACGTTACACCACACATTTATCGTAAGTATGCATTATCCATTGAAGGTAAACAATATATTGGTTTATGGGTACTAGCTTCCACCCGCGGCTTCGCCCGCGTGGTTTGTTAATAAAAAAAGTAGCCTATGTCCTTGACCGGGGTGCACTCTATCTTTCTGCCAAATTTTATCGAAATCCGTTGAGTTGTTGAGTCGTGAAAGACGGACAAACAGACACCCACACTTTCCCATTTATAATATAATATATATATATTGTATAGTATAGTCTGGATAAGTTCAAAATATCGCGTGAAACGGTGTCTTTGGATCACGAGGTTCACGTTACGTCACGAGGTATACAACAAGCTTTCAAACACATTGAATCATTGTTTCTTGAATCTTTTACTATTTCATCATTTCAGATTGGGAAAACGGAAGTAAAGATGAATAACGTGCACTTGCTTCGTAATAGTGACCTGCCCAGGCTTCGCAAGAGTGTGAACTTTCTTTTTCTCTTTTCATCGATTGCAAAGAATGGTGTGGTTTTCCACAACTAATCACCGTTTTTAAAATACTTCCAAAAAACTCATTCATTACGAAATTCTTACGAGTTTCAAACCCCGATATTTTACTCGGACTCACTAAATGTATAATTATGATTTGTTCGTCTTGCTACCAGCGCCATATCCCCTGTCCCAGCAATAGATCGTGTGTCTACGCTATCGTCGGCGTCGTTGCGTTCATAATATATTTATGTCCGTCATTTGTTCGGAAAATTGGGAGACATCTTCTGACAGAAGTCGTTAATACTCACGACGTCGCTCGCGTTCGTTTGTGTTCACGAATCTATGGAATTTATAATCAAAGTGGATTGCGCACTCCTGAACTCCGGATGAAAACGATCCAGAATCCCCCGTTTCTTTACAAATATGGTATATATTGTCTTCTTGATGTCCCAACTGTACTGTACACTAGTGCTGAATATAGTTTTCTGTGTCATATTTTTACTTACCTTTCCACCTGATTCCTGAGAATTGGCCGTCTACGCAACCCAGCAGATACGCATACGTTTTAAATACCTACATTGGCGGTCAATACGTTCATAGTATGAGCACACAAACCTTACTTAAACAGAGGTGGTGTCACTACCACTGTCCCTATAATTAGACTAACTACTATACTTAAATGGGCCTTTAAGATTAGGATCTAATTACGTCCCGCTCCCGTCCTCCTTTTTATAAAACACAATCTTTTAGAGGAAACTTTTACTGCTCAATCGATATAATAATTAACGTAGTTGGCATTGTTTGTCATATTCTGTGTTGCGTGGTCACATCGAAATATTCTAAAGTGCTCTCTCATCTGAATTCACATCAACCACATCACCTGTGGTCAATAAGTTTATTGACCACAGGTGATTTTGATTGAAATTTAAGTCCGCTAAGATTAGCGGTCTTAAATTTAGACATACCTTGGAACCAAAAACTAGGCTGATCTACGAATTGGAACTATCTAGTTTCGAGATAGCCGAGACCTAGCACAACAATTAGACATTAAGTTAGTCGAAGAAACAATACATGACATTGAAAATTTTAATAACTCTAATGATATTATTATTTGCTAATGTTTAATTATTACTATTTACGACGGTAACTTACCAAAATTTAATTATTACTTAACTATAAATTATTGTTACAAGTATTTGTATAATAATGTTGTGATACAGACAAAGCTTGATAATTGCATGCCTTTTTTAAGGATGGGTTATCATGCAATGACTTCTCCCTTTCTAGGTAGAACGGGAGGGCGTGACCCGGATAGTGTCAGCAGAATTGACCCGGACAATTCTGCTGACACTATTGGACGTCATATTCGATTCAATTCAATTTTATTCACGAACATTATACATTGTGTTTGAAATAACAAAAATAATGATAATAATAAATAAATAAACATTCATCATTACCAATTAACACAATCAAAATCCATCAGCATAATTATTAACTCACATCAGCACCAAATTAAAACCATAAATGAAAAAAAATGAATAAATGTTTGAACTATGCTCTCTTTTTAACGGCTTTATGTAATTACCTCATCCCTATCGCGCAACATATCTTTTGTACTATTTATGCTGCTTGTTGTTTTGGCATAGTTTTTACAGTCGGCCGCCTGCCTGACACCAACCCTACTTGGGAATGCTATCGTTGGTGGTATACCCGCCACCGTGCGGGTAACCTAGAGTGCTTAGTATTTTGCACCAGGTCTGAAAAACTCCCTTAGTCGCCTCATACGACACCCACGGGATGAAATGGGGTGGTCATATTCTTAGTCCGTGACCACACACAAAATAATTTATTTGCTAATATAGGTAATTACATACACTTTATGTAAATACCTATATTAGCAAATAAATTATTTTGAATTTGAAAACAATACCCCAGGAATCTCATTAATGGTCAATAATCACAGCTATATTATCACTTCCACACTATTGTCACATACGCACTTCCCGGGGGAATGCCGAGTCGTCCTTGACTTCGAGACTAGACTAGACTAGAGTACCAAATTCCCACGGTCTAACAAGTAGATACCCATTTCATAGGGTATGTCTACAATACTATGGTACGGTCTCCGTACCAACAAATCGATAGCCTTTTGTTTACACAAAATAAAGTGATGCCATCTTATCATCTATTTCGTCTTCGATCTTAATTGGTACTTGGTCATCGGTTATCTTACGAAAACGGTAATAAACCGATCGTCATATAACATTTGAACAATTTAAAATGGCCTTCTATTCTCAAGCATAGTTTGATTAAGCTCTTCGTTCTCAATAAGCATGAAATAACAGAGAACGTACTAACCAGTTAATTTGTAGAGTGCACCAAGATACTAGAGAATTATGAGACCAACTGACGCAAGTATTTAGTTAAGCTCATGTGTACAGGCACTCTCTTAATCGAGTTACAGTAATAGGTTGTGTGTGGTAGAGCTCTTCACTTCCCTATCTTACGCCGATTTTGCCTGATATGTCCAGAATTTACATCATAGCTTAAAATATTTTTTAGAAGAAACGTTGCCCCACACTAGGAATATCTCCTGTATCGTAGGTGCGTTTACAAACATTTTAACTCACATAAACAAACAGCCAGACCCGGAAAAACTACCGGTATGCCATAGAAATATTTGTTCCGTTCGGGGATCGAACCCGCAACACGCAGCGCAGCAGCCAGTCGCTCAGTCACTGCGCCAACCGTGCCGTCCCAAAAATTGAATTTAAGTCTTGAAAAATGAGGACTTCTAAAACTTAAAAGAAAACCTGTATTAGTTTTTGTCTCAAGTACCTACCTACACATACTTAGACACTACACATTATTAGTGTAAGATCTCAAAATACCATATACTTGGAAATAAATACATTATTATTATTATTATACACTACCAATGCGTCCCGACGCTCAATCTCTTCGTCAACCGTATGTGACGTAATTAAAATATCAATAATTAAGTAATGACGTAAGTATTCGACAAGTTACCTAATGCCTTTACTATTGCTAGGAGACTGATATCGCGTTTTTGAGTCCTAACATCATCAACATCTGCGTAGTATTTCCCAACTATGTTGGGACCGACGACAAACCGGATGCAGCTGAATCACAGTATTTTACATGAAACGACTGCAATAATTTAGCGGGATAGCTAAATACTCGAACTGCCTTCAGGTATAACAATAACTGTAAGCTATATAGATTCTTCATATTTAATCGAATTCAAAGGAAAACCTTATACGTAGCCTAGTTTACTTAGCACTTAAATTATCGCACGCCATGCTGTCGATGTTTAAATCCGAAATGGAGGATATCGATCCAGCACAGTATTGTTATTTAACTCCCAGTCAAAACACATCCTATCAGAACCATCGTGCTTGCTAAAGGAGTTGAGCTGACAAAATGTTATGGAATTATTGCATTTGGCTGAATTCAGTCGTCTTAATAAAAAGAGTGGGGATTTAGAAAACTTCTTCAGAGACTAATCTTAGTCAATTACTGAATCAGATCTTTCATTTATGTCAGAGATGGGCGTTTCTTCTTTTTATTTACTTACCTTTAACGACCAAACTCAGTCGTAAGGCGATTGCTTTCTATGACGTACTGGGCTCGTCTGAAAAAAAATATATCGAAATTTGAAATGGAAAGACATACAAACATTGAAAGTTAAACAAAAGATTGTAATTAAGAAGTTCCTTATAAGGTTTCTTTATGACTCTACAAAAAATCCGTCACTAAAAATCTTTCCCCTTCGTAACAAATGAAACAGTTGAGCAAAATGTCATGCTTCTGGAACGAGAGCTTTATGCTCTCTCTGAATGAATTTAATGTTTTTATAAAGTAGATTGTTTACAGAAGCTATTCAAAGTGTTTAGAAATTCACCAAAAAATTTGATTAAACGGTTGAACCGTTTAATCAAATGTTTTGGTGAATTTCTTTTGTGGTTGTTGTTTTATAAAAAAAAAAAAAGCAATCAAAAAAATATTGCGTAAACGTTCTTAGAAAAGTTCTCATTACTATGGGTTGCACAAGACTTGTGTTGTGTTTCTTTTACCGAATCATTCGATGTCTTAATCAAGGCACTAGCCTCGGGCCTGTAACAATTTCGACATAAAAATAAAAAATAAAACATATAATCGTATTTCTCGAAAAATAAATTGTAAACATTCCCAAAGGTACAAAACTACGAAACGGTAAATACGAGTGACCTTATCGGTAGAAATGACAAGAATAAAGCAATAAGGGTATTGAAAATGAAACAAATATTTGTTATTGTACCTAATTAAAATGCACTTGCTATGTTCGCAGTCCAGTGGGGCTTGTTGGGCCTGTGGGGCTTGTGGGGTTACAACAATTCGACAGTTAATAAAAATGCTATTAATTCGGTGACCTTTAATCTCGCGAGTTCGCGAAACATATTGGTTACACACTACAGCTGAGTCCAACCAAAAAGTATGAAGGTGAAACATGTTCTCCAATACACTAGTGTAATAAATAAAAATGTATTTTTATTCGAACTACATAACATCAAGCCTGTATTTTCCGAGCACATGGTAAGAACATTGAAATGTCTCAATCAGCCATATTATTAAAGTGGCGTCTTTAAGGGGGCAGCTTAAGAAAGATTTTTGTTATTTTTTGTTTTAGTTCGTGATCCTAGAGCCACAAAACGCAATTTATTATCTGAGTATCTAAATGTGCATGGGTTTGAGTATTGATAGTATGTACTTTGAACATAAACATACCTGATAATACCGGTGCTAAGGGTACGGTAAATAATTACTCTCGGAGTGCTGATTTTTTTGAATGTTTTATACAAAATAAGAATTAATATTCGACTTTGCCAGACACCGTTTATTTTCGCCACATGCTTTCAAGCTCGGTTTAGAATATCACGATCTTACTTATACTCTGAGTGTTGATTTAATTAAAAGTTCAAAGAAAGTTTTTATGTTTTAGCCGACTTCAAAAAAGGAGGAGGTGTCAATTCAACGATATGTTTTTTTTATGTTTGTTACCTCATAACTTTTGACTGGGTGAATCGATTTTTATGGTTCTTTTTTTAATAGAAAGCTGACACTTTCTGTGTGGTCTCTTTTCAATTTAGTTTAGTTCTGATAATGGTATCCATGAGAAAACCATATAAGTCTTAAATTTGCATTAAGTACGTGCGCGACAAATAGATGAATACCAAACGATTTCGATGATTACTATTGTTTTATTTGAAAGAATGTACTTCACGGTTAGTTTGGTGAAAACTTGGTTAGGTT
Organism: Phlogophora meticulosa; assembly: GCA_905147745.2. Taxonomy (NCBI): domain Eukaryota; kingdom Metazoa; phylum Arthropoda; class Insecta; order Lepidoptera; family Noctuidae; genus Phlogophora; species Phlogophora meticulosa. The sequence goes on along the minus strand of LR990517.1, from coordinate 1,577,348 downwards.
CTGACTATGGGATCCATGACAAAGTAACGGAACTCTTCAATTCTTAGGTCCAAATCCGACAAAACTATGCCTTCCAAACTTTTAACTCGACTAAGTGCAACATTTACTAGGCTTTTTTTTTACCAAGGTCGGTTACAGCTCCCACAAGGGCGGTACCTTGTAGTTTATGGACTGTAACCGCCCAGCTTAATATTAGAGGCAGCATCTACATCTCCGTAACCTCTTAAAACGTAGTACTACATGGAGGTATGAAACAGTTTTTCGCGATGGCATTCTCAATGGCAAATGGCATAATCTATATATATGCACATTCGGGCGTACTCACTAGGCGTTGACTTAAAATAGTCATTGATACTGAGAACAATTGTTTCCAAACATCACCACCTTTTCTCTTAGCATTCAAAATAGCGCCCCGAATCACATCACCTGTATCATGTGGTCCGCATTTACTCTCATATTTTGCGACGTAGTAGCCTACGGCGGTGACATTGCCACGCGGTTATAGTGAACTTGAGACCACTAAAAATAAAAAAAATCCAAATAAATTTAACAAAAATAAAAAACGACTTCAAATTGAAAAAAAAGATATTCCAAAACAAATTAATATGGACTAAAAAGTAAAAAATAATTACGTATTCTTCCACAACTTTATAATCAACTTATTATTTGTATTGTAGTGTTTAGTGTTTCTTTGCCTGACACTGACTCCAAAAATAACAATATTTGTACCTACATTATATTATCGTAATAATTTGTTTGTTTTTAAGTAGTCTAATATTATTGATTGCATTTTACTTAGGAGAGCTCTAAAAATATTTGGATCATTGTTTGTTATTCATAGGTTTGTGTCGAGTAAGATTTGAAGTAGGTAGGTAAATACCTACCTTCTTGCGTGGTAAACACATACATCGTACCTACATATTGATGAGTAGAAATAGTAAGTTGATTAAAAAGTTGTAGTAGTTGATACGTAATTTTTTTTTATTGTGCAATCAGCCTGACCGCTCGCGGGGTCAAACGTGCCCCAGACACTATTGAAATATCAAGATGAATTTGAGCGTGATCATAATAACTAGATGACTTATAAACCAGCGTTATTTTTATTCACAACTTTGTATATCCAAGTAAATATGTTTTAAACTGTCAAGATAAAAAATATATTTACTTTTTTCACTATTAATTTCTCCTATGTCTTGAGTGCGGTTCCAAACATTCAAATTCACAAACAGCCAAACCCAGAACAACCAACTGTAGACCATACAAATATTTTAACCGTGCGGAAATCAAAACCACAACACGCAGCGCAGCAGCCAATCGCTCAGCCACTGCCGCCAACTATGACGCCAAATTTTAGTACTTCTGTTATGAGGCCGTACTCAAAAGAACATAATCAATACCAATCAAACGAGCCTGAACTCAAAGGGATGTATTGTTTTACGGTCTAGTTCCTAGCACCGCATATTAACTTGTTTTATTAGACCCTGGGTACCATTAAAAGTTTTAGTCAAAACAAATCAAACGAGCCCAAACACGGATTTCATGCATATTCAAGTAGGTAGCACCTTTGGCCACCTTCCATCTCCATCATCAGACCAGTTCGATTGTACCAATACATTGCATTATCACCGAACCTACATAAGTAAGCCAAATTTCAGCTCGAATCGGTTGCCAGGGCCTGTAGCCTCGGCATTTATACCGACGCTGCCAATCTACCGATCGCTAAATATTAACGGAAAAATTCGCTTGCCATAGCGATGCTGCCGACAAATGCATGTCTCTACATTCGAGGTACCGCGCTAAGTCGTACATACATACTTAGTCTGGCCATAAATACTGTTACAGTTATAAATAAGAAAGATTTGAATTTGGAATCTGTCATTTTTATACGATTGTTCATTGGGTTTCTTAATTTTGCCGCCAATACATTGTACAATATTTTGCGATATTAAAATGGAGTGGGTGATAAAGAGAACCGAATCGCTGTGATTGCATTACACAAACTTGGTATTGAGCCAATGCAATTTTTAAAACTCTCCATACGCTTGGTATTAGTCAAATGTTTGTGTACCGGGCTATTAATAGGTACAATGAGACCTCCTCTGTCTGTGACAGAAAAAGATCTGGCCGTCCACGTAGTGTTCGTAAGAAAAAGGTGGTAAAAGCAGAAATCCTGTCCGAAAGCAAAGGATTTTATCTCGGGGATGAAGATACTCAGAACCATGTCACGTATTATAAAAGATGACTTAGGACTTGCAGCCTATAAGAGACGCTCCACACAGAGACTGGCCATTTTTTAACTGATAATTTAAAAAAGAATAGGGTGGTAAAATCGAAACAACTTCTGAAACGGTACGCAAAGGGAGGTCACAGATTTTTTTTTACGGATGACAATTTTTTTACAATTGAGCAACATTTAAACAAACAAAATGAACATATTTATGTTCATAGCTCTAAGGAAGCTTCCCATTTACTCGACAGAGTGCAACGTGGGCATTTTCCGACTTCTGTGATGGTTTGGTGAGGTGTTAGCTATGAAGGAATGACTGAGCCATATTTTTGTGAAAAAGGTATCAAAACATCGGCACATGTGTATCAGCCCCTTAACAACACCATGTTCAATAACCAAGTATGGTCCTTCCAACAAGGCTCGCCGCCGGGTCATAAAGCTCGGTCCACGCAGTCTTGGTTGGAAGTGGCCGTTTCGGACTTCATCAGAGCTGAAGACTGGCCGACGTCTAGTCCCGTTCTTAATCCGCTGGATTTTGATTTATGGTCAATTTAAGAGAGTATGGGTTGCTCCAAACGCCATGATAATTTGGAGTCCCTAAAACAATCCATACGATTGGCAGTGAAGAATTTTCCGATGGAAAGAGTGCGTGGTTCTATTGATAACTGGCCTCAACGTTTAAAGGACGGTATTGCAGCCAATGGAGACCACTTCGAATAAGCTTTTTTATATTTTAAATTGTTTTATGCTTATGTATTAAACTAACACACTGAAAAAGTAATAAATATTATTTGCAATAAAAACATAATTCTTTTCTTCGTGACAATATTTATGACAAGACTGGTAATCTTGAAATACCGATGTCTGTACGCTATCTAAAACCGTATACATAGTTGGGGCATTTTTAAAACAGTTTATTCACCATTTACCAACCTCCTTACTGACTGAACAACGAACTTACTGATTGATAAATGCTGTTTTACAAACAAGAATTACACCACGTCAGGTTTACATATGTCATGATGGTCCAGTGGTTTAGGCCTCGTCTCTTGTGCACGAGGTTGTGGGTTCAAACCTGGGCAAGTACCAATATGCTTTTTTCAATTCATATGTACTTTCTAAGTTTATCTTGGACATCACTGACATCGGTGAAGGAAAACATCGTGAGGAAACCTGGACTTATATGTAATCAATATAAGTCTGAAACCGCCAACCCGTCTTGAGCAAGCGTGGTGATTAATGCTCATGCCTTCTCTGTATGAGAAGAGGCCTTTGCCCTGCAGTGGGACAGTAATAGGCTGGTACTTTACTTTACTATATATATTATGTCAATTAAAAAGCTTTTATTTTATTTTTGCGAATGTGAGGTCTATAGAAAGCTTTAAGTAAGCATTATTTTAGGTGTCGCCTAGTAATGGTGAAGACGAGCATCCTTACGTGTCACAAAAAATAAATCGTAATTCACTGCTTTACTTGGTCTTTAATTCTTTATATAGTTCCTCAATAAAATGCTTTCATAGAACAAATACTCGTAGCAAAAAGCGTAGCAAAGTTCTACGGATGCTACGAGCGCTACGAGTAATTAAAACATTTGTTTGTTATTCAGTATTACTAAGGATATTACTGCAGTCGCCACTCGTTCATTCAAACCAGCGCGATAATTAAAACCTCTTTACATCTAATTCGAATTTATCACGAGTACCCTAGAACATACATTTCCACCCAAAAAATCATCGGCACATAACAAAATGACGCGTCAATTCGAAGTCATAGGCGTCAAAAATTCGATTATTCAAAGTTATCAGATTTCATAGAGGTACATTTTGAGACAAGTTCAATCTTCTATCATCGTTGCACGAGCCTCATCAAACACAATACAAGGCTTCTGTCTACAAAACGACACTGATGAAACAGCATTTCAGACACTACTTATGATGAAAAAAATTCAGCAATGTGCTTTGAAGCAAAATTACATTACAAACTTCTTTTGAAAGCTTTAATAAGTCATTCAAATTATGTAGGTATGTACTGTCTGTACCTCTAACCTTTTGATTAAGACTCAATAATTCGAAATTTCTAGAAAATTTCGAAACATTTAAAATTTCAAACTATCGATAATTGGTAATAGGTACTGTAAAAGTCTGTAGAATTAACGAGGTGAGTGTATAACGTATATAATATCCTAATATTATAAAAAGATAAGGAAAAGTACGGAAGTGCTATTAACATAAAATTATACTACTAATTTATGGAAACGTTGTGAAATGTACCCATACTTTGGTCATACCATATTTAATTGGAAAAAACATTGTACAATTGGTTGTTTTTTTTTTCAAGTAAATAAATAAGTAACCCAGATACACACGGATTGTACAATCTATGAAGGTTATTTTCAAACACATAGAACTGAAAGCATTTCCTTTTAAGCTTTATCAAATTCTTGAAATTCAAACAAGCCCATAAACTGTTACAAAATCTCTTCACCAAAGTGGCTCATATTTTACTCTAAAGGGGCTCATTATAACAAGCAACTTAACGAACACTAGGATACTGAGGATTAGGCAAAAAGCCAGTCGCGCTTCAAACTAACGAGAAGGTCAAAACAGAAAAAATAATAATAAAAAATCTTAATTAGTAAGTACTTCAGTAATTTTACTGAAGTACTTACTAATTAAGATTTTTTATATATAATATTATATATAATATTTATATATATAATACGTAATTCTACATAAAAGTAGGATCGAGGATTTCCTCGATCCTACTTTTATGTAGAATTACGTATTTATCTACTACATAAATTATAATACCCACTTTACTACTAAACTTTACTGAACATAATCGACGGTCCCTACGTATAATCAACTAAGTGGTAGATATGTGATTTGTGTTTTTTTGTTCCGTGACATTCAGACAAACCTAAACTATCGTCCAGTTTAATAAAAAATAATAAAGTTGGCAAATTGACCTTTAAATACACACACGACATTTCCCATAACTACGAAATTGACTAAAACTTCCGACGTAGAACAACAATACTGGTAATCCAGTCGTTTTACGCGGGACAATCCAATGTAACCCCGCGCGCCTCCCCCGCAACTACCACTTGCGAGACATAAGCGTTTGCGCCGGCCTTGGAGACGGTTACGTTAATGTTCTGCTGCGTAAATGCAAATTATTATAAGTAAAAGTATGCCTCGAAAGGAAAGTCTCACCAAAAACTGTTATGTGCAACTGCGTAACAGAAATAAACCAGTGACATGTGTTAAAAACAAAAATGTTTCCAACAAAACTCGTACAGGTAAGCGAATTTTGATATTATTTTTAATCAAATGTATTTTTATTAAGGTTTATACTTAATAATAAGCTTTTACAAATCGATAATTACTTCCATGTTCCAGTTTTGCATAGATCAAACAAATTTTGCATAATTCCAACGTACTAGTCTGTATTTGGTAGTTAGGTTATTTTACGTCGGAGCATTTAAAAGTATAGTGTAATGAGTGGTAGATAAGAGATTCTACGCCGGAAAATAAAACCAGATTTTGTACATAACTACTACTTACAACATTTTACGCCGGAAATGTTATTCCAATCTCACACTTATGTTATTTTTTTATTTCAGTTCTTCTACAACGTGACACAACAGACGATGAACAACAACAAGAAAGTACGATTCAAGTTGTTGCTCAAATTCACACAAATTTAGCTTCCAATGCCCTCTCCGATTCGACCATTTTAGAAGAACTAGAATCATCTAATATCGCATTACCAGCCCACCTACAATCACAGGATGAACATGAGGATAGTTATCCAGATTCACTTAATCTTTCTAATTTGCCTTTAAGCTCACAGTCAGCCAATCAAAATACTAAAACCGTTGTCGCTCATCCCAATGGCGCCGTTCTCTCTGACCTTGAAATTATTACAGAAGAGTTTATTACATACACAGAACCAGAACCACAGTACTGTCAGGAAATTATCATTAGAACGTCACACGATCCAGACACAGATATAGTTTTAGAAGAAATTGACGCCTTTCATGATTCTGAGCAAGCTTTGGATACAAGTACTCCCTTAGGGTCTCCTTCTATTTCAACTATTATGCAGAATTTTGAATCAGAAAATGTAAGTTCATTTCATATTGACACCCCAACTTCATCTATGTGTGTCACTTCACCTATGAGTGATCAGACGTATGTACCAACCAGTATTGATGAGATGACAGAGAACGATGCCGATGTTAGTAACACAGAAGAAAGTCAATTAACGAAAAAGAAAAGAAAAGTTAAGAAGAAAACTGATCTAGGTAGAATACGTAAGGTTAACAAATCGGCATGGATAGATAGCAAAAGAAAACAATTAAAAAATCAGGGTTTAAGTTACATCAGTCGAAATGGAAAAGCACAATCTAAAAAGTTGATATTGCCTGCTTGCGATGATAAGTGTCGATTAAAGTGCAAGGAGAAAATAGGCGAAGATGTAAGAAACACAATGTTCAAACAATTTTGGTCTCTTGGCAATCGTGAGCGGCAGTGGGATTTCTTGGTTCGTTGGTGTAAAAGAATCGGCAAGAGACGCATAACAACAGAGGGCTTATCAAAAAGATTATTTTCTGTCAAGTACTATCTGCCAAAATCTCTAGATGTTATAGGACACGAAGAAGTTACGGTGTGCAAAAAGATGTTTTTAAACACTTTTGCTATTGGTGACGGCGTCGTACGAACAGCTTTGAAAAAAATTACCGAAGGCGAAGGGCTCTCTATAGGATCCGATCAGAGAGGATTTCATAACAATCACCCTAAAATTAAGAATGATGAAATGGTTAAAAGCGTTTCTGATCATGTACAATCATTTACCCCTGTGGAGTCGCACTATACACGTAAGGAATCCTCAAAATTATACTTGGATAGTGAATTAAACATGGCTAAGATGTTCAAACTCTACAATGAGTGGGTATCAGAGACAGAGTCGAATAAAGCTAAAACGTTGAGGCAATACACCGACATTGTTAATGAAAATTTCAATTTTGAGTTTCACAGACCTAAAAAAGATCAATGCGACGTTTGCATTGCCTTTAAAAACCAGCCGAAGCCAGTTAATCATGAAATTCAAGAACAGTTTAATGAACATTTCAAAAATAAGGATATGGCTCGTAGTCTCAAAAATGAGGATAAACTTTCTGCTATCAACTCACCTAACCATAACTGCAGCGTTTGACTTTCAAAAAGTACACTCTTCTCCTCACGCAGAAACAAGCATATTATACTATAAAAGAAAATTGAATGTTTTTAATTTTACTATTTTCGAGATGGGTCAGAAAGTTGGAACATGTTATATGTGGCATGAGGGCACTGCCAAACGAGGCGCGAATGAGGTGGCTAGTTGTGTCTACGATTTTATTAAGAATCAATCCTTAAAAGGCATACAAACCATAAACTTATACTCAGATAATTGCGGAGGGCAAAATAGAAACAGAATTGTTTTTATGATGTATCTAATTGCTGCCAAAGAATTTAAGGTAAATATAACACATAGATTTTTAGAAAAAGGCCACACTCAAAACGAAAATGACAGCATTCATGCTCTAATAGAGCGATGTTCTAAGAATAAGGAAATATATACGCCTGATCAATGGTTCGCATTGGTCAGGTGGGCCAAAGAGACTGGAAGTCCGTATATTGTCAAGGAAGTTGCAAGAGATGACATTTTAGATTTTAAAAAGTTACTAACAGGAAAAAATTGGTCAAAAAATGACAGAAACTTAAAAATAATGTGGTCCAGAATCAGAGAAGTTCATGTATCCTCTTCCGAGCCTGATGTTCTTAAATACAAAAATACATTTAATGAAACATACCATCGCTTATTTGTCAGAAGAAGTCAAAACAGGAGACGTCAAAATCAAACTGATGACGTGTTAAGCCAGGCTTATACTGGACCTTTACCAATCCAAAATGCAAAATTGATGGATCTTAAGTATCTTTGTGAACATAACGTAATTCCTAGACAGTACCATGGATTTTATAATTCTCTTGTCTCTTGTGATGTTGTTCCTGATTCAAGTTCCGATACAGAATAGTAGTATTTCTCAGTTAGTTATGCAGTTTAGTACTTACCTAAACAATTTTTTTGTGTGATAAAGATAGGAAATAGATTTTGCAATTATTCAATTGACCTAAAAATGGTTTTGTTCCTTACCTACGTTTGCAGATTTTTTACTCCAAAATAATGCTTTTGGTTTTATTGTTTTTTTAGAAGAGTTTTCATTTTGATAAAGTTTTATTAATCAGCCACAATTAGGTAAGAAAATGTGATTTTGTTACTTAGTTATTGTTTTTTTTTAAATATATTTTAATTGTGTAGGAACAGAAGCTATAAGTACTTAAGTTTCTTTAAAAAGTTATTTGTTACCTACATTATGTATCCATACTGTTTTTGATTATGTGTAAATGTATCACTTCTTTGTAAAATATTAGATTTTTTTTATAAAAGATTATTATTATCACCTAGATATAAAAATGTAGGTACCTAATATTGTTATTAGGTACTAAAAACTTAACTGGTCATTACTGAAAACAAGACTGATTAAAATAGATATAAATATAATCACCGGCAAATAAGATGGCAAAAGTCGTTAGATGCGCACAAGTCGTTTTTTAGGTCTCTTTGGTGGTCAAGCGGGACGCGGGGTATGAGGTAGCGTCGATCCGAGCGCGCGATTGGTGCATCAGTCGACCCTTGCCTCCCGCACCGCTCCTTCGTCCCGTTCGCTCCCGATTACATTTCAGTGCACGAAAATTGAACCCTTTGTTTTTGTTGTGTTAAACTTAAGTGTTGTTATTGTTTTTAAATTTAGGATAGAGTTCCTGAAAAGGCATAGCATACGAGGAAAGTATGCTCAAACCAGAGTTATACAAATTAATAAAATTTGGAAAAGAACAATTTAAAACATACAGCATTGACCAAACACTTGCAGAACACAACCATAGTGTTCTGCGATTGCGACTTTCAATATGATGCCAAGGGTAGTTTTATTAACGGATAGTGACGACGACTAGTTATTTTTTTTTTTTTTACATAAACTTTTTTTGAATTTTAAATGCACGTTATTTATAACTCCTAATAAACTTGGATTCCTCTCCCTTCTTTAACTTTGTTCTATACAGACATATAACAATAGAATAATGACGATCAATAAAAGTTACCACTTTTTTGTGCCACTAAGTGTACGATGCGCGAACTTACCCCCACTACGCCAAAATCTTGCCATCTTATTTGCCGGTGACTATACTGAAGTTGCATCGTACTGTCGATGAATAAATAATTATAATTATAAAAAATGAAACAACGTTTTTGTTTACATTTAGCCTACCTACTTCGAAATAAAACGTAATGCAAATAATTTTTATTTCTTGTGATGAACTGTTGTTTGGAGTGAGTCAAACACTTATCTACTTTTTATAACAGTTTTTGTACCATGATCCCCACGTAAACCTTCATAAATGGCAATTGCGACTTTGGTTAATTAAAAACCTCCGGCGTAAAACTCAATAAGTACCACTTACATTATTTACCACAGGGATGATTCCGCTGTATAAGTAAGTAAGTGACAAATAATACGCTTGAAAGGCCTTTTAAAAGTTGTACTTATTTTTTTTATAAAATAGATCAAATATGAAACCTGTATTCCAAATTTTATAACTTTCTGTTAAGTAGAACATGAGCTACATGTGTTTGAAACTTTAAAGTGCTCTCCTGTAAAGTTTGTCATTTGTAGTTAGGGGATTGTACGTAGGGACCGTCGTAATATGTATTTATCTTGGCCTGGATATTTTTCTAGTACTTTATTATATATACATATATACCAACTAGCTGACCCAGCAAACGTTGTTTTGCCATATAAAGTGTTTGGGGTGGACCACCCTTATCGTTTAGGGGTATAAAAAATAGATGTTGGCCTCAAACCTACCAGATATGTACACAAAATTTGGTAACAAACACTGCGACGCTAGAATTTTATATATAAGATACTCCCCCATTTCGCTCGTATCGATAGCGTATGATATTTTAAAACTTATAATTATCCGTACCGTATATCCAAATCAGCGGTAGAGGACGGATGTAAAAAAAAAGTTAAGTAAAGTACCAGCCTATTACTGTCCCACTGCAGGGCAGAGGCCTCTTCTCATACAGAGAAGGTACGAGCATTGATCACCAAGCTTCCTCAAGACGGGTTGGCGATTTCAGACTTATATTAATTATATAAGTCCTGGCTCCCTCACGATGTTTTCCTTCACCGATGTCAGTGATGTCCAAGATAAACTTAGAAAGTACATATGAATTGAAAATCTCACATTGGTACTTACCCAGGTTTGAACCCACACTCGTGCACAAAAGGCGAGGCCTACACCACTGGGAGATCATGACATTGATGAGGACGGATGTATATAATTAATTATTAACCTGATTATTGGGAAGTACCTGGATGTGCGTTTTCTAAAGATGAAACCTAGCTAGATCGAATTATCGCCCCCTTAACCGCCTGTAGGTATACTAAATTTCATGAAAATTGTGGGAGGCGTTTACAAGACTCAGATTATATATGCCCATGATAATATATGATTATAAATGTACATAGGTATATATTTACAAGAATTGCTCGTATAAACTAAATAAATAAATTTAAATCTACATGCTTTAATACCTGGAAACAACATTTTTTCAAAATGTCTCTGAATAAAGGCATTTGGTACAAAAGCATTTAAGGTCAGCCAAATCGTGTTCCCTGGTTCGAGGATATTAAATTAGATATAAATTATGATGTAAAATTTACATTAAGACTCCGGTCTGGGCACTATCCATCGGCAAAGTTCGCATTTCTTATGAAAAAGGCTATTTCTCCTAATTATAATATCTCCTAATTAGCAATAAAATCGAGGAAGTGAAGCATTTGCTAATGGAGTGTGCTCGAAACGGACTAGAACGCGAGTTATTCGTGAAGGATTTTAAACTTAATAAATTTGATGCAGGCATAATCCAATCTATGATGTCTTTACCATCTTCGGAGATTATTAAAAAGTTGTGCCATTTAATTATGGTCCTCCATGAATAACCCTAATTTATTAAGTATTAGTAATGTAATAAACTAATTGTAATATTATAAACTGCTACTGTTTAAGAAAGCCATTTAATGTAAAAGGCTACGATGGGGCTGACATGTCTTAGATAAAAGCTCCTTAACAAAATTAGATTAAAAAGAAACTTTATTACTGTACTTTTTACGGTTCAAGAGCATATTACGTAGACGCCGCTGTTCGTCCGTCTGTCACCAGGCTGTATCTCATGAACCGAGATTGTTAAACAGTTGAAATTCCACATATTATGATGCATTACTGTTGCCGCTATAACAACAAATACTAAAAAAACAGAATAAAATTAATACTTAAGGGGGCTCCCATACAACAAACGTGATTGTTGGCTCGTTTTATTCTCGATATTGATAACGGCAACAGGTAAACGCTCGAAATATTCACAGAATATTTAGTTGTATATTCACTTTAAGGGGCGCCCCTTAATTATTTGTTTTTTTTTAACACATACAACAAACGTGTTTGTAAATCTCCTGGTTTTATGACATGGTGCCGAATCGTGCATAAAAATGTACGCTTCAGTACAGGGAACCATTCTACGGTGATACGGTGGATAGTGACATCTTGTTAAGGAAGCTCGCGAAAATAGGATGTACACTACCTCTGCTACAGTTATTCGCTAGCTATATGAAGGATCGCCAGCAATATGTCGACTACAAACGCTGTGTATCTCAACCGTATTACACGAGATCGGGCGTGAGCCAGGGCAGCAATGTAGGGCCTCTCGAGTTTATTGTAATGATAAATGACTTGCCGGAAGTCGTCAGACATGGGACTTGTTTATTGTTTGCGGATGACCTGAAATTGCTGCTCGAGGTTCGGGATCACTCGGATTGTGAACGCCTGCAGGAAGACATTGACAGAGTGGTCGAATGGAGTAATGACAACAAACTGCATTTTAATGTTGCTAAATGTTCGGTGATGTCGTTCACTCGCGCGCGAACTCCCTTGAGTTATCAGTATAAGGTTGAGGATGTGCCGATGCAACGAGTGTCTCAGATACGAGACTTAGGGGTAGTCTTCTCTCAGGAAATAACTTTCCGTGAGCATATCAATAAGATATGTAAGATTCACCAACATATATGACGCATTAGTCTGAAGTCACCTCGAACATAGCGCATTCATTTGGGTTCCTCATGAGGCGAAATATAGTGTTATGTTGGAACGTATCCAAAATAAGTTCACGAGACACTTGTATTACAAGCTGTATGGGGTATATCCATTATACCCATTGATGTACCCTACACTATTTGTTCTGGGTATGGTAGGGTATAACACTCTAAGAGTACGACGGGAGTTTTCGCTCGTAGCGTATGTAGTGAAACTACTTCGTGGCGTGGTGCATAACCCGGGAGTGCTGCGACACCTACAGTTGTACGTGCCCGACCGGTACGTGCGGAGGCGGCAACGCCCGCCCCTGCTCGCTGTGCCTGCAGCCAGGACCAACCTTCTGGCGAGAACTCCTCTCACTAGAGTCATACGCGTGATGAATGAGGTTCACGCTAGGGTTGATGTATTGTGGTGCAACTTGAGTGAATTCGCAAAAGTAACACTAGATGTAATAAGTTATTTAGATTAAGATATTTTTTAACTAGGTATAAGGTGTAGATTTAGGATTTAGTTAGTAAGGCCAATCTGTCGCATTGGATCATAGATCTGTAATGATAGTGTAGGTAAGATTGTTATAAATAAATAAATAAAATTCTTCGACCTGTGGAAGTAGCCGAGTTTCTAGTACTCGCATGTAGGTACTGGTCTTGCCTCATGCTACCGGCTACTATGTCTAGGCGCCCTACGCCCTTTGTTGATGTCACAGACCAAAGCACTAACCGGATGTTTAACCCTCTCAACAAGGCAGTTCGGTTAAAACTGCTATACAGGGCGTCGCCGGAAGAATAAACATGTCTGACTATTCTTTTTTAATTTTGATTCGTCGGGCAGGCATACTTTAAAAGAAAAAAAAGATATAGATGAGCTGCACTGTTCAAAACTGTTGTATTTACTCCACTCCAGTCTGCAACATTCAATATCGTAGTTGTCTGGCACATTGAAGTCGCTTCTTCTTCCAACGTCATTTATGATTGTAGGCAACCGGGAAATGCTCTTATTATGGTTTACAGGCAGATATCCCTGATCTAACGATAAGTACCACGAGTGGTGATGCTTTTCCGGACACATTTACTGCCACGATCAAATAGGAAGAAACATCAAACGTTTCATAAATGGCGCGAGCTTTCAGTGCCACTTATTAAAATATATGATTAAATTAAATTATAACACCAGTAATAGGTATCACTTAAAATAACCTTAAGGAACATTTTCTCTAAAAACATTCCAACTAAATGTTACATAAATCCAGGCACTGTCCCTAATATAATAATTTGGCCACCCACTGTATATTTATACAATTTCTTCATTCAAAATTTTAGTCGAGCCAAAGCATGGCCGATATTACCTACGGGATTTTTCTGTTAAACATATAACAATTTTGTCATCTGATGGTAGGTTACTGGAGCAGCTTTTAATTATGGTGTCGCTCTGTGCATTAGGCAACGTTTGGGCGAAGAGTCCACACTTTTTTTTTGTTTTCATTGAAAGTTACAATAAGTGGGCATTTCACAAATCGTCTGGCAACCTGCAGGACACTTTGGTAGAATTTTCATACTGTGTTGTCTTTCTGGAGTGTTGGCGCGTTTACGCCTTGTGCTCAATTCTAGGAGCAAATAAAAGAATACAAGAAATAAAATACGTGGACTGATTGAATCTGGTGTAATCCAAGATACAAGGTTTAACAAAGCAGTATCTTAGCCGTGGTAAAATTTATAAGTGAGGCGAGGTCGGAACGCAAGATCGCGCGCCTCCAGCCGGTCGTAGGCATGCTGTGAATAGACATGCTCCCGGGGTTGAAGTGGACTTCAAAGGGGAAGCGGGCAGATATTGTTGAAGCCGCGCCGAATCATCTATTTCTTCGTCTTCAGATCCGCGACCCTCGTGATGCCGTCGCTGCCGCGGTACACCTGCACGACGCGCCCCAGCAACCAGCAATGCGGTGGAAGCCTAGTACTTTACGAGAACAGGCAATCCCAACGCAATGTCGCCGTTGGAAGAGGCCGGCCATTTGAATTTTTGCTGAAGGTTGGAACGTACTCTATATTATCTCTTCCCAGTCTTGTCTGATACACTCCTCACGTTGGTAGCGCTCCAAACGATTGATGTTGGCATTGGTGACCTGTGGATTTGGAGCCGACATTAATGAGCGTCCAATAAGGAAGTGGGAAGGTGTAAAGGCAGGGAGTCAAGAGGGTGAGTGGAAAGGAAGAGGAGTATTATTGCCTCTATTTGGGTAAGGCACGTAGCCATTTCCACGTAAGTGAAGTATAAGTGAGCTGCAAGAGTCGTTTTAAGCGAAATTTGGTTGACCGAACCGCAAGGCTGTTAAAATGTGGAAAATACGCCGGTGCAAACCTGAATTGTATTCCCTCCTGAGCCATTTCGCTTGCAACATCAGAGCCCTGTAAAAATTGAGTAATTCATTACATGCTCCGACAAAGTTTGTACCATTATCGGACAAGTTAGTACTTGGCCTGCCACGACGTGCGACAAAACGATGTAAAGCAGCCCTGTAGGCCTCTTTAGCCTTGGAAGCAATGCATACAAAAATGCAGGTAGGACTTTATCAATCAAAGTACAGGCCCAGCATACTATAAAGTGCTTCTAGCATCGGGTACTTGTCCCATGATCAGCTGCACGTTTTGAGCATTATATCTGAAACATTTCAGGAATTTGTGTACAGTCGCAATAGTCGATAGCGATTATGGACCTGCATGTAGGAGGTTCTGATGTTACATACGAAATATTAATTTCGTGAAGTGATGCTTACTACAGAATAAAATTGGGAGTTATCGAGTCCACCCCTACACGAACACCTACCTATTCTTAAGTGACAACGACTCTCCGGATTTAAGGGCTGTGTTCTCATCTGAGAACATTTCAGATGGAACTACACGTAATATAAGGGACAAAGCTTTGCTAAGTTCAGCAGCAGAGAGTAAAGCTGTTATTTTAGAATTATTAGGTACTGCCTAAATTGTGAATAAATCTTAGACTGAAGGCTACGACGCGTCGTAAATGATTGAGTTTCGAATATTTGTAAATTCAATGTTGTATGATTGAACTACATGTTACTCGTATATATACCTTATACAGTGTAGGCATCTACTCAGGAAGGATTTTTGGAAATCATACTACTACTTCATGATCACTTCATGAGTCATCAATTTTTTTTAAAAGATCTAAGTCGAGTAACTCAGAGCTATCTTTTAGCAAAGAGATTTAGCGTCATCTTTTGGGTCTGTATGAAACTACTCCAATGAAGTTTGGCGCGGGAATACAAATTTAAAGCACGATGCAAATTCCACATTGTTTCTTGTAGCTGCGGACGTCATTGTACAGATGGCGTTAGCATTGTTCAGTAATGTATTGTATTAAGTATATCAGTCATCTAGTTCCCATAACACAAGCTCTGCTTAGCTTGAGGCTAGATGATGCTGTGTGGATTGTCCAGCATTATTTATTATTATTTAATCGAAATACCTAAAACTAATAGAATTTAAATTTTAGGGTACCGTACCTAAAGGGTACGGTACCGCACTACTAAGACTCCGATGTCCGTGTCGTCTGTATGTCTGTGCGTCTGTCAGCAGGCTGCATCTCATGAACCGTGATAGTCAGATAGTTGAAATTTTCACAGATTATGTACTTAGGTTACCGCTATAATAACAAATACTAAAAAACAGTATAAAAAAGTTTAAGGGGGCTCCATAAATAATTTGAAGCTGAGAACAAACTTTCTGTTTAAGTCACAGAGTTTTTAATTATAATAAATGGTATAAGTGATAGCCTTAGTAATCTGTGTACCTTCTGTCATTAATGTCATTCTTGTCAGTGTCTTTTTGATTGAACTGAAGTTAACTGTTTGTTTAGAACTTTAGAAGCATGTTTCGGGCTATTTTGGCACGAAGCACAAACTTTATTTCAGAAAATTGTTATTTCCTGTAAAATGTCAAGATTAGGTGCTCTGCATTTGACTCACCATACCGGACCGAAACATACTGGAACAGTTATTTTTTTCCATGGATCGGGTAAGAATAGGTCATTTTAATAACCTTACCATAGTAAATTTATTCTGACTACTTCTTACACAGGTACAACTTATAACTGCATGAAAGATTGATTCGGTACATGATTCTGAATGAAACTTTCGCCTATTTGTCGAAATTCCACAATAAACTATACATAAACTGCTGAATATCACACCCCTCCTTGCTCGCAATACCTATGCTTAAAAAGGCTGCAAACTTTTCTATTCACGTATTAATATAAAATAGCTATTTAAATAAGTAATAATGTTGGTTTCAGGATCGTCAGGTGCTGATATGAAAGAATGGGTAAAATTGATGGGATCAAATTTCTCATTTCCTCATGTCAAAGTGATGTACCCAACCGCACCACTGCAGCCTTACACTCCAAACGGAGGACAAATGAGTAATGTTTGGTTTGATAGAGCTGGTATCAGTCCTAAAGTGCCTGAAAAATTGGATTCCCTTGCAAATATTGCAGTGGCAGTAAAGAATCTAATTAAAACCGAAAATGATGCTGGGATACCTACTAATAGGATAATAATTGGTAAGTTCTTGAAAGATTCATCTCTTTGAATAGGTAACAACTACAGTTGGGCCTGTTTTATCTAGACTCTCACTTATTTAGTGATTGTTATAATCTGGCCAGCGAATGGGATTGCTGAGGTAGGTGTCAAACTTCTGGTTTTTTAGGGTTCCATACCCAAAGGGTAAAACGGGTCCCTATTACTTAGACTCCGCTGTCTGTCCATCTGTCTGTCACCAGGCTGTGTCTCATGAATCGTGATAGTTAGACAGTTGAAGTATTCACAGATGATGTATTTCTGTTGCCAATATAACAGCAAATACTTAAAAACACAAAGTTCAGCACTATAAGGCTGTTTACTGCTTAACCGGTCGATCCTGTGGTGACCTTACAAGAAGGCCCCCAGCCAGGGCTAACTACAAGTTACATTTAAACGACCGCTCGCTAAGGGTGCCCCCTGTGGGGCTCGAACCTCGGCTTAGGGCGTCGTTGAATACTTAACAAAAACAAATGCTTTATTATTATGTCGGGGGGTTATGACTCTGCGCAATTGTTTTTGCTGTTTTTATAGTAATGTATGTAGTAAATGATATGGAACTGGGGGGATTCCGACTCGCACTTGGCCAGCTTTTTAACTTCATGTTAAACAGGCACATTGCTTACATCAATTCTGTGCTCTTTCTTACTGTGTACAGTGCCGACTTTCAGAAAATATCCATTAAATAAACCAATTGTAACTATACAATGAATACTCTTTATTCATTTTGTAATTAGCAAACAAAATATTTCAAGTCTGTCAGTATTTGATCTGACACAATTATTATAAGCTACATAAGTATGGTTGTAATGATTAAACTGCTCTTAATATTCAGATTCTTGTTTATTTAGGAAAGATAAGAGAAAAAGATTTTGCAAAGAATAGACCTGTACATTGTACAATGCCTTAAATTGTTACTTGGGTTTTCAGGTGGATTTTCTATGGGTGGTGCATTAGCATTGCATTCTGCATACCGATGGGAGAGGAATATCGCCGCAACTTTTGCATTTAGCTCATTCATGAATCATAATTCAGTTATTTGTGATGAGCTGAAACAGTCGGCCGGAGCGCAGTGTAAGTAGTATTGATGCTTTCGTTAACCATGAAAATATCATAACTTATTGTTGTTTGAATTCTGCAAGCTTCTTTGGTTTACTAGACAGCCTAATTTTTTTGAGGTTGCTTCTAACCTAATTTAATTTTAATATAGCCAGTCCTAAGTAGGAGCATTTTTGTTGAATTAATTAGCACTTGTATGCCCTGGTGTGTCCTGTATGCCTTGTCTATCTACTAGTAGTTGGTGTGTGCGCTGGCCGCACTGCTAGATGTTACTGCTATAAACCAAAATTGGGAGATCAATATAGTCAATTTTTATCAGTTTTAATAATATGATTAAATTAAAATTATTGCTTATTTAAACTATATGTGATATGGGAGAGAAAACAACGAATGTACGCCAACTCATTTAACAACCTTTGCCTTACTTTCAAGGCAGTCTGATGACTGACGGCAGACATAATCATATGTTTAGCAATGAAAAAGACCAATATCATTATTTCTTTTTTTGCGTTTTGGTATAATTATACAGAGCCTTTAAAAGACACTTGTTGCAGTACTTGTTCTTAAAACGCGGACCCACGTTCTAGTCTTGGAGAAATTCACTTGTTTTGCGTGTTAAAATCTTAACCTTAGAAATCAATTAATATTTTACAATCTTCTTTTAGATGTGGTCCAATCCAGTAAGTTATTATCAAGACTTTAGTGAGTAGATTAATGCAGACTCTTAATCTTGCGATACGCGGTTGATGGCATAGTTCAAAATGTTGTAGATTATTTTGCAGAAGTAACTCATGAGTAATTTAATTAGCATTATCCCAGCAGTGTACAGAACACACACGAAAAGTATTAATGCTTGTATATTACTGCTCACTGTCCTATAACTTGAATATTAAGCCCGGATTCCACCAAAGCCACAAATAGAATGTTGTTATTTACACTTCCCGAATCTGCTGAATCATGAAATTCTATTTTGGCTTTATAAACACATCTCTCCTCTCATCTTGTCTCCGCTTTGGTGGAGTCTGGGCCTAACATTGCTATTTAATACAGTCTTTTAACCTTTTGACCGCCAGAGCATAATCGGACGCGCGTGCCCTCCACGCCAAGCCTTTTTAACAAAAACGTTTAATTTCTTCTTTTGTTATCATGAATTTATCAATATCCGTGGTGTATTTTAATTTGTTTCATGCATTGAAATACGCACGGGAGATTCAACTTTTAAGATATATAAATAAACACACACAAAAGTAATGGTTTAATCATTCATTTTGTGTTAAAGTGCACCGCGTTTTTTGTCACGTATTTGTGTCGTTGGCGGTCAAAAGGTTAATAAAATAATAAGGTGTTAACTCATCTTCGCTAGTAACCATGTTATTTTGATTTGCAGTACCACCTATACTTCAAATTCATGGAGACAATGATGTTCTGGTAGATTTACAATGGGGCAAGGAAGCATTTAATAGACTAAAAGAGCTTGGGGTTCAAGGAGAATTTCACGTCATGCAGAGATTGGGGCACTCCATAAATAAAAGAGGCATTAAATTGATCAAGGATTGGATTGACAAGCATTTGCCAGAAATATGAAGAGTTTCTTTTGCAGTAGGTACCTGTTTTATTTATTGGCTTGCAGAAAGTAATTACCTACATACTATTACACAAAGTAGGCTGTCTGACGCCTTTACTGGTTTCTTTATCACTGACAGAAGTCATTCTTAATTCTTATTCTATTTAAAATGCGACCAGGTCAATCTAATGTTATGTATTAACCCTTAAACTGGCAAGATTGAAAATATGTTAAAAACCATTTTTTTCTGATTATTCTTAATTCATTGGCTTTCCTGAACTATAGAAAAAATACTTAAAAAAAAATTAAATTATTAGTTTTCGAGAAAATGCACGGGTCCCACAAAACCCAATGCCGATAACTCGGTAAAGGATTAATGCTTCGTTACGGGTACTGAGGTATACGTTGCCGAATAATAAAAGATAAAGTCAATACAAAAATAAGATATTTATTATATAAAAAAACATTACTTATTGTGGAATAAACGGAAACAATTCCGAGAGTTCTTTTCCCCTACCACAAAACACAGACTTACATTACATTTAGTGCAGTGCACCCTAGTTTTACCTTCCTTGTAATAGCAACAACGTGCCTTTTTCTCTTGAATATCAGGAAAATGTCCTAGGTTGTCGAAACGAACACTGTCGACTGGTCGATTGGTTACCGGCTTCGGCTTTTGTATTTTTCTTACAGTAGCAATATCAATTAAATCTCCTGGTTGTTCAATTATCCTGCCTGAAGCACGTAAACTTTCATAAACATCGTATCGAAAATCTTTTAACGATATCTTAGGTCTATTGTCTCTTCTGTACAGCAACCATGCGTTATTTACATATAATCTACGACTTTTCAATGGAGTGCGATATAATGAAATTAGCATATCTGCCAAGTCGACACCGCCCATATACTTATTATATTCTTTCACCACCTGAGGACATGCCACATCTACCTTACTTTTACTTTCTTTCGAGTATCTTTTAATCTTTTCGATTGAAAAATCGGTAACTAGTCATAAGATTAAAAAACAAAATAAATATTGATACATTCAATAATTATAAACTTAGAGCGATTGGTCATTTAAAAATTCAGGGTAGTAGGCTTTTTCTGTCATTACTTTTTTAAATGTTTTTGCTAATATTTTTGGGGCTTGCTTACGTTTACGCCTGGTTAGTGGTGTAACGGGCGCAGGAGAATGTAAACTCGGAACTGATGGTGTTGGCAGCGACTGTATAGAGTTCAACGTAGGAATAGCTTCATAATTGTTTGTTGAAGGGGACGGAAAAACTTCTTCAAATGTAGGTGTTAACCGCACATTTTCGTTATTGATGACATTTGCAGTCACATTATCATCTTCGTCACTGGTCAAAATGTTTAGATTTTCATACGATGAATCTAATGAAGGTGGATCGGAACTTATAATAGGCGAAGAAACAGGATCAAAACGCTGTTCGCTGTCAGAATCACCATTTTCATCATCAGAACTAGCATTTTCGACGGGAACTAAGGCCAATTTTTTTTGCGTTCGGGTTATTTTCAAGCACTGAAGCAAATAAAAAAAAGACATGCTGTATGCAACCACACCACATAACATAATCAAAAATAAAATACAAAATTTAAAAGAAAATGGCTTTAATGCACATGCTTAATAAATTGGCAATGTATCCCGAGGTACCCGTCACTTCTAATTGGTCACTTGCGTTACACTTGGCAACGGGAACCACGGGGTACATACAAACTTCCGACACCATACTATTATAATTTTGAGAGATAATGCAGAAAATAATATAGCAATCTATTATTTAACATATCTACTCTTTATTACACCATAAATTACCAGTAGGCTAATGCAAAATTTCAAAGTAATACATTAAAAACGTACCCGAGTCGGCGCGACGTATTGCCGCCGTGAAGACATTTTGACTTTGACGGGTAAAAAACGGTGCTGTCAACTCAAATTATTTTTTATACTAATTGTAAATAAATAAAAAATAACTCTAAAATACAATAAATTACTTTTGTTAAAAAATTACGTCTGTACTAGATTTTGAAACCAACGTATCCTGTGGGTACCGCTATCGATTTAAGGGTTAAGTATATCAGTCATCTAGTACCCATAACACAAGCTCTGCATAGCTTGTGGCTAGATGACGCTGTGTGGATTGTCCAGTATTATTTATTAATGTAATGTGGAACAAATATTTGTATGGCCTGCAGGTATTTGTTCCTGCTAATATTTGTCTGGCTATTCGTGTGTGTATGTGACTTTAAATTGTGGACGCACCCATGATACACGAGAAAGTCCTAGTGTGCGGCAAAGTTCACAAAAAAAAATAAAAGGCAAAGGTCATTTTTTGTGTAAACTTCACCACGGGGCACGGACATACGGCCTAGACTGTATTGGTTACTTCTAGGCAATCGTGCTGATGATGCGATGATGTGGTCTACGATTAACGTTGACCACATTATTGCTTGTCAGAAGAGATAGTTGGCAAACAAGAGACTGTCAGTAATAAAAAAACTTTTAGCATAAAAATTCATCCGACTACGAAAATCCATTTTTTAGTGAGTCAGTTAATCATTTATTGAGGTTACCATGACGTAATGTTAACTGGTCATCACCTTTTACAAGTATTCAGTAGGTGAAAAATCAATCCCCCCCCCCTCCTATATTCTATTCTTAGGGGTGGATATTCAATTTCATATTTAAATGGGACCGACTTTGAACTTTACTCCATCTTATAAGAAAAGTTTTAGTATGCAGGGGGTTTCGGGGTTGACATATCGATCTAGCTAGGTTTCATTTTTAGAAAAATTCCTTTTATCCGATCCTCATAGCTCGGTCATCTAGGTGCTAATATTTAAGAGTCGAATTGAAAACCTCCTTATTTTTCGTCGGTTTCAAAAGTAAAAGTAGTGCTCTCTCTTTAAATGTATTTTATCACTTTTTAATAATTTCGCCTTTCATTAAGTAGGTAGCTACTGCACAGTATTGATATAATATAATAATAATAATGTCGACGGAGAGGACGGCCCACCGCCCTCTGATAGGGTCCCAGCTCCCGGCGGAAGTGTGCAGCGATGGACACAATCCATCAATGAAAACGTCATGCGCTCATACTATGGGGCTACAGAGGGAGGAAGTAACCTGACCACGTACCGTGTTCAGATGCTCTCTCTGTTTCAGAACCGTTCTTCGCTATCCAGGATGTCGGCAAATTCAGAGGAATAGCGAACCAATAAGAATTGAGCGAGGCATATTCCAGGGTGACAGTTTGAGTCCACTTTGGTTCTGCTTAGCCTTGAATCCTCTAAGTACATTACTGGAGGATTCGGGTCTAGGCTATCGGTTGAAGAGAGGTGGTCTGGTTGTATCTCACCTTCTTTACATGGATGACCTAAAGCTCTTTGCCCCCAGCGATTTTTAACTGATGGAGCTACTGAAGGTAACAGAAACCTTTAGTAGCGGCATCAGGATGGAATTTGGTGTGGACAAATGTACGGTCATGCATGTAAAGCGAGGGGAGATTGTGGAATCCGTGGGAACCCAACTCACGGATTTCATAAACTTTAGAGCCCTCTCTCCAATCGAAATCTTTAAGTATTTGGGTATGTCGGAAGCATTGGGCATTAAAGCTGCTGACATGAAGCAATCGTTGAATGAGCGCTTCTTTGGCCGCCTGAAGAAAGTATGTAATAGTCTTTTGTCAGGCGGTAACAAGGTGCGTGCCTTCAACGGTTGGGTCATGCCAGTCTTGGTGTACTCTTTCGGCATATTCAAATGGACTCAAACAGAACTTGACGCCCTGGATAGGAGAGTCCGTACATTCCTGACGGCATCTCGAATGCATCACCCACGTTCATCGGTTATGAGACTGTATACCCCGCGAAAGTGTGGGGGTCGAACCCTCCACAATCGCGAGATATGTAGTCTCAGGTATTATTTCCTAGAAACCGCCGTGGGAATGGATCGATATGTAGTCGCGGTGGACAAGGGCCTCACCTCGCTCTTGTTGGCAAACCTGTAGTACTTGACACTAACGATCACAAGGAAGTATGACACAGTAAGGAGCTTCACGTACGCTTTTTCCAGGCCCTACATGGGCCTGATGTAGACCAATTAGCGTCTGTATCTTGGCTGCGTTTCGGTGAGCTCTTTGGGGAAACCGAAGGTTTTGTCTGTGCAATTATGGACGAAGTTATCACGACGAATAACTGTCGGAGATTTATTGTGAAGGATGGTACGGTTGACATCTGTCGGGCATGCCACCGTCCAGGTGAATCAATCCGCCTCATTATCTACGGTTGTTTTCGTCTTGCTAACAAAGAGTACTTGCATAGGCACAACCTAGTAGCCAGGATTATCCATCAGCAACTTGCTCTAAAATACAGTCTTGTAGAATCGGAAGTGCCGTACTACAAGTATGTGCCCGACCCAGTTCTTGAAAATGGCAGTGTCACGTTGTATTGGGACCGATCCATCATCACTGAGAGGACTATTGTAGCCCATAAGCCTGATATAGTGGTGATGGATCGAATTGAGAGGCGCGCAACGATTATTGATGTAACGGTCCCGCATGACGGGAACCTCGTGAAAGCCGAGAAAGATAAACAAATCAAGTATCTTGACTTGGCTCGCGAGGTTGTCGACATGTGGGATGTGGACTCAGCAATCGTTGTACCGATAGTCGTGTCAGCCAATGGCTTAATAGCTAAGAGCCTTGACCAACATCTAAGGAGGCTCTCGTTAGGCAGCTGGATCAAGGGCTTGATTCAGAAAGCAGTTCTTCTGGACACGGCGCGTATAGTTAGGCGATTCCTCTCTCTGGAGCCCTGACGGCCGGTAGCTTGGACCCTGTTCCCGATACCGGTGGGCCACTATTTTTTATATTTTTAACTATTTTTTTTGTTTTTATATTGAAATATTAATATTATTATATATGTATTATTATTATATATTATTTTATTATTAAAAATATAATTTATAAGGTTAATAATGAATAAAGGAAATAATGCTGGACAATCCACACAGCATCATCTAGCCCCAAGCTAAGCAGAGCTTGTGTTATGGATACTAGATGACTGTTATACTTAATACATAACATAGATAGATATTTTTTTTATTATACATAGCAAATACCCAGAACACCCCAGAACAAGTCTTTGTAGATCGTATGAACATTTGTCCCAAGGCGGGAATCGAACCCGCAAACCTCCTGCGTCGCAGGCGGACCTTGGCCCGCCGCGCCACATAAGCCGTCTAAGTATATCTTAAATAAATGACTGTAAATTCCAAACTAATGAAAACATTGTTTTGTTTTAGATGTACGTGCCTTCGCGAGTCGATATATCTACCGACCGATACCACTCCTGAGATACTTTGGTTACTTATATTATTGTAGACTATTGTTACCTAGTTTTATGCATAACAAGAACCCAATTATATAGAAATGTGATAAAACTTTCATATTAAAGTAACATTTAGGTACATCCATAATATGATTTTGCATGTATTATTTGAATCGATAGAATATGAACCTGGGTAGTAAAATTGATGATGTTGATGATAGTACTTTGGTAAATACATATTTGTTACGGTCGAGAATACCTTTTTTTATTACCAATTCCCCTAAAACCTGATAATAAGATGCACGTTGCAGAAAGCAGAAGAATATTTAAAAGTCTTAAAACTATCGAAAGTAAGTTTGTTTGTTACCTTTTCACGACTAAGCCTCTGAAGATATCATCCTGACATTTTGCATATACCTACGTCAGGTGTACCGAAACGGCCGCACAGGTGTATAGTAATACCCTTTATCCCGAAAAAAAGTAATGTTCCCGAGGATAACCACGATAACGTTCTTCTGATAATAGATAGCGATTCAATAATATCACAAGCAGAGTACAACCCGTATTGATTGTCAAATTCAACATTAACACTCTCACCGCCATGTGGTACGCCGGCCGCCCACGTAAATTCTAGTGCAGCAAGCTATAACTGATTTTTTTATTTGTTGCGGCAGGCCATGTGGGCGGCCGGCGCACCAAAAATTTAGCGCTAAAGCTTTTGCATTTTTGTCCGTTACTAACTATCAATAAATCAAATATGCAGGCCATCACTGTAATTAGGTGAGTTGGCCGCGCGCCGCCCACGTAGCCTGCTGCTAAAGGGTTTTCGCGCGCTTTTTTACGCGTGTTCCACATGTCGGCTTCCGAAAGCGATCCCGACTATCTACCATCACATGCATCGGGTTCATCGCAATCTGAATCAAGTTATGATGATGAAACTTTAATATTTTTGTCTGATGTATCCAATGTTTGATCCTTTTTAAATTTTGTAAGCTTATTTTGTTGAGCAAAATATTAATAAATATCGTCTTGGGAAACTGGTTTTTCTTAGTTAATTACCAACTGAATGGTCATGGCAATAGAGTCCGATTTTCCTCGTTTTTTTTTTCATAGGTAGGTTTTTGAATACATTATTCGATACAATTGGTTTTGACTCCGTATCGGGCAAGCCAAAACCAAAAAATCTATTTGAATTCGTCGGGTCACAGCGGACCACACGGCCCGCTGATAAAATATATGGCGTGTCCTGCCAGCGTGCCACTTGGCGTGCCGCAAAAGTTCTCTCAAATTAAGCTTGGCGGGTCGCTAAAGAAATGGGATGGGCGGCGCGCCGCCCACATGGCCTGCTGCTTTGGCAAACTGTATACATGCGTGGCAGTGAGAGTGTTAACGCGGGCAAAAGCTAGTTTTATTACTGTTTTAAGTCCGATAGCATCATGTTATTATTACTTGCTGAATCGAACAGTTGTCGACAGACAGATGGGCGGAGCCCCATAGTAATAAAACTTAATCTACGGTACGAAATCCTTGAAAAATAATTGTCTTTCAGGTCTCATGAAGTCACTTTCAACACTTCTCTGAAGTGTGTTCTGTGTTTATTTCCATTTTTCTTCTCAGAGCAGTCAGTCGTGGCTAAATAAAAACAGCCGCACGGGTTGATTGAAGGTTAAGCTACGCTTGCCCAGAAGTGTGGATGGGTCACCGCTCGTAACGTATCGAGACTCCTCCGTGCCTCGTCAACCACGCTAAGCCGTTGGTCCCGGCTGTCATTTGTAGATAATTGACAATCGTTACAATTAGTCAGAAGCCCGAAAGTCTGACAACCAGTCTTACCAAAGGGTAAAGTGTTGTCCAGTTACTGGGTTGTGGGGGTCAGATAGGCAGTCGCTCTATGTAAAATAATGGTATTCAGCTGCATCCGGTCAGACTGGAAGGGTGGAAGCCGACCCCAACATAGTTGGGAAAAGGCTAGGCAGATGAGATGTTGCCTGAGAGTATTTATGCTCTTAGGATGATTCTCAGAGTGGTCAGATAGGAAAACACTGAACTAATCTACCTAATTCTAATTTATTTATTCAAATTTATGACGTGTAAAAGTACTATTAAAACCTATTTACAAACCCTTAGTAGCAGTAAGTCGCTTCAATAATTTGTAAAAAAGGTTTTCAGTTGGTCGGTTAATAATTTCTAATCCTGTCAACTGCTCGTCACCTTTTACAAAATTCAGCCGGTGAAAAATCAGCGCAGTTATCTCAAGCAACGTCTCAGTTAAGCGGTCGGCCTATACTTAGCTCTAATTATTGCGAAGGCCTCATAACATCATAGAAAGCAGGATCATTAATCACCCCCATTGCTCAAGGCGGTTTGGCGGCCAGTGCATGCCAGTTTACTCGTCAATCCACTGCATCTTTACTAAGTTTCTAGCAGAAATCACGCATTTTTTGCGAAATACATGTTATAAACATTTTTAACGAATTGAGATAATTATGCTATTTTCGCTTAGTATAAATCTATTTTTAATTAATTAGGTAGCTAATTACTGCCTCATCAATTCATTAATGGCTTTCGTGGAAGTCCGATCACGTCATGGAATGGATACTCTAATAAAAACTCGTTGCAGCACCCATGGAATTGTTAAGTACCTACTGTAATGGCCCGGCTACACGCCCCGTCTTGCCTGTGCAGTCCTAAACTCAGCAGTAGAACTATACACCAAGGCAGAACACCGTAGGTAAAGTGGCCACAGGCCTCATAGTGTTTTGAAAGCAACAAGATAAAACGATTGCCATGACGTGGCCAACAGAAGAGGTTTTTAGGGTTGGTACCTAAAATGGAAAAAACGGAACCCCTTTAGGATCACTCCGTTGTATGTCTGTCTGTCTGTCAAGACCAAGTCCAGTATCAATTTAAAATTAATAACAAATACGTAGGTCTACGGTGCCTCGGAGCTCTAAAAAAAATCAAGCTTACGTAATATAAAAATAAGGCCAAGAAAATTATCCGAAATTTGTTTTTTTTTTGTGAAAGTAGTTGAACAATTATTGTAACCCAACGTCATCCGGTTTTTATAAGGAGCATTATTATACTGTTTACCGAAATAAAGTGTTATTTATTTGCTCAATGTGTTTTAATTTTAAATCATTTTATGATATGCTTAATTTTTGAGTTACCGGCTTGCAATCCACTCTTGCGCTCTTATCTGCGCTAACTGGTTTGTGCAGGCATGCTCGCATTTTTCACGGAGCGTGTAACCGAACCTTTACATCCCCGTAACCGTCAGTGTCATGTGTGTGTCAATGTTTATCCTGATATTCTCCTAATTTTATCATTTAATTTATATAAGTTTGAGAAATCTTCACGAACTAAACAAATTACTAATAAGACGTTATACCATGGGTTCTAAAAAGGATAAGTCAATAGTACCTGAAGACACCATATGGCGGACAACTATCGAACAAGCGCCTTTAGACGAAGAAAATTGGAAGGTTAAAGTAATTCTCATCGAATCCGCGGGTGGTGAACAGGAACGGATATATCTTAACAAATTTGAGATATTCGCTGCTGAAGAAAAAAGATTTGTTATCAAAAATATCTGCAAAACCGAGACGATTTTTATGATTAATCAACTCGGAAGCGAGAAAAAAATTAAAGATGCTAATTTACGGGTTTTTGAAGAGTGTCAATCATACCTTGCAGATAAGAAGGACATACCACCAGATGTATTGGCTTTGGTCATTAAACATCTTATTATGAAGATGAAAGATGAATATCTTTATATTAGCCGCCAAAGACTTGAAGTGCGACAAGGTATGCAAAGGGAATCTGCCACCATGCTTGACAAGGCAGAAGTCAGAGGTACCGTTGGAAGTGCGATACCAGACGAACCTCCTCCTCCACCACCTCCAGTTAAAGGCAAAGGAAAGGGCGATGGAGAACCTGCAAGTGTCCGTCCTGGTTCGGAAAGCAAGAAATTCAATACTCAACTTAGAGTGAGAGGTGAAGAATGGAGAGACAAAGTTTACGTTGACGATTATCCTACTGATGGACCCAACCTCTACGTCGCTGTAACAGGATTTATGGAGCCGTATCTATCGGGGAGTCTAGTGAAAATTGGTATACCTTTAACAGCTGTAGTGCAAATCAGAATCGACCCAACAACAACTCCAATGCCGTCAAGCCTATTAAAAGCTACAAAAAGAGGTCAAAGTCTCACTGAATTTTTAGCTGAACAATCTATGAAATTTTGGGATGATTTACAATTATTACGAATACATGAGAGTACTGCAGACGATTTAAAAAACACTGCTTTCATTGTATTTTCTCCTCCATATTGGAATTCAGATGATCTTTCGGGCAGTCCTGATAAAATTTACGATGAACTCTGTTTCCTCATGTACGATATCCAAGACTTATCCAGGCAGCACCTGAATTACCAGGAAAATATGAGTATTATTGATATACCCGAAGAAGTCGCCAGCGAATATTTTAAAAAGCATTATGAACAAACAGTTGAAGATTTACCTTTGGAGTCTGTTACCATTTATTCAGTATTAGATATTATTCTTCAAACAGCATGCCGAGTTCAAAATTTAGATGATGGTGAGACCAGTAAAACTTCTTTGTCGTCTGCAGTTACTATGAATGCACCTCTTAATAATACCACTGATGAAATGAAGCTAGAAAATTCGGAAAATCTTGTTAAAAAAATCTTTAACTCTCTATGTAATGCTCAGGCTGGTAAAAAAAAATATCGTCTTACATACGGGCAAGAGTATGAGGAAAACAAAGATCCGATTGTGATTGCCTACGGAGATTTTGCTAAAAATAATACCTTTCATTTAGGAAATATAAATTTAGACAGCATCGTATTTTCATCTCTGCTTGGCATGCCCATTAATCTGTTATGGCAAAATCAACCACAGCCGGCTGATGAACTTGAAGCCAAAATTAACTTCCATGTAAATGTGCTATTATCATGTTTTGATAGAGATGACGTTGAAACAGCTGAGTTAAATAGACTTATAAATATATTAGCTTGTCGCAAATTGTATAACAATCGGAGTTCACTAAAGAAGCGCCACTTACCAGCATCGACCATATCCGAGTTTAAAAAAACATATTTGAAGCGTAGTTTACTCGCTGAGCCGCTGCCTAAATGTCCTTCGTTAGTTGCTAGTGGTAATCTGATGACTTCATCCTTCCCATCTATGACAAAAAGCGTAAATGAATATGAATGCGCCGCATTTACTGAATCAGAAACAGATCCTGAAGTCCAACGATTGAGATTACTGTTCGACTGCACGGATATTAGTGAATTAGTAACAGCTGCGGAAATAGAAAACAACCAGCCTATGAAGCATAATATGATTGACGATTTTGACTTTTTTGAAGATCTTTCCGGAACCTGTGCTTTTCAGATTTTGCGTGAGGCCTTCAATAAATTTAATTGTGTTGATTATAAATTTTGTGAGGTCACAGATTGTTTCATACTAATGTTCTTTAACAGTCACGATAAGGAGGGTATAGCACGTGAAGAATGGCGCAGTCATTTAACAACACCGCTTTGCTTGCAAGACTTTTTTGATTTTATTTTAGACGAGCAATATGACTGGATACAAAATGAAGAAAATATATATGATCAAAACATTTCAATGACAAAACGATCGGTGTCAAGATATGTTATTGATCCTCATGCATTACAATCTTGTATAGAAACGACTGATGTCGAAATGGATCTGCTCATGGAGGGTTCTTTAAAATATGAAGAACATGTTCGAGTTGAGGAGAATAACGAGGACACAACAGCATTTACAGAATCAGTTGTTACAAAGTCACCAATATCGTTTGATTTGGATTCTAAAACTAGCAAAAAAACTAGAACAGGGCAAAGAGCACTTAAAAACAAACAGTCAATATTGGTACCTCAAGAAAACCAATCTATCATACTACCTCCAAAACCTTTCCAAGGTTATGATTTGGGAGATAGAAGGGTCGAAGTTTTTGGGAAAGATGCGATATTTTTTTCTCGAGATGGTACTAAAGTTACAAGTATGTACACTTTCACAATTCCAATGAACTTGGAATACATTGTTTTAAATGTTTTACCGGGTAACAGTTACAACGAATTTTGGATGCACAAAGCTTTAGGCGATTATGTAAAACCAGAGATCAAAGATACTTGTGAGTCGTTTAGGATAACAAGTAAAGATCAAGTACTCATTTACATAAAAAAACAGATGTATAAAATCAGTCCACAAGCTGTTTCTACTACTGACAACATTATAATAAATGAGAAAAAAGACAAGTCTACTGGGGATTTACAATCCACAATGGAGGAGATAAAATATTTTCATTCTCTTTACGTTTCATGGCCCAACGGCATGATCACAGAGACAGTTTACGAGAAAGATTCACCAGTTATTTCACACATCAAGCAATATCATACTTGTCGAATGCCAAATCTTGATGAGGAAATGCGATGTATAAGTTTAAACGGCGAAGTTATTATTTTTAAACCTTCGAATGACATAGAAGTACTTAAACCTGATGGAACTTTCATTACAATAAAGAAATACTACAAAAAAGTTATATCGGGTATCGATCCAGAGCTTCCGGTAGAACCTGACTCATCGGATAAAAACAAAAAAGCCAAAAGCAGAGGTAAATTAGGCAAACGAGTGTCCAAAACTACGGAGCCTGTAGATGAAACAACTACCATAACCCCAGTTGAATATGAGCTTATAGTAAACGAATTTGAAGTTATAGAGCCCAATGGCCTTAGGCAAAACTGGATTGATGATGTTGCTTTTGATA
Source organism: Phlogophora meticulosa (assembly GCA_905147745.2). Classification (NCBI taxonomy): domain Eukaryota; kingdom Metazoa; phylum Arthropoda; class Insecta; order Lepidoptera; family Noctuidae; genus Phlogophora; species Phlogophora meticulosa. Next base: position 1,545,489 of record LR990517.1, on the reverse strand, counting down.
TTGAAAAACTAATTATAAAAACTGCAACTGATTACTGCCTGGGAGAAGTGTTTTCTAGACGCATGGATGGAACAAATATTTTGATGAATAAAGATGGCCTTCATTGCGTAACATTTCCAGATAAAACTAGAATTGTTACATCTTATGTAGTTGAAGATGTGGAAATATATCCGGAATGGACAGATGAGGAAATCGAATATCTTGAAATGTTTGAACCTGATACGATTCAAGGTCCCGAATCCAAAGGTTCTGGTTCGCAAAAGAGTGTCGCAAGTAGTGGCACTTCAGTATCAAAAAAAATAGAAGAAGAGGAAGTCAAAGAAAAAGAACGAACAGATGGTTACGTTTCCATTCATGTTTTATATACAATAGAACATCCACATTTTAGTACAATCTCAATAGACAACGTCAATGGAACAATATCTGTTGACTCTCCAAATGAGACAGCGGTGATTGTCGATAGGAATAACAATTATGATATTACCCTGGATAACGAAACTTCAGCTTATTTTGATGGGGAAAGCTTAAATATCTGTTACGAAGCCTGTTCTGAATGCCGTGCTTATACAAATTGTAACATAACGATAATGACCACTGAAGAAAATAGCCCAAATAACACAAAAGTCGAACAAACGTGGTTGAAAATGACGGACTCATTCAATACACAAGTCGTCGTCAACGAAGAAGGGGCTATTAGCATATCAGACGAACCGGGTTCCTCAGAGGCACTTCATGCTGAAAATATGGAATATGAAGACAAACATACCAGTGACGCCGAAGTAAAAGAGCCAGATGTCAGATCCGAGAGTTCCCTTGTATCTCACGGAAAATGTAGGGAGATGTACATAGCAAAAAATTTAAGATTTTTCATCTTAAGACGGTAAGTATAACTGCCTGCCCTAAAAATAGATACTTATACCGAGTTTGTAGAGTGACAGTGAATATTTTTTTAATTAAATAGGTGCAAATCAACGACAGCGTATAAAACCGTTAAATAATAGGTCTTTACCTATGAAATTGCCGTTTTGTATGAAAAAATTTAAATGAATTTTTTTCATGTATTTTTTATTTGTATTAATCGAAGTAATCACCCATGCAATCAATGCATCTTTGCCAACGCAGTGGCAGTTTATTGATGCCCTTCTTAAAGAAATCAGCTGGATGGGAGGCAACAAATTCTTCAAAGGCATTTTGTACTGCCTCTCGGGTATTGAATTTTTTTCCCGCCAAGAAGTTATCCAAATTCTGGAAAAAGTAGTAGTCTGTAGGCGCAAGGTCTGGTGAGTGGTGAGACGAGCGATTGACCAATGCTGGTTGGAGATGTGCCAGCTTCTCCATCATTGTGTTCAATTCTTCACAGTACACATCTGCAGTAATGCTCACCCCGTTTGGTAAGAAGCTGTGTTGAATCACACCGGCGCTAGACCAAACAACAGTAGAAACAGTGACCATCACTTTTCTTGGGGTAAGTTTTCGTTTAGGGCATTGTTTAGGTGCTGAACCAGGATCCAACCAACTTGCTGAGCGCTTGCGGTTATCAAACACAATCCATTTTTCATCGCAGGTAACAATGCGGTTCAAAATTCCTTCATTTGTGTGTCTGTTGAGCAGTGCAAGGCACGTCTCGACGCGTACTTCGCGCTGGCGATCATTGAGTTCGTGGGGCACCCATTTGTCAAGCTTTTTTACCTTGCCAATTTGACGCAAATGGACCAATATTGTTTTGACGCTAACGTCGAAAGCTGCTGCTAATTCAGCCGTAGATTGTGTATCATCAGCTTCCACAATCGCCTTTAATTCGTCATTGTCGACCAAAGTCTTCGGACGACCGCGAGGTTCATTTTTCAGGTCGAAATTTCCAGAACGGAAGCGAGCAAACCAATAACAGGTAGTGCGTTGGTTTGTAGTGTTAGCTCCGTAAACGTCGTTGATGTTGCGTGCCGCTTGTGCCGCGTTGCTGCCACGACGGTACTCATATTCCATAATTACTCGAATTTTTAACGTATCCATGATGACGAAAAAGATTTAAATGCGATGAAAATGTAACACTAATCAATAAACAAATGACTACTTTTGGAAAAAAAAAACCATGTTTTTAAAATAAAATTAATTTGAAATTAGAATTCTTAGCCAAACAAAAAATATTTTGATTTGAAATGGTCAGTACTGCAGAACGGCAATTTCATAGGTAAAGACCTAATATTACGTAGTCACTTCGTTTACGAATTAAAGATGCTGGTTGCTGACAAGGAGAAACTACTGTTATCATTGCTGCTATGTAACTCAATTATGTATTATGAAAGAGAGGGAAAATTATGAGAGGACCCATTGTAGAGACTTCAGTTTTACTTAACAGGGACTAAATATGTACCTAATCATTTAGTGTAAAAATATTCCAAACATTTTCAAACAACCTACTAGATCATTCGATTCATTCGTAGATATTTATATTGAAGAGTGTTGTGAACATGTCATAGATTCATGGCGTAGTCGCAGCGTTTGCGTCCCGATTACTTGGCGTTTACGATACACTAATGCGTAATGACGAACGTTCCTCAGAGGCTACCCTTGACCGAAGGCTTCCTAACCATTGCTAGTTCCGATAACATGAGTCCTCCATTCGGTTTATCAGCAAATGTGCTGCCTGCAGTTTTGTAATGAATTCAAAGTTATGTCTAGAGCGAGTTTATAATGCCAAGGATTTACACAACTCAGTATGAAAACACAAACATTTATTAGCGCCGCATTTATTTTAATGTTTCAGAACTTAGAAGAAGATTTATATATAGAATAAACAAGAAAGATTTATATATAGATTTATATATATATAGAAGTAAATTTGTTTCATTTGTTTAGCGACTTAAACTGTGCTGAGCTCCTTCACCGAGCGTTAGTAGAAGAATATAAGGGTGCTTGTCGATGGCAGCCGTGGTGTTCTATCAACCAATACGACACATTTGGAGATCATCGAAAACTTGTTTCAATTCTCACTCCAGTTCATCTCACGGAAACTGAGGTTTGGCATTTGCACTAATGTCATTATCTGCTGAACATGTAGTGTATACTAATACCTCTGTCCATTCATCTTTGACATAGAGCATTCCGTAAGTTCTATGTGGTATTACGCAGAGCTAAAGTTTGGGGATTGCCCACCTGCTCGGAAATGTCAAATTATGCGTCATGCATCCGGTAACGTAATGTCAGTCATTGTAGGGCCGCCCGGCTGGGCACCCCCACGTACACAGCCGGGCTGTAATTTTGTACTTTATTTCATTACTACCTCCCGCTGGCCAATACAGTGATTTGAATTTGGAAACTCGAACACAAAATCGTATCCACGCCCCCAAGCAATAAGTCGGTAATAGTAGAATCACAATTTTGCAGGAGAAATTATTTCCTGATTTCATTGAATGACATTAACTTATCCAATATTAAGGACATTGATGCATCAAATGGAAGTTTTATTTTTGGTTAACTGTTGTTGTGAAAACTAGAACACAACTACAGTAAAAGTGTATTTCATTTATCTTCCTAAATATCACTAGGGAAAATGCAAAAGAACCGAATTTGCCATTACAGCAAGAAGTCAAGTAGTAGTAGATTATGCATAAAGGGTATAAAGTGTCACGAAAAGTAAATATCACGGGACCATATTGAATCTCGATCGTAATTAACGTTTTTTCCGCTCGGGAGTAAGAAAATAATTCTGAATGCAGCGAGGGAATCAATCTAGCCCAAGGCATGGACAGTGGACACCTTTATCCCCGAGTAGAATACTTTGAATTTCACACCTTCTATGAGACTACAAAAAGTACTTTAGTACGTACTTTAATCGAATAACAAGGACACTTCATGGGGCGTGCACTTGTTTTAAAACAGTATGCTATTCAGTCATAAGAAGCCTAGTATAATAACAAAGAGAACATATTCTCTATTAACCTAAGTTCTTCACTAATGTCAGCTTGTATCTCTCCTCCTTGTCTCGTCCGTTTCTTTTCAATTTGTTTTTTACTGCCTGTGGCCAGCTCGATCATCATCATCCTCCTGCCCTTACCCTCGATATTCGATCTTTTTTTGGTACATTTCTTTATTATTGTATCGTATGTATGCGACGCCAGCCGTGTGCTGGCGTCGGTAAGGGCGTCATAAGTGAGTAAAATATGCCTTTTCACATCACCTGCTCAGTGCTTGACTATCTCGTAGTCGGGCTTACCGGTACCTACATACCTACCCAATAAGAAACACTTAAGAAATTTTAATTAACTTCTTATAAAGAGTAGCAATGTAGTTTCTTGCCTGCTTTCCTCCATAGAAATCTACTAATTTTGAGCAGTGCGTAAGCATATGTGAAATGCAATAATTCGAATTTCAGAAATGGCTGATGGAGTCCAAACAAGCCTGCAAACCGAAGTTTATGACGTATAAGGACTTAAAGATAGACACCGGCAAGGGTTTCTACCATTGGATGAGACCTTATGAGCGATATGTGCCTCAGCCTCTAAAGCCGGATAATAATCTGCCAGAGAGACTGCCAAGAGCTTACATCTTTAGGTTCACTATATTTTCAAATATTAACAGACACTTCGAAATCTTTCGATCATTTTTTTTCCATTTTCAAATTCTTCATTCCAGTCCATGTTATATTTGCTTAAACAAATATCCACTTTGTGCGGGTGTTTATTAGTTTGTTTTCAGAATGGCTAATAGAATACTAATGACCGATTGAAGTCTTAGCGCAAACTGAACTTTCTGTGAGCGTAGAAAAGTTATTTGTTTGCAAACTAAATTGCGAACGTAGGAGCTTTTTTGTGGAATGATTGCGGACGATAGGGATGTGTCCTAGGTAGAAATATATTAAGTATATTTAGTCCGTCAGTAAGATTACCAAAAAATATTGGACACGTATTTTTTGCTTACTCAATTCAATAAAAAATGACAATGATATAGCACATCAAAGTTCAGGAGAAGGGGCTTGTGACGTCACGCCGTGCTACACTTTCAACGAAAAGTGTAGCACGGCGTGACGTCACGCGCTTTTTCAACGCACTATACCGTCGTCATTTTTGGTTTAGGTACGTGACAAAAGAAAAAATACATGTTCAGTATTTTTGAGTAATCCAACTTTCGGACCAATCAGATTTATAAGGACACTACCCTATTGTAGGTAGACTTGAGATAATTTTGCTAGAACCTTACACCAGCATCATTGGAACTAATAAAATTAGCCTCAATGGAGTTATCTGGTCACACATACTTGACTTAGATATATCCACTATGACTGTAGTAAGGGGCATATAACTTCCAAAACCTAATACTTAAATAAATTAGGTAACCGGGTAGCCTTACTCAAATATTATTTTACAAAGGCGGGTCTAGGGTTATATTTCACATTTTCCTCGCTTTGGCGCTCCCTGCGTACAAAAATAGTTAAACAAAATCAACATTAAAGGACTTTGGAGCGGGAATGGGATGAAGAGGAGAGACAAGAACTGAAGGGAGCGAGGGAGCTGATAACAGCCGTGCTGCGTTACCGGTGCATCATGGCGGCGGATGCCGAGACCATCCTGAACATACCCATCATTGACCACAGGCCTGAAACCGAGCGACGTATTGATGACATCATACAAGCTCTAGCACATAAGTATTTACCTTTTTACTGAAATAAACACATAATATCACGTCAGATATGGGTCGAAGTCATGGGTAGAAGTGTAGCACCCACGTTTCGAGAATAATGCTAAAGCCCCATGTAATTGTTCCTGGCTCGTCGATTGCCATCGAACAGGAACAAATTCTGACAGAATTTGAAGAATTTCACAAAAAACGCCAGTAATTCTGCCCGTTCTAGGAAATGAACCCACCCTCGGCCGTAGCGCTTGCGCTGACTATATCAACGACAACGAGTTCGATGAACCCATCGTACTTACTTTACCGATTAACATTTGAATAATGCCTTTAAAATGGATGCCAGCAATTACCTACAAATAAAACACTTCTACTTTGATCTTTGTTATTGACAGAATATACGAAGACCTGAAAGTACGCATAGCTGAAGACATTCAGTCCCGTGCGAAGCTTACTATCACAACCAAGCCCCCAATGAGATCGGAAGAAAAAATGTCTGTCGAAGGAGAATTTTATGAAGGTAAACTTTATCATATATATGTATACAAGGTAAAATGGACCTATACTCAAAACCTGGTACCGTAAAACGGGATGAATCGAAAAGCCAGGGTGAATGGAAACAATACTTTAAAAGGGATTTTCACATTAGTTTTTACATTGTTTGCTACTATAAGTTCTCTTATTTTTTCAAGTAATTGTAATGAATCATTTCCGACATCTTTTCAGTAATATATACTATTGAAACAACGTTAAAATCTCAAACAAAGTTTCGTTTCGATTCACCCTGGCGTTGCGATTCACCCCGTTTTACTGTACAATGAGTTTAGTGCATAGTGATTCTGGACCTCACACGTTGAAATTGTTTGTAGGTTTTCCCTTATTTTATATTTTTAGGGTTACTTACTTCAGAAGGTAAAAAAGGAACCCTTACAACATCACTCTTTTGTTCGTCTGTTTGTCCGTGTGTAACCACTGATTTTCTCAAGAGAAAATGAACTAGCTAGGTCCACCTTGACCAAGTTAAAATGTATACCAAATACTTAGTCTATAGTCCCTATTAGTAGTAAAAAAAATCAAGGTCCTGAGTCATCACGATAAAAAGATATGGGCAAATTTATGTTTTCGCGAATACTTGTAAGTACCAAAAAGAAGATGGCGTGATATGACCCACATTATATATATTTATGAACGAAGTATTGCACGAAGACTTGCCAGTTAATATTAATTATAATTAAAAGCCTGTAAGAGGGTGTTATAAAAAAAACTCTATGAGACTCACTAGGTGATGGAAATTGAAAGTTAAAAATGATTTTATTTTATTAGAAAATAAGTAAGTAGGCAGTTTTGAAACGCACCGTGTTTCATATTACATTCCAACCTACGTAGGATTATATTACCTAGGTACCTGTACTACATTTTATGAACCGCAAGCGACTCCACACGCAGGTGCGAAGCGACTTTAAAATCTCGGTCGCAACATGATATGCGAGCCTTAAAACTAATATTATTCTGCTATATATTTACGCTTCCTTCAGCTTAGTTTTTCGGCAACAATTATTATAGTTTCATCCTATATCAATCTAGTATAACAGGTAAGCTAACATAATAAATATGCTAACAGTATTTCATATCTCGTTTTAACCAAAACTCCCCAACGTATTTTGAGTAGGTATGTCTGGCCAGAGAGCTGGTAAATATTTATATTCTGATTGAACACCTTTTTAAACCTGTATAATACATAATAAAGATAAATGTTAAATAAGCGCTATTAGATTCTCTCTTTTTTTATAATAAAGCATATTTTACCTTGTGTATCTTGTTTCTTCCAACTTCTATAGCTTATTGTCCATTTGCTTTTTTGCTAGTTTTCTATAGTTCTAAAACTAAATATAAGTTTCCATAGTGTACGATACTCCTAAACAGTGGGTCCCATTGACATGGAAATTCGCCATTCCTTTACCTTAATTTTCAACTTCTTTATTTTTCGATGTTTTCCTTTTGCTTGTGCTCTAAGACCTTGCTATTAACCGAAATTGGCAATTCTAGGTCAACCGGAAGTACCCTATAGGTTTTGGGTCGCAAATATATATAGTTTTCACGAAATTTGGCAAATAGCAAGGTCTTACAGCACAAAAAATTAAAAAAAGTTTAAAATAAGTTGGAAAATAATGGGTTAATAATGGTAAGGAACCCACGGCTCCCGAGTTCTACTCGCACTTGACCGGTTTTTGTTCTGTGGTGTTTGAACTGGCCTGTGTTACAGCAGCAGTGGGAACAATACAGGCTGATTGTGCCCGATGATGTGTGTGATATGTTAAAGCGTGCATTGTCTAAAAGTAATTATGAAATTAAATTTGTTCAGAGCAATCGAGTTTGGATGAAGCAAGGAACTTAGAAGAAGAGCGGCTAAGTTTAGTGCAGGAGGCCGACGCTGCCGAAATGAGGAGCCCGGCTCTGCAGAGGTACTGGCGCCGCAGGGCTGAGGAGCTGAAAGAGGAACAGTTCTATAAGTAAGTCCTCCTTCCTACTTCCGACAAGGTTATCTAGGTCCCTAGATTGATTTAATGTTAAAAGACGGTTACAACTTTAGAAGATACTGTCAGAAAGCAAGGTTTCGCGTAGACTGACAGGAGGGCAGAGTAGAAACTAGTACTTTACTGTCAAAGCCACAAAGTCCAAAGTTGTATAAATATCGTCGTAGCCATCAATCTTTGAGTGTGTCCGGTAGCACTCTGATAACAAGCTTTTGAAAGAATCGACCCAGAAATTAGATATGAGTTTGATCAGTAGCGTCCATCAAATGCAATAAGCTTTATTGTTCAGTCATCATTATCTGCCTGCCTTTTCCCAACTATGTTGGGGTCGGCTTCCAATCTAACCAGATGCAGCTGAATACTAGTATTTTACATGGAGCGACTGCCTATCTGACCTCCACAACCCAGTTACTGGGCAACCCCTTGGTAAGACTGGTTGTCAAACTTTCGGGCTTCTGACTACCCGTAACAACTGGCAAAGATCTACAAATGACAGCCAGGACCAACGGCTTAACATGCTTTCCGAGGCACGGAGGAGTCTCGATATGTTACAAACGGTCACCCATCCACAGACTGACCTCGGCAAGCGTAGCTTAACCTTTGGTCAACCCGTGCGGATATTTTTATTTAGCCACGAGCTCCTCAAAGCTTTATTGTTCAGTGTCATCAGATAATCCGTAGAACTTGGAGTAACAACAGAGTTTGTCGTCTGGCCAGGTACCTTTTGCGTGAGGGCAGCGTTCCTCCATACTTCCGCAACGTTCTCGGTGGCGCGATATGGTGGGACATCAACAACGCAACCAGTGAGGCGGTCACCCTGGCTGAACGGAGGAAGATGAAGTGCGTTTGCGCCGACAATGAGGCCTCTACGATCACTGCTGAAACCCCTATGAATCTAATGAATCAGATTACCTAAGCAACGATTTCGCCACACTGATGAGGCCCCGTGCCTATAGGTAGGTTTCCTACTGTTTTTGTAAGCATTTTAGGAGCTCTTTTAGTTTACTACTTAGTATTTTAGTCCTATTAGGTAAAAAGGTCGAGTCCCTTATTGTAAAATACGGAGTAAAGTGATAACCAGTAGGTATAGTCTCCGGATATACCATAGAGTTTTGCGGTTAAGACCAAACTTAATGGCATAATTTAACTATGCGTTTATTTGTAAGGGAGTTAATAGCTAATGGCATTTTTTTCTTGGAAAGTTGATTGTCATTTGTTTTTTCGCGTGGTAGCTACATATGTATTTCCAATAACGCTTTTCAATTGTTCGTTTTCTACATTGCCATGTTTTTTCTAGTCACAGTTGCTCAAGTGACATAATTTTAGATCCGGCGAGACTTTACAATTTTACTAATTATCCGATTATTTTTACTACACCACCTTATGCCAAGGCTTTAATATGATATAGTATAATGAACCATGTAAACGTGAAAACTCACGATTTTTTAGTTTTAGTCACCTTTGTAGTGTTATTTAATTTAACGACTTATTTAGCTCTCTTTACGATTATTGATTGCTGCAATTATGGCGGACGGTTATTGTAACTTCCATGAATTATTGTGATTTCTTAAAATCTTTACATAATAAAATGTCTTGTATATATTGTTCTTTTATTAACTGTACTTTCCCTCTTTTGGGATGTCTAGCAGATTGCTGATTCTTTTTTAAATACGTTTCCCCTCGCTTGGAATATCTCCTGGTTCGGGTTACGTTTACAAACATCTAAACTCACATACACGAACAGCCGGATCCGGAACAACGTGCGGGAATCGATCCCACGACACGCGGCGCAGTAGTCAATCGATCAGCCACTGAACCAACCGTGTCAACAAAAGTTTCTTGCATAGTTCCTCGGTATTTTACGATCCCATTGTAACCGGGCTTTGTGATTGCGGGGCCCAATTGGTGGTACATGTAGCGACCTTAGGGAACGGCGATTGACTTCATGCTAGCGATTTATTATGGTTTTATCACTCATTAACATCCCTAAAGAGCTACTCGTATATAGCCGCGTAAACAACATCATCGCGTGTCATTAAAGTCTTGTCTGCGTGTGGTGATGCGAACTGAACCTCCATGTCGCTCTGTCATGCTGCCCGTGATGAGCTTACGTGTACAAAGTCGACTAACTACTGCACACTGTACACTCTGCTTGCTTATTGCCCTGAGCGATTACCTCAGCACGTTACCGCGAATCAGCTGCCAACATTCCTAAAGTTCTAATCATTTCTTCTCTCTATAAAAACCCACTACTCCATTACTTATTTGTATTGATTCCACTCTTATGGCTGTCATTTTACTGAAGACTGGCCTCAAATTCGTTGCATTCTCATACCTAAATGAATTAGGAAGACGACTTGGTATAAGATTGTTCACTTTTGACGAAATTAAAAAAGTAATCGCTTTTCAGATGACGAAATTGACTTAGAAGTATCCGTAGAGAGAAAAACTGCAATTAAAAACCCAGAGTTTTAGTAACTAGCAATAACGTAATCGATCCCTAAACACTTTTGAAGTGTGTTTGCTGAAAATGGGACTTTAAAGGGAAGATATGGAGATTTTTAAATACAATTTCGGAAGCCATAAGAATTGATGTTCTAATAAAGTAATAATTATATCCGCGCGACATTAATTTTGATCAACAAACATTCTCCTAAAACAGCGCTGTAATTTAGAACTTTGAATTACGCGGGCTTCGTTGAACAAATCACCTTTAATGAAAAAGCCTGGGTAGTAACATAATATATGAGTTTTCCCGAAAACACTATGGTAGAATCCAATAGAAGTATTGATGATTTTAATGATTATATATTGGTAAATACAGACAGCAAATCAAGCTACCCCGATTTGTCAAATTTCTTTGATAGTTTTTCAACTTTATTACAAAAGTATTAAGGTTCATGTTCAATTGAAAAAAAAAACAGTTTGGGATAGCTCAATGTGCCTGTGCATGTACATACTCGTAAGCATACTTATACGGTTAGGTAGAGAATAACTACCATACATCAGGTTAACGAGATGGAAATTATAATAACATGTACAAAAATGTGGTTATTAAAAATAAAAAAATGATGATTCGTTCTACTCTGGTGCGTCCCTCTTAATTAAGGGTGGTTTTATAAGTAAAACTTGCCAATCATAAAACCGTTTTTACAATAAGCAAGCCTAAAGTATTAAAACAAAATTGGATTAGAAAGTAACTAGATAATATTTTCAAGGGTACATACTCCTAATTATAATCATAAAGTTATTACTTTTCTCGATAGGAAATTATCTCAAAGATGTCAAAGCATTTTCGATGTAGATATATTTATATAATGCTTATGTTTTTAAGGTTGACAATTGAATAATTAATTTTGTAAATGGAGTAGGTACCTACATTACGGAGAGATTCGATTGTGCATTTTAAGGTATTCCCTTAATTTTCGATTATTTACGATAAAACCCTTACTATGTTCTTATTCCAAGAAATAATCATCTTTTGTCGCATGCTGTGTTAAATACAAGCCAATTTGGGGCATGGTAGTGTCCCCACCAAGACTAGCCGGAGGTAGCGGGCCAAGGGGGCACTACCTCTTACCTTTTTGGAAGCGTTTCGACGTACTTTCGATTCGAAATTTGAATGTCCTCGGCAGACTTACCAAACATACCAAGTAGGGATTAATGATCTGGCTTTTATCGTTTCATATTACATGCAATCTGAAATAGGTGCGTTGATTTCCCAAATGATTCACTCACTCACTGATGAGCATCAAAATCTCTAGGGCAAGGTTCCCAAAGTTGACTGGACCGCGACTCACCTAACAAAAACTTCCTAACCTAACCTCTTGGTTGTCATGGATAAAAAAGGCATAACTGTATGAATGAAGGACTGTTAGAAAGAAGTAACAGACTTTTCTACACCCACAATTTTTCAGTACCCAACCAATATTCGCTTATCATTATCGCAATATATATGCGAAGGAATGAGGACCATGTTGTGAGGAAAGTTTTGAGTATGAATGTGCAGGGTTACATGAGTAGAGGAAGACCAAAGAAAAGATGGATGGATTGTGTGAAAGATGATATGGCAAGAAAAGAGGTGACCCTTGAGATGACGGCAAATAGAGATGTATGGAAGAAGAAAACATGCTGCGCCGACCCCAAATAAATTGGGATAAGAGCAGGAGAATGATGATTATCGCTATATATACCCATATTTTGGGATATGTCGCTATAGAGTACTTCCTAAAGTCAAAGAAGATTGAAATGTGTTATCTAAGAGATTAGGTTATTATAAATAACGGAAAATGCGGAAATTTGGCCTTCTCGTAAGAACGATATGCACTCCGCATATCAGTACTTAACTTACGTAAAGAAATACGTATCCGAAAACTGGTCCACAAGTTCATTGATGATGAAAAATGAAAAAGTAAAGTGTTTGTAAGAGATTTTGGCAAACACTAGTCTTTTGGTATTAAATTGTAAACTACATCAACGGTATGTTCGTCCAATTTGATTGTTGCTACTCACACTGTCCTCATAGGCTGGAATTAAATTAATGCGTGACCGGTAACGGTTGGCCCGAACTCGTACGTAATCTCATACTACATGATACGAAAGTATAACAGTCAGGGAGCGTAACGGCACGATTTGCGAGATGGCTGAGTGATTGGCTCCTGCGCTGCGTGTCGCGGGTTCGATTCCCGCACGGAACAAATATTTGTATGGCCTTCAGGTAGTTGTTACGGGTCTGGCTGTTTTGTATGTGAGTTTAAAATTTTGTGAACGCAGCCACGATACAGGAGAAATTCCTATGGTAGGGCAACGTTTTTTTAAAAGAAAACAAAAGAAACAAAAGAGGATACTTATGTACTTAGGCAGAAACTACAGAACGCCACCTGCTACGATCCTTACATACTCCTTTTGCTTCGTCTACATAGAGTCGGCTAAAAAACAAGTACCGCTTACTAAATGTAGCAAAGCAATAACAGAAGGCAACAATGTGCAATGGGCTATAAACACGGGAAAGATAAAGTGCATAAACAAAAACAAGAAATTAAAACTATCTGAAATCTAAGTTCATGGCTTTCGGATTTCGAGTAGAGCCAAGCCTCTAGCTGAGATACAATCTGTGCTGCGCGTCATAGCCCACGGGGCCTGTCCCAACTTTCCAAGTTGGGACAGACATATACTTTTGACTTGGGAATTTGGGAAGCTCTAAGTGCTGTACTACATGTCATGCTTGTCATGTCAGTTTGATGTCTGTACAAAGTGTGCGGTTACTGGCTTTTAAATTATATCAGAACACATTCTTCATAAACACATCATCTGCCTAACCCTTTCCCAACTATGTTGGGATCGACTTCCGGTCTAACCGGATGCAGCTAAATACCAGTATTTTACATGGAGCGACTGCCTATCTCACCTCCACAACCCAGTTATTGGGCGACACGATACCCCAAGCGTAGCTTAACCTTCGAACAACCCCACGAGCTCCTCACATTTATAAAAATCTAAATAACAAAGAACTCTACCTATTAGTACTGACTCAAGCCTAGGTAAAAAAGGTTTAATGTTCATGGAACTGTTACATGACATAACATTTAAGTCCATATAAAATAGTTTGTGCGACAACCACGAAACGGCCAATCCATACTTTTTTGTACCATGATGTCGAGAAGTGCACATTTGCAGGATTCTTATTTCACAAACCGGCAGTTGGCGAGGGTGCGCTTTGCGAAATAAATAAAATTAATGTTTTCTTGTACAACATGAAGACATTAAGTTGGAAAAGGATTAATCAGTTGAAATACAAATTCAATTGATAAATCCTTTTCAAACAGTCTACAATATCAAATTTAATGGAAAGGTTCTAAGATTTATATACTCGTACTCAATAGATGTAAGTACCTAATTGTTGTTTGCAGACCTGTCTGTGTACCACAATGAAAGCTGCACTGGCTGATACCTATGTCTACATAGGGTAACAACCTCGCGTCCTCGCTATAGTAAATAGGATTTGCTTTGTCTTATGTACCTAATCATGAAATAACGAAGCGTATTAAACCCTGATGTGGAAACAATGGTGTTTGAATATTACAGATATTAACCTGTTGTTTTTAATGAAGTAGGTAGGTTAGAGTAGTTATAGATTCGTCGAGTCATTTTTATATGCTGCGGTTTGGGTATGCCGTATGAAAAATCGGCTCGTTAGTTCGTTACCTATAGGCTATAGGTACGTGTCGATGCTATATAAAATGTCAGAAATACACTTGGACTATTAACTTAACCAAGATTTTTTAGGCATGGCTTTACAGAGCCTATTTTGGCGATAGAGATATGATGTTTAATGTCTACCTACTGTACAGAGTGATATTAATTGTGTGTGAGATCTCATCTCGCTGGTAATCGGCCATAGCCGATTGGTGTCTGCGGCATGGAGCGGTGCGGTCTCGCACACCAATTTGTGTGAAAACGAATGGCGGGAGAAGAGTAAGTCAATGCAGACGAATTCATCAGTTGTTTTCCCCACCGCTTTTTCCGGTATGACGATGTCAGGCAGTGGCAAAGGAGCGCGGCTTGCGTCGTGTGCGACGTGATTGGTTGCCAGCGCAGCCAATGTGCGCGCACGGTGTTCATCTGCCCTAGGCACGAAAGGGACCGCAAATGCATGCCGCCCGGACTCCGGCCAGTCCTAGTTGAGGCCTTGTGCAGGATCGTGTTCGGAACGAGAATCACATGAGCCGCAAATTGTTTGACAACAAATGTGATATTACGTCGCAAGTGCCAATTACGCGGATGTCGCAGACGAGCGACGTAAACCCTAGACTTTTTGTGCAAGTGAGTATTTAATTACATATTTTGTTTCTTCTTTGTGACAAAAGATGGCGTTAGATGTCGCGTTGAACGACCGTGTCATTGAACTTGGTGATTGTGATCGAGTGTGTCAGCCTTTATTAGAATGCGCGCTCTCTTGTTTATTTTTTTTAACACAAATTAATTCATTACCCCGTTAGCATGAGTTCGAGCTGCTACCATGTGTGTGGGTTAGTTTGGCAAATGTGTTGGAAAAGGTGCATATATTTAGGAGCACCGGCACCGGGTAGCTATTATGAAATTACGCTGTTATTTAGGAAGCTGACGGTGAGCAATCTTACCAACGTAAAAAGATCATAAATAAACAGTCGAATTTAGTCATTATTGGTGACCTATCCAAATTAACTCATTAAAAACAGGAGAATTGAATTGATAAATTAAATTGAAGTTAGAATTTAAACCTTTTAAAATAAATTAAATGAGGGTACACTACAGGAAGGTACATGTAGCTTCTTCGTTCTTGGAATTCCAATAATTCCATTAATGTCAGAAAATAATTGGCGATATAATGTCTAAAGACATCGGTTCAGAATACCGCTTAAAAAATACCTGCTCCTTGAAGAGATAAATTACAACGCATCACACTAATACCTACTTATGAAAACAATAAAGGCCTGTTACCAAATCGGTAACATACAATTAAGTAGCTACATACTTATTACCGATTGATAAAAAACCGGACAAGTGCAAGTCTGTCGCGCGCACCGAGAGTTCCGTACCTACAAACTTCAGCTAATGGTTCAGTTACTTATCAAAATTATTAAAACACCAAAACATATTTTTCTATGTAATAAAACCATATTTTTGTGATTTTGGCACTTTTTCCGTTACTTGTGCTGTGGGACCTTGCTTCACGCCAAACTTCATGGTCAAGGAGAATTACCCTATTAGATTCATCACAGAGAACCAATAAGAAGGGTGTGTAGGTACAGCTCTTGCCTCGCTGAACCTTAATTGCACCCATCCATAGCACTTTTGCGTTACTGTTGCAAACTACGGCTACCTTCCAGTTGATAGGTACTCAAGCCAATGGGCGATGAACGCGCTCTTGAATATTTTATCTCCGAATTCATGACACTCAACATAAACCCTCCATGCAAACGGGGAATCGCCATAAGGGACGCAATCCAGCGGAACGGAATTTCGTCTTACGCACCACGAGTCCATTCAATAATCCAATTTACTGCTGACCACTAAATCCATTGCTAGTCGGATAGGAATCTTACTAGGTGGACGTTCTATTAAACCGGCATTGTAAAGCTTGTGCCTCGTGTTAGTAGTAACAGAGGTGCATTAGGGAGTCTTGTTGCACTATAAGCAAGCGAGAGCGCGACAAAACACGCTCGGGTTTCCTTCAATATCCGTGGAGCAACGACATTTCCACAGTACTTCAATGCGTGCTACTGCCTACGCTTTATTACTACGTCAGCAGAAAGTATTCATTGTTACTAAACTCAGTAAACATAAGTGTGGGTACTTATTGGAATATCACAAACGCACACACGCAAGCACCGTTGTTTCTCTTTTAATCTAAACTAAAATAATAATGAAACGAGAAAAGTTGAGTTTTTGTATGTTTGTTACCTGATAGACAAATTCAAAAGCCACTGAACCGTTTAAATACATTTTTTCACCTCAATGAAGCTACTTTATTATTTTTCAGCGAGTAACATGGACTGTATTTTATTTTCAATATAATTAGAGATACGCCCTACGAAAATTGCAATACCGATCCAATGTACCTATCCCAAGGTATCAAAAATTGGCCTATTCGGCGTGAGCTCGAAAACTATTTTTTTTTTTAAACGTTGCCCCACACTAGGAATTTCTCCTGTATCGTGGGTGCGTTTACAAACATTTAAACTCACATACACAAACAGCCAGACCCGGAACAACTACCTATTACCCATAAAAAAGTCTGCGAAGCTTTATGTGGAACTATTATAGTAAAGTCAGAATAACCGCTTTTTGTTCCAATTTGTCACTTAAAACACGGGTAGAATCGAAAGATGACATTCCATTTCCTTCGTCTTGTGCCTTCATTTATTGTCATCCCCTTCATTGTCTATACGCTCCATTCATTACGGTCACTATGTCTTGCAATTGTTTTACCGAAGATGCACGAGAACTTGATTGTCTACGTAGAGGATACATTTGTCAGGCCAATCTTTCATCCTCAATCCACACTCTCTTCTAAATCTGCCAGACAACTATCTATCTACTACTACTAAGTATCAGGGATAATTTCGACCACAGTTCTTCCTTCCATACAATGTCGAAGGCCTTCTCCAAGTCAAGGAAAGCACAGTAGACTTTCTTGTGCTTTGCTAGATGTTTTTCGGCATGCTCAAAGCTAAGATCTGACCAAAATCAAAATCAAAATTCATTTATTCAAATTAGGCTGAGAATCAGCACTTTTTGAACGTCAAAACGTTTACATAAGACAGTCCCCCAAAACACCCCCCCTTCAGCACTTCCTAGTGTTTTTGCTTCGAAGAATAATTGGCGGAACAAACTCCCCAGCAACACGTCTGTCTGATAGGTTTGAAGAAGTTGAAGCAACATATGTCAAAAAAATAATAATTACGTCAGTCATCTTTATACACCATTCAATTAAATAATTTGCTACATGTCCATTCATCACATCTCTTCTCTAAACCACATAATTTGTCATCCGTCGCTTTTACCACTTTTTTAATCAAAACCTTTGCTCACTTAAGTATAGTTTTTCGTCTAAGCTCAAAAGTAGTATTTTGAGCTTAGACGAGGAGGAAGGCACAGGAGTGTACACTCCTGTGCCTTTTCCTTTAATAGTGGTATTTTGAGAACAATGTATGAATATCAACTGTGTGAATCAATAAAACACACAGAAAACGGACGCATGGTGATTAACCCTTTAGTTAGACCGAAAGAAAAAAAAGATAGATTTAGGGCTGTGAGTTTGGTGTAGTTTAAAATATCATACCAAAGATATAATTATATGCTAATGTACATCGGTGAAGGAAAACATCGTGAGGAAACCTGGACAATAATTAATATAAGTCTGAAATCGCCAACCCGTCTTGAGCAAGCGTGGTGATTCATGCCCTGCAGTGGGACAGTAATAGGCTGGTACTACTACTACTAATGTACATCTACTTAGGAATACTGTATAATAATGATATAATAATAAATATCAAATATACGAGGTTGATTTTTCTTTACCATTGGCCTTTCAAGGGGACATTGTAGGTACTAATATTGATTTTTTTAATTCTGTACTAACGATGAATTCCGAAAATCAGGTTTTTAGTAGCACATTTCCTGTTTACATTTAGATCTACAAAATGTATGGAGCTGCCGTTATTTTGGTCTAGGTTTGGTAGTTTTTCAGGATTGATCGTAATAAAAAGCCTAAAGAGGTTTACACTTGATAGCAAAAAAAAAAATGCAATTTAAATCAATCTAGATCTGGTTGCAGTCAAAGTTAATATGAAAAAGCACGACAGTTGATTTAGCGATGAAAATACAGTTTTTTCGTACGCACGGCTACATTTTAAACTAAACATTTCTAGTATAAGTTGAAGTCTCATTGTAAAGGATTTCCATACAATGAGAGGTCAGCTTATACTGGATATTTATGGCTTGAAATGTAACCGTGTGTACTGTCTTATTTTGTTATAATATACAGTACAATTGACTTAAATATACTACATTACTATAATTATAAGTAGACGTGGCTATCCTAGGTAAAAGGTAAAGCGCCTTCGCCAGGAATCCTTCAAAGGTGAAAGTGGAACGTATGACATTTATATTTAATATTAGATTTTCCAATAAGCTAGATCTAGGACCTAGAATGTGTGCCAGAAAAGAACAGTCTTATTCTCGGAAATAATAGTCTGAGAGCTATTAATACGTTTTGGGGAAGATAAGTATTTAAGCAAGTTTACTTGTTCAATAGTTTTACAGAATAGTGTCGCGACACCCATCTAGCCACATACGAACTTAAATCTGACGTGTCTACATCGCGATATTAAAGTTATCCGAATGACTGAACATACTTAATACACAAGAACCCGACAACAACCGTCGGGGGGTAGCCCACCAGACACAACACCCGTCTGGTAGGAGGATCCTCCCTTTTCAATGGTGGATGAGGAATTTAACACCCTGCTCCTCATACCCCCAAAATAGTACAGACCGTCAGACCTGGCTAAGGGGAAGCGGGGCTAAAGCAAACCCTAATATTTAATTTTCTTGAGGCAATCTGTATTTTTTTATAAATAATATCTACAGCTTAAATACCTTCATTTTTAGGAATTTTTTGTAAAATAACTTTATTACCCCAGGCAAAGTGTTATTTTTAACTTGTTACTTTTTTCATTCTTAAAATATTACGTTTAAAAATGTAAAAATAACAGATTGCGAAATGAACATTTTTCCAAAAAGCAATCTGTTGTCTGACAATAAAAGGGTTAGGGTTGATTTAGCCCCGAGTTCCCCTCAAATACCTAGCCAAATGGTTTAATTATTTATTCATAAGAGGTAAAATTCCCGGCTGACAGGCGGTGTAACTAAATATAGTGATTTCAAACATTACGCCAATCACGAAGTACACACAAAATAATTGTGATTATGTGGGCGGGCGTGTAAAGTGTCAGTATCGACGAGTATGTGTCAGGCAAACTGCGTTTATTACCGACCGTTCCGATGATTTACGAAAGATTTGGAGAATATTTTTTTAAGTTTCTCCCGGGAATAGTTAAAGAGGTCCAGTGTTGTAAATGTATCGTTAAATACTGTGGGGAGTCGCATGATGGGTGACCTTTTAAGGTGACTTCAACTCCAACTCTTCAAAAAGGGATTTTGTGGAAGAGACACCTCAATTTAGTCAATATCACGCAGGTACTATGATAGACCATCAAACGCTGCAGATACTATCAGAGAATACAGAGAGAAAATAAATGCAATTATTGAATACAACCTCAATTTTGAGGTATTAAGTGCCGGCCGACGGTACTGACAGCTCGCCAGCTATAAAATCACATTATAAACCAATGAGAGCAAATGAACATTCCGGCGAATGCGAATTAATTGAGCTGTAAACGAAATTCTGAAATGTACTCTGTCTCATATTTGCACCATTATTTATATTTACCTACAGATCAACATTGTGTGCATTTCGTTTCACGTCAATTAATTGGCAATCCTTGTCTCATGAATGTGAACATCATTTACAGTGAGATCAGTTCTGAAATATGATAAATAAATCATCTGTTCAGAGCATCTGATTGCCATTAAAATGTAAGTGTAAACGCATACGGTGAATTTTCGTTATGTTGAGTAAGGTCAAGTTTTTAACCGTGGTCGCAACAGGAATCGAGCGTTGGAGACTGTTCTTAACTTTTTGAGTAAATGCGAACTGTGCTTACAGACTAGGATGGATTAGAATGTTGGGCCGCAAAAGACATGAATGAAAGGCAGTTACATGCAGCTGAGATGAGAATGCTGAGGGGGATGTGTGGTGTTACGCGAATGGATAGAATAAGAAATGAGTATGTAAGAGGAAGTCTTAAAGTTGCGCCTGTGACCGAGAAGTTGTGTGGAAATCGGTTGCCATGGTATGGGCATGTGATGCGAAGGAATGAGGACCATGTTGTGAGGAAAGTTTTGAGTATGAATGTGCAGGGTTACATGAGTAGAGGAAGACCAAAGAAAAGATGGATGGATTGTGTGAAAGAGGATATGGCAAGAAAAGAGGTGACCCGTGAGATGACGGCAAATAGAGATGTATGGAAGAAGAAAACATGCTGCGCCGACCCCAAATAAATTGGGATAAGGGCAGGAGGATGATGATGATGCTTACAGACTAGGGAAGGAATTTTCAAGAAAGTTGGTTGGAAATGTTTAGAGGGAAGTTTTTATATGTCGATCGATCCTGTTGCTAATAAGAATCCAAAAAAGTGTATTGGACCATCTAACCTAGGTAACCAAAGCCGTAAATATATTATGTTATTTTACTATCTTAACAGCCTGTTTAGCGACTTACAGTCAGTGCATAGCACAAAACTAAACCCGGAAACTAAATACGCAAGCCCTTTTTTACAAACATTTGTTACAAAACATTATATTTATGATTTCACTTTTACCGCGTATGTAATGAAAAACATACCTAGCAGGAGCATTGAACTCTTGCCTCGTTATCGCGCCCTCGTCTTCGTCTCGTCTCCGAGTGCCATGACAAACTAAGCTCTGTGAAAATGAACTATTCCCTTTGCACGTTCCTAATGAGATTGCCTAAGACTCCTCCGTGCCTCGGAAAGCACGCTAAGCCGTTTGACAGTCGTCACGGGTAGTCAGAAGCCCGAAAGTCTGACAGCCAGTCTTACCAAGGGGTATCGTGTTGCCCAGTTAGTGGGTTGTGCAGGTCAGATAGGCAGTCGCTCCATGTAAAATACTGGTATTCAGCTGCATCTGTTTAGGCTGGAAGCCGACCCCAACACAGTCGGGAAAAGGCTAAGATGATGAATTCTAATACCTATAACATCACATCAAGTTAATAACGGCAGGCAAATCTTCATTTATCAATAGGTATCGTCGTAGGTACCTACCAGTAATCAATTTACAGTTTGATAGAGGTTACAAAAAAGTCTCTAACCAGTATCTAAATAATACTTTTCCTGGTAAGAAACATTGATTTGAAATGCGATATTGGTTCAATTAGCTTGCAGTACGGAACCGTTGTTGATAGCTTATTGGCCGTTCATCCGCTTTAGACCACAAGTATTTATTACACAAGTGTTTTATTTTATTCAAGTTATCTTTGTTGTTACTATAGTATTTCTGACGACGGTGTAGGTATCTAAATGATAGACTTATAGCTAATTTGTGATTTATTCATGAAAATTTGGTTACCGATACTGCAAAATGTTATTCGCAATAACGTTTTATAAGTTCGGCTAGTTGATTGTGTTGATTTCTGTGTCCAGCCTGTTACCTATTCGATAATACTCACCAACATCATACAAAAGTGTCCTTAAACAAAACTCTATTGTAGAGAGACCATGCGTAATTTTTACGTATTGTAGGCGTAGTGTTGTTGGGCAAGTCCTGACCGGACCGACGCGACGGTACGCTCATTGACAATGTAACAGATAAGCTGACACCCGAATTCTCAAACAACACTTTGAAATAGGCATTACATCTCCACAAAGTTATAGTGAGTGACGGAATGAGATTTATGGACGACTTAAAATTGCAATTTATTTCGTTACAATCGAGGTAATTGAAACGACTTAACTATTTTGCTAAATACAGTTGAAGTTCACTGATCCTCTTTACCTATCACCTTTATTACGAGTTGTCAATCTCATTTCATTAATTTTGTACTCCTCACATAGGTGCTTACCTATCCCTTAATGGCTGAATCAATTATTTATAGACTGGTAGGTACAAACCTACCAGTCAAACCTCAGCAAACTCCGAATTCACCGGTACTCTTTGACGTGACGAGTCGGGTCTCAGTTCGCAGGCTGGCATGCACTGAAAGCTTCCATTACGAGCATTACCTTGTGGTCTGATTGGCCTGTGTCGGGTAAACTCTATTTGGTGCAATCACGTTACATTGTCGTTCGCTCGAAAGTGCCAATTTATGAAACAAACTGATTCGTTGATTCGTTGATTCTCATCATGAGATATGTATTAATAAATATTTGAATATCCATTATGTTATACAGGTTTTACTACCCTACTAACTTAAAATATATATCGACTTTATAAAAACTTGTTTATTTATATTTTTAACAGATAGGTGGGATGTAGGCTCTTGCCACGCTTTCAAAGGTTTTTTTCTTGGGTTACTGTCCATTTCATACCGAGACTCCTTCGTGGTTCGAAAAGCACGCTAAGCCGTTAGTCCGAGCTGTCATTTGTAGTTCTTTGACAGTCAATGCAAGTACTCAGAAATTCCATAGTCTGATAACCAGTCTTACCAAATGATATCGTGTTATCCAAATACTTACTAGTATTCAGCTGCACTCGGTTAGACTGGAAGACTACCACAACGTGGATGCAAAAAGGCAAGGCAGATGTTAGGTAGAGAAAATACAAGTACCTTTATTGTGCACTAAGATTGCAACAAAGCTCTAAATATAGGTGTTGTGTAGGTTAAAGTTGATTCACATTGTACATATTTGTGAGTCCGAATTACATTAAGGCAAAAAAATGTGTCGCTAGAGGGCGCAACTTACCTGTTAGAAAATGAGCACAGCGTTTATCAGAAAAACAGTTGCATTCGTGATTATTATCATAAATAATAAAATCTTTTGCTGTCCCGTGTTCATTACTCTCGCAAAAAATATGGCTAGACCGATTTGAGTGTTTGAGTGGGTCCTTAGATGGTTAAGATTCACAATTGTACTCGGTAGGTGGCGCTTTAATCGGGTAGTACAATGTCCGTCGGGTCCGCTATGTAAATCAAAATTTATCGTTTAGTTGTTGATGATAAAACATAAATGCAACCTCGGATCTTAGCGGGTAAACCGGAGACCAGCTGTCCTGGGCGGCAGTTTCAATGAGGGCTAAAATCATAACATATCCTACGGAAGTAAGAGTATGTATAGAAAAAATCTAGCGCATTTTGTTCTATCGAATTAATTTGATTTCATGGCGCCGAGTTGGTTCTTATACACATCCTAAGTTAATTACTGAACGCGTGTATAGTGTACGCGATGTCTCAAGGGGAAACGCCAACGCATCTAGAACTACTTAGGGACTCCACTAGCTGAGTTAATTTGATGTCGCAAAAATGAAAAAGTTATTAGCTAGTAATAAAGAGGGCAATTTTATCAAAGGGTCCTTATTCTCCCGGGTCGTTCACAAAAAAACGCCACCCATTTTGTAGGGTGGAAGGGAGCGACATCGACGCTCAATCTGAGCTCAGTAGGTAGGTACATGATGCAGCAATTTGTTGATGTTTTTTTTTCAATTTAGACTGTAAAAAATCATGAGAGAATCATCTTTCCTATACAGAATAATGAGTTTGAAATTAAAATGTAAATGATTCATTTCTTTGATTAAAAACTCACTGTGTATGTACAAGATGTAGTTAAGATATAGTAGTTGCTCGTGGCTATAATATAACTTATTAAAGTTAAATTGAATTATTAATAATAAATATATTATAACTGAAAATATAAATTAATACATAACATAATATGATTAATCAATGTAATGTAATGATGACATAACTAATACTTAAAATGAATTGGTATACTTACCTATACTAAATTAATCAAAGAAACCTATACTAAAATAATAAATTAATAGTGGAAATGTGACGGAATAATTTAATGCCTAATATGGACTAAGTATCTGACATAAAAAGTTTTTTTTTTATAAAACAGTCGCACGGGTTGATCGAAGGTTAAGCTACGCTTGCCGAGGTTAGTTTGTGGATGGGTGACTGTTCTTAACATATCGAGACTCCTTTGTGCCTCGGAAAGCATATTAAGCCGTTGGTCACGGCTGTCATTTGTAGATTCTACTCAGCCGTTACGAGTAGTCAGAAGCCTGAAAATCTGACAACTAGTCTTACCAAGAGGAATCGTGTTCTCCAGTTACTGGGTTGTGGAGGTCAGATAGGTAGTCGCTGCATGTAAAATAATGGTATTCAGCTGCATCCGGTTAGACTGGAAGCCGACCCCAACATGGTTGATGGAAATAATAGTGTTAGATATAAATCGGGACTTTTTACAGTTTTAAGTAAAGAATGAAGCACCGGCCAAGTGCCAGACTAAGTGGCACATATGAAAGCACTACTTAGACAAAAAGATAAGTAGGTTTGAAGGACAAACATAACTTCTTAGTTCAAAAAATGATCTTCTAATGATCGAAATACGTCTCGGCCAATTTATCAACAGCACACGTCAATTCGTAATCGCAAAAAAAAAAGTTTATAGGTTTCAACTACAAATTAACTATTTTCGAACCGTTTCCTTTTCTTGTGCTGTACAAAGTTGCTTCTTGCCAATGTTCATGATTCTAGGCCAACGGAAGAAGATGGTTTCGATTTATTTGCGGGTATGAAAATATTTCATATAAAAAAATCATAAATAATATAGATAGAGTTCCGGGAGTTCGGACTTTTTTATTGGAAATTTTCTCCTCTTTCAGGAGAAAAATTCCAATAAAAATTCCTTTTCTTTTTTCAAAATTCCTTAAATATCATTATTTTAAAAGTTATTAATGAAAACTAAATACCGTTTTTTTATCTTATTTTGTTAATAACAATCGCAATTTTTTATGTACTAATATACACTTAAAAATCATTTTTCTAGACGTCATTCCGAATCGAATGAGCTATGGCACATATTTTTAGGAGCTTTATTTCTATGTCACACGTTTTTGAACTTGTTGACTAGACTAATAGATTTAGAATCCTGATTCTTGTAGACCTCCAAGGGACCGTAGAGCTAGAAGCGTAGAGTATTTGATACTAATGTTAACTTGATACCTTTACACGTTGCTGAGAAAAAGGGTCAGACAGACAACAAAGTTGCCCTTCTCATAAGGGTTCCGTTTTTTGTAACGTAGAAATTAGTAAAACCCCGACGAAAAATTACAACGCTAGGGTGCTCAGAATCATGTATTCATCTCATGGTATCAGATTGTGTGTGGATGTCCCTTCCGCACTACATATTTCTTTGTGAGTGTGAGTTTTTTAACAATTTATCTCCAAACGCTTGAGAGGGGCGCCATTATTAAGTTTCTGCCACAGTTCGAAAAAATCGTAGTTCCGATAAAGATAAAGATAACTTTATTTCGCAAATATGGGTAACTCCAAACGATGACAAAAACATATTTTACCACATAGGCATGCAAAAGATATGAAATAACAACTTATAACTAAATACAATTTTAAAATTATTACAAACTAAATACAATTTTAAGCTTATTATTATTAATATACATAATTCTGCACTAGCTTAAAAACTTTTTCTCAATTAGGTACTCCTTAATATTATAATATGCTTTCGCCATTCAAAAGCTAGGCTGCACAAATGTAATAAAAAACTGAAATACGAATGTGTTTAGTCTAAACGAAGATGGCTAAAATGGAAATGATCTCCAGCGTATAAGATTTATTCTAAGTATGTTCGGATTAGCTTTGTTGGAGTACATAAATAATATACAAACAAATTATATCAATCGTTTAATTGAAAAAAAAAACAAACAAAGACGAAAAAAGTTAAAGGATAATAGCTGTTAAAGTTAAAACTGTGGCGCAGCTACCAACCCCCGACTCCTAGTGAGAGGATATGTTGTTCCAAGACCAATACATAACAAAGGAACTTGAAAAAGAATATAAAATAAACAATTAAAAGTTAAAAATATAAAATAGATTTTGAAATTGAAACTACTTCAACAGTAAATCCTTTCTTTTCCCAATGCCATAAATCTTACTGCTTAATGGTTTTGAGTCCACTCTAACCACTTCATTGAAATCTAACTTACACTACTTAACTGGTCTCTTACAGTCTCTGTTCTCCTTTATCCTTGTTCGACATCGAACGTCTCACGTAATACCTGTTAGAAGATAAAACCTCCCAATACAATACAAAGGATATAAACGTTTATTATCGAAATACTTAAAACCACCTTTCGTTTGGTGATCCCTTTAATCCTTATTAGCATCCGGTCTAACTGGATGCAGCTGGCTAAAATGAAATAGTGTTTAGTTAGGAAGATAGAAGTATTAGTGCACCTGTGTAATTTTAATAAAATTACCTGTATAATAAAATACAATTTATAAATTCCACTGGCGCCCACAAGCGGACATTTGCTATGAAATGCCATAAAAATGAAATGGCGCAAAGGAGAATGATGAATCGTGACAATTTTTAAATCTTCAATAACTGGTGTGTGAAAATAAAGGCCGGCGCACGTGCTGCGTTCTGTATCGATCGGCTTGTGAATCCGATGCTGCCGGTGCCACCGACCAAGGCGCAGTCGCTCAGCCTGTGTGCTACTAAAGTATGTACAATAGTGCGAAACGAATTATGTGCCTCGGTAATTTACTGTCTTCATGAGGAAGGTTAGAACTCCACGTTTTGCACTTCAATTTAAAAACTTATTGTCATAAAACAGGTAAGGACTGCGCTCGAAGTAATTCATGATGTAGATGAACGGGCGTGTCCACTGCTGTGTCAGACGCATCAAACATACCCCATGGGTTACAGTAGCACCGACGTGTGTACGCATAATAATGATCAAAAAATGTTTTCTGAAGCTGCAAATTCTTATAGTTACGAGCCCTAGATTGTAATCATAATGAAAGAATACAAAATATAGGAATCTCTCCTGTGTCGTGGGTGCGTTAATAAACATTTAAATTCACACGGGAATCGAACCAACTCAGCCAATGCACCAACCGTGTCGTCAAAAAATAATTTCGTTATGACTTACAAAGGCTTCATCAAGATACAGACGCGTTCCAATTTTCTAGTATTTGATAGATTTAGTAAAATTACACGGAAAAAATGTCCTTTTAAAGTTAGGATTATCCAACTTTCCATTTGTTTCTCTCGCTCTTGCATTTTCTTACTAAAATCACAATGGCGACCTATCCTATCCGAGTTATGATGCTCCAATTTTCTATCTGTTCACTCCCGTCTGCATTCTCTTAGTAATATCATAATGAAAACTTAATCAATTCCGGTTCAAATGCTCCAACTTACATTCTTGAGTTATTAAAAATTCTCTTAGTTGGATGCTATTTGCTTTATTTTGTACACAACAATACACTCCCCCTAAGCTACGACGCAGCCGGGTTAAAAGGCCCCCCGATAAACATTGGACGAGCTTTGCGACTGCCGAGTTTTCTTTTAAAATGTCGGACAGATGAAGCTTTATCAAAAACTAAATTTAACGTAGGTTATAACAACTAAGTGACGGTCTAACAGGACCCGTCAATTTTAGTTAAACTAAAAAGCTGCCATACAAACATAGTTGACATTTCAAAAGCATAGAATACAAATATGGCGCTATTCCTGGCATTAAGTAATCTGACGTATGACATCTGCAACTTAGTGCTTACTCGTCGCCGTCAGAGTCAGTCTCTGTCTTTTTCTATTTTTAGTAGAAAGAGATTTTTCGCATTTTAGTTCAGTCTATGACAGAGGAATCGGTGCCTTATTTATTTTAGGATTTTAGTTATTTGTTTTATTTTACCATATACTCGTATAGCACTAAATCTATCGTGTTATGTAAAAATGCTCTATTAACTAAACATTTTTTGTTTTGAATTTTTCCTTTTTATTAAGATTGTCCATGATGGCGGCAATAGACGCACGTCGGATTCTGTAAATTTTCAACGGGCTGGCTTATACGGATCTACCGACGGATGCAATTCGGTGTAGGTAGGCTTAGTGAGTTTAAAAATCATCCAAATGCATGCGTCTGAAATAACGCAGCTTATCTAAAATAATACTATTGTACAAACTCATTTCACCAGTTATCCAACGAGGCGTGTGTGCCCAGTGAATATGCTGAGATACCATAGGTCGGTACTCGTTAAATGATTGAATTTTATGACGAAATTGGAATATATGATTACCTCAATAGTGTAAAACTGATTTATCACGAGGTCTAGGGGCGCTCCCCGCTATCGAGATGGGGCTCAGTCGGCCGGACATCCAGTCTGCTGATCCGACGGTAATGTGATGGGGTGTTAATTACCCCACCTATAGTTATTTCTTTATATTTTAATGTTTTTGTGCTCGTTATATAACTACTGCTAATGTTCAACTCATAGGCAAGGAAGCTGGCACCCTAAATATAAGTTTAATCTTACATTTAGTGCTAGTGCTCATCGAAAAAACAGTTTTCTCTAGTTGTAACGCTGCATAGTGTCTAGATAAGTGTTTCTTGTACAATTATGGAAAGTAATAACGTTTATTCTTCGAATGTATGATTGTTTAGCAGCTTAGTGCAGCCACGGATAAGGTTATACTGCAGACGGAAACTCCTGTACGTTACAAATTCAATGAAACTAGAAACAAACGTTTTCAAAACGTCATAAGTACATGGCATAGCTCGTTGTACTTATTTCAAACATTTGCTCGTTTGATAGACCTTCTCACTTCATCTTGTCACGAATTACGATAGCCACATGTCATGTCCACAGTATTGACAGGATGTTTTTGCCTAATTAATTAATGACGCAGTGAACCTCATGACCCAAGAGCAGTTGCACGCTAATAATGTTTTCGATGCTAGAAAAAGGGTGGGGATGAGACCACCAGTGCATAGAGGATTAATTTAAAATGACAAACATTTACTTAACATTAAGTAGGTATTTATAACTACTGGCTATTTTCTTTTGTTTACAAATTTTCACAGAAGAATAAGAAAAAAATACAAAGTCTTTGTGGCAGTGCACGGTGCTTCCGCTGTCGAAGGAAGGCGGTCATAAATACTTAAACCTTTAATGGCGCTGCTTTTTGCCCATTGTAGGTTTGAAATAATATAAAAAGACTAGAGAAGAGAGAATAATATATTTTTCACAATGGTATATCAATATTGCACGGGAAATATTATTTTCTGTTTTACATTCATAGATTTTCTAGATAATCAAAAGAGAAACATTGTTGTGGTTTTAGTTATGGCAATATAGTTTTATATTAGGTGTTTTAAAAAATATTTATTATACATTATTATAAACTATATTTAATCAACAAAATAACTATAGTAATCTTATCTTATCTAAAGACTAAACACAAGTTGCATACTGAGTGATATCGAAATCTTATACAAAATTAATACTAAAATTCAGGCTCTGTTAGTGTATGTCGACGTCTACGAATTTAGTTAATTCGCGAGGCAGTGTTTCGGGCGGCCGATGCAACTAAAGAGATAGAATTTTTGATAGAACTATCCATGAAGTGCTGGATGAGGCGATTCATGAACTGTTTTACTGTGGGGATATTGAGATCTACATGTAGGTACTCCTTTCTGACATAGAACGGGGCTCCCGTAACTTTACGTAAGAAACGGTTTTGGAGGGTCTGCAATCTGTGAACATGATACGGCTTGTCGTGTGCGAATACCGCTCAAACATATGTACGTCATTGTAGGCCGAATAACAGAGACAGATGAACATCTTGCACCTGAGTGCCAGTTTTATTTTCACGGTAACCACACATTGGAGTCTATCGAGCGCAAAAAATAGTTCCCCAATCGATAATATTGATTGATGCATTTTTAATAATCTTTGGACCATGAAGAGGAACTTTGTAGACGGAAGCAGGAATATTATACCACGGAATATTCACTAACCAAAATGAAAGCGGTCTCTCTCTCTAAAGCATATTCTCTCAGTTCATCGACTGTATATTGTAACCAGATGACAAAGCTTATAAAACTTATAACAGAACATTGATCGATCAATTTCTTATTTAACCCGGTGATTTCAGCAGCTACAGCTGAATTCATGAAATTTATTTTTGCGGCATTACCGTCGTTCGGTGTACAATAGTCCAAATCTCGTCACTTATTTTTAACCTTACATATTCAATTACATTAAACCAATTCGTATACTAATTCAATAACGTAGTTTTGGTTGTATTTACAGATTTCCAAACTTCCGTCCAGACGTTTACACGATATATGCAAATACACATTTCCGTAATGGGCCTTTTTATTTACTTTTTAACTTTTCATTACTAATAGTTTCTTGAAATCTAGAGGTACCTATGTGTTGGTATTTATCACGCACACTACCGCGTACAGTAGCCCAAGCTTCAAAGAAATGCATCCTTTGAAACGCTATTTTGTGAAAGTACCTAAAAAGAAGAGAAATCAAAAAGTCATTAGTTTTCTAGACCCTGCTACGCCAACTGACAGTGTAGAACCTCTTTATCACAAATGTGCGCCTATGGGCAGACTCAATGTCCGCTTTATCTGTACTGTAACTTTCAAAAAGTCTACACGAAGTTCAGTATCGAAGAAAAATATACAATATCATAAGTGCACTTCAATAATGTAAAAATTGAAACAAAATATTTATACGAATATACTAAATTTGCAAAAACACATCATGCTCTTGCAATTCCATGTCACCAACACGTCAACCAAAAAATAGAACTGTGGGAATTCAAATGTAAAACAACAACAAAAGAGTCACTGATAACAGCGCGGTGCTACAATGCCGATGTGTTCACCTCCGAGGTCAATTAATGAGCAATACAATATCAAAAAGGGATGACATATAGTTTTCAGTAGGTTGCATAAACAATGAGGCATATTTTGCCAACGCATTTTTTTTAATACTGATCTATTTGAAGCAACCACCGTGCAGTAGCTTGCGGTGTGCATATTTGTGTTCGCATCATGTACGTTCTGAACATAACGAAATATAACAAATGCTGTCCATAATCTCATTCTAGTACCAAATAGGAAACAACTCCAAAAAGTTTGTACAGTCAGGTCTTGGACAACCTAAAATAAATCTTTGTGATAGTAGGTACGTACTTACATCTCATAGAATAGAAACCCTGGAGCATTAGCGGTAAATGTTTTACTTTAATCTGGAAAAATATACTTTTCAACGCAATCTTTTTGCGGCAACTGCTACTTAATATTAAAAATTTAAGATAAAGAATAACCACCCAGACTAAGGGTATTATTAAAGTTGTGGTCCCATTTTGGCCCACACTACTCTGTTATCCACGTTTTCAAAAACGGCACTACGGAACAGAAAGTTTAAAGTGCCAACGTCAGTTTTAGTTATTACTGTGATAGGTTCATTGTCTGACAGCGTATCAATAAAATGAAACGCCGCTGTGTAAACTTCGCTGCCTTCGCTAACTTCTGAAACCTAAATGAAATGAAACACACGAGGTTCACGAAGTAGACATTTTATGTTATTCTGAGAATAACTGTTCCCAATCCGTGACAGGAACAAGTTTCGCAAATGGGATTTTCACAAATAAAAATAGAATCCGGATTATAACTGCGAAACGGGTAAGGGCGCTGCAGCAGAACGATACAGCGAGGTAGCTGGTCGCCGCGTGTGGCCGCGTGCCGCCGCGCCGCGCCGCACCGCGCCGCACCGCGCCGCGCCGTCCATACAACGCTTCACGGCCCCACTAACTTGCCATTGACAGCGAAATTGATTTTATTCCACTTTGTACTTATCTGTAGCGTATTTGTGAGTGTCCCGTAGGCTGTTCTGATGGCGACGTGCAAATGCGCGCCATATTCGAATCATTTTAAAATTGTGAATGAAATGAAATGTGATACTTACTCGCTTCTCACATAATTATTTAGGTATTTAGTTTATTTATACCTATGGGTGAAACTTTACCTATTGTGTTTGTCGCATACATTTAAACTAGAAAGCTATAGGTAGGCTAGTTGTATTTAAATTTAACGTTACGTTTACGCCGTCCGTGGATACCATTCCTACTGAAACCACTGGAAGACTTGCAATATCAAATGGAACCATACAATATCAAAAGGCAGCTCTTTCATATCGTACGTCAAAGGAGAATGTAGTGCTAGAGTGAAGGGAAAAAACCGGCAAAGAGTCAGGCTCGCCCACTTCGGGTTCCGTACATTGGTAGGAAAAATATTTTACAATTTTCACGTTAATTATAATTTGGCGACCACAATTGTGATTATTGAAAACTGTGCTAGTAGTTTTACAGATCGCAATAAGGCAAAAACTATACTGCATTAATTAAAAATAAAGATATGTTTTATTTACTTGCGCTAATAAAACCCTTTCATATGATACCCAACGGACGTCATTCTCACATATAATTTGTGAAGCGAACGCGTGCCCTGTACGCCAACGTCAAAAATATGTAATAAAAATGCGGTGGTATGACGACTACGAGTATAACACGAAATAAACAATTTATTAATTGGATTTTTGTATCTGAATTTCCACCCATTCCCTTTATGTGTGTTTATATATATATGTATATTTAAATGGTAGTTCTCGCACGTATTTAATTGCCATGAAACAAATCAAAATGCATTCATGATAACAAAGGAAAAAAAATAAAGATTTTAATTAAAAAGGCTTGTCTTTGATGCCATGCCTTTATACTCCAGCGTTCAAAAGGTTAAAATTTCAAATCTACACTTCAGCTCCTATTGCAATGAAAGTAGATCTCATAAAGAGTTCTTGAAATAAGCAGCTGTGACGGGCAGGCAGACATTCGAAGTCCCACTATAAGGTATCCTTCTTTATTACTTGGTACGGAACTCTAAAAGAAATTTAAAATTCTACTTCAATCTGTAGCTCTCAATCATATTCGTTCAGGCTTTAGTAAAACATTTTTCAAACATGGAGAAAATACAGCAAAAGAGAAAAATCACAATCGCTGTTATCACGGCTCAGAATATCGAAAGTACACGTTCCAAGAAAAGGTCATTATCTCGATGTAGGAAGGCGGAATGGGGTAGGAGGGGGCCGTTGTCATAGGCGACTAGATCGATGTTACAGGTACCATGGAGCAATAGATACACAACGCAAACGTGTGATCCGGCCGGCTATTATGTATCACTTGATATTGCCACCCCCTCACAGTAGCACTCGGAAGCTTCATAATTGCAGGATATGACAGATAATATCTGGAACTCATACCGAGTGAAATTAGTTGATAGTTGAGGATAAATAATTGTTTCAAACGTTTCAATTTTCTGCGTAATATTTCTTGTTGTCGTTCTTAATATCGTATATTTCAAGGGATCACTTACTTTGGTTTATTTTACGTTCCCTTTATTTTCCTTTAACGATTTCTGTTTTCTTGGAACCGTCTAAATTAGATATCTTATACACGTATAACCTTTTGATGGAGGGCTTGGTGAAGGCCAAGCCCTCCCCTGTTTTATAAGACGAAGCTCTTATAAAACAAGTAATGTGATTTTACTGAGTGTTGTTAAACAAGAGCGTTCGATGTAATATGTGTTACGCTTTACACAGCAGATTGGCTGGGCTTTTGCGTCGTCAAACACAAAAGATCGGCTGTGTTTATACCCGACTGCCCAACGCAAAGGAGGGTATTGTTATGCATGTATTTGCGCAGACATACCACACAGTGGAGCCCCCGTGGGGCTTCTTATTTCGTCTTGCCGTTTCAACGTGTCACCTGAACCGACTACGATAATTGCACCTTCCTACGGTCCGGGCTTTCGTACCTGTGTGTGTGCCTTTAACAACACACACAAAGCTTACGGGGTTTATTATAGCTTCGAGGAGATAGAATAACTAAATACAGCAACGTGAACTGATTCTAACGTTAGGTTGTGTGTTGTGTAGCTTAAGCACTTAGGCAGGAACAGCTTAATATCTAATATTCAACTAGCAGAGGAGTGAAATTTGTGTTTGGTTTTGTATTGAGAAATTCAAATGGGATTATTTAAGAAGTTCCATGCATTAGTAGGTATTAAATAAAGGTATGAGTATCCTAACATTCGAGAAATTAAAACGGAATCAATATGTAGAATAGTTTAGTACTACCGTAGTTATAGGTAGTAGTATATAGTACTACTCACAGCTACATTTATTTACCCCTGGTCAAGCGTACCCACGCTAAGCCATGGGGCACGGTACCCTCGGCTAAGTACACCCTGCAGTCATAACCAAATTAATTTAGCCAGTCCCTCATTTACGCTCAGCACTGTTTTGCGAAATGGAAAAGCCTGTAGAGAATTTAAGTTACATGAACTTATTTTAATTAAAACCTCTTCAGGCTTACCTTTTGAATCCCAAAATTATTTGATAAAAGTGTAAAGGTAAAATAAGATAAACGAATAGTTTAGAAAATGTAGAATACGTGTACCTGTCGTTGCCGATTTGTACCGCCACTAAAAAACTGAGTGATTTTTTCTTAAGTATATGAAACCCAAAATTGTAATTATTATCGTAATTACAATCAGCACCATATTAGTGTTTTTGAAAACTGAGGTTATTTTTAGATTGAAAACTGAGGTTATTTAAAAATAAAACGAAAAATGTCGTTTTTAATGTTATTCAAACAATTATAATTGTGGGAAAAATTGGTGAGATACCTTCTGAGATATATTTAGAGTACAGTTGATACCTTCTAAATGCAGATTAATTTTCAACCAATTCCCTTTAGAGAGTGAATGTGTCCTAACCAAAACAGCCGGTCTATTCTCTAAAAATCATACCGCGAAAAGTAAGATGAAGAGCTTAAACGTGAAGTTACTTGCTTATCCTTAACATAAGCATGGCGGGTTACTTCGCCTTTACTTCAACTCCATTTTCACGAGGTGTTTCAAGTACACAGATTAGCAATGCAGAGCTTGTTTACACTTTTGTAAAAAAACTTTTAGGACCAACTGATTCGATTGGCTTGGTACGCGCCGCCGTGTCGCAACTGTCACGGCGCTAACTAGGTTCGAGGTTGGACGATAATTTGTTTGAACAAGTTTGAAGGGTGCAACGTTGTCGTCGATTTTTGCTCGTATTTCGATCGTGAAATGTTAGGAGGTATTGCACTGTCAGATATGCTTAGGTAGCATCGGAAAGCACGTTAAGCCGTTGGTCCCGGCTGTCATTTGTAGATCTTTAACAGTCTTTACCTGTAATCAGAAGCCCGGAACTCTCACAACCAGTCTTACCAAGGTGTATTGTGTAGTCCAGTAACTGGGTTGTGAAGTTCGGATAGGCAGTCGCTCCATGTAAAATACTGATATTCAGCTGTATCCGGTTAGACTGGAAGCCGACCCCAACGTAGTTGGGAAAAGGCTAGGCAGATGATGACATAATTAGGTAAAGGGTGGAAGGATGCAGTGGTTCCCGGAGGCGAAGTACTTACTCTGAACATTAAAGGTTTCTACTACCAATTATTACGTAAGTAGGTAAAACAAACGTTCGATCTTTTTGAAGAGTTTGTAAAACTGCATTAAAACATTTTTTTTAAGTCGCTTGCCTGAACTGAGTATGGTTTACTTAAAAACAACTCAAACACGAAAAATAACACCTGTATTTTAACTATGTGTCTCAATCATAAGAATTTAATCTTCGCTTCTTATGTATACACAATATAAATATTTCGACTACCTAGCTGGTCTAGTGGTCCTAAGCGTTACTGCTGACTATGCGGTCCAATTCGATTCCCGCGTCAGGCAGAGTAGGTTTGCATGTTTTGTTTGTGTGGGTTTGTCCATCCAGATTTTTCAACTAGCAGCTATTTTTTATTATTTTTGAATCTGGATTTGTGCCCGGATAAAAAAGTTTTTAATTAATCAATCGTCGGCGTCGGTTGTAACTGTGAATACGAAATGGAAAATTGAAAATCGGGCGCAATAATCCGCGACTGCAATTTTGGGAAAAAATAAGCTACACCGACACATAAAGTTCCCTTTGACTGTCCTGTTTGCTGACGGCCAACCTCAACTTGTTGACATTACGTTCGATTAGCGGCCTGCAACTTTTAATCACTTTTTCAACGGAAGCCAATAGTCATTGTAAAATCGAGTTAATTTATACTGTCATACAGTTGATATTCCTTTAAAACTCAATAGCATCAATTGAAAATAAGGATTTGAATATGGAAAATGGCTGTCTGATAACTTACACCGTCTAAGTTTGAAAAAGTAACTTCAATATTATAATTAAGTAACTGTTACCATACCAGCTATTTCTTAAAAACATCATTAACTTCTACTGAGATTAAAACGGCGCCTCTACATTACGTAGGGGTAGGTGAAACTAATTTCGTTTGACTAATACTACATACTTAGGTAATTTTAAGTTTACGTAATCTTCTCGCATGAAATTAATGGTACTGATATTGCTAGCTCTACGTCCAAAGGCGACAGATCGATAACAGACAGAATGTAACAGACGGCTAGGTAGCTTAGTACTAAAGCCACCGTAGATTCTATAAACCGTGATTACTCACGTCAATGAGGTGCATCAAGACGCGTGCAGACGAGATTGTAGTGATTGATAATTCTCCCAAATACTGTTATCTCTGTGCATGAATACCTTATACTAGTAGCGTGGT
This sequence comes from Phlogophora meticulosa, assembly GCA_905147745.2. Classification (NCBI taxonomy): domain Eukaryota; kingdom Metazoa; phylum Arthropoda; class Insecta; order Lepidoptera; family Noctuidae; genus Phlogophora; species Phlogophora meticulosa. The sequence goes on along the minus strand of LR990517.1, from coordinate 1,508,444 downwards.
TCACCAGGTATTGTTCTAGTTACCTTTGATACGGTTGGTAATGCTCACATTGATCTGAGGGTATTGAACTTTACGGGTACCTATTATTCTAATTGAGAACTAGCTATCTAAGACAGGTTGGAAGGGAAACCGATACACAAAATGATATCATGAATTTAGTACATGATTCTTTACTTCCCAGCGTTGAAATTACTCGTCCGATTTTTCCGATTTTTGAGATGTTTTTAAAAACACATTATAAAAACAACATTACCCAATGAGATTTTAAATAATAAATGTATTATTCACTTCTTTTATTAGTAATCTCATTGAGGTAGATGAAAATCATAATTTTTAATAGTTTAAATGTAAGAAAAGTTGAGGTGAATATACACAAATTGATACCATGAATTCAGTACAATCTTTACTCTCCAGCGTTGAAATTAGTCGTTGGCTTTTTTCCGACTTTTTTGAGGTGTTTTTAAAAACAAATTAAAATTTCTAAATATCCCGATGAGATTTTAAATCATAAATGTATTATTCACTTCTTTAATTAGTAATCTCATTGTGTTAGACAGATATCATAATTTTTAATAGTTTAAATGTAAGAAAAACATCAGAAAGAAATGTAGAATTTAGGAAAAGCCGACAGTGAATTTCGACGTTTTGGCATCCAGAAACATGTAATGAAGTCATTAGGGTGTGTCCATATCCACCCTGCATTTAAGGACCATGTTCTACATATCTACTAAATTCCATTCAAATAAATAGTCCAGCAACTAAAGCGCTATTGAGGAACAAACATCTAAACTTTTTAATGTGAATAGGATAGGAAGCGGAAATAGCGAACTCTGTATCCCGCAGTTTCAATAATATGAAAGCATTGTTTGTGAGCTCTCGCGCACTCCCGCTCTCAACTTCCCTCGGTCCAGTTTACTTTATGCAGATAACTAAAGCGCGCTGAGCTTCAAAATCACATCGACATCCATTCACGTTCTGTTGGTATAGATAACTCGCGCTTACCGCATTGTTACACGGCGTGCATGCACACTAAGAGCTTCGGAATTAAAGACTTGGCTGACAAATTAATCTTTCTTTCAGTAGGAAAACTATAAGGTCTTTGCACATTCAGTAAGCAATACTGGCCCGAAACACTTATGTGAATGATAACCTACCAAAGCGAGTCGTTCCAAAATCAGAATTGCGGTTGTAAATTAATCTTTTTTACTGCCCCTCGCTATCGCCGTTAATTTGGACCGTTTGTGTTTTTGCTCTCGTTATTTAGGGATACGCCCCGTAAAAAATATAAGGTACTTTATGCTATCAGGAAAATTATCAGACATACACAAAGTATCCCCTCATCGCATCCAAAAAGCAACATTATGCACAACCTAGTTAGTTAATAAATTCTAACTTAATTAGGTATTAAACAAAAACTATGCAGATTTTTTTATTAAATATAGTACCGTACGAACGGGTGGTCACGGAATGGAATGTCAATTGTTGTTTTCTTTTATCTGCAGAACCCTCTATACGCCGTCGAATTCACACTCTCCGTTTATGCTTTTGAGGGGATTTTTTACCATTGAAAGGGTTGGTAAAGTCCCTATTGCAATCAAAAAGGGTGCCAGAGGCGTACACTCCGTGGTTCCGTAGCTAGATTAAAGCTTAAATCTTCCTAATGAATACGAAACTTTGATCCGGTCCAGCTTGCCCGTTAGCTTCCCTCTCCGAAAGACGCCCTAAGCCGAGATCCGATGCCCACGGGGGCCGGGGGGCTTAGCTTATAAGTTTTTATGCCCCAGCTCGAGGCATTCATCTATCGCAGGAGAGTTGACCAGTGAGATGCCACTTAATAAAGAAGAGAATACGACAATTCGACCAGTTCTCTTCTATATCTTTAAACTTGCTTTTACAAGTTAAAGAAAATTAGTAATTCAAGTAACTAGAGTAGTAGTGTGATTTCCTGACTAGTTAGGCTCGAGGAGTTTCCTATTGAGATCGCTTTTAGCCATAAGGCCGACCATTGTAACACCCTATGTCGCTGTTAAAGTTATTATTAATAAGTTTTATGGTGTACAAAGAAAGACTCTACTACCTCTCTATGTCTCTACTAGAGACTATTATATTCTATTCTATTCTATTCTATTGATCCAGTCAGAGGTCCCTAAACTTTTAAGTCGCGTAGAATCTCTTGGCGAATTATTCGGTTTACCGTAGAGCCCCGCTATACGTTGTCACCCACAGAAATCTTAATAATAATTAAGATATCTGTGTTGGCACCGCACTACATTCATATCCCGTCACTGTGCATCGTCATCGTCACTCACCGAACACTGTTCAAGTTATACATTACGTTACGTGTAGAGTTTTCATGTTGTACGTGTTGCGACCACACATCAAAGGACGCTCAAAAAGTCCTCGGTATGAATATCAAAATCTGAAATAGTGAAATGGAATAAACAATGTAGTCTCCCAAAAAATATTTATCTAAAAACTTTTCAATAACCCTTCACTACAACATTTTGCTGCAGCTCAGATAAATGTAAAAAAAAAAACACCCATATATTAATCGATAAGATGTCAAGTCAGTGACTTAAGATGTAGGTACTTTTTTATAAGTGATTACTTTCGCTGGTCCATTTCGGATACATGCGCCTTATTAACCAACCAAGATGTTGAGGTGAATTTGTTAAGAAACACATCCGTCGTCAAGTTAACCCTCTCTTTATTGATATACTTCTTTTTTGGGACAAGCCCGCCACACTATTCCCAAACGATTCAACTGTCTTGGTTCCCGCAACGAAAATAATCAGAAAAGATCAGCGGTTATACAAAAGTCAGTTATACAAAAATACATAATTTCCACTTCCCTTTATATCAAGCATTAGACAGAACTGACCTAGGCCAATAGCCACAAAGGGACTTCACTTTGTTGCCTAGCAACACGGATTAAAATGAACACTGATACGAGTATTAATGGGTCCTAAATTATGAGCTGTTACATTTGATTCCAATTGTACGTATGGCAAAAACGCTTGAACGCACGGAAATTTGATCGAGTTTATTGATAGCCTGCCTGCCTCTGTCGAATAATTGGGATTTTCGATATTCTATGCTTATATTTTACTTGTGTGCAAGGCATGTGCCATCGCGCGTGCGATGGCACATGTGTGTGAGATCGTGATAGCTGATTCGAATGTCACAAAAAATCAGTCAATCTCTCTTAGTCAGTGAAATTCCCGACGAGAAACAAACAAAAATGAAAAAGAGTATGCCTGGTAACATGGGCAGTGTTTTTAGGAGCTCTGTAGTTTTTTGGCCACTGTATGCATAGACTTTTTTTGGATTCAATGGCGGTGCGGATAGAAAAATATGGAACCAAATCACAGTCGCGGACAGAGCTTCCCAAAGACATAATTCTAACTTTGGTTGGTACGACAATTTTAATAAACCTCAATGTATTACATGAACTTAATAAAAGAAAATATTACTATTAGAAGTACCCACATATTGCATGTCTAGTTAGATTATTACGGGAATCCTACGTTCAGTGACGGCTCGTCTAAATGGGATCCACTCTCGTGAATGTATTTGACTCTCATGCACCCTAATCATAGTTGTCTATTTTTATAGACCCTTACATGTCCGAGTAGACCTCAGGGAGGTCCTGATTTACCACTTTGGGAATTACTGGACTAAGCTCATTATTATAAAAAGTTCCTTCAAACACACGAACTTCGCTAACGTCATGATCAAGACTTGGAAGACATAGTATCAGTAGAACTTTATAAAATAACAAACTATTTCTTGAAAAAAATAAGAAGTTAATTAAGTAGTATGAATTTATGAAAGATGAAAATATTTTTCCAGAAAGGAAACTAAGAAATGTTAAAACTCAAAGGGAGAGATACTAAGAGTGTAATACTCTTCATTTAATTAATGGAAATGTTTTTAGAAATGCCAGTGTACGTTGGATTCCGTAATAAGGAGGGCTGGGTTGGATTACTACTGAGTTATTAAAATATGCTCTGACGCCACTCGCTGATTTTATCTCTTTTCATTTTCAATGTGATTTCATTTTATGTCTGAAGTTGGCTTGTAAAGAGTTTCTGCTTATTAATTAAAACTGAGCTAGTTGGAGACACTGCTTTATTTTCCCTGTAATATTAACGTAAATATCCGTTTGCTTATTTTCCTTTCGCTTTGCAAACGACTGAGATAAACGTGGAGAGGGGAATGGTATTTTACGCGTAACTTTATCATGAATTAAAATCTATGTTACATAATACGAATAATTCATCATCTGCAAATGAAGACTTTCATATCCTATCCCAAAGGACCCAGTTGTCCCACTTTTAAATTTTAACTTCTCATTTTGGCCAATATTGCAATGATAATTACAATCTTTTTGCAGTTGTTTCGCTAGGCAGCAAAACACTACGCGATTACATTGATAGTTCATGAAGTAAGCAGCTCTGTTTTTCACTCAAAAAACTTCTTTTTTTTGGAATGGGCAACTCGCAGTTTATCCTTTAGGGATATCTACTGCTTAACCGAACTTTACTGTGGGGGGCTTAATTAAAATTAAGGCCATATATTGGTTTCTATTTTGCCATTTTAGGACGGAACGCTAAAAACATAGACTTAGGTTTAATTTTAACTAAAAATACTTTTTCAAGAGGTTTATAGTTACTTTATCATTATTATCACCTGCTTATTGGTTTCTGCAGCGAGATATAGGCTTTCCCAATGGCACGCCATGTAGCTTGATCCTCGGTTACTCTTATTCAGTTGCTCACCTTACCAAAACCAGTTTAAACCAACCTTTATTACCAGGTATAAACTCACCCATTCATGCTACATTGAATAACGTCAAGTATCGTGTGGCAATTTGAAAACAGATTTATTATAAAAGCTACAAGACGTGCTAGTCTTATTCGATTTACAGAGAAATTGCCGCTTCCTGTTTCCAAGTATGTCTTTGAACAAATTCTATCGGAACAGAAATACGATTTGCTAAACAAGTGATGGTGTTGTAAGATAAGATTTATGCCGGAGTTAGATATCAAAAGTCTAGAGAAGATGGCGTCTTTCTCGAAGTACTGTAGTTAGTAAAACTTTCCAAGAAGACGACTGCTAATAGGTAGTGATCTGGAAAACGCGATTTGCAATAACTAGGTATAAAACCTCCAAGAAAGATTTATACCGGAGTAGTTTTCAGACATCCAACCCTCGAGAGTCCGTAGTTTATCTCCTTATTGGATGGATAATTTCAAAACTTTGGTCGACATCAATACCGTGTTCGAGATTCCGGAGTCAGTACCTACTTATGTAAGTGGTTTGCTGCCTGAAACTCCACCATTAAGGGTTATTCGATATTCTAATAAGACTTCGTTGCTCCTACCTACTTGTTCTTGTAAGTACGTTTAAAGCCTTGTTAGTCCGTGAATAGAACATTCGATCAATAGTCTACATGGCTACATGCAACAAGAATCAGACGCGTCACGCGATTGTTGATTGAATATGCTAGCAGGAACTTCAAATTAAAGGTCGCGGGTTCACAGCTAGCGTAGCGTTGCCAAGCGTCCGGGTAAAGCCGGACATAAGTAGGCTTTTTGATGAAGTGTTCGGCCAAAATAAACGGTGTCTGGTTTGTCCAGCTTTTGTAAGACTAAGCTTAGCATACTAAGACCGATGTTTCTCAACTGCCCAACACGTTAAGACAGATATTTCGTTTTTATTACTACAACAAACCATACGAACACTATTTATGTACAATTTTTTGTCGCATCTATTAATACTGAGACAGAATCCTCAATGATGTAGGGTGTCCGGCCTTTCTACCCAAATGTCCGGCCAAACTGGCTGGTCTGTCCGGCTATTAGGTTTGGCGACCTGGCAACCCTACCACATACACGTAACCAAATCACATGTATAATGGAATTTAAAAGAGGACAAGGTACGCTATTAGCTGTTGCAGCCGATTTTCAAACCAAGACAAATTATTTCAATAGTCTGTAAGTAAAAAATCCCTATAATTTCTAGTTCAAACTGATCGTTCTTGTTTTATTTTAAGTTCAATTCGAATCTTTATCAACGAAATTGCCACACAGTTTCAGAAAGAGAACTTATCTCATCTTAAATCATCGCGGAATGCACATCAATGCACGCAATTTTTTTTTTTGTGATTTCGGAAAAAAATCTGCCAAACAAGAGCGAGGCAGTCTCGTCCACTGAGGGTTGCAATTTCAAAGTTAAATCTTACTCTACTACGACTGCAAAACTAAATTTGTTTGTAAAGGGTTTTTGCTGAGCAGGTACTAAAAGCCTTGCTAGTCAGAGACATCGGTTTATTTCTCCTGCATATTCAAATTAGATATATTCGAACGCCGCTACAGGAAAGCTTCGGCGCGCTAATTAAATTTTAATAAAATTAAAATAATTGTACCAGCAAATTGTAGGAAGATTTGTAGGAATATGGTCATTAACATTTCACAGAAAATGCTCATATTCGCGTGTGACGCTATTTTACTTCCTAAAGTGAAGCCGTACATGTCTGTGAGTCTAGCCCTAAGACTTCAATTTTTGAGTAAGGATTAGTCTGATTTAAAAAATGATTGAAAAATATTATTTCCGTAATTTTTTTTCTTGTAAACTTCAACAATTGGTGTGGTATGTGTTTCTGAATTAGCAGACGCAGGAATAACTTTATTTTCCTTAGTTTAAAAAAAATACTCATCATACTCCTGCCTTTTTCCCAATTTATTTGGAGTTGGCGCAGCATGTCTTCTTCTTCCACACATCTCTATTTGCCGTCATCTCAAAGTCACCTCCTTTCTAGCCTATATCATCTTTCACACATGCATACATCTTTTCTTTGGTTTCCATTTACTCATATAACCTTCCACATTAACATTCAAAAAATTCCTCACAATGTCATGCTCCTTATTCCTTCGAATCACATGCCCATACCATGACAACCAATTTGCATACATCTTCTTGACGCAAATTTCAGACTTCCCCTAAGACTCATACTCATTTCTTATTCTATTAATTCGCGTAACACCAATAGATACCTACTTTAGCAGTCGGTAAAGTCCATAACGTGCATGTCTAAATGTTAATTCCGACAAGGACCCTTTTACTAAGCGCAATCCAACACGCACTTAGTGGGGATTTTTTTAACACACGCTGTCGCCGCGGTAAATTTCAAAAAACGACACCGCCGCGCCGCGCCGTCAAAAGTGGTCGTGCGCTCATGTCCAATTTAAATAGACCTCCGACAACCGGGTTTATTTTCGAATTTTCACTATGAGAACTTCAGAAAAATCGTGGTATTTCTCATCAGAAGTCAGAAACTGTAAACGCAAATAAAAATATGATTTGTTATGTAGTTACAAATGAAGCTCTTTCATAAGGATACTTTAAACTATGTTATTTGATATGATAAATGGAAAAGCACTGTTATTAACTAAGTATTCAGTGTTAAGTTTAGCATTACTGGTTCCGAAAATAAGCAGCTAGGACAGAGAGGGATACAAAGAACGGATCCCTAAAATCAGAATAAGATGATTAAATGTTAGGTACTCCTATTAGTACTAATAATAATCTGTTCTTCAATATACAGCCGCTGAATTTCTAATTTCGTATTAAAAGACATTCGCATTTAACAGTTGCATTGTTCTATAGATATCACGGCCAATACTCCAAGTTACAAATGAAGTTTATAATCACAAAAAAAAACATATTTGTAAAAAGATTATTATTTACGACTTTTTCAATAAGTTATTATTATGGAGGCTGACGTCCCTAATAGTATCATCCCATCTGCCAATCAATAGAATATGTACTTCCATTTGTTTTGCGAATCTGGGCCACTTATTTTTATAATATCTATCCCCCGTCCCCCGTCCCCCACCCCCAGCTAAGACCCTCGTGCTAATTAACACCTACCATCATGCGTCACTCTATAGAATTCACCACAAGAAACATTAGTGTCCATTACCTTCTTACTCTTTACACACACATTTTCTTTTTGTATTCACTTTTAACAATAGGTGTTTCTATCATATTACGTTCGTGTTTATTTTTAATCATTATAATTTATCTAACGAGAAACAATTGCAAGAGTCAAAATTCTGTGGACTCTGGTTTAAGGATTCTTTGGAGCGTGTAAATTGTAATGTATGCTACATTCCAATACTAACCAACGCGACGTGCACTATGCACTTGTAGTGATGTTAAAATTCCTCATGCTTTGTGTAATAGAAGAATTTTTGATATTTTTCATTAAACTTCAAATTCTTAGAAGTACGGCAATCAAAAGAACACCTCCTTGGTCTATTAAGTCGAGACTTGGTAATGTATTGTTTATAGTTATCATCTAAGTATCTCTCGAGAGGTCTAGTTCCTCATAATATAAGTTGTGACCATTAGTTCTTCGAGGCTGGTGTTTTTCCTTTTAATGAGAGAAACATTAGAGCCTTTAGGTATATTTTTTTCTCACTTCCTGATATTATATAGTTTATTGTCAGTTTTTAAATGAACCGGTCAAGATATTTTTTAAATGACACTGAACAAAGAGAGTCCGCGATCTACCAATTTTACTGAAATCAGTATGCAGGTTTTGCTTAATCTAGCTTTTCGTTACACTGACATAAAAATAAACCGTGGTTCCGAATTCAGGTACCACTCACACAATTAAAAACAAAATAAAAAGATAAATATACAGCGAACGACTCTTAAGCTTACGGTATTCAATATTTTTTCCACACAAATTTCGGGGGATATTACTTCACACATTGCCCATCCAAAGTTATGGTATCGTAATGTTTTATTATTAATTTTATCTGTTCAGAAAACAGAAAGTAAAATAAAAAATCATTAAAAAGTTATGAGCTGACAAAGATTCGGTTTTCTTGCTATTTCTACCGCAAATTTGGGCGTAAATAACTATTAAAATCCACTGATTTTAATAGTCATTTACGCCAACTTTTTTTTACATTTTACACTTAAAATGTAAAAAAAAGTTGGCACTGAAAAAGCTCAATTATCGAAAAGTTTAATAAACTTAATATGTAATTGATTGATGCTTTGGTTTTTTCTCAAAACTCGATATTCTTAAAAACTTTTTTTTTTTAAGCGCTGGTATTACGTTTCAGTTTGCAACGGTGTTTGTGTGCGTGCGAACTATATGTTTGCATGTAGACTCTAACTGCTGATATATCTGTCTAACACGATGCTTTTTGGCCATGCCCACCAGTCAGCTCTACCCCGGGACTAGCTCAACCTTAAGATGAATAAGGAACTTCATTCCAAATCTTAATTACAATATTTTATAACGAATTTATTGGCAGTTACTGTAAAAAATCGTCAAATTAATTTAATATTGAAAATGTGTCTCAAATCAAAATCAAAGCTCATTTATTCAAATTATTAACCAAGAATCAGATCTTTTTACGTCAAAATTTACATCAGAAAGTCTGCTTTAAAAGCACCCCGATATTTGCCATTCCCGTTGACCGGCACTTCATTATGTGTACACAACCCAACCGAGAACACATCTTCGACGAAAATTCAGGGTAAACTTTGCCATGTTTATTTCGTTTATTCAAAAGTTACTGTAGGAGCTATCGCATTGGTAAATTTCCAATTAAAAAAAAAATCGTCTGGCTTCATTTTACGTGTAAACTTTTGCAACACATTTCAATTACGACTAATTATCAAAGGCGCTCAACTTGTTCAAGTCACCTCATTTTACAAGTACTTACATATGTCTATTGTATGGGGGTACGGAAATGCTGCTTATAAATTAGCGAACGAAGCATCCCCGTACCTCTAAGTTTTTCCTAACCGCCACTTTTTGTTCGTCACATTTGGTTTCAGTTTTCATGTCATTCATCAAAAATTTCTCTTGTTACAGCTTAGGGCAGAAGCCTGGAAAAAATGCCAAAGAAAGTGAGTATTCTATTACTTACCTAATTAAATTTACAAAAAGTTATATCATCATTATTGATGATGATATATTGTTACAGCCTAGGGCAGGGGCCTGGAGAAGATACCAAAAAAAGTGAGTATTCAATGACCTAAGTAAGTTTACTATACGTTATAACATCATCAATAAGGGTTTCGTTATAGAAATTCAGTCGATATCCAGTCTTGTCGGTGACAGATGGAATTAATTGATTGATGAAAGTAATGTCCGCCAATGGAAACGTCAAAAGACCACATCGATCACTTATGTACTGCAGATTTAAAGTAAAACCATGTCTGTCACGCCAAAAGCTTGCAGCATAAACTAACATATACAGGAGCATTACTAAGAAGCGATTCCCGGATAGGTCTTTGATTAACTTTACTGTTTGGGAACAATCAATTGTAGTTTAGAAAGAGAAATAAAATTGTTCCGGTCTCATTTATGATTTTCTGACATTATATTCTGTTCAAATTTCAGAGCTAGTACCAAGAACAATGGAACAATGTTATATTATACATAATTACAAACTAAAAGAGGTTCCTTATAAAGTTATCGTAGGGCCCATGAGATAGATTACAGTCAGGCATAGTTACTTTTACAGGCTGATATATCGAACATAGGTCCGAGACATTTTTTTCTTCGCATTCCACTATTTCCAGTCCATAGCTTTGTCTGACAAAAGAAGCTCTTTGAAAGGACACAAACATGACTTAGGTGCTGCAAAGATCTCACTCGTAAAAGTAATAATTTTGATTATCTATTCATGTTTAGTCGTAGTTAAGTAATAGCATCGTTAATTTAAATTCACCGAGTTTATAATAACATTAGTGTCTTGAATCTGAGAAATCTTCTTATTAAGTGAGTTGTAACTGTTGATTCGTGTTAATATTTTGCGAAACGTCTGCAAATTAACGCCATGTCTTGAGCCAAGCTAGATTTTCTGCTTCGCTTAGCCGTAAATTGTAATTAACTTAACCAATGAAATTACGGCAACGTAGCTTTTGGTGATAAGCCTCCTTTCTTTTTTACCTACTAATATAGACGAAGTATCAGACTGTTTATTAGCAATGATGGGTTTAATATTAGAACCTGAAACAAGACCGGTCTAACAGCCAGTCATCTTCGTACTCTGTTCGCTTTAAGAAAGCCCAAATTGGTGAGAACTCAAAAAACTAAGTAGATATTTACAACCCCAATAGTCCTTCCTATCCTAATGTGTTGTAAGATATTATCGTAACGCCAGCCATACTACACGACGACAGCGAGGTTGCCGCTCTTATCACCCCTAACATGTGACAGCGACGTTGCCAAATCGCAGCACAAAATGTTCCATGAGTAGCTAGATTTGGGATTTGGTTGGGAGCGTCCCTTTTGTACCTGCCTCAACTTTTGTTAGAAGTTTTTTCGTACCGGCTTAGAACGATAAGCTATGTGTACAGGAGAGAAAAGATAAAGTGGCAAGAAGAGTTATTAAGATTTTTAAGAGACTTACCGAAGTTTAGATAAACATAAGTTAGTCTTCATTGATTACAGAAGAACGGTTATCATGATAATATCTGAACTTATAGTGTAACATCAATGTTGGGGCCGGTTTTGAAATATAAATATCATATATTTGTCCAGTACAGCTTAGTTACATCAAAGCCCGTGCCGGTGCTTTGATGCCGGTTGATTTCACCCCGGGGGTGATACAATTATGTATGGCTCCACAGTTACGGACGCATGCATGGGGGCGGACTGTAATGAGCGTAAGCTCCACAATTCTGTACACACAATATAGATATAAATGAACATAATTATGGTTCGAAAACAAATATAAAAGGCACCTTGTCCTGTCTGCGCTATTTCTTATCCTCGCACCATTAGGACCACCATGGATCGCTTGGAAACCAGTTTTTCATACGTATTCGGTTTCAAGTTAGGAATAGAATTATCGATTAGGTTTCAAAGTAGGTTTCTATTTCTATCCTTTAGTCTTTGTTTGTATAGATCTTTACCAAACATGTGTCCTGAAACTAACAAAGTTTGATCAGGAATAAGAAATATAGGTATTCGCCATTTTTAGTGACATTATATATCTTTGGCTACCCAGACTTCTAGGAAATAGTCGGCTAATTGAATGAGTAGGTACATTGTATAGCAACGGTACCGATCGAGCCCTTAAATAACTCCCCATTTGTATATAACCTCCCATACCTACCTGCCGATACCTCTAGAATATTTCCCCTCTGGCATTTGTGGAGATTCACGGGGAGAGACGGTATTATTCGCCCACCTGTAAATAGAATAGAAAAAGTCAATCGTTTTATGTTAGAACAATATGAGTGCTACTTACTTACACAATCATGATTAATATGTAACTAAGCAGTGGGCTTTATTCTTATTTTATACCGAAGCGGATTAATTAACTAAGTGTTTGTGTTAGTTAAATACTTAGTTGTTTTCTTTTGAACATGGGTTTTCACAACAGACCATGGTCCTTCTGGTTGGTATGGTTTATCCAACCCCTTGTTAATAAATGCGGAGTTAAGTAAAAACCAGTAGGTATAATCCAAATGTTTTTTAAGGATTAAATTTGGCATATCAATTAAGAAGATTAAAAAAAAAAAAAAATTGGCAGTATATTAAAATGTAACATATTAGCCATAGATATCAGATATTGGTGGTATAATACGGCGAGTTACAAGATCAGTAACAATTGATAGTTAACCCTGCCTCTCAAACTAGTACCTGTATACATCTTGTGAGACAGTATTCGGCTAAGATTTACCGTATTCACAGACAAAGGCGTACTTATAGTCCTAGACGAGAATTGGAACATAGTGTTACAATTTCAAATTAACAAAATAATACAAAAGTATAATGAATACAATTACATTTAACATAAAAAATTGTTTCAAGTATCTGGGGATGTATGTATGTCTATGTGTGAGTTTGTTAAGCTTTAGGGACATAATTAGTTTTCTAGGTGATGTAGGCGGGTAATAATGCCATGTAGGAATAGTCATTGGCTTACCTAGGGACTTTGTCTAGGTCAGGGTAAGTCATTTAATAAACAATCGTAATAAAAGCGATTAAACAGTGAGTGATTCTTAAAAACTGTCGATATTTTTCTAGGGTGGGCAAACTGGGTGAAGAAGCTACTTGGTCTTTTCCCCAAAAGTCCAGGCGCCTTTTGAAGCTTTCCCCCCGTTAGCAAAAAAAAGGGTGGGTGCTGCCCAACTTTGCCTCCCCTCCCTCTAGTAACGCCCATGGAAAATGGGAATAGTCCTGAACCCCTGGTGGAGGACCCTCGGTGGGTTTACATATTTTCAGTGTGTTTGTCGAGGTCTAGTAAACCCCTGTTTACTAGACCTCGACAAACAGGGGTTAGGGACACCGCGAGCAAAATTAAACTCAGTTCAATCATTCAGTTGCGGAGCGGGTCTACACCGCTTTGAACTACAGGGTGTTGCAACCCCTTTTTTTCTCGGAACAGCTTTTAATATTACTCGAAAGGTTTTTTTTTGTAATGGGCATCTCGCAGTTTATCCTTTAGGGATATCTACTGCTTAACCGAATTTTAAATTACTCAAAAGTATTGTTGATTCGGCGGTAACCAAGTTTATTATAGAGTTAGACTGTAGATATTGATCGGGACTAACTTGACTCATTACTGCCTAATCTCTTGAATTCAAATCCAACGAGCGCTTTGTTTGCTGATGAATAGACGAACATTATATTGGCATATTAGAAGTAATGTGAGAGGGATTCATTAGCGTTGTCTACTTTTATTTACTTGTTTTCTGACCTTCATTTTAGTCCATTATCTACTGTCAATCTTTATGCTACCTATTGTAATAGAAGAACACCAAGAGTGATTGATACCTGAATAGAACCTGTCTATACTAATATAAGTACTAATATTTTCTATAAAGAGGTAAAATTTGTTTGTATGTAGGGGGTAATCTTGGGAACTAATAATAATCCAATTCTAAAAATGATTTCACTCTCTGAAATTTACATTATTCCTGAGTGCTATGAGTTTATTATTTCCAAAACTACGCTTTAGTAGGGCGTGGAGGGGATGTTAAAGTTGGAAGGTAAATGTACGAAATCCACGCGGACAAATTCGATAGCGAAGTGCTATTATTATATGTATACTATCTGACCCAGCAAACGTAGTTTTGCCATATAGAGGTTCGTGATAGATTAGTGAAAAATAGATAGTAACCGATTCTCAGACCTACTGAATATGCATATACAATTTCATAAAAATCGGTCAAGCCGTTTCCGAGGAGTATGGTAACTAACATTGTGACACGAGAATTTTATATATAAGATAAAGCTTCTAAAATCTTAAAATATTATAAAATTTGGCAGTGTAGGCTGTTGGTTTCCATCCGTCATTACGTAACTAACTAAAAGAAATAGGGAATAAAATGTAACACTCGGGGACCAACAGTCAAAACTCACTTCAAAAGAATCCAAAGGCTTCTTTTTAATTAAAGGTTTCAGTCAATTTTAAGTTGTTCAAAAGTCATTTCCAAATTGCCATTCATAAACTCGTACAAACATTCCAGTTACGACATTATCGTACGTAAGTAGCCCTTTCTTAACTTATCCGTAAATTGTGAAAGGTCCACAATGTGGTTACCTAAAAGCCCATTACTCAGTGGTAATTATAAAGCTTAGGCGTGTAAGTTAAGCGTTTATAATCGGTCATACTTTCACTTTATTTTAATATAATCACCAGTAAATTCGATAGGCGTTGGGCGGCAGTATTTTTGTTGGGACAAAATGTAATTCATATAGCAATTACTGTCTCCTACACTATTTGCTTACAGTATTACCTATCTACCTTTATCTGGATGCCATGGTGTGCATCACACATTGTTGTGTCTTTTACTCTACGTCCAACAACTTACTTACTTACTCATGTTATAATCCTTCCTAAAGATGCTTGAGATAGGTTCTAGTCTTAACGTGACGTCATTCTAAGATCAAAACTGATATCAAATCGGGAGGACGCTCAACGCAACTAATTGTTTAAAATATTAACTTTTTGTAATTATTTACACTTCGTGCAAAATAATCGGCCTACCCTGTCGGCTCTATTTGAGCGGAAATATCTAAAAATGCAATTAATATTTAAATTGAGTGAAGGTCTTCTTCTACTACTTATGGAAGATAAAATTTATTACTTAAGGGTACTTTAACTAACTTTAATGCGATAAAAGAAGTATTCTTGACTTCATCGACTGAATAGGTAGAATATGCACTTCGACAAAATAACTTCGTGAAGTCTCTAGAGTCTGAGTTTGCGGGTAGACTGCATGTGCGGAAAGTGGTTTTACTTGTAGTGGTTTTACCTACTGGTCCAAAATTAACCGCAGCTCTTTGCCAAGCGAGGCTTCGGTCTGTAAGTGTTGTTCTAAATCGGTTTGAATGTGAAATAAATATAAATTTGGGCTGATCAAACTGTTCCTCGTTTCAAACCGAACAAAATGGTCAAAAATATCAGTTAGATTTTGCAATACAATCATGGAAACTGAACCTTTCCACATTCCACATAATTATCCAAAATATTTTTTTTTATATTAACTTTTCAAGTCATTAGTTTCAAAGCTTAAAGAACTTAAAAGTAAAGTTTAAGGTCTTTACAAAACCATCATTAATCTTTGCAAAACAATCGAGCCCCGTTGGGTGGCTCGATTGTTTTGCACGCAAGTGTATATTGTGGGGCACTAGCTAGTATAAGTATTAAAGACGTCTTAAACTTTCAATAATGAAACCATTTCTTCTGTTGCTTAAGCTTCACTAATTAGACAAGGACTGTAATCCGCCACTCGAGTTTCAAGTTTCTGATCGTCGCTCGGCCGGCATTGTTCTGTTATTGAATTTTGGTCCTTGTGGATTCAAGTTATAAAAAATATTTTACGAAGCCATAGGAATAAACTGCAATCAAGCCCGGGGGCTGATGAAATTGAAAATGAACTAAGTAAGTGGATACTACAGAGATGGAAGAATTTAATTTAAATTTGAGCTTAATTGGCAAAGCCGGTATCGTGTGTCTGACCACGGACAGTGAAGGGTGCCGTTGTCGGTACCTAGGTACATCAATTTTACGCATACGCAAAAAAGTACTTCTCATGTGAACATGGGGTAGATGTTTTGTTTGAAGTAAATACTGACTCAATTAGCCGGAGCTTTCAATTTCATCTGTAACAAATAATAAGATTGCTTCGAAACCGACATTGGCTTTGAACTTATTCAATAACAAAACCAAACAACAATCTTCTGTGTTCAAAGAAATGATTGTTTTTTCTTATTTCGTTTGTTTTGGCCGACGGATCTCAAGATTCCTGGAAGAGTCAACTAGTCGCTACTAAGCATTCTTTCGGCTGCCTTAGTTTCTTTCCACTTATAAAGAATAAGCTAACTTACCTGTAAGTGACGTTAATAATGTGAGGGTTTGTTCCAACATGTTCCTTCCACTTTTTTATTTAAAGTAGACGTACGAGTTACGCCAATTTTACATATAAATTAATTTGTAAGGTTTCAGTGTTTAACACAGTATTTTTTATCGCATACCCCATATAGATTTACAGTGCAGAGGTCAGCACATCAAGCTACCCCAATCTTTCAAATTACTTTGATATTTAGTTTTCAACTTTATTACAAAAGAATAAGGTTCATGTTCAATTGAGAGTATTAGACAGTTTGGGATAGGTTGATGTGCTGGCGTCTGTACTTACTTATTCGTCGACACTAATACAACGACCCCCAAGCGTGACTAGACTTTCTCTAATAAGTTAGGAGTCCAGGAGTTCTTATGGCCTCGCGGCTGCATCGTCAGTTCAGCTCCGTGGTAGAATATTATTACATTGGCAGTTGGCACCAAACATACCCTTGTAAGTGTATGAAAAATGGATCATGTACTCCAACCGAAAACACATAACATGTGTATACTGTAGTTGGTACAAGGTAGGTGCTTACCAAGTATGAAAATAATTTGTTTTTCGTCATAACTACAATTTATGAACTCCAATTGCACCAAAAAGTAAAGTCCCGAAAAGTACAGTGGCATCCGTTTATAATGACATCGAAATGACAAACACGTCATACTAAGCGGACTTCATACAAAGCATTTTGTAAAAAAGTAATTAACCTCTTGTTTTATAATGTACTACCTCATCTTCGTTGATTTCGTACTTATCCTAGCAAACTTTAACACCTCTTACTCTTGAAAATAAAATATAGTCCATGTTACTCAGGGATAATGTAGCATTCTAATGGTTAAAGAATTTTTGAAAACGGACTAGTAGTTGTTAAGTTAATCGTTGCAAACAATATACAAAAATACTTGTCTTCTCTCCTCTTTATAATATGAGTGTTTAAGTACCTACATGTTTATTTTAAAAGAGAGAAACACAGCTACCTAACCCAAAATATGTATGTAAAAATTTAATGATTCCTTAATGGTTTTTGTTTTCGTAAATCCTTGAAGAATGTCGAATGACCAACCCCAAATTCCTTTGCGGGAGATGAGTTTGATTCTCCATTTTCTTATCTGCATATTATTGCACCTTTCTACTCCATCGTAAGTGCTTATAACGACGTTGAGATATCATTTTTTTTCACAAACAATGCGTGAATTTCGACTATCAATAAAATTACTCACTGGGATTAAAAAGAAAAACAAATCTCCCGAATACTGTCCAAGGTGTTAGGAATCATGTCGGTCACTATAACCGCATATAATTTATTACAAATGGGTCATATTAAGTGACATGTCACTGTAAGCGAAGTCATTATCATATCCGATTTTGTTGTTTATATGAAAACCAAACTTCTCCGTGTAACTACTTCACTAATATAGGTGGAGTCATAAGTCAAAAGCTGCCTTGAAAAGCTGCGGGTTCGAGGAATTTTTCGAAGCTACTTTGAAGTAGCAGTTTGTTAGTGTACTTCGTAGTAGTTTTGCTGTAGTTTTTTAATGACACCGAAAAAGAAAAATCACCGCAAAGTGCAGACTGGTGAGAGTAGAACAGTTCTCGCACTTGGCCGGTGCGATACGGAGTCGCACACAGAGGGTCCCGAACCATGTCGAGCAAAAAACACCGCGGTTCTTTGAGGGGGCTCCCTTTAATTTTATTTTGCTTTCATTATATTTTGTTGCGCTATAGTAATAGCAATATAAAAAATACACACTCTGTGAAAATTTAAAAGACAGCGGAGACTTAGTAATACGCTTCGGGTACGGAACTCTAAAAGCCGTGCAAGTTCTAAACCAGAAATAATCGCTGAACATCCAGTGAATATACATAGTGGGGGGGGGGGGGGTCGGGGGGGGGTAGGGAAGCCCTTAGACAGAAGCTTGGTAAGACTTTGTTCAGACATCCTTTATTTGGTCTCTACTCTCCGCGTAAACTGAGTAAATGAGATTCCTGTTTCTGAATGGTTTTTTTTCGCAATCTCAGTGTTGGTCTCATATTAAAAGCTGAACGTTATAATGAGTACAATCACCACGAGGTTTGCTATAAATAAAGTTCTATGAAGTCAAAAGATAGAGAAATATGGCTTGGTTACGTTGACATGGTGAATGAAAACCGACAAACAAAAAGGTATTTATAAGGCAGATGTAAGTGTAAGCGCCGCCGAGAGGGGACGCCCTAAAAGTACATACACTGACCTATTGGTGATGTTGTTCAGAAAGGTCAGGTACGCCGTAGTACTCGCAACCGGCGTGCGTGTTTGACATGACCAGATGATGGAAATAAACGAAACAAAAGGTACTCCTTTTGCTTCTTTTATTTTACATACTTGCTTACACTTTTACTTTACTTCCTTACACACTTGTAAGGATCGTAGCAAGTGGCGTTCTATAGTTTTTAGGTCCACATGAGAAAAGGCGTGAGTTTTCATGCATATTATATGCATGTTTCATTACATTATTTATTTGAGCCTATAGATTCACATCACGAGTGGTCGCTCAGTAGTCGAAATTCGAATGTTTTTGCTTTCTTCACTCCTTCTCAATTGAGAACTTTGAAGTACTTATGCCAAATCTGACACTAATAAGTCCGCGCAATGCTCTTGAAACGGGATTCGAAATTTTCGCTTTACGTATTAATAATTATTACTGTGGTGTTAACGAAAAAACATCATTAATTTGAAGTGAAACTTCTATCGACGCATAGAAGAGATATTAAAGCAATGTTAAAAAAAAACACCACACTTTCCGACGCCATCTTGAAAAATATCGTCTCATTTTCTGTCACTTTGGACCGTCACGGCGCCATGCGTGTTTACCTTAATTGAGAAGTGACTTATAAAGAAATATTTTAATGATAGCAAGTGATAAAATAAATGGACTTATTGAAATTCATTTTAGAGACATTTAAAGTAGAGATTATTTGTTTATTTATTTGAAAATGTTTCACTTCAAACGTGTCTACCTACATTAATACACACACACACACTTTTTTCGAGTTAGCGCGTCACCTTTAAAATGCAAAGACAACGGCCGCACGGATCTATAATCCGCATACTATCAACTCATTGATCACAGATATTTGTTCTTTTTTGCTTCAGATTGCCAGGTTTAGGTTGTTAGAAGAGTAATTTGGCATAAATAGATACATATTGCTCATGCCAACAAATTGATAAAATTAAATCTTAAAAAAAAAATGGGTATGATTTTATTTTTCTTGTGTAACCCATGTCGTTCAAAATGTATGTCAAGTGCCCCCTTTGTGAACTTAATGTTTGTTTCTGGATATGTGAAAAAGAATTACCGCAGTTCATATATCAAACTACCACAGTCACAACTAAGTGGGGCTTACAAGTTAATAGTCGACTAACAAAGTAAAACAGGAAATTTCGTACAAAATCTAAGTATGACTTATAAAGATAAAGTTGTTTTTGTTTAGCTCAATAGTAAGTGGGATACGCGTTTCTAAAGTTATAACTGCAGGACTACGGAACCTTTCCTTGTGCGTGATCCAACACGCACTTGGATGGTTTTTCCCTTTTAGGAGAATAGGTAATCTACTTACTTTACATAGCTTCTGCGAGACTATTGAACGCAATACTACTACTTCTACTACTAGAAACAAAATATTTCGTTTAAGTTTTGTTTATAGTAGAAGTCGTGGCAAAATCCTTAAAAAAATATTTACCCCACGCAGAAATCTTTGCCGACCCAGGCACTTACCAAATCTTCATCGCATTATGAAGATTAATATGGAAATGCATAAAAGAGGGTTCGTGGTCGTGTAACAAAAGCTCTCGTAACGAGTGTATGCAAAACAAACACATGAAGTGTACATACAGTCCAATCAATCATCTCAGTCAGTCCAGAGACTAAGAGTTTTTTTACTGTCACAGATGATAAATAAAAATATTTTTTGTATTCATGGTGGCCAGTTCGATTTTCGAATACTTAAGCTTTTTCGTTCCATGACTTGGTAAAAGTTTTCATACGAATTTTAGATGAGGTTCGGTTTCAAATCACATTTTTGATAAGCTAGTTATAATGAAATTCAGTACAACGTTATTGCTCGGCTAGATTCTCCCTAGGCTATGACTAAGTTAAGTTTGCATGACATAATAATATGCAATTATCCAGCAGGTGGTGGTGGATAAAATATATCGTGTTGACATTATATTTTTGATACCAAATACTAGTAGGTAGTTGTAACAGTTCTCTATCTGTTTAGTTGTATTTTATAATCTGATTTTATGTTGAATCATTGATATTTAGGAAATGTATAATTTATCAGTATTACCTATTACTGGTTACTTGATTTTTTACCTCCCTTTCCTTGCACAGATTTCCCTAATTTTTTATTTAAATTTAATGAATCATATTTATTGGATATTATTTTAGTCGGTTAGATTCTCAGATGAGATAAGCATTATTTTTATTTTTAAGTGTATGTAGTAACTACTTGCCTTATCATTTATTAAAAAATATAAAATTATGTCGTGAACCAAAATTTTCTTTCTACAATATTTAAAGTAGTATCTTATAGCCATGGAAATAATAAATCGGATTCCCAATATTTATTTCGTTAATTTATTCACATGCTCCCTTCGGTATTTCGTCTCACAAATATTTGCTTTAATAAAAATCATGTTGATTTTTAAAACGCCATTGAAGCCGTTTGACATTTAATTTTAAAAGGCGCCGCGGCGCCGTCGCCAATCCATTGACTGGTTTTGGCCCACGGCATGGGAAGAAGGCGCGCGCGCGCACGTTACATCACCCAAAGTCGTGTAAACGAGATCCACGTGTTTACGAGGTATTTTAAAAGTAATTTTCGGTTTTCGAACTGACCCATATTCTTTGGCTGTGAATGTATAATAATGACAAGAATAATTATTGTTGTTTACCTCATTGGTAACAACTTAAGATTTTGTTTTAAGAAAAAAAAAATATTTAGTTCTGTAAATAATTTATTTAAACTTAAGCAAGTTTTGGACTCGCGTGTTATACCGAGATTATTGCATTCAGCACTTATTACGGGTGTGCAGTCTAGTAATATTTTGAATAAGTTGCCAGTACAATTAAATAATATTCAGAGTCGGCACCTTTTATAAAATAGACTCAAGGCGTTGTTTAATGGGTAACTTATTACAGAATTGAATAATTTTTGGCGATTAAATAATAAATAACCTAATGTTGAAATGTAAACAGTTGAGATTATTAATACTATTTGACTTTAATTAAGTACTTTCTTTTGTATTTTGTAAACTAAACCTGTATGTTCCGACACAATTTCATTCTTTTTAATGTAATTTGTTTTTGAGATGCTTAAATAACTTGATACTTGAAACTATAGGTAGGTACCTACTCGTTTATTTATATAGGGTGTTATCCGGTTTAAGGTTTAAATTTCAGCGTGAGTAAAATAAGTAGGAACATCATATAGATAGAGATAGGTCACTATGCTCTGAATATGTTCTACCGAAGTAAGCTGTGATTAATTGTCCCGATTTGTGCACACGAAAGGGTTACGCGACTAAAAGTAAGTTAGTGTTACTAGGTTGATGGCTCATTTGACCTCCAAGCTCCCGTGAGAGATTCTTCTGCCAGGCGTCAGGCGTAAAACTTCGGGATGCCTCACATTAAGGTCACATCGGCGTAACTTTCAAAGTCATCTGATAACCTCGGTCAATGTCCTTACGTCATTTTACGAGGTTAAGACCGAAAGTTCACGAAATTCTGTTGGTGCGCCGAACTCGAGAGGAGTGAGGGGCCGGTCAACCCCCCGATCGATTCAGCGAGCACGTCCTTGGAACCCTGCTAAGCTAAGACAACCACAGACAGACGACTTCTAGAATAATTTGTATTGATAGCTGTTTTATCGGAGGGTAATACCGGATGCTTAGAAAAATAACACTTAAAACTTGAATCTCGAACGAAATGCGTGAGGTGCGTGTATCGACCGCGACGCTCCGCAACGCCAACAAACATGGCTGTCAGTGATCTCAGTGAAACCATTGTTAACCCTCGTAAAAAAAGGAAATCGCACTGCTGGTTACTCGTTGAAAAGTATTTACATTGATCATATTGAATAATTAATATACGAAGTATTTAATATTTTGTAAAACAGAATTCATGAAATGATAATCAACATTTAATGAATTCCGTTTGAATAGTTTGATGGCCATTAAGTGGTCGTTTTGTGCATTTGGATTGGTTTGTCATATTATCACACTCGATTTTACCATAGCCACCATTTCATTTAACAAATTTTATCGAACAAAATAAAAACGAACAATTTATGGGTATTTTTTGCCCCAAAACTAGCAACACTGCTCTGTAAAATATGTAAATTTTCTTTGCTTCTTAATTTAATTAAAATGAAATCCATAATATTATGAAGGTAAGTAGGAAATTTTACTTGTAGAATGTGATTTGATATTTTTTTAATGGTTATCCAGATATGGTGCATTATTTTACGATACACGCGATTATATCATATAGTTTTACGTGTAGTGTGATTGATTAGACGCGACGCGCCAGCCATGTCCAACAGTGAGCTCAATTTTCGTGCCCCGATTAATCTTCTTATTCTAAGACCGGATGCCAATATTTGGACAACGCAAGCTCTTTGCATACCGTATATTTTTTGCTGTAAAAGTGACGAATGCACATAGCCGAAATAATAAAGCATTCTTGAAGAAAGTTAGTCTTTGTAAGTCTTTAGTATTTTTTAATAAAATATATCAAATATTAACCGATTTACCCTGTATAGCGTTCTTAGAATTTGTCTGGAACTATAGTACCTACCTATTTAATAATCAAGCTTAAATTGAATAAATAATATGCACAAATAAATAAGGATATCTTGTTTTATGTGTCATTTGCCTGAGGCCGCAACAGATGGGAAAGTGTTTTCTATCTTATAGTACCTAGGTATCCTTAGAGCTTATTAATATTATATCCCGAGACACTCCGCGGTTTCATAACAATATTTAGATGTGTGAAGTCGTTAAAAGTTATATTTACTTAGGTACTCCTACAAAACTTACTCCTTGATGCCGTAAGATAGGTATCGTGTTTCTCAGATAACTATTAAAATTACAATCAACACCATGATATCTCCCGTGGCGGTGGAACATAACAGCCAAAGCTACGTTGACTGCCCAGTCGGCCGTCACAATCAAACTGTGTTTATTATCTTATGGAAACTTTTTATTAGTCTAAATTTTTACCGCCGAGCTTTTACTGGATCGTCACGTAATGTGATAACACATGGTGTCCGTTATCAGTATTTGTTTACAATCGTTATCAGATAACAGTCTCAACGCCCCGCTGGGTGTCAACTTACTTTTAGGCATCTTTTACTCAATTAGTGCGACCTTTATAATTTATTCTTTGACTAAAACAGCTGTGTCGGTCGGGTTCATTGGCCGCTGGGCGACACCCACGCCCGCCGGTGAGTGAGGGAAACAAAAAATATGAAACTGCCTGAGAAAGGATGAGACATGAGAAGAACATTGGAGGAGTAAAGATGAAACAAAAAATGTTGCGTTTGGTGCGGAATAACAATAAGGAACGTAGTAGGAGTTAGGAGGAAGTCACGTTAGTGCGTGATTGTGTGTACTGCGACGCCCTCACCTCCGCCTTGGCGGGAGCAGACACTAAGCTATTGACAAATTAATTGTCACTCGAGTTCATCTGCAGTAGGTAGGTACTTACGGCGGTGTTTACTTACCTATTAAAAGAGACTTTATGAATTCTTACTTAGTGCGTGCGTGCGTCTTCGATCCTAGTTACCTGACTACAATTAACTAGAAGAACTGGACTACACATAATTACCTGTAATTTCTGTAATAAGTAGTTCCAGCTTTACTTAATACCTATCTTAATGAGAATGGTCTATAGTTTGGTACTTACGTACTGAACTTTGGATATATGTATGTTGGGAAATTCAGTTTCGGGGAAATCACGGCTGTACTATTACCGTGGTACTACGCTGTATAGATACATTCGTAGTGAATCGGCAGGGCGATGACCCATTGTTATCGATTTCCCTCAAATGTACCTACATTGGTTCAACAATATTCAACTATTCAAATGTTGATGGATATTCTTGATAACAATACAAATTGAAACTAAAGTTTAACACGGGGTAGAAGTAGGAGCCGGTCAGTTCATCCACATTGTTTGTTTTTTTTCGTAATAGTATTAGTAGGTAGGTAGACAGAGGTTTACCTGGAGTAGGTACTTACTAAACATCCAATTTTCTAAAAACATAAAAATTGAAACTTTCTTAATAGGTGTGTAGTTATAACATGATAAAATTTCAAATCTGTCTAAACATTTTACTGGAAAATATAAAATTCATTGGTGCTTTTTGGGTTCCGTACCAAAATGGGAAAAAGGAACTTTAATGATGCAATTTCGTTTGTCTTGTTGTCCGTCTGTCATAGCTTCTTATTGCTTCTAGTAATACTATAAACAGGTACTGCGTCTTAAACAATGCTTTTCCTTGAAATGATAGAAGAAATGTTTTTTAAATTTTAAAAGGAGTCGAAATGGGTGGTTTGCATTTCAAAATGGGGTGACTAGAGCAAGCGCTTCATTTTTTGTCACATTCAATCTAGTAGATGGAGATTTATGATAGGAAATAACGATGTCTCTATCTTTAACAAGTGCAGCTTTTTAGAAATCACCAAACAAGCTTTAGATAGAAACTTAGTTATGCAGTCACAAAAATAAAAATTGTAATTTAATAGAGATAATGTAAAATGTTTATTGCTTGTTTGATACCTTCGAACGGATGGAAATACGTCTACAAATCAAAAACCTCCTTCAGCCGACTACATCATCAGGTTCTTTTCACCGTCTACTTCTTTTCACCAACAAATACTCGTATAGACAAATCCAAGGTGTTTTACGTTTAGTAAAGCCGTGGTCCTGTGACCAACTACCTGGTCCGGTTTCCATACTATGCTCACTTGTTCACCATCTGTAAGTTGCTGGGCAGTTGGTTATTCCTTGCTACATCATTAGATCACGGTTACCACGTTATTTTTAGTATTTTGTTAGTAGTTATATCAAAATTCAAATATATCAGACAAGAGAAAATGAAATGTAAAACCATAATACGGCTGATACCCCTACACCAATCAGAAAAGAGCATATTATCTTCAAATTGGCTCAACACAATATCATGTAGCATAACTAATAATTATCCCAATTAAGCCTGCCTTCTAATAAAAACGACCCATTCGTTTGGGATCACACACACATACACAGAACGTAATAGCTCAAACTTATAAAACCCCTCTTCAAACAACGTCCGACTTTAATAAGTATTATCAGACATATGGGTTTGGAAGCGCCCAATAGATCTATGGAGAACACAACTAAATTGCGAAATTTCCATACGAATGAAAATGTAAAATAAAAAATGAATGTCCGTTTACGTGACAGAATGCTCCGCGCGCGCGTCAGCTCACACCTACCCTTTTATTTTTTATTACGTCTCTACTAACTCTCGACAGGCCGAAAAATAGTGTTATTAAAAGTTTCAAGCTTTTGTTTGCCTGTCCATGGTTTTAAAGCCTCCAAACGAATATGACTGTTTCATAGGTTAAGTGTTTTTATTTGTTTGAATATTTTTCCTTTGCCAAATGGCAAAAATGAATCGCTTATTATTTAATTCTGTCTGGCTGTCCGTTAGGCAATTTTATTTGGTAACAATTGACACTTTATCGATAAAAATACCAGGAAAGTTTTTGCATTATTTACACGGGTTTTCAATTTTTATTAATTGAGTGTCAGTAGGCTCTTTCGGTGGAAAGCTTTTAAGGTTTTTTTATTTATATTTGTTTATCAGGTAGATGGATTTTAAATAAAGTTTCTATGTAGATCAGGTACCTACCTATGCATAGCTAGGTACTCAACGCAACGTATGCAGTTCTTGTTTTGTACACCATTACAATAATTATATGGTAAATCATTTAGGTCCTTGCCAAAAAACACGTGAAAAGAATGAATTTTGAATTGTTTTAAAATTTTCTTTGAAAATTTTAGAAAAGCTAATTTGGACTTAATCGGTTGATGAAGTTTTCTTCCTTTGAAAAATTTTATGGTTATTTACAACGTACACTTTTAGCTGATTCTCCGTAATTTTGCCTAGATACACAGTATTTTGATCCTTCAACACAGTAACTCTTGATTTACAAATTACGAGTATATGAAGACGAAGAAGTGGATGAATCCTATGTTGTAAAGGAGACTATGATATAATATAGATAATTGTTTCTAAGTGACATATTTGTACAACAAGTTAATGCGATATGATATGTTTTGGAAATCGAAATCTGAAATCGCCAACCCGTCTTGAGCAAGCGTGGTGATTAATGCGCGTGCCTTCTCTGTATGAGAAGAGGCCTTTGCCCTGCAGTGGGACAGTAATAGGCTGGTACTGGTACTGGTACTGGTATGTTTTGGGAGTTTTATTATACTTATACATGGGTAAACTATTTTTTTTTCTTGAATAGTAAATATGAAAGATTAAACAGTAAAATGTCAGACTTTTAGTCAGGAGTTCCCAAATTTCGAAATAGTAATTCTACTCCACTAAGGAGTTTCATTGAGAAAAGCGAGAAATAAGGTTTTTACAAAAATATTTTAGGTTCCGTACAAACGTTAGGTAATTGTTTAGGTAATTTTACTAAAATAATTAACACTTGCTACTGAAGTTCATTAACTATGAAAGCACCGAACATACTCGTAACTGTAACGAAAAGATAAGTAGGATTTGAAGAAACAACTGTGTAGTTGAAAAAAGAATCTTTGATACATCGATATACGTAAGCGTTAATTCTCTAACTGCAAATTTAAGTTTGTAATCGCCTTTTAAAATATTTTTTTAAGCCACGAAACTTACAAATTAACTTTTCCCTTAACTTGTGCAGTTGTATAGATACCTATAGGTAGTGTATATATACGAGTAGATACCTCCAGCGTTCCTGAAAAATAGGGTCTTGACAGAAAGACTTACGAACAACGAAGTGATCTTAGAAAGGTTCCGATTTTTCTTCTTTTTGCGAACAGAACCCTAAAAGACTCTAAAAGATGTTTAAAACAAAATTATAGTTTCGGAAATCGGTGGTATAACATGAATCAAACGAAACAAATCAAAAGCCAAAAGCCACCAACTTCGGAAACTTATTATCTTACGCCTTTTTTTTTCTGGAGTCTAAAAGAACTTTTTTAAACTGAAATTTACTTTGTTTTTTTTCCGATGTGTCATTAGCTGTCTTATTTTTAACTCATGGTTCTTTATAACGTGTATCTCTGAAGGAGTTTTAACAGCGCTGCAGACGCAATACATTCGCAAAACAAACGCGATGCAGTCGCTACGCTATCGCGGGTCATATACCAACATAACGCCGACGTAATTACGATTCTGCATCGACGATTCGTTCGACACGCCGTAATGAAGACCTGTGAATGCCTCTGGGCGCTACAGTTGTAAGATGGACTCGGTCCAGACGACATTGGTCGCTTTATCTTTATTGCTCCTCTTACGGAAGCCGGCCATGTGCGTGTTAGACTACGAACAACGAAGGGTTCCGTAGTCGGGATGAATATTTAAGCATGCACAGGAGGTATTGATTATAATATGATTGCAAAAATGAGTTTTTATTTCATAGTATTTCTTCATAGAATCTGAAAAGCGCAGTTATTCCTTCAAAGTAAAAAACATTAAAAGTCACTTTGAAACATCTTATTTATATTCATTATGGGATCCAACGACACTCACGCTTATAAGCACTGATACTTTTTTTCTCAACTGAACTAACTAAATCCATCAGGGATGAGCAAACGACAACAGCCCGCGATAGCTGTTAATGCGGCCCGTTTACGCTAACGTCATTTTGACAGTTGGGAAATGGGAATGTAGGTCGGAAATATGGTTTGGCGCTTTCATCGGAACCATAACATTCTGGCAATGTTTGTTTTGGTCTCTATTTTCGCTGTGAATGAATAAGAAGCCGTGCCCAATGACTGATTTGTGTCGTGTGACTTTAGCATTTTATCCTTACGATAAATTTTAACATAAAAACAATAGGGTCTCCCATTTAAATGAATTCACTAATGCGCCATTGTTGTTTTTTTTTTCCAAGGAAAAATTGCAAATCATTTGTATTTTTGAAATTGCAGAAGATTTTAATGTATCTAACGCTGTAAGAACATAAACATTACCAAAACATGTCTAAAACCCAACATAATAAGTAATATCGCAATTTGTACTCGAAAGATATCCGTCCATTTGCAAACACAACGCATTGTTACGATGCTGTATCGAGATGTGTCACTACTGATTCAAAGATGTATTTTTGGACTACATTACCAATATATATATTTTAAATCATGGCCTTCAAATTGGTGCTGACATAAGAAGGGTCGTCAGACGCAAAAACTGCAGAACCCGCTGGATAGGTGGTAGACTCAATACCATGTTGACAATGATTAAAAAACTAGTAAAGAACTATTTCGGAGAAGCGAATAAGAAGAAATAAAAGGTTTTCGAAGAAATTCAACTTCTTCTTAACACATTTCTTCTAAATCAAAATTGCATATTAAATATTAGTAATTACGTTCTCCGTGTTCAGAAACCCTGTCTTTGTGTTTTTTTTAATAGAAATCAAATAATTTTCATACAGTTTTACAGTAGCAAACACTTTCTCACCCGTTGCCAATTATTTTTCGTATTTAACAACAGGATATACTCAACTGCATTATTATTTCTATTATACCTTGACCTTGTTCTTGTAGCCAACTCGCTACTTAAGGTAATGGGTGTTCACGTTTCCGTGATCAGATTTTTAATTATGAAGAGCATAGATCTAAATGGATATGCACTCATACAGAGCCAAGATCCAAATCGTAAGACATAAATCACTATGTGGCACAAATTATGAACGTTACTGTCAGCATGATCTTGACCATGTTTTCAGGAGAAATTCCTAGTGCGGGCAATTTAACAACACTTGCACTTTTGTAATTCTGACCCCCTGAAAAATTTGTACACCCTTCTGGCCCCAAGATGACAAAAGTTTACCCACCCACCCCTGACCTACACCATTGTTAAGCGCTAGGTACCTACATAGAAAAGATCTTTCTTTCAAATTTATCGATATACTTTCTATAGACTACGAGTGACACGGCTCGGCTATGTAACATCCGAATGGACAGACGGATGGACCGAAATGAAAAGGCTTCCATTTTGCCGTGAGCGACAAGCCGACAACACACAATACTCGTGGCTGAAGCTGAACAAAGCATTTTCATCGAAACAACCATAAAAGCACTTGTTGCGCGCTGTTTCATTCTTCGTGACAAAAATAAAAGTTTATCACGCAAAGTTTCCAGTGTTTGCAATGTAGTATTTTATTCCTGTGTTCGTTAGAAAGACCGTTTGTCATAAACACAGCTGGATAATAATTAGCAATATGGCAAAACGGTTTATGGAACGTTTTTTTTTCTTTTGTAACAATAGAGCTTCGGCAAAAAATAACTGCCTTTGTATGTCTGATGTCCGGTTATTTCGTTATAATTACATATTGAGCATTTTAGTACAAGTATAGGTACAGTGATGGTCGATCATTTTAGAACACATTCTATTTCCTACAACAACATATCATTACCTTTTAAAACGGTTAAGCAAGAACTCCAGATGCAAAGAAAAAATATATGCCAACGGCGAAAATATAACGAACTAAGTGGGAGTGATATGTTTGAACAGTTTGGGGTTGAAACACTAGGGCCATGTCTGTGCGCCCATCATGTTTTTGGGGACATCGCGAAGCGTTTGATCGACTATTTACTTGATCAGAGGGCTGGGCTTTTTAATTGGCCATTGAATCAGCATTGCCATTCATTGAGGCGTTGCTGCCAGACTTTTGGGCACTTTTCCTGTTTACAGAAATGCGGGTGAATTTGTCGATGACCTGTGATTATTTTTTATTTACATTTACGTGATAGTTTTAATACTTTATTGAATAATTATTTCATAACATAATGAATGCCTATTAAAATGAAGATCAATAGATATTACACTGAATTGCACATCTATCTTTTTATGACGTATTAACATATCACTATATAACTACAGGGATATTGGTAACTGGACGTATTCCCGCTTGGACGATGCAGTGTGACATCTATGGGTTTCTAGAAAACTTGTAAGAATGTTTTACCCAAAATTCGTCATCTAATATCAATATTTTTCTAAAACAGTTGATTTAATGCAACTTTCTCCATTTGGATACGGGACCCTAACTTTATTTCCCAAATTACCGAAACATTTTATTTGTGGGCACTTTGCAAAGTTAACCAGTTAATGAACGTTCGTGAAAGGGCACTGATTGTTACAACTTTTTTTGTTAGCGGTGGTGACGCTAACGGTACTAATTAAGAACTTACTTTGCAGACAAAGGTAACAAGTATTTTATAAATAAAACCGGACAAGTGCGTGTTGGATCACGCACAAGGATTCCGTAGTCGGGATGACTGCACAGTATAGATCGTATCCATTGCAAGAATAAGTTTGTATTTTGTGCAGACTATTTCACAAGCTATGAAAAGGAAAGGTGTTCTCGGAGATAAAAGTTTAGCAACGCATATATAGCATCTTTCCAACTGTTGCCCTAAACAATAACTCCATCTTATTAAGTTTCAGTAGATTTTGTGAGTTTTTTTTCTTTTTTACTTCATTAATATGTAGTAAGGTACCTACTCGTTAACCGGTAAAACCTTCTTAGCTGTCATAGTTTTCCTTTTAACGTCGTTATACATTATATATTGTGTAGGTACTACTGCCAACATTTTTTTCACATATCCAGAAACTACCATTTATTGACAGGGGAAGGAATTAGAATTAGAATAATTTATTTATAAAAGTATTACAAAAATGTACATTTATGTGCAGTAGTGTTATTTCTAAAACAATGGTATAATTAATGCATAATAGTTAACTATAACTAAAAATATATTTAACAGTTCCAAGAAACGATAATGTGGAATTCACAAATGTCTGCTAGCGACCTGCCCGATCTAGGTTTATTTAAACCTGTGTTTCAGGCCACATTGAAGGCGAAGGGACATTGAACTCCATCTAAAACCAGCACTTTAAAGTCTAATATTTCTCAAACATAATTCATAAATGGATTTCCCACGCCTGCAATCATTTTGAGCTACCTATCCATTGACACCCCACACCATGTGACAAACGACAAAATTATACCATTCCGCTTTTAAGTAAAATAAAGAGCTACAGCCAGACAATTATTTTGTTATTTTTTCAATATTTCCTTTCACCCCTTTGTTGGTTGTGGTCAATGTGTGTAATTATGCCAAATAACGGCTTCCTGGTACTATTTGTTTCCGTGCTAACCCCGTGACAGACGGACGGAAACTATAATGGGACCTCGTTTACTACGGAACCCTAAAATGACTGACTAACACCCAGTTTCTGGAACGAAAATGTTCGTAATGTGACAAATTTTACTAAGCGCATGTTAATTTCTGTAATAGGTTGAATGAACTATCAACAGCCCATTGCATCACTTGAATGTGTTTAATTATTGACGCGTCGATATTTCGAACCAGAAACCGGGTGTAATGTTACGAAACCAATTAATTAACCCTTAGTCACACACGAATGATGTTGATAGCTGCAATTATTTATTGATAAATTATATGGATCGGCCAAACGTGGTTCGAACTGAATAAAAACTTCCGCCAAATATTCTTTGAAAATGTTATGGTAGGCCAATACGTAGTGGAACTTCGGTTCTTTTCACCGCGTTTTCTCGAGAGTGTCACGTCGGATCTTGTTTACTCGTTGGCTAGGAATTATTGGTGCGTACAGCGTAAGCCCCGCTTTCGCAGTCCGCTTTACCCCTGCGTCGCTCCGTCATCTCCATGCCGACCGCCGCGCGCCGGGCGGTCAATTGCAAAAACGTACGTACGTCATAGTCACGACACGTGCGTTACTGTGTATTACTTACGGCCTTACGGGCCTTCAAGTGGACTTACGAAGTTTACTAACATAAACATAAATATTGAATAAACATGAACAATGTTTTTGTTGTTTATAAAAATTAAACATTTGGGTGTTTATAAAGGGTACCGTTAGATCTTCTGCAAACATTATTTCAATGTCAAAATATATAAATATAAGTTATAAGGATAATAGATTAATTAAAAATTCTGATAATGTTTAGAATCCCTTTATTGGTAAATTAGTAACAAACAATGAATAATCATGCGTATGATTTTAATTACTAGTTTAGTTTAGTTATTTTAATATTTTCTTTTACCTACCTAATGTATGTTGGGTATTTGAATTGGATTTCAGCCGAATACCGAAGTGTGGTTCAAACCACAGAGATCCGGTTAAACCAAATGTGAAATCAAACGACCCATCTCTAATACATTATATATAAATATGTTTATACTTGTTTACGTAGGACCTTAATTAGTGTCAATGAAAGGTTTTAGTGTGCCCTCTTGCTTTCTGATTCGAATTTTAACCGATAAGTATTGAGTTTTATCTACTAAAATAGAGAATCCAGTAACAAAATGATCTGAAAGTGTACGGTAAACTTGCTGAGGCTTATCTACTTACCAGCAAAATATCAACAACACCCAGTCTCGCTGTGAAATAGCGTTATAGCAAAACATGTTACCTTGTGATACCTACGAAACATGTCATAAACTTGTACCTCTATTTATAAATCAGGTTTGCAGCAAGCTCATGCTCTGCCCCGGGCGAAGGGAAGGTAGTTAACACAATTATAACATGAACCACCCCCAGTTTTGCGACACACGTGCCGGAAGCGAAAATTACATGGACTTCGTCCGAAAACGAGGACGTAATTATTTGCGGTTATTTTGTCAACTACCGACAATATCTAATTTAATTTAAAAACTCTTTTTTAACGGCCGGACTCACGCAATGATCAGGGCCCCCATCGCACCTGGCATAGGTCACCACAGAGCGTGATGCACGTGTATTACTTTATTTCAACCTATTAATTATATTATACTCATGACAACATGGAAAAAATTGGAAACAATAATGCAGAATATTAAATTGTCAGTATGAAAGGGATTGACATTTCAAGTGTGCTGCTTGCATCCGGAAACAGGTGGGTGATATTAGAAACTTCATTTTGTAACACGCAACTGCATAACCTATAAGTTACGTTTACACGTAACTACTACTCTCGTGTACCAACCGGCATATTGGCGGGATGTGTACAACAAAGGAGGGTGGCGCCCCCAAGTAACGGCAATGCAAGCGGAATTCCTTATTAAATTTCTAAGGCCGCGCCGCCGCTGCCGCCGTTAGCTGCGAAACCAGTTCTTACATAATTCCGCGAAGCCATGTGAAAATAAAAAGAACAATATTTGGAACCACACTTGCGTTTAATTGATGGCCAAGAGGAGCTTGTGGCTAAATAAAAACAACCGCACGGGTTAATTGAAAGTTAAGCTACGCTTGCCGAGGTCAGTCTGTGGATGGGTGACCGTTCGTTACATATCGAGACTCTTCCGTGCCTCGGAAAGCACGCTAAGCCGTTGGTCCCGGCTGTCATTTGTAGATCTTTGAACGTCGTTACGGGTAGTCAAAGCCCTAAAAGTCTGACAACCAGTCTTACCAAGGAGTATCGTGTTGCCCAGTAATTGGGTTTTGGAGGTCAGATAGGCAGTCGCTCCATGTAAAATACTGGTATTCAGCTGCATCCGGTGAGACTGGATGCCGACCCCAACATAGTTGGGCAAAGGCTAGGCAGATGATGACAGTTTGCGTTCAATTGATCGAGCGCTAGTCTTCGGGCTCGTCGATAGAGATGACAGATTATGAAACTTGCAGGAGTGACACGAACATCCGTTGGCCGTCAGGATTGTTCTAAGAACAGCTCTATCGCACCCTGTGACCAACAGTAGACACGATGAGCTCGATTTATTACATTCGATTAATTAAAAAGGTATGTCTGCCATATTCTTGCTGTTACGGGAAGATATTGAATATCACCTTTGATAAGGTGTAATGGTACGAGTAGAGTGTAGATATTGTTTTTCAGAACTGCAAATAGGTTCATTAGGTAAAGGTTAGAATGTACCTACTTACTTATACTTTTTTTGAAGTGAAAACTTCTTTAGCATCATTGTGATTTGAAAGTTTATGAAACGAAAAAGCGACAGTAAAAAGAGACAGACACATAAATTCATAAGATTTAACGTGAGAGAAAATGAGATAGGAAGCATTATACAGTGTTTCTTATTTTTTTTTTTAAGGACTTTGTATCACTTAAACCTACTTATTATCCTCTTCCCAAAATATTACATTCGTCTCATTATCTTGAAGCCAAAATTTTTGAAACTTTCACTTCTACCACGTGTGAATTGCACACATGTTTTTTTTTATAACCGCACAAACCGTAATTGAGGTGGCAGTTTAGCTTGTTGTAAGACATGATAATACTTTTCAGTTTTATTTATAGGTACTGTTTGCTGGTTATGTCTCTTTAGGTATTTTCACCGTCATCGGTGGTCCATCAGGAAGATCAGATTAGGTTTGTTTAAATTTTGATTTGCTTGGTCCCTGTGCTGGTCTCTGGATCCATAAATAATAAACATCCATCTTTCTTCTGACTGTTTGCTTGCTAAAATTGCCACTTCATTCCGTTTGGAGCCCGTGACAGGTCTCAACAGAGTGAGAAATCGGTTTTATAACACAGCCATTACTTATGTGTAATGAAGTGGCCGTCGCGAGCTCAGGTGCAACATATTCTGTCATTTTTTTATTGCCGCGTTTAGAGTCGAGTCTCGTATCTTATGGATTTGCAAAGATTTTTTAAAGCACTGATCATTGTTATTGAGAATTACAACTTCGTGACATTATTTATTTATTTAATACTTAAAGCAAACAAATGTATAGAGACGGGCTTCATGCCATGGACATTTTCGTTTTCATTGTTTTCTGACATTGAGTCTTTTGACGATTAATGAGCAAGTCCAAACGATCTACGTAGCGCCAAGTATGTAGTGGGTGTTATGTTTTCTACGAGTAACCTACATATTAATTAAATTAAACTCGTAAAATATTAAGTTCTGCAGCAAGAAAGTAAAAATTATCGTTTTAACTAAGGTTCTGGGGAATAATAGAAGCAGGTCTGGCGTACATTTTTACACCAGTAAATTTTAAACCAACCTAATGTGAAATTATGCACTAGTCTTAAACCGACTACAGAAGCCAGGCACTACTATTAGGAAACTAGGCACCTATTGTAATAAAACCCCCATAAAATACGTTTATTTTGCTTCCAAGTTCGTGTTTAGGGCTTGGACAACATTTACTGCCGTTTAGTGTATTATGTTTGTGGCATTGGACTGGACTCACAGGAACTGAAAGGTTCTATAAAGCACTAATCATCTATTAAGCGCCATTACATAAAAGGTTGATCAAATTGACATTTACCCAATGTAATCGGTTCGCAACTTTGCAGCTGCCGGCTTAACTGGTTATTTAGATGGCACACGTGATGTCCCATGGCATCATGGACTGGTGCTAGCTACACACCTGACTATCTCTGTAACGGAACCTGTTTGTGTAGAAGCCCTAAGTTCACGTACGCGAGCAATCATGCGTAATGAGCATTCGCGCGCAATGAACACTCTGCTAAGAGCATTATTTAAACAGTCGGTGCGTTGAACCGAGCGTTACCAAAATCGCATGCGAGCACAAAGTTTCGTTGGTGGTTGAAACCTCACGAGCTTTCAACCGCTGTAAGTACTAACAGGTCCCAATTAAAATTATGATTTACTCGATGGTCACAATCCTGAGCACGCTACGATGTGCTTACCTTACCAACTTATTCCGATAAACGACCTTGTTTTAAACTAACTGTAATTCTAATGTATGAATACGCCAAGAGCAAAAGCGCTCTCCTTCCCTCTCTCTCTCTCTCTCATTCTCTCAACATAGACTCGAATCGACGATCTGAGTGAGAAAGCATAACAATAAGTAAGGTACCCTTCGTTAGCTTAGGTAGACTGTACTGATTCGTAATTGATAAAATAATATCTAACTCTGCGCTTACGCGAATTCGCAATATTCGCCATCTTAAAGGCCTGGTAGTTTTTAACTGATTTGATTGAACTTTTTAAGTTCTGTAATTATTCTTCTGACTCATTTAATGCATACCTTCTTTTTATAAGATAATAGTCTCGATCTTCTTACATAAAGTTTAGATTGTAGAACTACGCAGGACTACATTAAAAGGAGGTATTACTTAGGTTAGTAAGTATATTCTTGCAATCTCCGATATTAGGAGTTGTTTTTGGCGCGAAACCCGTTCCTATATTTATGGTTTACTTACTTACATTTACGCACCCCGACCCATTTTTGAAGAGCCGACTGTGATTCTCGTACATTTTTACTTCTATTACAACATGCGAGGGGTGAAACAGCTGATGTACCGATCTTGTATCTCTTTCACTCTTTAATTTATGTGGAACCCTCTACATCTGTTTCGTTGTCTCCCTCTCTCTCTTAGCCTTTCGTTTGTTTTGTCTCCTTTCTTTTCTCTCGTTTTCTCTCTTCCCAAGCCATTCCCAGTTGCGCGCCTTTTGCGATATTTGGATGCTTATTATTAATCTTTAGGCGTCGTTACTCGCAGCGTTGCCTAAACAATAAACAAATAACACAACTTACTTTTCCTTTTCTTAGGCCACAAATGGTCCCGCGTACTTACCATAAATCAATACTCAGTTGTACGTTTTACAAAATTCTCGTAGCGCCATCATACATTTCTATGTATACCGTTGCATTTTAAGAGGGTCCTGTAATTTATAGAGGGTCCAAGCGACGCCTTCTCGCGACACCCCTAGCCTGAAATTAACTACACAAATTGGGAACATTTTAATTAGGAGCATTTTAGACTTTATCTCCACGACTATAAAGCTTTAAATTAATAGGGACGGGATGCAGGGTTTCGAATACATTATGACGTCTACTATCCCATCAATGTGCAACCATTTCATCCTAATCACCGAATATTTTTTGATAGTAGGCTACCACAATGGTGTGGTGTATATTTATAGGTTACTTACAAGTTACCATACAATGCAACTATGCAGCTACCTGCGGCTTAATTATCAGATACAACGTAAAGTAGACTTTAGAGTTAACTGCGTAAAGCTCATTTTAAGTCAACGCCCGTTACCTATTTTGTAAGCTTTTCAAGTATTACGTACTGAATAAGTGAATCAGGTTTCGATCAATGGGTGCCTAATTCTGTACTGTACT
Organism: Phlogophora meticulosa; assembly: GCA_905147745.2. Classification (NCBI taxonomy): domain Eukaryota; kingdom Metazoa; phylum Arthropoda; class Insecta; order Lepidoptera; family Noctuidae; genus Phlogophora; species Phlogophora meticulosa. The sequence continues at coordinate 1,470,650 of LR990517.1, read as the reverse complement.
GTGAATTTCAACTAAGTAACCGGCAAGGATCTTGAGCGCTGACCTTGAGTTGCGCAGTAGTCGACTGTAGTGTGAAAACGCGATTTTACCTCCACTACCGCGTCTAGCGCTCAAGATACATGCCGGTAGTTATACTAGCATTCTGTAACAGTTGATATAAAATACTTTTTACAATGCTGGGCTGCGATGCTGTTCCACTGCGATAAAGGGTTTTTTTTTGCCTCGTTTATTTGCGGCCCTCTTATTGTTAGGCCAGTCCTTCCCATCTTAAATGAGCATATCACGGGTATGGACACCATGATTCTCTTGCTTGGTCTGCTACGGTGACGTTTTGATTACTTATTCTTCCAGGTGTAATCAGGCAGATGATGTACCCATTAGCAAGTAACCATTCAGTGACCCATATAAGTCCCATTGTCTATGTTAGCGGGCTGAAACAACCGTTCTACTCCGCTACTTAGACAAAGCTCTTCCGATTTGCGACAGTTATGATTTGTTCGGTCATCTGCAGGACCAATATTCAATATTAGCACAGACTCTACTTTCTGATAGCTAGGGTCTGTGAATTCACCTACTTTGGGCCTTTAATCGTTTTGACGATCAATTGGGTTTTGCAATCTGATGTAGTTGATGCTTTTCACGACCGAAGATCTCTCATCTATCCCATATTTTTTGGATATAATGAAAGATATAAGGTTGGAATCATAGATGGCGCTAATAGGCTGATCTACTGAGATTTAAAGCTTACAACAGATGGCGCTGCGCTAAAATAGAAAACGTAAATCTTGCTCTTAGAATTTTAGAACCCACAATATAATCAAACACTATTATTTTTATGCAGGCTCTATTTCTACGATTTTCTGTTTTTTTTTACTAACTACGAACTGCACGAAATATCTACCAACTGTACTTATAAATAATTGTTAGAAGATACTTAAGTAAATGGCGGCTACAATAATTACTTTTCGTTACATGTAATGTGAATGTGAGTGAGCGAGAGGCAAATAAAAATAATATTTCGTCGCCATTTCTAAAACCATTTTTAAACGCACGTGTTGATTACCGGGTTGCGGGCTTGTGGTAGATAGAGTTGTAACACTATCTATTATTCTATTTCTCACGAGACGTACTAGGTAGTCAGGTACACAGTTGGGTAGTATTAGTTATCCACTTAAAAATTAAGTAGGTTCTTTAACTTTATACAATTAGTAAGTACTTATGCGTCGTAGGTACCTACCTAATTACTTATTTCGAATGAAACACTTAAAAATAGGTACTTACTTACTTAAGTACTTATTACGTCTCTTTTCGTCGATTTTTATTTATTTTAGACATAGCCTACCTTCTAAAGTACGTAGGTATATTTTTTTCTCAAAAACAAAAAAAAATACTCAACTATTTTGTGAATGTGCGGTAGGTACCTACCTAATATACAATTAAAAAATAATAAGAACTAAAGCTTGGGTGATGTACTTATTTCTGTATGTAGCGAGCAGTAGAAAAGGGGACCCTTAACGCCAGTGACAAGCGGGTGAGATTACAAATGTGGAGAAACCTTAAGGTTGTGAACTGAAACCCGACCATTCCAGGCAGCAGACATTTATGTGTTCAGCTTACGACGTACTAATACTAACTACCTAGGTACCTACTTAGATACTTACTAAACATGGACTTAAACGATTGGGAGTCAACGAATGTAATATAAAACAGTTAAGGTTAGTAATTATAAGCACCATATCAAACTGCTCAAAAAAAACGGTCCGTGAGAGGATAAAAAGGTGCTGTACAACGACGGCGATGAGTTAATGTTTTACTAACTCTATCTCGTTCGTATAAACAAGCGAGAAAGAGTAAGAACTGGTAACAATAATAATAATCGCGAATACGCTAATTTCGTCCCTCGCGCCCTTTCGTGTCGTTCTTGGCAACCGGTTTTGTTTGTGGAACGGCCGTAAAACCGTTGGACCAATGAGGAGCCGTAGTTCGCAGCGGGCGTACCATTGGTGACGGCTGATAGAGAGCGTTGCAGCTCGGGGCTGAGCGGGGCAGCCATGGGCAGCGCGGGGCATGGGTGCGGCGTGCCGGTAGCGCGCGCATTACACTACCGTCACAGTCGTGTTTCGCCATTCGAAAAGAAGGTTATTGTTACAATGACACGGGCCCCGGACTATCGATAAAGTGTGTTTGTATGTCGTTTTCGTCGATAATAAGTGTTGTGTTTACTTTCACCCGTGCGAATGTCTCGATCCTCACCTTTTCGTTTGTTTTTTATTTTAATCATTGCCGCATGGGACGGCGCTTACGTTTCAGTTAACCTTTTATTTTGAAACGATGGAACGTTGTTCTTATGGTTTTTACACCAAAAGGTATTTTTATTATTTATTTCATTTATCATTGCGAACTGTTATGAGTGAGTGCGTAGCGTGTGGCTATACTAACATGGCGAACACTGACTTGCCTAGGCAATGGTTCGTCATCACAGTGGAATAGACCTGTATAAATCGAGCCAATATAAGCGAGCAAACTTGATTGCGGCTCGTAAGCCACAAGTGAAGGAGAAAGGGTGCCACTCAGTGCCAATACTTCAGAATCCACTATGGAATATTAAAACGGTAACTCACACCTGTTGGCTCACACTTGAATGGTTTTGGAAACTTTGTACTTAACAGTCTCGAGGCTTTGTATAGTGGAGAAGCTCCGTGGTTATTATTATTGCAACGCTTCGGCTAAAAGCCGACATTGTGAGGCTCTCGCACTTGAGGGTCGACAGCCGAGGGGAAGGAGGGCGCCGTCTGTCTGCACACATGCAGAACCGGTTCGCTCTCCGACTCCCCTAGTGGGCTTTTATGGTCTCTTTCTTTATCAAGCCACACGCGTACGCATAACGCTCTCTCGCTCGCACGTTTTCATTATTTTTTGCTTCCCCTTGTGAAATAATACCAGGCGCACCGTTTTTATTTAGGTGTCTGTCCCTAAATAGGTGTATAGCTTAATGCCTCTGGCAGAGATGGTAAGTAACACTAAAGCACGTGGCATGGCTCAGTTGTCAATAACAAACACACCTAATATTGCACTCTGTGGAATTGAGACGTGTGGATTTGGTAAACTTTCCGAACTGTGCAGGACGGAAACTAATTTAATAACATAACAATCTTCACAATAACTTGGCTCCACTATTCATGAACTCCGTAGTAACTAGAATATATGTATACCTATCTTGGATACTTAAGTACTTTGTAGATAGTTGTAATTTAGACTGGCTTCACTCACCTCAGCGGTTACAAGTTCTCAGAACTCGTCAAAGTTTTGCCTTGAAGTTGAGCAAAGTTTTATTATGAAACTATGTAGTTATGTAAGCTTCACTGTAGTTGCAGGGTAGGAGTACCTACCTACCCCAATTATTGCCTGTGTATTGTTGTTCCTTAGATGATCTTAATTATAAGTATGTCTTACTGAATAACGCTGAATTAAGAAGGACATAGAGTTAGAATTTAATTTAATTTTTCCGTCTTCCGAGGTACTGCTCTACCGCCATACAATATCTATATATATAACTTCAAGTAAATTTCGGCATCCTAAATTATGACTACATTCAAACGAAATTAAATTTAGCTAACTAACGGACACCCGGACACTTGCGATTTTTCACAAATCCAAACTAATTTTTGATTTCTAGAAATTATTTCTAAATTTACATAAGCCCACAGAAACTTACTCAGTTTCAACCAATCAAATAGCTTTAAACGACTTTTTAAATAGTGCTTGAGACTTGCGTGACTGTCTGTATGAAATACGGGCTTTAATGCACTAAGTTAATTCGCTTAAAACGGTTATTCTTTAGGCCACTCCCGGTATTCTCAATCTCCAGATAATTTAATTGATCGTTTCATTCGCAAATCTAAAAGATGACAGAACATGCAACAACACGGTCAAAACAAAACATCATAACCGTCAACATGGCCACCGGCATCAATTGCAAGCTAGTGTAAACTGCTAGTAGCCCCTCAGCGTAATATGCACGTTAGTAACTCGAATGCAGCCATGGATTCAAGCTAGCCCAAGACAAAGATACCTTTATCCACGAGTAGAATACTCTACTTTTCACACCTTCTGTGAGACAATAAAAAGTAAAAGTACTATAACCTAATCAAGGATTCGAACATTTTTTTTGTTGCTTTTGTTTATGGTTGTATCGTATGATGAATATCGACGCCCGCTCAGAATAAGTGTGCTTTCACAAATGTTTTGCTGTTCTCACAAATTCTGTTTCTTGGTCCTTTTGGATTTTTCCTAATATTTATGAAGGTAGAACTACGTAATTATACCTTAACTATAATTTTATATTTACCTTGTTACACTCTCACAATGGAAGGTTTTAGATAACTCCATATTGACTTCACAACAACAGTTAACAAAAGAAAATCTTTCATTTGACGAATCAGTCCTTAATATTTATATCAGATAATTATTTTTCCTTTAAAATGTAGATTTTACGATTACCTACTTACTGGTTTTATATTTGACGTTCCTTATTCAAATCACTGTATTGACTAACTATTCAAATAAATGAAGTGCAGTACAAAATAGCCAGCTGTGCCCCCGGAAGTGCCACCGGCAACCCCAGCCCTACAATTACTTCGTTACGGTTGCATGACATAATTTGACGCTGTCGACAGGTGGTGCGAAAAATTTCGATAACGGTTTAATTTTCCCCTGGTCACACTAGCTAAGAAAACAGCAAAGTATTTTTAATTGATGAGATCGAAATTAAGAGTGTCGTAGTTTTTCAATGTTCATGAAGACACTCAAAAAACTGATAGGCCGACTGATGCGGACTAGGGCCATTACAATGATGATGAAAAATGTTCTGAAAGAGGTTTTACCGCTTCTGAACCCGTTTAGTAAATTGGTAGGTAATTCCAAACCATCACAACATAATTAGTTGTAATTTATCTATCGCTATTTATATAAAAATAAATCCCAGTTTCCCTTGGTCACGCCATAACTTGGAAACGACTAAACCGATAATCATGTTTTTCTTAAATTTTTCTCATACTTTGTAGAAGGTTATGAAATAAAAATTGGAACACCGCGGGGCGCAGCTAGTTTTATAATAAGTTTAAAATTATAGTCGCATGCAGTGCTTTCATGGGGGTCCCAGCAATGTTGATTGGTACAATTTTATGTCAAGAGTAGCCAGCGACTTTGTCTGCGTTTATTAAGGGTTCAGAACATCATTTTCGAATACAGGTTACAAAGTAGGCGGCGTCCTTCGGTAGGTCCCTTTCTGACAATCTGTACAGTGGTTTCGGGACGAGAGGGATAGACAAAGACAGGGTTACTTTATGGATTTGCGGTATGTTTTTTTATGATAGTGATGTGATGTTTATGGATAGGCAGACATGACATCAGTACAAAAGTCATGGTTAATTACAACCATGACATTTTTGTAGTTTTATTTAATTTTTTGGATTTCCGATTTGACCAAGATAAAATATTTGGTTCAAATAAATTTTTCACTAATAAACATATAATAATGTCACACCTGTATTCCGCGAAGTACTGGACAGAGGTGCACTTATAGTAACACCCACATTTCGCAAGTTATGTTTAAGTACCATGTAATATATTGGGTGGAAACAGGCGTCACATATTGTTGGGTGTTAAAATGGGTGGGAAACTCAAATTGCTTAAAAGTGGTAGTGGTAGGAATGAAAACGTACTGGCGAGATATAAGTATAGATACCTACTTGTACGAGTAGTTACCGCAACATGCTATGGAAGATGTTTTCCTCCTCGGAATTAAAACAGATCAAGTTCTGATATCGTTTTGCTGTAAAACATCGAAACTTAAAGTAAATTCTTATCTTTTCCAATAGAAGCTTTCCGTCATGTACCTAATAGTATTATCCAACCTTTATCCAACACTTATGATGTCATTAGCATTTCATAAAACGAAAAACCTTTGAAATGAGATGGAACTTCGACATGGTTTCCTATCGAGGGAATTGCCTTATGATTACACTATGTAAGTGTAGATATTAGTCTTACGTATTTCAGTAACAATCAATTGGACTAACGAGACTTATGGTATATTAACGCCTTCCTCTTAATACACGTTCTGATACTAGAAAAACAGATTGATATAGTGTGTTTAAAAAAATCTTCTTAATAGCACTCCAAACGCAATATTATATTACACATATAAACGCAATATACCTACCGTATTTTGTAATGCCAATATTGGAGAATTTCCATTCCGAGTGTATTTTGCTTCTCGGGTTCAGCGGTAGTATTTGTAAAAAATATCTATAACTTGGGTGTAATGAGCGGTTAAGTGAGGCGTCAGTGCGTACTTAAGTGAGGCAATGACGGCTCATGTCACGCAAGTTTTCACCGGGAGATTTTAACAACCGGCCAGCTGGTCTCCCGTTACACCCCTTATATTAAATGTCGAGGGGAACCTTCACCCTAATTGTGTCGATGACAAAAAAGCAGTTGCACAGTAATAACGAGTTGTATTTATTATTAATAATAATATCTTTCGTGTTCTCTCGTATACCTAAGCTCCTCAAATTGAAAGGAGCAAAAATATCAATAGGCACCGAATTCAGAAATTGTGTTATGCGAATGGTTTTCGTTAGATCAACAGTTTGCATGCCATTCAAGTTATGTAGTTCATGTAGGTGTTTCCCACAAGTGGTTGCTCGCTGTTGACACAAGATGGCGCTGTTTGAAAGTTTGCGAGGCAGCTAAGCTCGTAAGTCGTATGCCATAAAATTATGTTATTATTGAGTAAGGGTAGGCACCAAACTATTTGAATTTACCTAAGAAGTCATTAACGATTAGAGCTAACTTTCTTTTTGACAAGATTTAATAATGCTAAACATAAAGTGTAAATAGTAAGAGCGTTTTAATATTGATACCGACTACGATCGGTACTTTCAAGCCGACGTGAACGCTAATTCTTCTTAATTTAGGCTGGGTAGGTACTAGTACGCAAGGTACGGTAGGCCGTCACAGACCAGTAAAAGCCCTAGTTTTCTATTGAAACTCCGTTCTAAGGCCAGCGAGCAAAGTGTTACTTTACCATTTACGTGCGGCTTACTATTGGTTGCCTATTATCCTTGTAGAGTATAGAATAATTATAATAATAATAGATGCCTACATAAACACAGTTTATCTAATAAGTCATGGTAGAGCTGCTAGGAACATTCCTTGTGTGTTTCTCACGGCACAGCTGTACCGCAATTATTGCTAACGTTACGTGAAATAATATTACGCGCAACCAATGAAATCAAAGTTCATTCATGGCATCCGTAAAACTTGCTTGTGGCCTCTCTACTCCGAGACAGATCATGTGTGAGTGGCCAGTCAGTAGAGCTCTAACAAATCACCCGTGAATTTGTGCCATTTGAATTCTATCAGCTCGTTCACTATACAACTTGAAGAAAGCAGAGGTCCATATTAAGTACTAAGTGGAGTTGTTATACCTATCGACAATCAGGAACAATTCAATTACCGCAACGTGGGTGGCTTGGGGTCCGCGAACCGCACGCGCTACAACATGACTTACGAAGTTATCTTTATTATCTTACATTGTCCGGGTGGGCGCGTTAAACAGCAAAATATTTGTAGGGGGAACACGGGCGCACGCAGCATTATTTCCAGGGAGGTGCATCTTGTACGTGGTCGGTGGGGAGGGGGGATTATCATTATACATTACAAAGTTAGAAGGCTTGCTATTCACGTCACTTCGTACCGTAGAAAGGTAACAGCTTAACAATAAAGAGAATGTAATATGCAATCTCCCGGATAGGCTGCATTATCTTTTGATTATTTATTCAGTAATAGGAGTTACTTTGTCGAGGTATGCTTAGCTTAAGAAGCATCATGATGTAGAGTGTAATAGCTTGTAAAGCGAACTAGAACATATTAATTTGCAGTCTCTCGGATAGATTACATTTAGTTTTTGACTATTTATAGAGTTAGTAGGTAATACGAGTTTAGTACTATATTACCTTATGCTAAAAAGCTTTTGTTTGCTTTCGGCCATTCATACATAACAGAAATGGAGAACTTACATAGTCGCCTTGCCTTGAACAAATGCTGGACTTACACCTCCTTAGTATTTGTATGACAGTCGTTTGGGTTTCGCTCTTGCATCCTTGATTTTGTTTAGTTATTTTTATCAGGCTTTTATCGCATTTTTTAGTGACCATTGTGACCGTGTAACAAGTAGGTCCAATTTAAAAGTTTCGTGAGCCCTGTGACATGACACCCATGACATCGCCTTCATTAATTAATCGCTAAATAATAATTAACTGCTAAGTATAATTAGCAGTAGGTTAGCTTACTCTAGCTATTACTATTATTAGTAATTGTTGCTCTATTACCTATTATGGGACAATACACAGTTAGAAATCAACAAAGATGTAATGTTTGACATTTTGTTTGATGACAAGAAGTAGTCAATTACCAGCCCGGGTTCTAGCAACAGACGTAAAAACTCGATTGTTTTCTACCATCGATTTTCTATGACATAAATAATTGTTATTTGTGCAACAAGAGAGCAAAGTCGTTTTTTGCTGCGAGTGCTGATTTTAAAATCCTGCGCTCGTGATTCTAAAGTTGAATCCTGAGTGTGGCGAGGGATTCAAAGGCACGAGATGCAAAAATCTTTGCTCTCGTGTAACACACTTAACTTTTAACTTCAGCAACGAGAACACTTTAGGGGATAAAATAATAAACAGGAATAGATTGAAATAACTATTTAGTGTGAATCAAAATAATTAACATTGTAGGTAGAGGTACCGATTCAATAAAATGGAACATTTTACAAGTTTAAAGTAAAATTACTGCAAATTAAAAGTAACAGATTTGTTTGGCAACGTATGTTTCAATATGCCCGTAATGTTTTGTTTTTAAAGAAGATTTCAATATTTATTAAATACCCCACATTGTAGATGATCGCCTCGTCTGTATAAATATAAAAAATAAGTATAAATATAAATAATAACACCGTCTCCGAAAAACTGCTTGCGCCCTTTTTAGCCTCCATTCATTGAAGACATGCTTTCAGATATTTCTCGCGAGACTTCTCAGGTAGGAAACTTAATTCTGCGTTAATAACTTGTCGTTTTAACTCTTCCGGTGTTAAACTACTGTTGTCGTCGCTAGTTTCACTCATATTTTACGATTATTATAATATTTTTTAACTTATTCAACTCTTTACGCCAGCCACGAAATTTCTCTTATACCGTGGGTGCTTTTACAAACATTAATAGTCACATACACGAACAGCCAGACCCGAAACAACTGCCTGTACCCCAAACTAATACTTGTTTCGTGCAAGACACGACAAGCGGCGCAACAGTCGATCGCTAAGCCACTGCGTCAAACGTGCCGTCAATTATTAAATAAACTAGCTTGGAAAACAGCATTTCTCCCTTCTCGAAATCAGAAGGGAGAAATGCTGTTTTCCTAGGGTTCAATTTCTGGTAGAGAAATAAAGACTCGTATTATATATAAGACAAGCTTTTCCCCTCGACTTCATTCACGTAGTGTTCTCAATTACTCATCATCAACTTACCTTATCTTATTGCAATTATTCGCAGCATGTGTTCTTCTTCCGTATGTCAATATCTATAGTCTATAATCTGTATGTGCCGTCATATCAAAAAATCTATAAAATCTTTCACAAATTCCATCCTTCGTTTCTATTCTTAATTTGTTTCAAAATTTAAAATCCGAAGCGACAAAGATATTTGAAACAAACCTTCCTCCCAATTTTCACCCCGGCAAACACAGTATAATTATGCCATGTTTTTGTTTTAAAAAGTCTATTCAAACACCAATTATCATCACGTTAACACATAGAAATTTCTATGCAAAGATTTATTCCCCATTTTAGCCCCGAAGTCATCTAATTCATTAAATTAACTATACAAATACTATAAATTAAAAAAGCTGACTGGTATACAAACGTTTTCACCCATTATTTTTTCATACTTCTCTATCGTGATATAGACTTGACGAAACTTGAAATTTGTTGGGTGTATTTATCAAGCCACCATCAAAATTTCAAGTTTCTACGACCAGCGCTTTAGACTGCGTTGTCTGTCAGTCAGCCAGTCAGGTATAGGTACTTCAGGACTCTTAACCTTTATTTATAGTACTAGAAGACGAAGATAGATCATCATAGAAGAATCTGTATTTAACATAATACACGTCTAAAATCATATTTGAATTGGATTTATTGGATGAATCAGAACAGATAATATCTGCCCAGACATTATCTACTCTGATTCATCATCCGGGGAAAATAACAAGCAATTAATATACAGTGACGACGGTCATTCTAGTAGGTAATAGCACGTAATAGCTACAATGTAAGGTCACTCCCGAGGTGAATGCACCGAATGAACTTCAACTTCAACAGTTGACCAGAGCAAATTGTGAATTATGAGTGACAGTGTATAGCCCACAGTTCACAATAACCCAATTTCCTCACTTAACTCTTGCATCTTGATAAGGATATCATCAAGTCAAGATGACATCATTTGACATGATTTAATTTCATTTGTAAGATGTCAATGATCCTTGTTTATTGCGTATATCCTTCTGCAATCGGCATGGATCATGACGGGTTGTTACTTGCCATGGATATTATATTTGAGAAAGTTTAGGGGACCATACTTTGTAGAGCTCTTGTGGTATCTACCTAAGGTACACGAGGAGGTCTACAAAGGTGTGGTTTTCATCCGAACTCGTCTAAATATTTAGAAATAGAAATTAGTGAACCAAGGTACGGAAAGGTGTCTGGTAGTAGGCCTGGGTAAAATTATTTTCATTGTTTCGTCTACGTCCTACGAAACACACTAATAGCCGTTAGCTGTTTCTGCTGGCAGTGTACTCGGTATAGTAATTAGTACTCCCGGCGCGGGTCGGCGCCGCTTTGCGTTATTCGACTTTTTTGTTGATGTGCATTGCCGGGCAAACATTACTCCAGGTTTTTTCAAGACGTTTACCTGTACCATTTGTTAGTTATGTTCCAGTGGTAGCAACACCCGTTATGGTTAAAGGTCACTTAGAAAGATTATAATTATGTTTTTATCAATGGGATTCAACGATAACCCGCTCGGTTATGTGCAGTTGACTTGTTTTCTGTCCCTCAGTTATCTACATGTATGCATGCTTACTGATTAGAGTTACAATTTCTTTAACGTATTTTTTCTGCATTCCATCCGAAGGAGACGTTCAATAAATGTAGCCATGGGGGCTTGGTACCATAATAATTTAGAATGGCACTGTAAGGATTTTCATAGAAATTTAAAAATACATTCACATAACGGGGACCTGAAATATTCAGATTCAATAATATAGCATAATATTCGATAATATTATAGAGCAGCTTCAAAAAATATATTATCTTAATATTATAATTTATTTATTCAATCAAATCAATAGGTACTAGGTTTTGAACGACAGACAGCCATACAGAGGGTTAGAACGACAGACAGACGGCCAATTCTCGTACTTGAAACACTGACAATACGACTTTAATTTCAAGTCCCGGTGAGTGTGTAGTAAAGTATTATGAGGACACCTGGACTACAAATTAATATTTACTTACGAGTATGTCTGAAATCCCTAACCTACCTTGAGCTTGCGTGATGATTAATGCTCGAGCCTTCTGTGTTTGAGAAGTAGCCGTGCAGTGGGACAGTAACAGGCTGGTATAATTATTATTGCTATCCGTAAACTGCTCTAGTTTATGTCAAGTCAGACTAGGATTTTTCTTTTCATATATAAATGTAGAAATACTTAAACCTGGGTTTATATTCCCTTTTCGAGTGTTCACCTATAACGCACTCTTTAAATTGGATGACATATATGTCATTACCGCACTCCACTTTGCTTTTTGATCGTAACAGATGGAGAGAAAACGTTTACAAGTAAAAATAGTGTCACGATTCTCAGCAGTGCGAACAGCAGTTCACTGCAGTTCTCAGCAGTAGGAAGAGATATAAGCCTAATCACTACTAAACATGGCCGCTGCCAAGATTCAGGATGGCCAGTATGATACAATCTAGGCAGGGCCCACCTCACATCACCCTAGCTGTGGAGGCTGGACACCTACTACTTACAGTGTCTAGATTGAGATTCTGACATATAAACCGGGAATATACTTAAAAGCATCGTTGTGCGCACTGGTGATCAAAAACTTACGTATCGTAGTTTCGTCTTGGCCCCATATGGAGTGCTACATACTATATCGGTACATAGAATTAACCTACCTTAACGCTAACTAAGTCCAATTACATTAATGAGTATGGTTAAGAACGTACCTTATACTTACGCAGGAACCACAAAAATGTTAAAGGGTTTTGTTAGTTACATAACATCAGTTTGATTTTTATACTTTTGGTTCTATGGTAACCTAAACCTTCTTTGCAATCAAGTGAGAATCCAAAATGTCATTTTTTTTTATCTATTATTTATCAAGTTCCCTGATTATAAATAGGCCAAGCAAGTGTTTTAAAATTTGCCTGCTACATGGTTCTTTTATTTATATTCAATCAACGGACCCAATACATTGGGTAGATTATTAGAGTTTGACTTCCGTCTTAATGACATTTGAAAGAAACATCTGAATAATACAAAACGTACTTATGACAGATCACGGAACGTAACTTTAAATAATTTTGATCATTAAATGGAAAATCTTTTTGTTGCACTGGCAACTCTGACAGATCGACTTGACAGGTCGATACAGACCTGTCAAGTCGATCTATCAATGTCATTAAAAAAGTTTCTTCTTTTTCTAACTGTCATTTTGGGTTGATCATTGCTCATAAAGTTTTGGTTTTGTTGTTTTAAGTCTAAAGTTAAGTAATTAATTAATTATGGAATTAACTTTATTTCTTGACTTTGAAGTGTGATTTTATTTGTCATAGTGGCCTATTAGCATAATTTATATGAACATTCAGTTATACTTTTCTACAATCGGTGATACATACGACGCTAGACTCATGCTGTTTATCATATAACAATTATTTACCTTCCTATATTATTACGTTCAAGAGAACTCAATTGTATCATTTGACATAGTTATTGAGAGTCCTGCATTATTAAATTAGCATTAATTGTTATAATTTAGATGGAACAACTGTTAAGGTAACGTTAAAAATCATGGGTTTTCTATATAAGTACATTTTATGTAGCATAGGGATGCCAAGTTATTGAGTATTTACGTAAAGTTATGAATCGTCCTAATTAAGTAGATATTGAGTCAGCTTGTGTAATGCTCCATGTGTTTTGCTTTTGATATTAACTGGGATTTGTGTGTGTAACAAACCGTATTGGATTAATATTTTATCCATGTTATACTAACAATACCTACACCATAGTTAACTTGCAACTGTATGTATAACTGCTTATATGTTCATAATTTTTTGTAGGTCTGAACTCTTAGACGTCATCCAAAAGAAAAAAGATCTAGAGAAAGAACAGCTCTCTAATTACCAGCAGCAGCTTGCTAAGCCTGGTGACAAGTCGCTACATGGCTCAGACGTGCCCAATGCCAATGTACAAGTGACACAGCATGTCCCAGCCCAACAGTTGTTGTCCCCTACACACACGTTGGGCCAAGCAGTGCAAGCTAAAGAGGACTCTAAAGATAAATCTATAAAAGTTGCAAATTCAACAACAATAACTTTAATAGAAAACGGTAACCTAAATGGGGATAAAGACAAAGACAACACCTATCATAAAAATTACTTCACACTAGAACCCAAAAATGATAAAAAAGATGATTGCAATAAAAACAGTATTACTATAACAAAAACTCCTCTAAAGCCATCTGGTGGCAGTCAGGCAGAGAAAAAAAGCCAAAACAAATCTAAAAGACCCCTTCAGTACTTAGAGACTCTTGCCGAGAAAGCTGGTATAACTTTTGAGGATAAATACGAAGCAGCGAACACTCTATTGGCTCTAGACAAACAGAATATCACAAATAGAAGACTACCTGAGTTGAAGCCCGCTAAGTCTGATAACCCTGATAATCATAATCAGCAAGAGGATTATAGATACCGAAATCAAAAGGAAGATGATGATAAAATACAGGTAAGTTCATATTATATTATTATCACGGTCTTGCTGGTCGAGTGGTCCCTGAGTGGTCCCCAACTGCAGAGTGTAACCCTGGGTTCGATTTCCAGGTCGGACTAATTGTTCTTGAATTTTACCAATAAATATCTTCCTCATTGCCTGGTTGATGGCAGTAGGCTGGTCCCATATTACATGAGACTTAAACATAGCTGGAGTTTGGATGTTACTATAGGTTCATCTATGCCAAACCTTTTGGTGAAAACAGGACTGATGTAATCTGATATACACCACATTTTTAGCAAAATTTTGCTGTACTTAACATACAATTTTCTAGCTGGTTTGTTTTGTTAACAACTTAACTGCCAGACAACGAGAAACAATAGAAAATGTATTGTTTGTCGGTCATCTGGCATTTAAGGTGTTAACTGTTGAGTTGTTGTTGCTGAGTTGTTTGCGAGCATACATTTAGTTAGTTAAGGCAAAAGCGCCTGCGCTAACCCGCGTCTAGAATCTAAAGACTGTAATGCCTTATTTAGGGATAGTAACAAAACTTGAATTTCATACAAAATAATTATGGAAATTTTGTAAGGCAGTAATGATCTTAAACCAGTCTGAGTTGAGTTAAATCAGACAGAACAGGGTGATTTTTTAAATAATACTGCAAAGTGAAATTCGAATCTGCAGGCAGTAGAGTAAAGTGGTCAAAAAGAGGAACTATGATACCTTGATTTTTGAAGGAAACATAATGTATTTTCCTAAGTCAAGAATCAAAATCCAAAATATTTAGAAAGAAAGTTATAAAAATTGAGTAATCTGACACTTTCATAACCTAATAATCTCATGAGTAATTGACAAATGCATTAGTAAGTTAACAAGATCAATTAACTCTAATCAGATTCAGCAACAAATAATCCAGCAGCAACAACAACAACAACTACAACAGTTGCAACAGCAACAGCTGCAACAGTTGCAGCAACAGCAGGCTTTACAGCAGGCATTGCAGCGACAACAACAGCAGGTTATACAACAGCATATCAAAAATCATCAAGACCAACAGGACTTGGTAAGACAGAAGTTATATATGACTGAAATAAGGTATAGAGGGTTTCCCAATATGAACTAAATACCTTACCACTAACCCTGCTTCTGTAAAACACTGAATCGACATTGTTGACAAGTGTTTAATTCCTACTAAAATGACTAATTTATATTTTATAAAGACTCAAACATAAACAGGCTGCTACTTATTGATAACATATGTTTTATAAAACTAGTGTAACTAGTCATTTCCTAAAAACATTGACGTAAGTATGGTATGCATATATTAGTTATAAGATAAACCTTAAAATAATGCTGAACCACATTTAAAAATACTAACCTACACATAAATGTTGTCCTCACAGCTGCAGAAGCAATTCCAGCAGCAACAACAGCATCAACATCAGCAGCAACAGCAGCAGCAGCAGCAGCAGCAGCAGCAACAGCAGCAACAACAAAAGACAGATTTAATGACCCAACAGGGGGAGCAACAACAGCAAAAGTATTTGCAGGTATTTGTCGATGTAAGATTGCTGATTTGATAAAGATTTGTCATCATTTCATCATATACCCATCATCACAAGCTCATATTATTTTTTATGCGCCTAATGGATGTTATTTACGATAAAGTGGGTACTTTATCGTATAGAGAGTGAGAGAGTATATGTATATATATGGTAGTTATGTTAAAACTGTTCTTGTGTAGGTAAAACGAATGATTCTATGGCGCCCACAAACATTTACAATGTGTTTTGATCTTATTAATTATATTTGTAGTTACGACTCGCTGGAAACCACAGTCGTCCAACGTGATGGAAAAATGGCATATCTTTACGCATCTTACCAAACCGTACCATTTGTATCTATGTATATGAATTTTAAGATATCATTGCCTTTAAGGTACTTAGGTATCATAAACAGGATAGTTGGATGCTATCTGATATTCGTCTGACAATGTCAATTATCACCTCGTACGTGTAGCAAAATATGTTTTTTTTTTGTACTGAAATAATAGTATTTTATAATTTTGCTTAAGTAGATTTACGCGTTTGAGTTGCAGCGGCATGCTACTTAGTTCGTCCTCGCACGCAATCCCGAACCTGTATGTTTCGTCGTATCGCGAACGTTTGAACGTCGCTTAGTAATTTATTATCATCATTATCATTCACAGCCCAGATCCAACCCACTGCCGTAGACGACCCTTTGCTTTCGCTATTTTTATCGGTTTTCGCATCCACAATTATTCGTAATGATAAAATGTTACGTAAGTATTTGCTTGACGTAAGAAATTACCCCTGTTATAAGTGCACGCAAGCCTGGTAGAGTGAAAGACAGTTCAAGCCACTTTATAAGTACAACAACTACTTATTTTACTTTGCTTAGGTGCTTTTTAATAAAAAACCACAAAAATAGAAAAAAAGCTCGACATCTCGTAACTTTTAGTTACAGAATGTTGTGAGGTTCTTTGATTGGTTTTTCTGATTTTTAAAGAAACTTTTCGTAACTCTTGCGTAATCATTTTTTAAATGCCACCCCTTGCTTCTTTTTGTTGGCTTCGTGAAGGGTGAAATTTTGAGAAGAGAGGAAATTTATTTCGGGCAGTCAGTAGTGCTCTGGTGTCCGCGCAGCAACGTAGTTCTTTTACGATCGTTTGTTTGCTAGCCAGTTATTTTATATTGTAGCGATAGTTGAGTGCTTCATGTTCGGCGAGTACTGCGAGTGTAGACACTATGTTCAGGGACCCGACGCAGAGGAATACCAGGTCTGCATCGCTTTGAGTATATTTTTTTTGGTATTTAGCCCTTGAAGTTCAACGTACCGGGCGTTGGCGAGGTCAAACTGACCTTTCTGCCACACGACACACCACTGAGTAACTTGGACTCGGTTTACGACAAGAACCAGAAGACGATGAGCGGAGAGGTCAAACAGCAACAAGTAAGTCGGTGCATGATTGATAAACAAGTTTTGCGTCACATAAAAATGGACAGTTAAATATTGGAAGAGAATATAGTCAATATTGGAGAATTGAAAGAGTTAAAACAGTGTTACTAAGGAACTAAACTAGGCGCATTGATTTCGGCAAACCGTTCCAATGAATGAAATCCATATTTTAAAAAGCTTAAAACTTGTTCAGTTATTAAAATATAAAATGAAAGTCTTGAACCCAGGCTAGGAATTTATTGGCGTAAATAAAAGGTAACTTATACCCAGTGGATAGTTTTAAGCTGTGGATGATATTTGATGATTTTGCACGATTGGTTTTATCAATCGCTCTGACGATGAGAGTTATAAAATTAAAATACATCGCGCGGACGTTCCATTTATATCACGAACTTTTATTTCAAGATCGATTAAGTTCAGTGGGTTTACGCTGACTTGGGTAACTGTCTCGTAAAGGTGTCAATCTTGGGTGGGTTCAACACGTTTTCTATTACATAATCAATTAAACATAAGGATTATTCTATATAGAAAATAAAGCTTAATTTATAATTTAGCATTCATTGTGGTAGACGGACTTTGAAGGGCTTTATTGTCGAGTTCCTAGACATAAGATGAAAAAGGAAAAAAATAGAACATGCAGGATATTTTATTTCAATTTCGTTTCAAGTCGTAATATCATCATCCTCTTGCCCTTATCCCAGTAATAGTGTGAAATAATAAAAATAGTGTGCAACCTTCGCTACCCATTTGGCAAGTCAAGTCATCGTCTTCCAGGAAATACGTAATTCAGTAGGTACTTATAAAAAGAGCCCTGAGTTGAGAAGAGTTATCTTAGTCAGAAGAATATTAAATTTAATGTACTTTTTTTATTATTGCCAGTGGCAGATGACACTTTTCCTAATATATCTAGATATAGAAAAGCAAACAGTTAAATGAAACCATCAAAGTTAATTCGCAAATTTAGGGAAATCATCTATTTAAATGATAAAGACGGGCATTTTTCTCAAAATGTGAATTTCTATGGCACTCAAAGTAAATAGTAATCTTCCCAAAGATCTTTATTTTATCAGTGATCAAACAAAGTATAAAAAATACAAAAATATTCATTTATACTCGTTAGATGCTGGAATTGCTGACAAAAGTAGAATAAGCGTTTATTAAAATTACGAAAATAAATTAACGACATGTAAATAGTTAGCACAATGTCTCTTTTACCACTGATCCCGATTTCTATTCATTTCTCATAATTATCAAACATTTAACGAGTATATCTGATTGTTATTTAGGGTTTCTTACCTGAATAGTTATAATAGCATTCGTTGTCCGTCCGTCTCTGTCAAGACCCTTTTTGTTAAGAATGCGAGAAGATATCTGGTGGAAATTAATATCAAATACGTAGGTCTATGGAGCTCTAAAACAATCAAGCTTCTAAATCAACTCGATAAAAAAAATGGACGCCGCGACGAGAAAGTTGACCGAAAATCATGAAAATTGGCAAGATGCAAGTTCTAATAGCATTAGTAAAGGAAAAAGTCCGAAAGTCGTTCATTTGTTGTCTTATAACAGATTTTTTTAACCTAACGTTTGTACAGAACCCTCGATGCGCGAGTCAGACTCGCGCTTGTCCCGATTTTTTAGTGTTCATACCCCGTTAGATAGCTGATATTTTTTTAGTGCTTACCTCTAGGAACTCTAGAAAAGTCCATTCAAATTCCGTCCACTATGAACTTAGCTCAAAATTAATGGCTTACTGCAGTCGACTACGAGCGTCTGTTATATTTTTGTTCATTCTCCCAAATTAGAGATGAGGATTATTTATAATGACGCGAAAATACGCGAAACGAAAAACAGTAAAAACCCTAATATTCAACACGGCACAGGTGAGCTAGCAAGTGTGCTTTCGCACGAGTGCAATCAATAATTCCACTTACGTTTTCTTGCGATGCGATCGATACTCGACCTAAGAATAGGAACGCCTAATAAATTTATAAACCTATAATGGCACTTGAAACACGGGGGCTCTAACGACTGGTATATACTCATATAATATGTAAGCTGTTGTGCATCGATAAAATTGTGGTCAGTCGCCAGTCGTCATCGAGGTCTCTTGTTGTTCATAGCTTCGCGAGTTAACGACGTGTCGGACCATTTCTGACCTCCTGACACTGTAAACTGAAAGAGCGTAACGATACGTCATTTATCTTCAATAAATTTTACTTTTCCGGGTGTAACTGCAATTTAAACTCGTTTATCAACATCGGATTGACCAGTGCGACGATTACCTATTGGAACCCTCTCGAAGCAGCCGGAGTGAGACATCGTTCACGATGTACGAGTCGTTATATTCAGTGTGCTGGACTATTCAGAGAACCAATGTGCGTATTGATGGCAAATATTAATTAATTAAATGAAGCTAGCTTAACAGATAAACGGATCTTGGGGGAGTGTATTTCTGTTCCAGATAGCCTCTACTGTTTTCTGTTGAATTCGGCGTAATTTCAGTACCTTTCCACATTGTAACATTTTTGAGTCACTTTTCAATCAGGTCACGTTATTTGAATTGTATAGCTATTAGTTTCAAGGTTTTTGAAGCGTTTATTGTTAACCCATTGTGTGCTCCCCCTTTTTCTTGACCACCGCCTGGTTAGGTTTGCGCAAGTTGTCGCTACATATGCGGGCATGTGTCTGTTCTTTCGGGACTTCAGCACGCGATGCTTCGAAATTGTGTATAATGGCCTGCGTATATTTTTAAATTCTTGTGATGTTTTCTTAGAAAGTAAACCTTCTTTTGCCGTAACGAAATGGAAAAAACGGAAGCTTTATAATTTGAATGGTGAATATTGTGCACCGCTTTTCAATGATTTAGTGAAATTACAAACAAAAATACGTTTTCAACTATAATCACGTAAAGACTAAAAGGGATTTTAAGACGGGCTGGATTTAAAACATTTGCATGCTCGTCAATACGAATTCGCAAAAGACTTGGCCTTTTGTACCATTTGTTCATTCAATTTTGATCTCGCTACACAATGGGGAGGCGGAGGGCAGTTATAGCAATTTCTGCAATCATATGCGCTTTTGTGCAATCAAAAGAAGAAATTGTACGACAGCGAGTAGCGCTAAGTTTTTAAGTATTAGAATTGTAGAAACCAGGTTACGCTCGGAAGTGAGTTCAACGTCCATTCTTTTATTTAAATTATGCTGCATTGTATTTAACTGAAGAATAGTTGAACTCTGATGTAGAGCGCTTCTTTCAGGGTGCAACTGAAGATAGCAGCAGTAGCTATTCCTCTGAAACGCGTACTGAACATTGTATAAATATTAAGGTATCTGTGAATCTTGCTGCACGGCAGCGCGCCGGGGTATTTCCGCGCTGACGACGCGCCTTGGGAATAGGACAGCGGGGGAGGCGCGCCTGCGCGGCTCTCATGCCTAACTGTAGACCTTAAAGTCTCTATTTTTGACCGCTCTAAATTTGGTAAAGGGAAATTTGAATGCAAAGTGCAACATGTCGTATTTTCGCGATTCTTAAAGGAATAGGTAAATTGCCATTTCTGATTCGTGTACTCCTTAACCGTCCCAGTTGAGAGTACATAAAATTATGAAATATCGTTCATAATATAGGTTTAGGCTGTTATTTTATCTGAATTTCAGTTCAGGCTTCCTATGGATGAACAATCATTTCAAAGTGACCTCGATGATCTGAGACATTGTGGAAACGTCCATAATCTCTCAGATCATCCAGGTCACTAAGAAACCACAAACGTTACGTTCAATACGAAACGTTTATTTAGTAACTTGTCTTACTACACTAACGATGGCAAATATGACGATCTGTGGAATATTTTTGCATGGTTTCCAGCCCATGCAAGGTTTATCCATTCAATAACTGTGATAATAACGTCATGGAGGTGTTCTCGAGAAATTCTGGCAGTGTGTGCCCTTGCATTATCACGCATAAAAATGAAATCTTGCCCAACAAACCCAGCATATGGCATCACACGAGGCTCACGGAATAGCCAAATTATCGGTCGTTGGTGGTTAAATGGTTGTAACCGTGGTTCCTTCACAACCTAAAAGCCTGGCTTTCCATCGTTTAAAATGTCGGCCCAAACTGGATATAACCCACTGCCAAAAACCCATGAAATTAAATCAAATTCTACTTTAGTTTATAATACCAACTATGTACCTATGCACTTTTAGCCTGATACACAGGTTGAACCTAGTTCTAGCTAATAGGAAACTGCGCTATTTTAATTCTTCAAGTATTTACTTACCCCTTTATAAAATAAACGATTATTATTATACGTAAAAACTAGCTATGACCGTGACTTTTTCCGCGTGGAATTTGCTAAATCCCCCCCTACAAACTAGACCCCTAATTCTTTTTCTAATATAAAAGCTTATGTTACTCCTTACAACAGTAGCTATCTGCCAGTGAAATCCTGGTCAAAATCAGTTTAGCTGTTTCGGAGATTAGCCCAAACAAACGGATAGAAATACTCAATTTAAAAAAATTGCTATTTTGGAATTACTACCGTATAAAATCATTTCTTTTAACATTACAAACAGACACTTTTGTTTTATTAATTTGTATAGAAGATCTGGTTACATTGACGGTAAGTCCAAAGCAAATGCTCACGCGCGGGCTGTAGGCGCGTGATTCTTTAAGCTCGTGTTAGTTTGGGACGATTGGCTAACTTATGGGGCATTAACACGTTAAGTGCAGGACTACGACGATTTCTTAGAGACGTTTGCTTACCGTATATTTACATATATGGAGACAAAAACAAGCCTATTTGTCTGTTCTGACACCGTTAATTTTCTCGCAGAAGTATCGAGTACACTATTTCATGGGCTTTCTCTATAAATCTCAATTTCTCGTTCTGTGAGTCCCAATATAAAAAAATCACCGTGTATCACATGTTCGCAACATCAGTAAGACCCACTCAGTACTTAGTGCAGTGCGATGCGCGATTGACTTCGGACGCGCGTTCTTGCGCCGCACTAATTTTAATTTTTCGCGCTGACAACGGCAGTACTTGCTACTGTGATATTTAATAACTATGGACTTAAAAACAATGTTTGCGAAAGAAATCCTCGCGTTCCTGAAATTCCAGCGGGACATAGTGGACAAGGTCAGTATGATCCAAATCTGCACACCTAATAGTGAACATACGGCCAAAGGTCTACTGTCGCTTGATTGATACGATCGACAGGATTCCGTCCCGCAGAATAGAAACGAAGAGCGTCTTAAGACAATAAAATTTGATCATGTCCATTAAAATATCATTGAGTTGAGATGTTTGAATAGACTACACATAAGATTTTAACGCATTGAAGCTAGTTTTGTGGCGTTGCATAGTTCAACATTGTTATGCATAGACTGTGAACATTCCATTTAAATAAATAGCAGTTTTTTTTACAAATACTTATGAAGTGATCCTGAATATTAATTCAGGATCACTTGGGATACTTTACTAGAGAATTAATAATTTACCTTTATTCTTGGTCTATATAGTCGCCATGTTAACACTTTTTGCAACCTAAATGTTCTTTTTTGGGAGAAACATCGGAGGTTCCCCAATCAACCCACATCATATAAGAGAGGGAGATACGAGTTTTAATCTTGAACGTATACACAATAAAAGACAAGCTAACCAGACCATTCTGAATACCTGAGAATGAGACGGTTCAAATATCACAATGAAGGGATAATCGTTACTGTAGTGTTTAGAAAATGCTTTTATTATTCATATACTTAGATCTATACTCAGCAAATCGCGAAATATGAATGAACCTGATGTATAAACTTAATGCAAATATAATGTGCATATAAATTATTTTCGGAATTAATGTAATAAGCTTTGTAATATGATACCAGATTATCAATTATATAGACAACGCTGAAGTCCTATAATCGATAAATTATATCACACTTTAAGGGCGTGCGAGGGGGTCAACACAGTGTGACAAGGGGTCTAATCATGGCACATGCATAAATCTCGAATACCTATATATTCATCAACTTATCAATCAAAAACTTCAAACATTGACTGTAACGAAAACTTTAAAATTGTAAAATGAATGATTTATTTTGGTTTTTAAACAGAAATTAAACAATATTGGAAAGAGTGGTATTAATTTAATAACTACTGAATTTAGAATTTCAAAATGTGTGAGGTTACACAAGGGGAACAGGTAAGACATTAGTTGTCACAAGATCATTATAAAAAAAACGTGACCATGCACACAAAGCAAGTCTCACAATCAACGCGTGCTTAAAGGTAGGTAGGTACTCCCTTATTCCATCTTTCTGAACTAACGTTAACGACGTAATTAGGTATTTTACCGTATATTTTACGTCAATCATGCCGATGCCATATTATTTTTATAATGACTTAAATTACTTTTATTGAGTAAGGTCTACACAAATATGTGTTATTAGGAAGTGTACGTAAGTGACAGCACGTTTTATCATTTTACTTGGGTAAATGAGGTTGAGGTTTATAATTTTTCAAAAGGTTGTTAATTGGTTTTAAGTATTGAATCATCACTAATACCGATGGGTAGGTCGTATCAATGTCGACGTGTGGTGGGTACAGATATGGGGTACATCATGCCATCTTCCAGGTCTACTTTGAGAATTCATATCGTACCATAATTTACGTCACTACATGTCATCTAAAACGGTTACTCTAATTGAAATGCAGTGATATTTCCCAAGGGCGGACGTCACAAAGTCCGGTTTAAGCGTTGATATTATTTGATCTCTTCTCATTCCTTAATGGGCCATTGTGGTATGGACGGCTGCAAACAACTGATATACACGCATCCTGTCAGTGTAATTTCCTAGGACATAGCTTGTGGGGAACACAAAAGGTGCAATGTGAAATCAATAATTGATTAACAGAATTCCCTATACTAATGTTCATAACCTATTGGATCCAAGTGGTTCCCAACCCTTTTTTGACTTATTAAGACTTTAACTTCTGTTTTGTTAGTACAGACCGTACAGTTTCGTAAAAATAAATTAAAATGCAGAGAGTACTCTTGTGTGTTAGAAAATAACTTTCGCAAAAGAAAATATAATTCGGTATGATAGTTATTTGTAGTGTTACCTACACCACAAATAACAATCATAGCTATACATATTTTCATCTGTAAGTTTGACCCTTGAAACATTTTAGCAGACCATATTTCACTTCTTGGGAGCCAATGATAAGGAAAGAAATACTTTCCATCGTGAAGTGTGACAACTGACGCTCATCGATTTCCGCACACAGATAGTAGACGGCCAAACGCAAGTGGTACAGCAGCAGATGAGCATGGCCCAGCACGAGCCATCGCAGCAGCATCACCAGACTGTCGCGGTAGTATCGTCAATGCCCAGCAGCATGTCACACCAGGTAAACACTTCGCTCTCCTGGAGTTAACACACGTTCAGTTGTTAAATAACAAGAGCCAAGGTAAAACGGTGCCGGACAAGAATAATGACTTGGTCCTTTAACCGAGGTTAAGATCACTAACTTTTAAAGGCTGACCGCACATTCGCTACTATCGCGTGAGCAACTAGCTAGTTTACTAGATTCTGTATCAATTTATTTCGTACGAATAAGAACGCGACCAGCTATCGCGTCTTAAATGTTGCTCGTTGCTCGATGTTTGCCGTAGTTGTTTGCAGAAGCTTCGTATAGAGCTGTGTTTCATCAATCTATTCGCAGTCGCTATTGCCAGTGTATTCCGAGGAAAATCAGTGTAGTGGTTGCGGTCGCCCGAGCTCAGGGCATTAGCTCGAGACGCTCGAGCAACCCCTCGGACACTCAAGCAAACGCTCATACGCTCGAGCAACGGGTCGGTCGCCATGTGATTAATTGGACGACTGACGAGCGAGTATACATATACTACGTATATCGCTCACGCATTACTAGCGGATGTGCTGCCAGCCTTGTTTATAACTTTTCGCTCACCTTGTTCTAGCTTGCAAAGGTTGTGAAGGCTTAGGTACTTCCCAGCTTCGTGTTCAGCATCCAATCCAAATAGTGTCAATTCGCACTAATAATCTGCACAAACCTACAATTAATTGACGATTAGTTTGTCGGGAAAGTGTGTGTGTCGGTCAAAATCACCCATAGCATAAAAGACTATTAGGATAGGAGTTAGGCAATTGGTGTGAGTTTTGTGATACATAGTCTTGAACGTTTACGTCATAATGTCTGGCCTGGCATTGATTTTCGATGTTCTCGAGGACGGAAACCGTATAGGTATACGTGCGAAAAGGAGAATGCTCAAAAACGCTCCTTACAACATGGAAACGGATTTGGAATGCCAATACTTTGAAATTTATATAGAAGACGACACTCCACAACTGAAGAATCCAAGTAAGGTGAGTCTCCATGTCTACATTTTTGGATGTTACGATATGTGATGTGCGTGAGTCCACAATGTGCTTTCGAAGTGCCGCGCCGTACGCATACAACATTCGATTAGACATCACAACGTTCATAGCTTATCTAAATAATAGGTACAGGTAGTTTTTCATGTGTATGAATACATTCTTAGCATATCTTTACTATGTTAGAAAATGCTAGAATATTAAAAATATATACTACAATAAGTATAATTCAACCATTAACTTTTAGCACTTAATAGTGACGTAATCAACCGGAAACAGAAACGACTCTGATAACACACGATTATAAGTCGAGTTTTGGTTTCGATTACAATTGGCTCAGGAGTTACTCTCTTGATCGAGTTGGCTTCAAAGTGAGTTCTATTGATGAAAGTCTTTCGGTAGAAAGCCGCTCATTTAAATCATATCAAAGTTTTGTACCGTCATGAGCATACAAATATTGCTGTGGACAGCTCGGCCATGAACGGCTGGAAACGCTTTTCCCCGTCAGATAATAATACTGCCAGTTAGCTGTCACATATTTCTGCAATGTTAGCAGCGCTGACTGCGACATCGAAGAAAACGGCTGGAAACATTATACTGGCAGATATTTATGCTGCCGAAGTCATATCAGATATTTTTTATAGGTCCTTCTGAACTGAACTGAGTAAGCATATATTTATAACGCTTGACATGTCCGGCGTGTTGCGTTGTCCGCGGCATTCTGTTAGGTGAGACATGTTGTTGAAATCTATGCGGCATCCATTTTTGCATTTTTGCGGTCCTTGTCTTGTCAGACACTGTTGATGTTCATTCGAAGCATTTTATGTCTTCCACAAATGATCACATATGTATATTTGCTGTGATGTTGATATTAAGGAATTAATCATGAAATCAGATATTATTGCTGAACTGTCCATATTAATATAATATGTATGCTTGTAACTGTACTGTTTCAATAATTTAATTAAAATATTTTAGAATACAACATATCTACAGGATGCAATAGACATCGATGCACAACTTGAATTATCGACATAAGTTCAGTTCACAATTCGGGAACTGCAAATGTTGAATTTCACCGTTGACTTTAATCTTAATTTAGACTATAAATCATCATGAAAAAATCACCATATCTATGTACGAGTATAATAATATAAAAATATTACTGGCTTAAATAGATATTACGTTCTTTCTGCAGTTTTAAGTTGATGACATTCAACATTTTTCTTTGGGGTGCTTTCACCTGGATTTTCTTGCTACAATCTGGATAATGGATTTGTGCGATTTGTGCCTGGTACTTGGCAATAAGCTCGCCCCCTATTACATGGAACTTAAACAAAACTAACGAAATATTACTATAAGTATACCTCTGTCTGACCCTTCGGGGAATACAGGCTAGTGTTATTTTGATTTAGAATACGTCCAAGAAAAATATCACTAGTAGTATCACCTCTTTAACTAACTTACACTACATATTCCTTGATCCTATAAGTACTTACAGGGTTTTTTTTTAACAAATTGACGGAACTTGATTGACGTGTCGGGTAAATTGGGTATCGATATACAAAATAATAGTACAGCACGTCCAGTATAAGTGTGCAGTTCAGGGTTGCCTGTCAAAGGAAAATGCACCGTAGTGAAAACATTATTTTAGTTCTGTGTTTTCCCACCATTTTATTACACTACCGATGACAATTATACATCTGTCAAGGTTCACCAATTATTAAAAAAACCTGCTTAACACACATATATTTTCTTTTACTAACCTATTATCTAATTAAGTGATGAACTAATGACGTAGTTACGAAATAAACAGGAATGCCAACTGAAGGAAAACGAAACTGTAACTCATTGTATCATCTGCATCTCACACCTACAAGGACCTAGGAACGACATGGAATGTTTTCTGCTTAGCTCATTTGTGCCGTGTGATCGTGTCGGATCCGATTTATTCGGTTTGTGTGCGCGCTACCCGACCAGCGCTCGTCGTCTTGTGTATCATGCTCGTATTTAAAAATAAAACTGTTTTTTTTTTATAATAAATGTCACCCAGAGTGTTCTTGAAACTTACCATACCTGTCGTAAGATTTTTTGAACACTTATGTATGGGAAAGTAATATCTGAAGAGTCAAGATAGAGTTTCAGCTAGTCTGTTGATTTTTATTTGGTACTTATATTTTTCGGAATACCGACCTAAAATTAAACATAACGGTATTCTGGGTTCCCGTTCATATGAAACTAATTAACATAATTTAATCGGCACATTGACATGGTTGGCGCAGTGGCTAAATGGTTGCTGCGCTGCATGTCGTGGGTTCGATTCCCGCACGGAACAAATATCTGTACAGCCTGCAGATAGTTGTTCCGGTTCTGGCTGTTTGTCTATATAAGTTATAATGTTTGTAAACGCACCCACGATACAAGAGAAATTCCTTGTGTGGGACTACATTAAAAAAAACAGACTTGCTAGACTTGCACTTGACAAGGCTCATATTTATCTTACATCGATGTTGAAACTGTGCTACCTGATGTAGGTGCAGCAACAGGCTGGAGGTGGGATCCAACAGCAAGCTGGCAGCCTGTCCACCATGCCGCCGTTGCAGAGCCTGCCACCGAACTCGCAGCATCCGGGGCAAATCAGGTGATACTCTCATTTACTGACCATATTAATAAATACTATTCTTCCCCAATTATTTCCGATGTGTGCTAATTGTAAGATCTGAAAAATTAATCTAGATGAAAGTGGTTTATGAATGAAGAAAAATGAAACGGCATCTCTTAACAGGCACATAATATTAGTAGATGCTACTTGAATATAAAATTTAGCTTTGGAAATCAACTACTATTTTCCATGCTGAGCTACGAAACTTTAAGTGGGCAAGCCGGACACGCTGTAACTGGTGGGTTAAAACCAAACAAAGAGCGTGTGCAGACATTTCTAGTAGTTTATGCAAAAAATCAGTCGGCTTGTGCAAAATAGTACAACGATTAATAAATCATTTCTAAGCAAAATCTTCCATCACATCAAAATTATAATCACCCACGCATCTCAATACCTGCCACCCCCTTAACGTGTAAGTAAACACACAACACATTTATGTATTGAAATATGTATTATACGTGTCTATTCTCCTGAACGTTTACTCATCTGGAAAACAGACAGCCTAATATGAATGTCAAATTAGGAGACGGCGACGTATTACCTAGGGACATGAATAATATAGTGAGCGGTATAGAGAGCTTATAGGCTCGACAGGTTTTTGCGCAATATCTTATTTTATTGTTATTATTTTTGTATCTATATATTTATAGGTGTATCATTGTTATGGAAATTTCTAGATTTCATCGACACATACCTAGTAATTTGATAAATAGTTTGACATTTACTTCAACAACTACGTGACCTAAGTAATACTAATTTCTTTTTTTCCGATAACATTATCTTAGATTAGTACTTTGAACCCATCAATGACTCATCTGAATATTATTTAATATTTGTGTAGCACGGAATGGGGCCACAGGAGCGTACAGGTGATACAGCAACCGTTGCAGAACAGCACGTACTTGCAACAGCTGTACAACCCTCAGGGCCCGTTGCTGATGCCTGGCAACATTGCCTTGCATCCCGGCATTAACTCGCCTCAGATACAGGTATGTTAGCACATTAATTGGAGTAATGATTTTGAACACCGTGTGTCCGATGTGGGAGGTTTTCTTATTCTATGACAATGTTCTAGCAGCGAGTATGAAGTCACCTCTAAAAGAATTGCATGAAAATTTATGAAGTTGCTCGATCGTACCCATTTTGTTCAGTTTGATTTCAGACACCATAGGGACTTGTTGTTAGTGCAGCCACTGTTTTCGCAATGTATTCTTGAGAACCCCCAAGGCTCTAGCAAGTATTGTGCGAAACTTTTGCTGCAGTACGCAACCATTTCGATATCCACATACCCATTTCTTGAAGATATTCTGTGTTTTCTTTGTGTAACGTGAAGCATCTTGTCTAGGTGATCTCCGCCGGTAAGCCGTTCCAGGGTAGCCCGCTAGCCCCTCATATGCTAACGACGCAGGGTAAACAAGTCTTGCAAGGCCAGGCTGGTAAGTTCCTACCTCAAATCGTTTAATGATTAGACAGTCCCATAACTCGCATAGATAATTCTATTTCCCCAGCAGGAAATAATATAAATATTAAATGTAATATTGTAAATTCCCCCCTGTATTTATTAATATTTCCTGTTAATGTGTTTATATAGGTAATGTAAAATTAATATATATATTATAATGCGCACTGGGCCATTAACTATTCAAGTAATTACTGACATAATTCACGAAGATACGCTTAACGTATCAACACACAAACACCTACACGAAATTTTTACTTATTTTGACTACAACTCGCTCGGTGGTTGACTGTATCCTGTGGTCACTGATAGTATTCATACAGTGTATTATACACAGATGAGAGGTCTTGCTTAAACAGCTATAAAAGCTGAAGAAAGGCTAGTTTCATTGAAGCTGTTTTTTTTTAAAGAACTTATCCTATAGTCAAAAAAAAAGGATATCTTACTTAATTTTTAGCTTTTTTATAGCGATTCGTACCAAAATGGTAAAAAATGTTTTTTTGGTACAACTATCGTATAAACTTTCATATGCATTTAGTAAAAAGCATTTAGCATTATTTGAGAATAACAAACAGACTTCAATTTTATTTATTTGTATAGATAGGTAACTATTGAAAATATACCTATACATATTAATATACCAGTAAACAGTCACTTTATATCTGTGTGCACCACAACGACCTGGCGCCGCATTGATGATGCACCAACCACCAAGCCGGTTCGAAGCTGACCTTACATAAGACATCGCGATGCAAGTCAATACCAGCACCTATCAATCTTTCACAGGCTTTAAATCTTTGCGGTTTATGTAGCAGATTCAGGTCTAGTAACTTCTAAAACATTTGCTTTTCTCTGTTACAACAGCAGCTAATATGCTTAACTAAATAACTGCTATGTACACAGTCATATACATCGCATAATACATCACCGCCCTCGCCAGTTCACCATGAACGTAATGTTTAAGCGCATATCTATATATATTGCAAACACATATAACCCCAGTGAAATATTAACACGGCCAGTCGCTACTTTCCGTGCCTACAAGAACTTCTACACTATTGAGGTTTTTAGTAAATTTTACAGGTCTCGCTTATCCGGATCCAGGTTTATACAATTTTTTAATGTTTATTATGTGTCTAGTGATTGAAGATGTGAATGTTTTTATTTTTCCTGAGGGTGTTACATTTCATTAATTTGTTTTGTTTAAGCAATATACAGTGGAATCCGTTTATAATGACATAGAGGGGAATTGGCAAATCACGGCATACTAAGCATTTTTGTGAAAAAAAAACAATCTTAATTTTTTAAAGTAAATACTTACTTCAATAGAAAAAATTGGCATATTAAATCTAAATAAAAATTGCACGTAATACATGTATGTATTATATGTGTATTTTTCATTTTTTATTTAAGAAATCTGTAATTTTTGTCTGCTTTTGTTTTTTCATTATATTGTAATAACAGTCTCTAATACTATTGTGTATAGAAGACATTGCCATGGTCATATTATCATTTTCAAATTTTAATTGAACAATTTCTTAGTCCGGTTTTGGTTTTTGAAAATCATTGAGATTGTCGAATGGCTCACGCAAAATAACTTTGCGAGAGATGAATTTGATTCTCCATTTCGTATTCTGCATATTATTGCACCTTTCTCAACAATCTTAAATGCTTTACGACTTTGAGATGTCATTTTTTTACATAGGATATGTCTAAAAACAATGCGTGACGTTCAACTGTCAATTACTCACTGAGATTCAAATAAAAAACAAGCCACGTGCCGAACGTGGTCGTGAATCAACGAACATTTTCGAAGGTGTAAAAAATCATGTTAGTCACTATAAACGGACCAAATTTATTGAAAACGGGTCATAATAAGCGACATGTCACAGTAAGCGAAGTCATTAAATCCGACTTTGTTACAAAGAATTTTATATGAAAATCAAACTTTGTACGTTGTACTAATTACGTCATAATATGCGGTTGGACAACATATAGGCGGATTCATAATAAACGGATTCTACTGTATTTTAATTGAATTAACACTCACATTTATTGTTAAAGCTTTTTTTCGAAATCTATTGCAGAGTTTATGTATATGCACAATGCAAGCAGGGCGCATAGATAATATTCTATTTCTCCAGTTAAATAATATAAATGTAAATTGTAACATATTTAATTCTCCCCCTGTGTCAATGTGTATGCATAATGTGCAATTAATATATATTATAACGTGCTTAATACATACGCACTGGGCCATACACTGTTCTAGGTATTATTGTCATAATTCACGAAGATACGCTGACCGTATCAACACACTAACACCTACACATAATATTTTTACGATTTTTAACTACAACTCGCTCGGTGGTTGACTGTATCTTGAGGTCACTTATAGTATTCATACAGTGTTGTATTATACACACCCATGAGACGTCTTACTATAACCACTATAAAAACTGAGGAAAGGCTAGTTTCATAAAAACGGCAATTTTTCTAAGCGGACTTATCCTATAGACAAAAAAAGTACTCATATATATCTTCTTCTTTAGGGATCCGTACCAAAATGGTAAAAAAGGAACCTTTATGGTACGACTTCCTCATTATGTCTGTCTGTTACAGCTGAACTACTCATCATATGAGATTTATTCGCACATTACAGTTCAGTTCCTGTATCTAAAAAAATGTCCGTAAAAAAAACTAGTTAAATATTTTGATTACCAATTACTATACAGTAACAGACACGCAAAACAGCATTGTTTAACAAGTCATGGGTTTTCATTTTATTGTGCGACTGACGCGGTTAGCTAAAAAAGCGTGCACCGGAACGACCTGACGCCACATTGATGATGCACCAACCACCAAGCCGGTTCGAAGCTGACCTTACATGAGACAACACGATCCAACTCAATACCAGCACCTAGCAACCTTGCACAGGCTACTCGACTCAGATTTAAAATATACTATAATGTCGCGGTTTATGTAACAGATTCAGGTCTAATAACTTGAAAACCATCTGTTTTCCTCTGTTATGCTTGGCTAAATAACAGCTATTAACACAGTCATATACATCGCATAATACATCACCGCCCTCGCCACTTCATCATTAGCGTTATGTATAAGCACATATTTGTATATATTGCAAACACATAGAACCCCAGTGAAATATTCACACGGCCAGTCGTAACATTCCGTGCCTATAAGAACTTCTGCACTATTGAGGTTTTTAGTCAATTTTACAGGTCTCGCTTATCCGGACCCAGGTTTATACAATTTTTTTATATTTATTATGTGTCTAGTGATTTAAGATGTGAATGTTTTTCTTTCTTCGTGAGGTTTTCATTCATTCATTTGTTTTGTTTGAGCAATAATTTAAATTGGATTAACACTCACATTTATTGTTAAAGTTTTTATTCGAAATCTATTGCAGACATTATGTATATGCACAATGCAAGCAGGGTGCATAGATAATATTGTATTTCCCCAGTTAGTAAGAATATAAATTTATATAAATTGTGACATTTTAAATTCTTCCCTGTATTTATCAATGTGTATGCATAATGTGCAATAGGGATGCGGATGGGCAAAAAAACTATTTTTATCCGTCCGGTAGATTATTTAAAAACATTGGACTCGTATTTTTTATTTTTTGCGTAATCAAAGGATTACGTCAATACATTGAGTTAAAATGTAGCGTGACGTCACACGTAAGTAGATTTCATACCCACATGTGACGTAGCAAGCCCCCACTCCCGATCTTTAATGCGTTTTGTCTAATTTTATTGCACGAGGTTGTGGGTTCAAACCTGGGCAAGTACCAATGTGAGTTTTTCAATTCATATGTACTTTCTTAGTTTATCTTGGACATCACTAACATCGGTGAAGGAAAACATCGTGAGGAAACCTGGACTTATATAATTAATATAAGTCTGAAATCGCCAACCCGTCTTGAGCAAGCGTGGTGATTAATGCTCGTGCCTTCTCTGTATGAGAAGAAGCCTTTGCCCTGCAGTGGGACAGTAATAGACTGGTACTTTTTTTAACTTTAATATGATAAAGCAAAAAATACGGGTCCAATATTTATTTTAACATCTCACTGACGAACTAAATATAATTCCTTTTTTTCACCCAGGATTCTTCCCCACTAATATATATTATAACGTGCGTAATACAAACGCACTGGACCATAAACTGTTCTAGTTATTATTGTCATAATTCACGAAGATACGCTGACCGTATCAACACACTAACACCTACACATAATATTTTTACGTTTTTAAATTACAACTCGCTCGGTGGTTGACTGTATCCTGTGGTCACTGATAGTATTCATACAGTGTATTATACACACCCATGAGACGTCTTGCTATAACCGCTATAAAAGCTGAAGAAAGGCTAGCTTCTTAAAAAAGGTAATTCTTTTAAGCGGACTTATCCTATAGGCAAAAAAAAGTACTCGTATTTTTCTTCTTTTTAGGGATTCGTACCAAAATGGTAAAAAAGAATCCATTATGGTGCGAACTCGTCTTTATCTCTGTCTGTTACAGCTGAACTACTCATCATATGAGATTTATTCGCACATTACAAAACATATTTTTACTTTCAATTATGCGAAATAGTTCCGGAAGCTAATAAAAAAGAGTCTGTAATAAAATCTATTAAATATTTTTATTACCGAGGCACTGAACTCTCAGTGGGCGGGTTCAATTAAGTCTTTGCTAGTTTTAATGCATTGCTAGAATAGCGACCCGCCTTTGCTTGATTACAAATCATTGCAGCTATCTACTAGTGAAAGTTCCTTTAAATATTGGTTCAGCCGTTTCGGAGATTACCACAAACAGACAGACAAAGATAAAAAATAAAAATCGTTTCTCGATATAACTATCGTATAAACTTGGAGTAAAAGGCTGTTATTTGAACATTACAAACAGACTTCAATTTTATTTATTTTTTATAGATAAATAACGATGTTATTTTACCAGTAAACAGTCAGCTTATATCCGCGTCAGCAGTAAGCCGACGCGGTTAGTTAGAAGAGCGTGCACCACAACGACCTGACGATGATGCACTAACCACCAAGCCAGTTCGAAGCTGACCTTACATGAGACAACGCGATTCAACTCATACCTATCAATCTTGCACAGGCTACTCGACTCAGACTTAAAATATACTCTAATGTCGCGGTTTATGTAGCAGATTCAGGTCTAATAACTTGAAAACCATCTGTTTTCCTCTGTTACACCAGCAGCTAATATGCTTAGCTAAATAACAGCTATTAACACAGTCATATACATCGCATCATACATCACCGCCCTCGCCACTTCACCATTAACGTAATGTTTAAGCACATATTTGTATATATTGCAAACACATAGAACCCCAGTGAAATATTCGCACGGCCAGTCGTAACGTTCCGTGCCTACAAGAACTTCTACACTATTGAGGTTTTCAGTCAATTTTACAGGTCTCGCTTATCCGGACCCAGGTTTATATACTCTTTGAAATGTTTACTATGTGTCTTGTGATTGGAGAATGTATTTTTTTTATGAGGGTGTCTCATTTCATTCGTATATTTTATTTTGATTAAGTCGTACAATAATGTAAAAGCTTTTATTCGGAATCTATCGCAGCGTATGTACATATATGCTGAATGCAAGCGTAGGCTTTTTAATGGCTCATATTGCAGCTGCACCTTTTTATTAGCTTCCCACGCATTTTATAATTCTCGAGTCGTTACTTACTCGCATGATAATGTTGGTATAATATTGTGTAACGATTGAAGAGTCTCTTTTCATATTCTTTTTAATTTATTTTCGCTTTCCATGTTACTCAATCGCGCTCGTCATTAGTCGTCACGTGAAGTGCTTGATTGTACTAGATGTATCTCTAGTCATATTGTGCTACAGTGAGCGTTGTTTGTATCGCCAGCACCGTTCCCGGGGTACACGACGATCCCCACCATCCCGACCACCCAGAACCAGACGTTCGTGTTCAGTCCGCTGGGCGTCATCAACTCGCAGCCGAGCATCATGCCCGCCCACTCGCAGGCCACCGTCTCCGGCATCGGACAGCAGAAACAAAGCGACATGCATAAGGTAAGACACTAACATGTATTAGGGGTGAGGAGAGGTTTAGAGATACATTATTGCAGCAGTTGCCCTACGAAGCCGAAGGTCTTTTAAAACGCGCGCTATATTCCGGACCACGTGCTTACAATATATTATGAACAGGTATTATATCTTTCTCTTAATCTAACGTCTAGGTATGATCCCTATTTCATTTTTTCTATAACTTATTTTCTGAAACCGTATTAAAATAATAATAATAACATAAAAAAGTTAATTGTAGTCCTTGGTAAGCAGTACAAAGTGCGTTTATAACGCTTTACCTATTCCGTTTTAACATGCAAACATTTTGTTGTATCATGTTACAGTTATTTTGTGTCGAGCACAATCTTGAATTACACTTTGTAAAAATATATAATTAAACCCATTTACGCGAAGTTCCTAGAAACACCTAAGTATACGTTTTCTACACACAGCACGAACATGCCGCGGGGCAGTGACTACTGATAAAATTCGTGTCCGCGCAAGTTGCGCTGGGCGCAATTTTCAATTTGTATGCATAATCGGTGACATTCACTCAGTTTCATAAGTAACGAGTTGAATGTGTTAAAAGCATTCAATGACATTAACTAGGTACTAAAAGAGCTTTCATAATAATGTACTTTCGTAATAATAAATCCTACACGCTGAGCGCGAGGAGTTTATTGAAACGCTAATATAAGACAAAGTATCGTAAAAATAATTACACATTCGAAGACATGCGGCATCCTCCGTCCCGCATGGGGCCCACAGAGGATGCCTGTGTCTATGTAATTAGAAAAACGACTTGCAAGTATCCTGTGTCAGCCTAGGCTAGGTTTCACTCTTTTTATTCCATCGGTATCAGTGTGTAGTAAATAACATACTGATATGCTTGGATAAAAGGCCATAACCGAATATTTAATCTCCTTACAAAAACGTTGCTTATTTTTTTTTTGTTTTTTTTTTACTTAGTTAAACTGTTACTGGTAATTTGGTTGTAGCTGTCGGTATAACTTGCTGTGTCGTCGTTGACGTGCCAGTTTCCCTCCCTATGTCATAACAGAGTTCTAAGTATTGATAAAGAGTTCATAGGCGGTCTGTGCCTCTCTTTCTTTTCACCACTTGGTGAACTAACCACTATCTTCAAATACCGATAGTGTGGTGGCAAAGGGACCGGCAGCAAGGCAAGCGGGACTAGTGTAACACAGACCGTGCCGGTGCAAGCACAGTGCGTGCAAGTATCTCAGCCCGTGGTAGGCACACAGCAACAAACGCAGGCGCAGATAATCAGCCCGTTGCAGGTACTACAAAATTACCTACCATTAAGTATAACAGGTCTATACATGTCCCTGTTTCGAAAACCATTTTGTAGATTTACTATATTATTTGTTGAAATGTGAATCCGGTACGTTTGTAGACCTTTAACAAAATTATGAATTTCTTTTCTTTTTTTTTTCGTAAATTTTCGTTCGTAGCTTCGTAAATTTTCCTTAGATCACATAAAAAACGAAGATAGAAAGTAACATTTTTATTGTTTGGAAAATTTACGAATTTATGAATAAGTTTACACTATATTGTACTTTTATTTTTAAGTTGTGCACATTGGCGAAAAGAGATGCATTGCAGCTCAAAGCGATCTTAATTATGATTTTATTTTAATTTTTGGTTTAATTAACGTGATATGTCAAAACAATGTTTTTATAAGGAGATATAAGTAAATAGGCGTGTTAAATCCAATTTAGTACATCTGGAAGTTTATAATGCTACATTTTTTCTATTAGGGTTCCGTACCAAAATCGCAAAACCCTTATGGTGCAACTTAACATGTACGCTTATTAGGAACTACTAATGCTATCGACATCAAAATGGAACTGTTTAAAATAATGCTCGCATTCGATATTCATAGTGAAATAATTCTAATAATATATTTTCAATGCAACAAAATCCCAAAAAGGATGATGAAATTTAAGAGCGGATTTATTAATCCGCTCTAAAATTTCATCATCATAAAGTTAAAAACTTTATTCGCCGATCACAACATATATTTTCATTTTTACCACTTGGCTCCTGATAAATAATGTCCCCTTATCTCCAAACCTTGCAAAGCGAAAAATTGGCTGACAGAGCTTTATAGGAATATTACAGAATCATTAAAACTATGTCAAATGGCAATTTTTTTACAAACAAGCTTAGAAATGCGAGCAATTGAAAGCAAATCGAATTGAATTTGAAATTGCGTAAGTGTTTTTCCATACAAGGTACGGAACCCTAGATGCACAAGACCGACTCGCTTTTTGCTGGATTTATTTTATAAGATTTTCCTTGTTCCTTGTTAATTTTGCAAAACTAGCAACCATCATTTTTAAATAGATATTCATAATTAAAAAAATAGAAATAGCAAGGTGGTTTGAGTTCAGTCAAATCATATTGAAACCTACTCGCGATTTTCCCTAATAAAATAATGAATGAGAATAAAAAATTGATTAAATTTTATTTGGATTAGTAAGTATAACTCACAGCCCTTCCCCATTAAGAACCTCATGAATGTTTAATGCACTGCAACACCGTAGGTGGTCTCATTATTTTCATTCACAAAATTCAGATAGATTGTTCACAATCGCCATTTATTTCATGTTAAATCAGGTCGGACAAAGTGTTATTGGGTTTTCCCATGTGGAACTGAGACGCATTCCAGACTCTGGATTTGTGCGCGATTGATAGCAATAGACTCGCCCCCTATTACATCGGACTTAAACATAACTGACGAACTGTGGGTGTACTATAGGAACACCTCTGCCTTCGGGGATTAGAGGCGTTTTGTAGTGTTACATTATGTAAAATTCTATACCAACGTACAAATGTCACTTTTGTCGTTGAATCCTATTCGTTTCTATAAATAACTCACGATGTCTCGATGACAGCTAATAATTAGAAAAATAACACGATTTAAATACTGCCGACGATAGACAACAGTAGTCATTTCAAAGCACCATGAAAAGCTGGTCGAACGCGATCAGTGGTAAAAATGATAAACAACCGAGAATACTTTGAGCTCCGACTTCGACTTTTGCCCATGGAACACATTATGTACTTGCTGATGGCTTCACCCTTCTTCGTTACCCCATTACCTTGCTTGTACGCTTACAGTTCCATCACATTATTATGCATATTTCGGCTCCTAATGAGTCGCTGCTTATCCGCTCTAACTGAGCGATATTCATTATTATGTATATTATTCTATGTACTTATGAATATATAGTTAATTGTCTAACGAAGTGGTCTGTCCCGCAGGCTGGCGGTCAGACGATGCAGTTCGCGCCGTGGCAGATCTCGGGAGCACTGCCGCAAGTGTGGACCGGGGGCCTGCAGGCGAGCACACTGCCGACGGGCGGGCTGCTGGCGCCCAACCCCATCTTCATACGGGGCACCCAGCCCGATGCACCGCCCTCGATGTTCATTCAACACTCGCCCCAGAGTAACGTGCAGCATACAAGTTAGTATAAAGCTTTTGTTTCTTTGACGAATTTATACCGATTGTTGTATTCATTCATGCATTTGACGTTTGTTTCATATGAGTTTTTGTATTGATACTTAAAGTCCTCGCATTTTGACGAATTGCTTGTGTCTAATTGCGATTATAGCTTTTGCATTGCAAAGCGATTATAGGCTATTTGTTTTTGTTATTGGTATATTTTGTAGACTAGCTCATTTGTCCTGACGCTTGTGCTTGCTGTTAAATAACATATTTGTACTGCACCTAAAATCTTTGCGCTGCACACGATATTCACAGTTTGATCATAATTTTCAGGTGTGAGTGTGTCATGTGCTACGTCTACTTCATCAAAGCCTCGTG
The DNA here is from genome assembly GCA_905147745.2 of Phlogophora meticulosa. Taxonomy (NCBI): domain Eukaryota; kingdom Metazoa; phylum Arthropoda; class Insecta; order Lepidoptera; family Noctuidae; genus Phlogophora; species Phlogophora meticulosa. Next base: position 1,431,104 of record LR990517.1, on the reverse strand, counting down.
CTTCGTCCGATAGCCTGTCGAAGTCAACGCGCCCGCTGTCAAACATATTGCCGTCCAGCAGTTCCAGGTCCGGCCCTGCGTCGTCCGTCTCCACGCAAACTAGCGCCAGCCAATCCCAGACCCAGGTTAGCTTCGCTTTCAATTACTTTGTGGTATCCTTGTTGGTTATAAAGTCACTATCCAGTAAACACCAAATCTAGGGTAATAGAAAACGGCCTCCAGAAAACCCAGAAAATAAGTAGTAGGACTTGTACGGAAATCGTTGAACTTACTAGAATGAAATAAGCCCCACCCAAAATAGGTTGGGCATATTTCTAGAATACATCAAGAGAAATTGATGAGGACTCGCCAAATAAACTATCCTAAAATCAAACAGGGAGAGTTATCAATGTTATCTACAACTTAGATTATTGCATTTCATATTATGCTAAAGGAATGTCGCAATGTAACTGTGTATTTCAGACAAAGCAGCGCGGCAAACTGAGCATGCGGTCGTCGGCGGCGGCCACTAAGCAAGATGCAGCTAATCAGACTAATAAGATGCAGCATCAGACATCACAATCGAAACAACAGTGAGTCACCCATCTGTGCCGACATATTCATGGCTCTACCCACCACCTGCCACCCCCGCTTCTGTGCAACTTCTTGTTCTGATTAAGGGTTTTGTGGTCAATGGTCTTCTATAGGTTTCAAGAATGTATTTCTTCAAAGAAAATTAAAATATTCATTTATTAGAGAAAGTATCTTTAAGGATCTAATAGAACCAACGACCGAGCGAACCGATCTGCCTCCCGGACCCGGCCTGAGACCGTTAACCAGTGACTATGGTTTCGGTCCCTGGTTGTAGACAGTGTCAAAGGGTCCTAATTCGAAGTATTATGTTACCTACAATACAGTACAACCTATGTTAAATGTCCAGCATCCGAATGAAAAACACGCGCAGAGTCGTGTCGTTGCGGTCGTTTGCCCGTGTACATAATACTCATAAATGTTCAGCAATGTTTCCGCCCAGCATGTGCTTTTATACCCACATTTTCCCCCCAATTACCTGATAAACAAAGATCACTTGTTTATTTTGTCTATTTTAAATGCTAACCGGCCCAGCCCCAGTGTTGGAGCCGGTACCAGTACATTAAAGAAGAAAGAGACAAGGTGACGTTGATTAATACATTTGTTATCTTTTGACAGTTGGCTCGATTAACTCATTTGTTCGTTGTATTTTTCAGACTAGTTATGATGAACTCGAACCAGATGACTCATATCTCAAGCATGGACAAGTCGAAGAATATACAGCAGCAAGCTATGATGCAGCAACAAGTTATGCAGGTCACTATTGTATTATTGTCTTGCATTTTTTATAGTTAGGGTGTTACTGCACTGTGGGCGGTCGATGTCACTTTGACGTTACTTAACTTATGAATAGAGCAACATCAGTGTTTTCAACATAGGTTGAAATTTCAGCTTACTGCAAACATATGACTGTTGCCCCGGAGGATCACTGGCAACTAACTGCTAACATCAATAACGTATCTCAATCCAAATCTAGGGATCGATCGTTATTTCTTTGTCCGAGTTCACAATCTGTAACCATGAGAGAGTAAAACATAAGCAGCAGTTTAAGGTCACGGATCGAGATTATGATCGAGATACGTTATTAAAATCGGCAGAAACTCACAGGAACATACATCTAGGTTAGGAGTAAAAAAATAAATTGACCCATGTTTTATAAGCTTACTATACTTTTAGCATTTGAAAATTTGTAAAGTTAGGCTTGTGGTGCGAGCTACTGCGCTCCAGTAACGCCTAAAGATAATGTATAATTATATAAAACGACTTGAATCAGTGCTGATGCCGTTATCACTTCGTTTCAGCAGCAGCAACAACAACAGCAACAGTTGATCCATCAACAGCAGCAAACTCAACAAATGGTGCATTACCAGCAACAAGGTTAGCTAACAATATTTTAAGGCGGAAGCGCCACGTTTGAAGTTATTCTCTTGAGTATTACATGTTTTTAATGTAGAAAATTGTATTGATGATTTTAATTACCATATGCATTTCGGATTTTGTGAGATTTGTGTTTGTGAACGTACACACGATACACAACGATACACAGCAATTGCAAGAGACTTATACTACAATGTTTTTTTGTAAACCAAAGAAATTATACAAATACTACATCATTTAGGCACAACCGAACTCATACGCCCCACATACAAAGACACATTAGCATATCGGATTGCATAAATAACTACCAAAGACTAAAGATTTTATAAGCCCTATGTTTTATTACATACACCACGCCAATACAAGGAAATCTAAATTTCAAAGAGCTCAATTTTTAAACTTTACACTTTGGTTTAACTTTTGGTCCTATTAGGCCACACCTAAGTTGAGCTAGCCGCAAAAATAAAGCTTACACTTCATTTTTCACAACACACGCACACAGTCGCGAAATGAAAAGGCTAAGCATTAGAGGACCATTTATTATCACCACACACATGCACATGTGTCACGTGTCATGAAACCGCTGTGCGGGAAAAGAGTGTAACCGAATTTGATAGCAAAGCCTCTTCGTTCCGCGACTTTACATTAGACTGTAGGAGATTAAATAAACTTCTATGACACAGGTATGTCGCTGGGTATGCCGCAAGGCACTATGCCGGTAGGATCCGTCGCTCAGACTCTTCCTATGGCAGGTATGCCGCAAACCATATCTATGGTGCAACAGATTCATCCCGTGAGTATGACGGTAATAACTGTTTCAAAAATTAAATCTTAAATCTAATTAAGTTTTAATGGCCTGTGATTCTTTATTTTCTTTTTTTGCTTTTCACATATAAATATAAGCTAAATATTGCATTGTAATTTTATAAAACAAACATTTTTTAAACCTTATGAAATTTCATCTTGATGTAGATAGCTTTTTATTGAATGATGTACACCAGGCCGTTTTCTAAGCTCGACACTATCTGTTCCACAGCTGGGTGGCATGGGCCCGCCGAGCACGCTGGTCAGCCAGCTAAGCACGTCGCAGCCGCAGACTATGCAAACTTTGCAGCCTTTGCAGCCTTTGCAGCCTCTGCAGCCTCTGCAGCCTTTGCAGCCTATGCAGCCATTGCAGCAACCACAGGTAAAATCGCGTATTACATCTGATACAACAGTTAAAGTACTACAGCGTGAGGCGCGATTGTAGGTAGCCGAATTTGGCACCCATCACGTTCTCTCGCAGGCTAGCGATCATCTTCATTTATAAAAAAAGAATGCGGGTAAGAGCCCTTTTTCGGTCATGCGTATTTTATCCCGCGCGCTGGTCAGCATCTGGTCCGCGTGCCGTGTCTCAGTGAAATGCACATCTCCGCTTCATGCGGGGAGAACGCGCGCGGGACGCGGATTGATGCTAACCGTATGCTAGCGGTGTTTTTCGGCCTTCAGTTTTGTTTTTACGGTAACGCATTGTCATAGTACACATAGAATCACGAACAAAAATGAAAATTTATACAGAGAGAGTTATTTTTGATGCACACTCTCGCCCTTTGTTGTGCGACAAGCAAAATGAGCTCTACAAAAAACCGGGATACAAGGGCAGCTGCTTGGCTGGAAGTTTGTAAAGAAATATTCAAAATTTAGAAAATTATGGTAAGAATGAACAGAAACATTTTGGTGAGTTTCATACGTTTATTTTTTTTTAATACACTCCTTATAAATTTACCAGTGGATCATTGTTAGAAACTAAAGCTTATGGTGTATGCATGGGCTAAAAATATGTCTACAATATTTATCCATTAAGTGCGATTTTGTTTCGGAATACATTCTTTTGATAGTTCATCCCGAATATTACGACAAACTTTATCGCACTATAGTACTTATCGTTGCCATTCCAATTTTACAGGTTATAAGCATGTCGGTCATAGTGTTTCCAGTAGCTTTGTTTTGTTTCAGATGAAAACAATCAACAGAGGTGGCGCACCGCTAGAGAAAATGTACAAAAAACATAAAATGGACGGAAATCAATTATCAGGTCCGGGAGCAAAACAGAAGAAAATGTACGACCATTTTGAAATTTTGAATTATTTGGACAGAGTGATAGATACTGCGATAGGTGACGCACTATCTGCTGATGCCCCATCATCGCGTACAACAGCACTGCCGTCACCGTCTACTTCAGCACCCCTTACACCGCTGCCGTCTACGTCGGCTGCGACAAACCAGCTGTCTATACCAGCACCAGCACCAGCACCACCAACACAAAGGAGGAAGAAGACAACACCTGATTCAAAAAATAATTTAACTGAATATTTGAAAAGCAATAGGCTAGACTTAGACTGGGAAGATCTTGCCTTTTTTCAGTCTTTGCAGCCTACTCTTAAGAGGTATACAAATTACCGTAAAATGATGTTTCGGTCGAGAGTAATGCAAGTTGCCATGGAGCTGGAAATGCGAGATATAAAGTATCCTGTGGCAGGAAGCAGTTCTGTTTCGACACAAAGTACTCATAGTCCTCACGATATGGGCAGAGCTACCCCTGCCAATACTGGTGTGTTTGAGAGAGGCATGAGTATTCCAGTTAATAATGCGGCTATTCTCGAATCCAACTCACCTGCATCCACCTATACTACTAACGAAAACCGTACGCCTTACGATAATTCGCCTGGTCCTGAGACGCGATTAACTTATTTGAAATGAGAATTTATTATTATGAAACTTCCTCCAAATTGGATAATTCGCCTGGTCCTGAGACGCGATTAACTTATTTGAAATGAGAATTTATTAATATCAAACTTCCTCCAAATTGGATAATTCGCCTGGTCCTGAGACGCGATTAACTTATTTGAAATGAGAATTTATTATTATCAAACTTCCTCCAAATTGAACATGTTTTGAATGTATTAATGTTAATCGTTGTTTCATTACATTAAAATATTTAAATAAATATTTATGATTGTCTTATCATATCTTTTATTGACATTTAAATGTTTTAGCCATTTTTTTAAACTGCTTCGCCCAACTAGGTTTTCTGTCTCAAAAAAAATCTATGAAATTTTACAGGGTAAGTCAAATAGCGATGACAGAACATATCTGTAGTGTATAATATATTTTTGGGACATTTCAAAATATATTTTTTTCGGAAATTTATGCGTATCTCTTCTCTGAACGTTATACGACAATAATAAATTAAATCTTTCTTATATATAAAATTCTCGTGTCACAATGTTACTTACCAAACTCCTCCGAACCGGCTGGACCGATTTGTATGAAATTTTGTGTGAATATCAGGTAGGTCTGAGAATCGGCCAACATCTATTTAACGCCCCTAAATTTTAAGGGTGGTGCACCCCCAAACATTTTATATGGCAAAACAACGTTTGCTGGGTCAGCTAGTAATATTTATAATTCTAAGTCAATAGCGTAAAACCCAAGCACTTGGACGCATGCTGACCAGATCCGCACGCTTGCGAAAATACGCATGACAGGTATAGGGCCCTAATCGACTACGTGTTGTTGTGCCATTAGTTTCAGACATCGATTCAAAGATCAAATAGAGACTCGCTAGTGTGAACTAATTGCTTGCTACGCGTATCTATAATAAGATAAACAAGACCCTAGATATTAACCCATTTCCTAAAAAAGAAATTAAAAATAAAATAAACACCTTTCTACAAACACTGGATTACATACAGACACAAAACTTAATAACATAAACCCGGCAATTAGCGCTGCCCATTATAAACATGCACGATAAACATATAAATACCTCGATACACACCACATACACACGCAAACATACACGCACACACCCTCACACACACACACACACACACACACATTCATTCATACACCCCCCACCCATACGCCTTAAGCAGATATTGTATAATGTAAAATTGTCTAAATCTTATTGCATAATTTCTGTGTAAACTACTGGGAGAGGACACTGATTCCTGTAACACAGGTAACTACCTAGCGCAGGAGTCAGGGTTTCCATATAATAATGTACCATACTTTTATGTCAATAAAGATTATTATTATTATTAATTAAAAATCACAAAAATAAAATAAATGATGACTTATAGTTGTTGACATATGCGCATGACCATTTACGTCTCCTCATTCCCATAATGTCATCGTAGTGTCATTACTCATTTAAATCTCAGTCTAACAAAATTGTGTTTCACCTCCAGACGCTGGTAGGCAGCGGCTTGGTTCAGACATCCGTTGGTATGACCGTTCAGCAGCAAGCTGCTCTAAATCACTCGGCGTCCATGCAGACGGTAAGCTTAGAGTCCAGAGTGTAAGTCATGAGGTCATGGGGCTCTAACTAGCGGTGTTTTTACGACAAGGCCAAATAGGAAATACAGATTTATTGTATCTCAAATATAAATCTGACTGCACACATTATTTTGAAATCCAACTCTGAAATTCATTTTGTTACTTCTAACTCCCATAGACTTGTGATTATTTCTATTTAATAGTTCTACTAGGAGATACATAATATTCCATGGAATATCTTCGGGCCTGGGTCGTCTCAGCACCGCTAAGCTTGCATTGGTTTTATAGGATTGTTTGATAGAATGATTGATTACGTTAGAACTAACACCGTATGACCCAAAAGTGTGCAAGTGAAATTAGCAAGTACAACACAGTCACATCATCTCTGGAGCTCCCTGGAATGCGATGCCGCTTCATTACGGGTAGCACCTTTGTTGCCGATGCGATATGACGTCATCGACGCCAGGTGCAGAGATAATGTGACCGTGTGCAATATTAGCATTAGGCCTAGACCACTGATGTAACTTCAGCATTCTTGCAGATGTCTGCATCTTACTTGACACAATTTTAGATGGTCGTGTGAAGTTCCTCTTACTCTCCCAGATGGAATCTACAATGACATTCAGCCTTCGATATTTAATCCTGATATTGTGTATATGTGTTAATAATATTTACTTATTCACTATCCAGATATTGTATCTATCGTGGTTGTTGGTGCGCATTTTTATATTTGAGTGGTGATATGGTTGTAGGGGCTCACACTTGAAGGGGCGTTGCTGGGCCCGCCTCTCATGCACGTCTCCCCGGCGTTATTGCATCATGAGGTAGCGAAACACGAAACTCGCAAACGATACCCATTTTTTATATTAACGCCATTGATTTTCTTATCTTATCATCTTTATGTAGATTCACAAAATGCATTATAATAAGGTAGACTTCTTTAGATTTGATGGCAACACTATCGAAGCTACTCAGGTTTTAACCTGAAATATTTTTAATGTTCCAAACCTATTTTAATCGGTTGCATGCATTTTTTACGATAGTGCTGCTATCTAAGTTGTTGATTTAATTTTATCGATTCTTAAAAATGGCACGTGATATTTTTTTCATTAGAATGTCCAATTTTAACAAAATCGAATAAATTTTTGTGTGAGGTAGAAATGATATTCTTTGTTGTAAGACGATCTTAATCATCATTCATTTTAAAATAAAATTATAAAAACTCGCCCGTTTTGTTCATCTATGGCCACAAAGATTCATATGAATATTTTAAATTGGACATATTTATTTAGTGCACACATATTTATCATTTTATTTTAGTCTTTCGGTTTCTTTTATTGAATTACCGATCATTTGAGTAGGTAGACCGTTACGTTTTCTCAATATATCGTTGCCCTTTTCGCATGTTACATATGCATGTACCATAGTGAAGAGGTTTTAATTGTGGTATTATAATGACGTCATATTCATAAAAAGTATTTTTGTTTGTTATTAATATTTATCTAAGATTAACATTTGTATGTAGTTGCATGTTTTAGTTTTGAAGCAATTACCCTTGTGTTAGCTTGCTGTATGGTGGAAGAGAGAGATTTTGATATTTAACGAGCGTTGCGCAAGCGCAGAACGATGAGCGGTACGCCTGTTCAGGGCCCTATTTAATTATTCCTAAAATTGTATAATTAGGCGACCTTGTCAGATTGCTGGGTAATGTACGTATCTTCATAAATCAACATTTCAGCAACGGTCGTAGAAAGTCGACGTACAATTTGTAAAATAGGGTTCAGTACAAGATACCCCGTGACATTTTAACCGTCTTACAACAGCAGCCCACTTCGTACATGAAGTGGGCTGTCGTTGGGTACACCCGATAAATACAAATCATTCATTTAAAAAAACATGAACATTTCAATAATTAAAAATATGACAATTTTATCTATTAAGAATGGCGTGGAACATAGTTTGAGACGCCCTGTTACGAGCGTGGTCCGAGCAAAATTAGCGTTAAAAATTATAATCTCGTTTTGAGATATTTTTTATTAGATTCACTGAGTGGCCCACCTCTGTAAGATGACAACAGTTCCACGGTGTATTTCCAGCACCTCTCTCCCGCCCCGCATTACTAACGGCATGCTGTACTACAATTGCGGCGCTGTGATTAATTGCATGATGTATTTGTTCAAATAGCTATGTGTATGTATGCTCCCCGTACGTAAGAATACGGGATTATCGCCCCACTAGATTTTCATCTCTCGGTGCTGAACCGAGAGTTTAAAATCCAGCAGAGCGTTTGTATGATGGCATTCATATAGATGTCGCCTTGTGTTAGTGAAAACTGGCATAAAGGTGAAATCTAAACACTCAAAGATCAGATATTTTATATATCTCTCTATCTTTAGCCTTGAGGCATCAATCGCTAGAGCGAGAGGTCTGCTTGCAAGCTCCCTCACTAACTCTCGTTGGATGCGCTTACGAAAGAACTTCTCGAGTGTAAGAAAGGGATAGAGATATATAATTTCGATCTGGTCTAAAGAAATGTCATTCACTGGTATAGGTATCAAGCAACATGAGTGTTCCGCAGTTGACGCTCCAAGCGCAAGGCACGATGGGGCTGATCGCGGCTCCGATGCAGGCCTCCGTGCTGCCGCTGCAGGCGCCCACTACGCTCGTCACGCACCTCAAGCCCGATGACGATAAGACGCAGCAGATGCCAGCCACTCTGGTATGATGACAAATGTTGCTCCTATCAGACCAAAGTGGATTGTGCGCGATCTATGATACGATACACTCATCTTGTCCGATCGACCACAATCTAATGGCACCTTTACGTTCTTTTGATGTATATCAAAATTAAATTTGCTCAATACTTAATCGTTTTAACGATCTACCATGATCGTGTGTAGGCCCCGGTCATAGAAATCCTGCCAACGCCTCAGGTCGTGTCGGAACCCATGGACACGACGTCCAACACAGTGAGCGCCTCCACAGCCGTCTCTACCGCCGAGTCCACTGCCGTCTCCACCGCGTCTAAGGCTACTGTCGCCGTGTCCACCAGTACTGCCAGCATTGGTAAATAGTTTATTATATAACTACACTAGACAAACAGGATTTTAAATATTTTAGCTAAGTACTTATCTTAAAATTATAAAGATAATCCAGAAATAATATTAAACAAAAAAAAATCATCGACATAGCTGTGCTGTATCTTAGTTAAATATAAGTATTATATTATACACACAAACCTTCCGGAATTCATTCTCTCAATTATGTAGAAAACCGCATGCATCGTCTAGTTTATAAGACCTAACTGTATATACAGACAGACACGAAAAGCGACTTTGTCAAAAATTCAATTATTTTCAATCAGCCGCGGTAACTCCGATGGAGATCTCGAAAACGAGCCCATCGAAGACCGAAAGCCAAAGTAAATCGACCGAGACGACACCCGCGACGACGACTGCCACGACGCCCGCGACGACGCACGCAACGACGCAAGCGACTACGCACGCGACGACGCAAGCGACTACGCACGCGACGACACAAGCGACTACGCACGCGACGACACAAGCGCCGACTCACGCGACAACGCACGCGACTACGCACGCGACTACACAAGCGCCGACGTACGCGACTTCGCACGCGACTTCATACGCGACGTCGCGCGCGACGACGCACGCTACGTCGCACGCGACGACGCACGCTACGTCCCACGCGACGACACAAGCGACGACGTACTCGACGACGCACACGACCAAGTCAGCGACGAAGGCTGCATCGAAGGCCGCTGTGAAGGCGGCGGCGGCTGCGGCGGCTGCAGCGTCGGTTACCAAGAGCACCGCGCCAGTACCCAGCAGTGCGCAGCAAACTACGTCTGTTGCTCCACAGGTAAGAACCCGACACTTGATAAATAGATTGCAGTCGATAGAAACACAATCGTCAAGGCGACGACCATTGATCGTATCACATTCAGACACCACCACCAAAATATTATAAATTGTAATTCCATAACGTCGTTCCCAATTCGAGGTGGTGACAACAGTTGCATCTTCGTCATCATCGTCATCCACGATGACGGCCGCCATCAGCGCGCCGGTGTCGTCGGGCGGGACAACATCTCTGTTTAAGGGCTCGCAGTCCACCCCCCGCCACATGAGTCAGCAGGCGGGTCACGGTCAGTATTGTATGAACATCTTTATGAACTACGCCAAATTCTGTATTGGTTGGGACGCCTCTAACTGTCAAAAATCTGTAATTTACTTGACGAGAATAACTAAACTTTACCTGAGTTGTATATACTTTTCACGATAGTAAAGTGTGTTTATTCTGAATCACCCGACAATCGAAACCATATTCAGCTCATGTTCCACCTCAGCTTTAAATTGTCTAATTGACATGTATCGTGACCCAACCAAGACATGAATTTTGCTTAATATTTAATGGCTTTATTACTCCTCCATCTATGATACAATATAGATTCTGTGAATACTACGTTACAGACAAGGGGCTCCCGAAGGCGATGGTAAAGCCAAACATACTGACACATGTCATTGAGGGATACGTGATTCAAGAAGCCGGTGAACCATTTGCTGTAAGTCTCATGTTCCTTGAATTATTCCCTTCGGACCTGTCCTAGAAAATTGACTCTTGTTGACCCGCAATAGGATCCTTTCCATTTTTCGTTTTGTTAAACCCTTTTTTAGTTTCTTACATTGTAACATTAATTGTTACATGTCTTAATTCTTAATTATAATAAAAAAAATAAACATAAGAAAAACTATTTATCATCTATTAATTTAAAAAAAAACTATTTACAATAATAAAATAAACTAAAAATGAACGCATCAAATCAGATTTCTGGCCAGCTACAGTTTATCACCACGCACGTATTATAGCAAGCGACATATTAGGCACCATGTCGATGAAAATTGAGTCAGGCCAAAACTTAACTAGTCAACGAGTTTATTAGCATTATCAGTAGCATTGATTAGTATCCGAAACGCACGCAGTACACAATATTCTGTGTAGTATATCTGATATGGTTTAATAAATTATTATAAACACGAATTAGCTAACAAAATTTTCGTACTATTTGTTTCAACTACATCATCAGGATTATTATTATAAGGTATCGGATTTTTGTTGTTTAATATATTTCATTACTTTTGTGTTAGTTGTATGGGACGAGTATAATTGCACTTTCCCTCAGTAAAGTCATGTTTGATGATTAAAGCACTTCCTACATTTAATATATTCCTGCATTTTTTAACCACCCCATTTCCATCCCTAAGTAAAGTCATGTTTGATGATTAAAGCACTTCCTACATTTAATATATTCCTGCATTTTTTAACCACCCCATTTCCATCCCTAAGTAAATTGAAATTTGAATCTTACCCGTTTTCAATAACACTGAGCGACACCGAAGGTTTGCGCGCACTATTTGATTTTCAACGCTCGGCTCAGTGTCGAAAGATATAAATCCAACATTATACAATATTTACGCATCCATTTAGGTTGTCTTTAATGTTAGTGAAAACGGAGATTAACCTCTCAAACTCTCTTTGTACTCATGTAAAGTTTTGACGGCACGGTTGGCACAGTGGCTGAGCTGTACCGCGTGTCGTGGGTTCGATACGCGGAACAAATATTTGTATGGCCTATAGGTAGTTGTTCCGGGTCTGGCTGTTTGTGAATGTGACTTTTAATGTTTGTAAACGCACCCATGACACAGGAGAAGTTACTAGTGCGGCCAAAGTTTAAAAAAAAAAAGAAAAAAAAAAGTCTCCACAAGTAATTCAAACTGTAAGTAAATTACGAATGTGTGTAAAACAGTTTCGAGGGCCGATAACCCACGGCGCTTGAGCACATTGGCATAACTCAATCCGGAAATGTGATTCTCCAACTGCCCATTTCCCTGGCTGAATAGTCGCGGATTAAAAATATTTATACGATTTTAAATTCCAACCCTTCTCGACTCTGTGCAACATGGTCGGAGATGGCCCGTCAGCTATATCGCGGCATTTGCGATCATAAAACCTGGGAGAGACAACCACCTTAAAGGCTCGAATATTATGTACACCCACAACTGTCAAGTATCATTCTTTGCAACCATCGATGTGACGTGCGAGCGCGCATGTCACATCGTTGGTAAACATTTGAGAAGTTAAAAATCGTCTCGCTCCCACGTTTTATGATCCCGGCTTCTACGAACGTTGGCGGAATCACAGCATTTAGTTCCTAAACATTTTTAGTCCATGATTTATTGATGTTATACATAGGATTGAATCGGCTGTAGAACATCATAGTTAATTGATATGTAGAGCAATTTGGTGCAGGTAAACCGGCGCGAGTGGGTGGACAGGGAACAGGACAAGGAGAACAAACTACCCTCCTCTGATGGTGGACCACCGCGTAAGTTATTTTGTTGGTTTGAGGCGACCATGTTGGTAATGGTGACTTTTATGAGACAAAAATCTAAACCTAGCTATCTACTTACTATATACTTAACTATTTCTTACTATTATTATCATCTAAACTATTATTACAGCAGTAAACAATAAGAGTACCTACTCTGAACATTATAATTTGGTCCGTTATCAATTTAAAATACGAATTTTTAAATTTGTCTAGCAAAATGTTCATGTCTAAAACTGGTTCATACAATATGAACGTGTTCTTGCCGGAATTAAAATTTATTCTATATCTGAGTCATGTTAATTAATCAAATTAAAAGAAACGCGCACCCAAACCCAACACGTAAAGTGACATTGGGTAGTAACGAATTCCGTCAAGTCTAGCTTTATTGGGTAAGAAGTTATAGGTAGGGGAAACATTAGAGAAGATGGTTCCTCTTCCTTTTTTAAAAATTTCGTTTTGTTATTTTATGCAACCCGATTCCGCAGGACTTGGTGTATCTAAAGTTTGTACTATGATGCAGCCCGTTCCTTAGTGTAGCCAATGCTAACGTTTATATTTGGTATTGCCACCTACTGTTTTGATACCAGGTAAGAAGCAGATGCTGGACCACAGCTCACACATGGGTCGTATCAGTTCATCCCATGATAGCGCTAGTCACAGTGGTCACGGTGCTCACAGTGCACACAGTGCTCACGGCTCTCACAGTGCTCATGGCGCTCACAGTGCTCACGGTGGTCACAGCGCTCATGGTGGTCACAGTGGTCACGGTGGTCACAGTGCTCATAGCGCTCACAGTGCTCGCAGCACTGCCCACAGCACTGCCCACAGCACTGCTCGCAGTACTGCGCAGTCGCACGCCTCCGCGAAGCCCACTGCCACCGCTACAAGCACGGCACCGGCCGCTAGTACGGCCAGCTCTGACGCGGCTGCACCCAAGATACCAAACGCTACGAAGTGGAACGTGAGTATCTTCATCTGTTGTCGTCATCATTTGCTTAGTGAAGACTAGCCAGGCTTTACGGTTGCTGGTCAACACAAATATTTTATATAGAGCAACTCACTTTCTACCACGACCACTAAATCCCAAGTACTATAATTAAAATTATGGAAATCTTGATTGAACCAAGTTTTAATTCGTATTCGTCTTTTCATTGTTACAACAAATGACCATCGACTAAAAAATAAATGTATAATCCCCACAGGTATCCGAAGTCTGCGAATTTATCCGCAACATACCAGGGTGCGCTGGCTACGCGGACGAGTTCCTCATGCAGGAGGTGGATGGCGAAGCCCTGCTGCTGATCAAACCGGAGCACCTCGTAATGGCGCTCTCCATGAAACTGGGGCCGGCGCTCAAGATCGTCGCCTGCATCGACGCCCTGCGACCTGAGGGGGAGCAGTCGCATGATCATGACTGAGGTAACATTTTTTTTTTGTTAATGCTTTGACAATAAATATCCTTTGACACCACATAGCACGGGATCGTCGCGCCTGCACGGCTGAACTGGTGGGCAGCGGCTAGAGGCGGTGGTTCTGATAGAATCTGACAAGTGCGTTGAGCGCCTTACGGCTCTAATACGCCTACAGTCAAAGTCGTTCTTGCTGTGATTAGGAGTAGTAACCCAATTAAAAACGTAAACAAACCAAATTGTACCGGATCATATCACATATAAGTATGTTAAGCATATTTTAGGTGATTAGCACAGATGGGGACGCTGCCAAATTTATTAAATTTCATTTTAGAAGTCTATTTCGCCACTTTGTAAGCTACCAGTCATCGCTGAATGCGATAGTGAGGTGACGCGTTAGTTAGCGTACGTGTTGTATCAATAATGCGTCTTAGCGTATTGCGTGTAAGGGACGTATTGTCAACTTACAAAAAACGATGAAAACTTTTGGGCCTATTTATGCAGCTGGCTATCACTGTTTTTTGGAACGAAACCAGTCCACCAATCACAGCAATAACGCTTTTGACAGTTTTAACATTTTTTTTGCGATAATTTTCTTCACGAACGCTGGGTCATCCCTTCATCATCATCCCTTGAGTTTTATTTTGAATTTTGTTTTCATATCACTGTTACGTCGTCAGTTGCGACGTCGCCATTTACAACTGATAATGTGACTAGGTTTTAAGAACGGAGATTTTAATATATATTATTACTTAACAAAAGTTTTTCTTTGTTACAGATTTGCTTACCGCATTCTTCGCAAACAACTTGTAAAGAAGTGAAGAGTCGAAGAATGCGTGGACGTTCACAGAAACGTGTGGATTATTATTAGCGATGTAGAAAACTTGTAGAAGTTGTTGTTTCGTTGTTAGGTTATAGCTTACGGGAAACATCACCGTTCGATTTTGAGTAGATTACAATACATGTTTCATTCACACAGCCACTATGAAATAATCGTACTACATATTAACCTTTTGACCGTCAAAGTAACAACACACGCGCGTGCCTTCCACGCCACGCCTTTTTAATAAAAACGTTTAATTTCTTCTTAGTTAGTTTATCAATATCCAAGGTGTGTATTAATTTGTTTCATGCAATTAAAAACACCTAGTCAGAGGGCGTCCTACACTACGTTTGCCGAGTCGCGGTCTCCACTCAAGGACACGTTTACCCCAGCGGTTGTCGGTTCTTCGCGAGATATGGCCAGCCCACTGCCACTTCAACGTGCTAATTCTTTGAGCTATGTCGGTAACTTTGTTTCTCTGTCGGATGTATTCGTTACGAATCCTATCCTTCAGAGAAACTCCGAGCATAGCTCTCTCCATAGCTCGCTGAGCGACTTTAAACTGGTGGTCTAACCCTACCGTGAGTGTCCATGTCTCGGCTCCGTAGGTCATGACGGGTAGGACGCACTGATTGAAAACCTTCGTTTTCCAGCATTGCGGTATGGATGACGAGAAGACTCGGCTCTGGCTACACCTAGTCAGAGCCGAGTCTTCTCGATGATCTGAGATCGTCATCCCACCGGATGACGATCTGCGAAAGACTGCAGGCAGATGCTGGATGCGGCAAGCTGAAGACAGGACGCTATGGCGCTCATTAGGAGAGGGCTATTTCCAGCAGTGGACTAGTATAGCCTGATGATGTTGATGATGATGAATTAAAAACATACAGAAGCTTCAATTTTAAAGATTTAAATTAAACACAAAAGTTATTATTTAATTGTTGATTTTGTGTTATAGTACTTTTGCTTTGTTGTTGGGGTTTTTGTTGCGCCACTTCTTCTTCCCAGCAAAAGACTAGGAAGTGGTGAAGCGTGGGGGGGCGTTTTATGCAATGATTTACGTTCAAAAGTGCTGATTCACATCCTAATTTGAGTACATAAATTTTGATTTTGATTAAGTACCGCTTGTCACATTATTGTGACGTTGGCGTACAGGGCATGCGTTCACTTGTCATGCGTATATATGACATGACAATAGCGTCCAAAAGGTTAATATATTTACTATGTTATGTTAGAATTAAATTAGTTGAGGGTTTAGGCGTTCGTTTGTGCAGAAAACCAATCAATATTTAAATCAGTCGATCTATGAACTAAGCCTATTGCTGTCCCTGGCCGGACATAGGTTTCGCTCAAATAGCGCATGACACCCGATCACAATAGGTTTCGCAAGCACGTAATGCCGTATACGCGTATGCGCCATCCAGTCCATTCTAGCGTCTTATTCAATGTACTCCCACCCATTGTAAAATCCCACAGTTTAAAAACATCTAAATAAATATTGATTATCGATCAATAGTTGCTATAACCTCGTTATATGTATGTAGTTGCACACCCTTTAATAACTTTACGGTCTCGGAAACGTGTCCACATATTTTCGTCTATTGTTTTCTGCACCAAACGTAGTAATACAGTAGAGCCTTAGAACCTTTAATATGGTATAATCTTCAATGTTTCCCTGTTTCTCGTTGTATTCTTCTCTGTTAAGAATAAGGTAGTAGTTGTTGAATGTATTTGTCTGTTCTCTCGCTCTCTCACACACTGTGGCTATCCCTCGTATAGCCGCGTCATATCTGTCAATCTGTAGCCGTCGCCCATCCTATAACATTACTCATAATTCGCCAGAAACATTAACGCGTTTCGTTATAAATTCGGATAATGTTATGGTGCACTTAGGACAAATGTCGAAAGTTCCGCCTATCTAGTTTTAAGTTCTATTATTTAATCACATACTTTAGTTATTAATTACTTTTCCCCATTTTAATTAAGACTATGCGTTACCTAAATAAATGACTTAACATGAATGCACTACAGCCAACAGTGCTGTTTGAATCAGCCATATATTTTGGTGCCGCATAGATTTAATAAAAATGTACACTTGTCTCTCTCTTTTCTCCTTATTTGTAACTTCAAAAGACCTCTTGGTTTTTTTTTAAACTGTATAGTCATGTCGGTGACATGCTAGTAATTCTGTTTTGCCCTTCTTCTTTTCATTGCTCGTACTAAAAGTGGGTTCACTTGCATACCGCAACGGGCGGGCATCAAGCTACCGTTCACGTTCTTCAGTCTGACGCCTGCGCCTTTAAACTATTTTACCATTTCTAATCTGTCCTTATTTCATACATATTCATTTGAAGATCATTTCAATTTGTCTAAATTATAAATGAGTAAAAAAAATATTCGGCTGGAAATGTGTGTGGGAAAAAATTGTTAAGTTCGATGTTTTAAGAAAGTAATTCGATGTTTAGATTTTAAATCATAACTGTTTAGCTGATAACGCGGCTTCGACAGACGATCGACATTTCATAAAAAAGGACCTTTTATTTTGACGTCACTGTTTAGATAATTGGCAATTTTTAACACTGAAAGTGTCAAGATTTAGTTAATTTGTCATTGGTAGGATAATAAACAATTATCCTTAAAATATACTTAATATCCCATTCAAAAATAGAATTTCGACTTAAAATCGATTGTCTGTCCAAGTCTCACATAAAAAAATGTATGGAAAAAGGAGTGATTTTATGTATGTATGTATGTGTCTAATGTCACTGTATGAATGTTGGATGGTCTGTTGCAACACAGATACATCATTCACTAGTTAGTGAAGTTTACATTTATCTCTGTGTATAATGTTAACTTTGTACTAAGCTCTTGTACATTTTAATGTTTCACTAAGAATAACAGTTAGTTGTTGTAGTTTAAAATTTTATAATACATTATGAATATTCGCTTATGTAGTTAATACGTGTCCAGTGCTATTCATGATAGTGTTAGTTTATTTTGTTCGCGTAATTGTATTTATGAAAACACACTAACCGAGCAAACTGCTTACACCTTAGTGGTGCTACTTAGTTGTTTTTGTGGTAAATATATTACACGTTCTTGTTAGGATCCAATCATATGTTTGTAGAAATATGATATAATATAAAACGATACAGCGATTCTTTGAAATTCTTATATTATTATTGTATTAAATTATTGTAATTCATGTCTATACGCTAATATTAAGGTAATGTTAAAATTTTGAAATCATTAACTGTTTACATGTTATACTCTATGGCCAATGTATGTAAATATTAGATTGTTGAAAGATACAACATACCAGCAGATACATGTGCAGTTGTGTTGTCATTTGTGTACATATTGAAGTTGTTATAAAGGCACTTACCAAAATGAGGTCAGTTAATGTATTACACCCGCTTTCTGAAGAGAATTTTATGTTGACAACTTGTTAACCTTTACTTTTAACATCACTTACGGTGACTCCGTCAATGCAACCCGTAATATAAATTCTGATGTTCTTACTTATTTTTTGTTATTTGTAGCACTGTTGTGATGTGTGTATATGTACCAAAATGCAGCGATTATGGTACATTTATGACTAAATTATCATAACTAAACATCATAGCTCTCGATATATTACTAGCTTTTCCGCGACTTCGTCCACGTGTTATTTAACAAAATTTATGGGTTTTATATCTTGGCGCGGAACTCTGATTCTTTTTCTCAAATAAATTTAGCCTTAGATACTCCTGAACTCATCAACTATCTATCTGCCAGCTAATCTTCCGTCAAGGTGATCGGTCCACCCATTTCGGAGATTACCTCAAACAAACACACAGAGATACAAAAAAAAATGGTTTTGGGTATAAAATTTCTTCTTTCTAACACTTCAATTTTATTTATTTCTATAAATTGTTTAAAAGTAGGTTTTAACTAGGTCATAGCTTTAAATTCTTTATTTGGAAACCGGGTGTATGTATCATAGATGTAATAGTTTGGTGATTTCAAACTGGGAATTTAAGTTATAAACTAGATGTCACTTCGGAAATAACTTTAAGTACCATAGAATGCTTCTTTACATAACGCAAATTTTATTTTATGATTTTGTTCCGCGCACTTCACGGACAACATAATTATTAATATTACTGTCGATTGATATTGTAGTATCGATATTGTATGATAATAGAATATGATTGTATTATTACTATTAATTTTATTTTATAACAGCAGTGCATACCAACTCGAAAAAAAATGCTTATAGAATTAAATGTAGCATCGGTGGTACAGTGTTGTAGAGTAATCATTACACTTTGTTTATATGTAATGTAAGTAAATTATCTGTATTTAAAAATAACAGTCGGCTTGAGTACTGCAATGAGGCAACATGTACATTTGTGTAGTCAACTTATTAATACTTTTTCACGTTCGTGAATTATACTGCTTTAATATCTAGTGAATATTCAGATGTCCTAATATTGTTGGTGATTAAGATCAGCTTACACCAAAAATCAAAAATGAGGAGCTCGTGGCTAAATAAAAACAGCCGCACGGGCTGATCAAAGTTTAAGCTACGCTTGCCGAGGTCAGTCTGTGAATGGGTGACCGTTTGTAACATATCGAGACTCCTCCTTGCCTCGGGAAGCACGTTAAGCCTATGGTCCCGCCTGTCAATTATAGCTCTTTGACAGTCGCTACCAAGGGGTATGTTGTTGCCGAGTAACTGGGTTGTGGAGGTCAGACAGGCAGTCGCTCCATGTAAAATACTGGTATTCAGCCGCATCCGATTAGACTAGAAGCCGACCCCAATATAGTTGGGAAAAGGCTAGACAAATGATGATATTTAAAACATAATTCTGTCTGTCATCTTAAAAAAAATGACAGAAGCTGACTCATGTTTTGAATACTCGTTCTAAATGTATTTTGGAGCCCAAATGTTGTAAGTATTGATGAGGTGACTACACGATTCTACACAATATAAGTAAATATAAAGTTGTATCGCCCAGCACAGGAGTGCAGGAGCTAATGTATTGGCACATCAAGGAAAATAAAGCAATGGAGACTGATATTATGTTTTTTATTTATTACAAAGGTATTTAAAATACGTAACCAATTCAAATAATCTTCTTCAAGTAAACAAAAGAAACTTAGGTAAAATAATAAATAAGCAATCACATTAACTTAGGAACGTGATAGAGAAACCAATTAGGGCTTCGCGTACAAGAATTCTGATAACAAGCTGTACAGTGCACATAACCAATGTATTTTGACTCTATTTATTAATTTCTAAGCTTAAATTATACCTACAGTTATAAACTAGATAAAAACTAAATTCGATTATAAATCTGATCCATACTGACTTTAGGCCAAAACCAATTTCTATTAATTAAATACAAAGAAATGCACTTATTATAGTTACATGAAAGAAGTGTTTAGAGCATGATTTGTCTGATGCCAAGGCTAAATAACAAACATATCCTCCGTTTTCAACTTATTTTCCACACATGTAAACAAACGTGTTTTTGGAAAAAAAATACTTAAATACCCACACATAAAGTTCAGTTTGCGTTACAACTTCAAACGGTTTTTTTAATATTTCTTCAATAGTACTAGTATTTCTGAAATCAAATTAATTTACACTACTATAAAGTTGATATTTGTTTAAGTGGACTTATCATCAATTGGAAACATGGATTTGAATATAATAAAGGCACTTTAATGCTCAGGAAGAAATACAGTTGAATATCTGCTGAGCCTTTCAAATTGCTTTGAAATCTATTATCGAAATCAAAGCCAGTTTTTAAACTTACAAAGTATTCTTAGTTATTCGTATTACACTACATCACGTCTCGGCAGGTGAGTCAAACTGTGAACTAAATCCAATTAACACAGAAACAACACAAAACACTCAGTTGCATTACGATTTGGTAACTATAGAACACAGAGAAATAACAACAGTAGTAATAGCCCAGTGAAATAAGCATCCAACCGGAATGAGAAACAATAATTCCGAAGGTCGCCCGTATCCTTCGACTGGGCTTTACATTGACAAATATGTGATCACAAAGCATCGAAGGTTTACAACCAGGTGAAACTCTGGTGTAGCTGTGCATACCCTGCATTGCAGTTTACAGTCGGGTGACGTACTTAATCGGAAAAGAAGGCGTCGTCGACAGGAGACTTCTCGTACCTGTACTCGGTAGGGCTGTGAATGTCGTCGAGCTTACCCTTTAGAGCTTGTGTTCGCCGTCCCGCCTTAAGGGGCATTACGATCAGTTTTTTGGGAGGCGGTCCCAGTTGGCTAACTCCTAAAAGTCTCTGAAAATAACATTAGCTGTTCGTTCTTGGGCTAATTGTTTCTCTACGTATGTTTACGTATGTGATAACCTTTTCCATGCAAGTGGTTTATATAGGATGAGATAAAAACCAAGCCACTCAAACGCTGTGTGTTTCTCCAAACCAGTTTCACGTCTAGATAGTTAAAGCCCCCCATGACTTTCTGGAGGTATGGTGACCGGTGGTGCCAAGCGTTTTTCTTGCGTGACCCTATTAAAATATGAGTACATAGATAGGTATGTTTGTTAATTATTTCAATTTAATCATGATTTAGGTGAATGTAAGGTAGGTACTTGATGCAAATAAGAATGCCAAAGATACTTAGGCCCTCATGCACCACAAATACCTACCTAGTTTTATACATTTAGCGATGAACGTATTTAAAATATCGTTCCATTTCTATCAATCGTTTGAAGGGAAAACGAACGAAAGAAATGCAAGGATAAACGTTCTAATTGTTTTATAATATCTGCATTGGTGGTGCAAGCCTTATAATAGATACTTCACGCAAGTACAAGTACCTGCTTGAAATTGGAATAAACCCACGCATTTGGCCCATAAAACATCAATAGTCAGAAAACAGAAATCAGTTGAAGAAATGAAGCAGAAAAGCACCGATAGAGTAGCAGCTAGTGGATGACCCAAATTACGCCAGGGTCCTAATGAATTCTCAGTCCAGGCTGCTTCTGAAAATTAATGGGAACACCCGGTAAATACTACCCGACCCGAGGATTGAAATTAGAAGCTCAATCTCCACAGATGTAAGCAAAAGCAAAGGCGACCAGACATAAAGCTTTGTCACAATTTCGCCTGTGTCGTTCACTTTGGGAGATCCCTATGTGCTAGGCATTATTCGCTTCAAGTACCTTCTTACTAATTAAAATGATGCTTAAAGATATTGCATTTGTAACACAAAACCCAAAGGTGGTAATTATTATAAAGGTCTACATTACCCTGGTGTTGTCCAGGTAATCCATCGGTTTGCTTGCTGGAAGGGGTCTGATCATCATTTTTGTTTTAGAGAGTGGGAAAGTCGGACCCTTGAATGATATCCAATACATAGATTGCCCTCGGGTATCATCATTTGTCGTTGAATATTTTCCGTTGAGATTACTAGAAAAACATTATAATAATGGACCACTGATGACACAGATACGGCTGGGAATTTCGAAAAGCTGTTGCGTCTCTGCAAAGCTTTAGCAGCTTATTGTAGTAGCATGTATGTATATATATATACGAGGGTCACACATCGAGCTTTAGATAATCAAAAACGGAATAATGTAGGAACCTGTTAATATTTTTATTATTTTTCGGAGTACCTAGCCTCCGTTCCCTTATAAGTACCGAACCAGTAACACCTTAACTGCCAGTAAACGAAACACAATAGAAAATGTTTTGTTTGTCGGTCAAAAAGTCGGAAGCGGTGAGCACAATATTATCTCTCTCTAGATCTCTCCCACGGGGAGAGAGGAGGGTGACTTTGTAATTCCATGCCTTCCATAGATAAAGATTCGGCTATCCATCTGAGTAAGCTGGAACACTATCGTGATGTTGGAGGATCCTGCTTCTTGGGCGCTGCTGTCGAATATTTTCGAAGACTGATAATAATCAATTACCTACTAATCTACAGTAAGAGTCCTTTTATGCTCTAGCACAATTGTTGCGACGCCTCCATCCAAAGAATTCGTTTTTTACCACGACTTCTGTCCTTCTTTTCTTTAGTTGGCAAATTTTCGAAAAAAGTATTCGGTGGATTGTCTTTTCGTTTCAGGCTCCTAACATTGTATTCAGCTGTCATCACCAGTGACGACGTCAAATATCTAAAGGTTTCACCTCCGTTTTACTTTTCAAGCATTTCGAGGCACCAATCCAAACGATGGCGTTTTTATCTATTGTTAAAGTATAAGGTAGACATCGGCACATAGGATTTTCAATCCTATGTGCCGTATATGGGTACCTATATATCAATATAGGTACCCATATACCACTGTTTTATAAGCTTCCATCATTCGTAGTACAGCACACACTTTACCCGCAGTGGTCACTGTGTGTGTGTGAAAAGGACGTCTTCCGTGCAATTGATATTTTTAACGTTTAAACTCATTAAATCAGGTATTTATAAACAGTGACGCAAGATGGGTTTATAGTACAACATTGTTATTGAACAACTGCCAATTTCAATAACTTATCTCAATCCTTATCTCATTTCATGATCTCAAACTGCTGCTCCAGATTCACCCTCTCAAGGTATCAGATTGCAAACTCGGTCACAAACAAAGAGCGATCCCTAGATGTGGATTGAGATACGATATTAAAAATGGCATGCAGACCGCAACATAAGATACTCCTTATAAATCATGCATCGAAATTTTCTTAAAAAGAAATTCATTTCGACGCACTGCACCCTATTTTTAAATGGCCGCCAATTCGTAAAAACCAACATCAAACAATATTGGCAACTTTTCATAATAGACAATTCTAAAAACTTTCAGTGTGAGCCTCGAATAAATTGTAAAGTTAAAAATACCTCTCAGCAATGTTTTAGTTTGAGTGGTGCTGAATTCCCAGGGTGCGCAGGACGCAGACAAGCCACTCGTAAAGCGCTGCCACTAGTGAAGGTTATCATGATGAATTTAGAAGCCATGAATAATAATGTTGACGCTCATACCAACTGACTCGCTTTTTTCAACTATGTTATGGTCGGAGTTCAGTCTTACCGTATGCAGCTGAACACCAGTAATGTGGACCTGCATATCTGATCTCCACAAACTAGTTAATGGGTTAATGAGGTCAAACAGGCAATCGGTCACACCTGGTTTGTGAAACAACCATTGTCTCGTATTTGATTATACAAGCCCCTTTTTTAAGTATGCGAGTATTTAGTGTCTAAATATATTTTGCATGATTACCTCTTGTCACATTCCTTGTACCACCAAGCGCCACCATGTTCGGTTGCGCAGGCGCCGTCCTTCCACTCATCATTGTCAACGTCAAACGTCGAGAATTTCTGTCCCGCATGATACGATAGTGAATCGCCTGAAAAACCATACATTTTCGTGTTGGTAGAAGTGTGACAATAAAACAATATCTTTATCTTCTTTTACATTAAATTTAAAATCTCGCGTTACGATGTTTGTTCCCGATAAACTCTGGAACTACTAAACCAATTTTATTAATTTTGACGTAAGTACTGGGTGTAATTTGGTCAAACTTAAGAGATAAGATATTTTTTTTATGTCCATTATTGCCCTCAATATGGTGGTATTGCAAAAGACAGAGGTTTTAACGGATGGCAGAATAAGTTAATTTCTAAGGCTGTACAAAGATGGCCTGGTCAGCTAATGATACAAAAAACACACAAAACGCTTCTATACCCTAATGGGTCTAATCCTTATCCCCCCTAAGATATGATTAAGGGCTTCTGCTGAAAATTTCCTCATATTTCTATCAGGAATTTCCCGGAACCGAAACCAGGAAGCAGCAGGAGTCATCATGATAGTTCGTTATGTTTGCGATCACCACCTATACCGATGAGGCAGTTGTACATGTATCTGCAGCATTTTACTTAATGTTGCTACAAAAATGATAATTTCTCATTGATAGCTATAATACGGACCTGCAGTTCCATAGAAGGTGCCGAGCGTGCTGATTCTGTACCCCTCCTGTTCAGGCCCCACCGTGAACACAGAATAGCCTGCGTAAGCGACCTGCTCGTGCTGCGTTTCCATCTCGATCCTCAACTCGTAAAGCTTCTGATTGGTCAAATAGTTGAGCTTCTCCAATCCCAGCCAGAACTCACCAGCAAGATTACCGAAACCATTCTCGTAATCAGACCAGCCTTTGTAAAAGTCTTGTGAGCCATCAAAACGGTTTTGGAATACCTGGGGAAAAAACAATTAATTGAATTAATATACTACCTACTAACAAAGTTATACAGAGGTTCTGAATTTGAGTTGATCGAGCCTGGAAAGTATGGCATGAATGAAATCGTTGGCAATAAGTAAGGTTATAGACTTTCACACTATTTTTTTGTAAGTGTTTGCAGGTAATTATTCTACGTGAGATATTTTTCTGTCTTAGCATAGTATAAAGAGCGGGAAGTAAGTTATCTTCATACAAACGCACTGCGCGCGTCTTGTATGTGTGCGCCGTAGTATCTATGCGTCGCCGCACGCACACTTAACAAAATCTCGACTCATTTCAAGTTGTGCCAGTGAGGGCTAACACTGCACGAGTTTTGCGCGTCACGGCTTATTTTACGCCGCTCGGTTTATTTTATCTTTTTTTTATTATAAATAATGCTGCTCTGTATCTTGAATACTTTTCTATATTTGATAGGAAAACCATTGTTGAACTTTATTGACTAATAAAAGATGTGTTATAATAATTTAATAATTTATAATTTATCTTTATTTCAGACAACAGTCCATAAACACAAACAAGAGCAAAAAAATATACAAAGAAGCCGTTAGTAGGGTTGTTAGTAGATCACACAAAAAATAAAAATGAAAATGAGTTAGCAAATTATTAGTACTTAAACAAAACAATGTAGGTACACTATTTTTTATTCCTGTGCAGATGTACACCTGCCCAGTACACCAAAAAAGGACTATCAATTTTGCACGCTCACGTTATAGGTACTGAATTAAAATTTAGCTAAAAGTGACAACCCTAAGATAGTAGGCAATTATATCGCGGATTGGGCCGGAGATAACCTACTTACTCTCTTTATACTATGGTCTTAGGTACCTACTGTTAAAATGGATCGGTATTATTATCTGCACATTTTGTAGGCACAGGGAGATGTAGACTTGTCTTATAAGTTTTTGAAATCAAACCAATAACTAACCATAGGTAGGTACATAGGTTTGATAATACCAAACTACTATAATACCTAATAATACCTACCTTCAGCACACTTAAGTAACTGAGTAATACCGGATTTGTGATAATTTTTATTGGGTATCATATATGAACCTGTAGGCATTTCCTCTATCGCATATGATTATGGACATTCGCAGGTGACATAGTGATAAGAGACGGTGGTGCGAGCTAAACATATATCTAAGCTACCAAATATGGAGATAAGATTTGGCGTATCGGCGCAACCATTTCCATAGTCGGGATATTTAGACAACACCCGAACTAAAACACTGAATGTTATTTATCTCCTAGCTGTAATAACTATACCTTGGTACAGTTTAGTAGGTATTCTTTGTAAATAAACAATACCTACTGATTACTATTGTGATTACCTCACATAGAATTATTATATTGGTTAACCTGCAAAGGCCTACCAAATATTGATATTTCTTGGACCCTTATGATTAAACAAGTAGCAGCACTGTAAAACAATATCAGTCAATCAGGAATCTATAATGATTACAAGTAACCATTTTAGAATTCCATAAAGCGTATAAGTAAACTATACCTGCGGGATCCTAATAGATTGATTGAGTCAATTCAGAAAAATCCCGCAGGATTGAAAACAGTGCTGGCTTGCAAACGCTATCTCAAAAGGAAGAAAGTAGTTACCGTCCAGCCCCCTCCCGTGGTTGTGAGGTCGCACAGCACGTAGAAGGGCTCCATGTCATCTGGTCTGATCTTGTAGATGCCAGACACATTGAAGCCTTGCACCTGGATCTCGTGGCAGTCAGTCGGGTACCGCTCTGAGCGATCCACCCTGGCGCTTCTGCTGTTAAGTCAATACAGTTTAATTGTAATTCTTGTTTAGTTTTTTACGACACCGTGGCAGAGATTGTTACCAAACATTACAAAGATTGTCTCAGGACATATCGTGTTGTAAACAACAAATATTTATATCGATGTTTTAAATTAAATTGTAAATAATATTTAGTGCGGATACATGATACATACCTATGCACTTACTTGTCATATTTACTTATTTAAATGTTGTAAATATTATGTTCATTGACTTAAAATGCATAAGAATGACAAAGTTTGGAGTTGGAGACCACGAATCTTTATTTCATTTTATGACGAATTTGAAAACAATTTTCTCAGTTCGGTAGTGTTACTGCGAAATTAACAACAAATAACTTCCGGTAGGAATTATGTTTTGTAAATTTAAATTTTATATAAAACTGAACCCTTTTGTATTAATAATTTCAAATAAAAAAAGCATTACATGACATAACAGTAAAGCAAAGTCCAGTCGTTTTATTGTTCAAAGCCCTTATTCTCCTTTCTTTTAAGTCGCGAAAACGTGTACCTAAATACAAACAGAAAGAAACTAAAGAGTTTCTTTGTTTTTTGTTGGTACCCGTTCTATAATCTCTGGAACTAGGTACCATCAGTCGGATTTGAAAAAGTATTTTAGTATTAGATAACCCAATTCTTGAGGAAGCAATTCAACATCAATATAGGTCATATCGTTATGTTGAATTGCTTAAGATAGCGCACAGCTAGAATAGGATATACTACTGAATTTAATTAAGTACTTTTACTTATTTTACTTATACTTCTACATACAAACCACTTGTTAGCCAACGACTGATAATCTAAGCATCTCTTCTTATTAAATCATAGTAAAGTTATAAATCTCCATGGAGGATTAAAAAATCTACAGAACCTACTCAGAGGATGCTATTTGCAATTTTGTCTGTAATATCTCTAGGGGGCGTGAGCGCGACTCGCATTTGCATTATGCGACGGCTCTGGAACTTACCTGCAGTCACACTTCTTAGTCTTGTCACTTTTCTGTTCGCGAATCGTTTTTCTGAACTCGTTAATAAGAGACATGGAGTCTAAATTGCTCGGTGGGCCATCAGTTCTGTCAAAGAAACAAAAAAAATATTAGGAAAGTAGGTAGGTATTAACCTACTGTACCTAGGTAGCTATAGTATGCACACTATAGGTACTAGTACCAGGCAGGGTAACTCATTTTTTATATTGTAAGGTAATTTAAAGTCAAAATAATTTGCATTCATAAGCATATTACGCCTATCTAGACTGATATTATTAGTATTTATAAAACATCCGAATATCAATATTGTTATAATCTCTCACAGCTATAGATTACCTGAGTATCTGGTAAAACATCTAAGATATTACCTACCTACATAATATTATGTTAAGCGATCCAAAGGATCTCGTTCAGTAACCATCTCAACAAACGTGAATTTTATCAGCTTTTCTTTTGATAAAATAATTTGATGACAGATCTTGCGAATTTAGTATCTACTTTAACGCAAGACAGTTGATTTTAAAAAGCTGAACGAAATCTACGTATCTTTTATAGAAATCTTTTATTACACATATAGTAATCTGTGTAATCAAAGATTTTCCACATTCTCATAAGTCCGATGATTAAGATTCTCCAGTTTTTTTTTATTCTGTAAGCAACTTATACAAAGTCAGAAGTAGGTATGTACCAAATAATTAAGATAAAAACGAAAATAAAATCAAAAGGGATCATATTTCGCTATAATAAGAACATAATATCTCTGCAGTCTTTCTGTGCGTTATGCAACAACCCCGCAGTCGATACCACTAGCAAGGGGTCGTAACATTAATAGCTTGTAGAGTAGGGTAAGAGAGCACCCACTAACCTGTTTTAAATTGTCATTGTGACCATTGTTGTTTACCGTTAGTAACTTAGTATATACATATTGATTTTAGTTTTCATCTCTTTCTGTAAGGTACCTGGGTGGTATCAAATATCAATTCCAACATCGTCGTCATCTGCCTTGCCTTTTCCCAAATATGTTGACCTCCAGTCTAACCTTATGAGTACCAGTATTTAACATGAAGCTACTGTTTATCTGTCATCCACAATCCAGTTACTGGGTTACACGATACCCCTCGAATACTGGCTGCCAGACTCTGACTAACGTAAGAAGTGTCAACAATCTTCAAATGACAATCGAAAATTCAACATATTCAAATAGAAATTCAAACATTCTAAAATATCGTTATAGACGTATTGCAATGTTTTCTCAACAACTAGAACCGTGAGAATAATCAATTGAAACAAAGTACGAAATGTGAAGTGACATTTCACAGTTCTATACAGTTTGTAGAAACATATTTCAATCCAGGCGCGATTTCAGAGTGTATTTTATAAATGTGCGTCCTTTGGCGCTGCGTAATCGTGGACACTTTTGTGTCTTGTGTCGAGTACAAGCTACCAATAAATATTTGATGTCTATAGATAGATCCAGTATGAAAAGTGTTCGGTGTCGGTAATTCATAACGTAAAGGTTAACACATCAAAAAATTTCCTTACAATTGTCCTGAGCTGCGCAAACGGACGATTTGCAATTGGTGTCAGAACCCTGTGCGCGACACAAGCCACGCACACCGAGCTGGTGGTGCAGGGGCACAGGCGGGGCGAGCCGATAACAAGCGCGCTCATTGTGTCGTCGTTGCTGTGTCCGATCGCCGCCACCGGACACACCAACTACGGTTATCAGTGACCAGGAGTAGGAACCGGCGACTGTGTCCGATCGCCGCTACCGGACACACCAACTACGGTTTCCTGTGACGGTGTACTGTGTCGGTAACAAAAAGTGTTTACCTTTGCGCAGCCCAATGACTTTATCTAAACTATAAGAAATAGTGAAAAGTAACTAGGGAGTCTTTCAGTTGAAAAACAATTACAATCCGATAAAATTTGATATTTTTAAATGAATCCGTTGGAGAGTTCAAATTACGGCAACGTCTATTGTTTATCGAGAGAGGCCGACACACCTAAGCTCAGTGCACTCACATACTCATCGTCTATCATATTTGCATTCTATAAAGATAAACAAGATTTTTTGTTGTAAACACGATTGCTTCGAGATAAAACACAAATACACAGTAAAATATATTATAGTTGATGTTATTATTTAACCTTGATATCTGATCTTTGTAATTCATGATAGAGTCAGTACACCTACCAGGTCGGTATACCTAATAAGGCCGCACAACGGGCGACAACGATAACGACGGATGGAAAAAACGGGGTCACTACCGACCGAGATACGACCGGCGCTGTTGTGAATAAATTGAAATGAGGGCAAGACATGGATGACGATGGCTTATTTGCTTTTTAGTAAAATCATCTGGAATCTTGACAATTACATAAAACCTCCTTACTTGGTCGTGTACGCTCTGCTGTACTGCCTGTTCTTCACTTCAGATATGGTGGCGACTATGGACTCTACGCCATTCTGTACAGTCTTCAAATGGTTTTCCAGGAGCGAGAGCCGCCTGTCCAACGCCGCGTCCATGTGGATTTGACCATCCTCTGAAGGTTCTACAGAAACAATAAAAATGTAAATTATTATTATTATTTATTTATTATCTCTGTCATAAAAGCGGTGTTGCAGAAAGTCTTTTGGATAAGTTAATAACAATGAGATGCGGTGAGAACAGCGGGCCATCTTAACACCTTAGGCGCCATGTGTATCTTTTTGTCACACAGTGTCTGGAACACTGTGTATTCAAAAGTATACACATCTTTCTACTTCGTAAACGCAAAATCCAGGAAAAACAAGGGAAAAAGGGGGGGGGGGGGGGGTCAAAAACTAAATATGATTATTACGTAGTTTTAAACACGTACGAACAAAAACAAAATAGTTTTTTTTTAATTTTTGAGTCTGGCGCTGAGGGTGTTAAAAAGACTTTAAATGAGAGTTAACAAATCATACTACTGATTTATAATGATGTGGTAACGTCACATGATCTACCTATCTGCATTAAATGGTAGTCTGATATCATAAATTTGGGACCACGAAATAAGATTTGCTAAATAATCAATGTTTTTCATTATTAGTTGTATAATTATCGATTATTTTTCAGCAAAGTGATGACTGGATCCTAGGCCGTAAATTAAAAGTAGCAGGGGTTGCAGTAGGCAGAGTGGCGCACGCTGGAAAATCCGAGATATTATTGATGAAAAATCGTATCTCGTGATTAAAAAATACTAAAGGAATAACGAAAATGTCGCTGTTGGTGACTGGTGCATTAACTACCTACATATTTGAATAATGCCTCACAGCTATATATGACATCTACAAAATAAACAATTAATATTTTGGTTACTTACCTTAAATAGCGATCGGTAATTCCCTGATTTAATTATATACGGAAGATATGATTTAAATATCCCTGGGACTGACATATTTTTAATTATTGAATAAGGGTTGGTAAATGTTGGTATTAATTATACTGTCCCTACGCATGCATTTTAGAAAATATAAAATCTCTCAGTTTTAAATAACGATGAAACATATTTTAGACCAAAACACTGACAGCATTACCACGTTTGATGGAAATGCTGATTCTTTGACCGAAAAGCCCTCTTGTCTCATGAAGAGTCGACTTTTCACATGGCGATATCCCAAATTCACATGCATGTAGATAATCGAACCCCAGCATGACCAAGCGTCCATTAATACCAAGGGGTATCGTATTACCCAGTAACTGAATTGCGGAGATTGGGGAATCAGTCACTTCATGTAAAATTCAGCTGCATTCGGTACGACTGGTAGCACAATTCAACATAGCTAGGTGTTAGCAGGTAATATGAAATAATATTTTTTTACTTTTAAGTTAAGTAGTTATATTTTATAATATCAACAATTCCTTACCATAGGCGCATCGAATTATTTGGGCAGTTCATATAAAAATAATATTTTGTAAGTTATTGAAATACGTTAAGTTCACAAGTTTTGTTTTTCACAACCTCGTAGAACTTGATATTTAGCTAAATCGCACTTATAGTGACACCAGTGTCCGTTCCAAGCCAACA
This sequence comes from Phlogophora meticulosa, assembly GCA_905147745.2. Lineage (NCBI taxonomy): Eukaryota > Metazoa > Arthropoda > Insecta > Lepidoptera > Noctuidae > Phlogophora > Phlogophora meticulosa. Next base: position 1,399,101 of record LR990517.1, on the reverse strand, counting down.
CATCTCAAAGTAGCCAACCATCAAGATAAGTCCGCTTAAAGGGTAACTTTGAAGTGTGAAGTAAGAATATCCGCTTAGATTTCAAATGGTAATAAATCGATATATTTAAAAAATATATGTTGGATTTGAAAATAAATAAATAACAGCTGGTACCTGGGGTGTTTAAACTGGTGCGGGTGCTCTTAACCACAGCATATTTGATAGAACTCACATCACCCACCAGTCTATGGATAGTCGACTCCAATTTTTGAGAGCAAGTATCAGTGCGAATCGTTCTCGAAATGTTACTTAATAGCTTCATTATTGCATTAGTCTTCTCGTGAACTTCAATATCCAGCCTGTTTAGTCTAAATTCTATAGCCTCCACTTTCTTGAGATATTTTTCGCTTGAGGTAATGCTTTCCATTAATTTTTCTATGACAGCATCGTTGTCAATGCTGCTGCCTTGCGCCCCCGCTGACCGGGTATAATTCTCCCGCTTCCCGGAAAGCATGGCATCGGTTAGTTCCTCCTCGTATTCAGTTTTCCACAAAGTTTTGTCAGCATCGTCGTTTTTCCGCCGACCTCGCTTGTCCCGCGCAACTTCACCGGATACGATGGTAAGAGCGAACAGTACGATTTGTAGTAGCGTAGACTTTAGGAACATAATGCGGTGTGTGTCCCAAGTGTGGTGTGAAACGACTGGCGATTGACTTCATTGTCTGTCCGATAGCCACCAAAGTTTACATAACTGCGCGAGAGCTAAATAAAACAATACGCTAAGTGACATGCTTACGGAGTGAATCCGATCCCCGATGGCGATGATTCGCACAGATTTCTACTACTAGAATGTTGACACTATTTCTCACAATGTTATGATAATATTTATAAAACATAGTGGGACTTACTACAACAATTTATACACTTTCTTCTCTTCATCACAGGCTTGGAACTACATTGTAGAAAAAGAATATATTAAAATCATTAACAATATTATTGTAAGTATTGTATTGTGATAATAATGTAGCTACTTTTTTTTCTCACGACCGGACTAAACAGTTGCAGATGCTGCAAATGCCTTGGCACTCCGCTTGGACTTCGAAAAAAATTGTGTCATTATACTGTAAGACAGTAGACCTTACACAGCCGTATGGAGACTTAATTTTTTTTTTTTTTTTTTTTTTTTTCTTTTATCGACTTAAAGGGCTAATCGGATGGTTATGTAATTTCACAAACAGATAGATTATATCCTGGGGAAGGACATAGGCTACTTTTTTATCAACAAACTTAGTGAGCGAAGCCGCGGATGGAAGCTAGTACTAATATTATATATTAACGCGAAAGTTACTCTGTTTGTTTCTTTGTTACCATTTCACGAATAAATAGCTGATCGGATCGTAATAAAATTTGGTATATAAATATTTTGAGACCCTGAATAGGACATAGAATATTTTTTATTCTGCGACATCGTTTACATCAGCGATAACCAACATTCACGCGGACGAAGTAGCGGGCAAAACTATACAAACAAAAAAAGCGTTTATAGTATTGCCTCAATTGAGTATTATCATTTTATCTTTTTTCGTTTTAGCTTTTTTGTATAAATATTGATTCTTTTTAATGAATTTTACTTTTTGAATAAATATTTTCCTTTAAATTTTGAATAATAGCATGTTTACAAAAACCATTATAATTTCTGCATCGAAACTGAATAAAAATACATCGATTTGGAGCAGCGACATCATTTGACACGAAAAGAGATGATGAGAGTCGTCGGAATGTTGCAAGCTGGTTCCAAGCAACGTACCCAAGTACTGTGCTGTCGCTCTGGGCACTACACAGAGCTTCATAAACGAGCGACATGGAGGACCACTTGCAGACAGGACCGGTGCATCCAAAATACTGCCCGACAGAGTCGTACCATGACCGCCACGATGTTGGCTACGAGGCTCCACCGCTCTTCGGGCTTCGGGCGACCAAACCATTCGAAAGCGTTTAAGTTAACTGGGTTTGCGTTTCGAAAGCCTCTGAGAGTTCCACCTGTAGCACCTCGTGATCGTGTTTCGGACGTAATTATCTTTGCGACGTCGGTAGGGGTTATTCGTTTCGAGTAATGCACGACAATGCACGTCCACACTGGAAGGTCCCTCTACTGATAGAATCGCACCACGCTCTCTTGCCGATGCACGCATCAAGGTTCTGCCGTAGAAGCATGCTCAGTTACCAGTCCTCAACCTAATTGAGTTCGAATGGGATATGCTTCAAAGAAGAGCTCTACCGAGTATGGATACCACGCAAGCCCCACAACAACTTTTTGACTGGTTAGGAAGAACGTGGGCGGTCATTCTTCAATGTGATTTTGATGAACTGATTTCAAGCATACCGAATCACTGCGATTGTGTGATTCGTGTCAATAGTGAACACACAGATTATTATTTTGTTTATAAATCTTTATATTTTTGTATTCCCCATTTTTGCCTTTTAAATGACGACATTAATACTACGTCTGAGTTCAATTTCGCACAATTTGCAAAAAATTCAATTCTGATTTTTAACAAAATATAGGGGTAAGTTGTTAACTTGAACATAGGAACTAAAGGAAGATGCCTGGAATTTTATATTTGGTAGGTAAATGTTAGTTGAATATTTTTTTATATGTAGTTAAAAATGTATTTTTTATATCTTTAAAACGATACAACTATTAATACATGAAGAAGTTAAATAAAATAAATAATCACAGGGCATCGAAAACTTCATCCGCATCACTGTCAACGGGAAAAGTGCCGAGAAGGTTGGCAGCATTGCCACGTTGAATGGCAATGCTGATTCTTTGGCCAAAAAAGGCCAGCCCTCTGGTCACGTGAAATGTATTGATCCCTTGACACTTTTGTTGATGTGTGTATTATAAAAGTGAAAGTAATTGTGTCAGTCCGTCTGTTTGTTACCTTTTTACTCAAATCCGCCTAACAGATTTATATGAATTTTGGTTTATTTTGAGATAGTTTAAGACCCTGGAAAGGAAATATAATAGTGCGTATGGTAAATGTTATGAGTGACAATCATAATGACTCAGAGTTTATCACTCATAATATTTTATTCCTTATTATTTAAAAAAAACTTAGTATATGCTATACCTTGATCTTGCAAAAGTATTTGATACGTTCTCGACTGACCAGCTCCTCTAGAAAATTGAATGGATAGAAATAAAACAAGGCCTTGAATGCTTTGCTTTGATAAATATTTAGCAAATCGGAACTAATTAGCAAAAGTGAGCTATGTATTTCAAAAATTTACTACCAATTGTTTTTGGAGTTGCACAGGGTAGTGTGCTTGGTACCACGCTTTTCATTGACATTATTTCAATACAACTATCTAAACCTATTTATGACCAACGCTGGTATTATAGCATGAAACAGTTATGATATTTCAAGATACAATATAGGAACACATTGTGCACTGTGAAGTACTAACAATTCTGACTGTAAAATATAAGTTTTCACAGCGTGCGTAGACTCTGATATTATTACTATCATCTGTCCGCAGACATAACGTCTAATCTTTCTGTGAACACAGCGAATGTTCGAAAATAGGCGTAAGTATGTTCGAACGTCGGCGAAACCGCTTTTGCGGGTGCTTGAGTTCAGCTACACATGCTGCGCTTAATTTATCTATTAAATTACTTTTAAACAACACAGGTTATATGCCTGCCTAGTTGCTATATTAATATGGTTTAGCTACAAAAGTCAATGCTACAAATATAGTGCGTTATAAAGATACTTAGTTCAAAATGGAGGTGGAAGCCGCTGCGACACTTTGTGGTCCCTGAGACGTGTTGAAAAGCTGCCACGCCAGTTATCCCTTTAGGTCTTACGTCATTTACAATGCCACATTTCAATTGGTCACTTCTGCGTAATTGGTTATTTTGGGAGTTACTATACCCGAAGCAGGTATATATAGCAGTAGCAGCTTTTCATAACTTACTGTGTTTTTATATCTACACCATTCGATTTCAGAGCTAAAAGTAGGTTCAGTTATGTCAGGCATTTCATGATTAAAAATAAATGGCAAAACCTTTTAACGTCCTCTTATTACAGTGAAGTGACCGGAATATGTGGAATTTAATAAATATCGCACACATTCTTGATTCTAGATGAATAGTAGACAAAGCATAAAGGGGATGAAGCGGTATCTTGAGTCATGGGCACCATATTGAATCCCGAGCGTAATGAAGGATTGTCCACTCCCGAGCGAATGCCGGAAGAAAATGGAACGAAGAAAAATAATACTAAATAAGAATACAAAAGCGAAAAAGCGAAGCGAATATTACTGAAATAGAACTGGGCAGGGCATGTTTGTAGATTAGACAGCACTAGATGGACGATGAGGGCAACAGAGTGGATCCCAGAGGAAGGTAAAAGAAAACAAGGGAGACAAAGAATGAGATGGCGAGACATATAATTTACCCAACGTTGTGAACTGGGTGCAAAAGACGCGCGATAGGAACACTTGTGGAGCGATTTAGGGTAGGCCTACGCCGCAGAGGCAACTACGAATAGATGCGTGCTACGAATAGAGATAACTAACGCTAGTCAAATAACGTTAACCACGAATAAAACTATTGAATTGATTCAGAGGTTCCCAAACTTTTGTTTCTCGTAGACTTCTTTCAAAATTTTCCTCGTTTGTGTGGACCAATTGTTGCTGCATTTCTACCATATTCCCAAAATTCGTAAAAAGTGTGAAAATTAGTGGCAAAGATGGAAATTGGCATCGCGGCGGACTACCCCTAAATTCAGAATAGTAAAAAGAAAAAGAAAAATAGTAATATGATTATAGACTTTTATTTTGACTAATTTATTGATTGACATGGAAAGGTAAAGCCAAGCTCACATTTTTACTAATTTTACTAAGGCAAAGACAACTTAATTGCTGAGGAGACTACCTTTACCCTTTTAACACCTTCCGTGGGACAATAAAAACCAATATTAGGTGCTACAATCAAACCATTCATGAAAGTAACGACTACAGTTTATAGACTTATTCAAACGAATACCAAGTAATAATTGGAAGGAGAATTTAATTTTGAATTAAAATTTTATATATTAATCCAGTTGGAGAAAGACAAAATTATGTTTTTATTTATGTATTATATTTTATAAAACCTTTTTTGTTCGTAAAAGTTGGAGTAAAAGCACACTAATTTTGAGTATTCGCGCCTTTTTTTCATTTCGTATTCACATGACGTCCTTTTCTCCAAGTATTCTTTTTCCAAAAGACTAACTGAATCACCTGACCTGACCAAAAGAATAACTCTCACACTATACTTCTCTCAAACTGTACTTTCCTTAAAATGTTCCACTCTTGTATTTATTTCGAATTAAGTACCAAGGAAAATTTCAGAAATGAAACTGTATATTTCAAACAAACGAAATAATTATTTGGCTATCAGTATTTTTAGGGTTTCATGGCTCAAGCGGAAACAACGTAACCGATTGTGGGGATCATGTCATTTTCTGTCCATCTGTCAAGACGAAGAAAGCGGTTCACATAGGTGGATACATACTACGAAGGTAAGTAACTTCTAAGGAATAACCCCATGTATAGAAACGTGATTCTTTCAAAATATTAATTATATAAAAACAAACAACACTAAAGGCATCAACTACCGAAACTAAAGTTGTTTTTAATTCAGTTTTAGAAGTAGGGGGTTATTTTTTTAAATCAACGAAAGTCAAATCAAACACTAATAAAAAAATTGATTAAAATGATACCTGTCACTATCCACGTAGACATTTTTTTTAAATAGACGTATCTTATCCTTGTTTTTAAATAAATCAACATTACATACAGTCGACGAAGGTGAATACAATATAATCATGACAGTGCCACTATTACAAAGGCAGTAATAAGAGCAGTAGGTACAAGTGTATCCACCGACGATTGTTCGACTAAACATAATTAAAAACTTAAATCAAAGAAACATTATTTAAAGAAAGAAAAACAGAAATAAATTACAAAAAAATAAGGAAGCAGTAATTTGTCTGTAAAAATCCTAAATATTTATTGTATCTTACATCAAATACAATATATCTTTGACGTCTCTTGCTCCTCATGTTTTTAAACATAGAAATTTGCATCATGCGGCAATCCCAGTGACTGCTCTCTTTTGCCCACCTATGGCATTGGTTGTTCAATACCGTTGGCCTGCGCAGCTTAATATTGATGGTGATTGGAAGTGGAGACCATTATCTCTCAAACTAACGCTTAAACTGTCTCTTTCTTCGCGTGTCTTGCGAATCGCAGGTATTTGAGTGGCCGGAATCAGAAGGATCATCGAACACATTCACGCCACATTTCAATCTTCCTTAAAGGCATTTAACTTAGGTATTTTTTTAGATTTTTCCCTATTCCAACATTGTAGTGATGACTTCAAACTGTGTTGCGTGTATCAGGAAAAAATACCGCATTTAATTGCGTGGCATTCTCGCATTACATTTCCAGTTTTATTTTATATTTCAAATAAATAACCGCAAGAACGTGTTCTCAGCTTTTCAGTAGAGCATATAGTATACAAATTGGGACTATTGGGACTACGTTAGTGTAGAGTTAAATGTGTCGGAAAAGCAGGTACCTCAAGTGGATTCTGTATGATTGCTTCCAGATTTTGTGGAGAAAATTTATATTTCCATATCTTCTCAAATCTAAAATATTTTTGTTAGGTATTCTGGTGTTTGAGTACTTTCTACTTTACACTTTGAACTTATGAGTCAAAAAAAATGTGTTTACCCAGTTTTGACGAGAACGGTCTTTTTTAGATTGGAATCGAAGTATCAAATCAAAATTTTGATGTCCTTAATTTGTTAAATGATAATTTGTAATTTTTTTGAATGGGCTCTTTTCAAATATCAACATTTTTAAGGATGACATGTCCGTATAGCAAGACTCGGTCTGCACGTATGAGAGTGCGAGGATTCTCTTATAATTATTTTTGTCGTCCGATCTAATGTGACCGTCACATTACAACGTCTTCTGTTTAGACATCTCCATGGACTGCTTCCGTCAGCATCATCATCATCATCATCAGGCTATACTAGTCCACTGCTGGACATAGCCCTCTCCTAATGAACGCCATAGCGTAGCCATAGTCTCAGCCACTGCGCCAACCGTGTCGTAGATTAAAGGATTACTGCTTTTTTGGTTAGTTATAAAATTTTACTCTTAGACTCTGTTCTAGTGGTATATTTAAATTTTATTAAAATAAGTTTAACGTGATCATAGATTTCAATTGGCGTTTGCCATCAGTCTGTAAACATTTCAACTGTGTTCTATTTTTCTTCAGTACTTCCCTTAAATATATAATGTTTCGTTGAATATTTTTAAATTTACAAATACTAATAGTAAAAATGCGAACAAAACTATGTTTGTTTGTTACCGTTTGTTTGGCTGATCGTCATGATATTTGGCAAGGCAGAGAGAGTCCAGGATAATTTGTAATCCGTGACTTAGTCTGCATCCGAGATATAAACAGATGAAGGCACGCGTGAAAGCTAGAATCCTCTATTTTCAATATTTAATAACGATTAAGTGGAAACCAAAAATCTTTCTTTTTCTTCTTAAGATTTCAAAATAAAAGCTCTGGAAATGTTTTTTCTTACTAAAGTAATGAGTTAGACAGTTCACACACAAACAACTCGCGTCTTTTTTCCAGTGGGCGTAGGCAGAGACTACAGAGCGCTAACGTACGCGTTTCGCTTCTTGCTTCTCGCTTGTCTCAAACGCTTGCTGGTACCACGCATACTGAATCTAAATAGTTTGTCTTTGGTTCTTTGTCTTATTTATTGTTTACGTTCACTTAAAAGCTTGAAGTAAATGGTTTTTCTGTTGTTGTCTGTAATTGTAGAGTCTACACTCTACAATTACCGACATCGTAAAATCTAATTTTACAGTAGAAATTATTTCCTGATTTTGTTGCTTGAATAAATGCACACAATATTAGAGGACATTGATGCACCAAATGAAAGTATTTTTTATGTTAACTTTTGTTGTGAAGTCAATACAGAGTTACCTATATCTAAAACTGACACTGTAAGAGTGTACGTAGATTAAAGATCCCATTGAATTCGATATAAATTGTGATTATCTCATAATTATTTACATATAAAGAAAAAATAATCAGAAAAAAAGATAAAACTAGATAAAAGCCGACGAAAAATTTCAATACTGTCCAGAATCATGTACTGATCTCACAGCTTCATGATGTGTGGCGATGTCCTTCCAGCCCGGATGCAGTCACAACAGATTTATTGTAAGCGGTGTGCTCAGAAATGGTACTACGACCTCGTCTGAGGAACCTCCTGGACATTGGACCAAGTAACAGGGGCGGTATAAGTGTAGGAGCACTTACGGAACTACACTCCGTGGAAAACGAGTCGTTGACTGAAGTAGAAGATGAATCGACTGACATCTTGGAACAGATTGTGATGCCTTTTGCAATAAACATTGGAGATCAATTTCTTGTAATGAATGATAATACCCGGCCACAGACTGTTACAGCGATAGTTTCGGAATATCTTCACATCACATCATCAGGCTATATTAGTAGTTAATTTGTAATTTTTTTGAATGGGCTCTTTTCAAATATCAACATTTTTAAGGATGACATGTCCGTATAGCAAGACTCGGTCTGCACGTTTGAGAGTGCGAGGATTCTCTTATAATTATTTTTGTCGTCCGATCTAATGTGACCGTCACATTACAACGTCTTCTGTTTAGACATCTCCATGGACTGCTTCCGTCAGCATCATCATCAGGCTATACTAGTCCACTGCTTGACATAGCCCTCTCCTAATGAGCGCCATAGCGCCCTGTCTCCAGCTTGCCGCATCGGAATATCTTAGAGAGGTGGAAATCAAAGTTTTGGATGTGCCAACCCGCTCGCCAGACCAACAGAGCAAGCATACCATCGCGCCTGTATTCACCAAAGGGTAGCCAGTTATGTTTCAAGCCCCATGTAATAGGAGACGAGCCTCTTGCAATGAACTGGTCACAAATCCATATACCCCGGCTGTTACTTAGAAATTCCAAATGGAAAAGCCCAATATCACTTTGCCCGAACCGGAAATCAAAACCAAGTGGTCGCAAGTGCTACTGCTGAACATGAGGTCCATCATGTACACCTGTAGCACTAGCGACCACTTGACCAACGACGCAGTCCAAATAGAGGTAAACCAAATAGAGCATGTTTGGGATAAACTGGGGAGCAGTAGCGGACTAACAGGGGGGCGAAAGGGGTGGCCCGCCTCGGGCCTCCGGTCTTGGGGGGCTCCTAAATGCCTACGCGTTCCCCTGATCTAATCCTAAACAAGACTTACGCACTAATAATCTTTTAACTTTGCCGGTCGCGTCCAGTACGCTGGGGGAATTCCCGTCTTTGCACCGGGTACTTTGAAATTAAATTTCACTTGCCAGATTTTAACGAAATAAACCTAAACACTACATACATATGTGAACTGAATAAAAAACTTGTAAAACTATATTTTTTATAGCTGGGGGGCCTCATTCAGCTTTGCCGCCCCGGGCCTCTGACGGGCTTAGTCCGCCACTGCTGGGAAGACCGATTAAACGAAGAATTCCAGTACCAGCTAACATTAGAGACCTCAATAGTGCATGGGTAAAATAATGGAGTGTAATGCCACAAACTTTAATTGATGATTTCATAAAGAGTATGCCCAGATGAATGCAGGCAGTTTTGACAGCAAGGGGAGGTCCCCTTGCTGTCAAAACTGCCTGCATCCGTCTAATACAGACAACTAAATACAGATTGTGCCAAAAATACAATGAAAGAACATTTTTGTATCATCGTCATGAGCTATGTATATTGCGTTATTAATATATATTATATATATTTTTTAAGAATGTTTAGGGTGGGCCTCGGAAGTTTTTTATCCTTATTTTACATATTAATAATACTGGACCGATTTGAACGACATTTTTTGTGTTTTTAGGAGCCCGGCTGGTTTAGATTCACTACGGTACTGCCGACTGGTATATAGGATAACGTCGTTCGGGCCTGGTAGTAGGTATGTTTATCTTGTAATTGTATAGGTGCATAGACTTACTTATAATTACACGCCCTAAATTGGCCGACATATAGCTAATATTAGGACGGTTTTTTATTTTTATATATAACTATTTATGTGTTATTTATCTTTTTGAAGCGTTCTTTCCTTGTAACTGTTAAGTACTTTCACTGCTTACCTGACTAAACACTGAACAAAGTATTTAAAACAATACTATTACCACCAGTTTCTTAAAATCACGTGTTTGTTCTCGATACATTCATAACTAATAACCATTTTTTTTATGAAATGACGCTTACTGTTAGTAATTTTGTCAAGCCTCAGTATTTTTTATTGCAAATGAAATGTTTGCCTGTAATAAGTTCCATAACATTCTAACAGATGGCAGTGTAAGTTAACTTATGAGGTGGTACGAAGTTCTCCGGACCGGATAAGTTAGTAAGTAATAACTATTTAAATAAACTCACCGGTGCGTAACTTAGGGTTTTCGTCTAACCGCTCTGACAACATGTGCTTCAAGTTGTCCATATCTCCTTTAACATTTTTCAAAGCCTTTTCTAACGCTTCAGAAGATGGCGATTTAATCAGTCTCAGCATTTCAGACAAATATTTAAGAATACTGTTAGTTCTTTCATGGAACGTCAAATCCAAATGTGTCAGTTTGCGTTCCACAGTTTCGATCATTTTCAAATATTTCTCACTTGACATCAGAGTTTTCACAAATTTTTCAACGACAGCATCTACCACATTAATTCGACTTGTTACTTCATTATCCTGTGATTCCTTTGTTGTTGTCACTCGAGTATTTGCAGTGCTCTGGCGCGTGGGATAAACATTATCGTTTCGCATGAAATTCGTTTTTTTAGCCGTCACTATAACAAACAGGGAAATTAGTACAGTAAAATGTAACCTCATGATGGCCGCTGGTACCAGTGGCCTGGTGTACAATACGTAATATAATGGCTGGATGCCGGATGGGATGACACTAGTGTTTAACTTAGAGCCGACTTATTTTAAAAACACGCCGCATCCATTGTGCAGATGACAATATCATGTATAATATCATCAATGTAATTAAGTGAGAGTACCTACCTACCTTTAATGTGTGTATTGTGCGTTGTGAAAATAAGTAAGGTGCAGTTGATAATTTCGTGTGTAAAGATTCTCCCCGGTAGTCAAGTTAAAACAAACTAAGTACCTACTTATTACATTTAAAATAGCGCTGCCAACACGCCTCTCGCGATCCCTGAGCCACGCAGCAAGCATGGTAGCTTGTCAACTTGTCCGTAAGTAGGTTTAATGACAAATAACACTGCCAAGACAAAGCATGCCACCATAATTCCGGTTAGTAACTACATATTAGAATCATTACTATCGTTTTATTTTCCGATTCTAACTGATACATCCATTAGATCAGCCCAGTGTACCTACACTACCACCACGTGTGGACGCATTGCATTAACTATGTAGTGAGTTAGTGACCTTTCTAGTTAGATATCTAAGTAGACTAGACCAGCGATTCGTAAAGTGGGTTCTGCGGAATCAAGGGCATCCGGAAAAAAGTCACCAGGGTTCAGCAAATTTATTCATTTATGGCTGTTGAATAATAACACAGTTAAGTACAAATATTATTAAGAAATAGCGCAAAATATGTGATGAGAAGGATAAATATTAGGTAGTATTTTAGTACCTATCATGGTCTAGCTGACCCGATAGACGTTGGCCTGTCTAAATTTTAATAAATATTTTTTCGAATTGGTGCAACAGTACAAAAAGGTTAAAATGTTAAAAAACCTGTTTATTTCTGAATGAAAATCGTAGTTTTTAACGACTGTGGCCATCAAAGTTGAGAGGAGTACCTAAATTCAAAAGAAAGCTGACGGAAGTTCTTCATTTTATTATTTTACATTGTATCGCGAATCATCATCCTCTATCTACCCGCCTTTAAAACCAAATTTGTTTGGGGACGGACGGTCCAGCTTGTCTTCTTCTTTCATACATCTACTTGACGTCATCTCAATGGTCCTCCTTTCTAGTCACACGATCTTTCACACAATCCATCCATCGTTTCTGTGATGTTCCTCAACTCGTGAAAACTTCCACATTTAAAATTAAAACTTTCCTCACAACTTGCTCTTCATTCCTCCGTATCACATGCAAATACCGATTTTCACACAACTTCTCAGTCACCATTGCTACTTTCAGACTTCCTCTTACTCTTTCCCGATTTCATATTCTTTCCACTCGCATAAATCCACACATCCCTCTTAGCATTCTCATCTCAGCTACATGCAATTGCCATTTATTCGACCGATGTGGCGCGGCGGGCGAAGGTCTACCTGCAACGCAGGAGGTTGCGGGTTCGATTCCCGCCCTGGGACAAATGTTTGTACGATCTACAAAGATTTGTTACGGGTGTTCTGGGGTATTTGCTATGTATAATGAAAATATTTATCTGTGTAATGTATTGTATTAAATATATCAGTCATCTAGTACCCATAACACAAGCTCTGCGTAGCTTGGGGCTAGATGATGCTGTGTGGATTGACCAGCATTATTTATTTATATTTATTTATTCGTCACTTTTGTGGCCCAACATTCTGATCCATACAAGACAGCATTGTTTAAAAATTCTTCCTATTAATTTTAAGGGGAATAGGTAATTCTATCGGGAATATACCATTTAAATTATTGAAATGATGATCAGCTTGATAACTCGCTGATTTTTTCTATAAATTTATGTAAAATCATCATCCTCTTGCCCTTATCCCAATTTATTTTGGGTGGGCACAGCATGTCTTCTTCTTCTATACATATCTATTTATCGTCATCTCAGAAGTCACCCCCTTCTTAGCCATCTTTATCTTTCACACAATCCATCCATCGTTTCCTAGGTTTCCCCCTACTCTTGTAACCCTCTAACAAAACTTTCCTAACAACATGATCTTCATTCCTTCGCATCACGTGTCCATACCATGACAACCGATTTCCACACAACTTCTCTGTCACAGGCGCCACTTTCAGACTTCCTCTTACATACTCACTTCTTATTCTATCAATTCGCGTAACACCACACATCCCCCTTAGCATTCTCATCTAAGCTGCATGCAACAGCCTTTCATTCATTCCTTTTGTGGCCCAACATTCTGATCCATACAAGACAGCAGGTCTAATAGATTTATGTAACAATTGAATTAAATCCGAATTTCGAATAAACAGTCAAAGATTGCATAGCTTTATGATACATGGGATTTTTTGTTTCACTGTCTAGCGCGTAAATGAACAAAGCATGGTTTTCCTTTGCTTGAACACGCATCAAACAATTGACCATGCGAGAAGCAAGGATTTTCAATGATAACAGAATCAGAATCAGAATGTTTATTTGTGAAACATAGGTATTTACATAAAGATCTTAGGTTATTATATATGTATGCTATGTTTTGCCGTGAAGGCGTACAAATGTTGAAATAAAAAACAAAAATAATATAAACTACACTAACATAAAATAAAACATAAATTAAACTCCAACATGAAAAAAGGAACAATTTTAAAATAACTTCATAAAATTTATAATTAAAAGGAACTTAATAAGAAACTTTGTTTGTATATTGAGAACGCATTGGAGTTTTTTTAACATCAGAAAGTTTTTGAAATAGATTTAAGTTGATTTTGACAAACAAAGCAGTTTTGTAAATGTACAAAGATGGGAAATGTTAGTAATTTTAGTGATTTAAAGTGAGGTTCACAAGTTTCGGTAGTTTCCAAGCCACACATTGAAGGAATACATCGTTTTTGCGCTTTAAAAACCGACTCTCTTTCAGAAAATTGCCCCCAAATAATTATTCCAAACCTCAGAACAGATGCAACCAATCCGTGATACGCTAATAAAAGTGTTTGTGTATTAACTTTTTTCGATAGCTGGAACACTACTAACACGTAATGACTGCCCTCGTGATTTGTTTATAGCAGTTCCATATTTACTATAAAAGGCACACAGGCAAGTATCCAGGACCCCCGGTCCTCACGAGGGCCCTGAAATAGGTGTATATTTACAAACAGGTATATACACTCATGGACATAATTAGAGGAACGGATCAAAATAAACTCCAAAACTCCACCATATGACTCTCTTCCGACAATGTTACTCTGAGCGTACCTTTCTCCGGGTCGTCTCCAAACTTTCACCATTCTATCATCTGGCTTAAGACAAAACCTACACTCGTCAGTGAACAATATTTTCCCCCAGTCAGCATCATTCCAATTTTGGTATGAGCGAGCAAAGTTAGCCCGAGCTACTTGATGATCTGTGGTAAGTAAGGGTCCTCTAGCTGGCAAGTATGGCTTTATTCCAGTTTTCTTTAAGTCTTCTTCTTACGTCTTCGTTTTAGTGCTAATTGTCACCTGTCGAACGTCCTGGAGCGTACATCTGATTTCAGAAGAAGTCAAAGTGCAATTTCTCAGAACAGTGCTCGCCATAAATCGATCGTCTCTCGCTGAAGTGACTCTCTTGCGACCTTGCCCTGCACGTCTCGTGTATTCTCCAGTCTGCCGGTAACGTTTAACAATTCGGAAGATGACGGATTTGGAAACTCGCAATGTTTGAGCCACTTCTTTATAACTACGACCATTTTCAATTAAAGTAACAGCTTTGGAAACCTGAGTTACGCTAAGATCCGGCATTGTGCCTTCAGATATTCATTGATGTGTAATGACCACCATTGAGATACGTTTTTGTAAAAAAAAATATAGTTTAAAAAAACTAAAAAAACACGCTTTTATAGAAAATCCAACTAAAAAATGGAAAATAAAATTGAATAAATTTGGATTAAGAAAAGTGTAAATTAGAAAAAAATGTATATTAATGGAAAAAAGCGTGGGGTGCATAGTGCCAATAGTTATACAACATTTTCTATTTTGCCATGGTTACTGTCAGCAATATTATTCCAAATAGATTAGTGAAAATAACAAATAAACGAAAAAAACAAATGAAAGCCGAAACAAAGGACTATTGAAGTAATTCTTTTTTCAAACTAAATATGAATGTAAATGTGGCCAGTTTGTATTAAGAACTTTTTGTAAATATATTAGTATTTTTCTTTGATTGATGAAGCGTTCCTCTAAATAAGTCCATGAGTGTCCATATTTATTCACATGGAAGAAGGAGAAAGTTTAATTTTAGTTAAGTTTTAATAAAAATTAATTCACGTTAGTTTCTAATGTATACTATTATTTCAGGAACTTCTAAATCAATTGGCAGTCACTGATGAATCGAGAGAAACAAGGCTCAAAACTTTGCTAAAAATCGAAACATTTGGAAGCGAGTGGTATACAATTTTAAATTGTTTTTCCATTCATTAGTAAAACTGCGGTCCAGACCGGCTTCCAGTATGATGCAGCTGAATACCAGTATTTTACACGGAGCGACTGCCTATCTGACCTCTACAATCAAGTTCAAATCAAATCAAATCAAATCGTTTATTGCAATCCATAATGTACACTTACAGGTGGTAAAAATTAAATTAAGGTGGTAAATGTATAGAAACAATTATGGACCCTGTCGGGCACAGCAAATTTTAAATAATCGGAGAGAGGAAGAGCGGTTTAATAATTTTCCTTGTTATTACTAAGTTATTATTATTAAGTTACTGGTCTACTGACCGACCCGTAACGACTGTCAAAGATCTACAAATGACTGCAATGAAAGATGGGACTAACGTGCTTTCCGAAGCATCGAGGAGTCTCGTTATGTTACGAACGGTCACCCATCCACAGACTGACCTCGGCAAGCGTAGCTTTACCTTAGATCAAGCCGAGCGGCTGTGTTTATTAGCCACGAGAACCTCTATAATAATTCTCTCACGAAGACATTGGTGCCAACGAGTTGAAATCACAATTACTACTTGATTAGTACTAAGTGAAACTAAAAAATCATCAAATAAAAGTATTAACCTACCTACATATAAGTAATTCCCCTTTTTATACATTCAAACGTTTTACTGTTTAAAGGGGTTCGAAATTATTGTGTGCCCAAAGAGACCCTACATGGTTTTTGACGGCCTCATCGCAAATGCTACCCGCACCGGAAACTGCAACGTTACAATGAAAAGCCACGTCGGTCGGAATAATTGGGACTCGTGGTAATAAAACCTCTTCTCCTTTATACTTTCCTCTAAATTGCTGCTTCCATGACCTCGCTCATCAGATTTTTCACCGTAAGCCGCGTGCCATTACTAAGACGTGGTTGGTTGATATTTCATGACCTCATAATTACTGATCTAACTTCTAATTCGAGATCGTGTGATCTTAAAATCGGTGGAATATTATCAAGTGATTTGTACGTCATCCATTATCCAGCAATTTCACTTTGAATCTGGAAATTTAGTTCGTTGACATCAGTATCTCGTATTCGCTCAACGAATCGTAATTTTTGTAATGTTACGCAATAATAAGGAATATTATCTTTGTGATGAGATCGGTTTTTCAGTCGATGAACTGACAAAAATATGTGGTGAATGTTATGGAGACAATCGAAATGTCAACTGAGATTATTCAATTAACAATGTCCAGCTATTGTTTTGAAAATACCTCTCCAGCTTGGTCGTTCTGCACTCTACAGGCATGTAGACACTTAATTTGAGTGTCTGTATGTGTTTCCACAAAACTTCATATATGCATGAAGTTCACCTGGTGGAGTTGACCGACGAATCACGGGACACGTGTTGCGGATATCACCTGCCGACAGAATCATCGCATCACCAACACTTGACGGCACGCTTAGCGCAGTGGTTGAGCGATTTACTGCTGCTCTTCGTGTCGTGGGTTCGATTCCCGCACGAAACAAATACCCCTGCAGGTAGTTTGTTACGTGCTGTTTGTGTATGTGAGTTTGAATTTTTGTACACGCACCCACGATACAGAAGACATTCCTAGTGTGGGGCAACGTTTTACCTAAAAGAAACCATTTTTGATTGATTCATAAATCTGGCATGGATGTTGTTACTTGATAAGTAACACCATCCTAGTAGGTAACACAGCAACAGTAGGTAGGTATTGGTTTGCTGGTAATCTTGTTGCATCCATTGATTCCTCTCATGCTTTGGTATAATGTCATAATTTATATCTATCACTCACTCTCACCGGGTGTCTGACAGATGAAAGGCAGGATTGACAAAATACCACAGGAACATTAGCTTAGTGGTAAAAGCATCAAAACCCTCATGTTTCAGAACACATTTTTTTTTCAAATCTTTCTTTGATATTTAAATCCTGTGATTTAGGTCTTAGCATTTAAATCGGGTCAAGTACGAGTATGTCTCGCGTAATGAGGGTGCCGTATAACCCCGGATGTAGATAGTTCGTCCATCACGAGAATCTTGATTTCGTCCGAGTATATTCTAAGTTTCTCCCCGATATGTATAGAGTTACTCACTCTCGCTTTGAAGAGAGCAATGTTCAATACATTGCTTTCTTTAAAGCGAGAGAGAGTTGGCATTTACATGTGAGCTCTGTCTTCATATTTTATAAGGGCGATTATGTTTGTTTCAGCTTTTGTAGGACAAAATGTCAAAAAAAAAAACAGTAGTTCTAAATGAAAACGACTATCTACGAGTTCTATTCAGGGCTCTGCGAGAAAAAAGTGTGCGTGTAGGAGATCCATCTTTCGAACAAGAAGTGAGTCAGTTATTGTTAGCTTCGGATCAGACTGACAATGAAGAGAATATTGAAGATTTTTTTTTATATTGGAGTCCGAACTGATACAAAATCATGAAAGTGACAATGAATGAAGATCAGGACCAAGGTCAGGACCAGGACCTGGGAGAAGAATTGGGTAGTGATAGTCGGACAATATTCCACTGTCGGAGTTACTGAGAACTAACTATTACGACGGCAAAAACAGGTATAAATAGGCCAAGACGCCGCCTTCGACTAGGGTACGTACCCCACAACATAATACTATAACATCTCGTGCAGGTTCTTCAAAATTGACTCCTAAAGATGGTAAAGATCACTACAGTATTTGGAATAAGCTTTTCGATGAAGAAATTAACATTGGTCCAAGTTAGACTGCACTGGGCATTCTAACTTGGACCAATGTTAGAATTTCTAGTTACAGGACCAAGTTTGTCCGTTATAACAGACCTGAATTTAATGATTTGGACATGGTTGAACTCAAAGCCTTTATCAGTCTTATTGTTTTACTCAGCTGTTAAGAAAACAAATGATGAAAACACGAGTTACTTGTTCGCTACAGATGGCACAGGTTGTAAAATATGTGGTTATATATATATATATATATATAATGGTGGAATGTCAGAAACAAGATTTCTGGTTTTGTTGTTGTGTCTACAATTTGACAACCCAGGTGATTGCGAAGTGAGGATGAAGAGAGAAGTTGGCAGTGGTTTCATCACAGCGCTAATGTTTTCTCATTAACTGTTCTTATTGTTTATGTATGTGTTTGTGTATATATTCTATGTAGGTATTATATTTATAGTTTATAATAATATATATATTTCTTTTCACTTTTCTTTTAAGAAATTGCACCTGCCACTGTTTGTCTCTGCATCACCCAAAGGTTGACTGGTAGAAAATGCCTATGGCATTAAGTCCGCCTCTGTACATTTGTGTGCTTAAAGTATTAAATAAAATAAATAAATAAGACTGATAAGATGGCTGGCAATCCCATATTTTCAATAAGTTTGTGAGTAATTCTCGACAGTTGTATGAATTGAGGGAAAGTGCCACAGTGGATGAAATGCACGTCAAATTTCGAGGAAGAAGTCACATGATATGCTAAAAAAAGCCTGATAAATATGAATTGATAATTTAAAACAAGCGCTATGCCAACAAATATTATTTCTATGATGGGTATATTTATTTACGTGATAAATTATCGTGCCGTCTCTGTACGCGAAGAGGCATTGGCCCTGCAGTGGAACAGTAACAAGCTGGTAGTATTATATTATACTAGCTGACCCGACAAACGTTGTTTTGCCATTTTAAGCCTTGATGTTTTTTTTAGGGTAGAGAACCCTTATTACTTAGGGGTATGAAAAATAGGTGTTGGCCGATTCTCAGACCTACCCGATGTGCACACAAAATTCAAAAAATTGGTCATGGTAACTAACTAAGTGACACGAGAATTTTATATATAAGATTTACTCTGAAAAAGACTGATGGTAAAGAATTGACAGCTCAAGAAAAAGATTCTACTTCCAACTCAGTGTGTCCTACGCGTCACAAAACCCATTCAAGGAACCAAGCGTAACGTGACGGCTGACAATTGGTTTTCATCTATAGAGCTCGTAGACGAATTACCATCATGGTAACTGACGTGACGTGGACGCTGAAGAAGAATAAGAGGGAAACCCCGGGTGAATTTCAGCCAAAGAAGGAGCGAGAAGTAAACTCTACTTTATTAGGATTTACGAGCACAAAAACGTTATATTCTCATCCGTGCCAAAAAAAGAATATCGCTGTGATGCTTGTATCTTCCATGCATTATAAGACCAAGGAGATGGAAATTCAAAAATAACCTGAAAGTAATATGCATTATAACTCAACTAAAGGGGGTGTCGATGAGGCTCACTAAAAATGCTCGATTTACTCCAGAAGCCGTCGAACAAGGAGATGGCCTATTGTGTTGCTATATCGTCGACTCGAGTCTACGACACGATATAGCAACACCATAGGCCATCTCTATAAATTGTATGTGCATTCATACGCTTGAGTGCCATGAATGCATACATTTTATGTAACATGCACCAATCAAAGCTGCGGAGAGAGTTTTCTTAAGAAAATCAGCGCGTGTGCTTGAGGTGCCTCATGTGAAAAATCGTGCTATAAATACGCGATTGCCAAGAGAGCTGAGCTGAGGAGCTGAGGTTGACCATTACTCGAGTTTTAGGTAATAATATGGTTACAGAAGATGTCCAGGATCAAGAAACCAGTCAAGTACCTAACCAAAATTGTATGTAGAATCTGTCCTGCAAAAACGTAGGATGACTACCCATGTTTGTGTTGGGTGCAACAAACCTGTGTGTCTCCAATGATCTAGACCTTTGTGCACTAACCGCCAATAAATTGACGTTATTAGAGTGTTGTCCATTTTTATTTTATTTGTTACCTGAAGTAGGTCTTTTGTGTAAAATTCAGGCTAATATACAATAGTTAAGCTTCATATTTGCATGAAATTTCCACTGCTTGGAAGTCTCGCTTCATTTGGACGGCAGCGCCCCCTGTTGTCGCATCCGGTCGGCTCCGCTCGTATGTTGGGGCCGGCCGGCAACTAGAATCATTCAAGTTGCCGGTGCATGACGTGCATATTAGCAGATACGCCCAGTTTTCAGCCGACTTTTTCCACCGGGCGGACGATCTTGGCTACTGGCGCGTGTCCGCGCATACTGCGACGCGCTGCGCTGCCCCTGCGTGGCGCGGTTGTTAGAAATCGGATCAGCATCGACAAGCTTAAAGAAGCTTGTCGAGGCTGATCCGTGGTCCCGTGTATGATCTTACCATGGGTCTTACCATTTCCCCAGTTATTGGGATATGTCGGTCTGATAGGCAGTCGCTCGATGTAAAACACTGGTATTTAGCAGCATCTGGCTAAGCGGATGCAGCTGAATTCCAGTGCTTTGTGTTTAATGGTCGGTTGCCAGTCTAAACTGAAACCCGATCATAGCACGTTTATGAAGCACAATATCCGCTCTTATAACACTCTAGACCGCGCGCGGGTCGGAGTGGTACCGGACGAGCGCACGAACCCGATAAGTAACACGTCACGCACCACTCACTCTGATACAAAAAATCTTATTTACGTACCTACTACCAACAACATGACTACAACATGCATTAATTAATTACGTTATATTTAATGGATGATGAATGTCTTAAATTTACAAAGATTACATTAATTTACTTAAACACAAAAAGTACGTACCTATAATAGTTAGCAGCTAGGGGCACCTACTTTTACCAAAATAGTAGCCTTTTTTTTGCACATGGAAGTGGCCCCGTTACCTTTTAAGAGACCACTCCGGGACCTCCACTGTGTAACACCTATTAGGGCACATCCCTGAGGAGACGGTAAAGTTGTACCTCCCCCACCGTCTTCCCTGAGGTACCAAAATAATAACCTATCGAAAACCATAAACTCTATTTCGTCTGGCAATATACAACAAAACATAACGCTCGCACAATACAACTATTTATGCCGTCTAGCCAACTTTAACAGACCTCCACAGCTCTTTCAATTCAAACAGTCTCTCCAACTGTCAGGGATGAAGATATATTTGATGAAATATAACTAAAGAAGATACCTATACTGTTAACGTATTTTATATTTTGTGCTTTTCAATTTCTACTAACTACTAAGTTTAAGGGACTAAAAATGTACAATTTTCGCAATTTTTCTTATACGAGTACTTGTGCTGTGAGACCTTGCTTCTTAACAAATTTCGTGATTAAGGTGGTGTTTTTTTTATTGCATTGACTTTGAAGCTTAAGTAAATAAATAAAAATAAATAATAAATAATGCTGGACAATCCACAAAGCATCATCTAGCTCCAAGCTAAGCAGAGCTTGTGTTATGGGTACTACTGATATACTTAATACAATATATTACATAGATAGATTTTTTTATTATACATAGCAAATACCCAGAACACCCGGAACAAATCTTTGTGGATCGTACAAACATTTGTCCCAAGGCGGGAATCGAACCCGCAACCTCCTGCGTAGCTGGCGGACCTTCGCCGCGCCGGTCATATCGGTCACACACATCGGTCGAACTTATTTTTGAGTTTCAAGGGACTACAGACTTACGTATTTGATATTAATTTCAACTTGAAACCTCCACGCGTTCCTGACAAAAAGAGATTTTACAGACAGACAGAAAACAAAGTAATCCTATAAGGGTTCTTTTTCTTCCTTTTGGGATGTATAAAAGGGACTGACAAATGACTTGCTGCTAGGATTACTTAGACATTGGGAGTATCTGACACTTGAAATTCCTAGGTATAGTTTAAATTATGGCTAAAGATATTAATTTCTAAACATACATTTATATTCACTTAAACATGAGATATAATTATCAATATGATGTGCAATTAAGAGTACATGGTAACAATGGACCTCATTAGCACACGGTCATCCAAAGAGCAATGGAATGGGATAAGCTTGTAGTTTCTTTGTGGGATTGAATAAAAAATCAAAATGGCCGACATGGCCCATAGAATTTCCAAATTCAACTAGCAGTGGGCGGCACATCTCGCAGAAATGATGGCCGTTGCTAGGGTAAACAAGTGTAGCGACCAAGCATCGTAAGACGCCTCGTGGCCTCCCATAACGTGTACTGACGATCTAGTGAAGATCATAGTAAGCCGATCATTGTGGAAATCTAGGGGTAGACTCACAGAGACACTTAAATGAAATCCATCTTTGATTTCATTAAATTAAATATCAAAATTTGAGTCTCTATTCTCCTGTTTTTTTCTGAGACCATAAACAAAAAAATACGCATAGGTTAGGTACTCCATCGTTTGATTCCAAATGAGAGTTCATTTCAAAATCCCAAAGAAAAAGGGATGCTCATTTTTATCCGTATTAAAAAAAGAAGATAGAAGATAATAATATGTAATATTTAATGTTAACAAGCTTTGACTTGAGCGCTGAATGTAAAATAACACACCCAAACGGCCTGAAAAATAGGCACTTAACTTCAATTAACTTAGTCTAGACTACAAGGAATGAATAAACCTATTTTCAGAATAGTTCTGCTGTAGTCTCGTCTCGTATTTCTGGAATGGAACAAATGGAACAAAACGTGGTCTCTGTTCAGATCGGTAGCATAACGGAATTAACGGATACGGTTCAAATGGGTACCTATTTTCTTTCTAGAACTGGGTTACGGTACAATTTAGCGAAGTAGATAACTCTTCAACCTACAGTTTTGTGAAGGATTAATTTATCAAGAACACCGACCGATTTCTCACTGTGACTTCCACCGATATTGGATACTGAGAATAGAACATTTTAAACTTATGATTTTATATTTTTGAAGAGAGCTCAAGCTCTTCGTGGAATATAGGTTAGGAATATAGGCAGCACTACTGCCGAATATAGAGTTAGGTAAATATGGGCCCGCTAGTTCTTATAGTACAAAAGCCTTGGGATTAAAGGACTCAAACTGTACATATAATAATTATACGCCGTAGTAGTAGCCATCACTCGTTAATTCAAACCAGATAATTCGAACCTCTCTATAATTCGAAGTTATCACGATTTCCCTGGAACATCGCTTTATATTTCGAAAAAACCGACACGTTTTTAAGCACTCGGTAAGTCGAACACTAAAATCATAGCTACGTAACAAAACGACGCGTTATTTCGACCTCATAGGCATCATTTGACGACCTACATATGTGGCGCAGCGGGCGAAGGTCCGCCAGCGACGCAGGAGGTTGCGGGTTCGATTCCCGCCTTGGCACAAATGTTTGTACGATCTACAAAGATTTGTACCGGGTGTACTGGGTATTTGCTATGTATAATAAAAAATATATAACTGTGTAATGTATCGTATTAAATATATCAGTCATCTAGTACCCATAACAAAAACTCTGCTTAGCTTGGGGCTAGATGATGCTGTGTGGATTGTCCAGCAATATTTATTTATTATCAAACACTTCTTGTATCATAGATTCATGAACAAGTAATTTGTATCTGTATTAAAACACAAAGATTATACAATTACAGTAGACACACTAAAATAAATTACATTTATATTTGCGACACGATACCTCTTGGTAAGACTGGTTGTTAGACTTTAGTGCTTCTGACTACCCGTAACGACTGTCAAAGATCTACAAATGATAGTCGGGACCAAAAGCTTTACGTGCTTTATGTTACGAACGGTTACCCATCCACAGACTAACCTCAGCCAGCGTAGCTTAACCTTCGATCGAGCTTACGTGCTTTTATTTACCACGAGATAATTGATTATTACTGTATACTTCGATCTTTCATATTTTTTCTCTAAAATATTTCTAACCATGTTTCAAACTCTCGATAATCTTAATAAATCTTCGTAATAATATTTTAAAGCTCCTTTGAATTTAGAATAAAACGAGAGTCGACTGTAATACATAGGTATTTGTGTGATAACAAATATATATATCAGTGTTTTAAACAAAGAACTAAAAAGTATATTTACCTACCCATTTTTTACCGCATTATAATTTTTAAGAAATCACCCTATGTAAACATAATCACATTAAACTTCATCATTATGACATGAATAAATTGATTCGATTGAGTAATTAAATTATGTGACGATTAAACTCTCAAAACATGCATCAGCAAAAACCGTGTAAAGTGCGAGTCCTTCCTACTTATGTAGATTGTTATCTATTTTGTTGATTGCACTACACACAACAACATATAAGAAGTTGTCTATTGAGCGTAGGTACCTACTATTGTGTTCTAAATAGAGTTTTTTTCCAGACTCTGGTATGGAGATTCCCTATAATTTGGACTAATTAAATTATGACTATAATCTAAACATAATAAAGGCCATAGATGCACATATTCTGTAAATATTTATATATCAAGCTGGTTACATAACCAGCTTCCCAGCAAATGTTTAAACTTAATGACAAACTCTGCCTTTAACATTTACGCTTGCAATTTTTGCAAACATCTTCTACGTATCACTAGGTGTGTGCTATCCATATATGCAGGTATTTATTTACATGAGACACAGTAGGCCGGAGTTGCAATCCACTTAAAATAACGAGTAGGCTGACATATGTCTGAATAAAGATTGATGCCGATGTGGAAAGGAGATTAAATGTGGTCAGCCAGACCAGCCAGTCGAAGGCTCGTCTGACTGTTCACAATAGTGTGGTAGTGCCTACACTAATGTATGGAAGTGTTTGTTGGGTGTGGCAAAAGAGAGATAAAAGCAGGACAAACGCTGTAGAAATGCGTTTCTTACGAAGTTTGTGTGGTGTACTATGAATGATACATTGAGTAATGATGTTATGAGACAACGTTGTGGCTTAAAAGAAGATGTAATGACAATAATGTGAAAGCGTGACCAAACAAAATCTAAGCATACTCCGATTTGGTTTGATCACGCTGAGAGGATGAATGAAAGACGACTAACAAAAGTTATTATAAGGCAGATGTAAGCAGAAACGCCAAGATGGGACGCCCTAGATGGACATACACTGATTATATTGGTAATGTTCTTCAAAAAGGTCAGGTGTGTGGTACTCGCATCAGACGTACCTAAGTGATCAATAAGTATGAATGTTGCCAGAATCATTCTTAAGTTTAGTGACAATGTTTAATGTACGATTGCCACCAACCGGGCCGTTTGAGCGCATTTCACACTGTGCCAAAGTAAATTCAGGCTTCTTTACAATAGTGAAGGTTCAGTTTCATTTTTGTATGGAATGTACACGACTTGAAACTCGGTTAGGTCCACCAGTTAGCAGCTCCCAGATGGCGCGGCAGCCGGTCGGCTCCTCGCGTACGTGGATGGCGGCAGCGCTAAGCCATAGTCGCGTCAGGTTGGCTCTGCTCCGCCACCGCCATTCGCGTTCGTTAGTGGTCGCCGGCCGGCAAGTTGTATCATCATGTCGCTGAAAGCATGCTAGGGGATACGCGAGCATACGCGCGCATTGCCCGGGTTCCAGCAGATTGCAGCCGTCAGGCGGACACGGGCGGCTACCGGCGCGTGCTCGCGGATCCACTGCGACGCGCTGCGCATCGCCGCCCCTGCGAAGCCCGGTTGGTGGAAATCGTACATACCACTCTAACACATAAACGGTGTTTTATTACAGTGGCTTCGACGATTTATTGTAATCGGTACCTTTTACAATACTTACATAATATTTTAGTGATTTAAAGATAGAGAAAACTAAATATCTGAAAACTAAATTGTTGACCACAACTGAATTCTATGCCTACTTAATGGAAACTAACCCAAGCCTTGCGGCCATCTGGTGTCTTCTTAAGATGTTTTCTGATGTCTTTTGTTACTGAACAATGGTTTACAAAGCAACATTTTCAGAAAATACATTACTGACAATAGGAAATAAGGCGCAGTAATATTTGTAATCTCCTTAGCTTTTCATGTGATAAACCTAATCCGAAACGTTTTCCACGATTTCACTCATATTCATTCAATTCCGATTCTATTTGTAATACGACTTAGTCCTAGGATGCGATAGTTTATAGTGTGATCCTTTGCAACAACCCACAAGCACGCACCACAGCCTTAGGCGAGAATCCATGGGATTCGAGAAAATCTGAGTGATAATGTAAACTTTAGTAAATACGGGGTACGGGTCACGATAACAGCTGTACCAACATTTATAGAACAGCACCATATTTACACTCCAAGCTGGAACCGTCTGTAAATTTTCATCTTACTAGATTTTCCTTGCTTTGACCAATCTGCAGATATCCGGAGTCTATTTAAAAGTTAGCTAAACCCTTTGTTGCCAGTGACAATGTCGCAACCGCAGTACTATATAACCATGTACTTACTTGCTACTTTCAGTCTCATTTTATTTTTAAACAGAGTAGTCTATGCATACAAGGTTACCAAATTTAAATCCAGATGGTAGATTTTCAGCAGGTAAAACGGATGACATACTCGTAGGTAGGGTAGGGAAGCATTACCAATCTGCAGCTTCTTTAATGAGACCGATCGTTACCTGAGTGGGGTGACTTAATACCTTTTATTGTTGGGTAATACAAGAACCCAAAAGATATTGCACACTTAAACGGACTAAAGGATATCTACATCAACGCCAGTAGAGTACCTACTTACTTGAAAAGATCCCCGTCAGAAAATTCTCAAACATCCACAAAGTAAGTAGGTACTTATTTTCAACATTCCATTGCAATTGTATTCGTTCAGAATGTTGATATGTTTTCTCTGTAATACGTCCCTAATAAGTACTTTCGCTAAATGGTGGCGTTCATGCATAATTTGCGTCACTCATGTTTGCCATACCGAAAACTGGCTCAACAATGCGTATAACATGTGCGCAGTCTACTGTAAAGTTTTAAAGCAACAAACGTACACGACGCAAACTACTTACAATTTTTGAAATTCTATTTCTATTAAAATTCTTGTAGCAACTTTAAGCTGTTTGATGTTTTAGAACCTACCTTTTACAGGTTACCTACGTCGAAAGCTTTTTCAAAGTAGTTCCTAAATAAAATAGCAATTAAAACCACTAAGTTTGAGAGTTAAGAAACTAATAGTAGGTATATTTGAAGAAGAATTGTGGGTTTTATTTTCATACAAACATAACACTTGAATTTTCTCGAATTCCATGGTTTTTGCTTAGGCTACATGGGGTGTTTAATTGTGGCAAAGGGGTCATACTATCAAGTCCTGGAAATGAGTCGAAAAACTAACTAGTTTGTTCAATGAAAGATCAACGATTACGTCGTCTATACGTAAAGATTAATAATTGGCTTTCAGGTGACTATGGTTTCCTTTTTTGTTTGTTACTTTTAGCTGTAAGTCCTCCTTAAACTAAAATAAATAAATAGACATATGTATTTTGACCACACGTAATGTAAACTTTACTCCAGTAAAGTACATCGGGAAGGTACAACCTTACGATCAGTGACGCAGTATCGTTTTGACCAAAGTTTCGCCACAGATAGGGTCGAAAGACGAAAACGTATGTACCTACACTACAGACTTTAGACGCCAGTATATCACAGATGAGGTAACTTCATGTGCCATCTGGCCTCTGTACCGTACCTACATACCTTAATTTTATTTAAAAATACACCGCAGGCTCTTCTGTCCTAAGGCCACTCAAAGCTAAAGTATTTTGATTATTAGAATAGAATGTAAATGGGATTAATCATTATAAAAAAAATATTTTGCAAGTAAGTAATACTTTTACCAGCAAAGTAAAATAATGATTTCAAAAAAATACCACAATGACTAAAAGACTAGTATTCAAAGCAAGTAAACCGAGTTAGGTACATACTTGTCATCTTATCTGTGGCCGTGATATATATATAATGTCACTTACGTACGTCGACTCGGCGCAAGAGTTTGTTTGTCTCCATGTTTCACGATTATCAAGGGCATAGTTCAATTTTGTAGATCAAAGTCGAACACGACCTAATAATCTTGAAAAATATAAAGAATTAAGTGTTATATATCGTACAGCAAGAAGCTCAAAATGAATCCAATTACTCAAGTAAGTTAACTTTCTTTTTTAGCCTTTTTGACCCTAATTAATGTATTTAAACGTGTCAGGACTATATTAAAGCAATAAGATTTATCCAAACTGCTGATAATTAAGATCCTACTAACCCACTTCCTTGGAAAAATTCGCGACGGCCCTGTTATAGTTTGAAGTCCAAAGTACAAAGTTCATTGAACAGTTACATCTACTCTCGATAGAAATATATCATTGGTAGCGCTTCTATCTTTCTTCTAGGTGATTTAACTATATGCGTATGAATGGTAATATTAAACAAGAACTACTTACGGTTCTTTTAATCAATATTAATGACAGTATTGTACTTGGAGTTAGTAAAATAATGAAGACAAATTATACACAAAGAAAATGCTCTGCTGAGGTTTAGAATATCAAGACTAAAACTCAAATGACAATTTACACTCCTATGTGTTAACCTAACTACACATCCTGGCATAAATTAAAAAAACAAATCATAGTTAAAAATGTTGTGTAATAGAAAGTCTAACATTAAAACCTATTTATTAATAGCTTTATTTTTCTTTTGGGTGTAATTGGCAGGTTTCATACTTCCCAAATGTAAGTGTCAAAAAGGAAGTATGTAAACTAGAAGCAGAACTACAAAAATCGTAAAATATTCAAACATTTTGTTTGAATGTTACCTTGCACCTGATTTGAATATTGACTTAATGTAATGCTGAGCGATTTCTGGAGACAGATAAATCAATATCCAACCTATTTAAATACTTGCAATACCGCCAAATGATTCCACAATGAGCTTGTCTGTCACCTTGCAGAATATTTCAGTTGCTTACTGCCCCATAGAATAAAGATCAATTTCAGGTAATGATAAGATTAGTGTCTTTACCTTTAGATAAACATACATAATTTATTTTTAACCAGCCCAAACCACAAGGGATTATAATTTTTAAAATAAATTGGGGTAGGTAGTATGTACCTACATGATTATTGTAGCCAACAAACTTATGGAAAATTATGTTAGTAAGTGGATACAATTTGGCATAAGGAACAACTTGCTTCTATTATATTTGCCAAGTGAGGCGTTTATTACAATATTCCCTTATCAAAACAACATAAATACATGGCTGTATTTTGGTAGAGTTAGGCAGAGGTGTACCTATGATACACCTGTTATGTGTGTTTTTACATACAATCATCATGCCTATATTCCTCGAAGAGTTAGGCATAACCATACATATAGTACACCCACATTTCCCCAGTTATGTTCACATTTATTTATGGCCTTTAACACCTTATCTGCCAGAAAACAAGTAGTCTAAGAATGTGTTTTTATTATATAGAAAACAAATGAGTAAAACAAAAGAGATATTATACATAAACATACATGGCAATCTGAATTATTGAGACATTCTAAGCTTTGTTGCCTATTTCAGTTTACCTTGAACCGTCATGATTTTTCATTTTTATTTTATAAATAATTGGTCATTTTTTTATTAGCGTTGTTGAAATAAAACCGTTTTCTTATTTACAACATTATTATTTTGATGTACTTTTTTATGAAATGTAAGAATGTTTGACTCATTTTACCTACTTGTAACGTAATGCATAACTTTTAAATTTGACCCTGGAAATGATCAGTTAAGAAACAGTTTGTCTCTTAAAATGTTATATTACGTAATATTTTACTGAAAGTTTTTGTTGTATTCATGCTCAGAGAATTAAATTAAATGAAAAAAAAAACATTAATGCCACCAGTCCAAGTTGTCCATCAGTTGGTCCTTAGTGTTATAGTTTTCCAGGACGAAAGTATATGATTCAGGGCTAGATGATGCTGTGTGGATTGTCCAGCGTTATTTATTTATTTTATTACTTGTAGGACTTAGGTACTTCTACAGGACCGAATCGGGAGCTTACTGCTATCAATGATAGGGCTTCACTGTACTAAAACATTGATTAAATATACGTCTTTACATTAACACATCCTTTAGAACAATTTGCTGGGCACTGAATAAAAACACGACTTGAGTATTACAAACCAGCTAGAACTAATGTTCTTCCAGCCTATATCCTTCCGAAGCTGCTTTAATCCATATAAAAACTTAATTATACCTACATCTCCATTTATAAAAAGCCTGATGAGTCTTTTCCTACACTGTTTTGAGAACAGTAGTAATGAAATAATTTACGTAAAGTAAATTGCCTGTCTGGGTTCGAACATACGACCTACAACTCGTAAGTCGCTGCCCTTTGCTCTAGCCCATCACTGCCACCTATGATGATCTGAGTCGGAATTAATTAAATCTAGTTGAGAAGCTCACCTTAGATATTATGATTTATTGAAACATTATACCACTATCGAAGATCAAAATCTAACTCCTTCTATACTATTAAGTTCGCACACTAAATCTAACAGTGCTGACAGCATTGAAATGAAAAAAATACAAGTTGCTGAAAGGATGGTAACTCTTTTCCCATTAATACAAACAATGATTGCGAATGTGCTTAGTTTTAGCTTAAGCTGCGCTAAAAATGTTTAATATTATTTGTATTAATATTAATATACCATTATTGCGATCTGCTTGTGCGCTCGTCAACGTTTTCTATTCTGACATAAAAAATACATCAATTAATGTCCGAATTTATTTGCTAAAACTTCCAATGTAACACACAAAACCGTAATTGACTATGGTACTCGTATTAAACTTAATCACTTAAACAAATGATGAAATTCATAATGTGCTTTGAGCATTCTGTACACGACTTACATACTTGAGTACCCAAATAAGATAGTAGCTATCCACTCAATTACGCATTTTTTTTAAATAGTATTTGCTCTTGGATCTGTTCCCGTTTGATGGCAATAGGCTCACCCCCTTGGGACCTAAACATTGCTGGGGAAATGTGGGGGTACTATGCGTTGTTATGTCATTTATTAGGTATATGTTTAGGAATTTGATGAATCTACTTTGTACTTATTGGAACTGATGATATCATACTTATGCCCGATTTCGTTAACTGTATAGGAAACACGTAAATAAATTGGTATTCATTCAGCTGTCAGTGCTGTCACCTTGTGTAAGTGAAAACGGGAAAAAGACCATTTTGTGTTGATTATGATAATATGTAATTTACATAAGTACTAACTGCTGACGCCTTGCCAGCCCCTTCATCCAAATTATATGTTCAAAGTCTATCTTTATAATGATATTGCTGCTAAACCGATGTTATTCAACCAAAATTGTTAATGACACGTTTGTCTTGATACGATTCCAAAACTAAGTAAGGATACCATTTACTTAATGATAACGAGTCGAGTAATCGAGGTCGATTGAAAGTCATTTGACAGGTAAATATAATTTGTTACCATGCTACCCAACCAATATAATTATGTAATCAACCAATAAATAAGCATATAAAATATGGTAGCTAGGTAAAACATATTTTATCAGTGATTTGGCCTCAATATATTTATAAAGAAAACTTTTGGTCAACAGTTTACCACAATAATAAATCCTACTATAATCTGCATTGCGAATTTAGAAATAGTCTTTCGAGTTGTGGGGTTCGTTAAAGCAACATTTAAAGAGAGATCTCTATTACTATACGCTCAGTTTAATCAGATAACACTAAATATCAGAAAACAGCATGAAAAACAATCTTGATGATAACACTAATGCCCGTTTTC
Source organism: Phlogophora meticulosa (assembly GCA_905147745.2). Classification (NCBI taxonomy): domain Eukaryota; kingdom Metazoa; phylum Arthropoda; class Insecta; order Lepidoptera; family Noctuidae; genus Phlogophora; species Phlogophora meticulosa. The sequence continues at coordinate 1,367,131 of LR990517.1, read as the reverse complement.
ACTAACCTTGCCTATACGCCTAAATATTATTGCACTATGGATTTTCAACTCTCGGCGCAGAGCCGAATGTTGAAAATTAAACAGCGGGTTTTTAGTTAGATACTAGCATTACTCAATACTAGTTTCAACCACTTAAATGGCTTTTAACGAGTTTTGAGTAACGCTTAAGTCTTAAGTGAACTTCTGTAATACGGGTCTAAGTACAGTCAGATCTCGAACACGTAGGTACCATCCAGAAAATGTTTGTAACTAAATCACAGATACATTGTTCACGGTTATAATAAATTGCCTGCTATTGCCTACTGATATCTATCATTTACTAACATTTTTTCTATAGTAAATGTTATGCCAAAGTAGCAGCTAAAAGTCCTATATTAAAAAACTTGTTTATATTTTCAGGTGATACGCGCCACCAGGCCTATTTACAGAAAGCTGTCAACTACAGCACCGGTTGCAGCTGCCAAGCCCCTGCCAACGACTGGAATGTGCTTTGGTGAGAACATTTTACCATATTTTAAATCCCACGATTTACACAGGAAATGAAAACTGTCATGTCTGACGGCCAATGCAAGCTGGTTCACAAGACTTGGCATTTTCAGGCCGTTTCCCCCATACGAGGAAACATAAGTCTGCCTAAAAATGTCAGTCCACAAGCAGCCCCGATTGAACTCGAGAATTTGCATGATATTATGTGAAATATGTACATAATACACATATTATTATGCAAATTCTCGACTTTGTGATGTTAATCTTTCACAATTGATTATTAACGTCAACGTTGTATCTATTTCAATAACAAAAGTTGTTTTGATCACTTGACACAATATTACGATACTATCATTAATTTATATTGTCAGGCTTTTATCTGGATTCAGTGCCACACTTGGACTCAAGCGGCTTATTTTCTTTACTTACCTTGTTATCGATAAATCATCATCAGATATTTGAAATATGTGTAGGTATGAATGTCAAGAGTAACAAAGTACAAATACCTACAAAGGTAATAAATGTAAATAATGCGACGACTGATAGCGTGTTCGAATAGTTGGCAGTTCATTCCGGATCTTTTATAAACGTCCCCTGACGATAACTCCACTTATAATACTAATTATAAATAAATGATTAATTGATATTTGTTTATATGCAAAATACTTGTACTCGGCTGCTCCCGGCGAGACTGAAAGACGAAACCTAGTCAGATGATGATGGTCAATGAACATTTATTACGTAACTTCAACTGAATTCCGAGCGCTGTTTTCGTGCTCCAATTAGAGATGGAATCTCATTGGCAATGAGTAGAATTATATTGATAGTAGTTATATTAGCCTGTTGCTGAGCACAGATTATTGATATTGCTGGACACTGTCTATCCGTTATTGCGTTGCTGGGTTTGCGTAGTTATGACTCAAAATTATTTCATTCGATTCTTTACGCAACAACCCGGGTCCATAGTCAACTAAATAACCCGTTTGGACCGTGGTAGAATACTAATAGGTATGCGCCTATTAATAAAAAATCTGAGCTAACATAAGCCAAATACCTACATCATTTTGCTGGCGGCAAAGTCCAAAGTCGACATGGCATCTGATAACAGTGCTCTATTATCATATGCGGACTTTCGACTTTACCTACTATACTTATTACTTTTATCTTTGACATTAAATAACATCTATGAATGGTACAAAGTCCTAGATAGACACTATTATATCATGAATAGACAGCGCGACGATTTAGTAGTAGTGATTCATATCCGGGTCAATCAATAAGCTGCACGGGTCATTGTTTAATTAAACGCTGGAGAATAGCTAGCATTGCACTGTTGTTACAGATCCTTTATAAAGGCTTTGTCGTCCATTTCATTTATATCTTGGCATTTTCAGCTGACCCAATACAAATTTATTTGTAACGTGACCTAGTAATTCCAGTTTAGGATAAGCCAATGACAATTCAGATTTTTCCTACATTTTAAGTTGACTGCGTTAGTAAATAAGCAGCTGCTACAAATAGCCAGATTGACGGACAGACAGAGTGCCACCATCATTATTTTTTACCATTTCGATGCGGAATCTTAAAAAAAGTACAAATCAAATATCATTAACTCAAATCAAGCTGAGAAATAAGCCCCTCTTGAATGTGTAAAGTTATATGAAACAGTCCCCCAAACATCCCGCCCTTTGCGATATCCTACTGTTTTTTCTAGGAAGAAAAAGCGGCGCAATAAACTCCCCAGCTACGGGTCTGTATAATAGTTAAAAAAACTTCAATACAATATTTCAAAAATCTATACAATAATGCCACGTGTCAGTCAGTTTGTACACACGATATACCATAATAAAATACGAAACTTATCTAACCAAACAATAATTCAATGAATATAACCCTTCAGGTAAAAAGAGCGTGCTTGCTTACAAATGTGCAACCGCAGCGATGGATTATATTGTAAAAGCTATGACTCCAAATAACAAAAGATAAATACACATTCTGCTTTCAATGCCACAGTCGAACAAACATGAACAGACAAATTGTCTTATTGCGGTTATAATTGTAGTGCCAAACCACTAACTGGAGGGTGACAGGTGCACCTTACAAGTAACCCCATACTGTGGCTTCCACGAAACGCACAAGTGCATAATTTATTCGCTCGTGTAATTTTATTCATAAGATGACATTCGACAATTATTGTTTACCGACAAAAAGGGAGGTGGTTAACCACGCGTAATTTCTTACAATGTATTCCGTTTTCGAATGTAAACGTATGTTACAAAAAAAAACGTTCCACTTAAACGCGTCGGAAGTCGGTTGGCAAAAAATGCATCAAACAAAGGAACTAAAGCCACAGACTTCATTTCTTTTTAATTTTATACCTTTGCGAAATTTTCGACACATGGCATAATGATAGTTATTAAATAATTATTGCCACATGTCACGACTTTGTGGTAACATAAACAGAACAGTCTCCTTAATAATAAGGTATTGGCAAAATAAAACTTACGCAATATATATTTTTGTTTTTGTTTTCAGAGCTTAGCGAGGAACAGAAAGCTTTACAAGATTTGGCTCGCAAGTTCACCAGGGAAGAGATCGTGCCAGTAGCGGCCCAATACGACAAGACCGGGGAGTACCCGTGGCCCATCGTAAAGAAGGCATGGGAGATCGGACTAATGAACGGACACATCCCTGAACACTGCGGTAATGATATCCAGTACTTACCATCATATATGGCTAGACACTGAATTCTATAAGTATCGAGTTAACGTGAAACATCCATAGAGCAGGCAGACGCCTGGCTGGTGACTCTGAAAATACCTCAAAATGGGTCTAGATGTTTATAAAATATGCTTAATAGCTCGTCTTCGGGTGTAAACTGCTTAAAAACCCGAAGACGACTTAAACGTAATGCAATCAGGTTATAGCACGAAATATTGTTACGCCCACAAGCAGTCTTGTGATCGTAAAACCGAAGAATCCGGGAAGAAATTGTACGATTTTGAATAGAAAACTATATTTAGCGGTGGATGCAGACGGTTCAAACATATTAAGAAAAGCCTAAGTAAAACCCGAGGTAATATAAAAAAAAACACAACAACGAGATAAACAGTGACATTCAGGTTTTCGCTACAACGTCAGTAACATAAATTCATGTTAAAAAGAAATGAAATAGCACCGTTACAAAAGCAAATATCGTAATCAGATTACGATTAAAATGTCTACGACTCATGTCAGATTTGTATATGTATTAACAGGTATTTAGCATTATGATTATATTATAATACGGTCCTTACTTGCGTAGTCAATTATCTATTTATTTGGAAAGTAATCAAGAGTAGCCATGCTTTTACTTACGCCTTGAGCATGGCATGGCCCAAAATGACTAGAAATGGAACTAGAGTTAAATAAATGGCGATGGCGGCATAGTATGTATATTGCTACTGTTTTTTAATGCAGGAATTTGCCGGAGAGGTAATACAAAAGTTGATGTTGCGCACATAAATATCACAAAGCAACTCATAAGATATATCGCAGTTTCCGGGTAGCGACAGTAGAGCCTTTTGCCTGCTCTATGTAGCCTAACGGAACGAGATCTTCCGCTTTAGCTTAGGTACCACATCATACTTTAAACTTGCTGAATACACACTGAGTTTTCTTGCTCGGAGTAAGTAGGTATATTGAAGATAGTGCATCTGTGACAAACATTTAAATTTGATTTTGTGCAACACACCGTGATTAAAACGCTTCAATACACGCATAGTAAAGTTCAAGTTAATTTATTTTTTAATTTGGTATCGTGGCTCGGTAGTAATCTTGCCATTTTTTTTTAATTTTGTCCAATATGTTCAGGAAAACTAGAAAATCGTATCTTAATTATCAATTCAATGTAATCATAAAAAAACCCGGTCCTATGCAGACTTTTATTAAAGCAACCGAGGCTATACATATTTACAATTAGATCACGCAGCTAACGAATAACTCATATTATATTCTAACACAAGTACTGTTCGGACTTCTTATTAACTTAGCACATAACATACCAATTAAAAAACTGTATAAGTACATTATTCCGTTTTTTAATTGGTATGTTATGTTCCCGTCCCGCAATTAAAGCCAACAAGTGGTTCTATATTGCATTAGCCGCGCGTTAATACGGCAAATCCAGTTATATAATAAAGAGACGGTCTCATACGTATCATGCGTGACACACGCTAGGAGATATATTGCCGTCTCTATCTTGCACTTTTAGTTTGACACTTAACGTAACGATGACAGGCATAAGCTAATAAGCGTAACTTAGCCGAAGTACATGTTATGTAACGTTTATTAATTTTGACCTATGTGCCTTCCAGGAGGTATGGAACTAGGCGTTCTAGACACTTGTCTTATATCCCACGAGATCGGTTTCGGGTGCGCGGGCATAAACGCTGCCATTTCTACCAGCTCCATTGGTGTAAGTCATAAGCATGGACACTCTCAAACTTTACATACTTTTACACCTGGACTGTTTACGGTTTTCATGGAATAAGGCTTTCAACAACTGCCAGATTTAATTATTATTAACTCCTGCTAACTTGGGAATTCTATAGATATTTTTTGTTAGTGAATATTATGTATATAAGAGTTTAAATGTTTGATACGTCATCGAATGCGCTTTCCAGGAGGCATAGGTTTAGGAGTATTCGAAGGCTGTCTTGTGTGCGAAGAACTTGCGTACGGTTGTTCAGGAATAATGGCGGCGATAACTATCAGCGAAGTCGGAGTAAGCAAGCACTTACTGTAATGTGTGGATCATTTATATACGGTGAAAGCATGCGGACGCGGGACCTTATTCTGTCCTTAACTTTTCAGTTTTTACGACTTCTAGTTTTCTGGTTTGTGCATTATTCGTCATGCCATACTTCAAAAGTTTTGGAAAGGAGACATTCCGTCATATCAATCACAATTTCATTGATTTGAGTTTATTTATTGGCATAGTCGAAATAGAAGCTGGGCTTCTATGTATAAAGGTAATTACGTAATCTTTAGTCTAATGTATATTCATGAACATTAGACATTTTATGTAAATATGAAGTTACTATAACAAAGTATTAAAAAGTTTAGAATCTGACAATTATTATTATCCATGAAAATCAGTTACTTTTGATATAACTGGACGACGATTCCAAGTACGATTACGAGTACGATTCCAAGACGTACAGTTGCATATGAAAATGTGCAAGGAGTACTACATATAGCTACATCCATCGCACAGAAACAAGTTTTACCTTTTGTCTGCCAGAGCATAAAAGCACGCGTGGCCCTCCACGTGGCCTTTACAATAAAAACGTTTAAAAGTTTCTTTTTTATCATGAATTTATCAATATCCGTGGTATTTTTTCATGCAGTTAAATACGCACGGGAGCTTCAACTTTTGTGGTATTTAAATAAACACATACAAAAGTACTGATTGGATTGTTCGTTTCGTGTTAAATTACTTAGAGTGCACCGCGTTTTTGTCACGTAATTGTGACGTTAGCGTACAGGGCATGCGTTCGCTTGACATGTATTTGTGTCGATGGCGGTCAAAAGGACAGAGCCCAAAACTGATCAGCGTTTTCGTAAGTTGAGTGTACCTGGGAAAGAGAGTGATAGACGAACAGTCCGTCTGAGCTTCTAGAGTCATTTCAGGGGGCGTTGGGACCCTAGGAGTGCTGGAAGAATGTATCATAGGCGAGGAGATGGCTTTCGGATGCACAGGCATTACTACAGCGGTTGGAGGCACGAACTTAGGAGTGAGTCCTGTTATTTCAATCGGCTATTATAACTTCTACCTGAGGTGCCATCAACGTCAGTTACTATTCTCTGCAGAAAATATTGTTTTATCTACTTACGGAAGGGATATTCATCAAAAAATCATTTTGACTTATCTGTAAGGGCAAACTTACGAAACAAATTATTAGGAACATATATATGTATTGGGAATTTAACGACAAATAACACTAACTGGCTTAATATACATAGATCATACAAAACATTTTACAACAGAAATTGGTATTCATCCGAACGGTACGTGAATCGCAAAAACGTAAGACAATTTGAATTTCGGGCTATTTGGCATTTTCACCTTAAATCAACTGCATGGGATATTCAATACCTAACAAAAAATAAATAACTCGAGAAATGGTATGAACACTACTGGATAGGATTTTAAATGAGTTCACGTGAATAACTCAAAGCTTTAAAGTTTTACAAAGACAAATGGCCACTTTACATTTCCCTTTCATGGCCCGCTCGCACCACCTACATCTGAATGCTATAAATATCGTTATATTTCTGTCGTATGCCTGAAGTTGACAGAGGCAGAACGATGTTTGAAATATATATAGCGCTAAATTAGTAATTGTTGGTGCGTATCTTGTTTATAAAGTTCCCATTGTTGGGTGCTGGGACACAGGCCTCTCCTGTCATTAAGAGGGCGCAGGCCATAATCAAGTCTCCCGGTTGGTAGACGTCACATGCCGTCGATTTGTTGGTTCTCAGACATGACTGTTGCCTCCGCCATTTTGAGAGTAGCGATGATAAAATAAATGATACAAATAATGAATACGGCACGTAAAACCTCTTTGATTTGTGATGCAAGCGGCTCTAAATGTTTAATAATACTAAGTATAAAAACTACCCACAAACGTAATAGAGAATATGATAATAACCGAAATAAATAGAAGCAGCATCGTAGATTCTTGGGGTATTTGAACCGCTCGCTTGAGGTTCTAGAGATATTTCAGGGGGCGTTGGAACCTTGGGAGTGATGGACGAGTGCTTGGCAGCCGAGGAGATGGCATTCGGATGCAGTGGCATAACTACAGCTATCGACGGTAGTAACTTAGGAGTGAGTCCCGTTATTTCAATCGGCTATGATTTATTCTATCTGAGGTGCCATCAACGTCGTTTACTGTTTTCTGCTTAAAATATTATCTATATCTGTACAAATAAATAAAATTGAAGTGTCTCTTTGTAATACTAAAAAATCAGCTTTTTACTAAATGCATATGAAAATAAACACATTTTTGTCTGTCTGTTTGTTCTGGTTTGTCTAAAAGACTCACTGACAGATAGCTGATGTTATAAGTTATAACCTTTTTTTTTTAAATTAGTTTGCTGCGTATAATTAACCAAACCTCATAATCCACGCGGACGGAATCACGTGTAACAGCCAGTTTTACATAAGTTTAATACGAAACAATGCTCACCGGTAATATAGGTAATATTACCGTGGCTCAAAATCATTTGACATAATATAATAATATACAAACGATTAAAAAGCATTGACTTTTTACCAACAAATACGTCTCCACTGAAATCTGTGTTTGCAACTGTCCTGAAAGTTAAAAACAATTTCACGACCTATTCTATTAACTAGTAGCTGTTTCCATCAAGACATTCAGGACTGATTATTACAACGATAAATATATTTTATCTGTTAAATAAAACTGACGTTTAGAAAAATTCGCATGTCTTGACAAATTGACCAAAGTTGAAAATTTGTTCTCGTATAAAGATACCTGGCGTTATAAAGAGCGAGCCGGTCTCACTAAATTAGGGTGTCAAACCTACACTGAGCTGTCTATAGAAAGATCGCTCGAGCGATGGCTGGCCGTAATTATGTTCCTAACTGAGCGCTTCATACACACAGTCCAATAAAATATCTGTAACACACTGTTCTCGGACTTTTGTTCCCTATCAATTAATAATATAATTTACCGAAATTTTATGTTACCAACACGAAAATTAAAAGACATTATATGAGCAAATACATACGTAAAATAATTAAAATTAATTATTTCTACCAAGGAGTCTACTGTAGGTAAACTAAATATGTAATAATAATTTAACGGTAAAATAAATTTGGTAAAAAAAAGATTCCAACATTCAGAGCTTGGCTTGAGGTTCCATTCCAACCAATTTGTGCGAGTGAGGCCGTGATAACAAGTCCGTTTGAGCTTCTAGAGACATTTCAGGGGGCGTTGGTGGAAGTTTAGGCGTGCTAGAAGAATGTATCGCTGCCGAAGAGATGGCATTCGGATGCACAGGCATTACTACAGCAGTTGGCGGCACCACCTTAGGAGTGAGTCTTGTTATTACAGAAGGCTATGATAACGTCTATCTGAGGTGCCATTACGCGATAAATGTTCTTCTCTGTTCTTTTAAAAGCTGTAATAATTATGAAATGTAACTTTTCCTCACACACAACTCAAGTAATAAAAAAATAAACATAGTAGAAGTAGGGAAAGTAAACAGAGTTGAAAAAGTTGCTTTAAATAACCGAACAAAGTTAAATAACACACACAATCGGTCGTCTTATCACTAACAATAAATGCTGACTAAAAATAAAGCGTGCATTCAAATATTAAAACTTATTAAAAGGAAGTTATTTTAGCATACCTACTCACTAAGTACATCTTTCACAAAATGTAAGAAAGTGTCTGAGCACTGCTACATCTACACCTACACCTACATCACTATATTTATATATCTTAGCTAACAACATTTTAAAACCATCAACTCATCAAACAAATCTTTTTCCGCAATAACAGGAAAATGATATTTAATTTGCCATTATGATCGTATCACTCACTAAACAACTCGCTCTTGTAGTTCTGTAAATAAATAAAGAAAAAAAAACTACTCGCTCATAGGAGTTCCAATAATAATAAAAACTTGTGGACGCTCAGTGGTCTAAACTCGACCCTTTTAGCTTCCATCTCCGTTTAAACTTTACCTCCTTATGCCAAACATCACAAAAGATCCTAAGTTTTCGCTTCACGTATTCTTATTAAAGCATAACAAAAATAAACTATAACTTCCGTACAAAGATAAAACCCCTTATAAAAGCCCCTTACGCGTTATTATAAAACGAACTTACTCGTTTGTACAATCATTTGCACATGAATGTATCAAGGTCTACCAGGTGGACATCTCAAAAGTTTAGAAGTTCTCATCCATACAATAAACTCACATAATCACACGCTAACTTGAACGTGAAAAAAAATGCTGCTTTTTGTATGTAGGTACTTACGCTCTAAACAAATAAACATGCGCCATTTTATATTTCCTTCCAAACAAATACAAATCCAGTTTGAACTTTAAAATATATTTATTTATGTACCTTTTTTATTTGTTTATGGTGAAAAAACGTTGCAAAATGTGCTTATTCACACGAATGTAGATCAGATTCGATTGAATACTACTCAGATCGGACTGTATGTGTAATTTTTGTGTTGTCTCGCTTCATACTATGCAATGCATGTGATAACTATATCTATGCTTCTCTGGTCACAACGCGTTAACAGATGAGGATAGGAGAGTAACTTGACACTCCTAGCCATCTAGCTAGCAGTGTTTTTACTATCTAGTACATACCTAACTACTACTGATGTAGTATAATTATTCAACTGTTCGTATGCGTGCGTACCTTACAAATAATGGTGCTATACAACAATATACCATTGGATCAGAATTTATATGGGCTATATATATACATATGTGAACTTTGTTTTTGTGTAAACACCAGGTTTTTGTAAAGGGAGATATTAAGAAATAACCGTCATAGTGTCCAGTGTCAATGTCATCTCATTTCCATAATACCCATTATGCTCATTGTCAGTGTTGTTTCCTACAGGTGGTATGAATATGGATGTGTTTGACGGGTGTATGGTTGCCGAAGAGCTGGCGTTCGGATGCACAGGCATTATGACCGCAATGGAAGCCAGTGGTCTGGGAGTGAGTGGCCCACGTGCCATGCTTTGCTTACGTATGCATGATTTTCTGCCCCAATAACATCCACACCTCATGACTCATATAATAACCCTTATTTTGGATATTTTTGTGCTTGAGTAACCTTTCAAATAATTTCCAGCATGCTCTTGTGATTATATTTTCATGTCGTACTGCGATTGAACAAGCTTGTGTAAGTAATTATTTATTCCATGGAAACTTGAAGGTAGTGCCTGTATTTATAATTGATTTGAAAAGAACATAAAGGTCAACAAAATCGATCTACTAATTATAGTGAAACAGAAAAATATGATCACTACCTTTTTAAAGTTTTAAGCATTTCGTCATGGTGATTGTTAATGTATCTATGTTTTAGTGTTCACGTTTTTATTTTATGTTTTAAAACACACATACGAGTATGTTTATTTGCACTTATTTTAACATTTTCCACTATTTTCAGTTTTCTAACCAAATTACGTTATGGCATCTCATTCAAGTAGATAGTTATTTAATAGATTTTTTATTTTATAAAGAGCGGGATGTATAATATAGATTTGATTGGTATATCGTTGGACTTGTGTTTCAGCAAATGCCCGTCATTATCGCCGGTAATAAGGAACAGCAGAAGAAGTACCTAGGCAGACTCGTAGAACAGCCTATTGTAGCTGTAAGTACATTGTGGGGACGCATATTACTCAGTAAAAGTAATATCGCCTCCGTTGCTATAATACACCCCTTGACATTAGTATTCTTTATAAAATGGTGTGCTTACAACAGCGCACTTATTACCATAATATTTACTAAGACCCTGCAACTTTATAGTAATCTAAAGAGGTTTTTTTTATTATTAAGGCGTATTGTGTGACCGAACCGGGCGCGGGATCCGATGTCGCTGGTGTCAAAACCAGAGCCGAGAAGAAGGGCGATGAGTGGATCATCAACGGACAAAAAATGTGGATCACCAACGGAGGGGTAGCTAACTGGTATGTCTGACTCTTTTAAAAATATCATTAGCTCACACAAAACATCAATACAAAAGAGTCCAAAGACGTTATTGACAAACGTTACGAGGTCAGGCTATGCAGATTAGGTGCATAAAATATAAACTTTTTCCGTTAACATTAGGCACGTTACAAATTCAGGTATTTCGTACTGGCACGAACCAACCCCGACCCCAAGTGCCCCGCTAGCAAGGCATTCACCGGGTTCATTGTAGAAAGAGATTGGCCCGGAGTAACCCCTGGACGTAAGGTATGAACTCAACTTTTTATGAATGAATTTTTTTTTTTTAAGTAAGTATGGCTTTAAGATTTTTGCTACGCTTTTATTTCTGAATCAGCTCGTAAACTAAATATCGTCGTGTTCACGCGAGAACCTAGTGTTTGCAAAAGAGGTTCCTTTACAGGATGAACAAAAACCTGCGTCGTGTACATTTTTGTTACCACAGCTTATTCAAAATGTGTATTGTAGTTTGCAATAATATTCTGATGCGTAAGATAATAATATACATTTCAGGTGATTATTGTAAGAGTGCTGTTATTGTGTTATATTAAATAACATATACCAACGCACATTCACGAGTTCATCGCACTAAAGACTGACACTCGCGTATTTTTACGAAGGTCTCACATTTTGTCTCAGATTTCGATACACGTTACTAAGTTGTTTTATGTGTGAAACTAGAGCGCAATCCCGAGGTCTTCTTTCCAACAAAGTAATTAAATAAAAATAACCAAAATTGCATGTCATATTGATGATATAGATGATGATACAAATGATATAATTCACATCTACCTATATGGTTTAAATCAGCATTACTGTCACTAGTAAGAATATGGTTCAAAGTAAACTAAAATACATAAAATAAAACAAAGGCAAAATAAAACATGAAAATAATATAGAATATGCGTTTACCCCATAATATAAACAAAGAGACATGTTATGTTTATATGTTAAGACGAGAAAACAACCCTTTTGAATTATGGAAGGTTGACAGATCAAAGTTCAAGTAAAATACCTACTTTTACCATCTTTGATTGTTTTGCTCCAGTCAGTGCAATCGGTCAATGACATTTTAAACGGATTCAATTGCACACTGTTAGCAATAAATTGGCACAAGTGTCGCTTTGATTGATTGTCACCACTTGGCGCATTTTGTTTATTCCTTTACGAGACCCTGACATCATGAGCTAGATCATAATTATAAATTAACACCTTCAAACTGAAAATCATATTTCTATTTAAAAGTGGATAACATTCGTTGAACCTTGATAAGCGGGACTTTTTTAGTTTTACTACGACTTCTTGGTTAGTTTGTAAAGTTTGAAAGGGAAAACTTATAAAGCATTCATAGAAAAACGACTGCTTTTTACTGTGACCTATTTCTATCAGCCCTTTTAAAGTAGGTCTGAAAATCTATAATAAAATGCGCGTAATACAATGATATTTCCCAACATTTAGGAACAAAACATGGGCCAGCGGGCTTCCGACACTCGTGGCATCACGTTTGAAGACGTGCGCGTGCCCAAGGAGAACGTTCTGATTGAAGAAGGAGCCGGCTTCAAAATCGCCATGGGAGCTTTCGACAAAACTCGTCCACCGGTAACAACCTCACAGTTTACTAATAACCTTAGATGTTAATTAAGATACACAATGACTGATGTATCTGTGCCATCTTTGTTAACAGGTCCACTCACACACACATTTTTAGGCCACGGTGTGTTCTATCATAATAAAAGACGTGTCTCGAAGATCCTCTTACAGAAATGTGTACTAATTGTAGATTTTATTTTGTTAATACATATTGTAAACGTACACACTTGCTTTACCAATTCACATTGGGCGTTAGCGGAATGCTCGTCATCAGCTTTGCTTATTTTATTAAAAAAAAAATACAATACAATTAGTACTATCATCATCCTTCTGCGCTCATACCAATTCGGGACTCGGCGCAGCATTCTCTTCTTCTATACATCTCTATTTGCCATCATCTCAAAAGTCACCTCTTTTCCAGCCATATCATCTTTCATACAATCCATCCATCTTTTCTTTACTTTAATACAATTAGTACTGACGGAAAATACAATTAGTACTGACGGAAAATACAATTAGTACTGACGGAAAATAGTACGAGTATCAAAATACTCTACTCTGTTAGTATGATTAGCCTTCACAATAGAATAGTGAAAAGGTAATTTCTTGGAACTAAGGAAGCGATTGTGCCATTCTGGGGTCAATAACAGACGGTCGATAAGTGCTCCAATTACCGAGATGTCAGCGATATGATACACCTATTCGTTACAAAAGAATTGCTTAGCTGCAACGAAATTAGTTCAGTAGTTGTTAAAATGCGCATAGAAATAAGATCATGTTTCACTGTGTACCTAACAATAGGGTTTCGATTTAAATCACAATATGGACAAACTTGTCGAAATATAGGGGATGATGGGCTGTGCTTGACTACAAAGAAACTGAACAGTACAAAAGCTGTTCTGGCGAAGTTGGGGGAGGTGAACGACTTGAATATAGCTTTGGATAAACGAAGATCGAGCAATAATAAAATCTCGACGATTTAAACAATATAATTATGTTATGTTGTCGTATCTCAAACCTATCATACAAACACGCAGGTGGCGGCCGGTGCCACAGGCCTGGCTCAGCGGGCTCTGACCGAGGCTACCAAGTACGCCCTGGAACGTAAGACGTTCGGCGTTCCCATCGCCCGGCACCAGGCCGTGGCTTTCATGTTGGCAGACATGGCCATCGGTGTTGAGACCGCGCGTCTAGCTTGGATGAAGGCCGCGTGGATGGCTGATCATGGTAACTATTTTTAACTGATTGATATGCGAGTGGTCACTGAAACTGCTTATGGACATCTGCAACACTAAAGGTATCCCCCATGCGTGGGAATCCTAGACACGCATTTTAGACAGAATGACAACCCGAACAGCAACGCTAGTTGGCGATAGAAAAGGACATGGCAGTAGAACATCTACAGCGATGATTCTTAGTAATGCAGCTTGGGAAGTAGGTCGTGCTTCACAAGCTGCATTACTAGGAATTATCGTTCAGTCATACTACAGTGTATCGACAGCTTATTCAGGTGCTACATTTCACAGAAAATATAAAATAACATGAATTCCTAAACCAGTGGTCGCTCAGTCGTCGAAAGTTGACCGTTTTAGTTTTCTGTACTCCTCAATATAAACTTTAACTATCCCAAATCTCACACTCATCCGTCCGCGCTTTATACATAAAAAGGATCCGAAGGTTTTACTTTGCGTTTTGTTATACAAACAATAGTGTGCCACAAACTGCAGTATGGCAGTTTTGGGGGTTATTACAATATTCAGGACTTTGCCGATTTGAACTGACAGTTCTACATCTTTGTATGTACTCGTAGTAATTAGTGCAGGGATATGTTTTAAGCGATCCAGTAGTATGCTAGCTATGTAACTATGGAAAATGACTGCTCCATGGTTTAAATGAACTTCTTGTCACAACATCTAGAGAATTTTACTATGCTAGACATTGTTACATACCGTTTCCATTAATACAATTTATGTATTGCCTAATCGAGCAATATTGAATATATGTCTGCAGCAGAGCTTGATTATTCTGTTCCAAGTCTCGATATTTGATCAATAGTATATATTTGCAAGCGCGACGAATTACATCAACTTAAAAGGCCAGTAGGTACCAATAAGTAGGTTAAAGTATTTATAGTCATATTGAAATACGGGCCTCGTCGCCGCAGCCAAAATGTGCAAATATGGTGATGATGAATTATGTATTTGGACTTTTGATGTAGTACATAAGCCCTCACTCCTTTGTTCTCAATGTTCTATATTTCTTAAAGAATATATCGCATTATCCAGTGCGAATAATTTAGGTTAACAATTTTTTGGTTTATTCAGAACGCTATGCAATAGCTCATTTCTTTTTCCTGCTACAGGTATTAGGAACACGGTCCTCGCTTCAGTAGCGAAGTGTCACGCTTCTGAGATTGCCAACAAGGCTGCTGCGGACGCCGTCCAAATTTTCGGCGGTAACGGCTTCAACACTGACTACCCCGTCGAGAAGCTCATGAGAGACGCCAAGATCTACCAGATCTACGAGGGCACATCACAGATCCAGAGACTCATTATCTCCAGGGAGATAATCACCACTGCCATGCAATCCAACTAAATAAAACGTATATTCATCACTTTCATGAAGGATTTCCAAGTTGTTTTTTTTTATTTCTAAGTTGCGTATCCGATGTGTATTGTTCACTATGTAAATCAAGTTTTACAAATTATTGGAAACATATTTCGAATGTTTTGTGTAAATTGCTAGCATTGGTAAACAATAGTTGTAAGTACATAAGTGTATGTTTATAAATTGCTATTTCAACTGTAAGTAATAAATGTTAAAATGTGTAAGTGTTTTCTAAATGGTTATATTGATCCGTGCTCGAAATATGCTAACATGAGAGCATTATGTATTTGAAAGTTATGCCACACTTTAAAAGCATTAATAAATTGTCTTGGTATTTATTCGGACTTTAATTTCCACTATCAATGTATCTTGACCCGTCGACTTGTCCGCTTCTAACAAAGCACGGACCCTAGGAAGTAATATCGACCATGCCAACGTATTGGTTTGTACACTATGTACTAGCAATAATTTATTACGACTATCGGAAGATGCTGTTACTTGCAATGGGTACTCTTCTAGAGAATTTATTTGCTCTTAATAAACTTGCCAGACGAGAAGCTATCTATTTGACCTGTTTCGTCACTTAATAGTCGTTTCTGCAATAGCGCAATTCACTTCTAGTGTCGTAGGCCCGGATGACGATATAATGAGTAAGGTATCATTATGCCCGGACTTCACCAAAGTGGAGACATGATGAGAGGAGAGATGTGTTATAAAGCATCAATAGACTAGGGATGTGTCCTAGGTAAAAATATATTAAGTCTATTTAGTCCGTCAGTAAGATTACCAAAAAATATTGGACACGTATTTTATGCTTACTTAATTCAATAAAAAGTGACAATGATATAGCACATCAAAGTTCAGGAGAAGGAGCTTGTGACGTCACGCCGTGCTACACTTTTAACGAAAAGTGTAGCACGGCGTGACGTCACGCGCAATTTCAACGCACTATATCGTCGTCATTTTTGGTTTACGTGACAAAAGAAAAAATACGTGTCCAGTATTTTTGAGTAATCCAACTTTCGGACCAATCAGATTTTTTAAGGACACTACCCTATTCCTACACTAAGCGGAGACGGGAAGTGTAAACAACAACATCCTAATGGTGGTTTCCTCTCCTCTCGTCTCGTCTCCACTTTTGTGGAGTCCGGGTCTTAGACAGGGCTTCTTCATTTTCAGGCGACTATCGACTTATAAACATCACAGTAATATGAATAATAACCGAGTTCTGATAGAATGTAGATTATTTGTTACAATACAAACAAAGGCATATTGAGGGTTTGACTTTATGGCGAGTTTTGAATATGTAGGCAGCACTGTAGGTAGGTACATAAACAAAATTTTAAAAAATCTCTTTATAATTATGTAGGTACTGAGTTCAATGCAAATGTATTAATTTTTTTTTATTACACATTCAATGGCAGTGCTTTGCACCTTTAAAATGTGAGACTAACGTTATTGAGCATTGGCACTTCGTGGTGCCGAAGAAATTACAGACATTATAGGTATTATTTATATATTATTTTATGTCTTGTGTTGATGTTGATACTCAGTGAGTCAGCGTTCGCTAAGATCACGACATCTATTGATTATTACCGAAACTACTATCTTATCGTAAGTTAAACCAAAATACAATGCAGATGGCGTTGATGAGGACCGGAAACAGTACTATATTTAGCTACAATTAAAATAATTCAGAACAATTTAATAATACATTTTCGTGAAAAAGACTATTAAAATTATGTATAAAATAAATATTAATTAAAAATAATAATATATCCAGACGTTTGTTATAAAGATATAACATTGCAATCATGCTCATAAAGATTGACCTACATTCGGAGCCCTTGTGAAAGGATTGTGCAATAGAAACGGTCATTTATTACACAACGCGGCATGTTCATAAGCAAACGTAGTTATTTTGCATCATTTACATGTTTTTTTTTTAGTTTGTACGAGTTACTTGAAATATACATGCAAAAATAACTATTTATTGTTTTTCATTATTCCATACTACATTTTAACATTCTTTGAAAGAAAATAAAATATTTTAAGGATAAAGAAGTCATTTTGGATTATTTATTTACAAAATAGGTCATGACACAGTTTTTCTTTCTAATTGGGTTATTTTCTCACTGCCCTTTACCGACTTAGTTCAATGTCAGTCATGAGTACGGTAGCTCCATTGAACCTGAGTTATGTCGGTCGGAATATCAAAGTGTAAGTGAAGTGGCCTAGAGACCTACATTTTGTTTTTAAAACGTATTATCGCTTTTTATGCGTGATATTTGAGATAAATCATATCCTTATACGGCGTAGGTGAAATACTTAAAGTAGTCTGGGCGGCATTATTCTGTCGCCCTGTCCAATAATTTGTGTATAATGCACGAAGACGCTCCAAAAATGAGTGTAGCTCAAAGTCTAGCCGCCTCCACGAGCCAGGCGAAAAGTGAGATCGTGACTGTTGTCCCCGTGGACTATGAAATTAACTCTGTTGAACTAAAACCGACTCAAACTATTGAAATGGACTTAAAACTTGCTTATGTGAACCCCACTAGCGGTAAGTGCACCATGCTCTATGTTGTAATTAAACTTGTAACTTAGATGCTCCATTATTTAGTGAACGTCATGATAATGGCTTGAAGAAGTAATCGAGCATGTCACTAGCTCAAATTTGAAAATCATAGTGACAACATAATACATGAAACGAATGATTTTTGTTAAAGAATGAAATAAATATTATTTTAAAATTAAGTGTTGTTTTCTATATGTCAATATTATTATTCAAATTGGAGTCTACTAAGATTAATTGGGGACATGAGGTCTATGAGATAAATACCTGTACGTGGTGAATATAATTAGCTATTCAAAGAAGACAAGTGTTGTATAATAATACGCACATAGATTAGATAGCTACATTATGTATATGCATTGTGGAGTCTACCTGCTCGTACGCTCGGCTGCACGGTGTGGCAACGCCGCATTGGTTTTTTCGCGCTATCCTGCGATAGAGTTGGCTGTGTGAAATAGTGTTTAAGTCTTACTGAATAATAGTGGCTCATAGAACGTGTTTCGAGAATAGTTTGATTGTATAATAAACATCACACAGTGACTAAATGTACATAAGTACACTGTCAAACGGCTGTGTGGTTTTGTATTCAATGGGTGGCGCGGCGACGCATTTTGATTTCATTTGGTGTCAGTAGGACACGTTTACTCGACAGCGGGCGGCAGTAGCTCGAGCATGGCACTCCGACTGTTACACCATATGAAATAACCGTCTTGACGTGATACACTTACTTACCAGTTAGGTAGGTCCTGCATGGGTACCCATAGAAGCCAACCATCGGAGATGGCTCATATCTTTTTGATATTTTACAGATTGCCTGTCTTATTGACGCGTTGTGGCCAATGTTTGGGATATTTTTGGAAGTAGGGCGAATGAAGTTCTGTATGGAATCTGACAAGTGAGCTTTGAAAGAAAATATTGTACTGACTTGTCGTAGCGTTATTTGCGACTCCGACCAGGGCAACATCGGGAAATAAAATAGAGTCAAAAGTTAAAACAGTTCAAACAGAAGTTAAATCGTGGAGTCATGGATCGAAAAATCGACCCAAATAGCGACATTAACCTTAATGGATACAAAATGCGAAAATAAGTTAAAAAAAATATAAGTATACCTTTAGGCTCCACTCTGACATTATTCAGTTAGGGGCGAACCGAGGATTCACCGAACGCCAATGCTATGTCATTAAAGGACCCTATAGGTACGTGCCCACCATGGGAACCTTTAGCTTTTCGACACAAGTTATGGGATTGTGCTAACGGCCGTGCTTAGTCCATGTTGTGAGCGCGCTGAGTAGTAAAATAGCCTGAGATCGATTTATGTTTAAATAGTTATTACGCGTGGTAAAATAATAAACACAATTATAATCCGACACGAGCAGCGATTATAATTGGTAGATACCTACTTCCGGCGGATACTGGGTAGCTAACTCTGCTAAAAAAAAGTAGGTAGGTAACTGACTTACGATGTCTTTATTTCTTGCTTGCATGCCAGAATACGATGAATAATGAACAAAATGGTTTTTCAATTCTTCGATTCTAGCATAACATTTTGTCGCCTTCTCGGATTAAAAAAAAATCTACATGAGGCACTTTAAACATGTCACCTGAACTAACGAGAAATAAATCTCTCACTTCGTAATCAACACACATCCCACATATTCCTTTATGCATACCTACTACAATATGATTCATACTTGTAAAGAATAATATGGATGAGTTTTCGGTAAAGCTAGATATTATTATGTAATGAATGACGAGGGAGATATTCAAATTTTATGAGAAAGAAGCTTATATTGATAATATTGGATTGTGTTATTCAGTTCAGGGAACTAGTAAAGCTCTTTGTCCGTAGGTACTCGACAAACCCAAACGAATATCAATTCGTAAAACTCTTATTCAATCAAAATTTTGCAACCAGTAAGCATCTTATAAAGTGCAAATTTTCATTTCTAACTGAAACAATTTTAATCTGAATTAGGTATTTACGTAAACAAAACAGCCCATTTATGTTTACTAAGACAAAATACGAAGTAAGCAGTCGTTGAAAGTATTATAGTAGGCTGCGAATAATATCCATTTTAGTTACAAATTCATTAAATTCCTTCGAAAATTTTCTCGTGGGCACATTTATGTAATGAAAATAATATAAAATCATTAACTGCTACATTTAAAAAACCGGGTGTTCAGTAATGTCCAGCCGGAAATGGATTTTCAGCCGAAAACGAAAAAAGAAGGTTTTCGTCTCACTTTCCCGAAAACAAAAATGATTTACATTTAAAAAATAAGAATTCGCTATACAAAATCTTGTTTGTTTTTTTGACACCCTATGAAGAGAAATATCGAATATAGGCGTTAAAACAAATAAATAAAACTCGTGTATTCGTTATTATACAATATATATATATATTATATAATTATACAATATATATATATATAATATAATTAACAATACAACACTGAGCTTTACGAGGTAGTCCGAACGACGCGTGACAATTCACGAACTTCTAATTTTCGGCTTAGCGAAGATTTGGCTTGTTTATTGCAGAAATGACCGAAAACGAAAGCTAAGCTTCGGTCGGCCACTAGTGTTCATACATTTCCTGTTTCTTAGATCGACAAAATAGTTGATTCTTTTAAAGCAATTTCATGGCTGGTCTCATATTTAAAAATTGATCGTAGTAATAAGCACCCCTTAAGAGGTTTGCTAACAACAAAAAATTATGGTGTATGTGTAGGAATCTGGACCTAAAGACGACGCTTTAAATGAGAATAGCCAATAGAGGCTATGTTCAAACAAAATATACAAAGTTAAACCTTGCACACCAAAACCAGTCCTTTCAAGACTCAAAATCCGCAAGAACGCAGCCATAAAATTAAGTAAGTACACGTGCAAAAAACCTAGAGCAATTACCTAGAGGCTATAGAGAAATTGGTGTCTAGGTGCGAATCTAGTCCACAGGATACGCGTGGCGGCATTTAGGCATGAGGCATGTGCAAATCTCCTCCTCGCTCAATTGGACACGTGCATAACACAACTGTTGTCCGCTTGTTATCTGCTATGTAAATTGCTGAGAATGACTGACAAGTGGCTAGCTAAATCCTGTGCTTTCGTTAATCAATCAATCAGGCAGAGGACAAGTTTTAGTAGAGCTCCTTGTGAAAGGGCTTAGGTTGAGGAAGTATTGACGCCATACTTTTTTCCACCGCCAAGCAGTATTTTTAATCCGGTTTGAAAAGTATTGGTGCCGAGTATAGGCGCACAAGATAAACGTTATCTCTAAGCGTACCAACACTGCAACGGAATTCTTTGGGTGTTGTATAGACCTACATCCTATAGGTCAGTCTGTATAACATATTCATTTTCCACCGACACGTGGGCTGCCCCCGCCCAGCATTTGAAGTTAGGTAAACTTGTTATGACATAAAATAGTAACCTGCTGGAGTCAGGCCAAAGATTAGACCAAAAAAAAGCGTAAGAACAATACTGACAGATTCTGTTGCTTGCTTGCTGAAATACAAATTTGCAGGCTGATACGAAAAGTAAAGGTGCCGTGAGTTCCCCGTATCTTTATTCACACAATTTACCTGTTTTCCTTTAAGTACGTGTAGGTTAGGTAATTGGTATGATGCTGGTAGAGATGATGCATTTATGAAAATAATTATTTTAATATCATGTATATTTCTATACTATCCAATAATTTACAAAACAGCGTTTTTTTTTTCTCGTACTGTTCACAAAGTATCCTCGTTGCTAAAGTGCAGTTTCAATACATATCTCCGTATTGCATAATTAAAACAAGAAAAAAATACTTTAGAAATTTTCATAACGTAAAAAGTGGTCTGTAAGTCCTGGATTTCAAATTGTGACTAGGCGTATGGCCACAAAACGTGTCTATTTCCATCCGATGTCAAAACAGTGACAGTTGTTAATTTCGAGAAGAAATGAGTGTTGAAAGGCAGCATACGTGACTGCTACTTGCCCCAATTGTAGCTTGAAGTGCGAACGTGTCGATCGCCATATGTTTAAAGGTATGCATTTTTGGGCCTAACACGAACGCTTGGAGTAAACACAACGTAAATACCAACGATTTTAAAATACTAATGTGCGAAACTAGTATTTTTAAACTAATTACCTAGTAATATATATTATTTATGGTTTAAGTATTCATATCTATTTAATTATGGGTGCTTGCGAGGAGGAGGTGCTCAAACGACACGTATTATTTTAATGTATGACCACGCATTCCTTTATACAGTGTGGTCCGATTTCGATCATTCTTTTTTATTGGATAGAGTATACTTCAAAGTTGGTTCAATTAAAACAGAAACAACCCGTAAGTGCAGAAAATAGGGGTTTAATTAATTTTCACCTACCTACTAAGTTATCTTAAAAATTTAAATTAATTATTCACTGACCCACTAAAAACGAAAACTTTCTCGCAAAAAATTCAGCCGAATTAACATAAAACACTGAAAAAGTTTTTTTTGCCACCGACATAAAAAATCATAGTAATTATCTATGATTTTTGATGTCAGTGGAAAAAATAAATCAAAAATGAAACAACCAAAGCCACGGCGCGGCATAATAACGCGATAGTGGGAAAAAGAAAATGTCGACGAACTAATGAGTAGGGTATCATTAAATAGATATTTGAAAATCATCTATAAGTTTCTGTTAACATTTTTTTATTTTTAATGACCATTTAAGACGTTTAACGGTTTAAGTTGGTTACCAATCATTCTCACTTAAACTTGAACTCAAAGTAAACTAAAAAGAAAAAGAAAACAATTCCACTAGTCTAGAATTTTGCTACTTACACAGTCGGGAGCCATTAAAATCGAGACCAGCTCAATTTTTCTCAGAAACAGGCTTGCTTTTTTCTTTTCAGTTCATTTAAGGTTCATTTTTAACAGTTGATATAGTCACCGGCAAATAAGATGGCAAGATTTTGGCGTAGTGGGGGTAAGTTCGCGCATCGTACACTTAGTGGCACAAAAAAGTGGTAACTTTTATTGATCGTCATTATTCTATTGTTATTGCCATCATTTATATTTAATCATGTCTGTATAGAACAAAGTTCAAGAAGGGAGAGGAATTCAAGTTTATTAGGAGTTATAAATAACGTGCATTTAAAATTCAAAAAAGTTTATATAAAAAAAAAAAAACTATCCGTTAATAAAACTACCCTTGGCATCATATTGAAAGTCGCAATCGCAGAACACTATGGTTGTGTTCTGCAAGTGTTTGGTCAATGCTGTATGTTTTAAATTGTTCTTTTTCCAATTTTATTAATTTGTATAACTCTGGTTTGAGCATACTTTCCTCGTATGCTATGCCTTTTCAGGAACTCTATCCTAAATTTAAAAACAATAACAACACTTAAGTTTAACACAACAAAAACAAAGGGTTCAATTTTCGTGCACTGAAATGTAATCGGGAGCGAACGGGACGAAGGCGCGGTGCGGGAGGCAAGGGTCGACTGATGCACCAATCGCGCGCTCGGATCGACGCTACCTCATACCCCGCGTCCCGCTTGACCACCAAAGAGACCTAAAAAACGACTTGTGCGCATCTAACGACTTTTGCCATCTTATTTGCCGGTGATTATATCTGAGTTTTTATTATATAGTTCACTTTTTACGCAGTCAGGTTTATAGATTTTTAATTTAAGTACTTTTATTATAGAGTGCTGTGCATCAAAAAGAAAATGAATAAATTAAATTATTGCAAACAGTCTTTATCCTAAAGATAGCCTACGGTTTCGTGACCTATTTTCTAGTCTGATAAGAACAAGCTTAACATTTTTTTAACTTAAGTCTTATTGGTTGCCTGTAATCTTAAGAGAATCTAGGAATTATCAGTATGATGCTATCAGTAGATAAACAGATTGGTCGACGTCTCCTTGCTTTTTTCAATCTTTAAACCACGCGATAAAATAGCTCAAATCATTAAAACATAAAAAATGAGTGAAAAAAAATGATAAATTAGTAAAGTCGAATAGAATGGTTTTGGTCATTTATGGCAGACATTTTCTCTTTTGGATATTTCCTTTCTCGGTCGAAAATTGATAAATTTGATAATCAATAGACATATTAATCTGAGATATGATATAGAGATAATTATGTAAATCTTTATTTAGAGAAAGGCCATCATTACAAATTAGTCCCCTTGACATAGGTTTTAAAAACCTACACGTAACGCTAAAATAAAAATAATTCTAAATTTGAATAAAATGCGAAGAAGTAGACAAACGTTCTAATCCGTTTTATTTACCTACACGAAGGCCAAAAAGGATAACATCACTTTTTTTTTTCATAATCAACGGACCATATCATCAAGTTTGCGAGGTCCGTGGACATGTATTGTAAAAAGACCGCATAGGTACCTAAGGAGCAGATATCACGTTGCCATCGTTCGTACAACTGAAAAATGAAATGGCTATGAATCAAGCCATTTTATTTTTCAGTTAATTAAAGGTGTCTAGACCTATGAAGTTCCCCAAAATGACCCCCCCCCCCCCCTTCACCACTTCCTAGTGTTTTTGCTTCGAAGAAGAAGTGGCGGATCAAACTCCCCAGCAACACGTTTGTCCCATAGGTTCGAAGATCTTGAATCACAACAAACATATACACAAAACAGGTAGTCAGCTTTTGTTTTGCACACACAAATCACAGACCATTACTCTCGTCTTTGCCACCACACTTCTTCTCAGCTTTGGATCTCTAGATCTACATAATGTTCTTGTAAAGTTAAATATAGCCTACAAGTAACAGTTAAACTAACATTGTCGCATTTTTGCCTGAACCGCTATTTCAAAATAACTTTTAAACAATGTCAAAGTATATGTCAATATACTTTGACAATATATTTTCCGAATCCTGCTTGACCATCCCTTTGTATACCCACTATTTTGCGTATCAAATTTCAACCCTCTCGGTACTTTGAGTCTGCGGAAAAACTGACCATAATATTTCCTGCAGATATTCAATGCAGTAAAACAGAAGACAATGAATCTTATCTAGGTTAGCAATGTGGAGTAGGGTGTCATAACTATCGATAGACACCCTGTCTGTGATTTCCTATCGATTTCTCAATGACATGGATGGAAATAAATGTTAGTGGTTATGCCTGACGGTTTCCAGTGATTCAAACTGCTTATTGCTACAGTAAAATAATTTAAGTTCTTAATACTAAATAGTTAAATCCTTTGGGTCAATAGTCAAGAACCAGCCAATTTCGATGACGGTGTTTTTGTAATAAATTGGCTTGTATTACAATGATTATTAAATGATGGGTCAAAGAGTTTGCTATGAACACGCCTACAGCCAAAACTGATTAGGTACCTTAGCACGCACTTACTGGCCTGACGGTCTCCAGTGATGCAAACTGCTTATTTGTACAGTAAAATAATATATACTTAAGTAGTAAACACTAAACGGTTAAATCCTTTGGGTCAATAGTCAGGAACTAGCCAATTTCGAGGAAGGTACTTTTGTAATTGGCTTGTATCAAATGATAACTAAAGGATGGGTCATAGAGTTCGCTATTAACACGCCTTCAGCTTAAAGTGATTAGGTATCTCTGCACGCACTCACGTTGCGAGGTATCATTAATAGAACGAGTTTGTCTAATTGTTCGACCTAATCTGGAAACTACGTAACGCCTTCGGGTATCTCAACATTTTTAGTGAAAACATAGAAGGGATATCTAATTTAGTAAAAATGGCATTCATATTCTCTAATCAAATTCTTTGTCTTAATAAATATTGAATTTTGTCTGAAATGAATTCTAAATTATCATGACCATTCTTGTAATTTCAAACTTCTTAGTAGTAAAATCTTTTTTAAATAAATTTTAAAAATTAATATAAATACTGGATAAAAATAGTTTTATTACAAAAATAGCGGTTCGCACTTAGCTGTTTTTTTTATTTAATTGTAATCTTGAATGTAGAGCAAGGTTGGTGCGTTCGACTAACATTAAAATAGAACAAATAACTTACCTACAGCACGCAACGCACACTTTAATGTACACAGCGCTCGAGCTAACTACTCCACTGTTTAATTTATTTATCTAATTTTTATTTACTGTCAATAAATTACATTAGCCTATGGAGGTCTCATAAGTACTTTGATCACGCTTCGATCAAGACAGTCATAGTATCTTCACAAAATATTTCGAATATTTGTTATCTATCCACTCATACATAAATAACAAATTAATTTGTATCACTATTTCAATTAGAAATCAATTATTTATGCTCATCTAATGAGTTATAATAATGATACTGTATCTACCTACATAATTTGTGAAAACGGATAAAGCTCGTATTTAGCGATTATAGTGACCGGCCGAAGCTTCATTTCCGGCCAAAAATCATGATTCGGCTAAAAACAAGTTCGGCCAATCCGATAATAAGAAGTTCATGAATAGTCGCCCGCCATTCGGCCTACTTCGTAAAGCATTAATTATATTGTATAATCAATCACTACAACAAAATACACGATTTTTTTGTATCCTGCAGTATTCATTGTATTATATATAAAATCGTGTTTTATTTCTTTGAAAGCCCATATCAGCTATTTCTCTGCATAAGTTTAAAACAAAACTAGATCTCAGTGTACAGCGGATGTATTGCGGCTGAAAATTCGGCCGGACACTGCTAATATGGTACTAACAGCATACGGTGTCTATGGTCAGTATTTATTCCTTATGACTGTATAAAACTGTAAGTAGTTTGGGAAACAACAGCTCTTTACTATCAGTGGACCTCGTCTGTGACCTAGTGACCCAGTTACGCGTCAGAGTAGCAATCGCTTGTGTCGTCCACAAACGTACATCCAGCAGTCTGTACACAACAAACGAACACACACATGCGTAATGAAACACGAAATACATACACAGTCATACTGAATTTAAGTATATTATCATGTAGGTATGCCACAGCACACTGTAGATTTAAACAATTTCCAATTTATTACTCATTTCATATAGTAGAGGTAAGGAGCACGTACCTGTGCAATAGTATTGACGAGTAATTTAGGTCATATTTGCAATGTCATTATTACTACTTTGAAATGAACCATCTAGCACGCAAAAGCGAATTAATAAACGCTTAAGGCGGGCTACATTCTGTCGGGGCAGTAAAAATAATACGGATGACGCCCAGCCCTCGTGACCTGGCATACATCAGTTGGCGCCGACAACTGCGACATACTTTCCATGCTGAAATTCCTAATTTACCCGAAACATGCGATAAAAACACCTTAGATACTGACTAACAAGTCTGCGCTAATTAATTTCATTTTCAATCTATAAATGTACCACATTCTGAGAAATTAATACGTTCTCGTTTGAAACTGCAATCTGTTCATATTTTCAGGTTTCATTCAATTTCAAAGTAGTTCAAGGCAGGCTATAAAAAGTAATTATTCACAAAAGTGATTATTGTTACAATATGAATATTTAAGCTGCAGTAAGATTTAGTTTTTAACTTTTACACCTATTAATAAATAGTTTTGGCTGAACTGTGCTATAGTGTAGCTGGTTAAAGTATTAAATCGGCTAGGTGATCTAAATTATAACGTATGAAATTTTAAGGCGTGTGATTAGTGTCCAATAGGTAGCCCGACCAAAACTAGTTTCAATTTTTCATCCGTAACAATAAATAATTTCGATGTGATACGCATTTTCGGACGAAATACGAAAATGATTAAAAGTTTTATGTTTGATAAAAGTAAAATAAATACAGAACCAGTATTTTAATGATTGAATTTAACCGTAATAACTTAAATTACAGATTTTTTTTACTGAAAGTATATCAGATTGATTTTAGGCAATTATTACAATAAATACCTAAAATCAATCTATTTATAAATGCGAATAAATTATTTTCATATATGTGTGCGCTGTTACGGTAAATTTTCTCTGAAAAACAATTGGTTACTATTGATCTTCTGGATTTCAATTATTTTCGGCCTCTGCCGGACATTATATTTTTTGGCCGGCGACGGCAAATGATATTTTCTGAACATTACTGGAAAAATTCGGTCGCCTCAGCAACAAGTTTAACAGAAACACCCATTTTTGTTTGATATACACATATGAAAAATATTGTAAGCAGAGGTGTATTTATGTGCGTGGGTTCACCTTTGTCATACAGATTTTTCTCGTAACAGCTTTACATAAGTCCTCTCAAATTCCCATGTGTTGTAACCGACCAAAACTGTTTTCTTTGATCCTTTTGATCGAGATTGCGAGTTCTTAAGAACCCCTCTGCCTACGCCACTTGCGCCTCAGTATACTATCTCACTAATGAATTGTTCCCACAGTTAAACAATTTTAAATACGTACCAAAGAGTACGAGTGCGATGCAGTCGCACTTTTCGGTCTGCAACTCACCATATATTATTATAAATTAAACTTTCAGGGCCAGCCAGCTTCATCAAAACTTTGATTGTTAAAACTTTTGAAGTTGAGCGGGAACAAAGGTTGAGTATAGCAACAACCGGCTAGTGTTACAAACAAAACTTTAACTTGTTCCTTTTGTCCTGGTACTCCGAAATATTTGCCGGAACACGTCCACCTTGCCTTATTCGATTCATTTGAAAGACCCTATTTTATATCACAACTAGGTGTGGATGAATAATAGAAAATTCATATAGTTACGTTTCTGAATTTAGCTGAAGCTGAACATTTATTTTACCAGTACTTTCTGTTGGCTGCTTCTATGTCTTAAAGAGCATTAGTTTGCTAATTTCATTTTGTGATATCTCTTATGGTTATTAAATAGACAACATTATGAAAATTCACTCTTATAAAATAAACATGGCAATCCTAAGAACTTTCGTAACATAATAAATAAAAACATAATCGGATGATGTTGAAGTGAGATCAAAAACAATTTCTAAAAGGAAGTTTTAGAAAAATATCACATCACGTGTTCTGAGATATCTTTTAGAATATACGTCCTTTGATCAAAAAGTCAATTGGTCGGTACAAGTTCCTCTCACTATTTACCTGGTGCTGGGTGGTGGGTAGTACTTAACTTGCGTAACGGTTAATAAGGCTTCCCAATGTGATGGAGGGCCCATGTCCTTGATATTTCGTAATCAGAGACTCGTGTATACCTACCTACTCTCAGTCTGCTTTTCTTAATTGTATTTAACAACAGTAAACCTTGTTGTTGTTGATTTAGGTACTTTATCTAAGGGTGGGCAGGTAGATACAAGACGGAAAATGTACGAGAAGCTCCTTCTAGAGATTTTCGTATTTTCACCTATTGTGTTGTCGTTATCGCTACAACGTTGGATTTCATGGAAAAATGGTTTAATAAAGAGCCTT
This sequence comes from Phlogophora meticulosa, assembly GCA_905147745.2. Classification (NCBI taxonomy): domain Eukaryota; kingdom Metazoa; phylum Arthropoda; class Insecta; order Lepidoptera; family Noctuidae; genus Phlogophora; species Phlogophora meticulosa. The sequence goes on along the minus strand of LR990517.1, from coordinate 1,337,774 downwards.
ATCCTTGGGAATTGGTAGATATGGGCTGTATAGGTATATAAAGGTATTGAGAGACTTGCTTTCAGCTTCAAGGTTTAGTCACTTACAATAACTTGAACAAGAAGAAAGACGTAACCTTCGATGTGTTACCATCTTGGAACTTTCCACCGCATTTGTGAATTATATGTTGTGGGCTTCGAGTAATTTAAACATTTAATCGCGTCCGTTCTCCGTACAGACCGAAAGTAAACCCCGTCATTAAGCACCTTGGGAATATTTATATCAAAAGGCTAGGATAGTAACTATCTAACTTAGAAGTATGACTTTTGAAAAGTAAGAACATCAAAAAGTTTTCGTTATAAATGTTTCAGCAGATATGCACAGCTTTACTTAACAAAATATCAAGGATTGGTAAACTAACGTTATTTCCTATAAATATCTATGACGCTGTCATAAAAATGCCTTTAATATTACAAACACTGCAAACTGCATTATTATATATTAATATAGTCACGTACTATATGGCTACGTGTATATTAAAAAAAAACATTACCTATTTATTTATTTACCTGTCAGCAAATCAAAAGAATGCATTAGGTCAGTAATAATCGGCGAATGAATCCTGCCACGAAAACAAATATAAGTAAAAAACAAACTCGAAGTAGGTATCTAAACAGACTGTTGCATTCGAATGATTTTACATAAAATATTCTGTCTAACAGTAACCTATATTCAACTGTCGATTTAAAATAAATCCGAGTTGCATCGACGATTTCTCAGGAAGGCACTATTTCAGCTTTCTTTTGTTTTACAAAAAAAAGTGATTTTATTTGCCCCATTACCATCAGATACACTATTTATGCTGTTTTTAGTATCATACTTTCTGAGAGATTTTCCCTTTGCTGCTATTTTTGTATGTTCATTTCTATTAGAATATAATAGAATACTCCATTGTAAACCATGAAAACTTACAAATAATGAATTTAAGAGCTACATTAGATGTTACAATGGGCTTATGGCTAAAAGCGTTCTCAAAAAAAAGCGAGCGAGAGAGTAATAATTCAATAGCCAATGCTTGTCTCTTCTGCTCACTTTGGCTTCAGATTTATGTCCCCTACTATCATCGGTTTAAGTACCACTAACATATTTATAAGAATAGAAGCTATGTTTTTGAGTTAACGCTCATATAGTCATGTATCACGACATGCCATTTTCTAGGTATGTCCTGTTGTGCAATTATTTCATTTTGGGTGCGTTCTTGGCTCAGTTCACCTAGTGTTCGTAAAACACGGTATCTTCAGCTTTCATTCTATTTTCAGGGTTCCGTACCTTAAAAGGAAAAAAGGATCCCTTATAGGATCACTTAGGTTTCCGTCTGTCTCGCCAAGACCTTTTTCTCAGGAAAATATATATATCTTATTATGTTTTATCATATTGAAATTAATTTCAAGTGCATAGGTGATAGTATGGTCCCTTGGAGCTCTAAAAATCAAACTTCTACGGAATAAAAAATACAGCCATTCCAACAGCGTATTTTAATACACACTCGCAAGTAAATCAAACTTATAGGTAGAGTAGTTCCCGTAGACCTAGAATCATGTTATTTGGCAAGAAGAAAAATCTAACAACAAAAGCAAAAGAAAAATTTCAACCTTACATTCGCAGTTGGGGAATTGACATTTTTTCAACTGCGAAGTTAAGTTTGTCCTTCAATCCAACTAAAATTTTCGTCGGAATAACTTTCAGTGCTTTCATAGCTTATGAACTTCAATAGATAATGTTAAATATTTTGGTAAAAGCAGCTTTACAGTTACTTAACGCTTGTACGGAACCCGGTGCGCGAGTCAAACTCGAACTTGTCCGGATCAATTATTTAATATGTCCTCCAGCTTAGTCATATTATAAACCACATACTATTTGCACTTAACTCGAACTCATGTCGTCTTTTAAATATAAAACATTTTTAGAATTTATTGAAACAACAGTACGTGGGGCTTATGTTGCTGTTTTATTATGTAACGAATCAAATGTAATCGATCAACAAATAGCAGGACTGACACGTTGGGTTTTTGACACATTCATGAAGATTGGAAGGACGTGGTGCAGGTTAAATCCGAAAATCACATGCTAATATGCATTCAAAATACTTTTGAATAAAACATGTACTGTGTAACATAGCTTTTCCATTATCGATTGTTACCTTCATTTCAGGAAGACACGAAAAATATAAAGATGACAACACGATTAGTTTAATATTTTATTATGAGAGCTTTGACTTTGAATAATTTAAGCGATTTTATTATTTATTAACTTCAAGGTTGGCAACAACCCGACACTTTCTACTAGAACCTACAGAAATAACTGTTGGGAAACTTTATAAATTGTAAATAAACAATTTGAAGGTTAGAACAGGATCAGTGGGAAATAAACACAATTTCCATTTAGCAAGGCTGCAGATAAGCTGAGTTGCCCTTGGCTAAACGCCCCGAAGGAACGCGGTTACAAACGGTGCAGACACTTGAGACTTGGGAAAGAGTAATGACTAGACGCAAACAGACAAGTTCATTAATTAATTGAAAACTGTTGTAATAAACAACAGGGCTAGCAGTGAGAGAGCCGAGCTAAAGGGTTTAAGACTAGTACTGAAACTAGAGTAATACGTGTAGAAAAATCGAAATAAATAAGTAATAAATCAAAATCCGGAGGTGTTTAGACCATCGATGAGTTATTCTGTCTGGTTTAATTACCCCATCCAGAAGGAACTTTCAATCACATGCTGAAACTGTTAATTTTACGACACAGAAATCTTGACACCATAACCACTTAATTTTTAGATTTGGTTATGGCTACGATGCAGAAACTAAGATTTGCACTACCATCACAACATGTCGTGGAAGACGTTAGAGCACATACGCAAATCTACTTTCATGATATTGATTTACTTCGCGGCCAAGTGTCGGTAATCCGTTTAGTTGGCGTGAAATGGACCATCCTCTTACGCCAGCTACGTCTAACGACATTAAGTGCGGGATGTCGGTCATTTTAAATTGAATCTTGACAGACCCTACGTAATTTTTTTTTGCTTTCACTTGTAGCTTTTTATTATTTGTTGCAGTTGACGCTTCATATTGGCCGGATGGTGCATGATATTGATCATAATGACTAAGTTGCCAGTAACATTCAGCTAACACGTCGTGTAATATGGAGTAGTTATTCATTTTTGACCACTTCTTTTTAGTACTTCTTTAAACCTTTAGTTAAAACGTGGACAACGTGTGGGTTACATGTTTGTTAAATCTTAGTATAAGTATTTTTCTGTATTTTGTAGCATTGAACTGTTTTTTGTCCTTGATAAATAAATAAAATATACAATTCAACTATTACGTAACGCTAAGCCCTCTGAGGACTTGATGTTTTTGTGATATATTTTTGCAATGTATTTTCCTAAACATTTTCTTACCCACGTCATTTTAGGAATAATAGAGGTTTTAGTCTGATATGAAGCTGTGTAGGTTGTCAAAGCAACATAAACTCCTTGATAAAATATTTTAAGGAGCTGGTAGACCAAGCTTTGACGGCATAACATGTCATTAAAATGCCACGTAACCTTCAGTAATAAGTTTTACCTCATTATTTGCGAGAAATAAAAATATATTTTGAAAAAGCACGATTTAATTGTGATACGTAAAAGTCAAAATACTTGCACACCACTTACCACTCAAAGTACGTTATGAGCAAAAGGACAAAGAGAAGAGTTATACAGTGCTTAGCGTTTCTTTATCGTTTTAAGTTTTTTCCGTTATTAGTACACCTTATTGATTTCCAGGATAAGCTGGATATAGTAAAGTACCATTAATGCTAGGTCATACCTCTGTAATTCTTTTTACTTACTACTATCATAACGTCAAGATATTATTACGACCACGTGGCGAAGCGCTAGCCAAATGCTCAAAGGATGGAGACAAGGAAATGACTTAATGACTTCGTAGTGGTTAAGGATTTAAGTGGTGAAAAATGAGCGAGCAGAAATACGTCACATAAGCGCGATGCCCTCTTAAGACCCAATCAATGAATCAATTGGCATAAGATTTGCAATGCAAACAGACAGACGAACCAATCTATTTTATATCAATCGATTTCTCTTATTTTGTCAATGTACATTATGAGCAGCTGCTGGTTACTTGAAGATGCCTCAACTGATTGGTCTTGCTGCAATTCAGATCAATCAATAAGTGAGGCATGGTCCCGTGTTTTAATTTTCTTTTCACACTAATTTTTTGTTAAATAATGCCTGAACTAACATGAACTTCTAATAGATTTAGATTTATCCACACAGTCATCACAACGGATAATGCTGTATGTGTGTCGTAGGCCGATTGTAGAATTGGGCCGATCGTGATATGCCTGGGCAAATATGTAATTAAAGAAAATTGTTACGGTCTACGATATGGGTGGTTTTAGACAGACAAATCACGAAATGGCGGAATATCGTTATCTACCCAGGCAGATCTCGATCGGCCTACGATATAATATGCAGTACTAGCACTATTTATTGTTGTCCATGACTTGATTACTCATGTACAAACTAACATATCACCTGTGTAACTCAATGTTTTATTTATATTAAAAGTTTCATACCTACATAGTTATCTCGGGTTATTGAAATGATGTCTCTTCATATCTTCATAAATAATAAAATCAACTGTAATATCTTGAAGTGCGCACCTGGAAGCCATTCGTCTTCCAAAGCGTCCTCGTTCCCTGTCCACTTCTGCCAATACAAAGATAAGCACGTTTAAACAGAGTGCTTTTTAGTTTTACGCAACTCCGCACACGTGTAGCGTCTATTTGTATGAGCTTCTTTGTCTCGCGGAATTTTGATAATAACTACTAACTATATTAGCATGACTTATCTCAATTGAAATATTAGCCATTTTTTACGTTGTTTTTAGGGCTGTCATTTTAATAAGCCCTACTCAGTGATTCCAGTGACCCCACTTTCTTAAAATTAAAGAGTTTAAATCAGTTTATAATGAAATTTATTCTCCTCAAGTTGATTTGTAAAATTCTGAGTTGAACAATTAGTCTGTGTCAATATTTAGTTACGAAATTACTTTCTCCCTAGGCTTATGACAAGTGCATGAGTGTAATATTGTGCGGGCCTGACTGTACACAAGTTACTTCAAAATAGTGAGGCAGCGTCCGGTTTTTGTGTATTCAAAACGACAGTTTGAGTGCTATCTGTGTCAAGGTGCGGATCGACTCTTGCGCAAACCGTTTTTTAACACTACGCCCGGTTGCGAGGTAATTAATTCGATTCAGTGTCGCAACGAGCGATACTCGAAGTTTTGGTGTATTTAAAATATTTTTTGTAAAATGGTATTCAAAGTTTTGAAACTTATAAATAATTTAATGTACCTTTGCTCACCAGTACTTTAGTGCATTACTCAGCGACTTGATGTCATAGCGTGCTACAGAGATATAAATGATGACATCAGCGGCATGTAACTTAACGCATCGACACGCTATAATATAACTTGAAATATTTAACGGTATATTGCCAAGCGGTGACTGATTACAAAACTAATTCGCCTGCGATAGTCGCAAAATTGTATCTTTCCGTGACGAAATTACAAGTTTTTCTCTGAACCTTTTTGAGGCGAGAAGACTTTTTGAAGTAGTGTACACGGTACACTGATTAAGTTAGTTTTCAAGATTTTTCACCTATAATTATTACGTTTCAGTAATGGTTATCCAAAGGGTTTCGTAAGATTTTGGTTAATCCTTGAGTACCCATTGATTTCACCTTAATATACATAGGTATGTATAATATTCGTCTGTAAAACTATGGCTTCAGTAGGTAGCTACGGAAGCCATAGCATCAAAGACGAATATTGATCGATATTTGCTTTGCTTAATGTTAAAATAAATACGCAGTCAACAAGGCCCCCTTAAGAGCTCGATGGCCCTGCTCTCGATAATTCTCCTTAGATGGCTCACCAGCAGACTAGGTCGAGGAGAGCAACTACGATGTCAGTGTCATGATTTACTCCACGAATCTGCTTACAGTATCATATCCATTGCTTGCTCTGTTTACTTCGGTCTCGATCATTCAGAATTAAAAGGAAGCTTGAACAGTATTTAACTTCAATTATCGTGTTTGTTTTCCGAAAAGACGGCTTGAGGGTAAATGGCACTATGTGTGGTCAGACTGTCAGACATATAATATACTTATTGCATTATGTACTATGCTAGTTGTTTACGTTGATGGCCGCTAAAAACGGAGGTACCTACCTCCTCAAAGTGTCAAACATGTTTCTTCTGGTACACTAGAACTTCGCAAGAACTATAACCTGAATTAATTCCGCCGATTAATTTTTCAAACGTATTCATAATTTACTGTACGGCACTAGAAAAAACGTATCTCGTCATGTTGTCAATGTTCGGCAAAATTTCTAGAACACTCCACATCCTTGGATTATTCTAATTATTTTTTAACTTAAGATAACGTTATTTTTGTACTCAAAAGATTGATATATTATTGTGAATCAAGCTAGTGTTAATTTCACAAAATAAGAATCACTTATTTTAAGCTTTGAATAACCTTAATTCCATATGATGTTCCATATCATGATTACTCTGGGCCCCACATGGGCATTGTAAATCTGTTTCAATTAATTTATTAAAATGTATGATAGTATTAATATGAGTCCAAATAAAGTAAAGTATTCAGTGAGTTCAAGCAGGCACGCACTAGAGACTTCAATACCTTTCTTTTACAAACTCACAGATGTCTAAAGCGTGTGGGTCTGTGTACCAACACAACTTAACCTTCGCACAATCCCAACGTGTTAATTCAAGGTAAAATTGTCTGTTATTGTAAGACTGCGCTGCGTGATAATAAGAGAATCTCTATTTAAAATCGTTATATTACAGTAGATCCAAAAATATTAAACCAGTTACAAGTTATACTAAGTACCTAATTATTGTATGTCAAAAAATTAAGTCTATATCAGAGCATCATCATTTCAAGTCTGTATTAGGTACCTACTTGAATTAGTTAATGGAAAGTTAATTCGATTGGTAAGGAAAAAATGGATTACCAAAAATACACATGGGTAACATAACTTGCGAAATGTTTGTGGTACACGTCTGCGTAACGCTTCGGCGAATACAGGTGTGGATTTATGTTTAATGATGACTTGTGAAGTTGAACAACATAGTTCTAGGTCGATCTATGTTAGTAAGTGACATCTGAATTGCATCAGTTAACAAACACTCCCTACACTTATTTCACTAACAAAATTGCAACTGTGCAGGATAGCAATTGAATTGTAAAAACCTGTTAAGCGCTTTTATTTTGCGTTGCGCTGGCACAGTACCTACCTGACTGCCGTCAACTTTTAAAATAGTTTTTTTTTCAAATGTTTTTAATGGTTGTCCAATAAAAAAACTATTTTTAAAAGTTGACGGTAGTCAGGTCAATACCTGACTACCGTCAACTTTAAAAAATAGTTTCAATTTTTTTTAATGGTTTTCCAATAACACTAGCGTGAACTCATTGCTTGTAGAAGTCAATACAGGTTGTGCTGCTAAAGGTAAAACCTTCAATTTTATCCTCCCCCGTCCCCCTTTCCCGGCTTGCTGCCTAGACCTAGAGTAGTACCTAGACTACATCACACGAGACTTAAAATAAAACATTTTTCGTATTCTTGAAGCTGTAAAATATTATAATAAAGCATTCGCTATAACAACATGTATTTCGATAATCTTCATACCTAATTCTTGCACCTACGTAATTTGCTACAACTTGACAAGTAATTAAAAGAAAGAATACTTCGCTTGACAAAATTGCAACTTTGCAGGATAGCCATTGAATTGTAAAAACCTGACAAGCGCTTTTATTTTGCGTTGCGCTGGCAGAGTACCTAACCACCTGCCTACCGTCAACTTTTAAAATAAGTTTAATATTAATATGTTTTTAATGGTTTTCCAATAACACTAGCGTGAGTAATTGCTTGTAGAGTCAATATGGGGTGTGCTGCTAACGTTGAAACCTTCAACTTCCCTCCTCCCCCTTTCCCGGCTTCCTGCCTAGACCTTGAGTAGTACCTAGACTTCATCACAAGAGGTTCTTAAAATAAAACATATTTCGTATTCTTAAAGCTGAAAAATATTATAATGAAGATTTCGCTGTTATAACATGTATTTCGATAATCTTCATACCTAATTCTTGCACCTACGTAATTTGCAACAACTTGACAAGTAATTCAAAGAAAGAATAAATCGCTTGACAAAATTGAAACTTTGCAGGATAGCAATTGAATTGTAAAAACCTGACGAGCGCTTTTATTTTGCGTTGCGCTGGCACAGTACCTGACTGCCGTCAACTTTTAAAATTAGTTTAATATTAATATGTTTTTAATGGTTTTCCAATAACACTAGGGTTGGCCATTGCTTGTAGAGTCAATATGGGGTGTGCTGCTAACGTTGAAACCTTCAACTTCCCCCCTCCCCCTTTCCCGGCTTCCTGCCTAGACCTTGAGTAGTACCTAGACTTCATCACACGAGGTTCTTAAAATAAAACATATTTCGTATTCTTGAAGCTGAAAAATATTATAATGAAGATTTCGCTGTTATAACATGTGTTTGGATAATCTTCATACCAAATTTTTGCACCTACGTAATTTGCAACAACTTGACAAGTAATTAAAAGAAAGAAGTCTTCGCTATAATTTTTGAACATGATTGTACACTCGCGAGCAATAAACTGGAATCACTTCATCGCGCGTTGTTCAAAACATTTATTTACAATTTCTATGCAATGTACTATTAGTTGTGGTATATCATCTGAAAGGTAATTTTGTTAGCTTTCAACCTCTTTCAATATAATCATAACCAAAGATCACCTAAGTCATGGAACGTAAAAACAAAAGTCACCATAATGTTGGTAGTTCTAACATATGATCTATATTTTGACTAGGTAGTATATGGAAGAAGTCGGGATTTCCACGCTAGTCTGGCCAGCTTTCAGTTCTGAGTTAATTCCGATTAAACATATGTACGTGGTACGAACTGAAAAGCCGGTTACGAGGAAGATGTCCGGCGTCGATAGACCTGAAACCTACTTCAGTAGAAGAGTGGCAGGTTTTCAACAGAATTCCATCAAGAAACTCATTCGGTCAATGAAAACCGTTTACTGACAGTCATTAGGGGCCAGAGGGTAAAACACGAAATATTTTGCGGCAAATAACATACATTTAAATAAATAATATCTTTCTCTTCTAGTTACTTCCCATTCATTTAGAAGTGCACAATTTTGACCTATTGCAATACTTCCCTAAATGTAGGTAGAAAATTGAAATAAATTTTGTATCATTTCTAAGCTGACAAAATTTCCTTTCAAATGATATACGCTCTAATAAGTGAATCCAGTTTATTACTCGCGAGTGTATTGCGATAATCTTCATAGATACTTCACCTACGCAGTTCTCCAACAACTTGTTGCACCTACTTTCATTCAAGCGGTGATAGTATTGACCCCTGTTGGGTCAATACTATCGAAACAATACTAAAATAGAATCCCTATTCCAAGAAACAAAGGTAAATGCACCTCGTTTATTATTCATAGGTAGAGTTCCAACCAAGGTTACCAATTAAGTGATTTATTATTACTGAATGGAAAAGTAGAGCGATGCTCTTTCCAATGTTCAACCCTTTCGATCAACAAGTTTCTCTCTGTTTGCCTCCACTTGTCAGTGCAGCTTAATTAGGTTAGTAGACTATCTAGAATTACATTAGGCATTCTACATAGTCTCCTAACGTAATTTTGCGCGATTTACACTCATGAAACCTATGGATATCTACAATAATAATAAAATACTCACTAAGAACTACTACCTAACTAATAAAAACACTATATAGTAAGTACTTCAACACTTTGTGTAGCGTCAATCTTAATTAAACAATTATTTTTTGGTAATGAGTAACATTGATTGGTATAGGAGGATTTCCGGTCAAGAAAACGACACCGGAACGGGAAGGTATTTGTTTTAGAATTGACACCAGCGCCGAAAACGGGAAATGGAAGTTACCACAGTTAACCTTAAGTAGTGTAATTTTCGGCACAAGCACGATCGAAAATCCCAAGCTTCATTACCCATAAAGATTTACTTGTAACTTCACAAAAATACCCGTCGTCTTGAATTTCTAATCCGGCGAGACGTACATAATGATGATACGTCCCATGAATTATTTGGGCGGGACATACGATCCGCGTGCTTCCCCTCACAAAGGCGCACGTTCCTAGGTCGTGAGGAGTAAGATAAACGTAAACATAATACTTAGGTCAAATAAAGCTGAACCAAGCCTGGCAAACTTCGAACTTGAAAAATATATTTCGAACAGGAATGGAGTTGATCAAATTAATTACTTTATACTTTATTTAAAACATATAATTAAGATGATTAAAAATTCAATTTAAGTACTAATTTTCAGTGCTTGTCTACTTACTACTATAAATAGGTTCATGTGCCTAAAACGGTATCCTGCAAATATGAACCAGGTGGGTCAGGTGGCGCCGCCCACAGTTCAAACTAACCTAATTAACGTTAAAATCTTAGTACTTGTGTTGGTATTATTTCTAAATTAGGTCAAGGTATTTTCTTCACATTTTCTTATTCAAGGATTCTGTTGAAACTCTAATAATATGTTCCTTTTCTAAAGAAATCTTATCAAAGTATAATTCCACGTGACTGAAACAGTAACTTCGAAACCTTATGAGAAGACTTTTAGATTTTTCACTGGTTTAAAAGTTGTTATATTTTCGAATGCAGTGTTGTGTTGACTGGGATGCTCAGCACAACAGCTTCACGCAACAACTATAGCTTATCTCTTGTCTCAAGGTGTAACGTCACCATATTCACGTCGACTACAATGGCGTTTGACCTTCGCCTACTTATTCGCTCGTTCGGAGCGAGCCACTGGGCGAATCTTTTCAAAACATTTATATCTGTCTCTTTCCCTCATTTTTAACTGTGCGGTATTACACATAATGTGTTACAAAATTGTCGGCGATGTACATATTCACTCACGCTTGGCTTAATATGTTCATGGTTAGGTTATTGTAGTAGAGTTGTTTGCACTGTCATATTGTATAACATGTGCCACACTAAACAAAATCAACCTATTGTACAACTACGTCAGAGCTGCATGGGTATCCTACGAGTGACCAAAGGAGTTCCCGCACCCTACACATAATGTGTAACAAAAAAAATGCAAAAGGCTCGATCGGACCGTGATCAGTTCCCCGTATACCGCGTCAACATACATGTGGGAAAATCTCATAACTCAGGTGCGGGATATGACTACGTGAGCTTTGAATATACACCGCAGGCCAAAACTTTAAGAACACCTTAATTAAAGTAGGAAAATAAAATAAAAGTAATAAGATATGAAATGTTTAAGTAACCTGTTTAGTCATTTCATAAAACACTAATTGACGAACTATATACTTTAAAAGCGTAAAGAAATATTAACAGTACCTACATTCTAAAAAAGGCTATAGTTAGCTAAACTGATGAATGATTTTTCATCAGAAAATCCTCCTTTACATTCTATGACTTTTCACAAGTCTCGGAACACGGGCAATCGATTTGTTGATGGTGTCTTCTGAAACATTGCTCCGACTTCGGCATAAAGCATTCCAGATTTGTTCCTGCATTCCACACTTCCCACAAAAGTTCAATGGGATCGAGATCCTGGCTCTGAGGAGGCCAACCCATGATTTTTAACAACCCTTGTGCCTCTTTCTCTTCTAAATATAAATTGGATAATTATGAGCTATGCTTTGGATCATTATCTTGTTGGTAAATGAATCCATCTCCAATTAATCGCTACCCGGAACGAACGGCATTTTGTTCTTTTTTTTTGTACCATTCCTTTTTCAGAATTCCTTCAATTTTGATCAAATTGCCAGTTCCTTGGCTACAGAATCAACCACAGACCATAATTGAGCCACCATGACCATGCTTGATAGTTGGGACTACACAGTCTGGCATCATCTTTTCTTGGGCACTGCGTCGAACGTTAATTCTTCGTTTTGGACCGAATAGTTCAAACTTGGATTCATCGGTCCAAAGAACTATTTTAAAATCTTCAGTCCATTCTCGATGGGCAAGAGCCGACTGCATCCGTTTTATCTTGTTTTGTGGCCTTAGCAGAGGTTTTCGAACGGCGACGCTACCATACAACATCGCATCTCTCAGTCGCCGTTTTACTGTAGTCGATGATAAAGGTTTGCCTCGGGTTTTGTTTACTTCAACGCAGCTTTCTGGTGCTGTTAAGCGTCTATTTCACTTGCTGGTCCACCAGTCGTGGTGGCTCTCGGCCTTCCCGAACCCGACCGTGAATGATCTTGAAAACTGCCTGTCTCCCTGTATCGAGTTATTGTGCCATGAACACAAGTCTTCGTAAACTTCAGTTGTGAAGCAATTTCACGTTCGGATTTGCCTTTATTATGTAAAACAACGATGGCAGAACGCAATTCACTGCTATTTCGCGTGCTTTTCCTATTTTAAGACGTCTTCACTGTAGAAACCACAAGTTTAGACTAATTGAGATTGTTTTTGAACAAACCCAAGTAAACTCAGGTAATAATAATTCGGAAACACGTGTTTTCAGAAGCTAAATAATCCTGATTATTGACCAATGCGACACAAAGGCAAAATAATTAGTAATGAGCACATCAAAGCAAAATATTATTACAACTCTACCACCAGGCTCTAGCGCAGTATTTGAAAAGAATAAATGTTTAGTGTCCAATAACTTGAAAGTAAACAAAATAATTACTTCTTTAAATATTCGATAGTAATAATAGAATATGCAGATGTGCTTTTCTTTTATTTATCTTATTTCTCTTTTAACTGACTTAAAAAAAAGGAGGAGGTTTTCTTTCTATTCGACTTTTTTTTTTTGTATGTTACCTCAGAAACTTCGACTGGGTGAACCGATTTTGATGATTATTTTTTTATTTATTTTTTTCGTTGATAAAGCAGCAGCAGGAAAACAAATTCTGGAAATTTAAATTGTCTTCCAATTACGGTTCATGAGATACAGACAGCAGAAGTTTTAGTATTGGGGTCCCGTTGCCTCCACTGCCCCTCCGTCTATTTTTTATTGTTAGACCAAAGAGTAACTCAAACATACAGTCGCTAATTAACGACATCATAATATGTGTGAGACAAAGCAGTGGAAATACAATATGTAATACAATATTCGCACGTGCAATGCAAAGGGGTTTAGTACTTCATTGATTTTTATTTCTGTAAATAAATTTATGCACTTTACACGTTAAAAGAAAGAAATAAATTAAAACTAGATTAATTCGATGTTTCCTTGCTGTGTCAGTGTTTCTCAGACTAAGAAACAACGATACAACTAAGTAGTCAGTCTTGGTCAGATCGATTATATGTGTTGTCCCTCAACGACTCGACGAACAATACCAAAGAATGGACATTAGGGTACTAAGGCCGCAAAAACTACTCTTAACTACCACACAACTTTTTGTTACTAAGTAATAAGAAAAATGAATATAATAATGTAATACTTTACAAAGTAAGCATACGTGTCGTTGTGTACCTAAGTTATATTAAAAAAAAAATAGTATTTAAAAATAAACATGTAACAAAAAAGGTGTGCAATTAAATAATTAAAAAAGTCAACATGATCATTGCGTAAATTTAATTGGAGCAACTCAATCCCAGGCCTTTTTGCCCTCAATAAAGTCTTTTACAGCATAATGAGCTTCGTGGCATAGTTTTCGCTTTAAATATGGTTTGAATTTACCAAAGCTAAGTTCTAAAATGTGGCTAGGAAGTTTATTGTAAAAGCGTATACATTGGCACCTATTTTCTTGATCCTGGTTGAAGGAGCAACAATTTTGTGTTTTTTCCTCGTAGGTATTTATGTATATTATGTAATTATTTAAATATTTGTATGTTTGCTATGTGCATGTGTTTTTATGTATGCATATATTCTGAGAAGGCACAGTTACTGCATTACATGTCTGCAAATTTCTCTCTGAGTTATAAATTGTTCGAATCCCTCTCTGCAAAACAAAGATAGTCTGAATATATATATCGGCAGCATTCCCCTACATTAGAATGCCGTATGACAGTATTTACACTAAGAAAATGGCTCAATTATACTAAACAGGATATGGTGTAATCATAGTGTATGTTTACCAAATAATGGAGCCGCAACTAATAAAATTACAATAATATAAGCGACGACAACGTTATGCTGTGTGGTTAGGGAAGCACAGGCGCAACTAAGTATAGGCAATTAAATTTACTTGTCGTCGTCGCGCGTCGTTCCACGAATGGGGTCTGAAGACAACAGTTTAGATTATAATGTTTCAATTGAACGGCCACTAAGTTTGCTTACTAACCGTGTAATAAATGACACCATACAATCCGCATGAGCCAAATACCTCATTACAATAAATAGCGCAGCCATTCATTATGACTGGTGAAGGTCCATCTTGATGATGGGCCTGGATGGCCGTGGAGTCCACGCTTCACAGATTTTACATGTGTTGTTATAAAATAACTAGCCCGTGTATATATTTTACATCTTCCTGCCTTACTTACTAGCGTGACCATTTTAATGCTGCACTAGAAAGGACAATTAGTGATGATAATATAGCATGTTGCAATGTAGCTAAAGCTAAGCTACCATTATAAGCATGTTGGCAAATTGAATTCCAATTCTAGTTCACACGTGAGGAATCATAAGTGTAATTTTAGTTATGTATGCACATAACATAACATAATGTACGCATTGTCTTTTAGAACAGTCACCCCCAGCCCTACTTTAAATATTAACGCTTATTTACCTAAGAAATAACTCTGCTCGTAACACGAATGACATATAAATATATCCACGTGTTAATGTCTACATATAGTGTTGTATGACCTACATTATACTGTCCACTGCATTTCTGTTATCCTCTGTCCTGGTTTTTATAAACTTGACCTACTTGCGGCGATATATGGATGTTTAAATGATATAAACAGTGTACATGAATGCACTATTAAGTGGTGGAAACACGATTATGCATATGCAGTGCGAGTGCTAGTGTGCTAGTGCAGGCGACGCATTCACGGTTACGTCAAGGGTAACACCGAGTAACACGGCTGCATAATAGTGGCCAATGTGGCCATGCGTTAGCTATATTATCTATGTTATTAAACATAACGTATGATTCGAATTGAGTTTATAGATTCTTTTGATAGTGCTAAAAATATAACGAGTGTAAAGGCAGGACACAGTGATACGTTCATGCTCACTGCCTACAAGGAGATTTGTATGAGTGATTTTACTTTTTATACTTCTGTAGTGAGGCATAGTTAAATCCGAAAGTCTGTTCTTTATGTAATATATCTGTACAAAACAATGCCTGGTATTGAAATGCTTGAGAGGTATAGCAACATAAGGCTTTTTTCAAAACGTTGAAAAATTCTGCCATATATTACATTAGTTTGCTGATAAGCTCCATATGAGACTAAAAACTAAAATAGAAGACGATACAAACCATATGCTGTATATGGTTTTGTAAAATGCAGTCTAGTCAATGAGAATTAAGTATTCTACGCTTGATAGGTGAACGAGCAAGGGCAGGGCTAACTCCGCAGCTGACTCCAGCCGACCCATGCCCCCGGTCGCGTGAGGGGAGGCATCAATGTGATTCTATCTGACCTATTTCTCAAAGTGATCGTGACCCGTGCGTCGCATTCATCTGGAAGCGTTATTAAATAATTTATACACCTACCTTTACCAACGTTACACAGTCTGCAAGAGAATAATTGCAGATACCTAATTTTTATAAGCAGTCGGGCTGGATAAGTCAGAAATAAAAAAATAATACACATCATTATGTATGTAGCTGATATGTATCCAAGACTAACACATCAGTGTACAAGATCTCGTACATGAGACATCAACAATTTCGAAACGTAAGTACAGAAATATCCGTTCAGGAACGATCGTTAACTCCCAGTTGTTTAAATCCCCCTGACCTAGTTTCGTATAAACTTGACCCATATACACATCGACCCCAGACATTGCTCATACCGATGTTACAATCAAATAGGTACCTCTCTAAGAAATGCGCTTTACGGCACAACCAAGTCTCTGTGAGTATGGTATAGTATTATGAAATATATAGACATCAGGTCACGTACACGGATAAGAGCGTGTATAAAACCAAATTGCTGAACGTTAAATTAATTTGAAATTAAATTGGTAATAACAGATTCATACACATAAAAATCCGTTTACGAAAAATTCAGCCAACTCTAAAAAAAACGGGTGTAAAATAACTATAGTTTCGAAAGTGGTTGGTTCTAATATTTTATACGTTTTAAAATTCGAAAAATACGCATTTAAATGATTAACGTCAACGGCTGTATGCTGTCCCATAATTTAACTCTAATTCCTCACCGAAATTCCAAAGACATCACAGTAAGTAAATCAAAAGCTTTATTTTATAATCTAACTTATAAGATCATTTGTCCTAACGACTATCAATGCACAGCCAACAGTACCCTACTCTCTCTGTCTAGAAAACTAAAATTCAGAATATAGATTGAGGTATTTTATAATGTAAGCATCCGGAGAGAAAGGAATTATGGAGGTTTAAAGTCTTTATTATTTGAAGATAGAAACTTCAATTGAATTTCAGCTACTGAGCACAAATAAATTATGACGTGTACCAGTTTTTTCGATATTCATTTTTTGTGTAGAGGAATACGGGGGGAGTAAATTTTAATAAAAACAAAGCACCAGTGCGAAGTCTTGGTGGGTTGCAGTAGTATAAATTAAATTGGAAGGAAAAAATACTTCACGGAAACTTCGTAAAATCATTTATTTTGTACGGAGAAAATCGAATATATTTACTAAACTCAACGTGACCTACTTCAATATTATCCTGTTCTCTTACAGGAATGCTGTAAATAGTAACCGACTGTTATCAAGTATAATGTTGTTTCCCTATTTTTACTCGACTACGGCGAGAGGTTATGATTTTGATGACCGGTATGTATGTATGTTCATCAGTTCCCTCATAACTCCTGAACTGCATGTCATAATTTAACAAATGAGGTGTCGGTGCAAGCTTCTTAATCGTTCTTATAGGCTTGTGACATTAAAGTGAATATTGCGCTCTCTACAGGACATAAAGTCTTGAAATATATAAATATATTTTTAATAATGCCGTAGTGGGTATCAAATGACAGGGTTTAAACAGCATATTTCAAAATATATATGTATACTAGCTGTCCCAGCGTACTTCGTACCGCCTCAAAAGTTAAGTTACACTGCCATCTGTTAAAAATGTATGTACGAGTAACTCATTATAGGAAAACATTTAATTTGCAATTAAAAAATATTAAGGTCAATAATCGAAATAAAAACTATCCTATCCCTTAAGTTTGACCAAAACACACTGTGTGCAACATTTTATTAAAATTGGTTTAGGAGTCCATAGCCGACAAAGAACGTGACACGTAATTTATATATACGAGTATTAAGATTATTACCAAAACTAATATAAACATGAATAGTCATGTCTACAATGCACTCCTAAACAATAACTTACTACTCAAAAATGTTAGAGACATTACAGTATTTATATTAAAATCAAAATGAGTACTTGTTGCTCTCGAATTTAAAATTTGGTCACAACATTTATTCCCGTAAGTTACGTAGCAGGCGACTAAGAGCTTGATACCTAGTGAATACTATTTAAGCCCCTTGGCTCAACCTCGTCGTGGCGTGTATACCACCAACTACGGGTGCAACATAGGTAGCAATATCGGGAAATGTGAGATTGAGGTATTAAAGTTGGAATGTTGGAACGATGACTAAGATTTAGTGGAAGACGGATACATGCGATGTGTTTGCAAAAAAAGAAATGGAAGGAAACAACCGGTAGGGAAATTTGTGAGAGAAATGACAGGAATAGATATGGTCCGGGAATAATGCTGGGTATTAGTTCTCTTCTCTATTCCCGGGCCATTTGGAAGGAATCGAATAATAGTTCCGAAAGTTATGTTAAAAAATGAGATGTTGAATGTAATTGGTGTATGGCAAAGGGTGAAAGAGAAGTTAAGGGATGATTTTGACAGTTATAATCCCGGTGCGTAAGGCATTGATATTCGTGAGGTGATTTTAATGGACATGTGGGAAGTAAGATATGGGTTTACGAAACAACAAGGGAGATACTGCTGGAATCCGCTACCGCATTTGACCTGGCGGAAACCAACACTTGGACACCTCATTACCAATAGAAGTTGCAATCACAGAGCGCAAATAGATTATTTTGAATGGAGTGGAGTGGAATAAACCTGTGAATGACGGATTACTGAGAATGATCAGTACTGATAAACTCGGAACAATGGTAGATCAATAGGTCTGAAATCCAGACCAAGTACAAGCGTGGAACAAATTACGGGTGAATAAGTCGATGGAGGTGGTAAGCTTTATTCTGCAATAAGTTGTTGCTGGAGGAAGCCATACCTGACGAATAGTGTGTCTCCGGTCGCTGCTGCTGTCCGTATTTAAATACAAAGGTACTGTGGGGGGAAAGCTGTATGGAGTATCATGCGGGTCCACATAGAGAAGACGGAATGGGGAAAAAAATATTGCATGAAGCGGAGATGAGAATGCTGCGATGGATGTGTGGAATGCGTTAAGTAAGAAATTAGTACATTCGAGGAAAATTGAAAGTGCCATAAAACTGACATAATTAAAAAAGTGACCCAATGGATGGATGGACTGTATGAAGAATGATTTCAAAGAAAAGTAAGTTTGTTATAACATGGTAGACTAGGGAGATTGGAATAGACCCAAGTAACATGGGACAAGGACAGGAAAAAGAGTAATTATATTGAATTAGAATGACTTTTATCCGGCTCAGGTACTCGTAATGTAAAGGTCAGATTGTTTATTTTTTTCTAAAACAATGACAAAAACAATGCAGCCTTACATAGAAAGGTCAACTTTAAAACAATAGTAAAATTAAATAGTTAAGATCGATTGATACTATTGAATTATTTGTTTCACGGGTAGTCTTAAAACAACACAAAAAAGTCCTTGGCACAGTCCTCTGGTACTAAAATGCGCAGGAATTGAGTAGTGAGGTACGGTTAAAAACGGACTCATACTGTAAACGTTAATGCGTTTAATGTCTGTCGATTCCGCAGAATTTTCTCGAAAATTATTATAATAAAAGTAGGTAGTTGGATTTTAGAGGAGTAAAAGGGGAGTTGAAAAACATTACTGTCACAACACATGACTGGCACGATCATCATCAGGTTAGATAGCTCTACTACGCTTAACTTCGGATGTAACATTAGGCAGTTATAAAGACTTGATTTACTGCGTATTCACGTATTCCACTTGCTGTGATTTTATATTGTATTATGTTGAAATGATTTAATTGTAAAAATGTAAAAGACCAGACCACGTATTTAAATAACTTACGACGCAACAATGCAATATAAAACGAGATGAAATCCACTTTCAAAGAAACCTAGTTAGGAGGAATATAAAATCTTCTTATAAGGAAAAATCTAGTAGGTACTGTGTTACAGAAACTGTGTCGAGGACGACTAAGTTAACTAGAAAAGAGATCGATCCTAATATTTAATTGAAATCTGTACTGCTGTTCTCTTATCCAAAGGTTTAGGCAGTCCACTTATGACATGTCATAGTCCTCACAGTAGTTAATGTGTGTGTAACAAAAACTCGATTGACATGCACGAGTACTCTACGTTCATAACATTTGAAGTCGTGTCCAAGTTATTATATAATTCGCTAAAATTCATCTCATAATTCAGGTCTTTCAGCGTTCAAGTATGATATAAAAGAAAATATAATTTGGGTATAGGAATTGAGGAGAGTAGACAAGATGTTACCGTGTGATACAGAGGCTCAACTTACGATTGTGACTGACCTATATAATATACTTATTTATTAATAATTCTCTGTAGTACCAGATAGCTCTAGTTCCGACAATTTCGTTGACCCATTTTACGAGCATCAGAATAAAACGCTCACAACTTACCGCTCGGAGAAGAAGTTTACTTAATTTTATTGGTTTCCTCTGGAGCACTTTACAATGTTGATTGAGTAAAGCTTCGAGGTTCCCTTTTATTTTTCTATTGGTACTTCTATTCTTAATGCTAATAATTTTATTGTAAAAATGTGCATGTTGAATAATCATGGAGCAGTCGTATTACGCAAAGAAAGCTTACGTTTGACTAAAAATAATAAATGTCCTGGTTTTAAATATTTAGTTAAGTATAAGTAGACTTGATGATAGCGGTATCATTTCTGTAGTTTTCCGCTATTCCGTGTCAAGGCCAATCAGCAGCTTCGCAAGCTCTTGGGATTACTGCTCCAACTAACTACGGAACTACGTTATGGTCATCACTCAGTTAATTGACAAATTACGAATAGATTGTTTACCCGTGCTGTCTAATTTTGGTGTCATTGTCTTAACAACTGATAAAACTATTACGTAACCGCGTCGTTTTATCTGCAGTAGGTAATATTCGGTTTATATCTGAAGCTTGCCAACTCACAAGTCGTGCAAAAAACACCTACGTAAGTAATCGGTATGCTTAATAACAAAGTGTGGGAATTCAAAGATTTCGTATCAAACCTTATCCACGAAACTGCAAAAACCGTGACATGTCGTCATGCCTGAATCTATGAAGTAAGATGAAAATTAGTTTACGCAGGTTACCGGTACAGACTGCGCACTCATAATTAAAGGAATTCTACGTAAATGCTTTCAATTATATTTTTATTTTTATTCCAAGGCCGGAATTATGTTGGAACACGAAATAATTTATCTCCCTGTCCCAATTTTGTTACCAAGTAACGAGGGATTACAAATCCGTACACCCCGAATGAAACCCCTCATAAGAGGTGCTACACTGCTACGTCGTAGAATATATAATAAGAGAAAATTGGAAGGAAAATTCCAGGCTTTTTTTCTATGTACCTACTTATTTCAGGTTTTTATAAAAAAAAATAGGTTTGTAGATATACATACCTACTTAATTATTTAAAAATAAATACATTTTAAATAATATAAATGAATTAATATAAATTTTATATTACAATATTTTTTAAATCAATTAATTTAATATTTATTTTGCAATAGATATCTTGCATAATAAATGAATTTTTAAGAACCCAAGGGCAAGGAATAAGGGATGAAAAATGTAAATGATGATGGATCAGCTAAACTACATTGACAATGTTATTAATACATATTGAGCAACTAAATCAATAGAATTGAACAGTTTTCCTAGTTATTGTTTTCAATAACGCATCAATATTTCCAGTGAAGATTATTGACCAATGATTTATTTATTTATTTAAAATTAATTGCTAAATACATATTCAGCAAGGTTGAAGTAACTATGTAGATTTACCTTTCAACTCTGTGCAATACACAGAACCTTGACACAGAAATGTTTCGTCAATTAATAGAAATTGAGATTTATTTTTGTTGGTGAATTGAATTAACGTTTAATAACACATATGAATGTAGTTATATACTCAAGGTTGTGCACAAAAACGCAATTTTACAAGGTCGACAATTTTACAGAATTACGATTTATATACACACGCAGGTACTTGTAGTGTGTTTAGTTATTAAGTTGGCGTATCGCAATACTTTAGGTAACTTCTGCGTTATTTTCAATTCATATTTATTTAAATTACACAATGCTATTCTATGAAGACCTTTCACATATGATATTAGGGCATCGCTTATTAAGTGGTCCCGTGAACATTACTTAACATTAATATTCATACTACTTTAATTTAACTATGACTAGTAAAATTCTCAAAGAGTTTATTTTCCCTAGAAGCTGATTTAAATTGCTTGTACGATCCTGATAAAAAACATGGAAACTTAAAGTTAGCTTCTGCGTAAGTAGGTTGATGCACCACCTACCTACATCTGAACCTAATCAAGTCACGTCATGTTTGTCTGCCAAAATATTTGAGCCTATTTGAGAGATATGTATCCATTTCGGCAAGACGCTGCGCGTAGTTTCCAGCGGCTTTGTTCGCTTCAATCGGGACTACGTTTACTATGAGCTAAGTTTATCTGTGTACATATACATAAGATTACACGTAGGTAGGACGCATCGACCTCGTCAGACCAAAAGCAGTACCACTGTCACTGGGTAAGTGTGTCAGTGTGCCAGTAGGGCGCGCGTCATCCGCGACCATGCCCCCCTCCCTCGCGCGCGCGCCCCCCTCTCTCGCCATCCAAGGTCCTGAGATACTGCAGCTAACATTATTTAACAAATCCACAATTTCTAAATAAGGTAAAGGGTTACGGAATATTTAAGAAGCAAAAGAAATATTCAGTACCTAGTCTTTTTATTCAATGCAATATACGCAATCATTGCATATAACGTAAATTAAAAAATAAAACTTCATTTTGCGGTACAACACTTATAAAAATATATCCCAAATACCAATTACATAATCTAACAAAGTTAACAAACCAGCAGTTTTCATTTCAGATAATTTACTCCGAATTGCGTTCAGCTTTTGTGTCCGGTCATAGATATAGTATGACAATGAATAATAGAAGTATTACCATTACCAAGAACACATTATCCTGATAGTGATGATTAATACGGTCGACGCGGACGCGGATACAGTCTCGTAGTGTGCTGGTGGCTTAGCTCTAGTTTCCCCACAATCAATATGCTTTGAGTTTTTGCAGGTATTTCAAACTTTATTATACAACCATAACTCGTGACGTAAATAAAGCCTATAAAGCAACATTTCTTTGAAATTTCCTTTTTTGTATCAATGGAACAAAAATAAATGCCGAAAAGGTTTACTTCTTGAGTTTCCCTTAAAAAAGTGTATTATTATACGTTTACGGGTGGGAGCATTGAACGCCAAATTAGGGTTGTAAACAGCGTTATTTAAAAATAAATCTTTGTTAAACTTTTCTCAAACAGTTTAGAGCGAAACAATACTGAGCAATTAAAAATATGTTTACGTTCGAAAATTTCCACTCGCGTGAAATCCCACGACCCTAATGGCGGTAGTATTAGGCGTAGTATTAATCCGGGTCTACCTACACACAAACCCCTTGGAAACAAACTTTTCTTCAACAATTAAAAGCGATACAATACCCAAAAGTTTTTTTACATTCTCATTTCATTCAGGTTTTATTTAATATTTTGAATACGAAATTTTTCCTTGTAGTACAGTTGTTATTCCAGAGTTTGAAATAAGCGACACTATAAATAATAATTAATTACTTACATGTTTAGGTATAATTTGAAAAAACTTTTCTTTTGACAATTTAAAATACTTCATTGATTTATCAATTGTGAAAGATCTTGTATGAAGACAATCTATATTTTTTTTGTAACTATGGAATGCTATGCCGGGATCCCGAAATACCCGCATGAGTGGCGGGCTCACGAAGAACGTTGATTAGTTCCGAATCTAGATTCGGGAAAGAAATGTTTTGGTAAATAAGGAGATGAATTATTGCAAGCTGAATGGATTTAAAGGCATACTGGTACCTACAACTCGCCTTTAATTAATTACGCTTGTTCCGATTAGTGTAGAAGTAGGTTAAGCCTTTCTTGCAGCTGGCTACCTAGTCTTGGGAGCAGGTTAAGCCGTTTAGCCGATGAAACAATTAATACTTTTAACTTTTACGAGCAGTTATTTTAAAATAATGTTTAATTTTCTTGTGTTTTCTTGAGATATTTGTAAATATAATTTAATATCGAATAAAAATAAAGAGTAAAGAGTTAATTAAGTATGTCAGTACCAATAAGGTTCTTCAAATGAGGTCTTCTTCATGATTAATTTGATAATTCTACGTCCGGGATTCCGCAAATACCTGGATTCTGCGTGATTGAGAAATGTTAGTCCTGCCAACACAGGTATTGAAATTATCTTACGGAATCCGTATTAATTGAAACTATAGTACTGTTTCCCGATCTCATTAAACACAGTAAAGTAGTTTAATTGTTCAAATCTGATGATAGTGAACCGAACACTGGGGATGATTGGGTAAAAGTGTTTAAAATGTTTTACTCAGTGTATCAACGTATTTATTCGATTACGTAAAAAAAAATACGTGTCTAATATTTATTTAAATACAAATCTACTTGACGGACAAACAAATGTTTAGTAATCAAGTCTATAATAGCCCTATGCCAATCCTACCAGGTCTCAGTGAGATGTTTGAAAGTCTTTCGTGAACAAAAGTACGCGTTCACCAGAGGTACTCGTAGTTGAAGACAACAGTAGTTGTGTTGGGAAGAAGATCGAGGTGCCATTGGAATCTCCTACGGCCTCTCAAAGACGATCGATTGCGTAAAACATGACACTTTTGTGGAAACTGGAGCACTATGGATAAATTCCGTTAACTGACATTAACTCATCAGGGTCAAAAATAAGAATGGATGTTTCGCGTCGATGTTTTTTGCACCCTGTATTTTTGCTGAGAGTACTCACTCATGGATGGAATGCACAATTTATAAGCAGTTTGAAAAAAATATATTTGGATATGGAACTGCAGAGCCGCAACTAACATCGAAAGAGACGCATGCGTTTCCCGAGCCGCAGGTTACCGACCCCTGACCTAGACCAATCCAACGTACTAAAACGCGGTGGGTCTACGACAAGTAAGGCAGGGTTCCTTTGACCAGCTACCTGCATCCACCATCATCTGATAATGTTCACCATCTCTAAGTTAACTACAAATCACCATCAATTATATTGATATCACACTATCGGTGACTACTGTAAGTGTTTGATTCTGCAGATTTTTTGACTGCAATTTCTTTCGCAATCATTATTGTTTTATTTTTATTTAAGCATGGATATCAAGACTAAA
Organism: Phlogophora meticulosa; assembly: GCA_905147745.2. NCBI lineage: Eukaryota > Metazoa > Arthropoda > Insecta > Lepidoptera > Noctuidae > Phlogophora > Phlogophora meticulosa. Next base: position 1,312,825 of record LR990517.1, on the reverse strand, counting down.
TTTCAAGTAAGAGTCAGAAATTCAAATAAATTACCATTGTATGGCTAAGTTCCCTACACCAAACAGAAAATAGATAATTATCTTCATAATGATTGTTCTGTTTAATTTCCTTGAGTTTATTTTTTTGACAGAGTATTAAAACAAATTAATAATAAAAAAGTACAAGAGAGAAAACCGAAAAGCTTTATTTTTTTTAATTTGACTGCTTTTCCTGTTGAAGCAGAATTTTCTTGTTCTCTGATCGTTTTTATACGTTGTTGTAACGTAATTAACGGGTCAGTCACAATATAAAAAAGAAGTAGATGTAGGAAGAGTAAGTACCTAGTAGTCAACTAAAGTAAGTAGCAGCAGAAGTAAATGACAGCTTTTTACTAAATGCATGTGAAATAATATGACCAATACAAAAAAAAAATATTTTTAAAATATTTGTGCGTGTTCCGTCTAATCTCGAAAACGGCTGAATTTGACAGGACTTTCACTGACAGATAGCTGATGTTATATTTATAAGGAGTAACTTGAGGTAGACTTTTAGTTTAGCATATGAACAGGTTACCGCGTAATGAAAATACGGGATTGGTAACAAATAATAATCACTTTGAAATAGAGAAGTACATTCAATATAAGGAAAATAAACTAAGCCGAAGGATGCTTCCGTTTTAATGGTGGTACATCTTCTCTAAGCGACATCTATTTGATCCAGCCTGTCCCTTGCTGTCCTCTTCAGCGACGTCCTAAGCCGAGGTTCGGACCCCGCAGGGGGTGCCTTTAGCGATCGGTAGCTTAATTTTTATTTTTTTACGCCTGGCTGGAGGCCTTAATTTTAATTAAGCCCCCAACAGGAAAGTTCGGTTAATCAGTAGATATCCCTAAAGGATAAACTGCGAGATGCCCATTCAAAAAAGCGACACATCCACGCGAATGTTACGCGGGCTCAGCACACTACACATAATAAAATCAGCGATGCTGTAAATAAAATCACAGTAGTTGACTAATTACCTGTTACCGAGGCCCTTGTCTGGGCATGTCTGCATGACCCACTTTGCAGTTAAACATGCGAGTATAAAGGACGGTTTTAATAATTATTACGACATGCAACATCATAGTTGACAACAATAACAGTGTCGTTGTTGAGTAACAATGTCCATTCTTATTTTCAAACTAGCTGTGCCCGCGTCTTTTCCCGCGTGGAATTTATTGTTTCTTGCGCATAACCCTTATTCTTTTTCCCAAATAAAAGTAGCCTACTTTACTCCTTATAACATTGGGTATCGCCAGTAAAAGTACGGTCACAATCGGTTCAGCGGTTTCGGTGATTATCCTAAACATACAAACAGTCAGACAATTTTTTTTAAATTATTTGTAACATAACTGTAGAACTCAAAATTTCTTACGTTATATGTCAGTCGCATTGGTGATTTACGTTATACGAGTAGTCCAAAAATAAAAAATAATTTCGCGACAGCTATAATAAAAAAACCATTTAAAACGAATTTATGTACTGAAATTTTTCATATTTCACCCCTAGGTACTCTTATTTCCCTTTTTAGAAAGAAAATTCGCGGGTTACATTGCAGGAATGATTCCATCAACGTAGCCCGTATTATGAGTTCTTATGTCTTTCAATATATGATTGTACATACCTAGTACGTTTTAAGATTTCGCCTCCTTACTAAGAAGAGTAAGCGTCGTGGCCATGAACATCGAGAGGAAAGTATGAGTCATACGAAATTCCTATACTGTCTCTCTGAATCTCTATCAACTGTCAACCAGGCAAGCTTAAAGATTCCGTGTATGAAAATAAAACCAATATTGGACTAGTTAATTGTGTAAAAGCTAAAAATCATGCAAATAAAGGACTGTGATTATAAAAGTATTGTTATTGTGGCTTAAAACTCATTCATGCCAGAGCACCTGTTCATAGTGTCATCAGCTGTGCGCACTCGAAAATCGTTATTTTCGCCTTTGATTTACGTATTGAAAATGTTGTATATCATCAAAACTAATTTAGGTTTTATTCATAGTAAAACTGATTGTTAGCATGTGATTTAAGAATTCATTAAAATTTTTGCATAGAAAATACAAATGAGAATGAAATTTTCTCAAAAAATACCTACTTTATTTTTCATCATTCATTTTCTGCAATATTATGTATGAAAATTGAAAAAAAGTGCTCAGCATTATATTTTTTTTTCCGAGTCAATAGTAGTTTCTTTTAAATCGCTGATCAAACGTCCCTCGAACGTGATTTTTCGTAAAATTTGGTGATGTGCCTTTAGTTTACAAATTATTTGAAAACTCCCTTCAACACTAGAAGAATAAGAAATTGGTTTCTTATTTTTTCAAATATCAAATAATTTGTATTCCCTTTCCTCACAAACAGTAATAAAAAAAACATAATCGATTTTGTGCACGGCCTCTTAAAGTTCCTCGGATTTGCTCAATTTTTGGCGATCATTAGTGCTGCTCGATACATTTTTAGTGTTTTGACGATTTATAAGATCTGTCAACTTTAGCTCGATTCATCGGCTAGTTTTGGCAGTTGATGATTGATAGAATTGCTTTTCTGAGCTTCCAAAGGGAAGCCGGAAGTAATCGAGTTGTGTGGATACTTTGCCTCAGGAAGGCATACAAAGCGAACCGTGAATCAATAAGTAAGTGACTCATTTACTATTTACCTACGTCATTATCAATTCACAAAGCTAGAAGCCCAGTCACATTTCTTTCATGTTCGAATTGATTAAACAGTGGTTTCATGGCCATATCGATCAAATGGCTACCTTTCATTGTAGAAACATGAATTTGCGGTTGAATTTCCTTTAACTGCAATCATCTTTTTCATGGAATAGCATAACTTCCGACCATAATCATATCGAGCAGTATTGATTTGGATTACTACTGTACGATTTTTTCGATGGTATTTATGAAAACTGGACTCAATTAAACTTAAAGCAGGCACACAAACTTCTCGGGGCGAGGGACTTGGGGACGTCCGTCGCCCCCACACATCAGGACCCGAGGTGGCGGCGCAAAGTGTTCCAAGCGCGCCCATTTTAGACGTCACGGGGGGAGTCAGACACCACACACCCCCCTTCGACCTGAGGAGTCCTGCAGACGCGGGCCAGCACTAGCCGGGGGTTGCGGAAGGATCATACGTTCCCGCGACCCCCGGCGTAGGCGTGAGATGGAACACCGGGGTAGATTTTTGTCAGTAAGAATCTGACAGACCGGTATTACCTCATTCCGAATTCAATCTCCGAGCATAGTTCGAGAACGATCTTGAACCTAAGGAACAAGCAAGCGTTATTTAGAAATGATCTAAATTCCAAGTCAGTAAAATAAGGAGCTGTGACATACCAAGATGTGGACTAACGGACAAAGGACCCGTAAAATATTTTTTTTTATTACTGGTTCCAGTTTAATATGAACATTATCAATGTTAAAATTCATTTGAAACGCTTGCTCGTATTCGCTTATAGAAATAAAAAATATCCGGAAAAGAATAAAGTTCCTATTCCTATAAAAGGCTTACTCAGCAAAGTATAGATAAGAACTTGTCTGTGAATCCCACGACGGCTGCGGCGCTCATTCATATCTTAACACCCAGCTCTTGAAGTTATTATTTGTACGTTTTTATGGTGTACAATAAATATAAAACTTCTTGAAACTTTTCTTCCAACTAGCAAGGGACCATCCTTTAATCACGTAAGGCTTGAATGAGGGAGTGTATTCAGAAAAAATAGGAAACATTAAAAAAATAAACGATATTTTAATAGAAACTCGTGCGTTTCCTCTCGGAAAGCACCAATTGGTGAAGTCGAATTAATGACGAAGCCCACAGATCAGATGACTGCTCAATTTCACGGGTGGCGATTCGATTAGTTTAATAAGATCGCTAAGCAATTTATGTTCGTCACAATACATATGGTAAAGTGGAGCTGATGGTGAAGTACTAGGAAAACTCCTCAACAAGTAACGTCCCTGCATAAGAAAAAACCATTTTTTTGTAAAAGGTGATGAGCAGTTGACATAAGGCTATTGCATCTTAGATAAATTACAAACCCGCCTAATAAAAAGTGAGAAATAAACATTTTTTTACAAATAAAATCATAAAATGAATCGAACTAAACAAACAAACCTCGGTTGTAACTGCCGGTTACATTTTTTTGTAAAAAGTTTTGCAAGTAGGAACAAACTTAAGTTTGTCTTTCAATCCTGCTTATCTTTACGCCAGAGAAATGTTCGGTTCTTTTATAGTTTACTAGAAGATACCCAATTTGACAGTACAGTCAAAAGTAATGAAAGCTGGATAATACTTATATTGTTACTAGCTGACCCTCCAAACGTTGTTTTGCCATATAAAATGTTTGGGGTGGACCACCCTTATCATTTAGGGGTATGAAAAATAGATGTTGGCCGATTCTCAGACCTGCCCGATATGCACACAAAATTTCATAAGAATCGGTCAAGCCGTTTCGGAGGAGTATGGGAACGAACATTGTGACACGAGAATTTTATATATAAGACTAGCTGTGCCCGCGAACTTCGTACCGCCAATTTTTTTTTTTTTTATTATGAAAAATAGATGTTGGCCGATTCTCAGACCTACTCAATATGCTCACAAAATTTCATGAGAATCGGTCAAGCCGTTTCGGAGGAGTGTGAGAACAAACATTGTGACACGAGAATTTTATATATAAGAAGACTAGCTGACCCAGCAAACGTTGTTTTGCCATATAAGATGTTGGGGTAGACCACCCTTATCATTTAGGGGTATGAAAAATAGATGTTGGCCGATTCTCAGACCTGCCCGATATGCACACAAAATTTCATAAGAATCGGTCAAGCCGTTTCGGAGGAGTATGGGAACGAACAGTGTGACACGAGAATTTTATATATAAGATGAAACTCAATCGGTAATGAAAGTATGTATCTGTGAATTATCTAACGTTTGTACGGAACACTCGGTTCGCGAGTCAGACTTGCACTTTTCCGTTTTTTTTTACTTTTGGTTACTTTAATTTCCCTTTGCTATATTTGGAAGCATCACAGACAAATGGCTATGCGTCATATTAACCACTTTACTTCGCCTAAAACTAACGGATCTCTGTTTGTCATTAATGTTTCTATAAAAAACCCAGACCTGTTAAAATATTGCTCAGCCGTTTATAGGTGACGGAAAATACTCGGCAAGTCTTCAATACAAATAAATAAATTTGCAGTGTCTGATTGTAACGTTAAATTAAAGTTATACCAATGAATATGGAAGTATAAACGGTAGTTAAACAAAAAAATATTTCTTAAGTGTTTATCTTTCTGTCAGCTTGTTTTGACTAATCACCAAAACCGCTAAAAAGATTTTGATAGTAATTTTTTTTATTTTTTTTATTCATTCCATTCGCACGAAGTCTTATAATAAAGATCTTGTGCCTGAAACAAACTTTTTTTTTGTGACTTTTGTGAACAATTCGATTAAAAGAGGTACATGAAAAGAATAAAATCCGCGGACAAAACACAGATTCATTGACCTGTTTTCATGAGTGCTTTAAACACAGAGTCGATTTATAAAAAATATGTGTTGCACTGTGCTCATCTCCTGCTCACTTATTTTTACTCACAGTTGCAATACGCAAGTAAGCGCCACAATACTTCAAATTGAAGCAATGGATGCGACAATTGATTGAACTCTCGTTAGACAATGCCAATTCAGAGAAATGGCCAGACCATTTCTCTGAATTGGCATTGTCTAACGACTCAAGTGCTGCGTCCTGATTTAAAGTTCTATAATAATTACCAATATAGACGTTACATGAACTTTTAAAATAACTACTTCATGAACCCTTTTGATATTAAAAAACTGCAAAACAATAAAATGCAGGTAATTATTCAAATACTTACTTAAAAAAATGGGTGTACCTTGATACGATACCAACAATCAATTGTATTAAAACTATTGAATATGAATCAGTAGCAAACATTAAAACCTTTTCTCTGAAGTATAAAAAACTTGAAATGATTTTGAAGCAGTTTTAATATGACGAACGACGACGTGGGCCGCGCGTGCGTTTCTTTTCCATTTCGAAGGTTACTTGATTGTGCAAGAGTTGACTCCGATGTGCAACCAGAATATCCAAAGAACAAAGGATTTCGGTACCTAATACGTTGTTTTATTTTATTCTACTGCACTTTTGAGAATAAATAATTAGGGGTTTATGTGACCACGTGATATTCAATATTACTTACTATATTCAAAATAATTTGACAAAATCTTTAATAGATTTAGTCAAATCAGTTTGTTGCTCAGTACGTTAAAATTAACGATCAACATTAAACACTATGCCATTGAAATTAATTGAAGATAAAAATAACTATAATTGCCCGATTGATAAAGCGTGCACCTATCTAAAAGTCTGAAAATATTATCGACAAAACTTATAATTTTCTATATTATATAGTTCAACAGTGCAAAATCAATTTCTAAAGCTTTCGCAGTTGAATTGTTCAAAATATTTAATATTCTGACTCTGCGCTTACAACTGTTGCCCTTTGGCGAAATTGAATTTCAATTTATCTTGATAAGTGGGACACGGCGCTCGCGCATGTTGCAAGACACGTACCAATGAATGTGTTCTGCGGGGACGTCACTGTTTTCTCGCTACCAACAAACTCCTTTGTTACCCATTTTATTTAAATGTAACATAAGGTAAATGTGTCTGATGTTGTGTTATAAGCCATCTCACGTACCTGACTCGTAGATATTTGAAAAACAATAAATTAGGATTATTAGTAACTTTGTCAAATTTGAATTGTATTGCACAAAACGTCAAATGCTGTATTTAACAATTCACAATTGAAAACAATTTACATTGTATTAGATTATCAACATCATTCTGTGACTGACGTTCTTTACCCAATCACTTCATATGACCTTGCCAAGTTAGGCAACCCTACGTAGAACTCATAACTCTTCCAAACGCATGTGCTTAATGCCATCATTTTCAGTATTTGTAGTACTACCTTAATGTCATATTTTTATTGTTGATTATATCAAAAGTCAAACAGCAGCAAGCACCAGCCAGTCCTCTTTAACGAACCCGGGACTTTATATAGTAACATTCTGATTGATTCTCCAAGACAAGCTTTTGTAGCCTCGAAGATGTAAAGAATATAATAGATTATCAAAATTGGTGCTTTCGGGCAAATGGTCGGTATCCGTTGTTTCCTTACAACCAGCGCAACAGTTTCTACAGACAACCTTGTGCCACTTCCACATATGCTGCACATTTATAATTATGTATGTCTGCTTGCACATTTTTATTAATTGTTCTTTATTGATGTACCTTCTGCACATGCGGAGTAAATCACTTGTTAATATTCAAACTGCTCTGGGTCTATTAACCCAGATATGATTTTATTTTCATAACTGCAGACGTTTGATTTCAGGCACTGAAATACATGAGTAATTTCAAATAAAGTCTCCTAAAATGCCAGACATTTCTTAGAAATCCTTAGAATTAAAACTATTGACCACACACTTGAACCTTCAGCATTTTAATTAAAACTTTGAGAGGTTTTGAATTTATTTTTCAACGTGTTTAATTTGTTTACTATTGCATTATAGAAAGCAAGGCTATATACTACAATATGCAGGAGCTCGCGTAGGTGTTATCGCTGTCCAGCGAAATAAAAAAAACGAAATAAATTAACAACTAGCTTTAAAAAAAAGTTTAGTCGTCACCTAGTTTAGTCCTTTACTTACTGACGTTATCAATACATCGGTGGTCTAAGAAGCACGCTATCACAAACCCTAACGATGCGATCACAAACCCATCTGGGACCTAAATCTGGCCCTTGCGATATTTGATATCGAAAGGCTTAAATCACGCATTGAATTTTTATAATTACATCATAATAATCGATTCCGTGCTAAAATCTACTCACGTGGGTAATAGATAATAGGAAATAAGTCTTATAGAAATTAATGACCAAAGTTTTTACACTTTATTACCTCATTGGATCCTGACGGCTTACGAGTACTTACGTTTAAAATAAATGTGATGTTTCCTTGACTACAGTCCGTACTAAGCTCCGTTCCAAGAATTACGCAACTTGAAAGTTGCGTGGGATCTAAATAGCTGACTTTATCCCATTCATTGAAAATAGCTTTTTTTTTTTCAATAGGCCTCGTTAAAACGGTAGCTATATATGGATATTTATTTATTTTGTATTGTGTTGTAAGACGGGCCGATTTCCGTAACTCCACGACTTAGCGCGTATTTTGCGTAAAGGATATTTATTTAAGCTGTCATACTAAAAAGACGTCAATTAATAAAGTAATGTCATAACGATATATAATATTTAGTAACTAATATTTGTAAAACTGGCTTGCTGATTTTGTACGTTGGTGTGCCGTTACAGATTCTAGGGGAGGCCCCGGTTAAAAGCCGCTAGTCTAATCTCTAGACTTCTTAATTATTATTAAAAATAATGAGGAAAGATTTCAGTGCTTGTTTGTAATTGATAAACTCAAAAATTAATTACCCGATTTTAATAATTCCTTCACCTAAAGAAAACTGTATTATCAGCAAGTAAAATAAGCTATATTTTATTTTCAAATCTACGCTTTAAAAATGATGGAGTGGATTTTAAAGTTCGAATACGAACTCCTTGCGGATGAAATGCTCATTTATATTAGAACTGAATATTATCATACATACACTCGAGAGCAATGAATCCGGGTCACTTAAAGAATGTTAAAAATCTCGGAAACTAAAAATGATAGGTTAATGCAATAAATTGTATTTAATAGACAATGTAATACTCCTTAAATGAAGGTATTAAAACTTCTTAGTTATTGTAAAGTTATATCATAAAAAAATCAAATTTGAAAAAGCCACTTTCGAAGATGGAACTACGAAATTACAGCATTTGGTTTTGCTTTTGTTTGTAATCTGTCATTTATGTGGGTACATAAACCATGTTGATAGTGCTCTATATTCATTATTCAAGCTGAAATTATGTCGCTTACGCCTGAAGAATGCACCAGAATACTTACAATGCTGGAAACCGGCCGGAGTCAGCGCGATACAGCCAGGACTGTCGGTGTGTCGCTGTCAACAGTACAAAGAGTTCTCCGATGTTACGAAGAAACTGGTTCTAACCTACGCAGACCAGGAACGGGCAGAACCAGGTGTACCACAGCACGAGAAGACCGATACTTGGTGAACACCATGCTTCGAAATCGCTTTCTCACTTTCTGCATTAACCTAGCATTTTTAGTTTCCGAGATTTTTAGGATTCTTTAAGTGACCCGGATTCATTGCTCTAGAGTGTATTATCGGGTGAAAGCAAAGAGTTTCTTATCTTGCTCTTTATGCAGTCGAGATTTTTGTTTTTTTACAAGCTTTTATTTAACTTGCAATGTTAAAAATTTACCATCCATTTTTCGTTTAGTTGTTGGTATGTGATTGAGCTGAGTTGATATGAGCTGATGTATGTAAGTTCGATGAAGATGCTAAAATATGATACCACAACGTGGCTACTATACCCAAGGTTAGCTCCTGATGACGGGAGTCCTCACGACACAGACACGAACATTTGTGTATGTATTGAATTGTAATATCCCGTTTTAAATTCCACCATGAAATGGCTGCTGCACCCAGAGTTGAATCCCAACGAGGCAACTGCTTAACGGTCTATTGACCGCTGAGCAGATAATCAGTAGTATCGGTAGTGGCTAGCAGTAGAGTTCAACGCATCGGTCAAACACGATACTTCAAAATCAACCCGTGTGAAAGCTAAAATATTCCTGGTTAATCTATTGGTACTATGGACTGAGTAGAGGAATGCCGGTAAACTTTTACTAGCGCAGATATCTTCAAAAGAATATAAAATGACAAATAAAATTACTCTAAAATGGTTCACATTGGCATAGGTCAAAGGGGCACTTAGTTGCAAATGATCTTACTCCTACATCACCTTAATTGATTACCGATTTGTTACCAATAACTCTGTACTTATATTTTACATTTTGAAAAAGTCTAGATTTTCAAAAACAGTTTGCGAGCTATTTTTTACTAATATTTGTTACAAATATTATCTTTTTTATTTTTCATTGGAAGTATGTGACAAAAAAAAATAATTTGACACGGTGAGCATTTTTCATTACACTCGTCGAAACGAACGGCATTGCAGCACGAGCCGAAATTTGCCTACTTGTATCAAAATGTATTGTTTGGAACAGTTGGTCTGTGTGTGCACAGTCCCCACTCCGGTGCGCGGGCGCCGCATCACTTGAGTATTTTGTAATAACGCTAAAATCGTGGTAACCAGGCCAAGGCTTCGCTTATTTACATGTATGTGAGAAATAGCGTTCTCACTATTCATGTGAACATAGTACCTATGTATGTACAAAATAAACATATATATTTTGAATCAGTTTATAAAAGTATAATGATAATATACACTTTTTGAATTGGCTTCTTAGTTTGAATGACTTATAGAAAATGGAAGATAGTTTGATTGAAACTTTTATGCAATTTAAATTGAATTCCAGATATCCAAGTGTTTTTCATATAGTGAATCTAGATTTATAGATTCTTATGTCTTCATAGATTCTAATTCTTACGACAGCACATATTCGTGTGTAGTTATATACTACTTTGCTTCTCAATTTACTCCTATGACGATAGGTCTAAGAATAGATGACTGCAATAGTGAAGTTAAATAAATAAAACCTATGAGGCCTCTTCTTTTGCAACAAACGATTTTTTATTATTCATACCGATATCGCAAAGATAAAAAAATACCTAGTAGGTATGCTGTTATCACACGTTATCTATTTAAAGTTTGATTACTAACAATGTATATAAATAAATGTTTATCTGAGTCGTTTGTTCTGAGCGGTAAGCGCTGTATTGTGGGTGAGTTGTGCGCGTGCGTAGTATTTGTTCTCGCGATGCGCGTGTGTGCCATGCGCCCACGCCGCGTATCGACGAGCTTTGATAAAAAAGTGGGTCACCTCCTAATTATGCTTAATGTCGTGCCTAGTTATGCGTATCACTTCTGATGCACTGATGGTAATACATGCTGCTAGGTGATTGTATTACAGCACTGCATTCAACGCTTACGATTTATAAAATAATGATATGAGTTGAGCTCATCTATACATCTGTACAAATAAATTAAATTGAAGTCTGTTTGTAATATCAAAATAACGGCCTTTTGCTAAATGCATCTGAATTATTTAAGTACGATTGCTAAACCAAATAAATCATTTTTCACAGGTTTGTCAGTCTGTTTGTTTGGGCCAATCTCTGCTGCACCGATTTTGACGGCATATTTACTGCCAGATATCTGTATCTGGCAGTAAATATGCCGTCAAAATCGGTGCAGCAGAGATTGGCCCAAACAAACAGACTGACAAACCTGCGAAAAATGATTTATTTGGTTTACTCCTTATCCTTATGATATCAGAGATATCATAAGGATAAGGAGTAACTTAGGCCATGTACTTTTATTTGAAAAAGACTACTTATAGGATCTCGCACAAAATAAAATTAAAGCCCATGAGTTTCCTCGCGCGCGATGTCGCGCTCAGCAGCTAGTTTATTTATAAATAAGTGCCGTTAATGTGGCGCATTCCTTACATACGGGAAGTAAAGCGCCCAGTAATGTTAAATTATTTTTTATGTTATATTAATTTATTACACACAAAAGGAAGATTATAGGATTGCTTAATAAACCCTTTCAACACATAGGCACACTGCCAAAATAACTTAGTGTACAAATTAGTATATATATCTGAAAAGTTCTTTTAATTACGTCAGGTTTACTGGCTTCTGGTGCTTCAAGCCGGTCTCTTCAGAAATCTGGAAGCTGGAATCTTCTTCAAATAAACTTGAAAGGAAGCTGGTGAGAGTCATGTGAGCATTGACCAATTCCCGTGGTCCGCCTACCGAGATAAAAAACATGGGTAAAGACGGCCGCGAATTGGTTAACTTCACACATCGTATCTTCCTTGGATGCTGAATCATTATTCAATGGCGTTGCTTTGTCTTGGACTTCTTTATCTTAAACACCTTTTGCTTGATATTCTTCGATAGTTTGCTTTCTCCGGTCGATATTTCTATTTCTTCTATTTTTTGGAATGTTCATCAACCTGGCCTTATGCCAATTTATTTAGAATCTACGCAGCATGTGTTCTTCTTCCAAACATCTCTTTTAGTCGTCATCTCACCTCCTGGCATCACTCAATCCAGACATCTTTTAGCCTATTATTATAGTTGTTTACTAAATAATGTATAAGTAAGTTTAATCAGATTTTAATTACATGATATAATATTATTGGTTGCAGTATTTACAGTAGGTATAAGTGTACTGAGTAACTTTCATAATATATTAAGATAACTGGCTGTGCCCATTACACAAATATATATATACAAATATAAAATTAGTTTGAGCTACAGCTCGTAATCTTTGTCTTTTCAGAGACTTTATACGTGTGGAATTAAACAAAACATGGCTTTCTATATTTTCGCGGAAGGATTTTTTGAAATTAAAGTAGCCCAAGTTACTCCCTACCGCTATACTCCCTAGGTATGGTTAATCTCGTTGTTTTAGTAGTCACCCAACGAAGAAAGAAGTGTGTGATGAGACTATCTGTTTTAATTCGAAATCATAATAATGCCATTATAACAAAAATATGATACCTAGTACATCCAGTATACTAACCCTTTTTTGCATCACAAGGCAGAGATGTTAGTATCTAGTTATCAACTGATCACAAAATTATACTAGGTACCTGAGTATAGAGAAAATACCAACACGAAATAAAAGTATATGATATGTACTTATAAAGGAGCCAATGAAATAAAAATTGTTCCGTGTATAGACCGCACTACTTGTTGGCCTTGCAAAGCAGGTAGAGAGAATGAAAAGTTGAAGGATATAGAATATACCTATAATGTAGACAATACTTGGAAATTAAAAAGTAACTAAGACAAGCGGAAATTTGTGTTTTGTTTCTCGTCAAAATGTTTGATATTAATAACAAAATTTTGGTAAAATATTTATTTGTGTTTTTTAAACCGATTACAATTGAAGAACGTGGTAGGTACTTACCTCCTTTGGTTAGCATTGTGTAGTCATGATTTTGTATGTTAAGTATATTATATGGCAGTCGCCATGGGTTTGGAGGCAACGAAGCGACTTTAATATTAAATGGACACTCACCTGATAAATTTTCTAAATACTTGGTTTGGTATATTTGGCTGAATCAAAAATCTGATTGGAAGACTCGGAACCACTGAGCGGCACAGGAGCTTTTTTCCTCATGCAAGAGTGCTTCTCTGTATCACCGTGCACTGAAACAGTACAGATGTATGATTACACTAATAAGTAAAGGCTTATTTAATTGTGGAATAGTAAATGATCGGAGTCTAGTTGCAGTAACGCAGAAAGAGCTATCTCTAAGCCAAACACAATAGAACATACAATTTCTCTATATTTAAGAAGAGCGTAATAAAGCACTTTTTGAAGTTTGGACTACCACCGTACTATCTACTAGCACGCATATCTGCCGCTAAGCAGCGTTGCTGTGTTTCGGTTTGGAACATGGATACCGGTATAATTGTTGGCACATGAAATACAGCTTTGAAGTCTGCTGGAGTAGCAACAGACTTTCGATCCCTCTGGTATTGCATATGCTGCCATTCCGTGACTACGTACCATCTGGTGAGCCGCAGGCAATGTGATAAATACTGAACGAACACAGTACATGTACCTACACCACAAGGAAGCACAGCTGTTACATGAAACTTTTGAAACAGTGCTTATCTGGTGGTGGTAAAAAACGTTGAACATCGGGATCAGTAGGCAGATAGATTGTCCTGTTAATATAAATGTATTGCAAAACTGAAACGTTCTTGCACGTATGTGTTCACTTCAGAATTACAAACAGTAATTTTAAAGTCTAAATGATCGTTGCCTGTTAACGTTGTGTCCTATATTTTAGCAAGTCATACGATATCATTCGCCGTAGTTTCCTAAGTGAAAATGCACACTTAAATAGAAATCCCGTTTGTTATCCTTACAGTTATTCTAAATATCTAACGGGTTCGGAGACTATCCCTTGTCACTGTTGTCCTTTAATTTGCATGAAGTCTCAACGCCTTATTTATTGGTGTAGGTACTAAACACAGTAAGCACCCGTGGTAATAATAAGTATAGATTAGGTACCGATAAGGATTGGAATGCAGTTTCTTATTCTTAGTAAAATTAATTTTCCACATATCGCAAATCGTCCCAGAAAGACGTCAGTTCGTAACTCTTCGTAATATGAATTCGGTTCGAAGCAAAATATCTTTTCCATCCAGTCTTCCTCTAATATTTGTCTGAATGTTTTATATTGATAAATGCAGTAGATAGTGGTTTTATCTCGGAGTACATATGATATTATAATTTTTGTGTTTTATTATGTTTTCTTATTCACTGAGTTTTGAGTCGTATATCACTACAATATTATTAAATGTGTGAGGCTGGATGAACCTGAAGGTACGTTCAGAATTCAAGGGAAACAAAATAATTCAATGCAGCCCTCGATTCAACTTCCTTTACATTGTTTTACGTTGTGTCCTAGTCAAAAATTAATTTGGCGGCAAGTCAAATACTAAATTATAATCATTTGAAATATCAATAAATAATAAAATAATTATAGCTCTATAAATTTCACTTTCTTCAGAAGTTTACTTTACTCATAAAACTAAACACGTTTTAAAAGCCGTGTAATAAAATGGGTTTTTTGAAGAAAATACCTTACATCCATTTACTATAGAGGACATATTGTAGCTATAAAATGCTTTTGTAATATTTTGTAGAAACTCTAACGGTTAACTTTGGCACAATGGATGACGGCTTATTTTTGGGTCTTTTGTCTTTTGCTCCGCTTTAAACATGCCGAGTAATTTAGTACAGATAGGATTGTTTTACTCCCTTCTTAATATACATATTTAGTAAGTGTTATATAATTTAGCTATTGAGTAGCAACAAATAATAATTTCGTGTTCGAATGAAACCATACCTACATAACCATTTTATAATATTCCCGCGTATTTTTCAGTTTTACATGTGAATTTTTACTGCATACATTGAATATCGGTAGGAACAATAAATTATCAAGAGAAAAACTGCGACATTCAAAGTCATGAATTCATGAAGCTGCATTCAAGTAGGACTCACAACCAATCAGGTCTCGGAGGATCGAATTAGGCCAACCTCGTTTTCCTGTAGAAACTTATATAACCCAATGTGTTATTTATTGTGTGTATGACCTAAATTAAACCGCGACCTGATAAAATTATTATCACATTTCATGAAACAAAGGCAAAACAAAGCTATATTTAACACTTCAAAAAGGTTTTATGAAAGATTCAAAAACCGTAAAAAATTATTGTAAACTTTACATGATTTAAAGAGAATCACTGGGTTTTTCTATCATTATAACTAAAACAAATTACCTCCGTTTGAAACATAGAATCTCGAACCTAAAGCTAAACATTCGAGATCATTTAGACAATCATTTGGATTAATTAAAATGATCGTTAGAGTCGAGTCATAAACACAAACTTTTGTAGGTATTCTTACGTCAAACCACCATCCATCGTTTTGATTTGCCAACCGTACTGTTAAATTATTTACTTACTTCCAACCGACTTCAAAAAAGGAGGTGGTTCTATTTTCGACTGTATGTATGTTTTTTTCTCCGTCAATTGTACCGATATAAAAAACACACCCTTTTTTTTGTTCTGCATCTTGGAAAAATCGGAAGGAACTTTTGAATGGCTACCGGAACTACTCAAGTTTAGGGGTTGCGATTCAATTACATACTTTAATATGGTTAATAAGCAATTTATATTCGTCGCAATGCTAGGGTGAAGTGGAGCCGATGGTGAAATACCAGAAGAACTCCTCAACGATTAACGTCAATTCATCGGGAAAAGCAATATTTTGTTAAAGTTGATGAGTAGTTGACATTAGGCGATTGTATCTCAAATTAATTACAAACCGACGCACTGAAAAGCAAGAAATAAAACACTTTTTCACAAAGAGTCGGTCAAATTTGCATGAACAGACCGTTGAAAGCGCGCACTTGGTTGCCGCCTGATAATAGACTATTTAATATTTAATTCAGGCGGCCAAAGGTGCGTTCCTGCGAAGGTTTGACGTCAGCAGCATTAATGCCTTAAGGCAGGGACTGACTTAGGACGTTTGTTTGTAATGAAACGAGTTCTTGTAACGCGTTACAGTAGCGCAGTGCAGCGAGTGTCGGCTTTTTCGGGAATTACTTTGAAACACGTTACAGTAATCAGTAAAGCCGATGTTGAGTTCAGCAGCTCGATGCAGATGTTGCGAGCACATGTTTATCATTAATTGCATCCAATATCGTTTTGTTTTTCTTCTTCTAATAACAAAAACCAAATGAAATTAGAGAAGTACACAAAACCTCTACGCCAGTCATTCTGAAAAAAATGGAGCTCGCTTTTGGGTCAAGTGCTCCAACCGAGCGTTCGCCGCGTCTTGTGAATCGCCGTTTTGTAACCAAGCTCGAAAAATACATTGCAAAACAAACGTCAGTCTCCGTCTTACCGTTTCCGACATATCCAAAGAAAGAAATGCTTACCAAAAAAAATACTTGTCTATTTTGGTTGAGGAGAGAGATCGAATCGCGAATTGGACCAATCGCGCCTAAAGGTCTTTCTTTTAATAAGTAAAATCAATTCAAAATCTGTGGAATTCAAAGTAACAGATTTTACAAAAATAATGCTCGTTACAAAGATCCAGAAACTTATAATAAAATTACCTAATAAAACGACTAGCGATCGCATTGAATAAATCAGGAGTAGGTTATTCAGTTTCTTAAAATAAAACCAGTTGCACCACCATTACTGATAATGTAGATATACAAATATTATATCACTTACGATGATCGAGATAATCGTGCGTTTTCTTAAGTTTGCGTAATAAACAAAATGATATGAAAGAATTTTGTATTTTATACTTATAAGACAATATCTGCTACTAATTATATTGAAATCAAGCTTGAAAAGGTTGACTACTGGGTGATTTACCCTTCTAGTATCGGCATTGTCAAAGGTGCAGCGGCGCCCGGTATCCGCAATGGCGGTGACTTGGAAAATAAGACTCAGAGCGAACATCTTGAACAGAACACGAGCACAGTTGTGAGGCAACTTTATTTCAACATTTTCGACGCTCTGTAAACGCACACAAACACGTATGCCAGTAATACTTACCATGACCAGGCGCTAGTCTATCAAATTATGAAGATTGTTAAGTATGATCATGGATATAATAAAATGTAATAAAACTTTTAGTTACTGTGTTAAGTTAGTTGAAGTATCAGGTAAGTAAGAAATTTAGCTTGAATGGAGCTCAGTCCATGAATACCTACTTTATTTTTTAATTGCAATAATGTGTCAAATTCTGGTTAAATATAAACATTGGAAACTACTGAATTTCGGCCATTCATAAAGGGGGTTAAATTTGTTGCCTTTACGTGTTTGCAGGAGCTGATAGGGAAGCTTTTCTCTCTGCTTCTGTCGGATAAACATTGGCTTCCCAGTAATCCTATATTTATTAAATACCTATAAATGAAATCACAATGCTCTTAATACTCGCACAGCTTAATTCTCTAAAGATAGCAACTTTCATTTTGAACAGTACTTGTAGTTTCAAACGAAACTGCGCCTTATGAAAGGATTTTGCTAAATCAATCTTTAAGGGGGTGACTTTGTTTGTCTTTGTTAAATCTTAATCCTTGGGTTTATAGACTTAAAACTTGGCTTGAGTACCTACCTATTTGTTGTTCCAAACTACCCCCTAAGGAGGGGGAGATTAAGTGTGTATGGAACAAGAAGGGCGTCCAACATTGTACGGAAAAATCTGAACGCGTGGTTCGATAAACTTAAAAGTCGGCCTGAAAATTAGTAATCCTAAAATAGGTTTTAGATTTTTCGAAAATCATCCCTCAACTGGGTGAAAAGGGGTCCCCAATTTTTAGGGCGCTTTGATTAAGTCGAAAATTGATAAAATTACCGAAAAGTTCAATAATGGAAACGCATCTAACCGTTCCTGTTACTACATAGGATTTCCCCACTGCAGGGCTAAGACATCTCTACTGCCTTTCCACTGCTCTTCATGTAAGACTATTTGGGCAGTCTTTAGCAAAAGCATCATTTTCAAAACTACACTTTGAGACTACAGTACTTTTGGAGTGCCGCCGAAGAGCTAATGGAAGAGTGAAATGGCCTTGGAGGACTAGCTCAACGCTAGTGAAATGGCCTTAATCTTCCTTGAAACTAAGCAGTGGCGGTCGAGGCTAATGTCTATTAATAGATTGAGCATTCATCGGTGTTGAATTAATAAAAAAACAAGTGCGAATTGGAATAACGCCCCAAGTGTTCCTTACAACTGTTAGGACATTATTCAGCTACCTTCACTCAAATAGTTATCATGTAGTAAATAAGGTTGTGGGTTCAACGAGATTGTGGGTTCAAACCTGGGCAAGTACCAATGTGAGTTTTTCAATTCATATGTACTTTCTGAGTTTATCTTGGACATCACTGACATCGGTGAAGGAAAACATCGTAAGGAAACCTGGATTTATATAATTAATATAAGTCTGAAATCGCCAACCCGTCTTGAGCAATCGTGGTGATTAATGCTCATGCCTTCTCTGTATGAGAAGAGGCCTTTGCCCTGCACTGGGATAGTAATATGCTGGTACTTGAAATAAGGATATTTAGTAAAAACTTTGTTGTAGTAGTATCAAAATATATCACTTAAATGACCTTAGTTATTTATTGTGTTACTTACAAGCTTGATTTTTCTACAGGTTCAAGGGACCGCAGACCTATTTATTTTTCTATTAATTTCAATTTGAAACCTTCACGCGTTTCAGGAAACGAAGTGATATTATAAGGTTTCCGTATTCCTTTTGAGGATCGGAACCCTAAAACTTTTCCATTGAACTTTCATAGTACCTACATAAATAACTTCAATCGATTCAAGGCTCTCTCTCAAGGATCTTCAGCGGAAGAAATTATACCTATTGCACAACAAATTGTAACTGTGTTTAAATATTTAATGTATTTAATGTTTCATAGTTTTTACAAAACGGTGAAAAGCATCGTTTCATCAGTTTTATAACTAAATTCTAAAAGTAAAGTAAAGGCAGTCTTTAGAGTCCGACCGAAAATGGATTTAATTAGGTAAAGGCCGAAAATCGACAAAGAATAAAATATTTTCCGTGTGAAGTAAAATAAATTTCAGATTTGATCCATTAAATCATTGATTGAATCCTTCAAACTTAGGGTTAATACCTACGTTTAAATAGATTAAATAAGTGGTTGAAAATAATTGGAAAAAAAGTACGACTTCCAACATAATTTAAAATACACAAAGCAATCTTACATGCGGGAAAAGCTATTTATCCGCATTTTCTCAGTTATTGTGCTTTCAGTTGTAAGGAGTGGTTTCTTCTGAACGTTTATTGTAACCAATGAATAATTACCTTAATTAAAACACCTCTTAGCTCAAACGAAATTCAGTCGGGCTTGAGTAGTCATTATAAATATCAAATTTATAATAGCTCAACTGATGAAAATATTGATATCAATCAACCTTCAATACCTTAATGTTAAATTGTTGCGAAATGTATCTGAAATGAAGTGAAATCGTCTCATCTCAAAATCAGGCCGCCCGTTTCTTTGCAAATATCAGGTTGGGTAACCTAATTTGTTATTCCAAGCATCTGTATATTGGGGCACATTATTTACTTGCTTACCTATGTGTTTACGGGATAACATAGCAGTAATACCTTTGTATACAACGCGGTAGAATAAATTAATGAAAGTTTGTTACTTCCATAGTTCGAGCTGGAAGTACCCACTTACTAACTTTACTAATCTATACACTACTCAAACTAATTTTGAAGTAAACTATTTTTAGTCTAGTGCATACCCTAAACATCGCGTCTGTTATCACCGAAGGGTAAGGCAGAGGCATATATCCCCACATTTCGCAAGTTATATTCAGACGAGTGCATTAAACCCAAAAATACTCAATAAGTGAACTTAAGTGTCGTAGGGGTCGTAAGCATTAACCCCATAAACCTTAACTCTAGGTATGGAGAACAAAGGTAACAAAAATGAACCTTTACTTTACTAGCCCATGGTTTCTTTAAGCGGGTTTTGTAGCGCCAATCATTCAGCA
Organism: Phlogophora meticulosa; assembly: GCA_905147745.2. Taxonomy (NCBI): domain Eukaryota; kingdom Metazoa; phylum Arthropoda; class Insecta; order Lepidoptera; family Noctuidae; genus Phlogophora; species Phlogophora meticulosa. The sequence continues at coordinate 1,292,539 of LR990517.1, read as the reverse complement.
TCTACCCACCCCACAATGGCTCAATTAAAGTAAAACAGTAGTACAGACAGGTTAGAAATTTTATGAATGAAAGTCACGAGTATAAAAGTTCATAAATACTAGATACTATATTTATGAAGTGCACACATTTGTGTTTCATACTACCACACACTGAAGCTCGCGCGTAAATGTAGTAACGAATTTATCGTTGACCCAGTGACCCAATGCACTTGGCTCCGAAACCTAAATGTTGACCCAGTTTGCGTGGCTCCACAACTCAACCCCACTATGCTCCAACCACCCCCCAACGCCCGCTTTAAATTCTCGTACGGCATATAGAAATACTACGTTAAATATTATTGTAACGACATTTTTTTTTATTTGACCATTCAAATGACGATACCTTTGATATTAACTAGGGCTGCATACCTAAATGTTAAAATAGGATTTCTTTAGAGCAACTTTTTCTGTCCTTTATTTTTAATGCAACAGGGGCATTTTTTTCAGGGTGCAACAGAGGCCTGAGGTGGTATTAGGAGTATCAATGAAACGGTTTCATTTGACCATTGTTAAATACATTTTTATGTTTATTTTCGCCTCACAGTTTATGATTATGACTGCCTGGGATATTCGTATGGATAATACGAAAATCCCGGGCAGGCGCCCGGGAATGGTGTATATATATATACGGAAACTTGCGAAGTGGAAAATCGGAAATAAATCTTGTTTATGGAGATGTATTTTAACATTATTGGTGAAGGAAAACTTCGTGAGAAAACCTGGACTAATATTAATATAAGTCTGAAATCGCCCATACGCCTTAACTTAGCGTGGTGTTTAATGTATTTGCCCTGCAGTGGGACAGTAATGGACTGGTATTATTTATTACATAAATATTACACGAATAAACGATGTTTCTAGCTAACACAGTTGTTTAGGAATCCGCAAAACCCCTTCATAATGAAACTTAGTTATACGAACGCAAAAAATGAATATAAGTTTGAAAGTATTTTTCTTACCCAAGATATGAAAGCCCCGGTGCACAAATCCGACTAGCCTTTTTTGAAAACGTTTCCAAGCTGTCAACCCTGATTTTGTCTAAAAAGCAGTGACCGTTAATTGGCTTGGTGGTTGATAAAAAAGAATAAAAATCAGCTACCGGGTGGCAAGTCATAATTTCTCACCCAGAATTCCGTGCTTTATCTGGTGAAAAGATTTTTTAAATCTTAGATTTGTCAAACGTTGCTGAATTGGGACATGGAACTAGCTTCTTTTCAGATGTCATTGTGCTTTAATATGTGAAATCTTAAGTGACAAACCGATTTATTCTAAATTGTAAAAAAATGCTAAGAAAGGGTTCGGGATTACTTAGTTGAATCGTTACTGCGCTGTTCACATGATTTCTCAGTTCGTCATCATAATACTAGCAGCTGACTTTATTAGCAAATGACATACTTGAATGTATCAGAAGTGTTAAACTAAAATTCAGAACCAAAGTAAGATCAAAGCCATATCTAACTTTAAAGTGCACAAGACTTTCTATTTCCTGACGCAATTTCTGTAAACATACTACTATAAATTCAGCTCGGTGTACAATAAAAAGTATTCATACTAGATATCTACATATCTATCTTCATTTCATATTCATATCCTTATCCAATTGAGTTATTTTCCCTCAAACAGAAGTCGACTTTATACTTGTCAAAATGAAATCCAAATAGATCTATGAAAAATATTGTCACTATTTTTCCAAAATTTCTAATAATAAAATAAAAAAAAATATTTATTTGGTTTTCCTATTTTTTCTGGTTCACTCTTCAGTTTCAGTGCACTATTATATTGCGATACAAATTAATGTCGGTACCCCCTGTCGATTGCCTGGGCCACCATGGCCTATCCTGCAGTAAGAGCGCATGTCGTATAGCGCGTCACGCTAGTAACATCATCCGATCCGATCATTGATGACATCATCTGTTGTGCTCTTGCCACCGCTATGTTAGAACCCAGTGGATTGGCACGCGACGGCGGGTAGAGACCAGACGGAGTGACCAAAATGCCTTGGAAGCTGGGTAGGCCTATGGTTTGGGGTGCAACATGTGTCGACACCCCTGCGCCGTCCCATCTTCCTAGTACGGCGGACTGTGCCGGTGCGGCTGCTGCAGGTGCAGAAAACCTCAAACGGCGAAAATATAACAACCTAATTGGGAGTTATATACGAGTATAATTTGAGCCGTTTGGGGTTGAAACACTAGGGCCATGGAGTCCGTGTGCCCATTTAGGCTTTCGGGAAATCGCGAAGCGTTTGGTCGACTCTTCACGTGACCAGAGGGCCGGCCATTTTTTTGGCCAATGAATATAATTCAACGTGGCAATGCTTCCTTCTGAACACTTTTCCCGTTGACAGTGATGCAGATGAGTTTTTCGATGATTAATTTTTTAATATATTAATAGTTTTATAGACAAAATAATATAGATTTATCCCCTATATTGCTTAATTATGCTCTGCTGGACTATCTAAATATCAAGCTTCAAATATAAACCTATAGCGTATATGAGAACTAAAATTTAGAGCGGCTCATTCCCATATTGACCACCCAAAATGACCATTTTTAAAGAGCTCACCGTTAATAGTAATTGGAAAGGTAAAATCAGTATTCTTAAATTTAAAATAAATTAACAAACAAAATAAGTACAACTTGTTCCCTAAACCAATATACAAGGTAAAAAAGCTCGCATACACGTTTCAATCGATTCGAAATCAATCAATACATCGTCAAAACGGATCAATTAATAAATCGTCGTGACATACTAATGCTTTGTATGTTATTGCCGCAGTATTACGATGCGTTACATCAACATGCGTCACCGGACGGAGAAAGTGTGACGTCAGTTGCGCGCATGAAGAAAGCATTGCGCGTGCGACTCTGCGAGCACTCTTGCTTTCGGCAGAGGCCGTAGCGTCTGTGCGATAGCGAAAACGGCATACTTTGGGTATACCTACCTTACCGACGCTTTTCATCCGGTATTCAGGTCTTGATTATGAAATCGAAACTATTGAGTCATTGTGGCTTATTATGCACGATATGTAGTTTCATGTTGTTTTGTGTTTGTAAAGACGTAGTACTTGCGTTATTTACTTGATTTTGGTAGATTTTTTCATGTGTTGTTTCATTTTTTCATGATTAAGAAAGAACGCTACGCTTCAGTGAAACTGTTAAAAAAACTGGGAAGGTGCTTTAACTCAAAAATATTTTTCTTTTTGCAAAATTTTTGGCTTTATGGCCCCTGAGCGAAGGAGACTTCAAACGATAAAGTGGATACACCCAGAAGAGTAGGGCACATCATAGTTCGCGGTTAAGTCAGGTCTCGTCTGTTTGCGATGTGTTTAGTGCTGTAGAACACGTCGAATCAAATTACATTGCGAATACAAGGCTGTCACAGACAGTCACTCGTTCGTGACCTGTTGACTGATTTTAACAAAATCCAGGTCAAGATCTTTATTTCGCTTTTGATATTGAATGGCTCTCGTTATGACTCGAAAATTACCTACGTAAATTTCGAATACGTAATTGGTTATTCACAGAATATTCTTGCCATACGACGTGGGTTAGTGTCATAGTTATAAATCAGACATATAACTCACAGATGGATGCAATACAATAATTTGATGAGTAAATATAGAGATATATTATTTAATTGCGAATCCTGTGGAGCATCACTGAAGAAATATCAGTTTCATGATAGGCCATTGTCCTAAAATTATTTTCCTTTCGAGTAAGCTTTATTTAATTTAATTTTAAGCTATGTTAAATAACTATGCTCCATACAATATTGTATAAGCCTACATACTAAATATAATGTTCTACGTCTTTTGAACTCTTCAAGCAGAGTTATATGTTTGATGGCTGTATGGTCCATAAAGGTTCCTGTGATCACTTTATTCTCACTGTGTTGGATCCCTGTTGGAAGCAAGCACGGTGTTGATATCTTCATTCCCCAGTTAAAATGGGTCTTATTATATATTAATAACTAATATGAGAGTAGGTTTTTCGTGAATCTCTCAATATTCTCGACCTCTAGTTGCTATGATGGTTTCATTTATCATGCAAAAAGACCAATAACCTTTATAGCCGGTGTAGGTTTTATAAATGAATACAGGTATAAATGAAGTTAAAAAATGAAGTAAACCGATTCGGGCGAACTGGAGATTGTGTGGCTTCCTTTACATCTTCCGAGGCATGGTGACGACTGTGACGAGTTTTAAATGTACAATATTTTATATAAATATTGTTAGGATTGCTGAACACCAAAAAGGATAAAAAATGCTTGTTTCTTTTTGATGATTTTATGTATTTTTTTTAGTTGTTTTAATAGGTGAATGTTAAATAAAGCTAGGTAGGTAGTAGGTAGGTAAAGTAGGTAATTAGTTGTTGAAGGTTTCGTCGGTGTGCGGAAAATCTAAGGTGTTTTTATTTTTAATATATCGTAACTAACAAAGTGTCTTAAAAGTGATATTTCAAATTATGCATCTTAATATCGATATACCTACATATTTGACCTAGCAACATTTTCAATTGGTCCCTAGTAACATCACGCTTGCTCTTGAAGTTGGATAAGCAATTGGCGGTGTTACTGTATTGCTTCAGTTACGTATGCGTACAGAGAGCACAACTCATAATCGAATGCATTGCGAACGTAAACATTAGCTCGGTGTTCGCGGCAACCCTGCCCTGCTGCGGCACTGCGCGCAACTGGGTCAGTGGGCCGCCCCCCGCACCGTCCTCCGCCCGCTCGGTGGCGCAACCGCGCGAACGCGCACTAACATAGACCTGGATCGCGGGAAAGTGGGTCACCGACTCACTTTCACTTATTACATGGGCTCCTAATCGTTTTCCATTGTGCGAGCGGGCAGGGGCCTGCGGGTGGCAGCGGGGCGCGCATGCGGGAGGCGCCGGCACGCGCGCCGTTGTCGCCGGCCGGCTACCCGCCAGTCGATCGCGGTAACTCTACCGAGCGGCACGCGTGCCGCTTGAAGTTAAAATACTCATTACGATCGTAACATACCACGCGCTGTCAACACTCGTTCGAACAGTAGTAATAGTTGCTTTGGTGACTGACACAGACGCTTAACGCCTGTTATCTTCTTACTCCTCTCGTATTGAACAAAATGTGTTGGATTTATGTGCTTCCTTCAATAGTGCTTGAACAGGTGCAGCCTGCGAACGGTAGCTAGTGTTGCGGCCAGACCGCTAGTGAACTCGGTGACTGTGTGAACGTTGTTGCGGTTGAACGCCGCCGTAGGGATTTGTATTAAACAGCCGCACTGAGCGGCCGAGCATGACGATGGACCAGCAGACAGGCCTCATGTCCCTAAATATGTCCCCGTTCGACCTGAGCCCAGGTCCTGAAGGATCTGGCTCAGGTGGGGGTCCCTCGGGTACATCGCAGCAGTACGTGCCGCAAGGCGCCGCGTATCAATGCCCTCCCGAGCAACAATCTTTCGGATATGCCAATTTGGATGCTTCATATCTGTTTCCAACAGGCGCCGGTGGTGAACCAGGCGCTTATTTGCCAGCAGCCGGCACAGTGTGCGACCAGACTGACACCAAGGATGTTATCGAAGAACTTTGTCCCGTCTGCGGAGACAAAGTTAGCGGTTACCACTACGGACTCCTCACGTGCGAGTCCTGTAAAGGTTTCTTTAAGAGGACCGTTCAAAATAAGAAGGTGTACACGTGCGTCGCTGAACGAGCCTGCCACATAGACAAAACACAACGGAAGCGCTGTCCATTTTGCCGCTTCCAAAAGTGCCTCGACGTTGGCATGAAACTCGAAGGTGAGTAACTACTTTTATATCTTCTCATCTTTTATTTTGTAGCAAGTATTTTCCCTTTAGTTGAATTCAAATAGCCTATCCACATTGGCATTTCAGGGTGCGTCTATCGCAATTCATATCGGACGGTCGGTCGCAACTATTGGCCTAAATAGGATTACATCATTTAACCCAATTTAATACAATAAGACCTGGAAATGACCGTGAATGCCATAATATAGATGTAACAAATACGGCGATTCCCCCGCCGACCTTCACCCACTTAGTTGTAGTAGAGGTCGACCCTGAGACGCTGCAGGGTGGGTGTCTGGAACTGACGTTGCCGCGTTGGTAAGAGACGAAACTATCCTATCCGTCTGTAAAGACCAAATTTGTCAGAGATTAATTTAGTAGATATGTACATGGAATATATATATTCATCAATATATTGTATGTTTTTTTACAAAATTGAAAATTACGACATAAACTCCGCATCAAAAATCAGCAGAAGTACGCATAATTTTTCTAAAATCAATTTGAATTATTACTTAATGGGTCAAACCAAATTATGGTATAAATTCACACCAAGTTTCCCGGAACGCTTATTGATAATATGAAAATACAGATTCAGATAACATAAACTACCTACTTGTCGGATATCAATAGATAATTGACGACATCGAACAAGTGATCTTTTCATAAAATAAAGTGGGTCATTTCCAGAGGAAAGTACGTGCCAATATTGCCAATATAATTGCATAAGTTATCTACTTACTAATTACTTTACTGCTGCTTGTCAAAAAAAATAATTGCTTAACACAATTAATTAACGTTATCGATTACCAGACTATTTTGTGACACCAATTTGTCAAGGCTTCAAAATAATTTACTGACAAAATTAATTGTGTTTAAAGTGTTCTAATTAGCTGAAAATATTTTTGAGTAGGGACTTAATAGATATTTATTGAAGTTTGGATAATCATTAAGTAACGCAAAAATCATAGAAATAAATTCCTTCACTATTATAATATTGAAAGGTCAATAGTTAAATACCTAAATGTTTTGTCATTTTAGCATAGTTTTGGTTTATTGCGTAAAAAATTACCATATATCGTGTTTACATTCGATACTAGTAATTGGCTGGGATACAAGGGTGCGGGTTTACAGGTGGATGTTTTGAAGGTAATTTATACATTAACTTGTAGTTAGGTGATCGCGTGGGGCGGAGCTTGAAGTGCGGATCGTTCTAAATTTAAAACGCGCGCGGCCGCAGAGCGCCCTGACCTACTTGCGAGCGGGGCCGCGATGCGGCGCGCGCGCTGACTGTGTTAGTGCGTACTGCTACGTTAATGCGCCGTTGTGTGCGTGAGACATTCGCCATTGCGCGTTTCGCCAGATGCTGTGATGTTTGCAACATCTAATAGTCTAAAAATTTGTAAAGAAACCCAGTTGGATTTTAATGTATCCATAAGTTTCGTAGTACACTACAATAGCTATGTAACCCGTTCTATTGAAATTCACATTTATCTTCTAATAAAGTAATATACTTACAATAAACGACGTACCAAATTGTTACAAACTCAGTCTGGCACACGATTTGAAAGACATCATATATGGCACTATCATTTTTCTCAGAACTATCCACCAAACTGAGCCGCCCCAACCAGCCCAAAGCCAGAAGGCCATTGAAATCAGACAAGGACTGTTAATAATATAACTAAGCCAATTTATAAAGTAAAGTGTTTCAGAAACTGGTTTATGTATGTTCCTTAAAATATTTATAAGTACACAACTGCGACAAATAATTTATGAACATTCAGATTCAGGCAAAATTGAAGTAACAAAAACTTCGATCTTCGAGATTACAAAAGTAAACAAAGAATATTTATCGCAAGAGTAATATGTCAGATGACACAATTCACACAAATAGTTGCCTGACCCGAATAATGGCTGTTGCGAGAGCCTCGCACCGCCAGCCCGACCTGCAAGCCTTGTGCAATGCCACCGCTACAGCACCAAACCGATGGACTTTAAAAGGCTTTTTGTTGAGCAGTATTATTTTTTCAAAGCGAGACTTGTTTAAGTGTTCTAACCAACAGAATAAGGAGACAAACAAAATCGGTTTCAAAAATCTCTTCTAATAAAAGTACGAACGTCAGCTTCCTCCACCCCCTTAGAGTTGTTTTGGAATGTATTTGTAATTATGTATTGGATTTGTTGTTCATACAAACTTTGTTTCGCCTTTTACCCCGACAGGTTCATTTGTGAAAAATCGTTATGTATGTATGATCAAATCAACATTTAACGTACCTAATTGTATTTAGACGGCAATTTTAGGGTTAAACAAAGACCCAACAACCTAACTTATCCGAAACGGATCCCCCTTTGAAGATCTAAGGGTGATAGCCAGCATGCAAGCAAGCAATCATATAGGCAAACATGCAAGTACTTAGTTCCAGAATACAACAACCTAATAATCCAACCCGTCCGAATGGAATCCACCTTTAAGGGTTGGATGGTGGAAATGGCCAGCATGCACGCAAGCGTCAGACATCTGCAAGTGGTTTAAGAAGACTATAAAGCTGCACCTAAAATACATCATTCCTTTAATTGACGACACGGTTGGCGCAGTGGTTGAGCCACCGGCTGCTGCGCCGCATGTTGTGGGTTCGATCCCCGAACGGAACAAATATTTGTATGACCTACAGTACAGGTAGTTGTTCCGGGTCTGGCTGTTTGTGTATGTGAGTTTAAATGTTTGTAAACGCACCCACGATACAGGAGAAATTCCTAGTGTGGGGCAACGTTTTTAAAAAAGAAGGAAAAGAAGAAGAAGAATTTGAAATGAGCTATTCCCATATGGTGAGGCAAATTAACAAAGCATTACAGACAGATTGCCACAATTTCTTATTAAGCTTTATATGAGTGTATACGAGACTGAGGATTACGAATCCTCAGGCTGCATCGGGTAGTGTAGCGTAGCCCTTACCGTTTAATAATAGGAATGAATACACTTATAATGTTCCTTTCTGAACAGTCTGTACGCTAAATTACCCGAGGCTTACGTAAGCGCCCATCGTGTATATATGTAGAGTTGCGATGTGTTGCTTCACTGTGAAGTTAGCTAAAAAATAAAAGTAAAATGGAAATACTACCAAGATTTCTATAACATAATTAATATTTTATCATAAAGTTGCATTATATCCGATTTGTTTAGTTCAGAGTCTAGTGGGGGTTGTGGATCGGGCGTGCGCCGGCGACTGTATCGTGCGTTTCGACACAATCGACCGTCGTTGGTGGGGTACGCTGCGCAAGCGACGTTTCACAAGACGTTCGGTCGACCTGTCGCAATGGGCTACCCAAATGTGACCTGGACACGTATCACGTTACTTATCCGTGCATACATATGCCGAATTTAATGAATTATTGCAAATTGGATGTAACTTTTGTAATGATAGGTAATCAAGAGAAATAATTATATTTTAGGCTTCGCAATCGACTAACTGTAAAACCAAACAGCAATATCTCAACTTACAAATATAACAATTTGACGCACATACAGTAGATTGGAAGGAAATATGCATATATATCATTATTCAATTGATAAAAGAAATTTGATATTATTTTGAGCTGTGGGTATGTGAAATTGGACTACAGTATCAGTGAACCTAATAAGTTTACATCACAATTTACGTACGAGTTACGACAGCCACGCTTATGACATGACATGATGTTTCGCATTCGCACAAATGGTAATTTAAAAGCGTGCAGTTTATGATTTTCTTCTAAGCTGTCACAACTTTATATGCCACAATATTCTTTAGGTGCAGACTGCTATCTAAGTGTATGAGAAAAAAATATGAGGCAATTATTACACCTTGGCCTTAGATCAGTCAAAATTGGATTACTCAAAACAAACGGCAAAATGCTATTCGGACTTTTGCACATATATAGCAGGAAGAAAAATGCAGAAAAGTGAAGAGGTTGCCAAGGGACTTCCCTTTTTGTTTCGATTTCTTACTACCGGTTAAAATGATTCAGCCTTGTTGTAACCTACAGTCCGACAGACAGGCAGGCCGGACAGGCGGCATAGGCTTAGTAATAGAGTCGCCTTGGCACTCTTTAGGTACAAAACCTATATCCCTATTACCTGCTACAAGGTGCAGGTGAAGGAAACAGAAATTGTCAGCATGGCCTTATAGCTTCGTTAGTGAAAACGGTCTTTATTAACCAGTTAATTATAATTTTACTTAACAACATTAACGTTCTTCAAATGCCTGTACATCAGATCAATTAGTTCCCAAATAGTAATGCGCCCGGGACCGGTACTACGGTGCAACGGACTACGGTCGATGAATAATGATACTTGGCCTGCTTCTTGTGTTCGAACTACTTTACGTAATAAAGCCATCGCTTTATTTATGTATTATTTTTTCTTCGTAATAACCAAGATACAACCTACGTTTTTGATTGATTATGTAGTATTTATATATACATATAGGCAGTAATTATAACGATATGTATCTATTAGAGATATATTTGGAAGTAAAAAGTTTAAAAACTTGTGTAGGTATGAAATCTACTAACTAAGCAAATTGTCCGGTTCCTATTACTAAACCCACTTAGGTAGTCTGTTTGCCTGCCTGTCCACCAGCTGAGTTTGAGGACACGAAGTCTTGTATGCTTGAAAACTTTTAAACAATCTGTACGAAAATGCGATCGGTTGTATTGTTAATGTGATGGGCCATGATTATATTCCAAATTGCTTTACATAATAAAAATAATAAGTAGCATGCCACACCGTTGAGCTAGGTGAAAATAAAACGTCTAAGGGTTGCGCTTAAAAGAAAGTTTATTTATAATTAAATATGATATTGTCAGCTTCCGTTTTTAGTAAAAAGTGAAAAATGTTCCAGTAAAAACAAAACGCACTTTGCCGTTATTCATTTGCAATAATATTATTTTAAATGTAGCTGTAATTAAAGTTTCTACTAAATACTTTGGATTTCTTACTATATTTTTAGCTGCAGCTCAATGTAAATAAGACAAAAATATGAATTATTGTGATAATGCAATACTACAACGTCTCGAATAAAGGTCAACTCTTCAATGTCAGCTTGACGTTGACGATGTCAATATCCAATGACAAGTATCATAATGTGTCAATTTCTGAGCAATCGGAAAGTCGTTGGACTGACATTTCCGTGACTGTCATTAGTTTTGGCGCAGGGTTGCTTACCCTTAATAATGAATTAAGTCAGAGTTTATTAGCTTTTTTTTCAACGCACTCGAAAAAAAACTGTTGTGTATAGCTCAGATAGCTATTAATTTTTTCATATATTTTAGTACTTTATTGTTCCGTCTCCTTTATACATTTGTTGCATTGATTACAAATATAGAGATTAGTAGCTTGCAAAGCCATATTCCAAACCTTAAATGGTAGTTAAGAGGTAGACAACAATATTTTTTACAAACAATTAACAAAGAGCACATTACATGGATCCGTAATCTCGATGTGCGGAATGACTCACACTTAGCCATTTGTACTGCACTATACAATCAATCAATCTAATTTGATTTAAACGGATGCATCTTCTCAAATTGGAATGATATCAAATTCCAATTGGTTGCATCGGTCAATTCTAGGCGGGATAGACAATCATAATAGGAAATCTAAATCTGAAGGTGGTGAACTTACAACACGCATGTAATAGTTGCGGAACGCTAAGACGCAGGGGGTTGGACGGCCGCGGGCAGCGACAGATGTTGTTAGATCACAATAAAAACTCGCGAGCCAGCCGACTATTTCGGCGTGCTGCCTTGACCCGAATCGAGTGTTTCGACAGAGCGGCCTCGTACACCGGGCCTTTCTATTTTTTAGGCATTACCTGTCGTATTATTACGACAGTTCTACCAGCGCCGCCATCTTGGAAGGATTTTGGTGCGCAGGCGCTTCAAGCACGCCTCCGTGGCGCAAAAACCGGTTTCGGTGCGTAAAATCATGTTACAAAAGTATGCGCATAATAGCTTCCATCATGACAACGTTCATAACCGCATTTCTAATATATTTGACTCGAAACAAAGCGTGCTAAGTTATTGAGAGACCTCCTAGACATGCGACAGCTGTCAGGCCTCTGATTAAACATAATTATAATCTGATCGGATTCTTACTGGTGCTAAATTTTACTATGTATTGATGAGATCTTGACACAGTTCGGTGGATCATCGCGAGTGATTTATCTAGGTTGTGTAACGATCGCCGCTGCCGCTATCTGGGCGCGCGATCGAGTGCGTGCGGGCGTTCGGATGCGATCGGCCAGTTCCGCCGGTACTCGGAGGGGAGGGGACCGAAGGGGAGAAGAGGGGCACTGGCAGCCTTGACCAAGTTTCACCGACTCGTCGGTACAAGGAGCGATCCCCACCTCTTCCCGTCCTTTCGGTACATACTATTTTTTATCTCGTTGACACGATTACTTCATTTGACGGCCCTGACGCGTATGCCAAGGTCGATACTTTGGTAGTGACAGGTATGAAGTTAGATTATTGTACCTGCGTTCGTTAGGAATCTTCGTTTCAGTCCAAAACGTTACCGCATCCAGATGATACTATCGAGACATGATGCGTTTCCGTGACCTCTTTCCCAAGGTCGACCTTGACCCATCTACAACTGGGGCAGTTCTACAAATAACTTCAGAATCCGAGGTGAACTCAGACGTATGTATCTATTTCTGCACACCGGCTGTTTGTCACAGCGACGTATGTTTTTGATTTGTAGAAATGACCTTGACCTTGATCTAGTTTAGTCGTGTTATAAACGACTGACCTCGTTTACCGCATTATCGGCTACTTTATACTATGTACTCATTATATTTTAACATTAGATACTGAAATTGACGCACTGATGTTTGTTTGTGCATATGCATATGCGAGTCAATCTGGTATCGCTACAATATTTTTTTTGCTTTTAATCTAACCCGCCAAACAACGTCACAACCCCACCTTCCTAATCAGTTCTCAAAAGCCGTAACAATTAAAGCAAAAAGAAGCAACTGTTGATTTAGATGCTCGTCACAAATTCATGCCTCCTAAATAAAGACCTTGTCAAGATAATAATATTATAAATATGTGATCAAGGCACAGCTCTTATCCCTTTGAACCAAATCGACGAACATTAAAATAGATAACTTTTAAAACGTGTAGGTAACGCTGTTACTCAACAGCAAAATGCTCCGAGTCAGGAGTGGATTTGCTGATAACCTCATTTACTTTAAGATTTTTGTTGATAATATCAAACATTTGTATAACAAAGAGTTGGGTTTTTAGTCAGGCTAATCTGAGTTTGATTTGTTATCAAAGTTTTATCCTGTTTCTGATCACTAGCTTTGTTCACAAGCTGTAAGACATCTACTGACTGGCTAATTCACGAAGAAGGTGGAACTGTTAGAATGTTGAAAATGGAAAGGACTACAACAGATTAAACATTTCTTGTGAGGATATCCGATACTTAGTTTCGATTAGTTGCCTTAATCCTTTGCTGCAGGTATTGGAATCAACTAACATCAGTAGCAGAGGTCTATATTGTCTTGGTATTCCTATACAAATTATAAATGAATTAAATTACACATTATTTGAAAAGGACTGGCGCATTTACGTTAGTACAAGAAAAATCTCAAGATACTTGCCTACCGATTTGTGTTACATGTTTAACATCATTTCGCATTGTTTTAAAGCATATCCTCGATTTTTTTTGAGATTGTTTACTAAAGAATCAGCAAGGGGAGGCTTTAAGACATTCGTGACTCAAAACAGCTGCACGAATCGACCGATTTCCACGCATAGTGGTGCTGCTAATACCGCGACCAATCCAAGAATGAATATCATGAATGTGCGCCTTCTGTGCCTTGTAGGGCGCTTTAAGCCAGACAACGTTTCGTTCAGCCAAAGAAGGTATGACAACTGATCTAAGCTTACAGCTTTAATATTCCCCAGTAATTTGACTGTGTGCAAGGGATAGACGGACAATCAAACAAAGCCTATTTCATGAAATGCTTGGCGGAAGATGTTTTTTAAATTGGGTTGAAAGCTACTAAAAACAATGATATCGACTAAACTAACAATAGTTTACATAAGCATTAAATGATAATTGGTAAAATCATTAATATGGGCTATGTCGAGTAATTAATTATTGATAATTGATTGATGACTTTATTATTATTACTGTGAAAGTTATATTAATATTAAGTAGTAGAATTTTCATGAAAAGTACTCGATAGATTGAAAGGAAATATTTATCCCAACTATTTATGGCGTCCAGTCTAACCAGATACATGTAATAATTAAAATATTGTTTTAGGACTTAGTATTAGCAACGTTGTGGCTTTACTATTTTTACCCGACTGACCCTGAAGGAGGGTAATGTTTTCGCGCGCATGTTGTCGCCCCGTTCCATTGTTATGACCTCCTGTAGCCTACACGTGTTGACCGATTTTGAAGATTGAGGTGTTCTTAGAATCGTATTTTTCTCTGGAGTGTCATCATATGACATATGACATCAGCACAAGACCCATATGGTGGACAAAAACCATTAAACTCTGGTCATTAACTGGGGATCTACATCCCTTTTTAGAAATTAACGAGTAGATTGTAAAATAAAAAGCTTGTAAAGTGAGAATATCCTAAAAAAACATTTAGACACGCTCAAAGAATCCCAGCGCTACTAACAGACTAACAACATTATAAACTTGCCTACTTACTCTATGACTACTTATTAAATGAACTAAAAAAAGCTAAAAATGATGATTTAATTTATAAAGCTAAAAAGATGTAAACATCAGTACTATTCAAATTGTACTTGTGTCGTTCTAGAGGCATGCTGATAGTAAGTGCACCTCAAGGTATATTATATTGCTAACATTACATAAGTAGTAGGTATCTAACTGGTCAATATATTTGCAATAAACCGACACAGACTAACTAAAAACTGCGTAGCCTGCTTATTCTTCTACCATATAGATATACCATAATGAGTAGGGAAAATGCTAGATTATTAGTTAAAACGAAACAAGAATACTAGGAACTTTTCAAGGCAACTCCGCAAAAATACTTGTAACACATCCCACATATCACAACCATAACTCGTAACAGTTACCACAAACCTTAGCGGACACTTTAGGAAAAAGCTTGTAGGTATAAAAATACAAAACCAACAAATAATCAAAGTTATACTATTTTAGAATTGTCAGAAATATCGCTTGAAGCCGAAAAATAATCGTAAATAGGAAACAATTTTAGAAATATAAAGCCTGTAACAAAATTCTCAGTAAACACTTACAGCCGCCCTCGGCAACGAAGGACAATAAGAAGCCCAGAAGTGTAGTAATCCTTCTTTCATATCAAAATGTAATGAAAAGCTTTCCTGTTTTCGTAGCCGTGCTCAACTTTCTTGTTCCATTTTTTTCGCTATTAAATTAATTAATAGCTTGTTCATTTGTACTGTTATATTTGTACAAAAGCTGTGCCGGACGGCCGTAATAGCTGGATACGAAGTGTGCAAAGAGGGTATAGACCTCTGGCATAAACAGGGGTTCATTCCGGAGTAAAGGTAGACCTCACCTGACTAATTAAGGTGTCGCCTAGCGTTAGTGAAAACGGGCATTAGTTATAGTGTAGGTATGGTAACAGTAATACTGCCCAAATAGTGTTGAGGAATTGCGGCTTAAGGTATTTATTCTTGTCATTGCTTTAAAGTATAACATATCGAAATGTAATGCATGAATATTTTGTATTGTTGCGCAAAGCAAACTCAAGTGATCAATCGATCTAGTGTTGGTGAAAATGAAAATTATTAGTAATATTAAACCTTCAACTCGACATTTTGGTGAACAATGTCGGAATCCTGCGAAGGTACTTTGGATTCAGGTATTATTTATATATATTAGGTATATCCTCAAAATGTAAAGTAAATTTCACTAATAATTGACTCCTACTTTACTCGTTTTAAACGAATGCATACAATCCTTTCTTGAAACGACCCGGTCTGCAATACGAAACTGATGGAATTGCACACAGCAATGCTTAAATCCGTTACGCTTGCCGTCTCTTTTGAACCCTTTACGAAACCCTGTAAGTCTGTCTTTATCGCTCAGTGGCGCGTTGGCTACAATAAAAACTGGTTGTTATTTTTAACTCGCGAGTTGGGCGGACCAGCGTCTTACTGAATGCTCCTTTCTGTTCCAGGATTAGAGTTAAGTACTTATATACATGTAGATTTCAATATTATAATTTCACGACGATCAATTGGTGACCATACAAAACTCGACTTCATGAAACTATTAATATATTGTCGTTGTATACTATTCTATATATGGTCGATATCAACCTATTGTTACAACTCAATTTAATAAAAATAGATGGAGCTTTGAAAATGGCACCTTTAAAGAGATTTCAATAGAACGTTAGCATTGAGCCAAAATGTAGCAGAACTGTAGTCAATGTATATGTATTATCATTATTTATTTCAGCCTTCCGTTTTAAGTACCTAATGTATTCCTTTTTGAAAAAAACAAACCGGCCATGTGCGTGTTGGATCACGCACAGGGAAGGGTTCCGTAGCCGGAATGAATATTTACGCATGTACAATATTAATTTTATCGATTGGAAAATAGAAACAACTTAATCTAAATAAATATTAAATGAAAATTTTACGAAATTTTCCTTCATACTTTGTTAGTCGAGTATTACTCGTTAAAGCCATTTTACCTGTGATAGTTTCCCTTTTAACTTCGTTGTGTACTACTACTGCCTTGAAGTTTTTCACATAATTATCCAGATACACCCATTCCGCTGGAAATGAGAGGGGACAAAAGTTAGCACTTTAAAGCTTAATATTTCGCAAACGGATACTTAAATCGAAAATTGTGTTCCCACGCCCACAATATTTGAAACGAGCTATCCAATGATACACTTTAGAATACACGAGTGAAAAAAATCGTTGCCCCTTCAAATACTATAAAAAAAGGTTTTATTTTACCACTTTGTTGGCGTGATCAATATGTATACCCATGCCAAATAACAGTTTTCTAGTACTATTAGACTCTTAGCGGGAACAGACGATGGACATGGCAAAACTATGAGGGTTCCTTGTTTATCACGGAACCCTAAAAATATACTTTTTGCTTTGTGAATTTAAGTAGTACTTCTTATAATTTATTCAACTGGTAAAGTGGTATATTATCAAACAAGTGACGTTAGAAATATCGAAACATGAAAAGCATTGCCAAAACACAATGTAGACTGAAATCTACCTTTTGAATCGGTTTTAATGTGGATAATATATTAAAACTGATTCGAGAGCTCTACGCAGTTGAACGCTGGTTCGGCGCCAGGTTCTACAATCTACATGTATAGAGTTACCTTCAGCGTAGTCGGTATACAGCGAGCGAATACAGGCGCAAGACATTAAGTGTTACGAACTCAACACCAAAGGCTAAAACTGATTTGGTAGTTATGATATAAACTCAGAGCACTTAGCACCACTGGTTATTAACACAGCTACTCAATTCATATTTTTAAAAGTTAGTTGTTAGTCTTGTTCCGCGAATTCGTGGCTTCAATAAGTTCTACTGCCATTTTTCTTTTTAATGATACTTTATCTCTACTTGAACTATTCTTGTTTTTTAAACGCCAATTTCGTACAATCTTGTATTTTATAGTAGGACATTGAGATAAGTATAAGATTAAGGGTCCATGATGACATAGAAAACAAAGTTTGCCGTACCTTTTTTCCCTAGACATTTTTTGTCTAAAATAATAGAATCATAATCATTCCTATTGAATCTATTTATAAAATACATGGTTTGTCGTATATTCTTTTTATTTGATTCTATGACGTTTAAGTATATTTTTCTGATTCATTTTTCATGAAGCACGCAAACGAACGTTTTGAAACTTTATGCAGATCTATGCAAGAAAGTGAATAGGTACTCAAAACGTTGTTGACGACATACTTATGCCTATTTTAATAACGCTACACCTAAATGAAATGTCTAAATATTTTATCGCCTTTAAATAGAAGAGTGATTATATGTATAATGTAAACACATTGTTAATTTGTTAATGATTTGTTACGTATTTTGATTTAGGGCATTTCTGCCTACCTTCGTTTGTAATATTAAACCCTACAGAAAGAACTTAAGCTTAAACAGAAATTAATAGCTTATTAAATAGATATCCCAAGTAGCACACAAGCTGTATAACAAGCCGCACATCGGCTGGTTAGGAGTTTTTAATAACGGCATAGCCCGCATAAATAAGTGCAACATTAGATGTACAAGCGGCTACAGCGCCGCTGTACCCCGAAAGAGGTTGCCGATTTAATCAGCCTTAGGTCCTACAATGTTCGTAATTGTACATTGTGGTAATTAATATATTCTTTCAAGAGTCTAAGGTTGTACAACGGACCATTGATAGTCCGTTGTAGGTAATTTTATTTAGTGGTTTTAAAGTATGGTATAACTCCATTTAACCACATTTACACACACCTCAAGACTACACCTTACTATTATTATATATACACTTACTATATTACTATACACACCTCAACACATTCTATGCAAATGAACTTTTATAATACAAATTATTATTTAAATTAGTTTAGCTGCTGTTAAATTGACATTGATTACAAAGATGTCAGTCAGTTTTGTGTAGGTACAAAGAATCGGAACAAACATAAATTGCTGGTATCGCGATTCGCGAGGAGCGCGGTTCGGAATTTGGAATTCAGCCAGAATCATAAAGAGCGGTCGACTCCGCGTGTGTTATGGTTATGAGGCCACTGTCCTAAATTTCAAGCCCAAGTTATTAAATATTTATTGAATGCCAAACAATTACTTGCAGCAGTCAACTATGATGTAAGAATATGGCACGGCATAACATGAACATCATAATCTATTAACTTTTAATAACTAGCAGACCATACCGAAAGTACAGTAATTAGAATTTAATATGATAATCCTCAATCTAACCCTGTATGTTCATCAATTGTATTATCACATTCGATGTCTTTTATGATTAAAATTGAAAATACAAGTGAAGTAGGGGTGTTTAAGATGTGCGAAAGGATAAAATAAAGGTTTAATTTTTTATATTATAGAATTGATATGAACTAAAGCTATAACTCAATAAATACGTGTCCAAACTAAGAGGCACCTAGCTACCTAAACGTAACGCCTATACATAAATACACTGTTAATTAGCGCCGAGAGTTGCAAATGTAACTCCCTATAATATTTAGGCACTAGCTGAACCCGGCCTCGTTGCGCTGTGGCTCAGGATATTAATTATTACGGAAGTAAATAAAAGTATACTACATAGATTTACCGAAATCACATAATTTCCTTTAATACCCTACTTTGCGTTGCTGTGGTGTTTAAGTACCTCCTCTGGGTGTTAAGCATGACAAATCTCTTTGACTTTTTGTTTTTTCTAATTGTTTTCATCTAAACCTCGCAAAACGCTTTGAATTTCCTCTTACTGTCGGAATTTCGTAATAAAAGTAAATTAAAATGCAACGTTGTGTACAAAAATTTAGTTCAAGTCTAAATCGACTACTTTTCGAGTTTTCCGAACACTTGATTTTTATATTTAAAGACCACATTTAGGAGTCACGACATGGAACTCGGTATATAGCTAAGCTGCAGATAGTAATATGATATCAGTGTTTTTTTACATTACCAACGCTTACCGGATGGACCTAGGATGTGATCGTTTGTATCAGGTTACCTTGACGGACTATCTAAACTCATTTGGCTCAATTCAGCTTATGTTCATAGAAAACACTAGTTTTGTACAAGATGCGTACGCGTCCGTTCAAAACACACGACAACAACAACATAGCTGAATCAGGCGCGGTCACAGCCAAAAATAAGGGGGGGGGGGGGGTGAAAATATTTTTACTACAAGTGGAAGTCTTCTATTTTTATTGGCAAATGGGGTGAAAATATTTGAGACGTCAGTCTCGAACGTTTTAAACAGGAACGTTTAAAATGATAGTCAATAATTATCTATTTTAGGAAATTTTTCAATTTCAAAAGTGCGATTGGGGGCGGGGTCACTCTGAAATAATATCTTTAATTATTTTTCTGATTGTTTCAGCTGTACGAGCGGACCGCATGAGGGGCGGTCGTAACAAGTTTGGTCCAATGTACAAACGAGATCGCGCCCGTAAACTGCAGATGATGAGACAAAGACAAATCGCAGTGCAGACATTGCGAGGCTCCCTAGGTGACAGTGGTCTGGTTCTTGGCTTTGGTTCTCCTTACGCCGCAGTACCAGTAAAGCAAGAGATTCAGATTCCACAAGTGTCGTCTCTCACATCATCGCCAGAGTCATCACCTGGGCCGGCTTTACTGGCTGCGCAGCCACAGTTACAACAGCAGGCACCACCGCCCGCCCACGACAAGTGGGAGGCTCACTCGCCGCATTCAGCATCGCCAGACGCATTTGCGTTTGACGCACCAGCCACCGCAGCCGCCACACCATCGAGCACCGAACCATCAAGCACTGAAACCCTACGAGTCTCACCCATGATACGCGAATTCGTACAAACTATTGATGATCGCGAGTGGCAGAATTCGCTATTTGGGCTCTTGCAGAGTCAGACTTACAATCAGTGTGAGGTCGATCTCTTTGAGTTAATGTGCAAAGTACTGGACCAAAACTTATTTTCACAAGTGGATTGGGCGAGAAACACCGTGTTCTTTAAGTATTTAAAGGTGAATTTATAGCTAAGTATGAAAATCCTGTCCCAAATCCTTCACCCCTATCCTGGTGTACACCAAATTAGCTTGCGCATGCGACGCCGTTGCGCTGCTGCATTTTCTATCAGTTGATTGTAATGCATTGCGATTGGATATAGTTATTTGCGTACTGACAGATAGTGACTAGTTACGATGTGGTCGTGTGCGTGTGCGTGTGCGTGTAAGGGGCGCGTGTGACGCAGCGGGCGACGCGTTGCCTCTCGCAATCGATACGCCCGCCGCGCCGCACCAACTGGGTCAAGTTCCCATGACAAGCGTGCCGCCTGCTACTGTGGTCGCACTTCAATTCTACATATTTACTTTATTATATACAAATAATAATCAAGACCAAAACAAATGGAGCTGCCCGGATATAAGGGACCAATAGAGTAATTTTAAATACTTACGCGGGTATTAATTAAACTACGAGTATTACTACTACGTTTGTTGCATAGTCGTGTACACTGCCGAACAGTACTAGTCAAATGCGTTTGAAGCGATTTAAGTGACAAAAGGAATGTTCCATCGTTAGACAGTGCTGTCTACTAACGCGTGGCCGGCCGAGCGGGATTTCCATCAATCAGCAGGAGTTAATCGGCGAGGAGAGGGAGCATGCCGGTGGTAGCGGCGGCGGCCGCCGCACCGTGGTCGTCGTACGCTTACGCAAGAGCCGCAGTCGGTCATGTGGGCGAGCGACGTTGCCACTCTGCGCTCATCGCTTCGTCTCACTCCCACAGACAGCCTCCACTCCACAACTAGCAAATTTTTTTGTTTGTGCTAAAATGACGCGACATATTTACGACCCATTCTCGGAATTAGGACGATGGTGAACGAACATATAATATTTCACTGTACATGGACTGCTTACGGAAATCATAGCATTTTAAATTACTCTTTTTATATTAAAATTATAATAATATATAGGTCAGCAAAGTTCATTTATATTTTTTGGCTCCTGATCATAAAGCAACCACACTTAACGAAGCACGCACCCGATGCTATTAAAGCGCCAGGGCACAAGCACACAGGTAGGAGCGGGAGAGATGTTGATGACCTAAGCTTTCCCCAGACGGATGTGATGTAACGGTGCGGGGGCGGGGGCACGCGGGGCGGCAACGCTGCACTTTCGCCGTCGCACTTGACACACTGCCCGTGGCCGAGTTGCCTCGAGAAAGCACTTTTTACCGCGACGCGTAACCGCCGGTAACGGAGACGTAACAAGTTCTGTGGCCTTTCTTTGCTTTCTCTTACGTAATACTAATTGCGATTAGTCATATAACAGCGCGATGAACTTGAGCTGCCGCGTATTTTAATAGTGATATCGAACTCGTGGATATTTTTAGGTTATCGGTTTAATGTCATATCTATTTGAATATTATATATAATATACACAGTTTATGCATTTACCGGATTTCAATGAACTACTTAACTAAATCATGTTAGTTTCTATAACAATATATTAACGATGGGTAATATTTAAATAGTTCACTTTGAAATGATTTTGTAAAAACACGATTAGCCTTTCACTTTCATTACGATTCGATCTTCTGCGGTCTAGACATTAGCCAAGTCTAAGTTTCGAAACTGTCAATAATGGTAACTCGTATACCTCACCGGGTACATGTACGGCATTTTAATTATTTGTAAAGCGATTTATCAAATTCATTGTTTTTCGCTAACTGGATAGAAATAATATCAAAAACATTCACAGTTGACGGAAATTCAGTAGTATAAAATAGAACTATCTAAAGTAAAAAATCTTTTTAAATTATTAAGTAGGTACCTACTTAGAAAATTGGTCTTGGTGACTCCTTATCCGCATTATTAAACTTTTGAAGCGCTGAAATAAAATCCTGCTGTGTGTTGTATATTGGAATGAAATCTTATAAGTGATCAGCTCACCATAAAATAAAGTAGATCTACACACCGTGAAATAGATAGTCCACTTTCCATATACAATGAGTATTACGTTACGAATTTATCTGTAACTATAATCCGTAGATCCAATAAGACTCCCGACATTGGTATCTAAAGTTTTGGGCACGCGGCAATTCAAGACGACTTTGACCTACTTCGCGCACTACCGATTACCAACAACTCGGTTCAAGATGGCCGCGCAAAGGGAGTGTTTGCTGTAGTTGATCCAAAACGGCAAATGACTCACTACAACTTTCCGCAATTCTCTGCTCTACAGCATTGAAAATAGAAACGTATATTTAATACTAACGCGTTCACTGAAATTGTTGGCGCATTATGTCGTATTCCTAGGGTTCATAAATTTTAAAGCCACTGTTTGAACAAAATTACGTTTTACCTTTGCAAATATCCGAGAAAGAAGATATTATGCCGAAAAGTGAGTTTGACTTGTATAAACGGGAACGTCGTACTAATTAAAAACTTTTAATTACGTGATTACAGTATAGGTAATGTCAATGCCATTATATGACCGAAATAAAGAATGTTATATTGAGTGCTAGTTGAGTTTCAACGTTCCGATCTCCATCCATCGTGTTGAGCAAGCAGCATGCGGTGTGGCAATGCCTTCGAGCTCTAAAATTCAGTTGTAACATTTCGTAAACGGCAAATTTAACGCGCTCGAGCTACGCCCCGTGTTTTCTAATGCAACTCAATAAAATGTAGGTCACAGAACGACGTCGTCGGTTGCGACTGTCAGATAATATTTTGATTACATACGACACCTGAATTAGTTAGATACTGAGAATGCGCGCTGACAAAAGCAAAACATAAGTTCCTTATCATTAGAATATGTAGATAATAAAAATGCTGCATGCAGAAATCCGGTTAGAAACGTAAACCAAAGAACGTGAACAACAACAACAGCATCTAATACTAAATTCCATACCACCGACGGACACATCGTAACTAGCTATCTGCGACGTTTTTTTGCCGTCACTAATATTTTATACTACAACGAAAGACTTCGACTTTTCACAACAGTACTTTTTATTGCAATATAGGGGCAGTTACTAATATATTGTTCTATATACCATGCCGAGCGAAAAACTAACCCAAATTAAGCGAAGTATTAGAACTGCCTCTGTATTATTATTGGTCATATTTACTAAATGTTTAACATTCTATCTTTGTAATATATATCATTAGTGACGACAAATTTCCACTGGAGACCTACATCGCAAACGATTGGGAAGAGTTGGTTACTTTGCCCTGCAAGTGTAGCAATGCGGTTTTGACTTGTTGCAGGTTGATGATCAGATGAAGCTTTTGCAGCATTCATGGTCCGACATGTTGGTGTTAGACCATCTTCATCAGAGAATGCACAATGGCTTGCCTGACGAGACCACTCTCCACAACGGCCAGAAGTTTGACCTTCTATGCCTGGGCCTCCTAGGCGTCCCCTCATTGGCTGATCACTTCAATGAGCTCCAGAACAAACTAGCAGAGCTCAAATTTGATGTCCCAGACTACATATGCGTCAAATTTTTGCTTCTATTAAACCCTGGTTAGTATTTAATTGTGTAATATATATAAGTGATTTAGTTTACTTTTATTTTATTTTGTCTTTATAATTAATCTTTACGGATGCCCCTAATGCGAATGACTTACTGTTTTGTTTTGTTGTTTTTTTTTTCTTCTTTTTATACTAAATCCGTAACTGAATGTGTAATGACATGATTTTACTACACAATGTTGTTTTTCTTGAAGGATTTTCTTGACGTTTCAGAAGTGAGAGGCATCGTAAATGTGAAGTGCGTGCGAGATGGTTATCAGACAGTTCAAGCTGCACTTCTCGACTACACGCTGTCCTGTTATCCTACTATACAGGTTAGTAGACTAGTTTCCTGGATTATAGGAGACAATACGACGACTGCATCGATTGCCGACCTTCATGTACATTTACTGAGTCTACATCTATCCATAATAGACTGCTAAAGCCTAATTGATTGACACAATAGTATATCTCGCCAATTATAACATTTTAAACTTGTATAATAGTTCAATTTTTCTATCCTATGTTGTTGTTTCCTATTTAAAACCGTTGAATTTACGTAACATTTATTGCGCGCGTTGTATTAGGCCCACTACTCAAATAACCTGACCGACCGACTTAATATAATTTTACGCACTTTATTATTTAGCTGTACACTCAATTTCGATTACGCATGAAAATAATGAATGTTTCCAACCTCTACAGTCCCATATTAAGTATAATATCATAATATTTCAGGATAAATTCGGCAAACTAGTAATGGTTGTACCTGAGATCCACGCTCTGGCGGCTCGAGGAGAGGAGCACCTATACCAGCGGCACTGTGCCGGCCAAGCACCCACACAGACCCTCCTCATGGAGATGTTGCACGCGAAACGCAAGTGAGTCTCTCAATGAATCACTTACATTTGTATTCAACACATTGTATTCGTCCAATTTGATCCTACAGTGACGTGGTCTTCATTCATTGACAATTTGTATATCTGAACCGATTACTTCTTGCCTTGCTAAATCGTTTTAGCCTTCAATTTCAATAAACTAAGCTATGTCGGCTACATTTCAAATATATTTTCCAAATGGGGACCATATATTTAAGGGAGACTCCTCAAGTAACCAGATGAGAAATGCAACATATATCTCGTTCTAGGCCGAACGGAGGTGAAATGGTAAACCGGAATGCCGAGCACACGTCGACACTTGACCGATTGTATGTTATTCTGGATCATACTTTAATATATTTATATACCATACATGTATGCTATAAACTAGTGCCTCATTGTAGGAGCAGCTAATAATGTTGGTAACTGCTTTATCATGGAAATATCGAGTCTCTATGCGCTCTACTTAAATAAATTCACAAAGATAAGGTTAAACGTATTAACACTAAAGTTTTAAAAGTCATAAACGAATATTTTAAAACACATGTGTATATTTTACATTGGGTTAAATGTTTATCGTTATATATGTATAAAAATCTCGCGTCACGATGTTTGTCCGGGGTAATCTCCGGAACTGCTTAATCAATTTTAATTAAATTTGACTTACTGTGTGTAATTTGGTCAAACTTACAAGGGATAGGATAGTTCTTATCTCGATTCTCCGCAGTAACTCGTGGCCGAGTCAGTTAGTAGTTTATATAACACAACATAACATTAAGCCTGTATTCGCCCATGGGATAGGCAGGGGTGTACCTTTGCTATATATACCTACACCCACATTCCGCTAGGTATGGCAAGCCTACAACCGCGCACAAAATCCAGTTCCTGATGGAAAAATCCGACAATATTGCCCGAGCCGGGAATCAATCCCAAACACAGCAGAAGTGCTTTATTAAAATATTTACTTAAACTGTGTCGATAGTTTTGTTGACAAACCAAAAGACTCCAAATTATTACACGCTAACTCAAATCTCATTTCTAATTAATTAACCCACTTGAATCCACAGAGTTACAAACGATCTAAACGTGATAAAAATCAATTAAAACTAAACGTAGTTCTGATAGGGACTCTTTATTTTAGATTTCTTTTAATCCACTCAAACTTTTACTTTATTATACCTAATAAAAGGGGATACTGAAAGACATATAGGTATATAATCCAGTTCCAACATTGTTAGCTACAGATAATCAATATCTTTTGTATAAATCAACTATTGGATTAGAGCTGCCAATTTTAAAAATATTGCCATTAATGTAACTAACAATACTTGGCAACTCTGTTCCATTACCTCTTTTTGCACCACGCTTTTTAGTTTACCACAACATTGTAATATAATTTATAGTCATGGTAAATAGTCAATATAAATTACCTTTAGTAAATCTTAAGCAAATAACTTTTTATTACATATTTATATGTTTATGTTATTAATTTACATATTTTTGGTAAACATGTTATATATTTGACTGAGGATTTACCTTAGGTGTAGAAAATTGTACCAGTAAAGTGTACGTAATGAAAATAAAGACTAGAAGGAACAACGTATGAAGTAGCTAACACCACTAATCTAATAAAGCGCTAGGTACATAACGGTTTTATTAAATTAGTAGGATATAAATAATAACATTCTTGTTTGTCGTAGTAAATTTGGTTGTCACTAGCGAGACATTAGTAGTTAGAGTATAGTAATTACTTAGTTACTAGTAAATATAAGTCATTCCGATGAAAACCTAGACATTTATTAAATTACTTTCTATCTTTATATATTATGATGTTTGCCCGGTATAGGCTCCGGAACTACGTAAACTTTTCTAAGAAATTTGCCTTACGGTGTGTCATTTGGTCAGACTTTTAAGTCAGTATAGTTTTTGTTTCGATTATTGACCTCAATATTTTGTTTTTGCAAATTCAATGTTTTCTTATAACAAGTTCCATAAGTTTCTAACAGATGACAGTGATAACTTCTGAGGCGGTACGAATCTTGCGCCGGGTCATCTAGTTGTACATATTTTCTTGTTGGATTGTAATACGATTATAGTGCATATTCCATTACATTATACATTACTGGATTATGAAAATAGCTTTTATGTATTTTATTCATGTAGGTCGTAATTTTGAGAAGTTATTTCACACTTGTATTTTGAAGTATCTAAATGCTAAACAAAACCCGAAAATACTAGCAATAGGTAAAATCCATTAAAAACACACCCTACTTTTTAAATCTTAACTTTTTGAAAGAATCAGTTACTAGATATTTTAATGCTTCTGACAACATTAAGGCACTTCATATGAACGAATTAGAAATTAAATTCTGTCTTACGACTATATCAGCCACTTATAGCATATGATACCAATCATCAACCACTTAGGAGTGGATCGTTTGATATGCTCGAATTTGAATACGCCCAATTAGGATTGTCAAAGACGTAGGGTATGAAGCATGAAGCATGCTTTTACTGTATATTTCATGCTACTGTTCAATTCCTGTTCTCTATTGTATCTAATAATAGCGACACGGGCAAATTATAGAACAAATATTAATCGGTTTTATTAATATTTGTTCTATAATTTGCCCGTGTATTTTATTCATGTAGGTCGTAATTTTGAGAAGTGTGGTGTGCCCCGGTTTAAAAACAGGGATTATTAAAACTTAGCATGGTGCTAATAGACTTGACTGGCAATTAATAATTGTTTACTTTTATATAATTGGGTATTTAATTGTTTTAGAAAACCATCTCATGGTCATTGTATCTGGTAATATTTGGTATCGACTTTAAAAATTTTCAGCACGGTCTTTCTTATAAATCTTAACAAACTAATTAAAATTAATTTAGAACCACGCAGAATAAGTCCTGTGGGTCACGTCACCTCACAAGCTTACAATCTTAAATCTGTTACATAGAACACTGAACCGATTGTGGTAGTCACTGGTGACGTCGTTTAAGATTTATGGGTCGAATGATTCGACCAATAATAGAGCGTTTCGCAATCACGTGAGCAAACATGAATATTTTATTCTAAATTACCTACATTTCGTAAATGTTGCTTATTATTTACTTTAATCTACGATTTGATCAGCACGATCCTTAATCTAATACAGTCAAATACCCTATTAAGTTGTTAGTGTTATCACTATTCGTTAGTTCTAAGAAACTAAGTATTTATTCTTCTAGTTTGTATAAACTGTACGCAATCTATTAAATAGGAAATATGCAAGTAATTAGAAACTTTTTCATCATTGAATTATACATAGAAACAATTTGGTAAAATTATTTATAGGAGCGTTAAGTACATATTTTAAGTTGCGCTTTTGTTGTGATACGGAGCGCAATGTTGAAACGCTTCGTCCTAAACTCCAGAGATCCTTTTTTACAAACTGCTTATAATCTCACTATTGTTTTTACCGTTAGTGCGAGTCTTAAAAAAAGAACTATTTGATTTGAGGCTAAAAAGAAATTAATAAAGCAGTATTGTGGGAAACTACGTTACAACATGTGCGCTTCAGTAACCAACGTTTGAACTGTAGTAGAAAACCTGCTTTTTTTTCATGCCTTTATAGTACTGTATTTAAAAACTAATTACATGCATATTCCATATAATATAGCTTAGCATCTCGAATGAAAATTAGAGTTTTGTGTTGGAACATTTTTGTTACATCAATATTTAGCCTATAATGCGTCCATATTTTAGAGCTATCTTTTTTGAAAGTAAACAATATTTAGTTTACCAAAAACTAGTCAAGTTAAAATGATTGATTGTGTATATATAATTGGTTACAATATTGTGCTGCTAAAAAATGGAGAATCAAAATGAGGATGGTCTCTTATGAGACAATGTACTGTAAAAGACCATGCTAAGAATACGTTTAAGTACTTTAACACCTTAACTGCCAAACAACGAGGCACAATAGAAAATTTGTTAGTCAGTCATTTGGCGTTCAAGGTTATAAAGTCGATAACACCGGAAGATATCTTATAGTTAATTTATTAGGATCAAAAGGGTATACATACGCAAGGCATTGTAAAACCGCATAAAGCTTCGTAGTCAAGATATATACTATAAGAAATTGCTCTGTGTGTATCAGGTGCGGATTCCTGCCTAGCGACGCGATTGAGCAAGAATCGCCAATATAGAGTAAGCATTCTCGTAATAAACTTCACACCGAGACCGTCCTCGCACTTCCTACTTGCACATTTTCAAATTATATTATTCAACTTTATTATTTTGGCACTTTTTTTTCACTGCAAGTTATTTTAGTTTTGGCCTTTTTTATGGTTACAGGCACTATCATTGCATTTTTATTTCTGTTGTTTATTACGCGAATTGGCATACTTCTAAAAGTAATTTATGAAACTGCTGCATATCAAGGTTTATTAAAACACGAGTGTGAGTTATAGTATCACAAAAGTGCTCTAATACCTAGTTATGTGCATTTTCTTAAATTAAACCTTACCTCATGGAATGTTATCAAAAGCACAATTAATAATATCGTAAATATGGCACCCAAATCCAACATTCGACGACGGGGTTTGCGCCACAGAATAATATGTAAAAACAGTTGTTGGGCGAGTCTAATATGCATTCACAAATTTTGGACTTGCCTAAATGAAGACCATTATGATCTATGTAATTTAATCGTTTTCAATATCATTATCAAATTTCATAATTTAATTAATTATACCTCTATGGCAACTAAAACCTACAAATTGAGAACTCATTTTTTGAGGTGTAAATTATTAGAAAAACAAAATATTTAATAGACTTTTTTAAGCATTGAATAATAATAATAACAACTTTACGATAAAAATATCAAATAATTTTTAATTATTTTAGAATATAATAAAATCTTTTCTGATATACGTAGATATTGATGGCCACGTTTCAATGCGCGCGCGATAATGTTTGGGCTCCGTAATACCAAAAAAGATGAACGTTACTTCACTTTTCAGAGTGCTTGAGTATTGATTAACGTGTTTATGTCATACACAAGAAATGATGTCAACACCGACTGTCCAGGTTGCGTAATAAAGTTGTGGGTTTTGCTAGGATAGATTAACAAATCATTGGCGGCGGGTTTTGAAATCATGCAAAGTATCACCGTGGGCACGGTTGAGTATTAATAAAATATTTTTAACAGTTCATAACTAAAATCTTATGTAGCACGGTTTACGTATTAGAATTTTATATTACCAAAACGCAATCTTAAATTTGTACATGAAAGTTGATTTCGGAAAATACTCGTAGTATATTGAACAGTTAACCACTAATACGAGTCTAACTTATTAATTTTTGAGTTTTAATTTAAATAACGTGACGAGATTACTAATTTCATCAATACCACATAACTTAAGCCATGCACATCGACTATACGCGATGATTTAGTTTTGTATAGAATTTGTTTCTGTAATCCATTACTACGAGAAATAGAGACATTGTGTTGGCAGAAAACATTAGTTTTTAAAGCTTTTGTTTTCAAATGATTTGATAAAATAGGTTTAGGATAAAAACAAATGCATCTTAATGAATCAAGAAATTTTGTTGGTGATCAACGCGTTTATTCTTTATTCATTTTTTTTTTAATATTTTGTTAGCACCCAGGAAATTAGGTAACTGCCTGGCTTATTTGGAAATTGTGTTTATGCCATATGAAAACTTTATGCTTTGTTCTATTTCTTTTAGTTTCGTAGTTCACCTGAAGTTCTGTCTCTAAAGCTCGCCTGCATAATATGTGATCATGATTCTAGAAACCGACAGATTTTCTTCTTTTTTTTTTCACTAATATATCCTTAGCCTTAGCACCTTTTATTTTGTATTTTAAATACTTTTAGTTTGGGTTTTTTTTTGTTTGGCTTTGAAACCTTACTAAGAACACTGAACCGTGACATAAGCTCCGTGTTTATTCAAGACTTACTTACACTCTTAATGCCTTGTTGAATTTTAAAGTGAGTACGGATATCACGAGTCGGTCACTTAGTCTCCTTTTGGGTCGGTAAATGTTAATTCATGTTCTTATATGATAGAGATATTAATGCATGACAATTTCTATTTCCAGATCTTGAAGTCTCAATGAAGAGTAACAGACCAGAAGAGCGCCAAGCGCTCCCGACACCACATCAGATAGAATATGCAACAAACTTTACTTATTAGTTAGTTTTAGTTTATAACTTGGTGTGTGATTATCAAATTTAAGTTATTGCGCCGAGCGCCGGCCGGCGGTGCCGCGCGTGCCTAGTCCGATACAGATAAAACAAATATTTATCTACCTATTGTCTGTAAAATAATATACAAATATTATACACCAGTCTCGTGTAGCTATGGTTAATTTATTTAGCAGTCTATATCGTGTTACTTCAAAATTGAGTAAGTACATTATATAACTAGGTTCTCTTTAACTCCGGTGCGTAAGTAAAGGGAAATATTACAATACATATTTTAGGAAAGTGTCTGTGATTATAAACGAAGAAATTTGATGAAAACCGTTTTTAATGTTAGTTGAAATGATCATTATGTGTAATATAATTATAAATATTAGTTGTATTCAGTACCATACGTACATACAATATGTTGTGGTCGCGCAACGCAACTGGCGATGCCCGATTTTTATTTCTTTTAACGTTACTTATTAAATTTACGGATTATCTTCTTTTTAAGACTATAAAGCACTTTACAATTGTATGTATATTAAATTGTCTTCACTGATATCTTATAAAACGTTGTGTTCTATAGCTTGCATGTGTCGCGGCGAGTGATTGTTGACGGAGTGAGAATGTTGCAGGGAGCGACTACTTTATTAAGGTTAGATATTGGGCTTGATTGAGATATGAAAGAAATTTTATCGAATGTTAATATTGGTCTATGTGTATTATATAAAGTAAAACGAAGTAATTAATCGCAAAATAAATCAATTTAAAAAATTTACAGTTGTTCCTTAAAAATGTTTATCTGAATGTTGTATAAAATTAATCAAGTATTGTTTTTATCGGCCATACCAGTACAAAATCAAATTATAATCCTTGTATATAACATTGACAGTGATTTATTCTACTTATGATTGTGTAATTATGTAAAATATTTCTCAACATACGTGCAAGAAGCCTTAAAAATCATAGATTTTTAAAAATATATGGGTACTAGCGTCTATCGGCTGATGGCCGAAGAAGGCGATGTATTTTTATATAAAACATATTGTTCTTTATTAACATATATAATATGTTAACTGAAAGTACATGATTTCGTATTTTTCTAACAAATAATATAGTAGCGTACGTAATCAAGTATAAAGATCTACTTTTAAAGTGGACGTGATTATACATAATATTGAATAAAAAGTGTTATCATATACATGTATGTAAAACTGTCATAACGACGTTACAAATTTGATTTGAGAACGTTTTCTTTCTACAATGGTGTCAATTTGATGAAAGGATACTGCCCATTTTGTTTGTTTGGACATCTGAGCGTACGAAGTGTGATGAGAGCAAGTGTAGTCCGCGAAGCTTGGGACACCGAGCAGTAGCCGCTAAGCACGTACACTTGGTACCTCTACGTATTGTAACGAATCATTTAAGTAATTATAAATTGTGATTGAACGGTTTGTGTTTATAGTGAATGTTTATATTGAGTTTTTTTTAACGTTATATCAATGCACCAAGTGCGAATGTCTAGGTAGTAGGTTGCGTCAACGAGTAGATTATGATTACAAATAATGATGGTTTAATCACTTTGGCTTAGTTATTTATCTAAGCTCTCATTTATACAAATGCTATGGCACCGTATTTTATCTACAATACCGTCCAGTGAACACTCAGGATAACTCTAATTATGTATATTATCATGATATTGTTTTACAAATTCGCGCATCAATCTTCTATAGACGTGATACTAGTTGGAGTACCGCAAAGGTTCAGTAAAGGCAGAGTGTAGTAACTGTATAGACGAATAAACAAACAACTTTAAAAAAAGTTCCTTGAAACGTTGTTGTGGTACAATTTTTAAAATATACATATTTCGTTGAAATTCTTCAATGAGCGCTGTTGGAAGTTTTATAAACGTTTATTTACGACTGTAACAGTTTTAAGTTATTTGCCGTATTTAATATCAGCATATTTAATACATTGTCATTATAACATTTCATGTAAACTTTTGTAATCGACGACCATATATTTGTATGTAAATAGTTAGATCCGTTATATCAAATCTTCACGTATGTGTACGTCTTGTACGTATGTGTACGTCTTGTTATAACTTTAATGCTAAATTAGGTACATAAGAAGCTCCGATATATATGAAGAAACTGTTTGGAATAAGCACGTATTGATTGTAATATTCATTTCATTCATAAAAATAAATGTTTGATTAATTCAGTGATTTTATATACTTTTGCGAGCACTTTTTCCTGTGATTGTTCTTTAAATCGTCCTTAATCCAAAGTATTCTTCGCCAACGTCACTTCTATTCTACATCGCAAACGATGAATCGAAAAGAATTGAAGTAACTCGCAGCTTCTCAAGTTTAGGCGCTTTATCGAAGGCAAAGCTGATCTGTGATGGTACGACATAGTTAAGTACATTAGACGGCGTGGGTCTTTAGTTCGCTCGTATTCCAGCGAGCACAGCGATTAAATGTGACCAATTTTAAACAAAACACCCGTTTGTCCAGTGCAGCTTTAAAAATAGACCAGGTTCATGGTTGAATTCGGTGAACTAAGAATTTCTTACTTAATACTATCGTGTTAGAAACAAATCAATAGCTCCACTAGTTCGGATGCCGTTTATACCTCAATGTTCGGCTCCTTTCATTAGATATGTGAATATATTACCAAACATGTTACCATTTTAAATATTAATATTTTATCATCAGTCACATGGATATTTTTGCTTAAATATACAGTATTATTTTCATAGATATATTATTCAAGCAACATTCACGTTTCTAATTGAAGGAGTCGCATCTTATTGCCTCGGGGCAAATGACTACATGCATACATTGTGTTACAATAATATAATAATGATATAGTATTTTTATGTATTCTATATTTCTCGATGCTTATTTTGACAATACTTATGTGTATTTTTAATAAATATAAAATGCTTATTGAGGTCATAATTGTAAATTTTCGATTTATCCAAAATAAGAAATGGACTACTAAAATATGTCATCAATTGCACTGAAGTAATTAAGTCTTTTTCCACAACGAAAATAACAGTTGGTTGTTACCGTGTTCATCAGAGTACTCTTTTAGATACATTTAACAAAAGTATAGCCCGAGGCATTAGTAATATTTATTTATGTGTCCGTCAACTGTATTACTATATTAATTGTTCATATTTTACAGCTTAAGTTTCTTTATTTCTCAAAATTAAATATTATACTATGTATTCTAATAAAAGTTATCAAGTGTATGCATAGTGTCCTCAGTTAAGTGGCGGCTATGCTCAAAGTAAGAGAGACGTGTGCCATTGATGTGATCGTTGGGGCCGACAGTGTTCGGGATAGCGATCGTCCAAGGCGCGGGTTTAAGTTACTCGGGCCGAAGCCACTCGAACAAGTCCTCGCTACCCCCACACGGTCCACTTTTAAGTACAACTCTTCAGCACGAACAAAGGCTACATTCTCTTGACAATAATCGGTTCATTATTAAGGTGCCAGTGTTCATAATTATTAGACTTTGTTAGTCGATTAATTTTCTATCACATATTTTGTCATTCGCTTCACATTTGATTTAATCAATTATAATTTTATGTTTTAAATATTTAATTGATTTGAATATATAAAATCTAAACCTACTATTTACATCTTAAGATTAGGATGTAAGGTTCAACGTAAAGTTGTAACTTAGAGCTACGTTATGTGAGTAATATCTATATTTATGACTTAAAATTATAAGTATTCTAAAGTTAAGATACACGAAGAGTGTTCTATGTAAATGTAAATTTTGAGTTCAACTAGATTGTAAGTGATAGATAGTAACAAACTACGCAGCGGGATCATCACGTCTCCGCGGCAGTCGCGCAGACCCGCAGACCCGCGGGGGCGCGATGCTCGTCCGAGTCGGGCACTGTTACTTCGCTCAGATTCGCTCGCGCAGCGTAACGTATTTGTACCCGGTCTTACAGACAGAATCGCGGATAACGAGCGCCGCCGCGTCCGGTGGCGATGTCCGCTTCACTCGCATGAAAACGTTTCATCATCACGTGCTTTTGCTCGATAATAACTATGTTAGGTGATCGGTTGCTGATGACTATGTACGCGTCGCACACATTCCAAAATATCGCTAACGTAACGCTAAATGACGCGCATAGACAAAGCGTTGCAATTTGTAAGTTTACCACTTTGTTGTTCATTAACGATAAGTTAGGATTAATCTCAGTCGATGTTGTTTAACTTTAGTCTGTGTATAGTATTCTCGTGGTTAAGTTTATGTGAGGATGTGAATTTGAGCGAATCGACAGGCCTCAGCCTGAAGGGTTCATACTAGCTGTAAATCTTTAAGTACCTAAGCGATAATTTCTGTTGCACTTAACTTTGTTTGGCGCGCCGTGTTAGTTCTACTTTATCAATTGTACATATAGATAGGGCGAGGTATACAGTTTTCATTCGTCTTTAATGGTTATTGTTGTATCTGAAAACATGGGGCTGGCAAATACCAATGCAATACCGCATTTGCTGTTGATAAATTAAATCTTTAACAGATACCATCTTAGATGTATGGCTATTTATGTGTTACTGTTATAATAGAAGGTGGTGAGGTCACAAGTCGAGGGCGGGGTTTATGATGCGGCTGAGCTGTTTAGCTTAAGTTTGTAGTAGTATACGAAATCCTAGTTTCGGACACGCACAACAAGCCCGGTCCCGGACAGTGCCGAGCCGCGCCACGAGAGGAACACGACCCTCGCAACTCGGTCCAGTGGCCGTTGTAATAGTTATTATTGTTATTATATAATAACATAAGTACACCCAATAATGTTCAGCCACGAAGGCTTATTGTGAGGCTGCTCCTATTTTAACTGAACGAGTGTTCGCAACTTAGCTCTATTTAAACGTGTACGTTTAAACACCACATCACTGCTAACATCACTTATGGTTAGAAATAATGTTTTCTTATAATATATGTAACTATAAAATGTGAACTTGTCACGGCACGACTATCTCAGTTTCTGCTGAGGATTCAAAATTGATACTTACAATCGACGACTACTGAAATTGTCATCAGAACGTTGAAGTTCAGTTAGAGTGGAGCAACCGGCAGTAGCTACCACAGCCACATAAGTATGTACCGTGTCATTACCTCACATTTGCGTCTTTTATACAATATAAAATAATAGTTATTGTTGTCGCTAAATCTTTAAACTTATTTTTATTGTCATTATTGTTTAGCGGTGTCATTAAGAATAAAACACAATGATCTATTTTTAGATGGCAACATAGATGATATGTAAGGCGGTGTGAGATGTCGCCCGAGCATCTTCAATGTATTTATTTTCATGGTGATTAATAAATATTGTGAGACGCACGTACGCGCCGGCGGCGAGGGCGCGCGCTCGCGCCGCCGCCCGTTATTGTAGAAATAAATGATATTTTCGTTTAAATAATTCTAATTTTATTTTTGTTCCTCTTCAGTGTCACAGTTAATAGCAATAAGTAGCTGTTTTCACAGCATTCTTCACTAAGAAAGAATAACAAGACTTTAGGTCAGCAGTTGAGCCGTTCGCTTATTTCACGTTTCGGTCGGTCACACGAACCAAAGGGTGTCTATGCTGTTTCCATTCATTGTTTTGTAGCCTATAAAAGACGCATCGCCAACACCGTCTATCTGTGTCTGTCCGTGTGTGTGTCACAAAGCTGTAGCTTTAAAGCCTTAATAGCTAGCTAAGAGAGTATGTAAAATATACATATGTATATTTGGCGGACGCACTTAGCTCCTTTTTTATGGAGTTATCTTTATCTCCTTTCCTCATCGTACACCAGGATACGGAAGAAGAAAATTGTTTTCTTCATATAAGGAAACAATACACTACAAGAACACGTGCATTACCATAGTACACGCACACTAAGAAGTTGCTGCGTCATATTGCCCATACTGATTTATTTATTTTACTTACGCACACAAATGTTCAGAAGTGGACTTAACATAGGCATCTTCTACCAGTCAACCATAGGGTGATACAGAGCCAGTAGTAGGTGCAATGCCAAAAAAAGAGTTATAGAATATAATAAGGTTTTTCAACAAGGACGTTTGTTTTTTAAACAAAATAATACTTTGTATTATAACATTTGCCCCACTAGGAACTTCTCCTGTATCGTGGGTGCATTAACCTTTTGACCGCCAGAGGATAAACGCACGCGCGTGCCCTCCACGCCAAGCCTTTTTAATAAAAACGTTAAATCTCTTCTTTGTCATCATGAATGTATCAATATCCGTGTTTTATTTTAATTTTTTTCAATTTATATACAATTAAATACGCACGGGCACTTCAACTTTTAAGATATATAAATTAACTCACACAAAAGTAATGATTTAATTGTTTATTTTGTGTTATAGTACTTAAGACTGTACGGAGTTTGTCACGTATTTGTGACGTTGGCGTACAGGGCATGCGTTCGCTTGTCACGTATTTGTGACGATGGCGGTCAAAAGGTTAATAAACAATTAAACTCACATACACAAACAGCTTCACCCAGAACTAGAACTACCTGTAGACCATACAAATATTTGTTCGGTGCGGGGATCGAACCCGCGCCAGTCGCTCAGTCATTGCGTCAATCGTGTCGTCAAAAAAAGAAGCGCTTTGCTTGCCGAGGTGTCTGTGGGTAGCTGACCGTTCTTAGCATATCGATTCTCCTGAGACTTCTCGAGACCGTGCTTCGGAAAGCACGTTAAGCCGTTGGTCCCGGCTGTCATTTGTAGAGCTTGGACAGTCGTTACGGGTAGTCAGAAGCCCGCACTGACAACCAGTCTTACCAATTGCTGTCAGTAACTGGGTTGTGGACGTCAGATAGGCAGTCGCTCATGTAAAATATCGGTATTCAGCTGTATCCGTTTAGACTGGCAGCCAACCCCAACATATTTGGGAAAAGGCTAGGCAGATGA
The DNA here is from genome assembly GCA_905147745.2 of Phlogophora meticulosa. NCBI lineage: Eukaryota > Metazoa > Arthropoda > Insecta > Lepidoptera > Noctuidae > Phlogophora > Phlogophora meticulosa. The sequence goes on along the minus strand of LR990517.1, from coordinate 1,254,458 downwards.
TGATCTTACTAATACAGTAAAAAAAAAGAATCATTTTCAATATTCTTTGTTATAAACAACAATATTCTTGTTGAAAATCCCTTTATAAATTTGTTCAAACACTAGCGACTTCGTACGCGAGAATTTAGAGTATAGATAGTATTATCTATATTTTATTTTTGCAGACAGTTAAGAATTAATTTAATACTTAGGTACTTATAAAATCCAATATTAAATAGATTTGAATTAGCCGCCATTCGTACGGTGAAGTGTTGATAATAAGAAAAAGAAAACATCTGTTAGCTCAGGGATAGTGAAAATACAGCGCTACACTTCGAGTCGGGTTTACGTTGTAGCCAGCTTTAAGAAATTTACAACATTTGTCTACAACACCGAATTGATATTTCTAAACTCTCACCAACCCGCGATATCAAAGCAGGGTTCGAACACTGCTTCGATATATTAACATTTAAACGGATTATTGTTGGACGGCCAGTTTTAACCTTCACCTACTTGGTTTAGTCTGCCGGTATTTTTTCTAAAATGGCAATTAATTGCTGTCTTCACAGTTAACGAAGTCAAAGCAGTGTTCCCATTATATATTGCGTACCGTGGCAACCAAAGTTTTGAAATAATTGTTCAACAATGAAAACGTGTTGTTTTCTCGCGTAGCACTCTACTTTAACCAGTCCCAAACTGTCATCGGACAAATGGAGGATTCAAATCTTACGTGATCGTGAACTAGAAAAAAACTTATGTGAAGAATACAGAATTGATTCTGGTAGGCACAATATATCGATAGTGAGTGTAGAGGCAGATAAGTAGGGGAATTAGGACTGTCAAGGAAAGGATACAGGTGGTTAGAGACCTTTGCTTTCTGCACTGGCGTATGTGCATCCCCTATAGAAGTGACCGATGCGTAGAGATGGTCATATTAACGCAGATTAAAAACAAATCGAATGCATGTACTAAAAAGACTGTCAATTTCCAGATGTGCATTCAGGGCATCGTTGCCCACTGTGATAGGACAGGTCTGCCTGCACATTTTTGGTCGATACAGAGCTGTTAGTTATATCAATTTGCAAATGCAAGCGCTTATCACTTATTAGGGTTTACTGCTGCTTATTTCCCTTAGGTACAATAAATAGGACCAGGTTTTTATGGTTATCAGGGCCCTAATTAATCTGTCCTTTTTGTTGTGCATGTGTTAAAACAATTGTTTCCATTTATCATAGAGAATTTTAATTAACGTCTTCATTAGTAAACTCAATGCGAATCACTACTATACAGACATCCAACGGACGACGACAGTCATGATGACCTCGTAATTCTCACAAAAAGATCCAAAACAGGTACTGGCACGGGTGCAAGCAGCTTCTCGGAGGATTTCAACTAACACACACCGCTGGGGGCCTGCAATAAAGTGTTACAGGCAGAGTGTATTTCTCTGGCAGCCTAAGATATCGCAGTCAGGAAGGTTCAGGGCCACTCAATCCATACTGGCGGTTCTGTAAGGACTAAGAAGTCATACGACCAGCTCTAGGCTATTGCAGGAATGTCACCATCGCTTAAACCAGGTGGTTATTTCCAATAACTTAAACATGCAATGGATCAAAGGAAAGCAATTCTAGATGCAATGATGCTGCAGACGAACTAGCCAGAAGGTGATCGAGTAAGGTAGCGTTGGGACCTGAACCCGTTGTATCACTTGCCTTCGGGAACTTGCGCACTCTGGTATGGAAACTCACGAGTATCAGCACGACAAACTATGGTTAGACCAAAATGAGTGTAGGCAAGCCAGGGACGCACTACACAATATAAGCGGTTCTAAGCAGCAGCTGCACAGTCACAGCCGCCATAACTGGTCACAGGTTATTTCACAAATACCTCTTTATCATAAGAGTTACAGACAGCCCACTATCCAGAGCCTGTATGGGGAAAGACGAAACAGCAGGGCACGTGCTTCTCAACTGCCCAGTGGTCGCTGCATATATGGAAAAGTACTTCAGTAATTCAGGTGCTCTCCGTGAGCTCGCCAACAAGTCCAAATCGCTGCTGACCTTTCTTGAGGAGTTTGTGTGGCTCTGAAGAAGGTATATTTCCACCCGTACGCAAAATACGAGCAGAGACGTAGAGTTGCAGACACCAGTCCAATATACGAAGATAAAGACCTTTTCTGTGGTATTGGATAAGCTATTATGTTCACGTCATCGAGAGCAAACTTGTTTCCAAGACTCAACTACAGACAATGTATAGACATTGCATAGATATCGGGGAGAACCACTGTGACAGAAGCACAAGAAGTGATTATATGAAGGTTCCATTAGCATACTAAGGAACCCTAAGAATATTTGCATATGGAAATAGGTCATGTATCAAAGCAAATCGTAAAATTATTTATATCAGTTCGAATGGTACTGTTGCATGGAGCTGCTTCGGCAATCTAAATATTTAACACCTAATCATTTGAAACTAGGTCATCCTTATCGACTCCGAATGCGCAGTACGATTATCAAGCCAATAAGAGACGTCACGCGGTTATTTACCTAATCATGAACTTCCGCCTTAACGGTGAATGAAGATAATTTACTGGTTTATTTTATAGGGCAAAATTACACATAACGTACTTAAACGATAATTTTAGGGTTTTTACGGGTATTGTCCCTAATAATTTGGTCACCCACTGTACTTAAATGAAAGCGAAGAATGTTTAATATCCATGAAGTTAAACATATTAAAACAGTAGGTACAGAAATAGAAGCGACTATGAATTATTCCGTTTTAACTTCTATACGAGTACATTACATTATAGTAATACGAGTATATCGTTATATCTATATAAATAAAAATGAGTGTCTAAATGGGTAGTGATACAAGTATATTGTTATATCTATATAAATAAAAATGAGTGTCGAAATGTGCTGCTAAGCGCAAAACTCAAAAACGGCTGGACCAATTCGGCTTACTCTTTTTTGTAGTGTTTGTTATTTTGTAAGGGGAAGGTTCTCATAAAAAAAAACCCCTAAGAAACATAATACAGTTTAAGAATAACTTAATGCCGCGGGGCTAAGGCTAGTTCATAATATTTTAGTAAACGTTTGTAACTGAAGATATGGAATATTTTCGAAGAGCGCCATCTAGCTTCGTAAACAGAAACGAAAGACCAAAAGACTACCTACGATTTATCTGCACTTTTGACTCTTAATTACCGTAAAATAGGGTGAATAGAAACAAAACTTTGAAGGGCATTTTCGCATTAGTTTAACATTGTTTGTTGCTAAAAAAAATCTTATTTTTTTAAGGAATTGAAATGATTAATTTCTACACCTTGTCTGTAATTAATAATGTTGAATCAACGATTAAATCTCATTTAAAGTTTTGTTTCGATTCACCCAGACTTTTCGATTCACCCCGTTTTACCGTTACTTATTTTAAGATCTTGTACTGAATAAGTGGAGTCGGTAGGGTATGCATTTTTAAACGTTCATCTACAACAGTAATTTGTTCAATGAGTATGTTTTTATTTGAGGAAAATAAAAACTGAGTTTGAGTACTCTTATTTAAATTACCGCCTGCGTTGTGTGAAGTAGAGAGAGTTATGATCACTGATATTATTAAGGAAATCTTTATTATATAATAATAATTGATTTAGGCACATACAATTTTTGATGTACAGGCGCCAGCACATCAAGCTACCCCTAACTTTCAAATTTTCCCATTTGAAAATAAACCTTATATTTTGAAAAGTTAAAAAAAACTATCAAATAAATTTGACAGTATTGGGTAGCTTGATGCGCTGACCTCTGTGTCATACAAGTATGATTTATGGAAACATTTAGGTGTGCACACGAGTTATTGGATGATGGGTGCTCTTCTACAAATAGTCTTTATTTAGAAGAGTTTCGACTCCTTATTTATTTATGTAAAATATATTATTTACAATATAAAACAAAACAAAAGAACAAAATCTTAACATTATTAAAACAAAACATAAAAATAAGTAACAATGACGAGGTTTGGTGTGGTGGGTCGTGTCATTGCACATATATGTTTGTGTGTTTATATATGTGGGTGTGCGCGTGCGCGTGTCTGAGTGTCTATGTATGCATATTTTAGGAAATGGGTAGCTTTCATGCAAGTGTCACAAAGTACTTTTCAAGTAGTCTGGTCAAGAGGATTTTTTCTTCTCGTTAATTTAGGAGGAAGGGCGAATTTGCATTTGCGGCGTGGTCAATTAAAGATATACAAAGGCGCGTTAGTCATATTGTACATGTAAGGTCCGAAATAGTAGATTCATCTTTTAGAAAAAACTTTGGTTGTGGGACAGTAAAAGTTATATTTTTTTCGTCGTTAGGTAATTGTCGTAAGATCGAGGGTTTTTAACTGTTTGGTTTGTAGAATGAAATGTTGCGTTAAGATGAGGACATTGCAATTGTTGTAGAGTTCTGCGGTTGGATACAGAATTGGTCGAAATGTATCAATTTTCATTATAGCTCTGTGGGACCCTTCCAATGGATTAAGGGTAGTTTTTTGACATATGTACGTATGTGTACTGTTGCAGGAATGAGCCTTGAAAATGATGGGAATATCAGGTTGCGAGGTAGGTTAGATAGAAAATGTCATAAATTTCCTCTTGGATGTGTTAAGTATTAGAGCGTGGGGTCGAAGGTAAATAATCAAAGGCACAATCAAAGTTCTTTTGTACAATATTCTAAAGTTCTTACAACGTGATAGCGATAAAGGTAAGAGCTATATCATCGACCAAAGACAAAGTTTGCATTGATGTTGAGATTGCAAAGGTTATTTAAGTGAATGAGAACGAGAACAGCGTAAGGCCGAGACTGAGGCCTGTAGAAAACCGCAACAAATTGGGAGCTCATCACTGCAATGGTCACTAATTTTCACTATTTACAATCAATTTGTCAAATAGCTTTCCAATAGATCAAGCAGTATTAAAATTACTTATCTTTTACTGTGCAATTTCTGAGATATCCTTTTTGTAGGTGTCCAGTGTTAGTACAAGAAAAAGGTAAAATGTGGTCTTAAAATAGTTTAAAAATAAAAAAGGTGTGCGTGACTACGATAGCCCCTGGTGGAGAGTAGCACTTATAGATTTTTTTTGAGATAGTATTCATGCAATCTGTTCGGTGTGAAGATTTACCATAAACTTAGGAACTTATCAATTGTTTTGTAGGGCAGTTCTTCCAGTGAAATGCACCCTTTATGTATAATATTCTCTATAAATCTAGGGTACTTTCTTTTTAGCCTTTTGTAAATTGAATTATTATTCATACAGCGTCCAGCTAGTGTGTTTGGATGGAGCATTAGTCTTTAGCATTTTGGACTGGTTCCTCCGAAGTATTTCTAGGTTTGAGTTGGATGCTATGCCCCAGAGTTAAATACCGTAAGTCCAGATTAGTTTTAGGTTCCATTTATATGGCAGCAGTTTGTTTCTCAGCAGTGATTTTGTGCCGAGCAATTAATACACTTTCCTTAGTTGAATCTTCGTATTGTGAATACACTCTGAGGAAGCTCGCTTTAGTGAACAACGCGCATGTGCCAGCCAGCTCTCCAAGTGGAATGTGTAGTCGGCATTGCGTGATCGTCATAACGGAATATGGTCTGACGTCTGAAAACCTCGACGACCATCGGTCGAGGCACTAGTTACGCGGTTGGATCCAAGTCCTGACACAAAGCAGTACTCTTCGATATAGCTCGCATCGTGAGGAGGATCCCGTCTCTGGAGCCCTAACCACCAGAAGCTAGGACCCTACTCCTGCCATCAGTGGATTGCTATTATTTATGTTTATAAACGTTTCTATATTTTTTATATTAGATTGGAACAATATAATTTGTATGTGTATTGAATAAATGATGGAAATTATAATAGACTGAATTGAATGACAAATTTAAGTTGAATCAAGACATAAAACATGCATGCGGAGTCTTGATTTAACTTAAGTTTTGTTTCTCTAACATAAAAAGTAAACAAACCAAATAAATAAAATAATAAAACAATAAAATATCAAACTTAAAAAACAAGTGTTTATTTATTTTCGTTTATTATTTATTTTTATAATGTAAAAAACACAATATATATAATAATATTTATATATCCCGGGTTACAGGTTAAGCTGACCTAGATCCTTTAAGAGGTAATAGTTTTCATCATTCCTAGCTGATTTGACTGTGAAATACCCCACCCCAAACCTAACCCATATTGAGATATTGGAGTTTGATTATTTTTTAAATAAAATGAAGATTTTTTGTATAATTGTAATTTTTTCGGATTGTGTGCCTCTAATTTATATTTTTGCTATTTTTGTGTAATAGATTAGTTTGTTAACGATTTACCCGAATTACTGGAAGATTTACCCCTCAATTTAATCCGAGATATTTTCTCTAGATCTAGGTCAACTTAACCTATAACCCTGTATATATTATAAAACTATACTATTATATCACTGGTGTCCTAAGTTACATGACTACATACAGTTTTATAAGCACAGTACCTAGGGCTGCATCCTGAGTGAGCCATCAAGACGTATGGTCTCACCGTTGAGCATGGGGTTCTGGATAATGCTTTGGACGAGCAGAGCGAACTCCTGAGGGTGACCCAGCCGAGGCGGGAACGGCACGGTGGCTTCCAGACTCTTAATAGCTGGTTCAGGCAGCATTTCCATCATTGGCGTGCGGAATAACCCTGGAAATGAAAAGGTCATACATGATAAACTACTTAACTTGTTGCATTTATTTAGGTTTGGTGTAAAACTAGATTTATATTTATTTCTTAGTGTACATTGAGATCTTACATAAAACATTGATTCACATATACTACCACTGCAGGTGTAGAAATATTAAATAAGCTAAGAACGTGCAAATCACACACATTACCATTTATTTTATGAATTTATAATTCTAATTTGACGCAGTAATATTGATTGAAATACATTCAATAGGATTATTTTATGATAATATATTAGGTATTATGTCAAAAAACAAGTCAGCATGTTACAAAAAAAAAAAAAGTTCTAGTATCAAAATATTAATTACTATGTCAAAATACTGACAGCATGAAATAATAAGTGCAATGTCAAAAAGTATGATTTAAATATTCATTAAGGGAATAAAAACACATGTCTAAGAGCCATTAAGAGCCATATTAGCCGATTAACCGCCAACTAACAATTATTTACGATTCCGCTTGAATCATATTTGTGCATAAAAGTTTTGAAATTAAACTTTGTGTTTAATTTCAAAGCTTTTTTTCTTACATAAATTATTATTGATAACCCAAAAACCACATGTCAGAACTTGACCAGAATTCTATGGAACTGCCCGCCCTTGCACAAATTTCCAATTAAAAACAATTATTAAAATCTGCTAATAATTGGTGAAGATATCGAATAATATAAACACAAATTAAAACAGTTGAATTGAGAACCTTTAAATATCACAAATTCCAGTCAAAGATGCCATGATGGCCCAGTGGTTTAGGCTTGTACACGAGGTTGTGGGTTCAAATCTGGGCAAGTACCAATGTGAGTTTTTCAATTCATATGTACTTTCTAAGTTTATCTTGAACGTCACTGACATCGGTGAAGGAAAACATCGTGAGGAAACCTGGACTTATATAATTAATATAAGTGTGAAATCGCCAACCCGTCTTGAGCAAGCGTGGTGATTAATGCTCTTGCCGAAGAGGCCTTTGCCCTGCAGTGGGACAGTAATAGGCTGGTAATACTTACAATCAAAGAAGTTAAGGTTAATAACGAACGTACCTTGGTATGTCTGCAACATTAGACTACATCACGATCTCTGCGTCAAGTGTTATAGAAGAAATCTCGGAAAGGGCAAAAGCGTACAAGAAGCGAATTACTAATCATCCAAATATGCTAGCAGTCAATCTAATGAACACCTAAACAGTTGCTTGTAGACTGAAAAGAAAGATTCCCCAAGACCTTCTCAGAGAGGCACAAGAATAAACGGAGCAGTCACTGGACAGTGGACAGCTTTCATGCAAGCCCTTTAATTAAATAAATCTTACACATATTACTGAATATCTGCAAGATTGATAGATTGCAATAAACACATGAAATAAAATAAATATATATCAGTTAAATTAAAGATCTTTCTGCAATTTCTCTTGTCAACTAAATTTTTATCAGAAATACTTTACTAACCTGGAGCAATGGTAACTACTCGTATGCCCTGCTTAGCTAGATCTCTGGCTATAGGCAGCGTCATTCCCACTACTCCGGCTTTCGAAGCTGAATAAGCGGCTTGCCCAATCTGGAATCAAAAAGTTTATATTATGTCACTTTGAAAACCAATCCGGTCCCCTGGCACATTCATACAATCTCCATGAATAACTAAACAAATTAATAATTATTAGGAAAGTTACCTGTCCATCAAAAGCTGCTACACTGGCAGTATTCACGATGACTCCACGCTGACCATCAGCATCCGGAGCATTCTTGCCAATCAAGCCAGCTGCTAATCGGATCACATTAAATGTTCCTATTAAGTTTACCTGTAATATAATATTAAAAAATACTTCAAATTATCCACACTAAATAATAAATGCGAATTGGATTATACATTAGATTATGGTTGATTATAGGACACAGACTTTTGTACTGGTGGTATTTTCCCCAGTTCAGGTAATGGTAAGTATCTTAATTTGTAAGTATAAATATTTTAAGTAATATATATGTAGAATAAGATCTAAATTTCAGGAAAGTTCAGATCCAACCACTTGTTACATATATTTTGAGCAAACTTCAAAAAAGGAGCAGTCTTCTTCTTTAAATCAAAAAAAAATCAAGACACGGATAATTATTTTGAGATTAGCATGGATAATATTTTTATGGCAGGAATTTTCAACATTTAATAATTGTTTAACTCTACGTCTCATTTAGTAAGTTGGCTGGGTCATAAGATTTATTCTGTTCTAATACCCCTGGTATCCATTCACAATAGAAAATAAATATCAGTTGAAAAACATACCAGTGGTATTAGTTGTTAGTATTAGAACAAAATAAATCGGTCATAAGACAAGAATATTGAATCATCATCGTCGGCCTTGCCTTTTCAAAAATTGAGGTTAGCTTCCAGTCTAACCAGATGCAGCTGAATACCAGTACTTTACATGTAGCGACTGCCTATCTGACCTCCACAATCCAGTTACAGGGGAACAATACCCCTTGGTAAGATTGGTTGTAAAATTTTCGGGCTTCTGACTACCCATGATCTACAAATGACAGCCAGGACAAATGGCTTAAAAGATTTCCGAGGCACAGAGGAGTCTCAGAATATGTAATGAATCCACATCTGAATCCACCTATCTGTGGATGTAAGTCTGTGGACTTAGCTAGCCAAACGTAGCATAACCTTCAATTGGCCCAACTCAATCTATAAGACTTGTTGTTATCATTTTTATCAGGACCCACACTCAACCATATTATCATACCATCAGTATTAAAGTACACTGATAAAAATCATGCACATACTTATGTTATGTAACTAGATTATAAATATTGTAATTTTGATGATAAGGTATTAAAAAGGATTTTGCCTATTTACACTTAAGACAGAACCTGCGGCATGACCACCATAGAAACGGGTTTTATCGATGGAAGAATAATAGACCACATAACAGATAAATAATAACAAATAAAAGTGAAGAGAAGAATGTTTTCAATTCTCCACTGTACACGAGTCTCCCCCTAGAGTATAGATAGTACTATTCTTGGTAGAATAGATATAGAATTGGTCATGCTGTGCATGCACGTAACATTTAACAGGAAAAAAAGGTTTAAGCAATACATACCTCAATAGTCTTTTGGAAAGATTTCAAATCAAAGGGCTGATCCTTTTTAAAATTGTAGACCCTCGAAGCCGTAGCCACTCCAGCACAATTCACAACCACGTCTAAACGGCCAAACTTATCTATGGTGGTTTGCAGTGCGTTCTTAACATCCTTTTCTGAAGTGACCTGTTAAAAGATTTACATATACTCTATAATACACTATTGGTAGAACAAAATAAATGCAACTTAATAATGGACTTCATCATCATCATCATCCTCCTGCCCTTATCCCAATTTATTTGGAGTCGGCGCAGCATGTTTTCTTCTTCCATAGATCTCTACTTGCCGTCATCTCAATAGTCACCTCTTTTCTAGCCATATAATTTTTCACGCAATCCATCCATCTATTCTTTGGTCTCCCTCTACATTCATTCTCAAAATTTCACTCACAACGTGGTCCTCATTCCTTTGCATTACATACCATACCATGACAACCGATTTCCACACAACTTCTCGGTCACAGGCACCACTTTCAGACTTCCTCTTACATACTCATTTCTTATTCTATCCATTCGTGTAACACCACACATCCCCCTCAGCATTCTCATCTCAGCTGCATATAAATGGGCTGTAATTTATAATGGCAAAACCATTTTGAAATCTGCAGTTTCACAAAGGGGCACTCAAAAAAAAAAACAAAAAAAAAAAACCCACTAGCTGTTCAGCTTGATTATATAACTTACCATAGACAAAATGTGAAAGTGTGTTTATTGGCCTTTCTTTCAGTTCATGAATGCACAATACTATTTAACTAGCTACCTCTGTAAACTATAGCCATTTCTGAGGTTTATAACCACTGGGAATATTTATGATTTTTGTTCCATGACAAGGTTTTATTTCATATGTATGATTGTATGCCAGCATGCATGATGGACACAACATAAAAAGTATGTTCCAAATTACGTGTTTTCAGTTACATAAGCACTGTTATTGCATGTTACTGTTTTAAACAAATATTTGCTATAGTTACACTTTGATCACTTAATAATTAGTTTTACAATAAACGACCGACGCTTCGTTTACGGCTATTTTACACAGAAAAACCATGATTTGGCCATATTTACTGCCATTTAAACCACTGTAACCTTCGGCCATGTCATAACTCAGGAGTACGTGAACTGTCGCAAGTCATTCGGTCGACTTCGTAAAGCTCTTTTTTTTTTTTAGGTAATGTCACTCTCAGTTCAGCACTAGAAGATGGGTGTTTACTGCTTTACCGGACGATCCTGTGGTGACCTTAAATTTAAGGCCCCCAGCCAGGGCTATAACTATATTTACACTTAACCTTGTACTGATTGAGAAATACACGAAGTTTGTATCCGGTAGAATCATCGGTTTTCTTTCTCCAAAGCCTATATTTACTCTTTCTCTCCCTAGAGGTGAAAAAAACGAGATTTCAGTGGACTCGATTTTTCGATCGATCTCGATTTTTCTGACACCGGAAATATAAACATTTTTTAATTTCTAAATAAGTGCTAATACTCACATCAACTGGTACAAATGCAACATTTTCTTTTAGCTGTTTTGCTGTCTCTTGTCCAGTACTTGTAGGCAGGTCACATATTACTACTCTTCCGCCATGCTTGAGTAATTGTTCAACCGTCGCTCGGCCTAGCCCCGACGCCCCTCCGGTCACTAAACCAACTAGACCCTATCGTAAATAACAACCATTTTGTAAAAGTTAACCATTGAAATTAGAAATAAAACGGCAATTAATGTACAAAGCACAAGCACTGTTGTCAATAAAACGCATGGATTCCTATAGGTACATGTACTTGTACTGCATGATAAAATGCAATAGGGAGTGCACTCACTCAAGAGTATGACATTCAGATTCGAGAACCGAATTCCGAAGTTCATTCGAAATTTAAAAGGTTGGTTTTTGTTGTCATGCCGTTTTTTGGATATGCGGCTTTCGCATACCTGCCTAATTATTGCGATATAGTGTTAATAAATTACATTGGCTTTAATTATTTTAATAAACTGACTTTAATTATTTTAATAAACTTACTTTAAACATTTGAAATGCAAGAAAACACACTGTTTTAGGTTATAATGTTATCAAGTTTGAAGTCCACACAACTCAATCAACAAGTCAGCATTGAGCGCCTAGCGGCTGTCTAGTGTCTGTCCAAGAAAATTGAACTCCAAAAGAACTACGAAATTCTACCAGTCACGATGTTTACGTAACTAGTTTATTGATTGATAAGTTAAGTAGTAGGTACCTACTCGGTCACTTTACCTACCTTGCATCTCAGCTACAGAACATAAATAATAAAATATATTGGCGGGATAGTAGCCAAACATTCTTATTGCATGTTTACAACATTTTTTTATTACCCTTAAGAAATAAATAAATATACCTAATTTCCTAAAACATAATGCCAACTAACTATTATTAGCCGGCGTGGTGTGACAAACGCGTAAGCCGGCAAGCGGGAAATACAAATTGCAAAAATAATTTTAATACCTAACCAAGATTTGAAGTTGTCTGACAGCCTAGCCGAGTCGTAGGACAATATCCATACAATTAGAATTGGAACCATAATATGGGTTCGGGTTTTTCAAAATGCAACCTCTTGTTATCTTGTCACCGCATCATTCTACAAACACTGGCACTTTTGGCGCTGCAGCGAAGATAACAATACTCAGGGTTGGGCAGTAGGTATTTGAATTATCTGTATCTAAAATAATTGAAATACAGATACGTATTTGGTATTTCTATTTCAATTACGTGCTTAAAATGTAATTCGTATTTCAAATACCTGACGCCGAGGTTTTTTGTATAGCTTCAAAATACATTTTAACATAAATACCTACATTTAACCTTCATATAGCGATCTTATAACTACATAGTATAAAACAAAGTCGCTTTCTCTGTCCCTATATCCCTATGTATGCTTAAATCTTTAAAACTACGCAACGGATTTTGATGCGGTTTTTTTTATAGGTAGAATGATTGAAGAGAAAGGTTTATATGTATAATAAAATCTATTAAATAGTAGAGAAATACTGTTATTTATGAGGTTTCTAATGTGATGTCGTCTTACTTACATTGCAAACGCAGGCTGAACCCCACGAGATTTATCAAAATAATGTCCTAAGTATTGTACACATTGACAAGGTCTACAGAAAACTCCGCTTTGGTATTATGTCTATCTCTTTTGGATATCCCACAAAAACATTTACTAAACTAAACGTAAATAAACTTTTTTTTTGTAATTTACTTTTTACGACAAATTATGACTAATTTTCGAAGCAATTTTAACCAATACAGCATTAATCCTTATCTAATTAAATACCTTAAATACATTGTTGATTTAATGTAGATCTATATGGTCCTTAACAGCATATAATTTAAATGAATATTTTTCGAAGATATTACAGATTTAAAAATGGCGGGACGTAGCGTTTACGGCGTTTTTCTAATAAAAATAGCTAAAATATTGTATTCCACAATATACATTAAGTACTTTTAGATATTTTGTATTTGGTATTTTAAATACTTGCGAGATAGTATTTTGTAATTCAATTAAAGCAAATCATGTATTTTTACTAGTGTTGACAAGACCTACATTTCCGCATCCCATCATACACTCAGCCGTTTGATAGATAATTTTCCATATGACAACCATAATTAAGAGGAAATTCTCAATTCTGCCTAGCCATGCAGCCTGCGAGTGCAACTGATTCCGCCTACAATTTAAACTTTTTCTTATGACTTGTCAAATACCTATATATAAGTACTAATCGACGACTCACTGAGCGCACAAACCGTATTCGAAAACAACTTATCAAATAATCACATATACATTTGGGTAAAAAAGTAAGTAGGTATCATTTGACTGCAAGAATATCACTAGGATACCAATTGCACAGAATAAAATTAATAGTACTAACGTAGAATTATTTTATAAACCTACCAATTTATTGTAGAATTACATCGGAATATTAATATTCTTTAAGAAGCCTGCTACACGGTCGCCATCCGCGTTCAACAGACGTGACCTTCATGGTTTATAACCATGTAGATGGTGGTTCAGAACCGAAATTCCTTTGACCTTTTAACGTACTTATAATAGTTTAATGAGCTGCGCTAGCGACCACGGGCGAACAGAGGAGATTGGGCCCGTGGCAGACCCTGTCGTTTAGACCCAGTCGCCGCGCCGGTTGCCAACGGCATACGTCACTCGCACTTGCTCGCTGTCAATAGTTGCACGATGCACACGAATGAGGGCTACCGTTTTTGGGATCACCAGTTGGCGCTGTCGAGTAAAGTCCTGAAGTATAGCTTTCAAAGTTTGTTACTACGGGTGTGAGAATAAAGTGTCCAATTAAATATTTTTTAGTAGCTAAAAACCGTATCGTAAAAATATCTAAAATGCCGCAGTGTTGCGCAGTCGCGTTTTGTTGGGAAAAAAGGAGCACATTAGTTTCCCAACTATAAAACTGTCTCAAAGCAAATCTTGTTGACCTTGTAACTCATATTTGCCTCGATTAATCTTAGGTTATAGATAGGACTTCGTGAACGTTACTTTACTACAGGGGGGTCACTGATATCCCCTCTTCTCTATAATATATTTGTTTTGGAAATAGCACAGTCACTCCAAACACCTATTGTATGAAGACGATTTTTTTTTTGAAGTTATACTTCTTTTGGCGCCATGGAGAAAAATGATGAGAGTGAATTTTTACGATGCGCGCGCACACCGACACCTAAATTTAACGGCATGAAGTTAGTTCTAGGTGGTATGAAAATTGATAACTATGTTCAAGTTGTATATTCTAGTATTTTTTGACACTACCGGTAATGTCAAACTATAATTATGTCATGCAAACCTGACCGAAAGCATTGTCATGCCAGCCTTATGGTCTAGCCGGCAATAAAATTAGATAATGCCCGCTGGTCGACCATGTTTTTTGAATTTGGAACCTGAACACAAAGTTTGCATAAATCTTTTTAGGTACCGAAGAGAACACATTTGAAAATCGAATTGCTTTTTATTATCTTACTACAGAAGGTGTGTACTGTGTAAAGAGTATTCTTGGGAATAAAGGTGTCTTGGGGTATTTTGAATCCTTTGCTGCATTCAGGATTCTAGTCTTAACTCCATCGATGCGCTCGGTAGTTAACTCTAGAATTCTTCGTTACGCCCGGTATTCATTATGGCGCCCGTGACATAATACACTGATCTGTCCCCTTGGTGCGTAATCTACTATTTATTTGCATACTGTGATTCATTAAACCGTACAACAGATTTCAAAATATAAATAATTTGCACTAACTTATACTTTTACATTATTTTTTTTTTTAAATAATTGATTTAACGCGTTGAACGCCAAATGACCGACAAACAATACATTTTCTATTGTGTCTCGTTGTTTGGCAGTTAAGGTGTTAATGTAACCACGAGCAAGAATTGCTTGTTGTATTATTTGTTAAGAAGTATAACTTCTAACGCGTGTACATAAGTACACACACTCTTTTCTTTGTTATTTATGTTTTATTGTTAATATACGAAGTGACTGTCAATCAACTCTATCAGATTTAGACCGACTTAGTGACTAAGACTATTATGAAAATAAAATAAAATAAGCGTAAATACAAAGAAATGCCAAATAATAACCTTCTCCAGAAAGCTTAAAAAACTTACATACAATTACTGCCGTATCCATAATGATGTCATACCGCGAGCGGCACACGTTGGGGATTTGGGTGTGATACAGGACGAAAAGATCATATTTGAGGCTCACATAGATCACCAGTAAATAGTATCAATCACTCGGTTTCGTAATATGTAACAGCCACTGTTCAATAACCCACTATGACTAATAACTTTGTATTAATGTTATGTGATGAGTATACTGGAATCAACTAGTGTTATATGGCGAACATATACGGCCTATTTTTAAAGAAATGTATTGACAATATTGAATCAATTCAACATAAATTTATTAAGTACTTAAATAACAAAACTGAAACAGTAGTCTCAAGTTACTCGGACTCCTGTCGATACCAAAAATTAAATACTCTTGAAGAGAGACGTCAGTTGAATGAAATGGTGTTATTGTACTACATCATTAACAATAACTTTTACTGCCCACTGTGCTCAGCTGAATAAATTTCAACGTTTCACCTAGAAATACTCGACCAACTACTTGACTGTCAGTACAGGCCTGACAACCTTTCATGCGACTTCCTGCAGTATTTAACGATTATCATTCATTCCCAACATTGGACCTCTTCAATTCTTCCCGGGAGAAACTTAAAAAGATATTCTCTTAATCCTCCGCGAATCATCGGAACGGTCGGTGAGTCAGTAAACGAAGGTTTGCCTTACGCATACACGTCTTAACCCAAACATTTACACGTTAAACACTTTACACGCACGCCCACATAATTACTATTTCTTTTTGTTCTTTTCTTATTTTGTACTTTTCTTAATTTGTTTTTCTTGTAAAGACACTCTAGCCAAAATTAATAATTTGAATATGTACTTCGTCATTGACGTAATGCTTTGTTAACCACAATAGTTTGTAACACCCCCAGTCAGCTCTGAAGTTACCTCTTTTAAATAAATAAATATAATTCTTATTACAAATAAATCCGCGTAGTTCACCCACAAACAGTGACATTAGACATTAATTCTGAGACATCACGCTACACTACCGCCTCTAGCGGCGAATTCATACGAATTGGTCCTCATTACGCGCGCAAGTTTCTTAAGTTTACGTAGTCCTATATACAAAATATACTATAGTTTTTCTTCTCCATCAATAGTTTTCTTTTATTTATCAGCGCTCGTGCAAAAAAGCCACTCATACTCTTTCTGAATTTCATAAATTCGCCATGACCTCTTTACTGGTAGAAGATCACGACAGAATGGGATGTTGGCGAACATTTAGTTGAAACAGCTCTGCCGGTCGCCAACCAAGGTCATCTATGTCAAGGACGCGGTTGACAACCGTGTAGCAGGCACTTAAAGCGAATCGAAATCAAAGTTACTGTTTCCTTGGCATTATTGCCGGAGTTAAACAAGTCGTAGCGTTTAGTTATTGCATCGAAATTTGGTTCGTTCATTCGTTTGCTGTGTTATAGACATTACAAAGTTGGAGTGTTGGAGTAAAAACTATACGCGACTCGCGAGTAGCGACGAGTAGGAATCTCTGTTAGTAGTTTCGTTTCGTAATTTTCCTGTTCTAATTGAAAAAGAGGGCGTATTTCTCTTATTTGAATAATAAAAACCCTTCAACTCCGTAGGCCTAATGATATATATCTTCCGTAGGATTTATTTCGTTGTTAAATAATATTGTAAAACTATTTTATCCGTG
The DNA here is from genome assembly GCA_905147745.2 of Phlogophora meticulosa. Lineage (NCBI taxonomy): Eukaryota > Metazoa > Arthropoda > Insecta > Lepidoptera > Noctuidae > Phlogophora > Phlogophora meticulosa. The sequence continues at coordinate 1,237,276 of LR990517.1, read as the reverse complement.
TGAATTGTGTTAGCTACAGCCGATAACTTGGTCTTTGGTAGTAATTATGACATGACAGCACGTCAAATAATTTAGCGTCCAAGAATTTTCAATTGAAAAGGGCGTGATGATTTTAATAGTATTTATGATTTGAGGACTGCCCTGTAGACGGGTTAGTCATAGTCATAAGTGAACGAAGTATTTTGTAGGTCGGTGAAAAGATCTGACGTCGTGTAGGGGTTTCGGTATGTGGTACGAGCAGGCTGTGTTATGAATGAGGAGGCACTGTTGGCACGGGCTACCGAGGAGCGGGAGCGCATCTTCCAGCGTTACGAGAGGGGTCGGGAGAACCTCGTTGGACAAATAGACCCTTGGGAAGACCCGGAGTTCGAGGAGTACCACAAAACAGATCGGTATGACACCATTTCATGTCCTGCGAATTTACATATTGTTTGATGATCTAATGTGCACGTATTCAATTATTATTTGGCCTTTGCTTGTTAGTAGTATTGTTTGTGAATAGCAAAATTAACTACCTGATATTATTAAGTAGAAAAGCCATGTTTTCTAATATTTCTTTGTCTTGTGTAAATAAGGTTCAGCTACAGCTTCACTGGTTCATGTAAAATTATTGGTTTAATTGTAATAAACATTCATTAAGAGATCATTAAGTAATCAATTAACTGAAACTCTTATTGCAAGTCATTCTGTTATTAAATTAATATTTTTACTGTATAACATAACAAAATAACTTCAGTATGTCATATTAGTAGATATGCATATTTACTTGGTATAGGTACATGTTTCATAAATATAGTGGAATCCATTTATAACGACATTGAAGGGAAATGACACCATACTAAGCGGAGGTCATACAAATCATTTTGTAGAAAATAAACAACCTCCTGTTTTTGTAAGGTACTACCTCCTGTATGTATTTATTTTAATAGAAAGAAACACAGCATATTTAAATCAGAATATGTATGTAAACATTGAATGATTCCTCAATCTGGTTCTTGTTTTCGAAGATTGTTGAGATTGTTGAATGACTAACTCTAAATAACATCTACTTCTGTAACATCATATATGTTAACTTGGCTTTGTTGGTCTGATTTGATAATCTGACGCAATGCAGGGTGATAGACTGCCGGCTGAGTCAGTCTGATATTATGATGTATTCCATGATATTATTCAAATGTTGAATTCATATCTACCTAAAATATTTGATAGCAGCAAAATATAGAGTTACTGTTTGAACTTCCTGCTTTGGTTTACTTAGTCATTTAATTTATTAACTTCTAAAGTCAGGATGCTTACATTTAATTTTGATGGTTCCAACTTTAATAAACTTAAGTGTCATGAAATTAAACTTTTTTCAACAAAGGATATTTACAAAAGTTCCTAGAACTAATATTTTTATTTTAAGTATATGGCTGTGCTGCTAACCGCACTTCTTAGTAATGTCTATAAGGTGTATCCATTCATGCAAAAAATATTTTAAGAGGTTATTGTATTGTCATGAATGCAAACAACTTTCACTAACCCTGAAATATGAAAAAAAAACCATATGTTCCCTAGTAAAGTTTAATATCCACATGATTAAGATATAATTAACAGCTGAATATTTCTTGGAAGAATAGATACACTGTATATGTTAGTTGCTATAATCTTTGTTTTAGCTTAAACCTCATAGTTGGCTCTTTATATTTATGATTTAATGTTGTATCTTCAAATTATGGTTCTAAAAGATTCAAATTAATAAAGCAAAGATTAACAATAAAGTTTTGAAACAAGCTGGGCTATAGATTATATCAGTTGCCTAAAAGAGGAAATATTATTTATGACTTCAGCATTGCTCTCGAGTAAATAAACATCTGCCACACTCTGCAAAAAGCATTCTCCAGTATGTTTATTTTTAAAGCAAACTATAAGGCAGCCAATTGTTATGGCCAATTTTACTATTGACTCGCTTCTGACCGTGACTTTGTCAGCATAGAGTATTTCTTATTATAGATATGAATGATTGTAGCAATAAAGAGATCGGTTCAAGGCTATTGCCTGATACTACATGTGATATTTCAATCTCCTTTTTCACCACCTTAATGGTTGATTCCAACAACACCAATATATTAGATATATATAGAACTAATAAAGCATTCATTTTTAACCAAAATATCAAACCATGATGAAAAATGATGGTCTTTCCATAAACAATTTCAACCCCCCTTTTTAACCCTTTCGGATCTAAGGGACCGGAGGTATAATTATCAAAAAACGCTGAGACACATCAATCTTCAGCCTAAACAGAAATGTTGAAGCTCCCAACTTTGAAAGTGACGGACTTTTATACAAACTTTTATGCCCTATATTGGAATTTGCTAAAATCTTTCCCAAGTGGATACCTATACTGTATAGGATATCTGTACATGTGCAAAAAAAATTGGACACTAGGTCCAGCAGTTTAGGCTGCGCATTGATGATCACCCAGTCATTCAGATTACCATTACATAATATGCAGATATTGTACTTATTACCCATTTTAAGTTCTGAAATCAGCATTTAGACATAGATATGCTAATGATTGTAGGATGCTTCTTTATTATGATTATCTTGAACTGAAAATGCTGATAGCATAGATGATATGACCTTACCAATATTAACTATTGCAATCTTATTTTAAATATTTCTGAGCCACTCCAGCCCTGCTTGTTTAGCTTATATAGCTGCATTTCGAATATATTTATTTTTGGTATGCTTGAGTAAAACATCTATAACTAGGGGTATGAAAAAATGTGTGGTATTTATCCAGTTCTATAAAAAGATGGTTGTACTTTCAGATATGGATTCATACATGATGAACGCTTGCCGCAGAAAACAGGGCCCCATAAAGTCAACATTGAAGTGGAGCGGGAGAAAAAATGGGTCAAAATGCTTAGTAATTGGGACTCACCAACTACCAAAGAAAAACTCCATAGGCGAATATACAAAGGCATTCCAAATTCACTTCGAATAAAAGTTTGGTGCAAGTTGATGGATGTTAACAGAATAAAATCTGCTAATCCAGGAAAATTTCATGAAATGTTGAAACTAGCCAAACTGTGGTCCACGGACGTAAGGCAAATAGATTCAGATGTGAACAGACAGTTTCGAGAACACCAATTTTATAGAGAACGATATTCAGAAAAACAATGCTCATTATTCAATGTTCTTTGTGCTTATAGCATGTACAACTCTGAAGTAGGTTACTGTCAAGGAATGTCTGGCCTGGCCGGGGTACTACTCATGTATATGGATGAAGAAGATGCGTTCTGGGCTTTGGTTGTACTGTTGTCGGATAAAAAGTATGCTATGCATGGACTATACATAGAAGGATTCCCGAAATTAACAAGGTTCCTGGAGCACCATGACAAAATACTCACAAAATTTATGCCAAAATTGAAACACCATTTTGACAAGTTTGGTTTAGATGCTATTCTATATTCCCTCAAATGGTTTTTTGTTTGTTTTGTGGAAAGGGTGCCATTTAGCCTATGCCTCAGGGTCTGGGACATATATCTGTTAGATGGAGAAAGAGTAGTCACTGCAATGGCTTATACAATACTCAAGCTACACAAGAAAGCAATCATGAAGTTAAATGATATGGATCTAATTGTGAATTATATTCAGGTCTGCTGATTTTCTTTGTAAACTTTAACTTAGAATTTGCAATCTTGTATTAATATCCACTTTGGATATTAATACAAGATTGTATGTTGTAAGTGAACAAGATATTAAATTTTTAGGTTAAGCTACATAAAGACTTTAGGTTTGAGGACGACATTGTAATTTATCACTTGGAACGATCAATGGAGGAATTGAAACGAGCTAAGCTGGACTATCCTGGCCCGCCGCCGCCCAATGAGCTGCCAAAGCGGCAGCTTGGTATGTTCGTGGAGCCTGATAAAAAATCGAAGATCGGACAGCGGGCAGAAAATTTTTCTGAGACTGAAAAACAGGCTAGAGCTACTGTGATATTGAGGTAAGAGTCCAAAGTATAATAATTGTATAAGAACGAAAACTTAATTAAGTAGCTAATAAGCTAGTAAGCTTTGTTGGTTTTCAATCTGCATCCGAATTCAAAATAGTTTTCCATAATCATATGAAAAGCTTAGAAGTCAGAAACCTTAGCAATTTTCTAAATATGTCACTGGGTTTACTGGCTAAACATTTATATCAAAACATAATGAATCTCTACTTTCAGTCAATATCTACTTGCATCCACATTCTTAGACAACTTTTTGAACCGAAATTTGTTAGACAATTCATTATTCTTGCCCTTTTAACAAACCAATTTCATGTATGTGGACAGTGTGCACGCAGCCAAGAACAAATCTTTAAAACTGCCAATAAAGTACTCAGTTGCATGTCGTGCAAACGCAAACACAACAAAACAAATTGTGGGGTTTGTTTCATGTGACAAGTTTTGAAACATTTGCATGTTTAATGTTTTCTGGTGCAAACGCATAGTCAAACATGAAAATTGACACTTTTATTTTATGTCACGTTATCTATAGTTTTTAAGGTTTCATAGTTTTTCAACAGCACATATTGTTTCAGGCGTGAAAGGGCTGCAATGGAAGTGCAAGAGCTTCGGGTCTCGCAGAGTGACACAGTGTCAGGTAATTTGGAAGCATCTCTACCCACTTCGCGTACCACCTCCGATGAGAGCCTTGGTTCCGACCACTTCACGCATTTATAAGACTTGCTCATTTACATTGGCACACTTAGTATAAGCACAGACTTGAATACTTGAGAGCTTTAGATTTCATCTAATTTAATCACAAACTGACTTATGTGCTATTGTAAAATCAGCAAGTCTAAAACATTTGGGCAAGTTTAATTATGTTCGTTATTTCATTCGCTTTGTCATTCAGAATGTTCGTCGAGATGAACCAGATTGTTCAGAGCTAATTTTCTGTAGCTGTACATTTCGGCATGATCTCGGATGCCTCACATAAATAAATCACATTTGCATGATATTCACATTGTATTAATGGTAATCATCGATGCATGTTCTTGACTGATTTTGCACAATCGTGTAGTCGTGGTTCAAGACTACCCGGAATAAAAAAATATGTCGTAATATTTAGTATAGTTGTAGCAATGAATGTATGTTTTGGCCGTGGAGTTCAGTAGCTGTATACTGCGGTTACATAGTAGCATTTCTGCGATAGTGGCTGGATAGCCAACAATGTGAACTGCACACCTATGTCACAAACCGTTGATTAGTTCCATTTGCTTGTAACCATTTCACTGGCTTGCCCTTGCAGTTGTCCAGAATGTTGTATTAGACAGGTACCAAGTGTATTAGACAGGGAACAAATGCTTTTATAGTAGTGTGTGCTTGACATAGCTTTAGGTTGGACTTACTACTCTTAGGTTTTCTCGGTAAATCATGATGTAGTATTTTGACCTAATAAGTACAAATTAATTAAAATGTGCCCTATACATTAATCATTACGCAAGTTAGTTGATGAAGACTGACCGAGTGATGTAAGTGGTTACTACATCATACAATGATAATAACCACAAGTTCTCCCCAAGGGAGAAACTTATAATATTGTAGTTTGGTTTGTTAAAAACGGGCGGAAATACTTACAATAATTGTTAAAACTGTGCAGTAAATATTTGATTTTAAACGTCCTACATTATAATACAAACTACTTAAGGACATCATAACAAACACGGTTTATTTTGAAGGCCTAATGCAGAAAAGTCAAATTAGTACTTATTGTAATTAAGATTTGTGTTGCATATCTTTTACGTTTTAGCATGTATTTTTAGTTTATAGTTTTATTTATTTTTTTAGATAGAGTTGTATTTGAGAGTCGGATGAGTTCAAAGGACAATGGACAATATTTATTTTACTTTTAGTTGAGGTAAAGTACATTCAAATATTAGTGTCACTAAAGTAATAATACCTATAATTTAAATTTATTAAATTGGTATCGATGACCAACAATCCTAAACATGAATATATCGCTAATAACATGAATATATAATTAGGCGTTATGTTCGAATATTAAGGTCGATTATATTTGAAAACCCTTTTTTTCCATTGTAATTCCAAATGTACAAGTATTTAATCAAACGCGTCCAGTTGACCTATAATCTTTTGTCGGTGATCCTTTATCTAGAGTACCTATTCTTGATCGAAGTCTGCTTGGATTTGCACCAGTGCGTTTTAAGCTACTTAGACAGTACAAAAGGTATACATCATCAGAATGAACACCAAAATCACCATACCTACCTATTTAAAAGTATCCGCACGCAACCAGTCAGACCAAACTATCGCAGATTCACCTGCTTATATTGGTCTCCGTGTATGGTAGGTTGTGGATCTTATTACAGGATCATTCATATTTTATGAATTCATTCTTTCTTAGCCTGGCAACGGTCACAGTATTTTGCTTATTATTTTGTCCATCGCCCTTACTCGAAAAAATGTGGTATTTAGGTAGTAATGATGAAGGCAAGGAATTTTATATCGTGTGTTGACGTTAGTAGTTACTTTATCATGTTTTCTCCATTTTTTAGTTTTATTATTTGAATAAATGGATATTATTGTACTCACTAGACAGTTGACTCACGACATAAGCAAAAAAATATGTAATTTACTCTATTACATTTGAAGTGGCTAAAACCCTGATTAATACCAGTAAAGCATCATAATTTATTTGTAATTTTTATCCCGTACTTGCTTTTTGGATCCTATCACAGTTCTTTGTGAAAGTAGCATTATACCTTTTAGTTAAACAGTTACTACATAAACATTGCCATGAGTACATTTGTAGATCTTATTAAAAACCAATTATCATATTATATTATAATCGGGATACTTAAAAAAATATTTTGTAGTATGATTGATGTCTTGTCGTATTTATCCTTTTATGTACTTATTTCCACACTCGTGCACTTTCACATTCATCTTAGGGTTACCTCTGACGATAGATTTATCGGTGTATAAATGTTTGTTGTTTGCCGAGTAAGCTAATACAATTTGTCGTTTTAACTAAGGCATTACACGTTACACTCAAGATGAGTCGAAAGTTGAAGATGACAGCGCACGGATGTGGACACACCTTATTGCATCCATTGCTGTTGTGAGTGTGGAACTCGTCGCTAGTTTAATGTACAATGTCTATGGTCTAGACTCGTAACAAAAAATTAACTCGATTATTATTACTTTTTATTTAAGCTTCCGATTATGGTGTTCGGTCCCTTGATCTCTCTATATACACAGCGTCTACTATAGACGAGTTCGACACTGCACTGGCTTGCAGATTTGTATGTAATTCACCAACACGAATATCCAAAATAATGGCATTTTAGCCAATAATCATATTTTGTTTTAGATTTAGACATAGAGTATGTAATCGGAACTTGTGCACCAGCATGTTAATTGGTGGTATGGAGGTGGGTTTATGTCATGATTAACACGATTAAAACGACATGCATTTAACATGGCATTTTTAAGATTTGAGGAGCGTCAACTGCAAATCTTTGGACAGTCCTTTAATTTTAAATATTGTGTATGCAGGTAATGTAATTATAAAAGACTTAAGTGTGATTAGGATACGAACTCCTCAGATCTTAAGACCGATCCCCGGCTTCCTGCATTGTTTGTGCTACTTCTCATAAGATAACGCTACGCCAACTACGTATTCTGTTTAATACTACTTACCAAACTCATTAACATTTATTTTTATCATAACACCAAAACGTCGGGCTTGCTTTGCTGCCCAAAACGCACTGAATGCAACATTTATATGTGCCTTAAATGACGTAATTGTCTTCCATCTCGTTAAAACGTCTGCTTCAAACGAATCTCTGCTCATAGTGTTTATCGATGATTTTGTTTCACCTCTATTTAAGTTCTTGCATAAACCCACCCCTATCATCCGATTTTTTCAATTGATTTTGGGTACCGTAGTAAAACTTATTTAATTATCTTTAGTTGTAAGTTAAGATCGAGAAACCTCCACAATATGACCTGAATTTAACCCATGGGAACAAAACTTTAAATTAAATAATAAACTTTTTCAAAACTACTTAGTATTTTAGTTAATATGATTCGATATGCTGAATTTCCTCCTCATTGTTGGTGTTACTTTTGCACTGACATAACTGAACACACTGCATATCAAATTCTTTACGAATTTAATATCGTTGTTTTCGGGTTAACTTTCCTCAATGAGCGAGTTGTATTTGTGCTTGATGCCTAATCATATTAGTGTAATCGATCATTAGGCAACATATTGAATATCCCGAGAAAACATAATTATATCGTTTTATTTTTAGTTTTGCCGCCCGTGGTGGTATGAGGAACTCAAAAAAAAAAAAAAAACTATCGATTCATAATAAAACTGTAATTCATGGTACGTTTCAGTCGTATATTTAGTGTTTACATACTGTGCATTACGTAGACACGGCACACATTGTATATCTTATCAGTGTCGCTTTTAGTTGTTTTTCAAATTATCACATTTCAAATTATTTGTTTCTCAGTATGTCATTTCAGTAGATACATGACACGAAATAAAAATATTTCAACACCAAACATTGACGCTGGTCATTCATTGTTTCACCGTTTTATGTACCTACTTATTGGAGTTCAATTAAAACCTTTTTATTGTATTTATCTCATAGTTAGTTCAAACCACGATTATGGATATTTTGTTATAGATTTGTAGGTACGCAATCATTGCTTTCGCTCTCAAAAGCTATCTATACATTCTCTTAAGTAGCTGCATATCAATACGCTACAATATTCCTTTTTATTAGCTTTCTCACTGTCTTTAACCCTTCAGGTAAAAATATTACTGGGTGATTGATTGTTTAGAGTTTATTTCTTGAGTGCCAATTGACAAGATTGATAACTGGTATACTTATCAATTCATATCTACAACATTTGATCAAACCTTTGACTAAGTGTTGAATGGGAGTCGTAAGTAGTAAAACCCGAGTTTAGCCTTGTTAATACAATGATAACACCACTAAACGTTTTTCTTCAGATCATAATTCTCAATTCGGAGTCCCACTCCGTACATCTCATGCGTCAATGGACATTCACCTAGATTCCCCAGTCCACTCCACGTTTAATATGCATCGCAGCGAACCGCGTAACCACAGCTACCTTGTAAATAATAAGGAAAGTAAGAAAGTGAGAAGACGAAGACGTTAATTGCCTACCTTTTTATTATTTCGATGTAAATATGTATGTATTGAATAAAGACATTCATAATGTATTTCTGATTTCATTGATAGAGCTACAGCGAGCAGAGATTTGATTTTGAAGCTCGAAATATTGCATGTGCGTTTTGTGTTACACTACATAGTTTGATTTTGCTTGACGTTGTGTGCCCGATAAGGTAAGAACAAACATATTTTTATTTTGCATGAACGTTTTGCTTTGTGTTCTGTGCGCTATGCGTATAAAGCTAGTGGCTATAAGAGATTTACTACATTTTTATACAGTCATATTACCGCATTAACTAATGACCCGGAAAGCCAGCGAACGCGCGTCAAATCGCCATGTTAGGCAGTAGCTGCGCAAAAAACGTGCCTGTCACGTTAAAGAAGCATATAACCAAATATTGATTTCGGTGTATGACTGTATTACATATTGAACTTGGTGTGTTATACCATCCGCTGCGGAAGGCAGAGAACCACGCCGGACGGTCCGCGGGCGGTTTTTGTGTCAAGATCACAGGCACGTGTCGCAGGCCGTCCTTCGGAGAAGTTCAAGTCTGCCTAACGCATCGGTGGTGGCCTTCACGTTAATGTTTTTTTATAATTGGCATGTCTTTGTTCAGAGCACAGCGGGGTAGCGGGTGGCATACGGTGCGACGACTCGGTTTCTGCTCTCGGGTCGCGGCGCTCGCTCGCCGACACAAGCGTAACAAGCACGGCGGACCTGAGTGTGTTCTCCAGCGGACGCTCACATGCGATGGACAACTCGCTGGACACGCATTCTAACGTCAGCGACGACGCCACTGGGTCAGATGGGTGAGATGTTTTGTAGATGTAGATTGCACTCATTACACACATTGCGCTCCTATGCTATATTAATGCCACTTGTTAATACTCCTTTGCGCCCTAAAACTACGGTTTATTGACCGTATTTATATATACAAGGTTTAAACTACGGAAGAAGCCATAAACGCTGCTCACGACATGCTGAAATAACGTGTGATAAGTTGGCCTTAGGCCAGGGCGCAACCATATTTGAACTTGTAATCCTATTCAGCAACTTCACACTTCGTAAGTAAGTAGTTAGTTCCACTACCATACTAAAACAATAGTGTTGTAGTGAACGAATTAGCGAAAAGAATGAGTCGTAGCAATAGTAAATTGAAATAATACTCAGAAATATGATAACATAGGTACATCTCACGATATATATAAATTACGTGTCACGCTGTTTGCCTGCTATGGACTCCTAAACTACCGATTTTAATACAATTTTGCACACTGTGTGTGTTTTGGTCAAACTTAAAAGATAGGACAGTTTTTATTTCGATTATTGACATCATTATTTTTCACTTAACTTAACTTTCGAGGCGGTACGAAGTTCGCCGGGACAGCAAGTAATACAATAAAATAAAGTTGTATTTTACTTTATATGGTCATGCGTAAAATACTTTAGCTAACATGATATTGAATTGACGGCCTTAACCTTGTCACTCCCGCTATTTGTCATTGACAAATAAGTTAATGTGACAAGATCCAAATTCAACGTTTTTTGGGCTAGATGAAAATTAATTAAGAGTGAATTTGGACTCTGTCGTTATTAAAATGAAGTGTCTTTTTAAATGACAATCCATTCCAATCCCATTACTATATTACTCTTGGGAATTCTAATTAATCATAATGTTAAGCGATTTTAATTAATATCTTGTTGTTACTAAGGTTGAAAAGCTAGATAAAGGGAGTATTATTAATCAATACAACTACAAAAAGAAAAAAACTGCCAAGGAGCGAGTTATGCTTGCCCACAAAGGGCTCCGTATCATGGTAGGGACAATAAATCAAATGAAATTTAATGATAATCTTATGTGACCGCAAAATCAAGTTTATATATAAAAGCTTTTTCCTATTATTCAACACTATGCGTCTGACCACTATGCTCTAAATCATAAAGTTCATTATCGCACATTCACAGCAACCTTTAAAAATGTATCACGGGATTAGTATTTTGCACCGGCCGGCCTCGTGGAAAGAGCTAAATTATGATTGCATTAAGGTCTTATTTCGATATTACTCAATGGTGATCAGATAATGTTCGCCATCTCTGTGATAACAGCGAAACTTGTAAAGGTTTATTCATGTAAAATTTTGCAGTCAAATTTATAATTCAAATTAGAAGTTAAAATAACACGATTCCACCTTCAGCTATAAAATTCGTTAGACAGTCGTTGCCGATTTATGTTGTACACGTATATTACGTACGTATCTTAACGTGGCCTTATTGTGTCGTTTCAGACCCCTATAAGTGTCACAGTGACATTGTTTTGTCAAATAATTATTAAAAAGTACCTGCCGGTTATTTTGTGGTATGGCTTATTTTTTTAATTTATAGAGTTTGAAATAGGGATGTTTCCTAGGTAAAAATATAGTAAGTCTATTTAGTCCGTCAGTAAGATTACCAAAAAATGTTGGACACGTATTTTTTGCTTACTTATTTCAATAAAAAGTGACAATGATATAGCACATCAAAGTTTAGGAGAAGGGGCTTGTGACGTCACGCCGTGCTACACTTTCAATGAAAAATGTAGCACGGCGTGACGTCACGCGAAATTTCAACGCACTATATCGTCGTCATTTATGGTTTACGTGACAAAAGAAAAAATACGTGTCCAGTATTTTTGAGTAATCCAACTTTCGGACTAAACAGAATTTTTAAGGACACTACCCAATTGTGTTGTGTCAATCGTAAAGTGCATCCTTATCTATACTACAAAAATCACAAAGTTTTTTTATAGCAATATTTTTCTGAAAATAATGAAATAAATGTTTTTTTTACCTACAATTTCTAGTTCCTGTAAATATATTTACAGGAATCTTCTCATTCCTATGGCGCGTCACAGGCTTTTCTTATTTATACTCGACCCGCTGCCTCATTTACTGACGACCTATGTGGCGCGGTGGGCGAAGGTCCGTCTGCGACGCAGGAGGATGCGGGTTCGATTCCCGCCTTGGGACAAATGTTTGTACGATCTACAAAGATTTGTTCCGGATGTTCTGGGTGTTTGCTATGTATAATAAAACATATCTTTGTATGTAATGTATTGTACGAGTATTAAGTATATCAGTCATCTAGTACCCATAACATAAGCTCTGCTTAGCTTGGGGCTAGATGATGCTGTGTGGATTGTCCAGCATTATTAATTAATTAATTTATTTATTTACTGCCGCGGGTACTTGATATAATCAAAGCTAAAAATGTTCTACATGCTTTATGGACATCGGTAGTATGCTGTCATGCTTTCCACTAATGTTGAAGCAAGGCATATTTTATATGTACCGTGATCCTTTCTCTACCGATTCTGCTTAAGACTGATTTTGAGCAATGCCTACCCAAGTTAATTTTATAAATTGATTCAAATAATTATTTGAATATTTTTTGCATAAATATATTTTGGCGGAATCAAAACCCCACAATAATATTTCAATAATCTAAACAGCTAATATTCGATTCAATACGGGCTATGCTAATTTTCACTTAGTTTGCACATACACGGTAAAATAATGTAGTGATTCAACTTTTGAAATGTTTTCCTTTTTGTAGAACTGCATCAATCTCCTATAAGGATACAAAAAAGTTGAACAGTCACGTTTAATAAGTGTGTTTTGTCGATTCCAGTTCGGGAATATGCGGGTTGAGCATACAGAGGGCGCCGTCGACGGCCCACTCGACGCCTCGCGCCACGCCGCACCCGCCCTCCGTGTCTCCCATGGCTGACGACGTGGTGCGCATCCACGTGACCTACAACCCGCTCGCCGGCAGCCCGCACCTGCACCCCATCAGCCCTTCCAAGTACAAAGCCTACAACAACGAGGAGCACCACAAGCCCGTCTCCCTCGGATTCTACGCCAGCAACGGTTCCACCAACCTACCGTCAGACAACAGAATCCGTATCCAAGTGCCATCCGAGGAACTCCTCACGCCCGTCGTTGACTCCGGCAGAATTATCACGCCACGGTTCATCGAAACTCATTCGGAAATGTACGATCTTAAATAGAATATCATTTGTTTTTTACTTTTATTTGTCTCCGTCAAACGTAATGGCCAGTTAATTTTAACATTACAACATTGTAACTTTAACTTGTAGCTAAACTTTAAATTATTTTAATTACAGTCGATGATTCTCGCTATTATTTAACACAAAGTTTTTGTACAAAGTAGGGATCTGTATTAGGGATTATTTTTATTTAAATATTAAAAGACATTGAAGCAATAACGTGCTTGCTAGTGTATTAACTTGCTTGACTACTGCAGTATCTTCGCATTTTATTTCTGATCACTAATCTGTATTAATGTAGAATGTTCAGTTTTAAAGTTTTAGGTTATGGATAGGTAATAGCGACTATAATTTATTGGTCACAATCACTGTAGACACGTTGAACAAGTGGTTTTTGCCAGTTTACACTTACACAGTATTTATTCTAAGTATTCTTAGTAGGTACTGGCGAAACAGAGTTTTTACTCTGTGGAAGGGAACTGGATTAATTTGAAATTAACGCAGCAATAATACTATAAACAGGTTGTAGACGCATGAATTTATTCCATGCACATAACAATGATAACTATGCATTGATTCACATTATCTAAATATACAAAGGTTATGTAAGCTTAGGTAGCGGCGCCCATACCAAGTACGACTTTTGTCGTGCTTTAATAACTATATTGTGCATATATTCTACTGCCTTAATTAACAGGCTTGTTATATCATAACTTCCATTTTAAAACCAGGTTGTGTAAATTATAAATAACTATACAAATAGATTGTGTATCCGTACTGCCATAACATAACTGTACTAATATTTATGTATGTATAAATATTTTGAAGTTCGAAATCGCAATATATTATGTATGTATTTAGAATTCGTAGCATATGACGTGGGTGTAGTGAGCACCTGTTCCAAGTTGCTGGTCACAGCAATAGTTAGAATCAGCTAGGGACACTATGATGTTATTTAAATAATGAGAGAATCTTTATGATCAGTGTAGTAACGTAAGCTAGTGCTGTTGTTAAAAAATGTGGTTTTAAAAAGCAAAGTTTTTGTCTTAAAATTAATAGCAAATATTATATAAATGAATGACACTTAGGTTCCTTAGATTAGAAATCTTTTTCTTTATTTTTGAGATTCTGTCTATAGATGTAGCTTTGACTTCCTCTTTCTCTACCGTTAAAAGTATTCCATAATCTCTGTCAATATTTTGTATTCCATCTATTCATCCTTTTCCTTTTTATACTCCGTAATCTAAAACTTTAGATGTATAGACATTTTTGATGGTACGATAGGTTTTAGATTCTTTTCAAATTACTAAGTGAGAAACGCAATAATGTCAGTTAAATTGTTACTTGAGAATATTTAATATTATATAATATAAATAGTTTTAAGATAATACCTATGTCTGTGTTAAGTAATGCTATGTTTTCGGTCAATATACATGTAAATTAGCAATAATTTAAACGCTTCGAGGAGCTTACGTTTTAAAATTGTCATGTTTTCATTCGTTTAGTTTTCAATTTACGATTTCTAAAGTTTGAATGTAAATATGTATGCTTTAGTTTAGCTAGTTAATATATTTTTTTAAAGAATGTGCATTGAAGGCTTGCGCAGAATACATGTTCCATGAGACGGTTTAACCTGAGGTACCTATCGCTTATTATATAATAAGTGTTGTGCGGCTTAGGTAAAAAAGGAAAAAAATGATGCGTATATCATTAAACAATAATAACGTACCGCGCCAGCCTTGTAGTGGGACATTGTGTTCTTATTATTCCATAGTACTTGATTTAAAAATAACTCATACGCAATAACTGATATTAAGGATCTTTCACTAAACGTTATTTAGGTATACGTAACAAAAATAAATGTTGTGTCCTTAAACAAGTCTCCAATTAGACGAATCTCACAAGTGGCCTCCTAGGGCCTTGGTATAAAGTTAATAATATATTTTTTTGGATTCTCGAATTATAAGTAGCAATAAGACAATTTAATTTCCAATATTACCTCTTATAAGACCTTGGGTATCCTGTGATAAACAAATATCTGGCACTTTGTAATGTTACTTGCATAGTTAGACAATTTTAATATTCCTCATGATAAATATGCGCAATTATTGAACACAGGCGTCCAAATTTAAGATCATTAAAACTTGTGCCATTTTTAAACTAAGGATATTATTCCTTTTATTAGTCACTACGTTTTTGTATATTATTTTACTATTAAAATTTATTTCTTTGAAATGTTCGGTATTGTAGTATAGCATCGGCATTGTAAGCTTTATTTTCATATCTTTATTGATAGTAATATGTAAGACTAATAGACAGCGAATAGAAATGTAATTACTATCTGCCTTACACGTCCCCGTTGCCTGGTGGGTCTCGACTTCCCGTGAATAACAAAACCACCTCACATCAATTTAGCTTTAATTTGTTTTTAGATCTGGATCAATTCTTAATCACTATCATATTAAAGTTACTGATAAGACTTCTCGTTGCGATCGTCGCCAACGATCACGAAATTTAATGATACAAATATGTACTTTAAAAATATGTTGTCATTCGACCGAATCTCCAGGGAGAGGTAACATAAAAACGCAATAATAGTCGATATTTGAATTTGGTGCATTACAATTGGAAACCTCAAATTAGATGTCCGTCCAATTAAAGCAATTATTCGGTACATGGAAACTTAGCAAGCTTCGATTTTAATTAAAGAAATTGTAATAATTTAGCGCGTCATTTAGTCAATTGTAATTAATTTGCATATCTTAATGAATAGCTTTATTCAAAGAGAAAGAGTTGTTGTGTAAAATATAATTGATGTGAATAAATTTAATATTGTGCAGTTTTGCGCGTTATTTATTAAGATGGGACGCGTGAATCTTTTATTCGCACGGCGGGATATTTTAGCAAAATGTTTGTATGCAACGTCTGAGATCGCGTCATTCGGGGTACAAACAGATGTACACACAGCTGTATTTATTCAATTAACATTAGGTATTTTGGTTAAAGTATGATATTATTTATGTATTCTTTGCTTAGTACCTTTTTACTCACTCAAATTATTTGTTATGCGCTAGAAAAGATGTGCTTTTTTACGCATTGTGCCGTTTTATGTACCTAATTGTTTTTAATTAATACATATTTTGTATCTCCGGGTGTATTTGGACCGTTCTACTGAAAATGTTGACAAACACGTTCAATTACCTTTTTTTTAAATAAAATGATTTAGTATCACTGTTATCAAGTGAAAAGTGTGTAATAAAATAATAAAAGTGAACTGTTTCGGTCACAGTCTAAAACAATAAACAGTAAAATTAAAGTATGTTAAGATTTTCCGTAGAATCACCCATTGGTTTTGAAGGTGCTTGAATGTGGAAAATTGTCGGATTCCCATAAGTTACGTTATTGTTAAGGCTGAAATAAACAGCTAAGATTTCCATGTAGTAAGCCCGTCCTAGGTCCATTACACAAAATTGTATTCACTCATGAAAGATAATGGGGTAATTAGTGTTTGGGGTTCTAGGTCAAATCTTGATAGCTGGCAAGCACTCGTGTTAATTACTAGATATTAAGGTAAGGTCGCAACTTTAAGATTGGTGTTGTGAAGACCGAAGTAATTGCTATAAACTTACCCATCGAACGTAATCTGTAATTTACTAAGCAGATGAAATCAGGAATTGTTTAATCTAAGATTATATTGTTAACAAAATTAGAGTCCTTTTGTGACATTTAGAACATCGTTGTATGAATAGCTGCCAGTTGCGTAGGAGTCGATTTTAGGAACTTTTCGAGCTCAGCAGTTCCCTTCGTGTATTTAAAGCAATAGTTTCTTAATTAACTGCCATACTGTTAGAATGATATTATATCTAAGGAGAGACCTCATTTTATTAAATTGGCGAATTACAAACATCGTCACTAAGTATCAGCCGGTTTCTAGAAAGGATTTATCGACGCGTCACAAATTAAACGTTAGTCATGTGACAGATTGTTTGTTGAAAATTCATTCAAACGATAAATGTTCGTTTTAGAAACTGGGTCTACGTCTGTTATTAGAACTACAGTGAGAATAGTGCCTGCACGAATTATCTTGTTACTCTACATACTTAGCTCATGACTTATCATGTTTTAATATAAAAAGTAATAATGACAAAATTGTTAACATTTTACCTTAATAATGTCGTATAAAATAGTTATTAGACTTTTTGTGGTCAGCATGCAACACTGTCTATTGTTAAACACCAGGAATGCTTGTCATTTGGTATAATAACAAAATAACGAGTTAACTAAGTATTATTGTCGTATCATATTTATTAAATATTGTATTTTTTTTGCTTTAGCTTATAAGTTTCTGTTTTTTTTTTTAATCAAAACACGTAGGTAGAGTTAGTTTACAAATTATTGAAATGGAAGGCCTGTTTAATTTGTAATAGGTGCTGAAAGCTCTTTTTTGAAAGTGCACATAGAAAAGATAAAATGTGTAGCTTGTCGCAGTAACAAGTCCGGAGCTAGTTTAGATTTGAATTTGGGACTATGCAATGGTCTTTAAAATTAGTGTTTTTTATGTATGTGCATTTATAGTGTATTTGTTTCGCAATGTAACTTAACTGAGAGTCATTGTAAGTGTAATGTTTGTGCAAAGTCACATATGTCAATGTTGGTGAAATAAACACACGCTCAGTAAGCAATCTTTAAGAAATTAAGGTTGTGAGAGTGCGAATCCATACTTGCACACACGTATCAGTATTTCTATCTCTTAATGTCACTTAGAGGCGTGATTCGCTTGAGCGAGGAGTCTGGTTTCAGTATCCGCACTTATTATATTGGACGTCTATTAAAAATGCTGATTTGTGCGTGTGAATGTGACTTCGTGTATCAATAATCTCTTGCAAGCCTGCACAGACAATGTGAACAGATCTAATTCACCAGAGTCTGCTGTTAAATTACTATTATTACCTACTAATATAATTTCACATGCTATTTTGAATTCTGTAAATAAGAACAAATATGCCCCATTTGATCGTTACAGTTAAGTGAGATATTGTTTGTGCGACGTGTGTGTACTGATACACAGGATGTGAACAAAGAGGTTTGGCACGTTAGATGTGCGGTTCACTTATTGGCGTGCGTAGCGTGGCCGTGTGTCGCATGGCGTCCACAGAGCGGAGCTAAATAGCTACACTTGTATAGCTAAGCCCTGGTTTGCTCTAGGGCGGCGCCTTTAAAGTAGATTCCCTTTAAATTAGTCACTTACCTACTTTTGAATATATTAGCAGCCGGACTTATCTACAGGATTTACATGTCCAGTTTTAATAAGGTACACAAAATTGGAAATGTAACACCTGGGTACGGACCACCAGTAGTCCGAGTTCATGAATGGCCCGTTACGACGACAAGCCCTTACCCTTACCTTAGAGTAAAACAATTAGCATTAAGATCATTTTAAATAGTTTTCCTTCACTTTGGAAAGCTGGTACTGATGAGTACTAATTAGATTTGATCGTGTAACCTCGTTCTTGATGTCACAGAACCTCCGAGCCGTCACGACTTTTTCTACTAATTAAGTGTTAAATATTACTATAAATAAATTATTAGATATTTATAATCGTGATAGGTTTAGCATATGATGGAAATAGTGATCTAGTTACATAGAGACAGTCAATTTCAATTCTTAACGAGTCTTATTACAAACAAACGGAACTATAGCAAGTGAAATTATATTCTAGATTATAATATTGTACCTTGGTAAATGTTCACGTAACCTATCGAGTCTCGACTAGGGGTGAAGTCAAACTTAGACGTGCGAATCAGCATTTTTCAATATGTGCCCTTCTTCACGATAGATATACCTCTACAGGCAAATGAAAATGTGAAGCTGATTTTACAGTTTACTTTAGAATAAATTGAGTCTAAAGTTTAGATTCAATTTATTACCTTCTGCTGACTCTTGGCAGTCAACGGGTCTCGATAGGGTAGTGTCTCCGCGCATAAGTGCGTGTATTTGACATTTTTGTGACCCTTTTGACTCGGATAACGTCAACATAAGGTTACCGCCTCCAAAACTAAGTAAGTCATTCGTGTATTATATTATTTCATACGAACTTGATGCATGTTCATAGAACTCTTTAGTTGATCGCTGATATTTATATTGTTAAGCTGAATTTGGAAGGAGACGTCTGTAAAATTATTACTTAATTGTTAAGCTAGCAGTGAGCTCTCTTGAAAATATTAGCGGGAATAGACACTGTTCATAATAAATATAATAATTTTCGATATCGTTGTTTTATTTAAGTATTACACAGAAACCTATCCAGATAGCTTTGTTTGAAGGTATTTAAATAAAATGAATAAACATACAGAGCATATAAATGTTTTATTCGCGTAATTTAAGATATAATTAAATTACAAAATAATATCATATAACTGATAATATTTCAAATAAATTGTTATCAATGTTTGGTGCGCTGTGGTTTTGAACAAAACAAAATTTAGTACCTAACATTAATTTTCTACATAATTTAAGAACAAATAGGAACTTCATTGGGTTTGTTGCGACTTTTACGTCTATAAATTTTGTAAAAAGTGTACATAAATCTTTTACAGATGATTATATATTTAACTAGATACCCGATAAAATTCATAACAAAAGCAACGGATTTATATCATATTACATTAGATTAGATCTCATTTTAAAAATACATTAATTATCAAATGATGGTCGTTGTACCTAATTTTCTCGAGACTTGTTGGTCGAGACGAAGTTTAAAAAGTCAAAATGGACTAATTCAATTGATATTTCGATCACTGTTCTGATCATACTACGAAAGGCCTCGTACCTGATATTTCTCGTCTATTTATCACAAGCGACTGCATGTACTTATTGTTATTTCAGTTCTTCGGTATATATGTTTACAACTTACAGTTTAGTGCAGTTTTTTTTAAATAGAAATTCGTACAATGCACTTATAAAATACCTACACACATATATCTATAAATAATGATAAAACATTTAAGCTTACAAACACTAAATGCAAGATCCCAGTCACCAATAAAAGATAAAAATGTTCAGATTTAATGGAAAAAGGTTAGACTAATGAAAACATGAATTTGTTCATATACATTGAAAACGACATCAATGAAATGATATCAAGAAGGTACTGACAACACTATGCTTATGACGAACAGTGTTCGATCGCTATTTGGTCTTTATTTTACAAAATATTTATCTATCGTGTACAAGGCAGCTCCTTTTGTTTGGGACCAACAAATCATTGTTACAACATTGAAGTGCCTACATCACACATTCGAAAATACATGTTGACTCAAATAACTATTTCTAAGTTCACATTCAACAGTATTCAGTTCTGATTCAGGAATGTAATAGTGATTTTTATAAAATTTTAACATGCCCCAATTACAATTTGTACCTATAAAATATATTTTATAAAACACGCAGATAAAAAGCAACATCAATACCTATAGTATTTAGTAACAGTTTCGAATTAATGATGTGGAGCAAATTGACAACATGCAATAAGTAGCACCATCTGTTGGGTCATTACACTATGCACCACCAAGTAAGTACCACTGGTGGGACTGGGAGAAGGTGGAATGTTTAAATTTTAGTGAACATGTAATGCCAGGTTGATAGTGTTAGATTAAAGATAATCCATAATAACACTGAATTAAAAATATATATAATATGACAATTATCTGACTGAACAATTTTGATAGATTTTTTCTAATAATAAATTCTCTTCAAGACAACTCTAACGAACCGTATAGATTAGTGGGACAAATTGGATATCAAAATATTAAACCATCCCTTGGTGGTGGGACAGAGTGTAATAACCCCATTTGTTTAGCAGCGTGGCTCATAGTTAGCAATACAACAGAACTTTCAGGTCGTTTCACAAGAGGCATTTGGTCAAAATAGTATTGTAGTAGAGTACCTGGGTAATGAAGGAAGAAAACGACCTCCATGCGACTATTTTAAATGGCTCGAAAGTATCACGCGCAAAACTGGTATAAAATAATCTATTCTAATTACTAAGCTGTACGCTAATATCTATCACACATTAACACAGAATCTTTGAATAAAACGCTGTGCACAATTAAACTTGTGGCGGCATAGTGTACACGCGTATAATTTCTTTAATGGCATCTTTAGTGCCGAACACGAGTGCCAAAAGACCAAAGATTAGTACTAATACGTTCTTCCAGATAATGAATTTGCAAGGTCCAAAACCGATGTCCCAGAAAGTGATAACTTCGATTAAAGCAGGCGCAATCAGGCCGAGGATGGAGAAGCAGAAAGCGCCAATCACTCCCATGAAGGGTCCAATGGTGGGCACGGCTACAGCCAGCAGCACGCAAGCAGTAACCATGATGGTCCTCATGATGTAGTCGGCGAGGTCCGGGCGCTTAGTGAACTTGTGTTTGATGCCGTTCCACATAATTTCGACGCACACGAAGAACTGCAGTCCATATGTGCAGTATACGGCAATAGCGATAGAGATCTTGACAATTTGAGCAGGACTGTAAGCAATGAGATATTTCCATTAAATTCTGCGGTCACAAATATATACAGGGTGGGACATTGACGCACAAGCTGAATCCGTGAGTTCAGGATTATAATATGATTCTGGACCTCGTAAGCGGTGAATTTTTTTTCTTCTGCTTTTTTCAAATCAGAAAACATCAGAGAAAAAGGTAAAGCTTTTTTCTATATTGTTTATTTTGCTTTAATCTAAAAAAAATATGATTTCTGTCTTACCCAATCATATTTTTACTCAAAAGTTTAAGTTGACATCTTTTATTCATCGAGTTAGATAAAAATCATGATTTTTTATTTACAGTTCAAAACGTAGGAAGATGTCGACGAAAAAGGATTATACCTCACTTCTTTTAACAGATGAAGACGACTTAAATTTTGATTACCTCTAAGGCACAATTAATCAAATACACGATTTAATATTATTATCAGGTAGGTACTGCTATTTTATTTATCATTTTTTTAAATATCTCTTTACAATGACAGAAGTCCATACCTACCTACGGACTTCGTCCTTATGTGGAGGTTGGTAAAATTATTTTTATATAGTAAAACGAAAATATAGTAAAGTAAAGTAAAAAATAGTTCAATGCATAGGTGACGTAGGCATACCTATCGTTCATGAACAACGATATGCCTAGGTACGTCAGTTGAATACTTACATTTGAGTACTATCCAAGTCCAGGGTAATGGAATCACTAACAGCCTCCCCGTAGCGAAGGTACCCGAGGAAACCGAGGAGGATGTACACCAGGGTGACGCCGCTCATGCCTTTGTTCAGTACGCCGCATCCGCCGAGCATGGAGCGAGGCGTCTTCATAGCATTCTCTAGAGGCATCACGACACCGATGGCTTCCATTGCGAAAATACTAAGTGAAAAGAATTCAGGCCATTCTCCGGGTGGTTTGAAAAGCATTGATTGAATCTTGTCAGTCATTAGTTCCCCAGTTCCAACCAGGTAGTAGAAGGTGATACCGAGTCCGAGACCCATGAACACGTTAGCGATCATAGACACCGGTGCAAGGTACTTGAGATTGCGGATCCATGCCATAAAGATGAGAGGCAGTAACAAGGCTATAATAAATATTCTTATTTCTACTTTTTTTTCATCTTCGCCCATACGGATTGCGACGACCTAGAACAACAAGATTACAATACGGTATTATTATACAAGTAGGCAAAGTTTGTCAGAGCATTTGAGGCAGGATTGCAGCCCGGTTAGGAGAGCGCAATGACGTTTTTGAACACGGTTGCGAGGCAAACATTTTCAACATTTCTTAAACATTATTTTGTAATAAATGGTAGTAAAATATGACTAAGAGTCCGCGCAAAATCAGAAATAATCGTTTGCCGCCATCTCGAGGTTTATATCAAGTGCCAAGAGGGTGTGCTGTGTTCCGTGTTATCCAAAGTAAATATTCTCCATCATTATGCCGAATGTGATTATAAGTGCTGGCAGGGATATAGTCTCGAAGTTCAAACACGCACACAATGTTAGCTTGCGCACACTCTACCGTGTTTATTTGTTTATTTAGGAGATGCACTAAATTGGGGTGGCAAATAGCTTCATTAAAATTTATAAATATATGTATATATAGTCGGTATTTGAAACACTTATTGTGTTTGTAATTTTATGAATTTACAATTTACACAGAGTCCACGTTTACCGTACACACAGACGTTATTATTAAGATCTCACCTGCAGAATATTCTTAGCGACGATGACTGTGTACACCGAGCAGGTTCCGAAGTAAGTGAGAAAGAGGCTGACTAATATGAAGATCCTGTTAACAAAAAAGAATTCGTTAACTACATCGTAATCGAATTTAGAATATTTTAAATCGGAATGTTAATGTCAGAATTGGATGGGATGCAGTGCATTAACTACGGCTCTGAGACAACTCTGCGGACGTTGCAGGCACGGAGACGCTGGGATTCCTTGCTCTATGCCGCAAACCTTAAAGAGGCCTGTTTCATATTGTGAGGCCCCGACAAAAAATCACAAAATAAAATAAAAATGATTTAAAGTTTGATTTATACTGCCAATATGAATGTGGAGAAACAACCTGGCTTAACATCCACCCCAAAACATCACCCATAATGCTTAGCATAGGGCTCTATTTGTTTGTTTATGCCAATTAGTATTGGCATAAACAAACAAATAGAGAAAATAAACAAACTGACATAGGGGCTCAGCGCTAGTGCGCTGAGCCCCTATGTCAGTGCCGGGTCAGGCACTAAGCCAATAGAGTGTATGAACAGTTTAGGTCTACATACCTGAAAGCATTGCCCCATTGCCGGAATCTCCGTGGTCCATTTTCAAAAGCTGCCTGGCCGACCTCCGGGAAAGTCATGTGAGTTTTTCTAGTTTTCTTGTATAACACGTGCGCGCATTTGATCTGTTGATAAAACCATTTGAATTACCAAAAGGTAGTCTGCCTACAATAAGGACATATTATTATGATCTGGTAAAGGTCGCGGAAATCAATGACTGGATGTGGGAGAGCATCGGACAGGTGTTAGATAATGTGCTGCTTAGGGGGCTTGACATCGGGTGCTATAATCTAGCTCATATTGCGTATGAAATGAACTATTCTGCAGTCGTTTCGTATAATTCGCTGAGCTTCACTTTTCATACGCGCAATACGACATAGTCTCGCTAAGCAAAAAAATAAGGAATACATCAGAAACACGCATTAAAATGTTAAAAGAGTGGCAAAATGAAAATAAAAATGGCATGGCAGTGACTTTGGAGTATACTTACGAGGATGTAAGAGCAGTGAGTGCATATCAGTGCGACCAGCATAGTGAAGAAGATTCCGGAGACCAACCCAACGCACTTGAATGCCTTGGGCATAGCCAGGATACCGGTGCCAAGGGACGCCTTCAACAGATGTGTCAGGGTATCCATGTTCCTGAAACATCACCAAAAAGCCTCGGTAACATCGAGACGATTGCACCCATAGTACTATTTCTATACGTTTATAGCGATCAATGGTTGGGTCTCATCAGTCATAACTGAACGTCGAAAGACTTAAAGGGGACAAGTATGGAAAGTGCGTTTTAAAAGTAAGGAATACTGTTAGTTTGCTACGTAACCTTGAAATGCCCTTAGTAAGATTAACCTCAAGTTAATAGTATTCAAGCAAAACATGCTATTTCTGTTCGCCTTATTCATATACATAATGGAAGACGCTAAAAGTCCCCTCTTCGATACTATTCAATTATTTTATCGGACAGTTTTTACTGAGCAAAGGCTTTTTCCAGGGTTCCTTGACTAACACAAAAAAACATACAAGCAGACATAGCATTTTTATCAGCGTTTGTTGCTTAGTACCTACCTACGGACCTTAAAACCTACAGCAAAATATATAATACTTATAGGTACATTAGTAGGTACCTCATCTATGTTTTTCTTGGCACGATTACAGTAGCAGTAGAGTCTCCGAGGGAAACGTAATTTTAATGAATCAAATTTGAATAAGTAGTTATTTTGAATAGCGTTCCTCATACATGGTCTATCGTTAGGAACTTGGGTCGTCAACTGGTTTTATGTTGGACGTTGACGCTTACGCCACCTTGTCACCTAGCCATTAGATACGCTTAGGACTTCAATTTCGAAATATAAACTTAATTATCTCCTTAACAGCACCACTGACTGACTGACTCTTTGACTACCTCGTTGGTCTAGAGGTCGCAAGTGCCACTGCTGAGCATCAGATTCTGGGTTCGATTCTCGGGCGAAGTAAACAAAGTTGTGGAAAGGTGGGTACACTATGTATGCACTTCTGCCTAAGACCTAATAATAGAAAGATTCAAAAAGACAAGATCTAAAAAAACTAGAATTATAGGTACATAGTAAATCATACCTCCAGTCAATATTGGAGTGTTATGTTATCTCTGTAAGTATTTTTTTAATACTTTATTACTTTTATTGAATTCCTGAGGTTTAAATGACATAAGACTTCTGATATTCAAACAAGCGTACAATCTCTGACTACTTTTGGACAAGAATGTGCTAGTACCTACATAGTTATCTGTGGGGCACTTATTACACCAGAGAGGATATGCAAAATTGAATATATAATGGAACTAACACCAGCTATTCCGTAAAAATATTCCCGTGAAAGTGTAGGCGAAGTGAGTTGTGATCCCATACTCATGCTATGGCTTCACAATTTACGATCGCGATGACGACTTGAGCTAAAGACTGTGTACTATCGAACTAAGCTGTTTCTAACCATCGTATTCCTGCTTGCAGAGCTCGGCCGCTAGACAAACGTTTTCTTACGCTCATCAACCAATGGCATCTCAGTATCGTATTGCAAATTGCAATTGAACCCGAGAAAGAGTTGAAACAAAATGCCTACTATTGGTTAACTTAAAAGAGGTCCTATTTTGTTTGACTTATATTGTGAATATTACGAATGGCTATTGGTCGACGCATTAAGGACGGAGGCATCTGTGGTCATCATGCTCACGGGATTTTGTATTCAAAATGATCGAGCGTTGGTTCATTGTACCTATTGGCAGCTAGGTAGAAACTCGCCCATGTCGATACAAAAGAAACTGCTTATCTTCAAAAAAGCCCTTGTGCCAGTATGGATTTATGGTATCCAGTTGTGGGGCTGTACCTGCCAAAATTCGAGAAATCATCCAGTGATTTCAAAATAAAGTAGCCAGGGATATATTTGATGCACCGTGGTACCTACATCAGAAATTGACCTCCACCGGGACCTAAATATGGATGTTTTTTGAAAAAACGTTGCCCCACACTAGGAATTTCTCCTGTATCGTGGGAGCGTTTACAAACATTCAAACTCACATACACAAACAGCCAGACCCGGAACAACTACCTGTAAGTCATACAAATAATTGTTCCGTGCGGGGATTGAACCCACAACACGCGGCGCAGCAGCCGATGGCTCAACCACTGCGCCAACCGTGTCGCCAAAATGTCGTAGCTATAGTGGTTGAGAAATGCACGCGAGGTCACAAAAGGAGGCTTCGTCAACACGTTAATGTTGTGGCTATCCAGGTTTATTGTTAGAAGATTAAAAACAAAACCTTTTGTATCAGTGTACCCCTACCGTATACCCAGTGAATAGGGACAGACATAAAAATATGTAGTGACAGCTAAGTAATTCCTGACTATTTTAAGGGCACTTATCACCGATTAGAAACGCGATTAGTACATCTAAACTGCGTACCTGAGAGGGAGAGAGAGGAAGAGAGAGAGAGAGCTGACAGTGTTAATATTCCATAACAATGATGGCACTGACACCTCCAAGTCCTATTCCTAAAGTATCTTTTCCATAATAACTAGGTCTTAATCTTAAAAAGAACTAGGTACTCTACTACATTGTCGTTAGATTGGTGTATTTTTGAAGGACTGGCGTCTATATCAAAATGTGCTAAGCTACTTAATAGCAATTCGCATTAGCAGTGAGAAATATGTAAATATTTCGCGTGGCAGAAATAAAAGTATCGTTTATAAAGGCATTCACGGTAATAGTTGCCTCGATTTTATAGGTTTCTAGGTCACTATGTAGGTATAACAAACTGCATACCTTCTTCAAATAACGACCTACTGAAATAGTTTTTATTTTATAGATTAGTAGACTTCTAGATTGTTAATAGTTGTGTATTTAAATGTTTGTTGTTAGGTTTTAGTTATCATGCTACGCAAACATACAAGTTCATGGTAGGGAGGATAAGAATTTAATACGTCGAAGAGGGTGATACAGGATAGAGGCAGCCCGGTATGAAGTACAAGGAAACTAATATCCAGTCCAGGCAAACTTTTATAGAAATCTGGAACTTATTCGGCTTTCTCTATTGTGGGGTTTGATGGATCATTTAGATGATATAGTCTACCTCGGTAGGTACCTATAGATAAACAACCTACTCATAAAAAAAAACATAACAAAAAAGAATAAAGGAAATTGGACAGCACTTACTTTTGGCTCTGTCTAACATTTTATAAGCCAGAGTTGATAGGAAGGAGAGCAAAAAATAAATAGGTAGGTATACTTACGAAGTGGGATTCTCTAACTTCCGTTCGGCAAACGGGTCGAAATCCGCCGACTCCGGATCTTTTGTCATGTTGTATCTAAGCAGAAAAATGATAAAATTAGCCGATTTTTTTTTTATATTTATCATCATCATATCGTCATCTGCCTTGCCATTTCCCAACTATGTTGGGATCGGCGCCCAATCTAACCGGATGCAGCTGAATACCAGTATTCTACATGGAGCGCCTTCCTATCTGACCAACACAACCCAGTTACTGGGTAACACGATACCCCTTGGTAAGACTGGTTGTCAGATTTTCCGGCTTCCGGTTACCCGTACAAAGATCTACAAATAATAGCCGGACCCAACGGCTTAACTTCATATTTAAAATAGCCAATCATTAATACTTGGTAAATATAAAACCGAATGCCGTCCGAATGTTTCTTTTAACTTTTTTATACTTACCCCCTAATAAACGTGTTTTTAAGATATGTCAAACTTGAACTAGGAAAAATGTATGGTTAATCTGGAGAGTTAACTGGTTTCTACTTTACTCCTCGTGTATTGAGAAAAGGGATACATTTTAGGTGCCGAGTGCAGCTCATCCGCTTACCTTTGAAAGGAATGCAGAGGCATGTGGCATTTACACTCCTCGTCAAACTATATACGTAATGTGTCTAATCTATAAATCTGTCAATATAGACTGAAAATACCAGTAGGACCCCGGGAATAGTATTTTGTTTGAGCGGCTGGAACTTTAGCAAGGGAGAGGTAAACATGTAATACTAACTTGTTGACAACTTTCTCCTTTTTCTTGTCATCGTTAGACAGGAACGTCTCCAGCTCCTGCGGCGCCGGCGCATTGCCATTTGCTTCCTAGAATGAAATCGGTGTATTTACAAATGACACGCACGTAGTCAATTTCATGTCTTCTGAACATTATTCCTTTCTTATTTTTTACCTTTAACACCTTAAACGCCAGGTGACCAATAAGCATTAGTTACATTGGCGCAGTGGCTGTGCGATTGACTGATGCGCCGCGTATCGTGGGTTCGATTCCCACACGGAACAAATATTTACATGGCCTACAGGTAGTTGTTCCGGGTCTGGCTGTTTGTGTACGTGAGTTTGAATGTTTGTAAACGCACCCAATACCCACGATACAGGAGAAATTCCTAGTGTGGGGCATAGTTAAAAAAAATCACATTTTCTATTGTGTCTCGTTTTCTGGCAGTTAAGGTGTTAAGTACAGTAACATCATTCATTATCTTCTGGAAAAAAGAAGATAAGGTATTGTTTGGATGGCCAATATGAGATAAAATGTTTTCAGATTGCAGATAATACTAATAGCCGTATCAAAAAAGGATAGGTATCACAGGTATTGGTTTTCAATCAATTAGGTTGATTACAAAACCGTGTGCTATAAATTATAAGTGGCCCAGCAAATAAGATTAAGAGAGAGATAAATAGGAATGCGTGCATTGATTTTTTTTATCATCGAGTTTATTTTTACAAAAATAAATGTTGCACTGTACAATTTCTGATTATGGCTAATTCATCATCTGCCAAGCCTTCTCTCAACTATGTTGGGGTCCGCTTCCAGTCTAATCGGATGCAGCTGAATATCAGTATTTTATATAGAGCAACTGCCTATCTGACTTCCATAAGCCAGTTACTGGGCAAGACGACCCCTTGGTAAGACTGGTTATGAGACTTTCGGGCTTCTGACTTCTTGTAACGATTATCAAAGATCTACAAATTATAGCTGGGACCAACGGCTTAACGTGTTTTCAGAGGAGTCTCGATATGGATGGGTGACCGTTCGTAAACGGTCACCCATCCACATACTACCCTCGGCAAGCGTAGCTTAACCTTCGATCAAACCGTGCGGCTGTTTTTATTTAGTCACAAGCTCCTAATTATGGCTAATTATTCAATAAAATACGTAATAATAAGATAATGAAGACACCTAAACTCAGTCTCTAACTGCGTGCATTCAAGGATAATCCTTTAGATTTAGATAAATGTATATACAACTTTTTATGTCACATCCTTTTTGAGTTTGTTTGGAATAGAGCACTAAGTGGACCTTGAAACAGATAATTTTATTTGATTTAATGACGCGATGCGGCGCAAACCGCGTCGTGTGAAAAACGATAGTGAGTTCAAATTAATATAATAGGTAACGTGTGAAAAATGTGCACTCGAGACTAAGTTTAGTCGATTATCTTACTTCGATTATACCTACTAACATTTAAGTAAACAGCTATAATTAAACATATTGTCGCCATAGAGTGAAAAGCTCGGGAATGCAATTTTGGTCATATTTGGGGTTCCGTACCTCAAAAGGTAAAAAAGGGAACCGTTATAAGATGACTCTCTTGTCTATCTGTCTGTCCGCGTGTCACCACCGATTTTCTCAGGAAGGGGTGGAGCTAGTAAGTAGAAATTCATACCAGATACTGAGGTCTATAGTCCCTATTAGGTGTATAAAAATCATGGTCCTGAATCAACACGATAAAAAGATATGGGCAAATTTAGATTTTTACCTTTGAAATGACAGAACCTATCTACTCGGAATAGATAAAGATATGTCAATTCTCGTTCGAGACAATAATGATGTCAAAAACCTTATGTAACCTATGCATGGAGGACATGCCCTAATTAAGGCAGTTGACACTGTGACTTGTGGGTTGGTCGCTCGACGTTTCAATGAAGTGTTACTAGTATGTTTAAGCAGATATTGTTAGTCTGGCATCGTGTCATTACAAATATATGTTACTTACATCAGTTACATCGTGTAATCATTGCATCATTGAATTTTTCTAACACTGTCATTTAATTTAATTACTTTTAGCTCTGGCCAACGTAGTCACGGGCTATTACTTACCTAGGTACTCACACTCCAACTCAAGGTGGAGTAATAGTAGATTTTTTTATAATTTAAGTTTTCCGTGCGATTTTTCTCGAACCTCATTTTCTTACGGTGTTCTGGGTATTTGCTATGTGTAATAAAAAATATCTATCTATGTAATATATTGTATTCAGTATATCAGTCATCTAGTACCTACCCATAACACAAGCTCTGCTTAGCTTGGGGCTAGTTGATACTGTGTGGATTGTCCAATATTATTTAGTTATATTTAACAAAAAAAAAAAAACGTCGATAGCAAAAATCTTAAGGGGTCACTATGCTCATTATTACAATCAACTTGAAATCGTGGAAAGAAATTAGATTTTTTCGATCTAAGAAACAGGTAAATGCACACCCGTTGTTTTTCGGAAATTAGCGTTAGTTCTCCCTTTAATAAAAGTTATTCATAATGATGACCCCGAAGTTTGCCGTCAATGCAAAATAAGGTTGTGATGTACCGAATAATCGGGAAAGCCGACTATCCGTCCCATCAGAAATACATTTCACGACTTCAAGAGTCGGAAAGTTGTCTAAGCCGAGAAAATTAAACTTTTATATTAAGCCAAACAATAGCTTTATAATATAAACCAATCGGCATTATTTCACTAGATTTTAAAATGATGGTCAAGTTATCGATGAGAAGAAGGTCACCATATTACGTCTGTTAATTATGTTAGATAAGGCATATACTCACGTTCACCATTTTGATGTTGTTAGCCGTCTGTTGATTGCGATAAAGATTTTCTCGTCCGTGCCTGTCAACAAAATAAATAACATTAGTTATCACATCACGCAAACGCTGCTTAGCTAATTAACGATTACTTATTTATTTACTAGTCATCCGATAACTCCCTACAATCATACAACAATAATAATTTCAAAATTTGAAATAGGAACACATTTATTCATCCATTTCTTAGTTTTAAGTAGACAAAGAAACGATGCTAAGTATACCCTTATTTTTCGTCATAAATGTGTTCTAGATAGGGTTGACATTAGCAATAAATTATTATTAAAAAATAAATGTTTGTTTCAATTGCTATAGGTATGTTGATACATAGTATTGGAGATCTCCTTTTAAGCAAAGAATTGCTTGTATTAGGAGAAATAATATAATAATAATAATAAAGATTTATTGTTAAATTAGACCAGATTCAATTGAATAACATGGAATGTAGCACAGGCAGACATTTCTTAATTATTGAATCTCGTTTTACGGCACAATATGATTCGCTAAAGACCGTTGTCCGAAATGACGACCACTCAAAACGTTAACACCTTAACTGCCAGAAAATGCTACATATTAGAACATGTATTGTTTGTCGGTCACCTGGAGTTTAAGGTATTAAATACTTACCTACTAGTTAAGAGTACTGGACCCAGTTTTTAGAAAATTATTCAAGTAGGTAAGTTAATACAATAAAAAACACGCTTTAAAAGTGCTTGTCATTTATAAACAGAGTACTTAACAACGCAATGAATAGTGTCATAAATTCATACAAGTTATTGGAAACGAAAAAACTTCATTGTTTTGTAAAGTGATGGGTTTATGATGCGAATATCGTAAATATCGTTATTATCTAAATCCTACATTCCATCGCGGCTGCGGTGATACGCGCCACAGCTGTTGTGATGGTGCGCCACCATTGTGCTGCCATAGATAATGTAGAAAAAGCAGCGATTGGGCGAGCGGAGAAATTAACTGACTGATATATCAGCGCATAGTCGAAATTACAATAGGCTTGCCCCTATTAATATTATGGGACTTAAACATAACTGGCGATATATGTGTACACCTATACCCTTTAACAGAATTCAGGCGTGTTGTTTTATGTTTTTGTCTGACTTGTTTTTGAAGAATGGTGAAAAAAGCAGACTTGCCCATGGCAAGACTCAATTTAACAAGAAAATTTCATACCAGTTCATGTATGCTTTTATTATTTCTAACCAACTTAAAAAAAAGATTGAGATTATTTATTCGATTTTCATCTAACACTTTTCCTTTAGATGTTTAGGAGATGAGAGGACGTACGTTTTATGCTCAGCTAAACCTATACCTTCGGGACCACTGAATTTTACAAAATAAGACAGATATTTTTTAAATCCTCAGGAAAAGCTCTTTTAAACTGATACCTAACTCGATGCATATAATAATACTTTTTCTTTCTAGGTCGAATGAACCCCCTAAATACACTTAATTTTTTTTGTCCCGCACTACTAATCTGTTTGCGCTGCGGTTGAATTTTAATGGCCATGAAACACCTCTATTAAATACGGAAAACGAACGGTCGGTGTTCCGTTTTTCCTTGTAAGGTTGGAACCCTTAAACACGTTATTTAACTAAATCATAAACATTTAAATTTTATCCTTGACACTGTTACCGATAGCCTTGTGGAGAAGCAAAATTAAATTTAGGCTATATTCTCTGTCTTTATCATCTGCCTAGCCTTTTCCCAGAGATGTTGGGTTCGGCTTCCAGTCTAATCTCCACAGCCCAGTTACTGGGGCAAACCATACCCCTTGCTAAGACTGGTTGACAGATTTTCTGGCTTTTGACTACCCGTAACGACTGACAAATATCTACAAATAACAGCCGGGAACAACGGCTTAACGTGCTTTCCGAGACACGGAGGAGTCTCGATATGTAATGAACGGTCACCCATCTTATAAAACAAAAAAGGGACGGATAAGAGGTGTCAATTTGACCAAAGGTTCCATATGAACATGTTGACATTTTAGAACGTATTCACCGAAAACGAGGAGTAGTTCAAGGCTTAAACTTTGACATTACCAACTTCCTCTTAGTTCTTATCTGTCAACGTCCTCCTCGCGAGTGGTCTGTCAGAGAACCTATGCATTCTGTTAGCACCAGGAGAAGATTCTGGGTACTAACAGACTCCAACGGAGAATTATTTTTTAGAGTCTTAGATAATTAAAAAAAAACAACAAATTTCTCCATTACTGAGCTATAAAATAATTTAAAAGCTGGCCATTGTAAAAATAACTAAGAACGGCTGCATATCATTATACTAAACTTAACATGAATGAATTATAAATAAGCATGACAAGATTGTTCTCGTAATGCTTATTAATATTTGTCGATGATATTGCGCAAGTTAGTTCAGACGCGGATAAATGTGTGAGAAAATCTCAAGTCATGCTTAAAACACAGATACATACGAGTTTACGAAGATCAAGGTTGAATGCGCGTGCGTGGGCAAATCTGTACTTTATGAATAGTAAGGAATTAGTCAGACAGGCTTATAATACAACATTAGTTGGCATTGTGTTTATATAACAAATAGTTCTTAATTTGGGGATGTTTCTGTATTTTACAATATTTTTAACGTACTCTTGTTATATTAAAAGTTAAATATATAAAACGCCTCAATCCAGCGAGTGAAACTAATTTATTGAAATAATAATGTTATCGAAGGCCCGGTTATCGTTCACAAGCTAACACAGTAACATTTATATTTTTTCTGTGTAACATTTATCTACATTTACTATTAATGTCAGTTGGATCTATTTCACGAATAAAATATTTAATTAATAATCTAAACGTCTTCATGATTCATGATTATTTTGGAATCTATGAATTCTTCAAGGATTTTTATTTTAAAGCGCTACTAAAAGTTAAAGACCACGTAATTTTCGAAGATGACTATGCAAAAAATATTTCGAAAGATATAATTAAAAAAATAAACGTTTATCAGTAAATCACAGTTGCTGTTCTACCGAGTTAACAAAAACACAAAATATCGAGATAAATGAAGTAAAAAGTAGTCAGAAGGATTGAAAGACTTACTTGAACTCGAGTGTTTAACGTAACTAACTGAGTACGCGCTAGACGTGTTGCCTTGCTAATAGTTTGGTCACGACTGATAACGCGATCCGTGCTGCCTTAAATATCGACAGATAGATATATCAGCAGCAATCGCGGCCATCGGGGGCCTCGTGATAATAACGACACCTCGTGTGCACTTTGGTGTCGACTAGCAAGTTTTAGTTGAATACACAAAGCTTGCGAGCGGTACCAATCTTTTGTTTCGCCAGCTTTCACACAATGGCTCAATTTGGCTTAGTCCTTTTGTGTGCAGGAAGAGCAATGACGTATGATACAGACGTACCTACTTCTTTTTTAATGTACCAAAGATGTTGTTTATAAAACAGAATCTCATGTTTAAAAAGTAGTAGGTAAGTATGATAAACGATACATTTTATTCATTTATGTGTATGTATTACAATTGGTACCTAAAATTTATCTGTGATTGTTTGGCAGATTTTACGTGATTATCTATACATTTGGTAAATGAAGCCCACCCGGCTGGTCTCATTTAGATTAGAAAGTGTTTTAGTTACTTTCAATAATAAGTATTAAATCCGTTTCGTGTACGTTGATGACGTTATAATATTCACACAGCAAGTAGTAGCGGAGGCTGTGGCTGATTGACGAACTGCCAAAAAGTCGTCACCAGAAACATAATTTTGATTTATCAAACGAAAGTACAATTTTTGTCACTCAATCAAAGAGTGTTTTAGTGTACCTAATCTTATTTACTTACTTTTTTTGGTACTTATGAGAATATTTTCTATTAGTCTGAAGTTTTGACATGACAACATAAAGCGGTTAGCTGTTACTGAGTAGGTAGTCAATAGAAATCTTTTTATGATATAATTTAGCTAACGTTGCTTTATTATTTCACTATCAAGTTATCGTCTTCCGTTTTATAGATTTTACTTTTAATATTTAAATACTTAGATAACTACTGCTTTTAATAATAGTCAGGTACCGTTAAGGATCTTTCTTATAAGATAACACTTTAGATTAAGTATCAGTTTGTTTCGTAACGACCAATAACCAAGTTTAATTGACACCTTAGAATACCAGCAATTATTGAGTCTACATTGCAGAAAATTATAACATACTTAATTATCAATTATGTTATGGCAATATTAACATATTATAGGCAAGGTAATATGAATAATAACGTGCGATTGTGTGAATAATTGCTACATAAAAACCTGTTACGGCCCGGTCATTGGCTTGAGACTGAAGGCAATGCCTTCTGCAAGTTAAATAATACCTTCCAGTTACCTATTTTTATAGTAAAATATTGTAAGTCTATGAAAACAGGTAATACACTTTTCAGTGATATTTATCGGCACTCAGACGAATACATTAGGTACCTGCCTGTCAGAGTCTCGCAGATGTTTCTATTTTCGATTTAAATCGAGTTACCGAGTTATTTAATATTCGGCTCGACTAAGGCTAGGATTGACGGCAGTTGGGTCGACATTGCTCAGATTTCGGCTGACAAAAATAACAAATGTCTATTTTATTTTGGACTGGGTTGTGAATATTTTACGGGACAGGACTTTAAGATTTACAGCCCGGGCGTTTGGTAACGCTCATTAGAATATCTACTGTATGTGTTGCGGCTAAATTGTAGAATGCGCCGAATTACATAGCGGCTCGCCGTTTTCTAATGTTTAGCCGGAATGTATTACAGTTGAATGAGCGACCACCGCTCGGCACAAACGGCTTACTTAACCCAATGGTCAGGGTGTCAAAATCTGTTTACTGCAACTAATATGATGTAGTATGCGCCGCCCGATACCGAGAGCGCTCGCTTCATTCACTCGGTTTGCGCGTGGTTGATCACAGTTCTAACCTAACGTTACCCATTGGGTCGAGGTGTCAAAATCTAGTTACCTTCTGCGAATGTTGCGATGACATTCCGCTTGAACGTTGATCCGCCGTAATACAAAACGGCCAGCGGCTATGTAATGTGGCGCATACAATTTTACTTCGACATATATTTTATGCATGGGCTAACTGTGTTTTTTATAGTGCAGGATTTTCCTTTGCTATGTTAACAATGGCGATTTCCATTTATATAAAAACATTACTTGTGTCCGAAATGAGACAATATACTACGAAAATGAAGCTGGTCATCAATGTTGTTAGATATTAACTTATATATTAAAATTGGGATAATAATGGATAGTCAAAATACAACTTTTGTTTATCAGAGCGCAGAATAATTTATCGTATTATTGAATTTATTTATAATATTTATGTTCCTATAAGTAGTCCATACTGTCGCTCAAATCAAAATCGCTTTTGTTTCTAAATTGAAATTAAATTTATTTCTCAAACCCAAATCAATGTCAAATTGTCAATTGTGTCAAATTGTCAAATATTATGCATTAATTTAAGGCACTAGAAGAATACTCGTATAATGATACTGCTAAGTTAATAAATCCAATTTATGAATATTTAAAAAGATGATTTCACTTTAAAAAAATCGATACGTTTTTTGTGAATTTTGGTGTCTTTTCCGTATTATTACTAGGTATACGATACGCGACATTTAACTATAGGCAAATGAAACGACATAATGTATTAGAGCTTTATTTATTAACTGCTCAAAGGGCAGCCAGCATTTTCGTATCCCAAAATAACAGAAATTGAGATAATCAGTTTCAAAATGTCCACTTTACGTTTTAAATACGGATGAAAGTTGAATAAGATCATTATGTGGCTTATGGCAGTTTTATAGAGGGCGTGCGTTATGCTGCTGCCGTAGAGGAGTGTCACAGCACAATAATATATATCTCAATACAAACAGGTGACAATGAAACTGCGTCAGAACAAAACACTGTGGTGTTAACACCTTAGTGAACTTGATCGATAATCGCGAAATGTTTTGTTGAGAGCATGTTCACCTCAATTGAACCTTCACGTTTTGTTATTCTTCACAGATCATATCAGTCGTGATCTACTACTACGATACTAGCCCATTCAATCGATACTTGCATGTGGCAGATAAAATATTTCCTCTTCAGAATATGGCTGTATGGCTAATGAGACAGCTCCCTATTCAAATTCAAATTAGATCATAGGTTGGTACCTAAGATGTTTTGTCAGATACAAAAGTAGTATAAATCTGCTATTCCGCCGTATTTTTGCGAGCTATTTCTAGGGCGTATTCATGGCTAGGGTTAGGTCACCAGGAGTCTTTTCCGAGAACTTTCCGCTTGTGTAACCTATAATTATCCTCGCTTGTGTAACTCTTAACTACTTAATAATTTACCTACTTCATTTACGTGAAGTAAACTACACAGTTACATTGTCGCCACTATTTAGATCTACACTTACATCTATTTTTAACCGACTTCGAAAAAGGAGGAGGTTGTGAATTCCACTATATGTCTTGTTTTTTTTTTGTATGTATCATACTCGTTCATATGTAAAAGACATGTCATGCGATCATTCCGCCAACTACGAATTGATTTTTATGTTTGGCAGGTCATTTTTCAGAGGTGGTCCGATATAAATCTTATTGTAATCGGTTCAGTAGTATGGTTTTGAAATTTGCTGGAAAAATATGTATTACAAGTAAACGAAATTTTCTTGTTTTTTGCGGTCTTATGACTTTTATCTAAGATGAATTAAAAAACGACCCACTAAAAAGCTACTTACAAATAAAAAACTTTAATCGACGCCAAAAAAATACTTTAAGTGTAAAATAACTTTCGTTTCAGAAGTCGGTGGCTTTGTTTGTTTCGTTTGAATAATTTTATGCAACCGGCTTCCGTTTTTTTACATATCTAGATACATCTTACGTCTTTTTGCAGATAAACTAATACTTAAATAACTTTTCTTACAAACTACGTCACCTTGATTCAGAGCTATAATGATAACTGCGTGAGTTATCATTATAACATCGATCGAACAATCGAGCCTTCGATTCCACCCACATTACACATAGATAATAATTGGTTTTTACAGAAAATAGATTTCCGAGACTGTCATTCTGAAATTGTGGTCAGTTTTTTTTATAGAACTACGCGAAGTTTGGATATTTTTTGTCACAAAAGATTTTACGCTCTGATACTTGTATTCCGCCGCGTTGGCGTCTTGCTGTCAAAATTTGCCTAAAGGTAGGGCTGTCATCTGTGTCCGTATTTCCCTGGATTTGTCCTAGTTTGGAGGTTGTCTGGGCAGATATTCTAAATAGTGTCCCATACAAAAGTGAACTCTACACGGGCAACCCTGATTAATTAAAGATAAGATAAATTTAATCAAATATCTTCTCTGTACACATCGAGACTCCTCCGTGTCTCGGAAAGCACGTTAAGCCGTTTGTCCCGGCTGTCATTTGTGGATCTTTGACAGTCGTTACGGGTAGTGGAAGCCCGAAAGTCTGACTATCAGTCTTACCAAGGGCCCCTTGTACTTGTACCCAGTTGCTGGGCCACATGGTACCCCTTCTGGGCTGTGGAGGTCAGATAGGCAGTCGCTCTATGTAAAATACTGCATCCGATGAAAAAAAGTTATTATCGTTTCTCATAAAATTGTTCTAGTTGCTAGGCAGATGAGATGATGATGAATATTTTTCTGGACGGGAAAAATATGCTCAAGTTCGCCTAAATGGCCGGGATTTTTGAAGCTATGGTCTACAAAATTATCAAGATACCCCTATATAATACCTACTGGTTTTCAGAATTTCGGGCTTCTGTCAAAGATCTACAAATTAGAGCCGGGACCAACGGGTTGTCGTGATGTTCAAGGCACGGAGGGTTCTCGATATGTTCTGTATATACCCTTTACACAGTCTGACCTCGGTCAGCGTAGCTTAACCTTCAATCGACCCGTGCGGCTGCTAATATTTAGCCACGGTTTATGTTAATGTTAATGCCAAACTGCCCCTTAGCTATAGCATTAAAATAGTACGTTTAACGACTGTCTACAATAATGTGTTTTCGCTCCAAAAGTACTTGATACAAAGTTAGCATTGATATAAACTGCTGGGTGAGTGAGAAAGCGCATCACACCACTTTGGCTACAATAGTAGCCAAAGTGGTGTGATGCGTTATTGATCGTGCAAAACCTATTGTGTATCAATAAAAACCGACAAACGAGTTATCACTTACGGTCTTAAGTCGTTCACAATGGCAGATATGAATCAACGTACTCAATGTAGGGCGCATCCGCCTAATTTCTTATTTAAAGTGTTAAAGTTCATGTAACGATGCAGGTCTATCAGTAGCATTACGTTTAAATTATCACACAATAGATCATGATGTATGCAAAAAAAGTAGTTTTATAATGGTGTTAAATTAACTACTGCTTCTTTACACTAATGGTGGGTACGATAGGCATCTACATGGCCATCGTAACACCACATCTATTATCCATCGTTATAAGCTGAACGCATAAGTAGCTGATCCAAAAACAATAATTTTAACACCTTAACTGTCAAACAACGAGACACAATAGAAAATGTATTATTTGTCGGTCATTTGGCGTTCAACGTGTTAAGAAGAACGTTTTATTAATGCTGTTTTATTGGTGTACCGTTAGTCATTACATCTGTGAAGTTTGTCCTGTTAATTTTGTTTGACGACAGATGTGGCGCAGCGGGCGAAGGTCCGCCTGCGACGCAGAAGGTTGCGGGTTCGATTCCCGCCTTGGGACAAATGTTTGTACGATCTACAAAGATTTGTTCCAAGTGTTCTGGGTGTTTGCTATGTATAGTAAAAATATCTATCTATGTAATGTATTGTATTAAGTATATCAGTCATCTAGTACCTACCCATAACACAAGCTCTGTTTAGCTTGGGGCTAGATGATGCTGTGTGGATTGTCCAGCATTATTTATTTATTTATAATTACGTAATTAAAGGCCGTGGGTATATACAGAGTGGCATATAGAACGAAAGTACTCATTTTACTATGGCACCAACCCTGAAATCGCGAAAAATAAAACACGGTTCCCTACATTTTATCAAGTTATGCAATCAGAAATGTATGGTGTAGCAGATTTTTTTTCGCGACAGTGTTACCAACATACTCAAAGTATGTCCATCGTTCATTCTATATACTTCAAACAGTCTTCTTCTCTCTATATCTTGCCGTAACTACACAAATTAATAATGCGTGTCTTTGGACACACTTAGTTTATTCAAAATCGATCAACGGCCACCACGATTTATGGAGATACGGTTGTGTGAATGAATGAGAGTGACAATAATTTTACAACAAAATTATGTCATAGTATTACCAAGTATTACAACAACGTTGTTATCAAACAACTACGCATTGTTAGACGGTGCACCGTGGTTCACATTAAGATAAAAGGGAACTTGAAACTTGAAGTTCTGACGTGTTTTTGACTGAAGAACATAATATCTAAAGTATAACCAATTTTACATTTATGTTAAACCTTGCTTTTAAAATTGTATAGTAAAAACCGGTCAAGTGCGTTTTGGATCACGGACAGGGAAGGGTACCGCAGCCGGGATGAATGTTTAAGCATGATTTTTTCGATTGCAAATAATGTCTGTGGCTTTGTTTCTTTTGTATAATTCATTATTTTCCACTTCCTAAATTAAAGTTACTTTCCACCATATAGTGTTTTTCGTTTGTTGATTGACATTTCTAAAAACCATCACCAATAAGATGTTAATCTATAAGAAATATAGTACCAGCCTATTACTATCCCACTGCAGGGCAAAGGCCTCTTCTCATACAGAGAAGGCATGAGCATTAATCACCACGCTTGCTCAAGACGGGTTGGCGATTTCAGACTTATATTAATTATATAAATCCAGGTTTCCTTACGATGTTTTCCTTCACCGATGTCAGAGATCATAAGAAATATGTTAATCTATATCTATAGATACTAATAAATAAAATTGAAGTTTGTAATGTTCAAATAACAGCTTTTTACTACATGCATATGAAAGTTTCGTTGATACGGTAGAAATGCCAAAAATGTATTTTTTGTATTTTTTTCGTCCGTCTGTTTATTTGAGGTAATCTCCGAAACCGGTGGACCGATTTTGTCGGGAATTTCACGGGCTGATAGCTGAAGTGTTAAACTTAAAACTTAGACTTCTTATATTTTAGAATGAGGGTTCCATGCAAAAATAAATACTTACTACCAATGAAATTTTATCAAATTCCAAGTGGACGAAGTCGCGGGCACATGTAGTTTATAAACAAAAACGCGCCAGATGTCAGAAACACTCAGTTCCAAACAATCACCCAAAAAGAGCTCCGTGGTGTTTATTGATTGGTGCGATGACGTCTGTAGTAAATATACCTACTCGTGCTTAGCTAAGGCCATAAATGAACACGTTTAACGCATGCCTGATAATTATAGTGTCTAATAATAATTTTAATTATTTATTACATATACACAAGCAGTAAACCACTATAGAAGCATCATTTACCCGAACGATAACGATTCGACACAATGTGTAACGATCTGAATAACTGTATATTCATTGATTTGGACATTATTTCGGCGGCTAAACAGTTACTTAATTTGCTACTAAATCGTATTATTATCTACTACTAGCTGACC
The DNA here is from genome assembly GCA_905147745.2 of Phlogophora meticulosa. NCBI lineage: Eukaryota > Metazoa > Arthropoda > Insecta > Lepidoptera > Noctuidae > Phlogophora > Phlogophora meticulosa. The sequence goes on along the minus strand of LR990517.1, from coordinate 1,195,156 downwards.
CAGCAAACGTTGTTTTGTCATGTAGAGGTTTGTGATAGAAGGGTGAAAATTTGAAGTTGTACGTATTTTGTATGCTGTATATAAAAAAACATAAACAAAAAATTGTCTAAATAATAAAAAAATATTTAGGGGTGGACCACCCTTAACATTTAAGGGGATGAAAAGTAGATGATGTTCGATTCCCAAACCTGACCGATATGCACACAAAAATTCACGAAAATCGGTCGAGCCGTTTCGGAGGAGTTTAATAACAAACACCGCGACACGAGAATTTTATACATTCGATTCTACGAGTATAGTACCTCATTTTTCCTGCTGTTCTAGATTATTGTGCCTATCTATATGCACCAGGCAGCTATACAATAACATCTCTTAGTAGAACATTGTTAAAACACATAAAACATTGGATCTTTCTCTTTTGTTTGACTGTACAACATGAGTGATATATTTCTTTGATAAGGTTGCCATATCAACCATCGCAAAGGAAATTGGCATACAGCTCATTGTCTGAAACTTCAATGGTTCGTCTGACAGTAACCGCGAGCTTTTGTTGTTATGATGACAACGTATTTAAGTGATAATAATGATCTGCTATCTCGGCGACACACAGAGCATCGTCTGTCGTTTCTTGTGTAAACAAAGGAAGCAATCAATTAACTCTTGGCAACAAGCAGTTGATAGGTGTAGGGTTACCATGTTGTAATTTGAAGAAGCCTTATTCAGTGAGTGTGGCAAGACTGTCCTGACGTAGTACGTAGCTGAATGGACATTTATGAATATGACAGAAGTGTTATTCTGTTATGTCGATGTCTGGGTGAAGAGTGCGGGAATTCGGGAATGTCGTCACAAGTGTAGCTGAACATTATATGTTAACGGAATAAGACTAAGCTATAGCAATTGATAATACCAGCATTTTACTGTCCCACTGCAAGGAAAAGTTCTCTTCATTTACAGGGAAGGCATGGCGGATGGGCGATTTTTGTCTACAGAGTTATTTTAGTGTTTCCAGCGCAAAAAATACTTTATGGAACAATATAATGTTATTAATTTCAAGAAACTTGCAAAATTTACATACGGAACGGTATAACATGAGGAGATTGACATAAATATGTTTATTGTTCTAACGATAGGAACTGATATGATAATACTATTATAAATCCCGACATTGAAAAATGTGTATCTATCCATGGAAATAAGTTATTACTGTGTCTGAACAAATATAAAAAGGTCGGTTCACTACATAGCAATTTCTGTAATGGCTTGGGTTGGCATTGGCCAGCCCACTAGTTAAGCAGCTGTGGGCGTCCTTGAGAGCAACTTTGTTAAAGTTTTCATTTCAAAAACATTGCAACATTGTAGCTTGATGTTGCCAAACCTGGTGTTATGGGATGTTAATGAACAAACTTAAAAAAAAAACTACCCTCTAAAAAAACCACAACCTTTATAGTCCCGGCTTCCTTACAGGAACGCCCGAGTTCACGTTCGAATAAAAAGTAGAAACCCACGTAAACGGTACCAAACTCGAGAAAAATAATTAAGTTAATTATGGCTACATTATGTCAAGCCTTGTTAAATTATTCCGACGCTGACTTTCATTTGTTTGAAAATCAATACAGGGGCTGACAGTGCTTGTGAATATTATAACGAGGCTTCGAGTGTCATATTAGTAACTCTTCTTGGTTAGATAAAGATGGAAGGTAACAAAAGGTCAAAACAGACTGCTGACCTGTCATCTTACAACGATTAATTTGCGATCAGTATAAATTTAATGTATCGCTGGATGTCCTGCGCGTTCAATATAATAATGCTTTCAGGATGTTGTTGCGACTGCCTCGTTTCTGTATTTATTAATATCACACATTTAATAATACTTATTAAGAGCTTTGAGGTTTTCTTTTCATAGTTTATCCTGGTTTCATTTCCCGGGTCGAGGTAAAATGTTATTGGGTTTTACCACCTGCAGTGTTTCATGTCTTTCAGTTTGGAATTGCTCAATGTTGATGGTAATATGCCTATTACATGGGACTTAAACATACTTCTGTGTTTATTGGAACGAAGTTCCTTATCGCGTACTGCGAAAGGGGGCTAGACGGAAAAAATTAAGACGAAAAGTTGTAACGCCATTTTTTGCTATAAGTAGTTGTAAGCCGTGCGGCGTGCGCGTGTTTCTCTGTCTGTCTCTCTCATAGACAGCAAGCCAGTTATTTTTGTTTCGTCTTTCTATTTCGCATTGAACAGTGTGGTGTCGCGACGATTATTTTTGTTGAGTGTATAAAGGTTTTTTGTACATAATAAATAATAAAAAATAATAACAAAAGGAACTTCGTTCCATCCGGGTGTACCCGGTGTGTACCCTGGACACCTCTCAAGTTTCTTTTAATTATATCCGATTGCATTAAATGTGCAGTGTCAAACAATAAACTTGAATTGATTGCTTGATTGCGAAACTGAAATTGATTTTTATTTTGATGACATCAAAATAAAAACTCTCGGCTAATCAAAGACCGTGACAGGGAAATATGTAATTATTCTATTATATTAGTTTAGCCCTCAGCTATTCAAAGTACTACAAAACAACACAAAAAGTCGGGACCAGAAATAATCTTATGCGGATCCTTGTTATTACAGTTAGGGGTACATTTTCGAAACATTCTCAAGCACTTAACTAGTAGTTTTTGTCAAGGTTATTGATCCAAGTTTCGAATGAGTCTGATCGAGCGTTAAGATTCTTCCATACAAATTTTAACACCCCCTAAATGTCCTTGGGAGGGTATAATATCAAACTTTATTATTAACACTAGCACTTCGCCCGCGAATTCGTCCTGGATTTCGTTGTTCCTTTCGAACTTTAACATCCCCTACACCCCCTTTAAAGCGTAGTTTTGAAAATTATAATAGCCTATAGCACTCAGGAATAAGGTAGGTTTCTAACAGTGAAATAATTTTTAGAATTGGATCTTTAGTTCTGGAAATTACTCCCTACATACAAACTTACAAACAAATTTTACCTCTTTTTATAATTATTACTATAGACGAGTACGTATTCGGGTCAGGTATCAATGAGTTAAACTGAGGAATAAGATTTTTCATATAAAGTAGATTTCCTTTCTTATCTCAAGGTCATAGAAAAAAATATCAATCCTGAAAGGGATGGTCACCGTACCAACTCGAGCCGTGCCGTAGGGACTTTCATACAAAGAATACTTATTTGTATGAAAGTAAACTGCAACGCACACTCATCGGAAACGTAACGAAATCGCCTCGCCTCGGGAACACCTCTAGGCGAAAGGCGATAGGTACAGTGTTTATCCCTTTCCGAGTTGATATGTGTACTAAGACTTTTACACAAATCCCGAAACAGTAGATGTTAGTCGTGTACAGTTTCGGCTCAGAGTCAGCAATGATAAGTCAAGTACGCCTGTCACCAACTCACCGCCTATTTACCTTATATAACATTTAGTATAGATTATAAGGCAGATGTAAGTCGAAACGCTGGGAGAAGACGCCCTAGGCAAACACTGACCTTATTGGTGATTTTCTTCAGAGAGGTCAGGTGCGTAGTTCCCACAACGCGCGTGCGTATACAAATAACGTGATGTATAAACGTAAAAGAAGCAAATGGTGTAAGGATCGTAGTTGGTGACGTGGCGTTCTGCCTACCTCCACGAGGAAAAGACTTATGTATGTACGTTTTCGATTTTAGAGCCTCTTTACAAAATGATTATTTGTCTGAGTGAAATCGAGAAAATGTTCAACAACGATGTTTAGGCTGTGAGAAAACGGCATATGGTAGAATCAAAAGATCCAAAGACGTGTGACATCCACCATACCGCACTGGGCTCGGGTGAAAGATTACGCCCCGCCTGTGTCGCAGGAGAGAGCCTGATTTCTCTTTTTCTCTTTTTTTAAAAAACGTTGCCCCACACTAGGAATTTCTCCTGTATCGTGTGTGCGTTTACAAACATTTAAACTCACATACACAAACAGCCAGACCCGGAACGACTACCTGTAGGTCATACAAATATTTGTTCCGTGCGGGGATCGAACCCACAACACGCAGCGCAGCAGCCGATGGCTCAACCACTGCGCCAACCGTGTCGTCAAATGATGATGTCATAGGCTAAGTATTGCCCTTAAGTCGTTTGTTTTAATTAGGCAGATTTAATAGTATTTCCAACACTTTACAAACAATTGCTTTTAGGCCATTCTGATGACAGAAGGTTATCGTGCGATCCACACAGGTGTGAGTCTAGTTTCTTTTATGTATCATTACTGTCAAAAGTAAGTTTAAATTCAATCCTTATGTACTGCATGAATGATTGGGAGTAAGCACTGACACCTGTAACACAGGTGTTTCTGCCTAGCGCAGTAGTTAGGAGCATACATTTTATATGCGAATAAAGAATTATTACTGATATTAATATTCCTCAATAAAAATCTTTTGCTGTGCCCGACATATTTGTTGTTACAATTGTGGACCCTCCACGATTGTAACAACAAATATTTTGTTTGTTTAGTTAACTAACAAACAAAATATTTGCTTATATACATTATATGCGTAAGTTTTAAAACCTAAGCATATAATATACATTGTGGAATGCAATAAATGAATGAATACTGATTTTATTTATAACTAGCTTGCACCCGCGGCTTTTCCCGGGTGGTTTGTTGATAAAAAAGTAGCCTATGTTCTTTCCCGGGGTGCAATCTATCTCTCTGCCAAATTTTATCGAAATCCGTTCAGTGGTTTAGGCGTGAAAGACGAATAAACAGACACAGACTTTCCCATTTATAATATTAGTATAGTATGGATAACCTCCAGTGCTAGTCTCATTAGTACCTACGTCACGTTTTATAAAACAACATATGTGCGTCTACTTAATTGTATTTCCTTATTTGAGTGTCAATTTAGCAAATGTGTCAGTGTTGTTTTATGGTATTCTGTGTCCGTAACTCTAGTTATTTTATCGTTCAGCCGGGAGCGATGTAGGTACCTTTAATCAATATGCTTATATACATTTTAACTATAGTGGCTTTATAATTTTTAATGTTGGTATTACCTACTGTAACGATTGTTAACAATCTCTGTTGTATATTGATTGCAATTACTTGTAGATAAATGCAAAGAATATTTAGTTTAGTTTTAGGTACTGATTCAGTGTTGCTAGGCCTTTATCAAGCAAAAACTCTAGAAAAACCCCGTTAATAACTATGTATCAATCAAAATGTTAACTAAATTGAAAGTTACCTAAAGAGGAAGATAAAATTAAAAGTATTTTCCCAATATTGCCGAAAATATTGTTTATCAACATATAAAGTAGGTTGAAAGCATAAGTTTGTGGCACCTATATTACAATCTGATATCAACTAATCTTACATTTAATAAGTTTTTCATGTAAGCTTCTATTATCATCCATCAGTTTTTGTTATTGAATAATACAAAGATCAATCAAAATATATGTTGCTAACTACAACGTTATTTGATCAAGATATTACAAGACAATTAATTTGAAGAATTTCTACTGAAAATCGGACAAAACAAGGATTCATTAAGTGAAATGGAATATACCCAGTAAAATAACATTGAAGTAGTCATAATATGAAAGATAGCCTAAACAAGCTGTATTGAATAGAAACCTGAAACATATCTGATAACTAAAACAATGTTTATCGCTGGACAGGTAAATACCTAACCCTACAATTACAAAAAACTGTTGTATTAATCAACTAGGTTTCTGCCCGCGGCTCCGCTCGCGCAAATTACGAGTACCTACCTACATTGTTTTAAATTTAAGTTTGTTTATTTTCTGACCGCCTCTTTGTTTTAGTTGCCGTAAACGTGAGGTTGAGGTTCGATTCCCGTGTCGAGCAATGTGTTGTTGAGATTTTTCATTAGGAATTTATCAGTAGCAGCCCGGAACCTGGATGTGTGCCCGGTTGATGGCTATAGGCTCACCCACATGGGACTTGAAAACATAACTGGTGCAATGTGGGTGTACTTAGGTACACCCACATTGCACCCAACCCTGCGGGGAAACACAGGAGTCATGTTGTTCTACTTAATTCATCGTCGATTATTTAAGATGCAAAATATTTTCACCTCTTCAAAAACTCTGTCTGAAAAATATGACAGTGTACCAACTATTTTTATTGGTGACTGTATAATGTTATACGTACTACAGCATATGTATCGTATTTCGGCTCAGTGACGTACAAACGTGTTACACGGTGCTACCATTCACTTACTGAGGCAGCGAAACCCGACACTGGGTGACGCCTATGCCATCAGCGAAGGGAAGCCATGCAAATACCGGTAGGTACCGCTACTTACGTTACTTACTATCGTATGTCACGGTACTAGGTGTGACCTAAGCCGGCCGTGCTACGAATATCAATCATAACGTAGAAGCCAGGTTTATTGAACCCAATAAAAAATTCGCTCACTAGATCGCGGCCAAGATCGTGACTTTTGCATGTGTAAGTGACAAAGTACCGTTACAGAGATCTCACCGTTATTGGATAAATTACTCATACAATCAGGCTGCATTTAAATAAATAATGGCTTGTACCTCTCTAAACCTGTAATTAAGTTATTACCATTAATTCAGGAGCGCGCGATTTTTTCGTAATAATAATAATAAATAAATAATAAATAATGCTGGACAATCCACACAGCATCATCTAGCCCCAAGCTAAGCAGAGCTTGTGTTATGGGTACTAGATGACTGATATACTTAATACAATACATTACATAGATAGATATTTTTTATTATACATAGCAAATACCCAGAACACCTGGAACAAATATTTGTAGATCGTACAAACATTTGTCCCAAGGCGGGAATCGAACCCGCAACCTCATGCGTCGCAGGCGGACCTTCGCCCGCCGCGCCACATCGGTCGTCAAAGATTAGTTATTGAGTAAGATTTAGTAGCATTGCAATTCCCTCAACTATAACGCAAGGTGACAGCACTGGATTTTTGATTCGGTGTATAACTAGGTATCAATTCGTTCAATACTTAGGTCCAGAACATAGAGTCTAAGTATGTATGAATGAAAACAATGATAATTACGATAATATGTACCGATTAGTTATGCACAATAACAACTTAGTGTTGTGTTTAAAACAGGCAGTGTTTTCGTTACGTCAATGTCATTGACAATTTTCACAATACAACTGTTCTTCACGTAGCGGCACTATCTTTTTTTTTCTTTAAAAAAAAAAAAAAAAACGTTGCCCCACATTAGGAATTTCTCCTGTATCGTGGGTGCGTTTACAAACATTTAAAGTAACATACACAAACGGCCAGACCCGGAACGACTACCTGTGGGTCACACAAATATTCGTTCCGTGTGGGGATCGAACCCACAACACTCGGCGCAGCAGCCGATGGCTCAACCACTGCGCCAACCGTGTCGTCAAATTACTCACTATCACTATTACAAAGCTGTTGATCTACCTTCCTGTGTCACATTATAATGTAACAATAAACTTATGAAGCAAACTGCCTACAGAGAACCTACCTACAATCAAATACATCATCAGCTATAACGTTACTTATACTGGAGCACAAACCTCAGAAGGAGTGGGCCGTAATCCAACACGCTTATCAAAGGCTCCGTCTTTTCCGGCGTAAAAACAACAACACAAGGGCGGGTCGGTATCTTGTTACCAAGTAAAACAATAAGAATGTCAGAAAAATGCTTTCTCTAAAGGGCATGCAGACGGATAAATTGTGTTTAGCATAATTATGTCAGGATAACTGACGAGGGTAGCCTGTCAGGTACGCTGCAGCCCACGCAGGGAGCACTTGCTGCTGACACCAGTGACATGTCTTGGCTATACCCCCCAAAGCTTGCCAATGGCACTCGCCTTCGATGACGTATACGTATCGATTTATTTAATTACTAATAGCGCTTCAATGCCGACTGTGTTATAAAACTTCACGGACTACTTTCTTTTAGAAATATTGCGATAACAGCGTCGTTCAGCATGTCAATAACAATTATTATATGTATCACGTGTAGGCCAATCATAAATTGAACTGAGCTGGTCATATCATCGCTTCATCAACTTTTTTTTTAAAAACGTAGTGTGGGCCACACTAGGAATTTCTCCTGTATCGTGGGTGCGTTTACAAACATTCAAACTCACATACACAAACAGCCAGACCCGGAACAAATACCTGTAGGCCATACAAATATTTGTTCCGTGCGGGAATCGAACCAACGACACGCGGCGCAGCAGTCAATCGCTCAGCCACTGCGCCAACTGTGCTGTCAAACTCACTTTGGGCGAAGGACATCTACTCCGTGGTGCCCAAGCAAGTGGCAGGAAACGATAGTGCTGCAGGCCTATAAGGTGATGGAAGACGAACGTGACTCTTTCCAAGTGAATGGTCACAAAGAGCAATAGATAATAGTAAACAGAAGGAAGGGAGGGAAGGAAGGTAGGCCACATAAGTACAACCAAACGAAGCATCTTGTATGTGTAACAAAATTCTGAATACAGGTGAGCTGATATCATGAAAAAAAAGGTAGGTGATTAGACAAGTAAAACTGTTCAGGCCAAGGTTGACGAGTGAAGAAAACAGGGTCACTTGAAACATAATACAAATAATGTTGATAAAAGATTTGGTAGACAAGTTAAGACTTCTCGTATGACTGTTGATAACCAAGATGACCATGAAATCTAAACAATTCGCGATGATTGATTGTCAAGTAGCTATCGACGATCTATTATTTCAGCTAAACTAATAGCCATATATAATAAACAGTATTATAAAGATATGAAGATAAAGAAAACCAATACTCTGCTATCCTATTCTACAAATCAATAACCCACTCAACTATCTAGTGAGCTGAAAGCCCATTGCAAGGCCATTAATTACTTCGCGTTGTGTCTTAATGCATGGAGAGAGTTAATCTTGACAATAGGTAAATCTGCGCTGGATACGACTACCGGATGAGTGCAACATATATACGAAACAATCAGACTGTTTAGTTTTTACGATTAGTAATTGTTCTGACCGTCGCGTCTTCGTCGTAGGCAATCGATCTTAAGGCACACGCGGGACGGGTTTTGGTAAGTTCAAACGAACTCCTAAGCCTTCCTTACAATAACGGACCTTTAGAAGCCGTATGAGGGGCCTACTAAGCCAAAGCTTCTGATTAAATGTGGCACTAAGATTGTTGGCGTGTAAAAGTATTTGTAAAAACCTATTTACAGAAATAAATATCATTTATAAGTATAAACCCAGGTTTTCTTTTTTATTCTCAATTCAATAAACAGCGCGGTTCCGAAACCTGTAAAGTAAGCAGACTCCGAACTTGTTGAAAGTTTGAAATGCGGCTTCCGAACAACTGCCAACTAAGCTCGGGTTACTGATAGTCTTCACGTAAAAATAACCTAACAAAACCATGGAAATGTTGAAAACGTTCCTTGGGAAAATTTAAACATCAAATCGATACCCACAGTATCGATTTGATGTTCTGAATTTCTTGTTTAAAACCGTGTTGCGAAAGGTTTGCTGGTGGTACGGCCACATTCACCTTTGCATGTTTTGGCAGATAGTGCTTTAGTATGTGGCTATGTAATGCCAGCGAAGCGTAAGTGCTTCATGTATTTTATATGCCTCCCATTTGCTACTCTTTAATAAACATAGTCATTTAAATCTTTGAGGCGATCAACTGACGGGTTAAAACAATACATAAAGGAAATAATCCACCGTGAGCATTCGATATACGAATTGGTTATGCAGATAATCGTCACGAAAGCTTCAGTTAAGCGTCGAACATTTATTCGCCAAATGAACATTCGTGCGCGTACTAAGATTTGTTTTGTGTTTGAATTCACGTACTAATAAAAACGTTCGTGGCGTAACAAAATCTCGCGAGTGTTTGTAAAACAAATCCGTGTAGCAAATGTTCGTGGTGAGTACAGTCCTACACGCGTGCTCGTTAACGGCGACCTGTCAACGATGGCATGTCGTCCTGAACTATGTCAACTACGGAACCATCGATAAACACCGGAACATTTTGCAGTGTTAAAACTTTACTTATCTACAATTATATCTAGACATAAATGTTTACCTACATGTATGTCTAGGTATAATTGTTTAATCATTTTGATTTGCGTGCCTTAAATTGCTTTTGTCAGCAGACAGACTGCATTTTCCCAAATAAATTAACATTGCGCATTTGGTTAGATCCAAGTTGGGCAAGAAAAGGTTTGTCTCTACAGGTGTGGGTCCAAATACACGTAAATTCTTGCAATTATCTTCCATAGTCATATTTTATTATTTGAGGATAGTTAGACCTGGTAACCGGTGTATGCGTAAGCACCTACCCTACATATATCCTGGTTGTTTCCTAGCTGAAAACACAAAACCTCTCTCGAGTGCAGTAACAAACTGCGTAGCGAGTGCTTACAGACATTAAAAGCCCCATTTTTTATATGATCCGGAGATATGTACGAGTATATATATATAAGACGCATAAGAAATAAATTGGGTCTGTGTAAAGCCAGTTTGTTGTCGTCAAATATAAAAAAGAGACATTTTACTCGAACATGTGCAGACGCCAGCGCATTAAGCTACCCCAAACTGACAGATTTGTACAATTGAACATGAACCTTATTCTTTTCTGATAAAGTTGAAAACCTATCAAAGAAATTTGACACATTAGGATAGCTTGATGTGCTATCCTCTGTACGTGTGCTACGCAGTTTACAAAAAAATACGTAGAAGAGATAGGGATTAAACAAGTATTTTTCATATTTTCACAATAAGGCATCAAACAACTCATACCATACAGTTGCGAGGGTATGAATGGTGAATAGACAATGTTATAATGTTAGGCAAGATAAGACAAAGAAAGTTTGTTTTTGAAATTATATCGTATCGGGCGCTGCGCCAAAACAACTGAATGCATACGATGACATTCAGTACGTCGATATAACATATTGAGACGTGAGGACTAGCGCACTACAACGTAATAAGAAGTTGTTTTCTTCCTCTTCTTCTAATCAATTATTCCTAAGAAGAAACTTTGGTTGTACGACTGTTCGTTTGAGCAGTTTAGTTTCAAAATTGCCGCCAGTCGTGGTGAAGGCCATGTATAGCGCGAGATTCCTTAATGATGAACATCTCAAAATAAAATTAACGTCATCTTAAAATATGTGTCATCTAAAATGGGATTGTCATGAATAAAATATGTCACAGTACCTACTTGTTTATATTTCTTTTTCCGCAACATTTCGTGCTTGGCGCTTAATTTTGTAGATTGCTTTATAGAAAATTGAGTTTGACTACCCTAGTGTAAACAATCTCCCATCGCGAGATATTTTCAGGAAGATTTGAATTACATTTGATTCGTTTGCATTGTGTATATGTATAAGTATAGGTATGGATAGAGTGAGACAGAGGGAGAGCGGATTACTACTCTCAAATAAAACACAACATTTTAGCTAGGTATATTATCTACCTAACATTGAGCCGAAGAGAGTAAAATTACTAATTAAGGGAATTTTCGGAAGAATCCCCCAAAATTCGAGCAGCAAAGTAAAAACATATTCATAGCCCATCATTCTTTTGACTGTAACTAGTGCTGGAGTGCAATCTGCATCCTAAATCTGGGCATAGTACAGAGGCCAGTAAATTAAGTTACCGTGTTTCAACTTTATAGCAAAACTATATATAGGTTCATGTTCAATTGGGATAATTCTACAGTGTGGGATAGCTTGATGTTCATCTTGCGGCGGCTGTGCAGCGATAAGTAGGCACATACATATACGTCGACACGCGTTATATACCTATAGTTATACTTACATACGAGCGAGCAAGTGAGTTCTTATTCGCATTTATATATATAATAACAAAGGTTTTATAAAGATCCTTGAGGAAAATACCGCTTTTGTTTGAGGAATATTCCTTTATTTATAGAACGTAATCTCTTTTGTTTTTGGTGAGTGTTCTTCAAAAGATTTTACGTTGACCTACAAAACAACAGTGAGGTGTTATTATTAATATCGGTCAAGTTATAACAATTGGTAAAACGTAACTTATACAGTTATACCAAACATGTCTTTGAAGTGTCGCTAATTAATTCGAAAAAGCCCTGCATTTATTACTTTTGCCTGTCATTAATAGCCGCTTCATTCTTAACCTATACAAACTAATTAGGAACATATGTACCAAAATAAAGTTTCTTATAATTATGAGCAATCACACCTAAAGAACTTCAGTTATTTCAATTCCAACTTGTATAGAATAATGGAAGATAACTAGTCTCATCAGAATAAATTTAATAGACATCTAAGTGATATTCAGCCAACCTACTAACTTCGAAAAATATTCAATTTTACCGGGAAAATAGATAATGGCAACCACATGACGTGCACACCGAAACATATGGAAGTTCTTATCAGTACACAGTTTACCGGTATTACAACCATGACATTTAGTTTTTTTTTTAATATCTATTTTTGCACAAGTCATTGCATCTTATCACAGTGTCCTACTAGTCATGCATTTGATGAAAATATAGCTTGGTATATTTTAAGTCATGAAGTAATATTTGACGACCTATGTGGCGCAGCGGGCGAAGGTCCGCCTGCGACGCAAGAGGTTGCGGGTTCGATTACCGCCTTGGGGCAAATGTTTGTACGATCGACAAAGATTTGTTCCGGGTGTTCTGGGTATTTGCTATGTATAATAAAAAAAAATATCTATGTAATGTATTGTATTAAGCATATCAGTCATCTATATACCCATAACACAAGCTCTGCTTAGCTTGGGGCTAGATGATGCTGTGTGGATTGTCCAGCATTATTTATTTATTTATTTAATAGATATGTCGCAGCACGGAGGCAGCAGCAACTGCTCGAACGCGCGCGCACTCGATCAGCCTCGAGTATGCTCGCGCGAATTTATATATTGCCCACGTTAGTTTCAACAGTTATATCTAAGTGATAATCAATTAAAACTGCTCAAATTGTTGATGCTCAATCTGCGCTGACACAAACTTTATAGATGACGTCATCGAGGGCACAACAACATAACAATGCATTAAAATAACATACGAATGTAATATTAAAACGCAGTAAACACTTGACACTAACAATATATAGGTAATAAAGTACAACAGAAACTGAGTCGGATTTTCCCTTACTTAGATATCAAATTTGTAGTTTTTTCAACATTATCCTTATTTAAAGACGTAAATAACGAAACATTATAATGGTTTTACTGACCTATTTTTAAATAATTCCAGAGAGAAAGCGAATAACTTTATACATAGGTACTTAAGTAAAGAGAGCACATATAAATGTATTCTCTATTAAACAGTTTGTGGACTTGTGTTCTATTTATGGTAATCAGAAACTATTTTAATTAAAGGAAAACAAAAGAAGGTGCATAATCATGTCAGCTGGTAATTTTTCATCGTAAATTGTGTAACCCAGGTGTTATGGCCTGAGTAACAATGTAATTATTGGAATAATTATCACGATATTGACATATGCCTCAGTTATGGCATTTATTTCGTTAGATCCCGGTTATTATCGGTAATGCTCTGATGAAATGCTGAGTTTGACTGGTAGAAAATGTCTATGGTTCCCAAAGTTGACTGGACGGCGACCCATCTAATAAAAACTTCCCAATTCGGGGCTCTCTTCGTGGTAATAATGACTAAAAGGCGGCATAAATGAAGGTCGGTCTTCTATCCGTCACTATTGGCTGTGACAGGCATTCTCCTGTTCCAATGGCGGTTATAAATATACAATGTTTACGTTAATTTTTTGACACGTATATTTTTTGTTGTGATTCTATGTTACTTGAGAAATAATTAAACTAATAAATAATGCTCCGCGGAAACTACATTTTTTTAATGAGAATTATTATTGTTATCCGACAGCAATTTGTATATTTCTGTAGTTCAGTGCGTTTGGAAAGGACACAGATTGTTCAAACAACTTGTATTGCAAAATTGGGCTTCCATGAATTGAAATCCGTATTTCCAATTGATATTAAACAAATATCTTCTTTATACTAGTGTTATTATGTCGATTGCATAATGACAGGTAAGGTACCTACTATTGGAAAAAATTAAATTGTTGAAATTGTTAGCGCATACTGAACTTTATTGGTGGGTGTTACAGTTATTTTTCTAAAAACACTTTTGTTTTCATTTTAGGAAGCAGACACGTAGATGCAGAAAAGTATCATTGTGACTCAATTCGTATTTTTGCGAAATAATCTTGAAGTTTCCACGCGTCGCGTCATATAGATTTTTTTTTTCAATTTATGCGTCTATGCATGATTTGACGATTTTGTGGACGTACAGCAAAAGTTTTATTATTATTTATTATTCGAGCAAGTTTTATGTATCAAACAGTATAAAAGTTATGTAACATTTATTATATTTTTCTTTTTGTTATTTCAGTTTTATACCTATAGTTTTTGGGTTCCGTAGTTTACAGAAGTAGGACTCCCAAACGCGAACAAAGGTTACGGCGACACATAGTGCGATTTGTTTACAGGGTTCAACGATTGGATTGGTGAAGGGGGGCATTTTGGGAGACTATCTTATGTGCATTTTGACGTGCAAAAAGTGCTGATTCTAAGACTAACTTTTATAAATTTTGATTTTTTGTACCCAGGCAGACCCAATAGGAACCGTAGCTCAGAAGTCGACTTGAAATACGAGTACTTGTCCTAAGATACAATACAACTGTCATCGTCTCCAACATGATGATTTAACCGACCGCCCAGACCACCCACTGACATTTGTTGGAGGCCGGAAGAACTTCCGTACAAGTTGGACACTTCTCCAATTTGAGCTAGTTGTATTACAATTATTAACGACTAATATTTCTAAACTTCCTCATTAATTATCCCAATATTCGATAATTTGTGCAAGATGTTATTTAAGTATCTAAGCTTCGATTAGCGCTTCCTGATATAGTTCGGTACATCCTTCCACTTTGTTTGATTTATTAGCTAAGGCACTGAAACGTTAGTTTATAAAATAACGAGGCATTTAGGTTATAAGAAATATTTCTTACCAACCTTTTTTACTAATCGATTCGTTTCAACGGAGATCCTAACTGAGAAATCATTGAACTTAACTTCTCCTCTTCAAAAATACTTATCAATCAAGATATAAATAAGTACATTTGATTTGTAGGCATTTAACTGTCAATTAAACACATAGTATTATTACAAACTTAAATAAACTTAAGATAAGACCTGTTTGCTTCTGCAGAGGCATTGACCGTTTAAAGGACTATTGTGATGTTACATGGATCAAGTTTGGAGTGAAACACTTGATTTGTCAATTGTCTATCAAATGAAGTAGTTGGTAAATCAAACTTAATTAATAAAAATTTAACTTCTAAAGAAAGCAAGAAAATTGTTGAGAAAACAAAATAGATCATTATTTTAAAGCATGTCAAAAGAGTGAACTTAAAGGGAACGCGAGAGTAGCCCACAACATTTTTTTTACGGTTTTGCCAACTCACTATAAGATTGTATGTTATTAAAAATGCTATTAACAACGGTGGCAAATATGTATTTACCGAAATATTATATCGAATTTATTAATACAGCTCAAGTTCAATTTACCTGATTGAATACCTACTATTCCATGAAATAATTTGAGGCAAATTCTAACTTAAAGAAATTGAATTGTATGAAAATCTGTCTTGGGCAGCTGTGCCTGTGTCTAAAGAGTATGGACACATGTTTTAATAAGAAACTCTTGACTGTATTTATTTACATCGAACGTTGTGTTTTGAAGTTTGAGTTTGGGTATTGAATTGTAAAGCAAGATAGTTTCTAGAAGCCAAGTAATGCATTCCTATCATTATGGCTCGTTATTGTCCCGTACTCTCTTTAATATTTATGGCAAGTCGGTTCGAAACACTAAAACTAGGTCACCACTGCAGCTGCATGAATCAACTAACAAATGAAGTGACCAGTAGGTAGTGTTAGCACTGTAATTTGTATATTGATCGACACTTCGACAGAATTATTAAAACGATTCGTTGGATGGCACGAAGTTATAATGGAGATACTAGGCCGCTCGCTACGGAGAACGCTACGACTGAAGTACCGCAAAAGCACTAGAAACTTCTTCTGAAGCACTAATGAATAAGTACGAGTATTTTTGCAAATCAAGTAGCAATTTTGAATACGTTATGTCTGCCTACAATTTGCTATGTAGGTCAGCCTGACTTCCTGTATTTGTATCTCTGTTAGCAATTAGCATAAGGTATATATATTAATACTTATAGCTAAGAGATGCTTTTTACGAACTCCAAAAAATAAAACTTGTCAGTCATTTGGTAAGTACTATCTACACAAGGCCGTTTGACTGATGCTCCATTTATCGTAGTCGACCGGCTTTCACCTACTCATTTAATCGATTGGCCTCCGATTCAATATCATATCAACTAGCCACTTTATCAAAAGATATGGCAATGTTTTGATTAATTTATTATGAATATTTTAATAATACCTAACTTCTAAACTTTACTTAATCATCATCATCTGCCTAGCCTTTTCTTTTTTGGGGTCGGCTTCCAGCCTAACCGAATACAGCTGAATATCAATGTTTTACATGGAGCGACTGCCTATCTGACTTCCACAACCCAGTTACTGGGCAACACGATACCCCTTGGTAAGACTGGTTGTCAGACTTTCGGGTTTCTGACTACCCGTAAGGACTGTCAAAGATCTACAAATGACAACCAGGACCAACGGCTAAACGTGCTTTCCGAGGCACGGAGGAGTCTCGATTTGTTATGAACGGTCACCCATCCACAGACTAACCTCGACAAGCGTAGCTTAACCTTCAAGCATCCCGTGTGATTGTTTTTATTTAGCCACGAGATCCTCCCCTAAAACGCTAAACTTTACTTAATTAGACTACAAATATATATTTTTTAACTGTATGAAAATCTCTGTTACATTTTGACCAGTCTGAACTAAGGCGTATATATTGCACAGATCAGGATCAATATTGTGCTGTGTGTTCACTGGAGCGGGTAAGGTAGCGGTCATTAAATTTTACAAAAACTAACTGACGAACAAGCGTATGTCGCAATGTCAGCATTTCTCGAAGTTAATAACGCAAGAAAATAATAATTGAGATTTTATTATAAGTACAGGTACGATTGGTCACGGATAACTTGGCTTTACAACACGGAAATATGTAATAATTGCCGACGTTTCACATAAATCTAGTTTCGAGTAGTTTTCTTCTAGCGACCAGAAAAACCATTTGAGCGGGAACATAAAGTTACCGGCACGGATTTGGAGCGCTGACCTTGAGTTGTGAAAGTGACTATGCGCGATCTTACCCCCTCTATTGCGTCCAGAGCTCAAGATCCATGCCGGTAGTTATACAAACTACAGAGCACGGAATCGCCGGACAAGCTGGGCTCCCGCCGCCGCCGCGCCGCCGCGCCGGCGCCGGCGCGGCGAGGCGACATTGCGCGCTGTGCTAAGCGCTACAGCTGTCATTGCTATCATAAATCATTTTATTCAATACTATAAATTTGTTATTAAAGAACTTTTGTATGCACCTTACTTGGAACCGCGATTACATACAGCAAATAACTGATAAAATGCATTACTTTTTATTGCAAAGAATGCAGGTAGCAACCGGTGTAGGGACAAACTGCGATACAGACGCGATTAGAGACGTTGAGTGCACTTGTCATATTTTTTAACGAAACATTTTTTATTACATTCGTTTTAATCTGATAACAATAAATTCGAAGAAAGGATTACTAAAAGTGAACACTGTTTAGTGTTTGGTAAATAAAAATCTATAATGCATTTTGAGAGGCTTGTTATCGTCGGCATTTAGTTGACAACAATAAGATTACACTTGAAAGATGTCACCACAGATGTTATCTTGATATGATTAAATGAATGATTGATGTAAACTCTTGATACTAGGTGGTAACACATTGCGCGTCAAACGCATGCAAATTGTTCGCACTTATTTGGGACATATCAATCAATCAATCAATCATAGTACCTACAGTACTGTAGTCCGTGCATATCCGCTACTTAATATGGACTTGCTATTATAACGTACATGGGCACCGTATATGCAGGTCTGTAATGATAACATAACATCACGCCTATATTTACCGAAGTAGTAGGCAGAGGCTTACAGAAAAAAAAAATAGTAGACCCGCGTTTCGCTAATTATGTTTTAATTTATCTATGATAAAAGCACCTAAACAAAATTAGATAAAAAAAAAAGATATTTTAATTACGCCTTTAACTGAGTACTTATAAAGAATCCGGTCTGCTGCTGATAAAATAAAACTGATATATAAAATATAAGACAATCATCCTGAACTATAAAAACTAGGCTTTGCAGTCGCGCTAATGAATATTAAATCGATGCAATGATGGTAAGGCATCGTCCAGCAGATTGTGGGTTCAAATCGTAGCAAGACAATGTAAACGAACTTTTTAAGTTTAACTTGACATCACTGACGTTATATTAGGATCTGATGAGGAAAACATCGTGAGGATAATTAATATAAGCCTCAGATAACTCATCAGTCTTGAGAAAAACGTGTTCAATAATGAGATACATTAATAAATCTTTGTATGAGAAGAGGCCTTTGCCCTGCAGCGGGACAATAGTAGGCTGGTATTGTAATAAATTTGTTTACTTTATACAAAAAGGGATACTTCTAGGCACGTGTTAATAGATAATTTTACTTGATGTATTGATTTGATCTCGTCTTACGACGCCTGCGCAAGATATTGGGTGGTCAGTAGCCTAAAAAGGATAACTTATTACCTTACACTATACACATACTACATATGGTTTGCCTGTCCGTCATTGGACACCTCACTCCATACTATTAATTAAGGAATGCAATCAGGTTCATAATATTTTTTGCACTTTACATGTATACGGTGTCATGGTTTGATACGATTACAAAGTATTTTAAAATATTTGTGATTGTTGTTACAATAATTTAACGAGTTTTGCGTATGCGCTTGAGATAGAACGAGATTTAAATGTTGTTAAATAAAGGAAAATTAAGTTAGTTCGCAAGATGATTAAAAATAATTTTGATCAGGTGTGTATGGGTTCAGGTTCCCAGCTAACCTATACAACGTAATAACAACAATTTACATGAACTTAATAATATGTATTACCTGTTTCGAATGCTTTAAAAGCCTTTTTCCAAAAATGTTGGGGTCGGCTTCCAATCTAACCGGATGCAGCTAAATTTTACATGGAGCGACGGAAAATCTGAACTCCACTACGATTAAAAAAAAACAGAATAGTTTAAAATGTCCTATTTTATTACTTAATTGAACTGAACTGAACTGCTGCAGAATAACTTAAATTTGGGTAGCATTTTCTTTTATCTGGTTAAGTTATGCTAAGAATGAGCGAATACGCAATAACTGTAATACCAAGTGGGCATTGAATGATAAATAATAATTGCTTTTATAAGTTTGTTAAAATAAATCTTTTACACAAATATCAAGTCAGCAATAGCACTTTCTGTTAAAATTAGCCCCGACAGCCAGACGGGCGGATGTACACATGAAGTCGCACAATAAGGGTTATATTTATCCACTTTAGTTCGGATTTCTAAAAAAAATGTGATCTAAAACAAAAATAGTTTGAAGTCTATCAAAAACACGTGGTATTTTATTGCAGTGACGAATGTTGAAAGTGAAATAAAAGAAATATAACGTGATGCCTATTTTATATTTAATCTTTATGCTTACGATTACCAAGGTATCGTACTCGTAAGTATAAGGATTATGAAAATATTTAAAGCAACTCTGTGTAACTACTAACATTACAACGTGTATTCATTGTCGTTTATACAGAGTTTACAAATGTATACTTAGCACCGTTAAGACGAAGCGGCATTATCAAAAAAATAAATGCTTAATTATACTATAATCACCGGCAAATAAGATGGCAAAAGTCGTTAGATGCGCACAAGTCGTTTTTTAGGTCTCTTTGGTGGTCAAGCGGGACGCGGGGTATGAGGTAGCGTCGATCCGAGCGCGCGATTGGTGCATCAGTCGACCCTTGCCTCCCGCACCGCGCCTTCGTCCCGTTCGCTCCCGATTACATTTCAGTGCACGAAAATTGAACCCTTTGTTTTTGTTGTTAAACTTAAGTGTTGTTATTGTTTTTAAATTTAGGATAGAGTTCCTGAAAAGGCATAGCATACGAGGAAAGTATGCTCAAACCAGAGTTATACAAATTAATAAAATTGGAAAAAGAACAATTTAAAACATACAGCATTGACCAAACACTTGCAGAACACAACCATAGTGTTCTGCGATTGCGACTTTCAATATGATGCCAAGGGTAGTTTTATTAACGGATAGTGACGACGACTAGTTATTTATTTATTTTTTTATATAAACTTTTTTGAATTTTAAATGCACGTTATTTATAACTCCTAATAAACTTGAATTCCTCTCCCTTCTTTAACTTTGTTCTATACAGACATGATTAAATATAAATGATGGCAATAACAATAGAATAATGACGATCAATAAAAGTTACCACTTTTTTGTGCCACTAAGTGTACGATGCGCGAACTTACCCCCACTACGCCAAAATCTTGCCATCTTATTTGCCGGTGACTATATAAGGCGTAAGGCTCAATACACATTGGGGCGTAGCGTAGAAGCGAAGCGTCGCAACACGTATCTACTCTTTATAGTATTTTTAACTCGTATACAAAGTGTTAACTATAGAGAGAATTAAACGTAATCTAGTTATGGAGATAATTCTACTCGCAGTCGAATACAATAAAAAAATCGACTTAATTTTTTATTTAACGTACACGTTAACGCGCGTTGCCACGTATCTTTGCAAAACACTTTGTACGGTACAACTTCAATATAAGTACTTTAAATAGTAGCTAAACGTGTTGACATAATGTCATGATGGCCCAGTGGTTTAGGCCTCGCCTCTTGTACACGAGGTTGTGGGTTCAAACCTGGGCAAGTACCAATGTGAGTTTTTCAATTTATATGTACTTTCTAAGTTTATCTTGGACATTACTGACTGAATCGGTGAAGGAAAACATCGTGAGGAAACCTGGACTTATATAATTAATATAAGTCTTAAATCGCCAACGCGTCTTGAGCAAGCGTGGTGATTAATGCTCATGCCTTCTCTGTATGAGAAGAGGCCTTTGCCCTGCAGTGGGACAGTAATAGGCTGGCACTTTAAACGTGTTTGGACGCTTCGCTTTGACTGTGCACCAGTGTGAATTAAGCTTTATACCTACATAGTATAAATTAGCGTTTCTTTTTTTGATAATGCCGCTCCGGTTCAGTCTGGTTTGTTAGCACAGTTAAAAAGTAGACAACT
The DNA here is from genome assembly GCA_905147745.2 of Phlogophora meticulosa. Taxonomy (NCBI): domain Eukaryota; kingdom Metazoa; phylum Arthropoda; class Insecta; order Lepidoptera; family Noctuidae; genus Phlogophora; species Phlogophora meticulosa. Next base: position 1,173,759 of record LR990517.1, on the reverse strand, counting down.
GAAAGTATATACACCATGACAGGTAATCTGACCGAGTAGGTACTGTGCCAAGAAGCAACGACCTCGCTCTACCCACGGAGTGCAAAACTTTAGGTAAGCAGCCACACACATACACATCTACATTCATTAATTTTGTAAAAGACTGAAATCGATTTTGTTTAGAAATGTTTAGCCGTAAAAAGTAAATATTGCGGTATTGCAACGAGCACTCTTGCCAGGTTTTGCGAGTACTTTTATTGGTAACCAGATACGTACAAAAACTATGGGCACCGTTAGATTGCATTTTGCGCTGACGAAACGAAGTAGAACACCAAGATTATAATTTGTTACAAAATACATTTTAGAAGTAGTTGCGAAGACGTACGCGTTTATCTAGGATAAAATGTTAATGTGTAATTAATTCATGGTTTACAAGTAGCTACTATTGACAACAAATGTGTATGTGCGTGGTTGCATTTGTTTGTAAAAACCTGTAAATACGAACAAATATAGGTAACGTACTGTCGTAAAGTGACAGTAGATTTTACAACAACAAGTCAGCAGGTCGCTGGAACAGCTGAATAAACGCCTTTCTTAAAGACTTGCGACATTGGACGACATTATAATTGTTACGAGCCAAGACTGACGTTATTTGATACGATGTACCTACCTTATTTAGTTTTACAAATACAATAAACTTAGTTTACCTACTTATACAAAAACCACGGATACGTAGGTACTTACCTACAAATTGTATTGATAATTTTAGTTTTCCCTTTATAAAAATTCACGCATTTACATATTTAAAATCGTAAGCTTGCATAAATCGGCCTGAAAAGGGTACCTATTCAAATTACATTTACTACTGTAAGTAAGAAAATACATAAAAGTAATGTGAATGAAAACATACCGGTGGTGCCGTATGACAAGTCATGTAAGGATTATATAGGTTTATCGTATTAATGTCAAGGGACAGCCGGCTGCAAGTAAGCTCGTAAACGTGCATATTTATGGCGCTGTGGAACTGCAGGCAGATGTGGGCTTGGCGCGGCAGTCTGCTGCAGTGATGCCAGCCGCTCTGCTCGCCTGCCACATGCCGCCAACCGGTTGGCTGCACTTAACTTTGAATGTCAAGTTAAACTGAACGAAATGTTTGACGCTCATCCACAATGCTCATTCGCGCCTTTTTTAAGCGTTAAACAAGGTCCCCGAATATTGACAAAGTGATTTAGATAAGAATTCTGTATAGATAACGTACGAAAACAATATGCTTTTATTTACATTATTTGACACGCGTTCAATCTTGCATTATATTATATAGTTTTTTGTTGACGCGTTTATTTATGCTAATAATACCAGGATAATATAACTGTGAATTCAGTTATACTCAGATGCTACCGTGATACCGTCCCATATAACTGTATGTATCGTATAAAATAACACGTACACTCAGGCTAAATTTATACCTACAGCATTGAAATTCCATACTAAAAACTTAATGCAATTTAATACCGTAAACACATATATATACGTGACTTTAAAAAAGCTCATGTAGGTACCTAATTACCTACTTAAATTTCACCCGTTTTACTAGGAATCCAAAAACGGCGTCAACACAATGAAAGCGAAGCGTTTTTAGTTATTGAATAATAAAACGTATACACGGCACTCACCTCTATCTGTCGGTCTGCCGGCTGCCGAGCGACGGGTTATAGGTTATAGCGAAACAACTGAAGCACTGGGCCACGTGCTTTATATTTAGCGAGCGAAACGCGACCGACCGACTCGCGAGTTAAAATCAGAATGAACCGCCGAGCGATGCCAGCCAGACCAAACGTACGCAATACGCATGGCTGTTCAGTATACAAGCAAGCGAGACCGATTGTTGCGTCATAGCGTACAAGAAATCGTCGGCGTCTTCATGTTCGAGTTCTGTCGAGGTGGCCGAGGCCCGAGGCTACCCGGCCAAATAGATCCCTAGGCTTGCTTGCGTGGCGCCCTACTACACACTATCCTTTTTCAATTTGGCCTGTAAGCGCCAAAGTTTACGCATTAGGCGCGTATCCGACGTTTGCGTATAAATTCTGTTTACAGCTCTATACAGTACACTGTGACGTTTTCTATAAGAAATTGGCTCAGTTCCTAGTCACGTAAAAATCGTATGTAAGTTTTTATAGTCAATGATGTAACAGTATTCCTGTTTTTTACTATACAGAACGGTTTGTTTCTTGATAGTTGTTAAGTATAGAAACCATTCATTATTGGGTTATGATTCATAAGTGCCAATTTGGAAGGTACAGTTTAACGCCTGAATTAAAAAACGAAGCTGGACGTCGATGTACTTCATTAAAATAACGTAGAAATAAAGACTTGTTACAAGTATTATTGTAGAGGCATCCTGTATAATATTTTCTAAGACGGATGGTCATAACATTAAATAAATAAATAAATAAATAAATAATGCTGGACAATCCACACAGCATCATCGAGCCCCAAGTTAAGCAGAGCTTGTGTTATGGGTGCTAGATGACTGATATACTTAATACAATACATAACATAGATAGATATTTTTATTATACATAGAAAATACCCAGAACACCCGGAACAAATCTTTGTAGATCGTACAAACATTTATCCCAAGGCGGGAATCGAACCCGCAACCTCGTGCGTCGCAGGCGGACCTTCGCCCGCTGCGCCACATAGGTCGTCAATTATCAACAACATTAGGTAATCAAATCAAAAACATTAGGTATAAAAATATAGGTATACATGATGTTACTTTATTAATGATTATTTTTTCTAATGATCCAAATTAAAAATGTAATCAGATTGCTATAAAATTGGCAGTTGTAAGTGGAATCATTTAATGAAAAGAAAATTATTTAGTGGCTGACCAACCATTTACAACCATACGTAGGTACTCAACCATACTTCATATGTTTACTACATGCAATATACATTACTTAACGGAATTGTTTAACTATTCCTATTGGTGCTTAAACTAAAGCAGCTGAATTGGAGCTGCCTAGAAAAGGCCTTGAAATCTGTGAGTTGTGTTGCATCAGCTTCATTGAAACTAGGCAAAAATATTAGTTACAATCATCCTTGGTCTATAAGCGTATGCCCTGTGTATAAATAATTATAGGTATGTGTGTGTTGCCGATGCACTTGGTCGAAAGCTGAACTTAATTCAGGCGATTTCAATATTTTCTCTCATATACTTAAAACAAGAAAGAGACGATAATTACGATAATTATGGATTTAAATTATCTGAAATAAATTATTCTATTCTATTCTATTCTATTACGACATAAAAAGAAGGTATCTATGGAATAAAGATTGTAACTGTATGAAATCTACGTATAAGTATTAAAGTTGTATCTATCGATAGGTTGAAATTATCTGTGGAGGCTTGTTATTGGCAATTTAAGTTTTATAATATGTTACCTATAATATTGTGATTAGTCCGTAAGCCTTCTCTAAGAATAAATAAATATAAGTAATAAATAAATAAATATAAGACTTGTTCATTTAATTGGCACTAAAGCTTGCATACACATATTGTTGACATTTCGAACATACCGACCAAAAAAATATTACGAAGTTCATAGCAAAAACTGATTTGACATATCTATCTGAATACTTATTTATCACCGTTAGTTTCCGTACATTTCAGAAGCTGTGTGTCTGTAAAAGATGTCAATTTTCTAGTTTTTGTTAGGTTGGACAACGAAATTGGTGTAATATCAAGATTACGGAAATATTTGACTACTTATATAAAAAAAAACCTCTATACGGGCCGCCGTATTTTTACCATGTTTTTGATGAGTACCTATCAAAATAAAAGGTTTATGGAAATAGTTATATTTTTGTCACCAGCACTCCAAAAATATGACTAGCTAACTAAAAAGTGCATAGTTCAAAAAATGATCTCATCATACAAATATAAAAATAACCTTATAGTTTTACTAAAACTCTCGAGGAGTTTTAGTTCAATATTAGATTGAACAGCACGAGACTGCATGAAAAACGATCTTCTTGTTAGCACTTTTAAGTAGTCTATTAGTCCGGTATATTGTTGTTTTAGAAGACAGTACCTACCTAACAGTATTTTTTTTTATTCGAAATGCGTAGAAGTGAAGCTATGCTTCTTATCGCATTTTTTACATTTTGTGTTTATGTAGGTAATATTAACGTTTTTACATTACTCTAAAGTCAGAATTATAGAAAACATGCCCAAATATGTACGATTCGTAGATTTTAGGTACAATATGCAATAATTAAAAAATATGCTAAAATATACAAACACCCATTTGCACGAAATCCGGTCTCAAATCATGACAAACTTATTTTTTAACATTATATTAGAGTATCATAAATAGGAATAAATAAAAATTACGAAACAATTGTTTGTGACACATGAAAATCGGTTAGGTGTGAGTTGGTTATCTGAAGAAAAAGTAATTTGCATTTAGGTAGGTACTATAATTTTTTGTAAAAATCTTATAATTATGTAATTGTTTTATAAATTTTATAAGTCAACGGGTTTACCAATATAATATTTGAGTGGTATTCTAAAGTGAAGAAGAGCATGTGTTTGCATTACGTTACGTTAACATTGTTTGTTGTTAACCCAAAACTATCGGGTACAGTGATTGACTATTTCCAATATTCTGTATGAAGGTAAAACCGCGCAGAGGCACAAACGCCTACCAAAGAACGTAACGTCTTGCCAAAGTAATAGAAACATAAAAGAATACTCGTATGTGCACTGTCAAATTCCAGCAAAAACAAGATAGTAATGATGAAGATGAACGTAGTGAATCCACTTACTTTCGCCAGGAAATACAATTATTTCAAGTCCAAGTCCTTAAGGATTAAATGTACAAAGTGCCCTGCTTGGGCCCGTGAGGCCTGCGCAGGTAAAAATAAAAAATGACGATTTGGAGTATGTGTGTGATCTTTGTTGACTTCCGAACTAACGGTTCAGCCCCTATTGAAATTGGCTGGGTCGGTTTGCTTCTTTTGTATTTTGTTTTTCTATGCCTAACGTAGTCGATTTTTTTTGTATGATAAAACTGTTTTAAATTTTAACACTATTAGTTTTTTTTTATGAGCCTATGTTGTCCCACTGCTAGGTAAAGGTCTCCCTCAATCCCTTCCAAGTTCTTACTATCATCCTGCGCCACCTCGTGCCAGCCCTTATAGTATGCGTCCAGGTCATCTCGTCACCTTTTTCTGGGCTGACCTCGGCGGTGCTCTCCATCTTCGGTTTGAGTACCTAAAATAAATAAAATTGTACAATTTTCTGTGTACTCGGTTGCTACTCAGTGAAGTTATCACGGTGGTTGTGCCCTCACTACACTTCTCATATATATCTACTAAGGTGATTGAAGGTAAATAATGTTTGTACACTTGATAGGTTCTTCGTGTTAGTAAACAATATAAAAACAGGCACGGAGCTAAAATGCACAATACTTTTGAATAAATTAAAACTGCAATTAGCAGTTCCAGTGTTATGTCATCGATCGTGTCCACATCACTGAAACAAATCTGTGTTATTACCCGACCGCGTGACGCAAAGGAGGTTATTGTGTTTTTTATTACCTTGAATAGCAATCAGGTCTGAAACCATCGCACTGTTACCGAATTCAAAACCTGTGTGTATCTTACCTATGTACTATAATAATATATTATTGAAATGTACCGCATCGTCCACCTACTCGTATGTACTATAATAATATATAATTTAAATGTACCGCATACCTACGTCAACATCTGCCTAGCCTTTTCTCAACCATGTTGGGATCGGCTGCCAGTCTTACCGGATGCAGTTAAATACCAGCGACAACCTACTAACTACTAGCTACTAGCGACTACCTATCTAACCACATCCCTGTTACAACAACACAACATGATTGGGCAACACGATACCCCTTGGTATGACTGGTTGACAGACTTTCGGGCTTCTGATGCCTGTCAAAGATCGGTAATGACTGTCAAAGATCTTAAAATGACATGTGCTCAAATGACAACTGTTTTACGTGCTTGCCGAGTACATACCGCAATACCTACGTAGATGTACATAAAACAATAATGTATACAGTATGTCATGTATTGCCTTTTATTGACGCCTTATCGCTATCGGTCGTAAAACGCAACGTTTGTTTGCTTAACAAATGGTGGCGAAAAGCTTGATAATAACACCAGCCTGGTACTGTCACAATGCTAAGTAAAGGGCTCTTCTCATGAAGAAACGGCATAAGCATCGATCACCGCGGTTTGCTCGAGGTGGATTGGCGTGTTCAGACTTATATTAACTGGAAGTCCAGATTTCCATATGATGTTTTCGTTCATTGATGTCAGTGATGCCTAAGAGCGACTAAGAAAAGCTTGATTATCCTAATTGTTCCTATCCTATATTCCTATTGATAACCTACCTACAAAATAATCGTAATCGTATTGTAACGGGGTTACTCAAAATCAAAAGCAATTTATTCAAATTCTAAATATTCTAAAACCTTAGCATCAACATTTTAGAATTTTAAATATTAAATAAGATAGTCCCCAAAACGCCCACCCTTCACCACTTTCTAGTGTTTTGCTGGTAAGAAGAAGTGGCGCAACGCACTTCTCAGTAATACACACGGACGGATATGTACCTACTTGGGCCAAGTGCTCTCTTAAAAAGCAAGGCAAGCTACAGTTTAGTAAAAAAGTAAGCTACTGGACCAATGTCCAGAAGTTTACATTTCTATTAAACTTGTGGATCTCATGTGGATCTGGATTTGACTAGTATCACAGACTTGTTCTTTGACTAACAGTTAGCAGTTAGAGTTAGAGTTACACAACAGTTACAGTAACCAAAGTCCTTTTTGTAGCCAGGGTGTAAAGTCCTCATGGATGTCTTCCGCCCTGGGGCGGTGGGGTCTGTCAGACTCTTACTGACTCAAAACCACCCTGGTGTTCCAGCTCACACCTAGGCTGAGCATAAGGTTTGCCAACGTCCTATGGAGCGCAGTATCTTAGGTGTTAAGTTAACAGATCACGTTCGAAGCTCATCAGCTGCGGTCCAAAAAGCAAATCGTCGACGTTGCTCGAAAGGCTGCCGCCTGCTGAAACACCGAATACCCGTAAAACAAAGAATCGGTGTCGTGAAACAGCGACACAGAGATGATGGGGCGATCCGGATGTCTTTTTTTTATGCCTCGCACTAAGAATTTCTCATGATCGTGGGTGCGTTTACAAACATCCAAACTCACAAATAGCCGGACCCGAAACAACTATCTGAAAGACATACAAATATTTGCACCGTATATACGCGAGAACCGAACCCGCGACACGCAGCGGTTCAGTCAATCGGTCAGCCGCTGCGCCAACCGTGTCGCCAACCGTCTGCCTTCATTGTCATCGTGTCCGATGGAAAGAATGAAGGGAGGCTTCTGCCTGGTAGCAGGACTATTCGGGCTGGTAGTTATAGTCATACTAACGGGTTGATTCCTTTTCAAATGTGGATATTAAGTTTGTATTTGATTAGGTCTCACGTTACGATATATGAAAAATTTCTCTTAAAAATAGTGAATTACTACGCATCACATTCACACTTTGCTATGGACATTATAAAAAATGTTCAATTTCACTCTTAAATTGCTTGACGCATGTTTCAGGACCGTGACGTAGCAGTTGCTACGAGGTCTGCGAAACCGTAGAATGTAGTGAAAATAGAGATTATGCAATAAATTGTAGGTATATAAAACGTGACCGGGGCGTAAAAGGCGATAAAAATGTGTTTTTCTAAACGAACAGCTTATGACGTTTAAGACATGACGTGTGAACGAAGATAAAGCAAAAGACTAGGTGACAATTGTAGCACGTAGAGTGGTATAGTGCCTACCCCCATGAGGAAACTACTCTTGTGTTTGTGATAGGTACCTTTATCTCCAGTGTTTTACCTGTTTACGTGAAGTTCATCTCTATAAATGTTGAGCTGGCATTTAAATGGGCCCACGATATTTCATCCACCACCAGTAGTGCTTCGCGGTTCTAGTCGCTCTTATGGTACATAGCTTGAAGTTAAATAGCCTACCCTTCCTCAAAAATTGGTCTATCAAATTCAAAAACATTTTTTCTAATCCGTCTCTAGCGATAAGTGCGTGCAATCAAACCAACTCAGCTTTATTATACGAGTACAAGTATATTAGGTACATTCGCAGGTAACGGTATCAGAAAATAAATTTTCCGGAGTCCAGAAAACACATCTCGTAATTATCATACATACGATTTCCATTCCTACCGGTTTTCTTTCGAGTTTATTTTAAGTGAAACAACGGCTTACTTGATGACGTCTCGCCGGGCTAAAACTATTTCTTGTACATTTACATAAGAACAAGAGAACAGTTGAAGTACGTCATTAGTCCTTAAATAAGTTGTAAAGATTTACAAGTTTATTTACGTACTGCTTTGCGCAATGAAATGGAATGATGCAACACTCAGGAGCGGTCGCTACTCTAACAAAATCCTGCATTGTTTAAAGTTTCCAGCTTGTACGTCAACAAACTCCTATTCCTAGACATTTTCAATAACCAGTCGTATTATTAAATTAACATCTTTGGCTTCTGGGCCTTTCGTAACTTTATTGATGCTAATTTTGTCTTAAAGGGAAAGGGCGAAAAATATCGTAACTCTTTTGATGCCAATTATGTCTCAAAGACTCTGTAAGGGCAAGCAAGATTGGTAACAGTTACATACTTTCGAAGATACAAAAGAATATCGTATTAGTAGTTTTAGTAACCAATAATGGTCGGCAGGCAATACTTGGAAACGTTTAACGACCCGCTGCTGCATTGCACGGGTGAAATTTACTGCAGTGCAGTGGCACCATGTCAACTCATCGTATTCGCTACTCCATGTTAAATATTGATGTATGTCAGACATAAACCTTCCGCAGTCTATTTTCTAAATGATGGTGACAACTGCATCAAATCGATCATGCATTTTACACGAATCATTCGGTCTCACCAGAGAAATCTTAATACCTTATAATTATATTAGACGACCGATGTGGCGCGGCGGGCGATGGTCCGCCTGCGACGCAGGAGGTTGCGGGTTCTATTCCCGCCCTGGGACAAATGTTTGTACGAACTACAAAGATTTGTTCTGGGTGTTCTGGGTTTTTGCTATATATAATAAAAAATATCTATCTATGTAATGTATTGTATTAAGTATATCAGTCGTCTAGTAGCCATAACACAAGCTCTGCTTAGCTTGGGGCTAGATGATGCTGTGTGGATTGTCCTGCATTATTTATTTTTTATTTATTAAGATTTCTGTGGGTCTCACAGACGGACACGAAAAGTGACTTCATTTCGGTTTATGCTATTCAGAAAGAGGAACATAATATATGTACCTCTTTCCGAATAGCATAACCGATTAGTACCTAATTCCGAATAGTTCAACTACGTTTGAAATTATAAAACCGAAGCTTTCATATTGGCTTGGGAAATAACGAAACTCGTCAATTTGGTCATAAAGTTAAGTTATTCTTTCCTTTGCTAGTAGTTATTTCCACAAATGACTAGTCAAATATCTTTGGCTGAATGTACCTGCATAATTAATGGAAATGAACGTCCAAGTGTTGCCCACGTTGCACGTAAAGGTGTTGGTCCCGGCTGTCATTTGTAGATCTTTGGCAGTTGTTACAGGTCTTCAGAAGCCCTAACTGGGTAGTGGAGGTCAGCCAGGCAGTCACTCCATGTCAAAAAGTGGTATTCAGCAGCACTTGGTTAGAGTGGAAGTCGACCCCATCATATCCTCATCACCCAGCTGCCCTTATCCCAATTTATTTGGAGTCGCAGCATGTCTTCTTCTTCCATGCATGTCTATTTGCCGTCATCTCCAAAGTCACCTCTTTTCTAGCCATGTCATCTGTCACACAATCCAATCTTTTCTTTGGTCTCCCTCTACTCTTGTAACCACACCAACCATATGTACTTGTGAAAAGGTTAGGAAGACAATAAACTTCCACTTTTATTTACATAAAATCTATGTTATTCTTGACATGTAGGTGAGTCATCTTTTTGCATGACGTGCTATTATATAGGCATTACAAATACCTAAGTTTTGACGTAATTTCTTCCTCCTATTTCAATTTATAATTAGATTAGGGATATTAATAAATGTTTTATGGGGTAAATTAGTAATTTCTATAGTACGTAAAATTGAAATAAAGTTATTCAATACTGCCTATTTCTCCACGATTGTCTTTTTAAGAAACAAAATTTTCTAGATCGAAAGGATCTAAGCAAATGCTCGCAAATCCGAAGCTTCAAGAAATTACTAGTATCTGTTTTTAGGTCGAAGTAGCTACATTCATTAGAAGCCAATATGTAAGTATTAGTAGGACTTACATTCTTATGTAAAGTGCTGTTAATGAATGAAACATTCGATCATATTTATTTGTAAGAAAAATCTACACATCAATGCATTTAAATGAACTAATTCATAGATCGTTAAATAGCTGTCATATTCCAAGATATTTTGGTGCATGGCTTTTTAGATGGAAAGTAGAGAAGGGAATGCGGTAGAAACGCATCGCATGGTATTGACCTTGAAGATTTGGCAGCCGCAAGTCATCAGCAGTCTACTGGACTCCATCCATAATGCGGCAGTGGAAACCAGTGCTGTAATGTTGCTGCAGGCTGCGCATTATTTGACGTTGCGGGTTCGATTCCCGCCTTAGGACAAATGTTTGTACGATCTACAAAGATATGTTCCGGGTCTTCTGGGTCTTTGCTATGTATAATAAAAAATATCTATCTATGTAATGTATTGTATTAAGTATATCAGTCATCTAGTACCCATAACACAAGCTCTGCTTAGCTTGGGGCTAGATGATGCTGTGTGGATTCAGTATTGTCCAGCATTATTTATTATTATTATGAGTTTTAAGTCCTTTTTTTGTCCAATTATGATCGTAGCGTATAGTGACATTTTTGGAATGTGTTTGTGTGATATTCTCTATTCCTGAAACGGCAAAATGGTGGGAAAAAAGATCAAGTTACGGCTGTATGTCATAACATACGTATTTGCTCAGGTATTTAGATTATCATGCACGATTAGGCCTTTTATAGTGTAGAAAAATTTGATGATGATATGAGAGAAGTATCAATTTCAACTAGCTACAGAGTCATCAGAGAATTAGGTGTACACAAACTGCTACTTAGTTTGTGTTACAAGTAGGTGAGTCTTGTACTATTCCGGTTTTAGAACTATTTATATAAGTCATCATCTGCCTAGCCCTTTCCCAACTATGTTGGGGTCAGCTTCCAGTCTAACCGGATGCAGCTGAATACTAGTATTTAACACGCTTATCACCTCCACAACCCAGTAATTGGGCAACAACGATACCCTTTGTTAAGACTGCTTTTCAGATTTACGGACTTCTGGCAGTAACCCGTAACGACTGTCAAAGATGTACAAACGACAGCCGGGACCAACGCCTTAACGTACTGCCCAAGGCACGGAAGAGTCTCGATATGTTACGAACGGCTACCCATACCCAGACTAACCACAGTCAGCGTAGCTTAACCTTCGATAAACCCGTGCAGCTGTTTTTATTTACCCACGAGATTACGAGCTTTTATTTAGCACATTATAATTGATTATTAGGTTCTCTATACTTTATTTCGAACCATATTTCACTCTCAACAATTAGTTGCGAACTATCCATCGTACGTACCGTACGTAAGCCACCCATCCACAGACTGACCTCGGCAAGCGTAGCTTCTCCTTCGATAAACCCGTGCGCCTGTTTTTATTTACTCACGAGCTCCTCCTCTTAACTTTTTATATAAGTAAATGAAGGAATACCTACTCTTGATTTTTAATAAATATTTATAATAGTGGGTAAGTATGTTAATATACGTATATGTAACAGGAAAATAGTGAACGTGAATTTCCTTTCATTTAAGTAAACAACGGCAATTACCAGATTATAAAAACTTGTGGCTTGTTTCTATGGGTGCTGAAAGGATTCGCATGTACCGAGGATCGCTCAGAGCACAAACTTATAAGTCCAATCTTGGACTTTTCCACGACCCTGTGACCCTGATAATTACAATAGGGATGTTTCCTAGGTAAAAATATATTAAGTCTATTTAGTCCGTCAGTAAGATTAGCATTTTTTGCTTACTTAATTCCATAAAAAGTGACAATGATATAATATATAATATAATGCACAGCAAAGTTCAGGAGAAGGGGCTTGTGACGTCACGCGCAATTTCAACGCACTATTATTGTCGTCATTTTTGGTTTACGTGACAAAAGAAAAAATACGTATCCAGTATTTTTGAGTACCTAATCCAACTTTCGGACCAATCAGATTTTTTAAGGAAACTACCCTATTGTGCACAAAGAAACTGCCAGCATATTTTTCTACTTCTCTAACAAGTCCTTGGAAGGACTTGTTAAGATATTGCTTTTAGTGATAAGGCCGCCCATTGTAACGCCCTATGTAGCTCTTAAAGTATTTATTTGTAAGTCTTTATGGTGTACCTACAATAAAGAGTATTCTATTCTGCGTTGTTAGTACCCACAACTGCATTATCTAAGCACACCTCACTGACGAATCTTACTTTAGTTTTACTTAACATTATTAGTTCCTAGGCGTCTTTTTTAGGGTCCCGTACCCAAAATGTGTTATCAGTGGAAAACGTAGCGTAGAGGGTATAGAAGGAATTCCAGTACGAAGGAAATAAATTACCTAAACATAATACTTATTATTGTATTGTATTATTTGACGGGCCGACATCTGCAATTAAACGACGCTGCGCGTATTTTGCGTACGGGTGATGCAATTCTCGTACCTTACTCGAATCTCGATCCACCCCAGCTCCTCAAGAAAGGCCAGCTACGAACATTTTTTTTGTTTAAAATAACGTTGCCCTACACTAAAAATTTCTCCTGTGTCGTGGGTGAGTTTACTAACATTCACGAACAGCTAGACCCGGAACGGAAACTGTAGGCCCTACAAATATTTACTCCGTGCGGGAATCGTACCGACGACACGCGGCGCAGCAGTCAATCGCTCAGCCACTGCGCCAACATACATACAATTTTATATCAGTACGCTACCAAAGACATGTGCATACGCGACAAAGAATATATTCCTTCAAGTACGAATTGAGTCTCTGTATTTAGACCAATAGTAGATTCTGGGTACGCTGTGTATATATCTACCAATCCGACAATACAATTACGGCACTTCATTCAGATACCAGCCTGTTAGGTCCTGGCGGTTGCTGCAGGCCAAAGGTTTCATATAAGTCCAGGTTTTCAAACAATGTTTGTTGGTTTAATAAAAACAGTCGCACGGGTCATTTAATAATAATAATAATAATAAATCATTTTATTGTCAGGCAACTGAGGCCCATAGATAAAATACATAAAATAAAGTTATACATTAATAAACTAATACATATCAAAAACATAATTAAAAACTAATTGACACGTAAAGTCGGCGTCGTGTGTCGCGCGGTGTCGGGTATCCGGCCTCGGAATCGCCGGAACACTACACCTCTCGGCCAAAATTCCTCCTTCATGAAAGTCGATAGATGTTGAGTTGGCACCCTCACCACGAAGGAATTGAAACTCACGCCGTGGTGAGATTCCAACCGCTCGACCCTCAGAGTGAACTTGGTCTTGATGCTGATATACTCTACAATCTCCGCGACCTTTGTAGAGTGATGCAAACGGGACACGTACAATGGCGTCATTGGTACAGCAGGACGCAGCAGGAAGTTCGGCCCGCTCGGTGCAGTACCGCACTGGTTGCGACAAGCTGGCTTCCTCTTTTTCCTCTGCACCTTGATAAAGCCATCTTTATCGCATGTATCTTGCTCGGTTTTACGCTGTGCCAGATCCTTGCAGGTAGTATCACAGCGCCTCTGCTTACCCCCTTTAACTTCATGCCGCTTGACTTGCGACACAGCTGGTTTGTTTGCAGCCACTATTGCAGCGTAGGCACGTTTAGGGGTCAACGCACCTACGCATGTCGTCACCTCAGCTGGTGTTGAGGCGGGGACGGCGGCGACGGGACACGATGCATCGCAGACAATATTGGCAGCCGGTGACGCATCAAATTTCGCCGATTCAAAACTGCCGAAGGAAGCATTTTGCGCCCCGCGACGCGTGTTCACGTTGGAAGCGTCAGGTGTCCTACTTACAGAAGCAGCCTTGCGTAACAACACTACCTCTGCTCGCAATTCACCTATGGTGTTATCCGACGCCTCCAACTTAGACTGCAGCTCGGCCAGGCTTGCTTTCAGGAATGTGATGTCCTTCAACAGCCTGGTGACGTCAACGTGGTCGAATGTGACAGGGGGCAGCTTATGCAGGTCCTTAGCCACGAAAGCGGGCACGTCGTCCGGGTCAGTGACCTTCAACAAGGTGATGATGTCCTGGATACTCTTCTCCGTCCCATCCCTCCTGCGAGACGGCATCTCCTCGATCTTTCCAAGCGTTTGGAATAGCAGCAACTTGCTGCTGCTGATCTCATCTTCTTTGAAGCTCGACTTGCATATCTGCAAGATGCTCACTTCGTCCATGGTATCGATGGCATGTTGTATGAATGCCAACAACTCGTTGGCTATAAGCTGCTGTGAACTCATAGCTCAATGACGGGCAACGGCTGTTGCCGCGCTACACGTGTACTAATTATTTGCACTGTGGTAACACGTCCGTATCCGAGCGCGCATCGCACTGAACATTTAAGCTACGCTTTCCAAGGTGGATGGGTGACCATTAAGATATTGATATATAAGATTCCTCTGTGTGTCGGAAAGCAGGTTAAGCCATTGGTCCCAGCTGTCATTTGTAGATCTTTGACAGTCGTTACAGGTAGTCAGAAGCTCGAAAATCTGACAACTAATCTACCAAGTCTACTACTAGTCAGTCTACCAAAGGGTATCGCGCTGCCCAGTAACTTGGTTGTGTAGGTAATAGGCATGTAAAATACTGACTAGTGACTGAGTTAGACTGGAAGCCAACCCCAACATGGGAAAAGGCTAGGCAGATGATGTTTTCCTACACCGATATCAGTGACATATAAGATAAACATTAGAAAATACCAACATATGAATTGAAAAAGTCGCAAGGGTACTTGGCCCGGATTTGAATCCATAATATCTTGCATGAGAGGCAAAGCCACTGCGCTGGGCCATCACGATATACTTGACATTCCATGTATCATAAACTTACTTCAGATGCGGGGGCGCCAGCGCGCGGGTAGCGGTCAGTGACCCACCTACATTTGTTACCATCCTTAACTAAAAAAAACGGATTCATATATCGTATTTGTTCCATCTAATACGTCAACATGCTTCACTAATGAAAAACGATAAGTAAATGTTTTTTTTTGTTCCAAGCCAAAGTCAAATACTACCCTATTTATTTCAATTAGACCAATATAAAAGGCACTTTCTTAAACTTCAAGTCATAATTACAAGTAAAACAAAATAATAAGATCGATTTTAGTTGTGAAAGGGAATTAATAACCGCTATCGCTATAATCTTTTTTTTTTTTTTCTTCTTAAAATCGTTGCCCCACACTAGGAATTTCTCCTGTATCGTGGGTGCGTTTACAAATATTTAAACTCACATACACAAACAGCCAGACCCGGAACAACTACCTGTAGGTCATACAAATATTTGTTCCGTGCGGGGATCGAACCCACAACACGCGGCGCAGCAGCCGATGGCTCAATTACTGCGCCAACCGTGTCCTCAATCTATATGTCCGTGGCTAAATAAAAACAGTGCATGGGTTGATCGAAGCTACGCTTGCCGATGTCAGTCTATATGGGTGACTGTTCATTACATTTAGAGACTCCTGCGTGCCTCGCAAAGCACGTTAAGCCGTTGGTACCAGCTGTCATTTGGAGATCTTTGACAGTTGTTACCGGTAGTCAAAACGGGAAAAACTGACAACCAGTTTTACCAAGGGGTATCGTGTTGCCTGGTAAGTGGGTTGTGGAGGTGTGACATAGGCAGTCGCTCCATGTAAAATACTGATATTTAGCTGCATCCCGTTAGACTGGAAGCCGACCCAACATGGTTGGGAAAAGAGTGGCTGATGATATCGCCATAATTTATTCTAAAACACCGCAACAAAAGTAAGTAATTCATTAATTGGAGCAAGCCGTGCGCCAAAAAAAAGTTGGAAATTCCATACAAACTTACATCCGCTATTTCACCTCTTTATAGGATACATTTAGAAAATCCTTCTTTAGTGCTACTTTTGCTATACCAATAAGGACAAAATGTACAAAATGATATGCTTTTAGACCTAGTAATTTCGGCTGTGCATTGTTTGTTAGTGAATTTAAGTAGACTTATGTTGTGAAACAATTAATTTCATACTTACTAGCCTTTAGGTAGTAAGTATGAAACTAATTGTTTTAATTTTAATTATATGTTACCTATTCATATTTGAACAAGAGAAGGTGTGCATAAAGTACGTGTTTCCTTCCAGTAGGCCGAAACACAATTTCATGCTATAATGAACTTTAATGACGACGTGATGTACCTGAAACTCTATTGGAAGAAATGTGTTTTTGAAAACTGCGTGGACCCCCCTTTGGTCCAATGTTAGTAAGTCAGTTAAAGATTACTTTAGTGAAGTCGCCTTTATCTAAGTGGGCACTAAACATCGAATGTACAGTTACTGGTCTTACCCCCTGTTACACGCTTACACGAGTACTTACATACAAGTAGAGATACTTGTTTTCAACAAGTCTTCTAAAAGATCAAAAATCAAAACCCTGTCGTTTATAAAGCAAATAGGTAAGTACCTATTATGGGTATTTCAGATGTTTTGTTCAAGTGATAGACATTTTTTGACAAGTCTTGTCCTCACAACTCACAAATCTTAACAATTTGTAGAATACAAGATTCATACCTAGAACGCGGGGTTACTGGGTTAGGATGACGAAATTTGGTCTAACATTAATAATATTACGGCGAGACCCTACAGTCTAGATATGCAATAGCTATAAATCCAATAGCTAAATAGATCGTAAGTGGGTCGAAAGTGCTAAGGCCACGTTTGGGCAAGTTCATTGCCATCCTCATTTCTGCGCGGGCGCCACCCGAGCCTGCCTGATGCAATATTCACAGGCTGTTGACATAAGCGCTGAGCATTGCCGCATTAATAATCAATTACACAGACCACGTAACACGTTAGAGATGCAAAATCACGACCTGCAGTAAGTACTTACTGCTCACACTTTTACTTGCGATAGAATTTGTGATGAGAGACTATTCGCTAGTGAATAGTTAGATTCAATTACAAATCGAGTAGATATTTGTTTGGACATAAAATTTTACAACTTAGCAGGCGACTCGGCAGGTACTGGAGTTTAATGCATTCGTCAAAATATGGTAAATGAGCCTATCCCAAGATATAACGTGATGGCCTGTGGACCTTGAAACACATTGCCATATTCTCGTCAGTGGGCATTTCTATACTTTCTATGTATTAAAACAGTTGGTCAGTTGACAGTCGCAAAAGCCCACGAGACAATTACAACGGACACGGAGCTGACCTGCTAAAGGCAGTCTATGTCCTAGATCATTAAACGAAACGGCCTGACTCCAATAACAACACTCGTTTGACATTTATGCAAGATAGATGCACACTAGCAATCATAATTCATTAAAATCTTTTGAAGCAGCCTGTGCAGTTACTAGCAACGAAATGGCTATTTCATTTTCGATGTAAATTGTGACTTGACTTGACATTCCTTCAAGAACTGGGCCATTTTCTTATGGATATAGTGTATGTAGACCTAGGCCTGCATAGACTGCCACATGTAACGTGCCCTGTTCTACAAGGTCAAGAGAATGAGCCATACTCTGAACATCTATAATTATAACTAACTGTGATCAATTTTGCGATGGTACTCATTTGTGAAGGCTTAGGACTAGCCTAAGTAAAAACCTGTTTAAAGCCTAAGTAAAAAAAAGTTATTATGATTTTTTAATGAACTGCTAATTATATGTGGATTCTTTTCAGTTACAATTACTTTGGTACAAAATTACAGTAATAACAAAATTAAACCTGTTGTGGAAGTTATTAAAATGTATTGGTTTCAAAACTGTGTGTAAAAGCGTCCGGTTTAAGTTAAGTTTTCAGTTAGTAAGGGCAACACCTGGGTCTTCGAACTTTTCGTTTCTTCGGCGCGATTCTTTGGCAGGTCCTGCAAGAGACGCAGCAGGGCATGTCTTCCTCTTCGCATTGGACCTGCATGCATGCATGCGTCGCTGGCTGCGCTTTGGCCGGCGCGCGAGGAGTCACCAGTTCCACCTATGACAACGAACAAACACTGATGAACACATAACTGGGGACGAGACTATCTCATCATCATCATCCACAGCCTTTCTTCAACTACTGCTGATCATTGGCCTTAACCTCTCTCCTCTTTGTTTATTACGTAGTGCCCGTCACTGATAAACTTCTACAAAAATGATGAATCAAAGGTTACAAGAGTAGACGAAGACCAAAGAAAAAATGGGGGAATTGTGTGAAAGATGCCAAGGTGTAAGCAAGTTTTGAAACTCATAAGGTTAGGGATACATTAATATCAAATAATACTTAAATTCCCTGCAATAGTCATTGATTACCCAAGCTGGGGCGGCCGCTAGCTACTTATAAAGGATTATGTTTTAAAGACATCATATACACAGCATACAAAAATAAAAAATAAAGTAAAATAAATACTTTAGAAGGTGAGGCTATACTACACTACGCAGTCATAATTTGTAGGTACGGCGCGCTACTCTCGCTGCAGAATAACCGTGTGAGCGTGTAGGTTAGGTTAGAGCCTGTTAATTACATGGCAAACCACCGGTTCAGATAACAGCTAGGTATGGCTTCTCAGAAGTCCCCACCCACCATAAATATTACCAGTGCCACCAACAAACTCCCATCAGACAACACTGTTTGATTGAAATCACGTAAGCCTTGCGTGATTTACATCGACGCGGCGCACCGAGTAGGTGCAGCGTGAACACGGTGGCGTGGACACCGTTTGGCCGTGGTTTCCGTTCCTACGAGTATAGTACTCATGACAGAGTCGGCACACATATAATACACGGCCAGTGGATTTATTGACCGTAGTATTTTACGACTGTTCAATGTGTGTGCATAACCGGCCTCAGTGTAATTAAAGGTTAAAGAATTTTGATGCCCAACATTACGCGTGTTAAAGACTTATTTTTACATGTAACTTAGTTCATCCACTTCATATGCCTATTAAGGCGTTAATTACAATTGTTAAATTATAACAAAACCGGCAAGATTTCTTTCTGTAACACAACACGCGGCCTGTGTCCAGCTCAATTTTCATTTACGTCAACCACTATATCGTGTCCATGTTGAGCAAAACATTAATACCGATCCTTGGGGAACGGCTTTCTTACGGAGTTGAGTTACACGTAATTCCAACTGAGTTGTGGCATGACTGGTTTGACTGCATGCTTGCGATTTGTGGGAATAAATAAATACCCCGACAGGAATATCTCTCGTTAATAATAAATAATACATTACATAACCAACTAAACAAGCTTACGATGATTTACTATTCAAAAGTAGGTATAGAAGGGTGTTTTATTTATTTTGACTACAGTTCCTAGTCATTCGCCTTAATAGAACGGTTATTATAGCTGATATAAATTATTGAGCTAAATTAACCATATTTTTGACTACTATTGCAAATTGATGTACTAAGTATAAACATCGGAATAAGACGCCTCGGAATGTATTTGTGTACTATCTTTCTTGCAGCCATATCTGAACGTAATCACATAAAACTATATAAATTACTTAATGAAGTTACGAATAAACTCTCAAAATGTGAATCTATAGAAACCTGTCTAGAGTCGGAGTCGCGCAGTAAGGCAAGGGTTCCTTTATTTCGGACCCTAGGTAGGAACCCGAAATTTCCCTGACATGAACGTTAGGGAAATAGGTACCTACATCTACTATAACAGTAGACTGGTAGTCACTGTTAATCGTCACTGGTAGCGTTGTGGTGATTTTTTGCTAAAAAGAAGTCGTTTCTTTAAAAGGAAGTGGTTTCTCCAAAAGTTAGTGGTTTGTTAAAAAGGAAGTGGTTTTTCATAGGTAAGATCGTATTTTTAATACTAGAATTTACTCGATATTTTTCTCATACTCTATTTAAGTAGATGGTCCTTTGCAGATTTTGTCGTCGCGTGTCGAAGAAATTCAGATGGAAACAGAAACTTTTCAATGTATGATAATAAATCCCGCAATAGCTGCATTTATATATGTTTTCACAACTCAAAATAGAAAGGTAGGTAATATCATTTAATTTAATTGTTTCCGATGGCAACATTGTATTTATTGACCTTTCACTGATAAAATTATGTTATTGTTGTTATACACAGTATGTACCTACCTAGTACCTATACTCTGAATGTCAGGGGCCAAACGGTTCTCTATCCATTTGCATAAAATTTTAGACCTAAAATAACTTGGCATACTTTTGTTTCTTAAAATTGTATTTTCGCATAACATTATTTCCAAATTACATTATTTTAAATAAGCCTTAGAGATAATTATGCCAACTCGAACTGTATGCCAAAAATAAAAATATGTCAAAGTATTAATTCGGCAAAACAAATTATACCAGAAGATGCCAACGAATATTAGGAAAAAGAACATTATGCGAAAAGAAGGTATCCCGGGTCAAACCTATCAATTACTTTAAATGTGGTCAGTTAAAACCTGGATAGGACAAATTACAGCTGAAATTTGTACTATGTAAATTAAAGAACAACCCATGTTCGCTATATGTATAGATTTGTGAAGAGAGTGATGGTCTGGAGGTAAAGCTACTACATTCATGGACTTATTTAGAGGAACGCTTCATCAATCAAAGAAAAATACTAATATATGTACAAAAACTTCTAAATACAAACTGGACACATATACATTAATATTTAGTTAATTATTTCAATAGTCTTTTGTTTCTGGCTTTTATTTGTTATTTTCACTAGTTTACTGGAATAATTTTGCTGACGAAGGCGTATTGATTTCATAATGCTGTCTTTTTTCAAGTTTTTTTTACAAAATCGTATCGCAATGGTGGTACTTACACATCAGTGAATACCTGAAGGCACAATGCCGGATCTTAGCGTAGCTCAGTTTTCCAAAGCTGTTAGATACTTTAATTAAAAATGGTCGTAATTATAAAGAAGTGGCTCAAACATTGCGAGTTTCCAAATCCCTCATCTTCCGAATTGTTAAACGTTACCGGCAGTCTGGAGAATACACGAGACGTGCAGGGCAAGGTCGCAAGAGAGTCACATCAGTGAGAGCCGATCGATTTATGGCGAGCAGTGTTCTGAGAAATTGCACTTTGACTTCTTCTGAAGTCAGATCTACGCTCCAGGACGTTCGACAGGTGACAATTAGCACTAAAACCGTAAGAAGAAGACTTAAAGAAGCTGGAATAAAGCCATACTTGCCAGCTAGAGGACCCTTACTTACCACAGATCATCGAGTAGCTCGGGCTAACTTTGCTCGCTCATACCAAAATTGCAATGATGCTGACTGGGGGAAAATATTATTCACTGACGAGTCTATGTTTTGTCTTAAGCCAGATGATAGAAGGGTGAAAGTTTGGAGACGACCCGGAGAAAGATACGCTCAGTGTAACATTGTCGGAAGAGAGTCATATGGTGGAGGGTTCTCTAATTATTTCCGTTCCGTTCCTCTAATTATGTCCATGAGTGTAGTTTCTATAGCATAACGATCTGGACACGAAGTCTGACAGCAAACGTAACCTGTTCAAAATACCTATTTTTTTCTCTATGAGTGTTTCTATTTCTCGTCACGTACATATGTTAAGCCTCAAGGCGTTGGGGGCGCGCCTTAGACTAAAGCCGTCGTATGTGTGGTGACGCGTGAATGTCATGGTGGCTTTTGGCATTTGGCATGTTCACACTTGTTTAGTAGCCGTACATAACTAACATTCAAAGGGCTACCCATAGCTATATACAGGTTTGAAGGGATATCGACGTTCAAACGGTTACCATGAGTAGGTACATGATTCTCGATCTCGAGTGTTGAAAATTCTCGTCAGCTTTTTCCTCGTTATTTTCAGATTTGTTTTTTAATTCAAATAGTACAATGCATGATCATTTATATCTCACCCAAAGTCATTTTTATTTAAAAGTTAATAGTTTCCGTCTCTTATTAAAAATCTCATAAGGTAAGCTTAGCATTAGAAAGATCATGATGCAAAATGTTTCAATTACAAAAAAAAAAGCATCTGAAAAAACGTATAAGTACTTCGAAAAACTGACGTAAAATTTGAACGCTAAGGGTGTTCACAATCATGTACTGAAGTCATGGTATAAGTTTGTTTTCGATGTCCCTTTCACCCTGTATATCTAAATATTAAAATACAGCAGTCGTCAGTAGGTTTGACTTTCAAAGAAACTGGTAAAACCCCTTAAGATGATTCCTAAAATCGTGATCAAGATTTGATAGGAGAAGACTGCGTCAATTCAACTTAAGGAGAGCACAACCTCTCGCTCCTGAACTGACCGGCAGCGATGAAGGTGAACTGCCGAAACTGTAGAAGTAGAAGAGCTTGGCACACAACTCTCTCCACAACATCGCCTTATTCTGCTTTCTGACCTTTTAATAGTAATTTATTGAGTTCTAAATACGCCTCAAATGCCACTTTCTAAATTCCAACAAAGAGTTTTTTTGTGAGGGCTTGTTATGTTTTCAAACGTCTTTGTGATTCAGGTACCTACCCGGTGGAGCCGCGCGCGGTACTACCGCCCCCTGTCGCCATCCAACAACATTACTTGCATTCGTATGACAGCTGTCGCACTACTGACTGCTATCATAAAGTGTACTTTCCGTTCCGATGCACGCAACTTTACCCAAGTAATTATCCTGTTTGTTTTTATTTTCTACTTTTAGTTAGTTAAGTATTTAAAATACGGTAAGCATCACACTAATATTTGAAATGCAAATGTTTGTCGGTATGTGTGTTTGTTTGTTACTCCTTCACGCTGAAACATCTGAATGAACTTGGATGAAATTTGTTATGTGCAAGTAGCTCATACCCTGTATTAACACACAGGGTACTTTTTTTACTTTCTCGTTGGAATTTCGAATTGTCGTTTAACCGCGGGGCGCAGCTAGTTTAAAAAATCGTTGTTCGCTGCGCGTGTACCCCTGCGAAGTACCCCTGTCAAGTCAATATCAAGCCACTAATTTATTCAGAGTTAACCGCTACTTTATTACCAACGCCTCATTACTTAATTATTTTGTTGTATTACTTAAATACCGAATATACGTCAGTAGTCTTCTGAACCATGTTACTAAATATGGAATAAAATAAATATACAAAGCATTATCCACATGGAGTTATTTTGTTATCCTAATTTTTTATGTACCGAAATGACTGTGAAACCTACTAATTCAGTAGATTACTTATACACACTTATTCTGTGCATCGAATCTCGATGATGAATGGCGATCGATGGGGAGGACTACCTCCAGCAGTGAGCTGCTACAGACTGATGATGTTAATGGGGTAACGGGGCTCAAATGGGATGTTGACATTTTAAAGTTGATTTAAATAGTTCAATAACATGATAGGGCTCTATTTTCCCAGCGCAAAATACACTTATTAACGCCAATATGCGCGTTTAACGTAATTGCAGCTGCACGATAAACTTTTCTTCGTAGTTTCTTGGAAAGATACAAATAAATACGTAATACATGCGTGTGCGTGGCCCAGCACGCACTTGACCGGTTCCTTTTTTAAATGACGCCGCAACCGGCGGAAGTTGTCACGGCACTCACATCTAATGAGAAAAAGTCACGCCTTGAAATCAAGAAAATCAAGTGTTCTGACCTCAATGTTCCCCGTACGATTTGGTTCATCCGTTTGTTTCCCAATCTTGAGGATGAAAACGTCTTTGTCTGGATGTAGAACTTTCTGCGCTTGCACACCTTTGGGGGCGTCCTTAGGCGTTACATTACATGTATTGCAGATCGTTTCATTGCGAGTGGTCTTCGAGTAGGTCATCTCTGAATTCAGAGCTGTCCTATGTGTGAGTGATTCGCAAATATCATCGGGTATCTGAAATTAAAAATGACTGTTGAATAAAAAATGCGATTGTTGCTACAACAAGGTTCTTCAAATTGTTTTTTCTGCCTCGCTGGTTTAGTGGTTGCAAGTGCGGTTGCTGATCGTACGGTTCTGGGTCGGGAAAGTGTTCGATGGCAACCCGGCCGGGCCCGGATTTATGTCCAGAATATGGCAATAGGCTCGACCCCTATGACTTTGTATTTAAGAGGCAAAATGTGAGTAAGTATAACCATACGCCTCTTTCTAAGTATTCTACCCACTGATCATGTTTTTTTCTGATCTGTGATTCTAAAGCTTCGTGGAATAAAGGATATTATGTTACTTATTTATTATTTGTTTGTCAACAAAAATATAATTATTACAGGACACATAACAATGCGTGCTGTTTGAATGTCTGTATTTAATAAACCGTTGTCCTTTTCTAGATATCATCATCTGCCTAGCCTTTTCCCAACTATGTTGGGGTCGGCTTTCAGTCTAACCGGATGCAGCTGAACACCAACATTTCACATGGAGCGACTGCCTATCTGACCTCCACAATCCAATTACTGGGCAACACGATACCCCTCAGTAAGGCTGGCTGTCTTTCAGGCTTCTGACTTCCCGTAACGACTGTCAAAGATCTACATATGACAGTCGGGACCAACGCCTTAACGGTTTATCCTTTTCTACAAATGCTCATTTAAATTAGTAGGCAAGCGTATCTCTAGACACAGGAAAATCACAGCAAGTGTTACCTGCATATCCAGCCTGTTACCGGGGCAGGCGTTCTCACCACACACGATGCCGCACGTCTCCGAGCAGATTGACCCTTCTTCATCGCAAGTACAGCTCTGCTGCAACTTTAGTTGTGACGGAGTCAGCCTAGGTGGCTTTGATGTACTCTTCGGCACCCGTATTTTGACCTGACATTACGTCGTTTTTATTAAGAGGGAGAGAGATACATGGGGTGAGTAGTGTGGAGATGGTTGGTGGAATAGGAATGAATGAGGATGTGGCAGCTAACATGAGAGAATTCAAGAGTAATTCTTTTTTGCCAGCTCCAAGTAACATGGGAAGGAAAGACTATCAAGTTAGACGACCTATGTGGCGCAGCGGGCGAAGGTCCGCCTGCGACGCAGGAGGTTGCGGGTTCGATTCCCGCCTTGGGACAAATGTTTGTACGATCTACAAAGGTTTGTTCCGGGTGTTCTGTATATTTTCTATGTTTAATAACAAATATCTATCTATGTAATGTATTGTATTAAGTATATCAGTCATCTAGTACCCATAACACAAGCTCTGCTTAGCTTGGGGCTAGATGATGCTGTGTGGATTGTCTAGCATTATTTATTTATTTTATTTAAGTTTGTAAAACGTAATCTGCCCCGTAATAAAATAAAAAATACCAATTCATTTCTGTGGTAGACCTAAAAACTATAAAGTCATCAACTTATATACTAGTACTTCGCCCGCGACTTCGACCGCGTGGCTTTTGTACTATTTCCTTCGAACTTTAACTTTCCCTTCACCCACCTTGAAGGTTAGTTTAGAAAAGAGTGATAAATAGCCTATTATAGCACTCAGGAATAATGTAGCTTTTTAACAGTGAAATTTTTTTTAGAATTTGATTATTAGTTTCGGAGATATTACCCCTACATACAAACTTGCAAACAAATTTTACCTCTTAATAATATTACTAGCTGACCCAGCAAACGTTGTTTTGCCAAATAGAAGTTGGTGATAGAAAGGTGAAAACTAAGGGTTGTATGTATTTTTTTATGCTGTATCATAAAAAAATAACAACAACAAAATTTGTCTAAAAAATAAAAATAAAATATTAGGGGTGGACCACCCTTAACATTTAGCGGGATCAAAAATAGATGTTGTCCGACTCGCAGACCTAACCGATATGCACACAAAATTTCACGAAAATCGATCGAGCCATTTCGGAGGAGTTTAATTACAAACACCGTGACACGAGAATTTTAAATATAAGATAGTATTATATAGTATAGATGAATAAACTATTGAGCTAAGTATTCCATATCAGCACACAATATTTTCTTTTGTCTCTAGCATAGTATAGCATAGTGCATAGCGTTGCATGCATTGCGTAGCATACAAAATACACAACGTGCAAATGCCACCATGTAAAGGCCACTGCGTGAACATAATTGCTAAATCCTTTGCTGAATTTATCCTTTTTGTGGTTTTTAACTTACGTAAATTTTCCATGTACAATTTTAAAACTCAAAATTTATTTATTTTAAACTTTTGCGTTTCTCGTCAACTATCATCAATGTACATAAATACCACAAAGAACAATGTGAGGGACGCAATGATCATGTCGGTCAGCCTACCTATTGGGATTGCCTGGAAGTAGAAATCTTTGATTGACAGCGCAGGAATTATTAGTATTCAATGGCTTATAAGATTAGAAGGAAATAATTTCTCATCTGTTAATAAACTAAATATTTTCAATGACTCAAACCAGCAGGCTTGGTTCACATTTTTAAAAGCTTTACTTCAGTATTGTGTGGCTAGGACCCAGTCTAGACTTAAATGCCGATCAAGATATCAGAAATAGTGTATAAGTATCATCACTACATAGTATAAAACAAAGTCCCGCGCCGCGTCTGTACGCGAACTCAAAAACTACTGAACGGATTTTCATAGATATAGTTCTCACCAATAAAAAGAGTCAGAAACGAGAAAGGTTTTGTATGCAATTTGTCACAGGCGATGCCGGGGCAGATCGCTAGTTCAGGTATAATCAAGGAAACCATGGAACAGGACTTACCTCATTGCCATTAAAAATAGCACTTATTTCTTCATATGGCTTTTTAGCTTTAGGTTTGGAAGCCAAATTTGGTTCCATGCTAGTGTATGGCACTATTACTTACTAAGTTTATTTACTGCACAATAATTTAGAACCAGTACATTCATGGAGAATTTTGAAAGCCCGATGGAAACTGTTTGGCTGCTTTGATAAGTGTCAGTGTCGTCTCTTTTTAACTCATTTTTCTTTGTTTTTCTTTTCTCTTTGATTGAGCACAGAGCTCCATCTATTTAGTTCTGCACGTAGATCCTTTTTCGGTTTTAACTTAAACCTACATTAAAATAAACATTAAAATAGTCAAAGCAGTTTCATCAGTAGCAGAACTAATATTGTATCTCCATACCCAGTCTCAACCGGCGATCTTCAACTGCTTCTGATTCGCCCTCTCAAGTTTACAAATTGCAAACTCGAGCGTTGATTAAGCAAACAAAGATCGATCCCTAGAATGCGATAGCGATACGTTATTGAAATCGTCCGTATGTAGGTACTTAGTCACACAGTGTGCGCAATTGCGCATGGCTAGGCGAAACTCAACGTGATTCCGTCTAATCATGTCAGTAATAGTTGTCTTTAGGGCTCCCCATTTTATTATTAAAATAATAACTTTACACTCCGTGAAGTTACGCAAATGTTTATTCCGAGGATTCTATTCATAGATGATAAGAATAGAATCATGTTGACATTTTATCAGTAGAATTATCTCGACGTGTCGATATATTATTGTGTCTGTAAGGTAATTGACCGTGAACATATTCAGAGTCGTTGACTTATTCTAAAGAGCTGATTCATGAAAGATTGATTACGCAACATCATCCACTATCTATTAATGTATTAACAAATAGAATCTATGATGCTATGCGATAAACAACATCATTAGGCCGGAAGAGGTTGTACTGGTCTCTGGATTCCTCCAAGCATCACCACAACGGCATACGGCATTCAGCGGATTCTCGCGGCAATCCCCAAGTCATCCTTTCACCCTGAGAAGGGCCAGAACCTGTATCTCACTAGGAGACCATGGTGGCGCAACCATGGTCAAGCTGACAAAATTGTATGTTTGGTTGCACAACCAATCGGATACCAGGTGAGGTACCCTCCATAGAGCTGCAAACATTTTGTTGGCCACTAGTGTCCTAGCGAGATATGGGCCACAGACTTTTCAATATACTTACTATAGACAGGACAATGCGAACAAAATCGTAATCTCCTTTCTTTTTACTAACTTGTCAAAATATCACTGTCTAGTTCTATGTTCTACTCCTGTCATGCGCATGACGGCGCCGCTATTCAGTAAAACTCTCCCCGTGAAAATGTAGGTGAAGTGAAAGGGGAGTGATCTGTCCTCCCACTAATGCTACACAGGCATCGGCTGTTGACGTAACGCTCAATTCGCCAAAATTGAAATCTTGATATTGTGGCAGAACAGGTCGGCTAGTAGCTCTGTGTGCATAAAATAAATTATTTTGGAAATAAATAATATGCAGACGTACACATTGTGGTATTGCAAATCTCCTGGCAAAACAGAAACTGGATTTAATTACGGTTTATTTTCATTAGCCCTACTAATATTATACGAGTAACGTAGTAAATGTCTGTCTGTGTTGTTACTGGGTTATTCCATCTGGAATTCCTCGGCAGCAGAGTCTGGATTTGTGCCCGTTTGATGGCAATAGGCTCGCCCCCTATAACATGGGACTAAAACACAACTTGCGAAATGTGAGTGTACTTACTATAGAGCTGTGGGTACCTCTGCCTAAACCTTCGGGGCGTAGAGTCGTGATATTATGTTTAAAGTCTGTATGTTTGTTAATCAGTCTGCGCCATTACGGCTTTACAGATTTGGTTGAAATTTTGCACACGGGTAGACCATGACTTGGATAAGAACTATTGGATACTATTATACCGACAGTGCCTTCCTTCCGAGATTATCGATATTCAGACAAAAAATTGTATTTTATCATTTTCAAATAATTTTGAGGAATACCAAATAAACAGTTTGCTTAAATGTGCAATTTTTTTCCGAAGTTTATTAATCAATAAGTAAAAATATAGCAATGATGCAACTACAACCTTATGATTGATAGCCTGTCTGAGACATGAGATCATAGTGGCGATGGTAGTGGTAGTAGTGAGTTCTTAATGGCGATTCTTTTGTTAGCCTCTCTATCATATTTCTACGAACTATACAATATCTGGAATATTTGGGTAGTAAATACGCCACTTCAAATCACCAGGAAAACATTACAAGGCAAAAAAAATAAATTCATTGCCAGCCTTTGGAGATGATTCGCAGAAGGTGTTGGTAAATACTCGTCGTTCGTGTCAGCGACAAAACGTAGGTCTGTAGACATTCTAAATCAGAGATTGCACCAAAATTCGTAATTGGTAGGTACTAAACATTGCGATATCATAATTTGACTAGTTTTTTAAAGTGATAACTTTATTTACATTGTAATTTGTAACGCATTAAAACTCGATAGTTGGTACCTAAACTATCAGTGCCTTGCAGTCACAATGTGACGGAGCAATGAACCGATCACAATGTGCACTGATTGGCTTAAGAGGAATACAAGGACTAAGTAATACATTTTCTTCCCGGCCATTCCCCGCTTCGTACCGTCATCATAACAGACACTGAATAAAATAAGCCAGTATATTTTTTGTTTATGGTGATGTAAATAAGGTTTTGTCGCATACTAAGCATTTTGTCAATACCATTAATATTAACTTACTTTCATTAAAAAATAGATAATTAATTATTTTGTCTGGTTTTCAAATACAGGTGCTTTAAAGAACAGCCGTGTAAGAGTCGACATTCCACACAGAACACCGACCAGTTCACAATTTAACTGGGTGACAGCAGTATCACAGAAAATTGGATAGACTATAAAACGGCGGTCTGATTACTATGTTCATTTACACAATCTGACTTCATGACACGATAAATTATAAACCATCTAAGTTTGATGCGTTTTATTGTAAACTACGTTAACTGTTAACAATTTTTTGACAGTTTGTAATCCGTAAACTGTATCGTAGTGTATCGATGTGACTGATGGAACATCAGCACACGTAGCATGACCAATTCTATCTCTATTCTACTAAGAATAGACGTTCACCTTCCAGAAGTAGAACATCATTGGTGGTCACTGGTCATGATTGATATTCTGGACTTTAGTCGAATGAAAATTAGAAACATTCTGCTCTGTAGTTCTAACATCGCCATACATAAAACAGTAGAATTGTTTCTATTATCTGTCATTTTTCCTATTCTTCCATCGACAAAAAACCGTTTCTATTGTGGTCATGCTACGCGTGCTGGTGAAATGTGGGTACATATGTAATACACCTTCTCCTTTGGGTAATAAAGACCAGCGTCATGTGCTATGTGTAGTTATATTGATGTCCCAATTCATCAATTTTGATTTGCGCATGCACTTAATTCAACCTACTTATCGGCTGAAAGTATATTCCAACATATGTTGTTATTCATGACTAGCTGTGCGTCGCGGTTTCATATCCTACTAAGACTCGTAATTTGTCAAACCAGACTGGTAGTTCAAGAGAGCTGAAGAGTGCTATTGTTTATTTCTTTTAACTCTTCTCATTTATTATATGTACATATTTATAAGTTTACTATAGATAGTTAAAAACGCTTACGTTGGAAGAAGCACAATTGTACAACAACGTACCTTCTCGTATAAGGTGATCATCTGCCTAGCTTTTTCCCAACTATGTTGGAGTCGGCTTCCAGTCTAACCGAGTGCAGCTAGAATACCAGTACTTTTCATGGTGAATGGCTATCTGACCGCTGACACGAATACCCCTTGGCTCTTGCCAAGGGGTATTCGTATTGCCCAGTTACTGGGTTGAGGAGGTTAGAGACTGGTTGTCTGACTTTCGGGCTTCTGACGACTCGTAACGATTGCCAAAGATCTACAAATTACAGCCGACAGCAATTAGTCTCGGCTGTAATTTGAAAGCACGCTAGCGTGCTTTCTAAGGCACGGAGGAGTCTCGATATGTTACGAGTGGTTACCCATCTACAGGCTAACCTCGGCAAGCGTAGGTTAACCTTCGATAAACCCGTGCGATTGTTTTTATTTAGACATGAGCTCCTCTATATTTATATATAATAGCTTGCGTATAAGGTATGTACAGTTATTCAATGCGTTCAGAAATCAGCTCAGTCAGTATTTAATTGTAAATCGGAACCTGTTGGAAGAAAAAATGTTTGGTGGGTCTCGAATAGGTTTAATAATAATCTGTAACCGATGATGTCGAAGTTTTTGTAATTCAAGTAATAAATAATTAAAATTTAAGTTAATAAGTATTGTTCTCAAGTAAGTGACATGTTATGTTTTCATTGAGAAGTAAGTTTCTTAAAATCTTATGATTGCTGGTAAAATTGAATTTGTATCGGATATATATATAGCTCAGAGTACTCTAGCTAGCTTAGAGTAGTAAGTAGTTTATTCTACACAGTAGGAATACAATACGTCATATCGTCACGCGACAGCGAGTGATCAGATAATATGTCGTAGATCAAAGCATATCGCGGGCTTAACAGGAAACGTAGACTATGAAGTCAGCATAAATTAAAATCAAATAAAAAATCAAAATTCATTAATAAAATTAGGCTGAGAATCAGCACTTTTTGAACGTCAAAACGTTTACATAAGACAGTGCCCCAAAACGCCCACCCTTCACCACTTCCTAGTGTTTTTGCTGGGAAGAAGAAGTGGCGGAACAAACTCCCCAGCAACACGTCTGTCTGATAGGTTTGACGAACTTGAAGCTATACAACATATGTCAAAAAATAATACAGGTAGTTGTTTCGGGTCTGGCTGTTCGTGTATGTGACTTTAAATGTTTGTAAACGTACCCACGACACAGGAGAAGGTCCTAGTGTGGGGCAACGTTTTTTTTTTAAAAAAAAAGAAGTCTCCACAAGTAATTTAAACTGTAAGTAAATTACGAATGTGTGTAAAACAGTTTCGAGGGCCGATAACCCACGGCGCTTGAGCACATTGGCGTAACTCAATCCAGAAATGTGATTCTTGTGGATTTTGGACTCTTTAATACTCTGTATTGCCAGGAAAAAACGTAGTTCAAAGTCGCAGTACATTTATCCGAAATGGTACACAAGCCAAATAATAAAAGACTTAAGAACTAAATATACACTTTACAAAATATTTAAAACAACTAAAATTAGAAGGAATTATGAAGAATATTCTAAATGCAGAGCGCTTATTAAGAAATCTTTAGATACTGCTCACAAACAGCATCAACATAAAATACAGTGTCAGTTTTCCAAAGATCCTAAGTCATTCTGGCAATACCTACTTATATTTTTGCCTACTACACTTTTTTTTGACCGTATTAAAAAAAAAGTGTAGTAGGCAAAAATACTATTATAAAAGATGGTAAACATTTATCAGATGACGAGAGTGCTAAACAGTTTGCGGAGTTTTTCGAATCAGTTTACAGCGATCGGCCGCCGCGGTCAGACGACCCGAAAAAGATTTTTTTCATTGAAAAAATGAAAAAAAATCACTAAATTGCTCATAATGGTGATTTTTGCCAAAACCAAGAATTTGAAGCTTCGGGGCACCATGAAAAAAAATCGCAGCGCTTTGAATTATTCAGGGATTTTAGGGGACACTTTGAGGTTAAAAAATTACCGACGATATCCTTCGTTCGTCGATTTTATCCAAAGTTATACCAAGTTATCCAAATATCCTTAATTATGGGAATTTTGTCTTTTTTTCAGACCGAGTTTTCAATTTTTTTTTTCCTAAAGCTGTTTACATTTTCTTTTCAAAACCCTCCTTCGATTTCCTATACCTTCATTATTTCCGAAGTTATTGATTATCAAAGTCTAAAAGAGCTTTTTTGCTTTGATTGACGATAATTCCGCGGCAAATCGTCGTGGCTTTTTGATTACGTCAAATTAAAGGGTATTAAATGTCTCTTTGGTTTTCTCATGACCTGGACATGACAAAAAAATTTCATGGTCATATCTGAAAAATAGAGACTTGGAGATACAATTTGCTTTTTTATTTTCCGTACGATCATTTTCCTCGGAGTTACAGCTCGTTGAAAATCACCCAAAAATTTGTTTTTTTTTTATATCCCTTTATTTTTGTGACTAGGTATATAGTAATTATCGTACTGTATAGATTAAAGTAGACTTAATTGCAAATTAATGCTATAATCATTTTTTAACCCTAACATCATACTGAAAATGTTGTTATACTGGATGCGCAGAACATCCAGCGATCTTTTGGTGTGCTTGACCCACAAATTTCCCGTATAAAAGCTTTGACAATACGCTTTACACGTTATTTCCGCTTGTTCAGTGCAGCGGGAAAATCTGCGTGCCAGCCTGTTACCTGTGACCTCTACAGCCCTGCGCTCCCTCTCAATGTCCATATCGTCGTCAAGTCCCTCGGTAATTATATGCCCCAGATATTTAAATTTCGCGACACTGTTTTAATATTATGTGAATACTCGGGGCATACACCAGCGGCCTTAAAGACTATATATTCGGATTTTTGTACATTGTATACAAGACCATGTGTAGCAGCATAGGACTCACATACCCTTAACAGCTCTCCAAGAGCTCTCGCCGTCGGGCTCGGCAGAACCATATCGTCCGCGTAGCTAATGTTGTTGAGGCAGACGCCGTCTATTGAACAACCGACACGTTTGCTACTGAGCTCGACGATGAGTTCATTTATGTAAAGGTCCCTGTCTCACCCCGCTTTCCAACGTATATGGTTCAGTATTCCACCTCACAAAGTTTGATTGTTCGGAATACTAATACCTAAGCAAATTGAGCAGCCCCAATGGTGTACCCGCATTCGCCAACTTTCTCCAGAGCACATCGTATGACACAAGATCAAAAGCTTTGGAGAGTTCAAGGAAACACGCATTTACCGGTGTCCTGCGGTCCATATAGTATTGGACAGTATGCTTGATACCAACAATGGCAGCCTCCGTGGATAGCCCGGATCTAAAACCCAAACTGCGTGTCGTGTAAGTTAATGTAGTTTTCTAAGCAGGAATCAAGCACACCGTCCAGCACTTTAGCAATTATCGTTGCCAGCGATAAGGGCCTAGAGTTCCCCCTGTCCGAGATATCCCCCCTCCTACTCTTCACGATAGGCACTACGATGGTTTACATTAAGTCATGAGGTAAGCATGATGCATATTAAAGTCAAGGAATTCCAATATTATTATTTTGTTTTGATAAGGATTGATACTTTGTTGTTTAAATATTCATCCAAATGTAAGTATGTCGAAAAAATACTTTTTTAAAACATAAAAAAGCTATGTAAAATAGATAGAGATAATAGATATCTATATACTATCCCGGACTTTTTTGTAGAACTATTTAAGACGGACCATATTGCAATACATTGTTTTCCATTGTAAACAACTATTCAGAGCCTATAATACCTCAAATTGCTTAGCATGATCCTCTGTTATGCCGAAGATACAGGTGCATTAATTTTGAAATAAATATAATAATATGGTAAAGTTGAGGATTAATGCTAAGTACTATGTTTGACGAAAACACGATTCTATAAAGTTTTCTCGATGGAAAAAAATCACAAAGTTACCTCCAAACTGAACAATAAACCTGAACAAACTGAACAAAGTATTCAAAAATACTTCAAATTAGATCATGAAACTTTACATAATTAAACTAACTATAAAGCAGCGATTATGTTTCTTATTTTTTTTAAATTACCATTATTTTTACCGTAAAAGGATATTACCTAAAACATCGCATGCAAATAATTCTGTTTTTAGAGATATTTCTTTCCGACTTGCTAGACTAACATTGCGATAGCTTGGCTAATATGCATCATGTAAATATAATTTTGCCTCTTTATAATATTAGTATAGTAAATAAAATAAATAAATATTGCTGGACAATCCACACAGCATCATCTAGCCCCAAGGTAAGCAGAGCTTGTGTTATGGGTACTAGATGACTGATATACTTAATACAATACATTACATAGATAGATGTTTTTTTTATTATACATAGTAAATACCCAGAACACCCGAAACAAATATTTGTAGATCGTACAAACATTTGTTCCAGGGCGGGAATCGAACCCGCAACCTTCTGCGTTGCAGGCGGACCTTCGCCCACCGCGCCACATCGGTCGTCAAATATATATAGATTATTATATATATATAGATATAGATTATTGTACGTACATTGTTATAACACGTTGACCGCCAACGGGGTCAATGTTGTGCGATGCTTAATGAAGCATTAAAAAATCGGTCTCAAAGAATATCTGAAAAAAATATTTAATATCGTAGATAAATAAAGAATATTCGAGTTTTAGGCGAAGAGCCCCCAAACCTCGAAAGGCTCGCGCTGAATTCGTTATTTGCGTTTGTTTATTTATTTATTTGGTTCACCAACAATTGTTTACACAGGTTCTATAATAAGGATAACATGCGAAAGTATGCATACAATAGTGCAACAATCACTTACAGGCAAACTCCGCATGCATAAAGAAGTTGTACAATTTAAAAAAAATTAAGTAGGTATTAATCTAGTTTAAAATTACTTAGGTATCTAAAAGTGTAAATAATGAACACATCGCTCCAGAAATGCAACAATATACTCGTAGGTTACTTATTATATGTAAACAAGCACCGCAGGATGGTGTAAGTTCTGTGGCATCATTGAATCTTGCCAACAATCAAACAGGGTAAGGAAAATACAGGCGCAACAGCACACACCTGGGCCAGCCACTCTCCGTAAACCTGACAATACCTTAACCACATCACCAGAGGAAACGAGACGCGTCCTAATAGAAACTCACTTCCCTCGAAGCGTCCTAACTCGGGAAATTGATTGGTCTGATCTGATACAATCACATAAAATGCAAACACCGTCAGAAAATGACTGGCTCTACGCAAACAAGATGATCACGTTGGAGAAACTCCAATGGGCCATCGAAAACTTCCAACCCTTTAAGGCAGCCGGCCCCGACGGTGTTTTCCCCGACCTACTGCAGTGGGGTGGTACCTCGGTTGCCGTAAGATTGGTGCCTCTGTTGCGGGCATGCCTGGCCTACAGACACATCCCAAAAGGTTGGAGGGAGGTGAAGGTTATATTCATTCGTAAGCCAGGCAAGAGTGACTATAAAAAAGCTAAATCCTACCGACCTATCAGACTGACATTGTTTCACCAAAAAACCTTGGAGAGACTATGCGATAGGGAGCTGAGAGACGGCGCTCGCTGGTGATTAGCCGGATTGAAGAAGCAATTCACCAAAAAGCTACCTGCTTAGGCACATTTATAGACATCGAAGGCGCCTTCGATAAAACAAACTTCTCCAGCATTAGTACCGCCCTCTCCAAGCATGGCGTGGATCAGGTATTAACAGATTGGATTACTAACATGTTAAGCAAAGGAGTGGTTCGTCTTAAAGAGGACCAGAACATGGCCTTGATAGCCAGGGGTTGCCCCCAAGGAGGCGTTTTATCTCCCCTCCTCTGGAACCTGGTAATAAATGGCCTCATCAAAATTCTAAATGACAACCACTACTACACGATAGGTTATGCGGACGAACTCGCAATCCTTGTGTCAGGGAAGGTGACAACCTCACTCAACAGGCACTACGCATCGTTGAACGGAAACGTAGGGAATTTGACCTCTCGGTGAACCCCACTAAAACCGAAGTAGTCATGTTCACCAAGAAAAGAACACTAGGCCACTTTAGCCTACCAAAACTGTTCAACACAGAACTCCAACTAGCGTCATCCTCGATAGTAAGCTAAACTGGAGCAATCATCTAGGCAACAAACTAAACAGGGCCTGTATCACCTTTTGGCAGTGCAGGAAAATGATAGGCAATAAGTGGGGCCTATCACCCAAAATCATACTTTGGCTATCCAACACTGTTATCCGACCAATGATCGCATACAGTGCCGTGGTCTGGTGGCCCCGCACCAAACTAACTGCAGCCTCAAGCAAACTTCAACGCATGCAGAGGCTAGCTTGCATGGCCATCACGGGCTGTATGAGGACTACTCCTACCGCAGCTCTTGAAGCAATGCTAGAACTCCCGCCCCTCCACCTGTTTATACAACAGGAAGCGACGATGGCGGCGGTACGCCTAAAAACACTAAATCTGGACAAAAAATGGACTAAAAGAGAAACACAACACTCCGCGTTACTTGAGGGACTCTACAAGGAGTTCCCCTTGACTAAAGCCATAAATCAGTTCAGTGCGATGAACGCTCGAATACGGACGTGTTACCACAGTGCCAATAATTAGTACACGTGTAGCGCGGCAACAGCCGTTGCCCGTCATTGAGCTATGAGTTCACAGCAGCGTATAGCCAACGAGTTGTTGGCATTCATACAACATGCATCTTGCAGATATGCAAGTAGCAGCAGCAGCAAGTTGCTGCTATTCCAAACGCTTGGAAAGATCGAGGAGATGCCATCTCGCAGGAGGGATGGGACGGAGAAGAGTATCCAGAACATCATCACCTTGTTGAAGGTCACTGACCCGGACGACGTGCCCGCTTTCGTGGCTAAGGACCTGCATAAGCTGCCCCCTGTCACATTCGACCACGTTGACGTCACCAGGCTGTTGAAGGACATCACATTCCTGAAATCAGGGCAGGTAGTGTTAGGGTAGTGTTGTTACGCAAGGCTGCTTATGTAAGTAGGACAGCTGACGCTTCCAACGTGAACACGCGTCGCGGGGCGCAAAATGCTTCCTTCGGCAGTTTTGAATCGGCGAAATTTGATGTGTCACCGGCTGCCAATATTGTGTGCGATGCATCATGTCCCGTCGCCGCCGTCCCCGCCTCAACACCAGTTCAGGTGACGACATGCGTAGGTGCGTTGACCCCTAAACGTGCCTACGCTCCAATAGTGGCTGCAAACAAACCAGCTGTGTCGCAAGTCAAGCGGCATGAAGTTAAAGGGGGTAAGCAGAGGCGCTGTGATACTACCTGCAAGGATCTGGCACAGCGTAAAACCGAGCAAGATACGTGCGATAAAGATGGCTTTATCAAGGTGCAGAGGAAAAAGAGGAAGCCAGCTTGTCGCAACCAGTGCGGTACTGCACCGAGCGGGCGGAACTTCCTGCTGCGTCCTGCTGTACCAATGACGCCACTGTACGTGTCCCGTTTGCATCACTCTACACAGGTCGCGGAGATTGTAGAGTATATCAGCATCAAGACCAAGTTCACTCTGAGGGTCGAGCGGTTGGAATCTCACCACGGCGTGAGTTTCAATTCCTTCGTGGTGAGGGTGCCAACTCAACATCTATCGACTTTCATGAAGGTGGAATTTTGGCCGAGAGGTGTATTGTTCCGGCGATTCCGAGGCCGGATACCCGACACCGCGCGACACACGACGCCGACTTTACGTGTCAATTAGTTTTTAATTATGTTTTTGATATGTACTAGTTTATTAATGTATAGGTAACATTATTTTGTGTATTTTATCTATGGGCGTCAGTTACTTGACAGTAAAATGATTTATTATTATTATTATTATAAATGACCGGATTCCTAAACAATTTATCTTCGATAAAAGATACATAATCCAACTCCAGGAGGATCACCAGTACCAGGGACAACGTCCAGCAGAGTTGCGTATTTTCACAGACGGATCCAAGACAGGTACCGGCACTGGCGCAGGCATCTCTCTCAGAGTGTATGAGTATATCCCTAGCAGCCTCAGCTATCGCAGAAAGACAGGTTCGGGACCACACTGTCCGTATTCTATCAGACAGTATGGCGGTCCTGCAAGCACTAACTCTGCTACACAACCAACTCTGGGCTTTTATACGAAAGTCACCACCGCTTAAATCAGGTGGGTATTCTAAATAACATAACCATTCAATGGATTAAAGGACACAGCGGTTCTCGTGGCAATGATGCTGCAGACGAACTCGCAAGAAGGGGATCTAGCATGGCAGTAATGGGATCGGAACCCATCGTACCACTCCCCTTTGGGTATATACGCACTCTGGTAAGGAAACGCACTAGGGTTCAGCACAACAAAATTTGGTCAGACCAAACAGACTGCACTTTCGCTTTACAAAACAGGCCCTCCAACTGACTAAGCAGCAGCTGCGCACAATCACAGCCGCTGTCACAGGTCATGGGTCATTTAACAAGCACCCGTTTACTATAGGAGTTACAGACAGCCCGCTATGCAGAACATGCAAGTGCATGCATAGTCCAGAGGTTACTGCATACAGGGCTAAATGCTTCGGTAACCCGGTTACTCTCCGAGAGATCGCCAGTAACGTCAGGGCGCTGCTGGCCTTTCTCGGGGAACTGGGGTGGATCGAATAAGGTATTGTCCCACCCTTTACGCAAAATACGCGCTACGTCGTGGAGTTGCGGAAATCGGCCCGTCTAACAATACAATATATGTAAACAAACACATCTTTTTAAGAAGGTAGGTTTTTATGAAGTTTGGCTGTCAATTTGCCCAAACTATCAAAGTGTACGTCGATTTGATCACTGCAGCTATTTATGACCTTGCATAACCTTGCAAAAGGGGAATTGGCGACTAGAACAGTTTTTCTCTGTGGTGGGCAGAGTGGTGTTATGGGACTACGGGGAATTCTTGAGGGAGCACGATGATTAAAAGTGTGCAATATTTGTGGGCAGTCAATTTTATGGTTCAATACTTTGCACACAAACACTGCGTCATTGATGCGTCGGCGATTGTCTAGCGAAACCATTTTAAAGTGTTTCAGTCTGTTACTGTACAATCGTACTGTTTTAGTTATTCCGCTAGAGAACACCAGTTGTCAAAGAAAACGCTTTTGAACGTGTGGACGCCAGATCACGCTACAGTATTCCAATATGCTTCGAATTAAACTATTATAAAGCATAATTTTTGTTTTATGGTACTTAAACTGCTTGGAATTCCTTATAACAAATCCCAGCATTCTAGAGGACCTTTTTATTATATGTGTGTGGAATAAACGTAAGCTTTCGATCAAACGTGACAGCAAGATCTCTCATTGTGTCCAGTTCCGCATTTTTTACTCCGTAAATATAATAGTCTTGGTCTATTAGATAATGTTATCGCGTGTATTTAACATGGTAACATTAATGCCTTGGGCTCAATTCTAGGAGCAAAAAATAGACTAGAAGAAATAAAATAAATATAATAGAATAGATTGAATCAGGTGTAATCCAAGATAGGTTTAACAAAGCAGTGTCTTAGTCGTGGTAAGATTTATAAGTGAGGCGACACGGTCGGAGCGCAAGACAAAGATGCTGCTGCCGCAACCCGTGCGCCCCCTAAGCCACCGCGCGCCTCCAGCCGGTCGTAAGCATGCCGTGCATTGACATGCTCCCCGGGTTGAAGTAGACTTCAATGGGGAAGCAGGCAGATATTGTTGAAGCCGCGCCGAATCGTCCCTCTTCGTCTTCAGATCCTTGTGATGTTAACATCGGTGACCTGTGAATTTGCAACCGACATTAATGAGTCCAATAAGGAAGTGGGCAGGTGTAAGGGCAGAGAAGTCAAGAGGGTTAGTGGAAAGAGGAGTAAGGGGTCTAGAATTTAATATTGCCTCTATTTGGGTAAGGCAGGTAGTCATTTCCTCGTAAGTGAAGTGAGTGAGCTGCAAGAGTCGTTTTATGACAAATTTGGTTAACTGGACCGCAGGTTCTTAAAGCCGTTAAATGTGGAGACTACGCCGGTGCAAAACTGGATTGCATTCCTTCCTGAGCTATTTCGCTTTCAACTTTCAGAGCTGTGTGAAATTAAGTCAGATAATTACATGCTCCGACAAAGTTTGTACCAGCATCGGACAAGATAGTACGTGGCCTGCCACGACGACAAAACGATTTAAAGCAGCCCTATAGGCCTCTTTAGAGAGGTCCGTGTCAAGCTCGAGATACACAGCCTTGGTCACCATGCATACAAAAATGCATAGAGATCCCGACCTTCCGGTCAGATATCAGTATAGAACCAGCATAGTCGACGCTACTATTCATGTAAAATGTATAAAAGGAAACTCTCAAGTGCTTCTAGTGTCGAGTAATTGTCCCATGATTGGCTGCACATTTTGAGCATTACATCTGAAACATTTCAGGCATTTGTTTACAGTCGGTTTTGATGTTGCATTCGAAATATTAATTTCGTGAAGTGATGCTTACTACAGAGTAAAACTGGATATTTTACGTTTGACTCTTACTGGGAGCTATCGAGTCTGCTCCTACACGAATACCTACCTATTCTTAGGTGACAACGACTCTCCGGATTTAAGGACAGTGTATACTCATCTGGGAACATTTCAGATTGAGCTACACGAAGGGACAAAGCTTTTCTAAGTTTGCCA
This sequence comes from Phlogophora meticulosa, assembly GCA_905147745.2. Classification (NCBI taxonomy): domain Eukaryota; kingdom Metazoa; phylum Arthropoda; class Insecta; order Lepidoptera; family Noctuidae; genus Phlogophora; species Phlogophora meticulosa. Next base: position 1,132,390 of record LR990517.1, on the reverse strand, counting down.
GCAGAAAGGGACCAATTATTTTAGAATTATTACTGCCTAAATTGTGAATAAATCTTAGAATGAAAGCTACGACGCGTCGTAAATGATTGAATTTCGAATATTTGTAAATTCAATGTTGTATGATTGACCATTTAGAATACCCACCTGATTTAAGCGGTGATGACCAAAGCGCAGAACCGCTGATGACAAACATCCAACCATGGTGTAGACAACTATCACAGCACTATTGTGGAATCACACCAATAGCGAAACCGGTGTATTGGTTAAGCGACATAATCTTTTACAGAGCCCCACACAGTTGTTACCGTAGAGTAGTAGCCCTGATTGGTGCCACGCGGCTTTTGGAAGTTAGCAGGTGAACAGTGACTGTAGCTGAACTAGTTACAGAACGAATGTATAGGCATGCGCCATAAGCCCTTTCAGACGCATGTGTAAATACGTGAACCTCGTGAGTTATGGAGTTATTACATGAAATCCATCGCGGATTTTAAATGTGGTTTGAACAAGGCAAGGTACTTGCAAATACTAGCCATGAGTCTGTAACCTCCTGCGGCACTCCGTCATCCCACTCGCATTTATCTTTCCAGAATATCAGCATTCATATTTTTGTTTCGACAATACAGGGACCAACTACGCCTAATGGGTACAATATCTGACTAATTACAGATAGAATGTGTCGTTTTGTTATTTTGTACACCTTACGCTTTAGAAGGAGTATTGTTGACTGAAAGATCTAACATTACACGACTTGAGTAACATGAGCTACCTAATAGTTCTTTTAAAATTTCTGGGCTATTCGATTGCCGCTTTCTCAAATTGAATTTAGCGGACGCCCGTAATAGCCCGTGTCTCCTTACACAAATTTAGTGCACCTGAAATTGTGTCTTAACCACTTGGGTAGGCTTGGCTTTAAGCTAGAATAATTTTCTGTCATATGTCATTATAGACTCTCGTATTCTAACATAAAGTCTAAATACATTGACTTGAATTTAGGCTCACGTTCAAATCGTTTCTCTAACGACAAAAAAAAACGGCGTTTTGCGATACCGTATGAATCTTCCCCTCATACAGAAGGATCAGTTTTAAAAGGAATTGTGACCGACACAAAGAGCGCCGTCCTTACGTTCTGTAGTTCAAAATAACTATCTTCGCAAGCCCTTTCTTCCGAAGACAGGAAGTACTCTCCCAAAATTTAGATTAATCTGTAATGGGCTTCGTTTTAGCCAGATTACAGACATGTGAGTGGGACGTGCGTGGGTGACAGCTTACTGAGCCTGAAACTAACCATCCTAGTCTACTCTCACATAACCTCGGTTGGTTCTTGCCACGTTTTATTGACTGATTTGATGCTCCAAAAATCTTCCACACCACCCAATATGTCTACAGCTGATATAGCTATATTAAATGTCGGAGCCGCCAGCTGTTTACCCACAGGCATGGTTATTTGCTTTAAACTAATTGGAGCTGACGGTAAAGGATATGTAATCTCTGGTAAAATTAAACGGTCAATGTTAACCGAATATTCCCCGCAATTAGACTGGATTGTTAGGCTGCAAGATTGTGCACCAGTTCTAGTTTGGTTGTCAATACCCGTTATCGTGGATACCGTGCCGTTACGGGACAAGCGCAGCTTACCACATAAGTTCTCGGTGATGAAATTAGCCGCGCTACCGCTGTCCAGTAGGGTTCTTGCATCACACTTCTCACCGCTGACACACACTGCCCTCACCAGCGCTGTGGAAAGCAAAACACAAGAGCAAATATGTGGTTGCCTATTGGCTGAAGCGATAGCAGATACAGCTTCACTTTCGGAAGCACGAGGCATCAGGTTTAGTGGGGAAGGGGTATCTGTGCATTCCATGTGCAATTGGGTGTTATGCCTACCTGCACAGTACCTACAGTGGGTTATTCTGCACCTATTTTCATTTTGACCCAATTTGAGCAATCTTTGAGATCCTTGGCCTTTCCATTACGTTCTTCTATCGTTAACTTTTAAAAAGACTCAAATGTTTACTAAAAAAGGAGCTAGGTTGTTATTTTGTGTTGTTCTTTATTTTATTTTTTAAATTCTGTGAAACTATTGCAAAACTTTTTGATTTGTTAGTACTATTGTTTGCTTTATTACTATGCTAATTATTATCTTCAAACAGTTCCAGTAATTTAGCCTTACGTTTAAAAATGTAGACAATTGAGCACGGGTAAGAGGACCTGATACTGTCTTTCGGTACTACTCCCAATATCTACCAGTATTTGAATCTAGTTTGCCTGACATCCAATGACATCAGCGCACTTATATTATTATTAGTTACACCCACAAGATGACGCAAAGCAACACTAGATTCAGTAGTGACTTGGTCAACATCGAATAAAGCCTGCAGGTGTTTGTCTACGAGAAGACGAATATTATTGTATCTTTCACACAATAAGTCCCATGCTAGTTGATAATGATCCGCCTTGAAATCAATGTTATTAATCGCTTCGGCTGGAACAACAATAAAACTTATTAATATTGTCGATAGAAGGTCATCGTGAATTAAAGAAATAAAAGTGTCCCCAAAACTCTAGTCAACACTGATAACTGCCAACAAAGTGTGGTAAATCTATTTTAGGTAATCTAACAAAGTTATGTTTACTCCCACCTGGCATTGTTGTCTCAGAGCCTGCCACGGAACCTGCGGAGTTACGTCGGCGGCGTTTGCCACCCGGTCCGGATAGCAAGCTCCGCGCCAGCGCTAGCAGCAAGTAGTACTGCTGCTCAAACTGACCTCTTGCCGCGTAGGCTTCGTCCGGTGTGTCCAACGACACCTCGATCTCCGTCTGCAATACGTCAAAGTTGGTGTCGATTCATTGCAAGTTGGAAAGATTGTCGCAGCTCTTGAGCACATTTCAATAAGCGGCAAAGTTAGTAAGCTTGGCATTCATAAAACTAACTTTTCATTTTGCAAAAATTACTCAGAAGGAAAATTCGGGTTTAAAGTAGGTAACGGTTTAAAAGTAAAAACCAGTAAAAATGCAACAAACGAAGTAAGCGCGCAAAGGACTGCTTAGAATCTAGCGCACTGAACAACGCACAAAATGAACAGCTGTTACCACAAGGTTCCATTTACAAAAATGTGTCAATGGTCACGCCATGCGACGCACTAATAGTCAGGTCAAATTAGACCAAAAAAATATGAGTGACCATACAAAAATTCGCAGCCAGCTCAAAACCGGTCGCATTGTTCAAAACACTCATAAATGAAATCTTAAAAATTTTCATCAATCCACTACCTGGAAAATAAATACTCGCGGTCAAAGGTCACATAACAGGTCACGACAACTTTTATCATAAAATTCATACAGACAAAAATTGTAGATCAGACAATTTATTAATTACCTACAAAAAATGGATACGTACTTTTTTCCTTAGAGCCACCGGTTCTCATCATAACGATTCAGAAAGGTGGAAGAGTTGTAATCGCCACAATATGCACACGTTTCCACGCCACCTTTGAGGTAGTGTACTTAGCGCGTTTTTTTTAACGTGGTTTCCCCAGTAGGCCTATTCCACGGATCTGCTGTCATTCTCTTTAATAATAATCTGTTTCATAATGTTTGAAACGAGTAAATATAAAATATAATAAATAAGCCTACAGTTGGTGGTCTGTATGACTTTCTGTATGCCTCTCCTCTAAAAGAGAAGGGTTGAGCAAATTGAGAATTGATCATCTTACTTCCCATAGGTAGATATGAATCGGATTTCATAATGATGTTTTTCTACACTGCCAGCAGTTTCAAAGATAAACAAAAATCATCTAATATAAGTGTAAATCTACATTTAAACTTGACCGCTTTCGAATTAACATTACATGTTTTTCAACTTACCGGAATACCAGTATTCAGCTCCTTGAAAGTTCACGGCAGTCGATTATGCGGACACGTTTAGTAACAATGCTGGCACAAAAGTACATAGTAGTCGACTTACATGCCAACATTGCTCCCAAACATATCCTACTATGCAGTGGCAGTTTGGCAGCTTTTCAATCTTTAACCAGTCCGAGTCGGACATCCCAAGTCTCGAGCTCCTTCCGCTTACTTTTGTCCTCAGTTCTCCTAGCAACGCCATTATGGCGTCCGGTTAGGGTTGCCTTGCCAAACTTTATTATAACGTATCTTACTTTATTTTCGATAAAAATATACTTTATACTTTTGTATAAAAATAAAGTATGCGAAAATACTTTCATTCCTATTAACCACAGAAACCTTGCCTTATTATTAAGATTTCTGTGCTATTAACATATCGATACTTGAAGTTAAAACAGTCAAAACAAACGCACATACGATTAAAATAATTACTAGCTATGAGATGCGATAGCTGTTGACGTCTGTCTGTCGTATCCATTTTAACAATAATAACATTATAAATGCGGATACAACTCTAAAAAAAGGTTTGTTTGTTGGTTACATTTTCACGACTTTACGGCTGATCTGATTGTAATGAAATTTGGCAAGGATATAGATTATACCTTGGGGAAGGACATAGGATAGTTACGAAGCCGCGACGTTGTCTGCATCCGCGATAACCGGCATTCAGAAATTACGTTTCGATATCCACAATTAATTATTCAAGAATACAAATTAAACTTATTATATTTTATTTGGTTAATTTAATTAATGACTTCAGATTTCAGTATATTGCAGTGGCAGTTATTTTAAAATTAAATAATAAAATATTTACTATTATTTATACCTTTTGGGTATACACAGTCATTGAAGTTGTAGCGCTGGTGGCATGAAAATCTGGAACTTCTATTGAAGTGGACCAAACATTATGTAATTTTTTTAATCCCACTAAACTGAGTAACAGTTTGTCGTTGGGATTAGCGCTCGTCTTATTTCATTAATTTAGTTCAAATAGTAAAAACTGTTATTAATTAAGATCCTTTTGAGTATCAGTTAATGTAGCTTGTATTTAGTGGTGGAGGTGTAATGCCAGTATCCGCATAATAAGTGTCTGTCAGTTAGTCCAACATCATACTTCGTATCGTGCACACGGCGTTTTATTTATTAAGCCTGAAAAAACATTGTTTAAAAGATTACCTTGAGTAGTTGAACAGGTATTCGGCAATTTTCTTTGATGGCATCCCAAATATCTGGCACTCGAAAACAAACAGCATCCAAAGCTGCTTTTACAATGCGATTTGAGATCGATCGGAGATGCCACATATTACACTGAAAATCGATATGTTTATATTACGTAAGTGGGATATTAAGAAGATTATTTTCTAATAGACAAGTATAATTATCTGGTCGAAATTATTATGAACTGGGCCATTATTTCTCAAAACATTAAACCGGTTACGGTTTAATCTATGAGAAATAAACAATAACTGTCAGTTGAAAGAATTAAGAGTGAAAATAGAAGTCTATCTGATAGGACCTGTAGCGTAGACAAACTGTCATTGTAATTGTATTCATTATTTTATGGGATAAAATTGTACTGTGCTATATAAAATACTAAGGTGTCACTCATTTTGTAGCTGTTTTATGATTGTAATAATAAATTTATTGCAACATTATTTTGTTAATTAATTAACAAGTTTCTGCCCGCCTAATTTATTACTGAATAACAAAGATCAATTTGATGTAACTCACACTTTTTGTTTCTTGATTTAGTTTGGCACAGTATCCAACAGCTTATCAATAGCAGAAGTCCTTATATACAACTAAACAAACTGCTATTATACCCTGTAATAAAAATAAACCATTATGAACAACTAAAATAGGTAGGCAAATACCAAAATATAAAGATTTTATTGAAGAAGAAGAAATTATTGAATGAAAATGAGGACTCTGTAAGAAGTTCCATTTGCTGCCACTTGAGGATAGACGTATGACTGCTGACCATCTCTTTCTATTAAAAATATTTAATAATAATGTTGACAGTCCCGAGCTAGTATTTACATTTTTATTACAAAATTTTATTTTAATGTGCCAAATAAATCATTTTGTTTTAATCCACCCTTACGTGTACCTCATACCTCAACCAATTATAGGCAGAATAGTTATATTGTGCGTGCAAGCAATCAGTTGAATAAAATATGTAAGCAGTATGACTTGGATCCCTTTACGACTAGTGTGACGTCGGCTAGGAGGTTGTTAAGCCTCAATTTTTTCAATTAGTCATTTAACCGTAAGCTCGGTTGAATCAAAAATTAGTTTAAATAGTTGTTTTTTACATTTTATTTTACTTTGTGTGCTCACTTTACAATATCAGTCTATTTCTACAAGTGAGGACTTGTAATTGGCTTTCTGTCGACTATGTCTACCTTTCTATTTTGTTTTATAGCTGTGAGTCTTCCAAGTATTATTAAATAATAAAAAAATAAAAATAAATTACTTCAATTATGTTTTAAAGTAAAATGAGTGATGAGAACTAATTACCGATTATTTATGCTGTCTAATGTTGCTGCTTTTATCTCTTATGTTGCCTCTGCTCTCCAGTGGCTTGATTAGACGAGAGCTCTTCTCACTATCTCTTGAGCCATTGGAGCTGACCGTAGCCGCTGTCTCCAAGACTGAGTTGATACCAGTTGAGTTGGTACTGCTGGCTGAATTGGTTTCTTGTCAATAGTTGATGTAGATGATCTTCTGGGTCTGGTATTGAATAGACTGGCAGGGATGGTTCAACATTAATGTGTTTCTTCAATGCATCAAACTTCTATGCATCTGCAGTCTCAGGCATAAACAGAAGATGGAGATGCATCTTAAGCAGCATGTGATGTTAATGCCTGAAAATATGTAATACAAAACTTAGTGAATCTAATTTTATTATTATGTTAGTAAATTACTGCAATATGTTGTAAATAATTATGTAATTATATCTGCCATATATTAATAGTACTTACTGGAACTAGTTCAGCTTCAAAAATTATAGTCTGTAAATTCTAAATCAGTGACCTCCGTATTAGTTGGTATGGTGATGAATGAATCTGAATATTGAACATCAGCAATACCACTGTCGCCTCGACCCCTTAAATTGCAGACTTGTTCGAGTATAGGATCTGTTATTGCTGTAGATGATCCTCCACATGTTCCAGTGGTATAACTCCTGTTTCTAGAGTTGTCAATATTTGCTTCTTTTCATTTTTTTCTTTACGAGTAAAGACTCCTAAAGAAAAAATAGATCAGTATAGTTTCTCACACGGTACTTATTAGGTATTCATATTGATAAAATATTAGTATTTTGGTTTGTACCTATTTTATGATGTCTAACCTGTACATGTTTCGCGTTGAATTTTAATGGGTAGAGAGGATTATCCAAGCTTCAGCTCGGCTTGATTGGTGGTACCATCATCCAATGTGAAATTTTGACTAAGCTTCCTCTTTTCTGCCATAATAATATACCGTGACAATAGTTTATAAAGCAAACGAATTATTAGTTTATCCTCGAGAATTAAATTGGTAAAGCCGAAAAACTGTAACAACAACACGCAACGCTCTAGTCAATCAATAAAACAAGCAATCTAAACCACAGAGTATCTAAACCAATCTCACGTCAGAACAACAGATATACGACCACAGATAGTACGCGAGGTTTTGTAATATTACACAGAGTAAATAAGCAAGAAAATATAAAATTAATTAAAAATATTAATGAAATAATTTGTATTATTGCTACCAAAACATGGTTTATAAATAATTGAGTCCTTGTAAGTGTGTACTTAAGAGAATTTTGTGAAAAAATAACTTCAAAGTATCGTTTCGTTCAGAGACGAATAAGCCGTGACGTCACATAATATTTGTCCAATAGTTGGGTGATTGAGAAGAGAGTGAGATTTCCCAAAATCAGTTCGGGTTTATGCAAGGTAGAGGAACAATGGACGCCACCTTTGCACTCCGCCAGTTGTGCGAGAAGTATAGATGTGCACATAAAAACTTGCACATGGTGTTCATTGACCTAGAAAAAGCGTATGATAGGGTGCCTCGGGAAGTGTTGTGGTGGGCCTTGAAGGAGAAAGGTGTGCCTGGGAAGTATGTTGAGTTGATTCGTGCGATGTACAGCCGATCTAGTCCGGTCGTCTGCAGGTAACACTGACAAGTTCAGTGTGGCTGTAGGATTGCACCAAGGGTCGGCCTTAAGCCCTTACCTCTTCCTGTTAATAATGGACGCACTGACGTCGGAAATACAGGAAGAGGCACCCTGGTGCATGCTATTTGCTGACGACATTGTCCTTGTCAGTGAAGATGGACCTGAGATCCAGGGTAGATTGGAGAAATGGCAACAGAAGCTGGAGAGTGTAGGCTTGAAAATCAGCAGAACCAAGACAGAATATATGTTCTGCGATTTCGGCGGTCTCTCCAGCCCTGAAGCCATTGCGCTTGATTGCGTGCTCCTTCCGATCTGCTCCGACTTTCGGTATCTCGGTTCACTAGTGCAAAGTGACGGAGGAATAGATCGGACTGTCAAGCACAGAATAAACACAGGGTGGATGAAATGGCGGCAGGTAACGGGAACAACTTGCGATTCCCACGTTCCCCTTAAACTTAAAGGGAAGATCTATAAGTCAATGATAAGACCTGCCGTCTTGTATGGATCAGAATGTTGGGCCACAAAAGGACTGAATGAAAGGCAGTTGCATGCAGCTGAGATGAGAATGCTAAGGGGGATGTGTGGTGTTACGCGAATGGATAGAATAAGAAATGAGTATATAAGAGGAAGTCTGAAAGTGGCGCCTGTGACAGAGAAGTTGTGTGGAAATCGGCTGTCATGGTATGGGCATGTGATGCGAAGGAATGAGGATCATGTTGTGAGGAAAGTTTTGAGTATGAATGTAGAGGGTTACAAGAGTAGAGGGAGACCCAGGAAACGATGGATGGATTGTGTGAAAGTTGATATGGCTAAGAAGGAGGTGACTTCTGAGATGACGGGAAATAGAGATGTATGGAAGAAGAAGACATGCTGCGCCGACCCCAAATGAAAAATTGGGATAAGGGCAAGAGGATGATGATGAGTTGGGTGATAAAATGATGGTTAAACGAAATTTAGTAAAGGGGAGCTTTTAAGCTCAAGGGTTAAGTTTCTTGCCACATAATGTAGTATTGTTTGCCAGTCTGGAAACAGACCACGATGCTAACAGTAGATGTGTTGTCACGCTCGTATTACGAAGATTTAAATATCCAGCCAAACGTTTCTTGTTCACGGCAACAAACACGAATAATTTGGGTTAAGTATTCAAGGAAAATCATTTCAATGACGAATAAATTATTTAATGGCGCCACTGCATTTCCAAATCATTGGTGCGGACGGACCGCACCAGTGATTTGGAGTCTATTTGTTTTTGCGTGAAGAAGTATTGTAGAACACCTACACTTAAAAATTACAGTGCGCCGTCAAATACTTTTCTAGTAAAAAGCTGAAAAAGTCCCTGAGCACCCCAAGTAAGATAATGTATTATGCCAGCTCCACACGTCTGACATTTGCCACAAACTACAAACTCACAAACGTGTAGGTGGATCCCAAGCGTTTCTCGCATACTCCTTAGATTTGAACGCAGAACCAACACTCGATTGGATCTGTCGAAAGCGCTTGCAAATCTGCACAAGCAAAGACAAACGTTCTATATACACATTTGGATTTGTGAAAGTTTGTCGAGGGTTGGCAAGCTTGTGGATCTTGTGATCATTATTTATTTATTTATTTATTTTAAAATTAAAAAGAGGTAATCCGAATGGAGTCGAAGTCGCGGGCGAAGTGCATGTATTTTTCATATCAAATAGTCAACATCTTACGAGTTTGTTTTAAATTACTTAAAGATTATATGTATTTATAATTTTAGATCTTCACGACAGTCATGGTGATGACGCTATAGGGTACGTCCAGCTAATACACACAATCCGAAACTTACCAAAAAAGTTCAGTAAGTTTTGTGAAAAAGTAAGTAAATATTCTATCAGCTTTACGTAGTTTTTCTTTTTCTTTTTTCTACTTTAAAGTGTAAAACGCATGATTTCTATGTTACCCACATAGATTTTATCTGAAATAAGTTAAATATTTAGTTGTTATTGAAAAATCTATTTGAGTCCGAGTCATGTCCTTAACAAATGGGATCAGGTTGTTCATTGATGTCCCTTCCGTCCTGTATAATTTCGCGTCAGTCATTTGATTCACAGTACGTCCAGAAGATTTGATATCTTTATACAAAATCTAAATGGTTCACTTTCAGAATAAGTACATACAAAAACAGCCACCCTGCCTGCCCTACCTGTAACATCTGGAGGTCAAAAGACTCGAATTAGCTGTTCAGGTGAGTGGCTTGTATCATAATCTTATCCCATGTACAACACAGTCTTAAACGTTGACGTAGAAACGTCAGTCGACTCTGTTTCTGTACACACACCAGTACTAGCAACTATTAGCACCACAGCATTATGTAAAACACCAAAATTAACCTTGCACAATCACCACCAAAAACCGATTGGGATTCATTCGCAAGACTCTTCTAAAGGTAATTAGATCTAAAAGTAAAATTGAAAACTGAAGATGACACAGACGAGACTACTTGTTATATAACGAACATAAAACAGGTCCCCAATCTGGAATTTGAGTTCAGTGAATTTATCCCCGGCTTTCACTACATTTTTCTGCGAACCTAATAAATAATAAATAAATAAACAATGCTGGACAATCCACACAGCATAATCTAGCCCCAAGCTAAGCAGAACTTGTGTTATGGGTACTAGATGACTGATATACTTAATACAATACATTACCTACATGGATAGATATTTTTCATTATACATAGCAAATACCCAGAACACCCGGAAAAAATCTTTGTTGATCGTACAAACATTTGTCCCAAGGCGGGAATCGAACCCGCAAATGTAAGTGTAAGCCAAGTGATTCTTAAAAATCTGAGGTTTAGTGTTTGACGGGGAACGATAAGTACACAAGACAGTATTATAAAGTGTGTGCAGTTGGAGACAAGGGGCCTCAGACAGTTTAATATACATCACATAATTACTTATTGATAATTAAAATAATCGCTTCGGCTGGAACAACAATGGAACTTATTAATATAGTCGATAGAAGGACATCGTGAATTAAAGAAATAAGTGTCCCCAAAACTCTAGTCAACACTGATAACTGCCAACAAAGTGTGGTAAATCTATTTTAGGTAATCTAACAAAGTTATGTTTACTCCCACCTGGCATTGTTGTCTCAGAGCCTGCCACGGAACCTGCGGAGTTACGTCGGCGGCGTTTGCCACCCGGTCCGGATAGCAAGCTCCGCGCCAGCGCTAGCAGCAAGTAGTACTGCTGCTCAAACTGACCTCTTGCCGCGTAGGCTTCGTCCGGTGTGTCCAACGACACCTCGATCTCCGTCTGCAATACGTCAAAGTTGGTGTCGATTCATTGCAAGTTGGAAAGATTGTCGCAGCTCTTGAGCACATTTCAATAAGCGGCAAAGTTTGTAAGCTTGGCATTCATAAAACTAACTTTTCATTTTGCAAAAATTACTCAGAAGGAAAATTCGGGTTTAAAGTAGGTAACGGTTTAAAAGTAAAAACCAGTAAAAATGAAACAAACGAAATAAGCGCGCAAAGGACTGCTTAGAATCTAGCGCACTGAACAACGCACAAAATGAACAGCTGTTACCACAAGGTTCCATTTACAAAAATGTGTCAATGGTCACGCCATGCGACGCACTAATAGTCAGGTCAAATTAGACCAAAAAAATATGAGTGATTGTTCAAAACACTCATGAATGAAATCTTAAAAATTTTCATCAATCCACTACCTGGAAAATAAATACTCGCGGTCAAAGGTCACATAACAGGTCACGACAACTTTTATCATAAAATTCATACAGACAAAAATTGTAGATCAGACAATTTATTAATTACCTACAAAAAATGGATACGTACTTTTTTCCTTAGAGCCACCGGTTCTCATCATAACGATTCAGAAAGGTGGAAGAGTTGTAATCGCCACAATATGCACACGTTTCCACGCCACCTTTGAGGTAGTGTACTTAGCGCGTTTTTTTTAACGTGGTTTCCCCAGTAGGCCTATTCCACGGATCTGCTGTCATTCTCTTTAATAATAATCTGTTTCATAATGTTTGAAACGAGTAAATATAAAATATAATAAATAAGCCTACAGTTGGTGGTCTGTATGACTTTCTGTATGCCTCTCCTCTAAAAGAGAAGGGTTGAGCAAATTGAGAATTGATCATCTTACTTCCCATAGGTAGATATGAATCGGATTTCATAATGATGTTTTTCTACACTGCCAGCAGTTTCAAAGATAAACAAAAATCATCTAATATAAGTGTAAATCTACATTTAAACTTGACCGCTTTCGAATTAACATTACATGTTTTTCAACTTACCGGAATACCAGTATTCAGCTCCTTGAAAGTTCACGGCAGTCGATTATGCGGACACGTTTAGTAACAATGCTGGCACAAAAGTACATAGTAGTCGACTTACATGCCAACATTGCTCCCAAACATATCCTACTATGCAGTGGCAGTTTGGCAGCTTTTCAATCTTTAACCAGTCCGAGTCGGACATCCCAAGTCTCGAGCTCCTTCCGCTTACTTTTGTCCTCAGTTCTCCTAGCAACGCCATTATGGCGTCCGGTTAGGTTTGCCTTGCCAAACTTTATTATAACGTATCTTACTTTATTTTCGATAAAAATATACTTTATACTTTTGTATAAAAATAAAGTATGCGAAAATACTTTCATTCCTATTAACCACAGAAACCTTGCCTTATTATTAAGATTTCTGTGCTATTAACATATCGATACTTGAAGTTAAAACAGTCAAAACAAACGCACATACGATTAAAATAATTACTAGCTATGAGATGCGATAGCTGTTGACGTCTGTCTGTCGTATCCATTTTAACAATAATAACATTATAAATGCGGATACAACTCTAAAAAAAGGTTTGTTTGTTGGTTACATTTTCACGACTTTACGGCTGATCTGATTGTAATGAAATTTGGCAAGGATATAGATTATACCTTGGGGAAGGACATAGGATAGTTACGAAGCCGCGACGTTGTCTGCATCCGCGATAACCGGCATTCAGAAATTACGTTTCGATATCCACAATTAATTATTCAAGAATACAAATTAAACTTATTATATTTTATTTGGTTAATTTAATTAATGACTTCAGATTTCAGTATATTGCAGTGGCAGTTATTTTAAAATTAAATAATAAAATATTTACTATTATTTATACCTTTTGGGTATACACAGTCATTGAAGTTGTAGCGCTGGTGGCATGAAAATCTGGAACTTCTATTGAAGTGGACCAAACATTATGTAATTTTTTTAATCCCACTAAATTGAGTAACAGTTTGTCGTTGGGATTAGCGCTCGTCTTATTTCATTAATTTAGTTCAAATAGTAAAAACTGTTATTAATTAAGATCCTTTTGAGTATCAGTTAATGTAGCTTGTATTTAGTGGTGGAGGTGTAATGCCAGTATCCGCATAATAAGTGTCTGTCAGTTAGTCCAACATCATACTTCGTATCGTGCACACGGCGTTTTATTTATTAAGCCTGAAAAAACATTGTTTAAAAGATTACCTTGAGTAGTTGAACAGGTATTCGGCAATTTTCTTTGATGGCATCCCAAATATCTGGCACTCGAAAACAAACAGCATCCAAAGCTGCTTTTACAATGCGATTTGAGATCGATCGGAGATGCCACATATTACACTGAAAATCGATATGTTTATATTACGTAAGTGGGATATTAAGAAGATTATTTTCTAATAGACAAGTATAATTATCTGGTCGAAATTATTATGAACTGGGCCATTATTTCTCAAAACATTAAACCGGTTACGGTTTAATCTATGAGAAATAAACAATAACTGTCAGTTGAAAGAATTAAGAGTGAAAATAGAAGTCTATCTGATAGGACCTGTAGCGTAGACAAACTGTCATTGTAATTGTATTCATTATTTTATGGGATAAAATTGTACTGTGCTATATAAAATACTAAGGTGTCACTCATTTTGTAGCTGTTTTATGATTGTAATAATAAATTTATTGCAACATTATTTTGTTAATTAATTAACAAGTTTCTGCCCGCCTAATTTATTACTGAATAACAAAGATCAATTTGATGTAACTCACACTTTTTGTTTCTTGATTTAGTTTGGCACAGTATCCAACAGCTTATCAATAGCAGAAGTCCTTATATACAACTAAACAAACTGCTATTATACCCTGTAATAAAAATAAACCATTATGAACAACTAAAATAGGTAGGCAAATACCAAAATATAAAGATTTTATTGAAGAAGAAGAAATTATTGAATGAAAATGAGGACTCTGTAAGAAGTTCCATTTGCTGCCACTTGAGGATAGACGTATGACTGCTGACCATCTCTTTCTATTAAAAATATTTAATAATAATGTTGACAGTCCCGAGCTAGTATTTACATTTTTATTACAAAATTTTATTTTAATGTGCCAAATAAATCATTTTGTTTTAATCCACCCTTACGTGTACCTCATACCTCAACCAATTATAGGCAGAATAGTTATATTGTGCGTGCAAGCAATCAGTTGAATAAAATATGTAAGCAGTATGACTTGGATCCCTTTACGACTAGTGTGACGTCGGCTAGGAGGTTGTTAAGCCTCAATTTTTTCAATTAGTCATTTAACCGTAAGCTCGGTTGAATCAAAAATTAGTTTAAATAGTTGTTTTTTACATTTTATTTTACTTTGTGTGCTCACTTTACAATATCAGTCTATTTCTACAAGTGAGGACTTGTAATTGGCTTTCTGTCGACTATGTCTACCTTTCTATTTTGTTTTATAGCTGTGAGTCTTCCAAGTATTATTAAATAATAAAAAAATAAAAATAAATTACTTCAATTATGTTTTAAAGTAAAATGAGTGATGAGAACTAATTACCGATTGTTTATGCTGTCTAATGTTGCTGCTTTTATCTCTTATGTTGCCTCTGCTCTCCAGTGGCTTGATTAGACGAGAGCTCTTCTCACTATCTCTTGAGCCATTGGAGCTGACCGTAGCCGCTGTCTCCAAGACTGAGTTGATACCAGTTGAGTTGGTACTGCTGGCTGAATTGGTTTCTTGTCAATAGTTGATGTAGATGATCTTCTGGGTCTGGTATTGAATAGACTGGCAGGGATGGTTCAACATTAATGTGTTTCTTCAATGCATCAAACTTCTATGCATCTGCAGTCTCAGGCATAAACAGAAGATGGAGATGCATCTTAAGCAGCATGTGATGTTAATGCCTGAAAATATGTACTACAAAACTTAGTGAATCTAATTTTATTATTATGTTAGTAAATTACTGCAATATGTTGTAAATAATTATGTAATTATATCTGCCATATATTAATAGTACTTACTGGAACTAGTTCAGCTTCAAAAATTATAGTCTGTAAATTCTAAATCAGTGACCTCCGTATTAGTTGGTATGGTGATGAATGAATCTGAATATTGAACATCAGCAATACCACTGTCGCCTCGACCCCTTAAATTGCAGACTTGTTCGAGTATAGGATCTGTTATTGCTGTAGATGATCCTCCACATGTTCCAGTGGTATAACTCCTGTTTCTAGAGTTGTCAATATTTGCTTCTTTTCATTTTTTTCTTTACGAGTAAAGACTCCTAAAGAAAAAATAGATCAGTATAGTTTCTCACACGGTACTTATTAGGTATTCATATTGATAAAATATTAGTATTTTGGTTTGTACCTATTTTATGATGTCTAACCTGTACATGTTTCGCGTTGAATTTTAATGGGTAGAGAGGATTATCCAAGCTTCAGCTCGGCTTGATTGGTGGTACCATCATCCAATGTGAAATTTTGACTAAGCTTCCTCTTTTCTGCCATAATAATATACCGTGACAATAGTTTATAAAGCAAACGAATTATTAGTTTATCCTCGAGAATTAAATTGGTAAAGCCGAAAAACTGTAACAACAACACGCAACGCTCTAGTCAATCAATAAAACAAGCAATCTAAACCACAGAGTATCTAAACCAATCTCACGTCAGAACAACAGATATACGACCACAGATAGTACGCGAGGTTTTGTAATATTACACAGAGTAAATAAGCAAGAAAATATAAAATTAATTAAAAATATTAATGAAATAATTTGTATTATTGCTACCAAAACATGGTTTATAAATAATTGAGTCCTTGTAAGTGTGTACTTAAGAGAATTTTGTGAAAAAATAACTTCAAAGTATCGTTTCGTTCAGAGACGAATAAGCCGTGACGTCACATAATATTTGTCCAATAGTTGGGTGATTGAGAAGAGAGTGAGATTTCCCAAAATCAGTTCGGGTTTATGCAAGGTAGAGGAACAATGGACGCCACCTTTGCACTCCGCCAGTTGTGCGAGAAGTATAGATGTGCACATAAAAACTTGCACATGGTGTTCATTGACCTAGAAAAAGCGTATGATAGGGTGCCTCGGGAAGTGTTGTGGTGGGCCTTGAAGGAGAAAGGTGTGCCTGGGAAGTATGTTGAGTTGATTCGTGCGATGTACAGCCGATCTAGTCCGGTCGTCTGCAGGTATCACTGACAAGTTCAGTGT
The DNA here is from genome assembly GCA_905147745.2 of Phlogophora meticulosa. Taxonomy (NCBI): domain Eukaryota; kingdom Metazoa; phylum Arthropoda; class Insecta; order Lepidoptera; family Noctuidae; genus Phlogophora; species Phlogophora meticulosa. The sequence goes on along the minus strand of LR990517.1, from coordinate 1,115,792 downwards.
GGCTGTAGGATTGCACCAAGGGTCGGCCTTAAGCCCTTACCTCTTCCTGTTAATAATGGACGCACTGACGTCGGAAATACAGGAAGAGGCACCCTGGTGCATGCTATTTGCTGCAACATTGTCCTTGTCAGTGAAGATGGACCTGAGATCCAGGGTAGATTGGAGAAATGGCAACAGAAGCTGGAGAGTGTAGGCTTGAAAATCAGCAGAACCAAGACAGAATATATGTTCTGCGATTTCGGCGGTCTCTCCAGCCCTGAAGCCATTGCGCTTGATTGCGTGCTCCTTCCGATCTGCTCCGACTTTCGGTATCTCGGTTCACTAGTGCAAAGTGACGGAGGAATAGATCGGACTGTCAAGCACAGAATAAACACAGGGTGGATGAAATGGCGGCAGGTAACGGGAACAACTTGCGATTCCCACGTTCCCCTTAAACTTAAAGGGAAGATCTATAAGTCAATGATAAGACCTGCCGTCTTGTATGGATCAGAATGTTGGGCCACAAAAGGACTGAATGAAAGGCAGTTGCATGCAGCTGAGATGAGAATGCTAAGGGGGATGTGTGGTGTTACGCGAATGGATAGAATAAGAAATGAGTATATAAGAGGAAGTCTGAAAGTGGCGCCTGTGACAGAGAAGTTGTGTGGAAATCGGCTGTCATGGTATGGGCATGTGATGCGAAGGAATGAGGATCATGTTGTGAGGAAAGTTTTGAGTATGAATGTAGAGGGTTACAAGAGTAGAGGGAGACCCAGGAAACGATGGATGGATTGTGTGAAAGTTGATATGGCTAAGAAGGAGGTGACTTCTGAGATGACGGGAAATAGAGATGTATGGAAGAAGAAGACATGCTGCGCCGACCCCAAATGAAAAATTGGGATAAGGGCAAGAGGATGATGATGAGTTGGGTGATAAAATGATGGTTAAACGAAATTTAGTAAAGGGGAGCTTTTAAGCTCAAGGGTAAGTTTCTTGCCACATAATGTAGTATTGTTTGCCAGTCTGGAAACAGACCACGATGCTAACAGTAGATGTGTTGTCACGCTCGTATTACGAAGATTTAAATATCCAGCCAAACGTTTCTTGTTCACGGCAACAAACACGAATAATTTGGGTTAAGTATTCAAGGAAAATCATTTCAATGACGAATAAATTATTTAATGGCGCCACTGCATTTCCAAATCATTGGTGCGGACGGACCGCACCAGTGATTTGGAGTCTATTTGTTTTTGCGTGAAGAAGTATTGTAGAACACCTACACTTAAAAATTACAGTGCGCCGTCAAATACTTTTCTAGTAAAAAGCTGAAAAAGTCCCTGAGCACCCCAAGTAAGATAATGTATTATGCCAGCTCCACACGTCTGACATTTGCCACAAACTACAAACTCACAAACGTGTAGGTGGATCCCAAGCGTTTCTCGCATACTCCTTAGATTTGAACGCAGAACCAACACTCGATTGGATCTGTCGAAAGCGCTTGCAAATCTGCACAAGCAAAGACAAACGTTCTATATACACATTTGGATTTGTGAAAGTTTGTCGAGGGTTGGCAAGCTTGTGGATCTTGTGATCATTATTTATTTATTTATTTATTTTAAAATTAAAAAGAGGTAATCCGAATGGAGTCGAAGTCGCGGGCGAAGTGCATGTATTTTTCATATCAAATAGTCAACATCTTACGAGTTTGTTTTAAATTACTTAAAGATTATATGTATTTATAATTTTAGATCTTCACGACAGTCATGGTGATGACGCTATAGGGTACGTCCAGCTAATACACACAATCCGAAACTTACCAAAAAAGTTCAGTAAGTTTTGTGAAAAAGTAAGTAAATATTCTATCAGCTTTACGTAGTTTTTCTTTTTCTTTTTTCTACTTTAAAGTGTAAAACGCATGATTTCTATGTTACCCACATAGATTTTATCTGAAATAAGTTAAATATTTAGTTGTTATTGAAAAATCTATTTGAGTCCGAGTCATGTCCTTAACAAATGGGATCAGGTTGTTCATTGATGTCCCTTCCGTCCTGTATAATTTCGCGTCAGTCATTTGATTCACAGTACGTCCAGAAGATTTGATATCTTTATACAAAATCTAAATGGTTCACTTTCAGAATAAGTACATACAAAAACAGCCACCCTGCCTGCCCTACCTGTAACATCTGGAGGTCAAAAGACTCGAATTAGCTGTTCAGGTGAGTGGCTTGTATCATAATCTTATCCCATGTACAACACAGTCTTAAACGTTGACGTAGAAACGTCAGTCGACTCTGTTTCTGTACACACACCAGTACTAGCAACTATTAGCACCACAGCATTATGTAAAACACCAAAATTAACCTTGCACAATCACCACCAAAAACCGATTGGGATTCATTCGCAAGACTCTTCTAAAGGTAATTAGATCTAAAAGTAAAATTGAAAACTGAAGATGACACAGACGAGACTACTTGTTATATAACGAACATAAAACAGGTCCCCAATCTGGAATTTGAGTTCAGTGAATTTATCCCCGGCTTTCACTACATTTTTCTGCGAACCTAATAAATAATAAATAAATAAACAATGCTGGACAATCCACACAGCATCATCTAGCCCCAAGCTAAGCAGAACTTGTGTTATGGGTACTAGATGACTGATATACTTAATACAATACATTACCTACATGGATAGATATTTTTCATTATACATAGCAAATACCCAGAACACCCGGAAAAAATCTTTGTTGATCGTACAAACATTTGTCCCAAGGCGGGAATCGAACCCGCAAATGTAAGTGTAAGCCAAGTGATTCTTAAAAATCTGAGGTTTAGTGTTTGACGGGGAACGATAAGTACACAAGACAGTATTATAAAGTGTGTGCAGTTGGAGACAAGGGGCCTCAGACAGTTTAATATACATCACATAATTACTTATTGATAATTAAAATAATCGCTTCGGCTGGAACAACAATGGAACTTATTAATATAGTCGATAGAAGGACATCGTGAATTAAAGAAATAAGTGTCCCCAAAACTCTAGTCAACACTGATAACTGCCAACAAAGTGTGGTAAATCTATTTTAGGTAATCTAACAAAGTTATGTTTACTCCCACCTGGCATTGTTGTCTCAGAGCCTGCCACGGAACCTGCGGAGTTACGTCGGCGGCGTTTGCCACCCGGTCCGGATAGCAAGCTCCGCGCCAGCGCTAGCAGCAAGTAGTACTGCTGCTCAAACTGACCTCTTGCCGCGTAGGCTTCGTCCGGTGTGTCCAACGACACCTCGATCTCCGTCTGCAATACGTCAAAGTTGGTGTCGATTCATTGCAAGTTGGAAAGATTGTCGCAGCTCTTGAGCACATTTCAATAAGCGGCAAAGTTTGTAAGCTTGGCATTCATAAAACTAACTTTTCATTTTGCAAAAATTACTCAGAAGGAAAATTCGGGTTTAAAGTAGGTAACGGTTTAAAAGTAAAAACCAGTAAAAATGAAACAAACGAAATAAGCGCGCAAAGGACTGCTTAGAATCTAGCGCACTGAACAACGCACAAAATGAACAGCTGTTACCACAAGGTTCCATTTACAAAAATGTGTCAATGGTCACGCCATGCGACGCACTAATAGTCAGGTCAAATTAGACCAAAAAAATATGAGTGATTGTTCAAAACACTCATGAAATCTTAAAAATTTTCATCAATCCACTACCTGGAAAGTAAATACTCGCGGTCAAAGGTCACATAACAGGTCACGACAACTTTTATCATAAAATTCATACAGACAAAAATTGTAGATCAGACAATTTATTAATTACCTACAAAAAATGGATACGTACTTTTTTCCTTAGAGCCACCGGTTCTCATCATAACGATTCAGAAAGGTGGAAGAGTTGTAATCGCCACAATATGCACACGTTTCCACGCCACCTTTGAGGTAGTGTACTTAGCGCGTTTTTTTTAACGTGGTTTCCCCAGTAGGCCTATTCCACGGATCTGCTGTCATTCTCTTTAATAATAATCTGTTTCATAATGTTTGAAACGAGTAAATATAAAATATAATAAATAAGCCTACAGTTGGTGGTCTGTATGACTTTCTGTATGCCTCTCCTCTAAAAGAGAAGGGTTGAGCAAATTGAGAATTGATCATCTTACTTCCCATAGGTAGATATGAATCGGATTTCATAATGATGTTTTTCTACACTGCCAGCAGTTTCAAAGATAAACAAAAATCATCTAATATAAGTGTAAATCTACATTTAAACTTGACCGCTTTCGAATTAACATTACATGTTTTTCAACTTACCGGAATACCAGTATTCAGCTCCTTGAAAGTTCACGGCAGTCGATTATGCGGACACGTTTAGTAACAATGCTGGCACAAAAGTACATAGTAGTCGACTTACATGCCAACATTGCTCCCAAACATATCCTACTATGCAGTGGCAGTTTGGCAGCTTTTCAATCTTTAACCAGTCCGAGTCGGACATCCCAAGTCTCGAGCTCCTTCCGCTTACTTTTGTCCTCAGTTCTCCTAGCAACGCCATTATGGCGTCCGGTTAGGGTTGCCTTGCCAAACTTTATTATAACGTATCTTACTTTATTTTCGATAAAAATATACTTTATGCTTTTGTAGAAAAATAAAGTATGCGAAAATACTTTCATTCCTATTAACCACAGAAACCTTGCCTTATTATTAAGATTTCTGTGCTATTAACATATCGATACTTGAAGTTAAAACAGTCAAAACAAACGCACATACGATTAAAATAATTACTAGCTATGAGATGCGATAGCTGTTGACGTCTGTCTGTCGTATCCATTTTAACAATAATAACATTATAAATGCGGATACAACTCTAAAAAAAGGTTTGTTTGTTGGTTACATTTTCACGACTTTACGGCTGATCTGATTGTAATGAAATTTGGCAAGGATATAGATTATACCTTGGGGAAGGACATAGGATAGTTACGAAGCCGCGACGTTGTCTGCATCCGCGATAACCGGCATTCAGAAATTACGTTTCGATATCCACAATTAATTATTCAAGAATACAAATTAAACTTATTATATTTTATTTGGTTAATTTAATTAATGACTTCAGATTTCAGTATATTGCAGTGGCAGTTATTTTAAAATTAAATATTAAAATATTTACTATTATTTATACCTTTTGGGTAAACACATTCATTGAAGTTGTAGCGCTGGTGGCATGAAAATCTGGAACTTCTATTGAAGTGGACCAAACATTATGTAATTTTTTTAATCCCACTAAACTGAGTAACAGTTTGTCGTTGGGATTAGCGCTCGTCTTATTTCATTAATTTAGTTCAAATAGTAAAAACTGTTATTAATTAAGATCCTTTTGAGTATCAGTTAATGTAGCTTGTATTTAGTGGTGGAGGTGTAATGCCAGTATCCGCATAATAAGTGTCTGTCAGTTAGTCCAACATCATACTTCGTATCGTGCACACGGCGTTTTATTTATTAAGCCTGAAAAAACATTGTTTAAAAGATTACCTTGAGTAGTTGAACAGGTATTCGGCAATTTTCTTTGATGGCATCCCAAATATCTGGCACTCGAAAACAAACAGCATCCAAAGCTGCTTTTACAATGCGATTTGAGATCGATCGGAGATGCCACATATTACCCTGAAAATAGATATGTTTATAAGTTCGTAAGTGGGATATTAAGAAGATTATTTTCTAAAAGACAAGTATAATTATCTGGTCGAAATTATCATGAACTGGGCCATTATTTCTCAAAACATTAAACCGGTTACGGTTTAATCTATGAGAAATAAACAATAACTGTCAGTTGAAAGAATTAAGAGTGAAAATAGAAGTCTATCTGATAGGACCTGTAGCGTAGACAAACTGTCATTGTAATTGTATTCATTATTTTATGGGATAAAATTGTACTGTGCTATATAAAATACTAAGGTGTCACTCATTTTGTAGCTGTTTTATGATTGTAATAATAAATTTATTGCAACATTATTTTGTTAATTAATTAACAAGTTTCTGCCCGCCTAATTTATTACTGAATAAGAAAGATCAATTTGATGTAACTCACACTTTTTGTTTCTTGATTTAGTTTGGCACAGTATCCAACAGCTTATCAATAGAAGAAGTCCTTATATACAACTAAACAAACTGCTATTATACCCTGTAATAAAAATAAACCATTATGAACAACTAAAATAGGTAGGCAAATACCAAAATATAAAGATTTTATTGAAGAAGAAGAAATTATTGAATGAAAATGAGGACTCTGTAAGAAGTTCCATTTGCTGCCACTTGAGGATAGACGTATGACTGCTGACCATCTCTTTCTATTAAAAATATTTAATAATAATGTTGACAGTCCCGAGCTAGTATTTACATTTTTATTACAAAATTTTATTTAAATGTGCCAAATAAATCATTTTGTTTTAATCCACCCTGACGTGTACCTCATACCTCAACCAATTATAGGCAGAATAGTTATATTGTGCGTGCAAGCAATCAGTTGAATAAAATATGTAAGCAGTATGACTTGGATCCCTTTACGACTAGTGTGACGTCGGCTAGGAGGTTGTTAAGCCTCAATTTTTTCAATTAGTCATTTAACCGTAAGCTCGGTTGAATCAAAAATTAGTTTAAATAGTTGTTTTTTACATTTTATTTTACTTTGTGTGCTCACTTTACAATATCAGTCTATTTCTACAAGTGAGGACTTGTAATTGGCTTTCTGTCGACTATGTCTACCTTTCTATTTTGTTTTATAGCTGTGAGTCTTCCAAGTATTATTAAATAATAAAAAAATAAAAATAAATTACTTCAATTATGTTTTAAAGTATAATGAGTGATGAGAACTAATTACCGATTGTTTATGCTGTCTAATGTTGCTGCTTTTATCTCTTATGTTGCCTCTGCTCTCCAGTGGCTTGATTAGACAAGAGCTCTTCTCACTATCTCTTGAGCCATTGGAGCGGACCGTAGCCGCTGTCTCCAAGACTGAGTTGATACCAGTTGAGTTGGTACTGCTGGCTGAATTGGTTTCTTGTCAATAGTTGATGTAGATGATCATCTGGGTCTGGTATTGAATAGACTGGCAGGGATGGTTCAACATTAATGTGTTTCTTCAATGCATCAAACTTCTATGCATCTGCAGTCTCAGGCATAAACAGAAGATGGAGATGCATCTTAAGCAGCATGTGATGTTAATGCCTGAAAATATGTAATACAAAACTTAGTGAATCTAATTTTATTATTATGTTAGTAAATTACTGCAATATGTTGTAAATAATTATGTAATTATATCTGCCATATATTAATAGTACTTACTGGAACTAGTTCAGCTTCAAAAATTATAGTCTGTAAATTCTAAATCAGTGACCTCCGTATTAGTTGGTATGGTGATGAATGAATCTGAATATTGAACATCAGCAATACCACTGTCGCCTCGACCCCTTAAATTGCAGACTTGTTCGAGTATAGGATCTGTTATTGCTGTAGATGATCCTCCACATGTTCCAGTGGTATAACTCCTGTTTCTAGAGTTGTCAATATTTGCTTCTTTTCATTTTTTTCTTTACGAGTAAAGACTCCTAAAGAAAAAATAGATCAGTATAGTTTCTCACACGGTACTTATTAGGTATTCATATTGATAAAATATTAGTATTTTGGTTTGTACCTATTTTATGATGACTATAATGGGTATAGAGGATTATCCAAGCTTCAGCTCGGCTTGATTGGTGGTACCATCATCCAATGTGAAATTTTGACTAAGCTTCCTCTTTTCTGCCATAATAATATACCGTGACAATAGTTTATAAAGCAAACGAATTATTTTTAGTTTATCCTCGAGATTTAAATAAAATTGGTAAAGCCGAAAAACTGTAACAACAACACGCAACGCTCAAGTCAATCAATCAAGTAATCTAAACCACAGAGTATCTAAACCAATCTCACGTCAGAACAACAGATATACGACCACAGATAGTACGCGAGGTTTTGTAATATTACACAGAGTAAATAAGCAAGAAAATATAAAATTAATTAAAAATATTAATGAAATAATTTGTATTATTGCTACCAAAACATGGTTTATAAATAATTGAGTCCTTGTAAGTGTGTACTTAAGAGAATTTTGTGAAAAAATAACTTCAAAGTATCGTTTCGTTCAGAGACGAATAAGCCGTGACGTCACATAATATTTGTCCAATAGTTGGGTGATTGAGAAGAGAGTGAGATTTCCCAAAATCAGTTCGGGTTTATGCAAGGTAGAGGAACAATGGACGCCACCTTTGCACTCCGCCAGTTATAAATAAAATAAAATAAATAAATTGCACATGGTGTTCATTGACCTAGAAAAAGCGTATGATAGGGTGCCTCGGGAAGTGTTGTGGTGGGCCTTGAAGGAGAAAGGTGTGCCTGGGAAGTATGTTGAGTTGATTCGTGCGATGTACAGCCGATCTAGTCCGGTCGTCTGCAGGTATCACTGACAAGTTCAGTGTGGCTGTAGGATTGCACCAAGGGTCGGCCTTAAGCCCTTACCTCTTCCTGTTAATAATGGACGCACTGACGTCGGAAATACAGGAAGAGGCACCCTGGTGCATGCTATTTGCTGACGACATTGTCCTTGTCAGTGAAGATGGACCTGAGATCCAGGGTAGATTGGAGAAATGGCAACAGAAGCTGGAGAGTGTAGGCTTGAAAATCAGCAGAACCAAGACAGAATATATGTTCTGCGATTTCGGCGGTCTCTCCAGCCCTGAAGCCATTGCGCTTGATTGCGTGCTCCTTCCGATCTGCTCCGACTTTCGGTATCTCGGTTCACTAGTGCAAAGTGACGGAGGAATAGATCGGACTGTCAAGCACAGAATAAACACAGGGTGGATGAAATGGCGGCAGGTAACGGGAACAACTTGCGATTCCCACGTTCCCCTTAAACTTAAAGGGAAGATCTATAAGTCAATGATAAGACCTGCCGTCTTGTATGGATCAGAATGTTGGGCCACAAAAGGACTGAATGAAAGGCAGTTGCATGCAGCTGAGATGAGAATGCTAAGGGGGATGTGTGGTGTTACGCGAATGGATAGAATAAGAAATGAGTATATAAGAGGAAGTCTGAAAGTGGCGCCTGTGACAGAGAAGTTGTGTGGAAATCGGCTGTCATGGTATGGGCATGTGATGCGAAGGAATGAGGATCATGTTGTGAGGAAAGTTTTGAGTATGAATGTAGAGGGTTACAAGAGTAGAGGGAGACCCAGGAAACGATGGATGGATTGTGTGAAAGTTGATATGGCTAAGAAGGAGGTGACTTCTGAGATGACGGGAAATAGAGATGTATGGAAGAAGAAGACATGCTGCGCCGACCCCAAATGAAAAATTGGGATAAGGGCAAGAGGATGATGATGAGTTGGGTGATAAAATGATGGTTAAACGAAATTTAGTAAAGGGGAGCTTTTAAGCTCAAGGGTAAGTTTCTTGCCACATAATGTAGTATTGTTTGCCAGTCTGGAAACAGACCACGATGCTAACAGTAGATGTGTTGTCACGCTCGTATTACGAAGATTTAAATATCCAGCCAAACGTTTCTTGTTCACGGCAACAAACACGAATAATTTGGGTTAAGTATTCAAGGAAAATCATTTCAATGACGAATAAATTATTTAATGGCGCCACTGCATTTCCAAATCATTGGTGCGGACGGACCGCACCAGTGATTTGGAGTCTATTTGTTTTTGCGTGAAGAAGTATTGTAGAACACCTACACTTAAAAATTACAGTGCGCCGTCAAATACTTTTCTAGTAAAAAGCTGAAAAAGTCCCTGAGCACCCCAAGTAAGATAATGTATTATGCCAGCTCCACACGTCTGACATTTGCCACAAACTACAAACTCACAAACGTGTAGGTGGATCCCAAGCGTTTCTCGCATACTCCTTAGATTTGAACGCAGAACCAACACTCGATTGGATCTGTCGAAAGCGCTTGCAAATCTGCACAAGCAAAGACAAACGTTCTATATACACATTTGGATTTGTGAAAGTTTGTCGAGGGTTGGCAAGCTTGTGGATCTTGTGATCATTATTTATTTATTTATTTATTTTAAAATTAAAAAGAGGTAATCCGAATGGAGTCGAAGTCGCGGGCGAAGTGCATGTATTTTTCATATCAAATAGTCAACATCTTACGAGTTTGTTTTAAATTACTTAAAGATTATATGTATTTATAATTTTAGATCTTCACGACAGTCATGGTGATGACGCTATAGGGTACGTCCAGCTAATACACACAATCCGAAACTTACCATAAAAGTTCAGTAAGTTTTGTGAAAAAGTAAGTAAATATTCTATCAGCTTTACGTAGTTTTTCTTTTTCTTTTTTCTACTTTAAAGTGTAAAACGCATGATTTCTATGTTACCCACATAGATTTTATCTGAAATAAGTTAAATATTTAGTTGTTATTGAAAAATCTATTTGAGTCCGAGTCATGTCCTTAACAAATGGGATCAGGTTGTTCATTGATGTCCCTTCCGTCCTGTATAATTTCGCGTCAGTCATTTGATTCACAGTACGTCCAGAAGATTTGATATCTTTATACAAAATCTAAATGTTTCACTTTCAGAATAAGTACATACAAAAACAGCCACCCTGCCTGCCCTACCTGTAACATCTGGAGGTCAAAAGACTCGAATTAGCTGTTCAGGTGAGTGGCTTGTATCATAATCTTATCCCATGTACAACACAGTCTTAAACGTTGACGTAGAAACGTCAGTCGACTCTGTTTCTGTACACACACCAGTACTAGCAACTATTAGCACCACAGCATTATGTAAAACACCAAAATTAACCTTGCACAATCACCACCAAAAACCGATTGGGATTCATTCGCAAGACTCTTCTAAAGGTAATTAGATCTAAAAGTAAAATTGAAAACTGAAGATGACACAGACGAGACTACTTGTTATATAACGAACATAAAACAGGTCCCCAATCTGGAATTTGAGTTCAGTGAATTTATCCCCGGCTTTCACTACATTTTTCTGCGAACCTAGAATAGAATAGAATAGAATAGAATATAATTTTATTTTGCAAATATGGGTAGTACATAGTTCTTAGGATTACATTACAGCTCAGCCACATTTTACCGTTCAGCATGCAAATATTTAAAAATTATTATCTGATTATTAAACTTAAATTTTTTCTTCAAATTACTAGATAAATTTACACATTATTATTATTCAATTTTTGTTACTTCATATTGTTACTTACTATATTTAACTTTACTACATATTTTTACATAGATTTTTATATCTCGCACTATTTCAAATGTCATACCATTATCATAAATTTTATAATATATCATTACTATTACAAATATAACATGTTTTTACTATTTAATTTAAAATATCATTATTATTACAATTATCAAAGAATAGATGTCACAAATATAAATAATTATTTAAATAAAAAATAAAAAAATATATATATAACATGTCATTACTGTTTAAAATGTCATTATTATTAAAATTGTCAAAGAATAGATAAGAATGTCACAAATATAAATGATTATTAATAAAAACAAAAATATTTAAAATAACATTATTATTATAATTATCATTGAATAGATTAAAATGTCAAAATGTTATCCATTAACAAATATTTTTCTCCGATATGAACTCAGTTACACTGTAGTATGTTTTGTCTATCAAAAACTTCCGTAATCTACTCTTAAACAGTGCTGTATTCAAAGCTTTCCAACTGCTTGGTAACTTATTGTAAATAATTGGGGCCATGCAAAAAACGCTCTTGCGCATTAAAGCGGTTTGACATGAAACTTGACATAATTTACTGTTGTCACGCCTATTTCTTGGGAATACGTCAGCCAGGCGTTCAAAACGAGACGGATTCTGCCTAACAAACATAGCTACTTCAAAAATATAAATACTAGGAAGTGTCAACATATTGTGTTGCTTAAAATAGGGCGCGCAACTGTCTGTAGATTTAAGTTTAAACAATGATCGAACACATCTTTTTTGGGCCTTAAAAGCTGTATCTCGATCAGTTGAGTTTCCCCAGAAAATGATACCATACCGCAAGTGAGATTCAACTATTCCGTAGTAAGCCGCAAGAAGTGTTTTGACATCTACTATTGAGGATAATTTATATAGTACGTATGCGGATGAACTTAATTTTTTACATAAAATATCTATATGTGCTTTCCAATTTAAATTACAGTCTATTTGTAACCCTAGAAATTTGGTATCATCTGCTTCTTCTATTTTATGATTTTTGTAATTAACGTTAAGATTAGTTGCGCCGAAAGTACGCTGTCTAAAGTACATTATCTTTGTCTTACCTAAATTTATATTTAAATTATTGTCATCTAGCCATTTAATTAGCGAGTCAAGGGAATTATTAATGTCATCTTGGTAATTATTAGAATTTATACAAGGTATTGTTAATGTGCTGTCGTCTGCGAACATAGTTATAGGATGTTCAAGGGACAGAGGCATATCATTAACGTAAGTTATAAATAAAAACGGGCCCAGAACGGTTCCTTGTGGTACACCGTATGAGATTTTACGTTCTCCTGATCTTGTTATCTCTTCATGTTTACTAACTACGTTAATGCGGCTAACCTCTGTTATTTGCGTTCTGTCTTCTAGATAAGATTTTATAAGTTCAAGCACGTTCCCTCTAATGCCATAGACTTCCAATTTACCTAGCAATGTATTATAATGGACATAATCGAAGGCCTGGGTCATATCGCAAAAAATAGCGCATATGGGAGATCGTTTATCCATGTTTCTAATTATCGTATACAAAAAGTCATATATTGCCATATTAATGGTTCTATGCTGTCTAAATCCTTTTTGTTCTTCACAAAGTATATTAAATTTTTCCATGTAATTATATAATGCCCTGCAAATATATTTCTCGAATATCTTTGAAATAACTGGTATCAGTGAAATGGGTCTATAATTTTCCATCAACTCCTTATCTTCTTTTTTAAGTAAGGGTTTTATTATAGATGTTTTTAAGGCATCTGGATATATACCCGCAGAAATAATAAGGTTGAGTATGTGACTTAAATGTTCGCATATCTCAGTCGACACAGACTTCAGTATCTTTGTGGCGATTCCATCAAAACCAACACTGTTAGTGTTTTTTAACGACACTATTATTTTATATAAATCTTGTGGTGTGCTAGGAGCCATAAACATTGAATTATGTTTCATGGATGACATGCATGTTTGCGGCTTACATTCAGCGTCTATTTTTGGGCGTATTTTATCTATGAAATAGTCATTAAAAGAACCAGCAATATCCAAAGGTTTGTATAAAATTTGATTACCAACTTTAAGTTTCTCGATTTGTTGTTTAGGCATATTGTATTTTGTCTGATTAATTACCTGCCATGTGGTCTTTGATTTATTTTTTGATTGCTGTATTTTGTGATTATTTTGAGCTTTTTGTGTTAAATTGATTATTTTATTATAAAGTCTAGAATAAGTACTGAATTTCTTTTTGTTTACTTGAGTAGGTTTCAACCTTGATTGCCATAAAAGTTCTCGTTTTTTCCTACTGCATAATTTAACGCCTCGTGAAAGCCATTTTGGTTTATTAATTAAGTTTATTTTTACTTCTTTATACGGAAAACATAAATCATAAAATAATTTAAATGTGTTGATAAATTCATTATAAGCTACGTTGGGATTATCAGTAAAATAGATCTCAGAAAATTTGAGACTACTTATGCTATTTTTAAATTTCACTATATTTTCGTTACTGTAATCTCTTCTAGTTATATACCAGGATTTTATATTGCATACATTGGGAACCGGGCATTGCAGTACTTGTGCTGTATGGTCTGACAATGCAAATTCTAGTACATCCGTCTTACAACTCTTTTTAAAATTATGCGCAAAATTGTCTATGCATGTCCCGCTAGCCAAACGAGTTGGTTGCTTAAGAGCAAGTTTCAAATTGAAACTTAGTAGCAGACGCTCAAGTGTAACTGAGCTGTTACTCGGTTTTAAAACATTAATATTAAAATCACCTGCAATTACAACATTTTTGGAACCCCTGTTAGATATAGATTTGAGTAAAATTTCAAGTTTATCAAAACAGTCATTCAAATTCTTAGCATTTGGTACTCTGTAGATACAGACAACTATTAGTTTATAATTAATAAGCTCGACAGCACAACATTCAAAAACCCCTGGTGATGAAAGTTTTGTTATTTGAGGTATTTCCCTCCATTGGTGACAATTATTAATAATTATACATGCTCCCCCTCTCTTCTTTTCTTGTCTACTGTAACATGCAGCTAAACTGAAATTTGGTATGCATAGTTGCTTCTCGAGACCCTTCATGATGAAATGTTCAGTAATACATATAATATCTACATTTATATTTGCATCAGATAATTCATTCAAGCACACTGTAAGGGCATTTGTTTTATTTAGTAAACCTGCAATATTTTGGTGTAATATGTTGATATATTTACTAGAGAAAAAACTGATCTTTAGGTTCATTTTTTTCGTTGTGAGAATTTTCTTCTAAGATTTCCAACTGAAGGTTTAACAGGTCCTCAAAAATTATTCCCATGGTGCAGTCTTTTAAGGCTCCAGACCTTGTGTACGCCGAATGGTGATAGCTTAGGTTCAAATTAGAGTCTAGAATATAAGAGTATTGATGCGTAATAATGTCCATATACAGCATGTTGTTGAAAATTTCAAGTCTTGAGTTATATAAAAGATTATAGTCATTATTATATTTGTAAGTTGGCAAAGTAATAATTATGTTTGTGTTCTTTATATTCTGCAATGTGTTTCTTATATATGCAATTATATTAAAGTAACACTTAGTAGTTTTAAAGTCTTCCTCGCCGATCATTATTATACAGAAATCATTCTTTGTGTAGTTTTTGAGTTTTATTTGTATATCCCGTAGAAGGTGCATAATACCCACATTTGGTGTAAGGTAGTGACATATTTGATAATTGTCTATAAAATATTCTTCTGCCAGAGTATATATATTATTATTAGTTTTATTAGTACTTAATATACATTTATTAGTACCTAATAAATAATAAATAAATAAACAATGCTGGACAATCCACACAGCATCATCTAGCCCCAAGCTAAGCAGAACTTGTGTTATGGGTACTAGATGACTGATATACTTAATACAATACATTACCTACATGGATAGATATTTTTCATTATACATAGCAAATACCCAGAACACCCGGAAAAAATCTTTGTTGATCGTACAAACATTTGTCCCAAGGCGGGAATCGAACCCGCAAATGTAAGTGTAAGCCAAGTGATTCTTAAAAATCTGAGGTTTAGTGTTTGACGGGGAACGATAAGTACACAAGACAGTATTATAAAGTGTGTGCAGTTGGAGACAAGGGGCCTCAGACAGTTTAATATACATCACATAATTACTTATTGATAATTAAAATAATCGCTTCGGCTGGAACAACAATGGAACTTATTAATATAGTCGATAGAAGGACATCGTGAATTAAAGAAATAAGTGTCCCCAAAACTCTAGTCAACACTGATAACTGCCAACAAAGTGTGGTAAATCTATTTTAGGTAATCTAACAAAGTTATGTTTACTCCCACCTGGCATTGTTGTCTCAGAGCCTGCCACGGAACCTGCGGAGTTACGTCGGCGGCGTTTGCCACCCGGTCCGGATAGCAAGCTCCGCGCCAGCGCTAGCAGCAAGTAGTACTGCTGCTCAAACTGACCTCTTGCCGCGTAGGCTTCGTCCGGTGTGTCCAACGACACCTCGATCTCCGTCTGCAATACGTCAAAGTTGGTGTCGATTCATTGCAAGTTGGAAAGATTGTCGCAGCTCTTGAGCACATTTCAATAAGCGGCAAAGTTTGTAAGCTTGGCATTCATAAAACTAACTTTTCATTTTGCAAAAATTACTCAGAAGGAAAATTCGGGTTTAAAGTAGGTAACGGTTTAAAAGTAAAAACCAGTAAAAATGAAACAAACGAAATAAGCGCGCAAAGGACTGCTTAGAATCTAGCGCACTGAACAACGCACAAAATGAACAGCTGTTACCACAAGGTTCCATTTACAAAAATGTGTCACGCCATGCGACGCACTAATAGTCAGGTCAAATTAGACCAAAAAAATATGAGTGATTGTTCAAAACACTCATGAAATCTTAAAAATTTTCATCAATCCACTACCTGGAAAATAAATACTCGCGGTCAAAGGTCACATAACAGGTCACGACAACTTTTATCATAAAATTCATACAGACAAAAATTGTAGATCAGACAATTTATTAATTACCTACAAAAAATGGATACGTACTTTTTTCCTTAGAGCCACCGGTTCTCATCATAACGATTCAGAAAGGTGGAAGAGTTGTAATCGCCACAATATGCACACGTTTCCACGCCACCTTTGAGGTAGTGTACTTAGCGCGTTTTTTTTAACGTGGTTTCCCCAGTAGGCCTATTCCACGGATCTGCTGTCATTCTCTTTAATAATAATCTGTTTCATAATGTTTGAAACGAGTAAATATAAAATATAATAAATAAGCCTACAGTTGGTGGTCTGTATGACTTTCTGTATGCCTCTCCTCTAAAAGAGAAGGGTTGAGCAAATTGAGAATTGATCATCTTACTTCCCATAGGTAGATATGAATCGGATTTCATAATGATGTTTTTCTACACTGCCAGCAGTTTCAAAGATAAACAAAAATCATCTAATATAAGTGTAAATCTACATTTAAACTTGACCGCTTTCGAATTAACATTACATGTTTTTCAACTTACCGGAATACCAGTATTCAGCTCCTTGAAAGTTCACGGCAGTCGATTATGCGGACACGTTTAGTAACAATGCTGGCACAAAAGTACATAGTAGTCGACTTACATGCCAACATTGCTCCCAAACATATCCTACTATGCAGTGGCAGTTTGGCAGCTTTTCAATCTTTAACCAGTCCGAGTCGGACATCCCAAGTCTCGAGCTCCTTCCGCTTACTTTTGTCCTCAGTTCTCCTAGCAACGCCATTATGGCGTCCGGTTAGGGTTGCCTTGCCAAACTTTATTATAACGTATCTTACTTTATTTTCGATAAAAATATACTTTATGCTTTTGTAGAAAAATAAAGTATGCGAAAATACTTTCATTCCTATTAACCACAGAAACCTTGCCTTATTATTAAGATTTCTGTGCTATTAACATATCGATACTTGAAGTTAAAACAGTCAAAACAAACGCACATACGATTAAAATAATTACTAGCTATGAGATGCGATAGCTGTTGACGTCTGTCTGTCGTATCCATTTTAACAATAATAACATTATAAATGCGGATACAACTCTAAAAAAAGGTTTGTTTGTTGGTTACATTTTCACGACTTTACGGCTGATCTGATTGTAATGAAATTTGGCAAGGATATAGATTATACCTTGGGGAAGGACATAGGATAGTTACGAAGCCGCGACGTTGTCTGCATCCGCGATAACCGGCATTCAGAAATTACGTTTCGATATCCACAATTAATTATTCAAGAATACAAATTAAACTTATTATATTTTATTTGGTTAATTTAATTAATGACTTCAGATTTCAGTATATTGCAGTGGCAGTTATTTTAAAATTAAATATTAAAATATTTACTATTATTTATACCTTTTGGGTAAACACATTCATTGAAGTTGTAGCGCTGGTGGCATGAAAATCTGGAACTTCTATTGAAGTGGACCAAACATTATGTAATTTTTTTAATCCCACTAAACTGAGTAACAGTTTGTCGTTGGGATTAGCGCTCGTCTTATTTCATTAATTTAGTTCAAATAGTAAAAACTGTTATTAATTAAGATCCTTTTGAGTATCAGTTAATGTAGCTTGTATTTAGTGGTGGAGGTGTAATGCCAGTATCCGCATAATAAGTGTCTGTCAGTTAGTCCAACATCATACTTCGTATCGTGCACACGGCGTTTTATTTATTAAGCCTGAAAAAACATTGTTTAAAAGATTACCTTGAGTAGTTGAACAGGTATTCGGCAATTTTCTTTGATGGCATCCCAAATATCTGGCACTCGAAAACAAACAGCATCCAAAGCTGCTTTTACAATGCGATTTGAGATCGATCGGAGATGCCACATATTACCCTGAAAATAGATATGTTTATAAGTTCGTAAGTGGGATATTAAGAAGATTATTTTCTAAAAGACAAGTATAATTATCTGGTCGAAATTATTATGAACTGGGCCATTATTTCTCAAAACATTAAACCGGTTACGGTTTAATCTATGAGAAATAAACAATAACTGTCAGTTGAAAGAATTAAGAGTGAAAATAGAAGTCTATCTGATAGGACCTGTAGCGTAGACAAACTGTCATTGTAATTGTATTCATTATTTTATGGGATAAAATTGTACTGTGCTATATAAAATACTAAGGTGTCACTCATTTTGTAGCTGTTTTATGATTGTAATAATAAATTTATTGCAACATTATTTTGTTAATTAATTAACAAGTTTCTGCCCGCCTAATTTATTACTGAATAACAAAGATCAATTTGATGTAACTCACACTTTTTGTTTCTTGATTTAGTTTGGCACAGTATCCAACAGCTTATCAATAGCAGAAGTCCTTATATACAACTAAACAAACTGCTATTATACCCTGTAATAAAAATAAACCATTATGAACAACTAAAATAGGTAGGCAAATACCAAAATATAAAGATTTTATTGAAGAAGAAGAAATTATTGAATGAAAATGAGGACTCTGTAAGAAGTTCCATTTGCTGCCACTTGAGGATAGACGTATGACTGCTGACCATCTCTTTCTATTAAAAATATTTAATAATAATGTTGACAGTCCCGAGCTAGTATTTACATTTTTATTACAAAATTTTATTTTAATGTGCCAAATAAATCATTTTGTTTTAATCCACCCTTACGTGTACCTCATACCTCAACCAATTATAGGCAGAATAGTTATATTGTGCGTGCAAGCAATCAGTTGAATAAAATATGTAAGCAGTATGACTTGGATCCCTTTACGACTAGTGTGACGTCGGCTAGGAGGTTGTTAAGCCTCAATTTTTTCAATTAGTCATTTAACCGTAAGCTCGGTTGAATCAAAAATTAGTTTAAATAGTTGTTTTTTACATTTTATTTTACTTTGTGTGCTCACTTTACAATATCAGTCTATTTCTACAAGTGAGGACTTGTAATTGGCTTTCTGTCGACTATGTCTACCTTTCTATTTTGTTTTATAGCTGTAAGTCTTCCAAGTATTATTAAATAATAAAAAAATAAAAAAAAAATACTTCAATTATGTTTTAAAGTATAATGAGTGATGAGAACTAATTACCTATTGTTTATGCTGTCTAATGTTGCTGCTTTTATCTCTTATGTTGCCTCTGCTCTCCAGTGGCTTGATTAGACGAGAGCTCTTCTCACTATCTCTTGAGCCATTGGAGCTGACCGTAGCCGCTGTCTCCAAGACTGAGTTGATACCAGTTGAGTTGGTACTGCTGGCTGAATTGGTTTTTTGTCAATAGTTGATGTAGATGATCTTCTGGGTCTGGTACTGAATAGACTGGCAGGGATGGTTCAACATTAATGTGTTTCTTCAATGCATCAAACTTCTATGCATCTGCAGTCTCAGGCATAAACAGAAGATGGAGATGCATCTTAAGCAGCATGTGATGTTAATGCCTGAAAATATGTAATACAAAACTTAGTGAATCTAATTTTATTATTATGTTAGTAAATTACTGCAATATGTTGTAAATAATTATGTAATTATATCTGCCATATATTAATAGTACTTACTGGAACTAGTTCAGCTTCAAAAATTATAGTCTGTAAATTCTAAATCAGTGACCTCCGTATTAGTTGGTATGGTGATGAATGAATCTGAATATTGAACATCAGCAATACCACTGTCGCCTCGACCCCTTAAATTGCAGACTTGTTCGAGTATAGGATCTGTTATTGCTGTAGATGATCCTCCACATGTTCCAGTGGTATAACTCCTGTTTCTAGAGTTGTCAATATTTGCTTCTTTTCATTTTTTTCTTTACGAGTAAAGACTCCTAAAGAAAAAATAGATCAGTATAGTTTTTCACACGGTACTTATTAGGTATTCATATTGATAAAATATTAGTATTTTGGTTTGTACCTATTTTATGACTAACCTGTACATGTTTCGCGTTGAATTTTAATGGGTAGAGAGGATTATCCAAGCTCCAGCTCGGCTTGATTGGTGGTACCATCATCGAATGTGAAATTTTGACTAAGCTTCCTCTTTTCTGCCATAATAATATACCGTGACAATAGTTTATAAAGCAAACGAATTATTTTTAGTTTATCCTCGAGATTTAAATTGGTAAAGCCGAAAAACTGTAACAACAACACGCAACTCAAGTCAATCAATATAAACAAGTAATCTAAACCACAGAGTATCTAAACCAATCTCACGTCAGAACAACAGATATACGACCACAGATAGTACGCGAGGTTTTGTAATATTACACAGAGTAAATAAGCAAGAAAATATAAAATTAATTAAAAATATTAATGAAATAATTTGTATTATTGCTACCAAAACATGGTTTATAAATAATTGAGTCCTTGTAAGTGTGTACTTAAGAGAATTTTGTGAAAAAATAACTTCAAAGTATCGTTTCGTTCAGAGACGAATAAGCCGTGACGTCACATAATATTTGTCCAATAGTTGGGTGATAAAATGATGGTTAAACGAAATTTAGTAAAGGGGAGCTTTTAAGCTCAAGGGTAAGTTTCTTGCCACATAATGTAGTATTGTTTGCCAGTCTGGAAACAGACCACGATGCTAACAGTAGATGTGTTGTCACGCTCGTATTACGAAGATTTAAATATCCAGCCAAACGTTTCTTGTTCACGGCAACAAACACGAATAATTTGGGTTAAGTATTCAAGGAAAATCATTTCAATGACGAATAAATTATTTAATGGCGCCACTGCATTTCCAAATCATTGGTGCGGACGGACCGCACCAGTGATTTGGAGTCTATTTGTTTTTGCGTGAAGAAGTATTGTAGAACACCTACACTTAAAAATTACAGTGCGCCGCCAAATACATTTCTAGTAAAAAGCTGAAAAAGTCCCTGAGCACCCTAAGTAAGATAATGTATTATGCCAGCTCCACACGTCTGACATTTGCCACAAACTACAAACTCACAAACGTGTAGGTGGATCCCAAGCGTTTCTCGCATACTCCTTAGATTTGAACGCAGAACCAACACTCGATTGGATCTGTCGAAAGCGCTTGCAAATCTGCACAAGCAAAGACAAACGTTCTATATACACATTTGGATTTGTGAAAGTTTGTCGAGGGTTGGCAAGCTTGTGGATCTTGTGATCATTATTTATTTATTTATTTATTTTTAAATTAAAAAGAGGTAATCCGAATGGAGATCCTCGTGGACGAAGTTGCGGGCGAAGTGCATGTATTTTTCATATCAAATAGTCAACATCTTACGAGTTTGTTTTAAATTACTTAAAGATTATATGTATTTATAATTTTAGATCTTCACGACAGTCATGGTGATGACGCTATAGGGTACGTCCAGCTAATACACACAATCCAAACCTTACCATAAAAGTTCAGTAAGTTTTGTGAAAAAGTAAGTAAATATTCTATCAGCTTTACGTAGTTTTTCTTTTTCTTTTTTCTACTTTAAAGTGTAAAACGCATGATTTCTATGTTACCCACATAGATTTTATCTGAAATAAGTTAATTATTTAGTTGTTATTGAAAAATCTATTTGAGTCCGAGTC
Source organism: Phlogophora meticulosa (assembly GCA_905147745.2). Taxonomy (NCBI): domain Eukaryota; kingdom Metazoa; phylum Arthropoda; class Insecta; order Lepidoptera; family Noctuidae; genus Phlogophora; species Phlogophora meticulosa. Next base: position 1,093,997 of record LR990517.1, on the reverse strand, counting down.
ATGTCCTTAACAAATGGGATCAGGTTGTTCATTGATGTCCCTTCCGTCCTGTATAATTTCGCGTCAGTCATTTGATTCACAGTACGTCCAGAAGATTTGATATCTTTATACAAAATCTAAATGTTTCACTTTCAGAATAAGTACATACAAAAACAGCCACCCTGCCTGCCCTACCTGTAACATCTGGAGGTCAAAAGACTCGAATTAGCTGTTCAGGTGAGTGGCTTGTATCATAATCTTATCCCATGTACAACACAGTCTTAAACGTTGACGTAGAAACGTCAGTCGACTCTGTTTCTGTACACACACCAGTACTAGCAACTATTAGCACCACAGCATTATGTAAAACACCAAAATTAACCTTGCACAATCACCACCAAAAACCGATTGGGATTCATTCGCAAGACTCTTCTAAAGGTAATTAGATCTAAAAGTAAAATTGAAAACTGAAGATGACACAGACGAGACTACTTGTTATATAACGAACATAAAACAGGTCCCCAATCTGGAATTTGAGTTCAGTGAATTTATCCCCGGCTTTCACTACATTTTTCTGCGAACCTAATAAATAATAAATAAATAAACAATGCTGGACAATCCACACAGCATCATCTAGCCCCAAGCTAAGCAGAACTTGTGTTATGGGTACTAGATGACTAATATACTTAATACAATACATTACCTACATGGATAGATATTTTTCATTATACATAGCAAATACCCAGAACACCCGGAAAAAATCTTTGTTGATCGTACAAACATTTGTCCCAAGGCGGGAATCGAACCCGCAAATGTAAGTGTAAGCCAAGTGATTCTTAAAAATCTGAGGTTTAGTGTTTGACGGGGAACGATAAGTACACAAGACAGTATTATAAAGTGTGTGCAGTTGGAGACAAGGGGCCTCAGACAGTTTAATATACATCACATAATTACTTATTGATAATTAAAATAATCGCTTCGGCTGGAACAACAATGGAACTTATTAATATAGTCGATAGAAGGACATCGTGAATTAAAGAAATAAGTGTCCCCAAAACTCTAGTCAACACTGATAACTGCCAACAAAGTGTGGTAAATCTATTTTAGGTAATCTAACAAAGTTATGTTTACTCCCACCTGGCATTGTTGTCTCAGAGCCTGCCACGGAACCTGCGGAGTTACGTCGGCGGCGTTTGCCACCCGGTCCGGATAGCAAGCTCCGCGCCAGCGCTAGCAGCAAGTAGTACTGCTGCTCAAACTGACCTCTTGCCGCGTAGGCTTCGTCCGGTGTGTCCAACGACACCTCGATCTCCGTCTGCAATACGTCAAAGTTGGTGTCGATTCATTGCAAGTTGGAAAGATTGTCGCAGCTCTTGAGCACATTCCAATAAGCGGCAAAGTTTGTAAGCTTGGCATTCATAAAACTAACTTTTCATTTTGCAAAAATTACTCAGAAGGAAAATTCGGGTTTAAAGTAGGTAACGGTTTAAAAGTAAAAACCAGTAAAAATGAAACAAACGAAATAAGCGCGCAAAGGACTGCTTAGAATCTAGCGCACTGAACAACGCACAAAATGAACAGCTGTTACCACAAGGTTCCATTTACAAAAATGTGTCAATGGTCACGCCATGCGACGCACTAATAGTCAGGTCAAATTAGACCAAAAAAATATGAGTGATTGTTCAAAACACTCATGAAATCTTAAAAATTTTCATCAATCCACTACCTGGAAAATAAATACTCGCGGTCAAAGGTCACATAACAGGTCACGACAACTTTTATCATAAAATTCATACAGACAAAAATTGTAGATCAGACAATTTATTAATTACCTACAAAAAATGGATACGTACTTTTTTCCTTAGAGCCACCGGTTCTCATCATAACGATTCAGAAAGGTGGAAGAGTTGTAATCGCCACAATATGCACACGTTTCCACGCCACCTTTGAGGTAGTGTACTTAGCGCGTTTTTTTTAACGTGGTTTCCCCAGTAGGCCTATTCCACGGATCTGCTGTCATTCTCTTTAATAATAATCTGTTTCATAATGTTTGAAACGAGTAAATATAAAATATAATAAATAAGCCTACAGTTGGTGGTCTGTATGACTTTCTGTATGCCTCTCCTCTAAAAGAGAAGGGTTGAGCAAATTGAGAATTGATCATCTTACTTCCCATAGGTAGATATGAATCGGATTTCATAATGATGTTTTTCTACACTGCCAGCAGTTTCAAAGATAAACAAAAATCATCTAATATAAGTGTAAATCTACATTTAAACTTGACCGCTTTCGAATTAACATTACATGTGATATGTAATGCTTAAAAATAACAAGTTAGTCAACTTACCGGAATACCAGTATTCAGCTCCTTGAAAGTTCACGGCAGTCGATTATGCGGACACGTTTAGTAACAATGCTGGCACAAAAGTACATAGTAGTCGACTTACATGCCAACATTGCTCCCAAACATATCCTACTATGCAGTGGCAGTTTGGCAGTTTTTCAATCTCCTTCAGCTTGCTTTTGTCCTTAGTTTTCCTAGCAACGCCATTATGGCGTCCGGGCGTCACCCTTCTTCATGTGACTTTATGCATTCCAGAAATTACGTTTCGATATCCACAATTATTCAAGAATACAAATTAAACTTATTATATTTTATTTGGTTAATTTAATTAATGACTTCAGATTTCAGTATATTGCAGTAGCAGTTATTTTAAAATCAAATAATAAAATAACTTCTATTATTTATACCTTTTGGGTATACACAGTCATTGAAGTTGTGGCGCTGGTGGCATGAAAATCTGGAACTTCTATTGAAGTCCATGGCAGTGAAAAGGTTAAATAAAGGATTTGGTTGCAAAGAATATTATATTATTAAAATTACCTGTCCTGTGAGCACAAACATTTTTCATTAATCAATGTCACAATGCGTTTTTACAAAAAAACATGTCAAATAAAATAAATTATTATAAATAATATTGTAGAGCCATCCCAGTCTACAGTTGGTGGTCTGTATGGCTTTCTGTATGCCTCTCCTCTGACAGAGAAGGGTTGAACAAATTGAGCATTGATCACCACACTTCCCACAGGCAGATATGAATCAGATTTCATATTGATATTATTCTACACTGCCAGCAGTTTCAAAGATAAACAAAAAATCATCTAATATAAGTGTAAATCTACATTTAAACTTGACCGCTTTCGAATTAACATTACATGTGATATACATAGTGCCTAAAAATAATAAGTTAGTAAACTTACCGGAATACCAGTCTTCAGCTTCTCTGAAAGTTCATGGCCGTTGATTATGTGGAAATGTTTTGGAACAATATTGGCATATAAGTACATAGTGGTCGACGTACATGCCAACATTCCTCTGTAACATATCCTACAATGCAGTGGCAGTTTTTCAATCTTTAACCAGTCCGAGTCGGACACCCCAAGTCTCGAGCTCCTTCCGCTTGTTTTGGTCTAGTACTTTACTCTTTGTTTTGGTCCTCAGTTCTCCTAGCAACGCCATTACGGCGTCTGGGCGTCACCTTTCTTCATGCAGTGTTACCAGCATTCTGAATTCTCTTTCTCTCCAACTATAATATATTATACGTACTCGTAAGACGACCAATCCATTGTACTAAATACTAATTTAAAAAAATATTTTAATATTAGTCGGTAATATCTGCTTGAAAATTATTATTTTCTGGGATTTTTCCCTCCTATATCCCAATTTATAGTGTATGTCGCTGTAAATGCTTATATACCATAACGGTTACGTCTCTGTATGTATGTTATATATATTTAATTTTTACATTGAAGAGAGAAGTAAGTAATGTATATAACTTTTGATGCTGACATGTGACGGTTAATAAATTTAAAGTTGTAGTTAATGATCAACCATTCTACTGACAAAATCTACTAACGGCTAACCTCTAAAATATATTTTTAACCACTGTTCAAAAATAAAATCTACTAGATTTAGTGCAAAAACTACTGAGTCGGCATCGCTGTCTTTATGTGACTTTATGGATTCCAGAAATTACTTTTCGATATCCACAATTATCTATATAAATAAAAATGAATGTTGGTAAGCGCATAACTCAAGAATGTTTGGACCAATTCGACAATTTTTTGTTCGTGTTTTCCTTAGGGTCCACGGAAGGTTTTAAGATTACATGAAAAAAAATCGTTAAAATTACCATTTCAAATTTCATTTAAAATTACGTTATTGGAAGGCGGTCGAACAGCCTATTCAGTACTAAAAGTACCATTGGACATTCAAAGCAATGGAACTCCGACCCGCAACATTTTCAAGAACTCAGCAATGGCAGAGGTTTTTCAGGAATGTAAGTTGATAGTGTGGGGTGAATGCACGATGGCACATAAAAAGTCTTTGGAGGCATTAGACAGAACTATGAAAGATCTGCGAAACAATCAAAACCGATTTGGTGGAGCGAGCCAGTGATTCCTCGGTAAACGCCAGCAGATGAACTCAATGCATGTCCTCCGTTTGATGGAATTACGTCAAGATACTAAATTTAAATAAGAATATGCGTGTAGAATTGCAAAATAATCAATATGGAGAAATCTTTTCTAAACAACTCATTGACCTTGGTAATGGCAAAATCCCTGTTGATCATTTCCTGTCGATTTCTGTCAGTTTACTGAAAAAACAACCAAGCTCATACAAAAAGTGTTCCCAAACGTCTCTCAAAATTACAAAGATCACTTTTGGCTGAGCGAACGTGCTATATTAGCTGCCAAAATCACGCATGTAGATGAAATCAACTTCAAAATTCAAAATGAAATTGCCGGTGAATTAAAGACATACAAATCAATTGATTGCGCAACTAATCAAGATGATGTCGTCAACGGACCCTGTTAAGCAGAAAAGATCCAGCCAACATTTTATTATTTTTGAGTAAATGAAGTTTAAGTTAGGCAGATAATAAAAAAATCATATGATACAGTACCTATTTTAAATTTAGTAGGGTAATAGGCCATAACATATACATTATTTTGAAAGTAATATTATAGTGTATTTTAATATGAAGAGTTTTTATTATTCCTGAAAAACTATGCGTGGATCTTTTATGCAAAATACAATATTACAATATAAGTATCGGTTTAATGTGTGGTTCTTTTTAGAAGGAGAAGGAAATTAATATATGTACTAATATATTAATAAAATTAATATATGTAGGTACTAATATGAGAACTTTGAGGTAAAAAAAATATAATAATACAATGAATCGGCAATCACTGGTTGGTTTTCCAACTTATTTAAGTAGTATCGCTTTCCTCAGCTTCATACTCTATCTCAAAATCAGTTTCAGCACCAAATCCATCAATATCATCTTCTACATTATTGTCACCTCTCAGATTGTTGTAGAATGTGTTAGCATCACGTGGAATCAAATGCATAAGGCTTTTGATATCGCTCAATTTCACAGCTGCTATAGGTTTACCATTTGGCCAAAGCATATTCATCATATCTCTGGAAATGAAGGGTTGTCTTACACGTTGACGTTTTTTCAGATCCACCTCTTCATAATCATCCTCTAAACTTTTTCGCATAAACAAGGAAAACATTGCTTCCTTTTTTAATAAAATTTCATTGGTTTTAAGCCAGGAATTTTTTTCACCAGTAATAGATGTTTTTCTATTGGTGATTGGTTTTTCAAGATTAGCTGATCCAAGAAAATCTTTGACTTCCATTCTGTGCACTTGAAGAGGTTTATTTTTTTTGCAGGTTCTCATTGTGTTCATATAATCTTCAGGTAGGTAAACTCTTTGTTGGTATTTCAGAGCACATTCTATTTTCCCGAAATCTGTGTTTTTAGGCAAGAAACTGTGTCCTGACTCTAAAAATCTAATAAAAATTTGTTGTAATGTCGGGCGATCATTTAAAAATGCTTTAAGCATAAGGGTGAGCTTAATATTCCTATTTTGGCCGCCGCAGGAATCGCTCCACAAAATAAGATTAGTCACTCCTTCTTGCAATCTTTCCGACAGGTGCTTAATCAGACAAGAACCTACTTCTTGGGAGGCTCTCCCAGCTTCACCTTCTACCCAAATGTTACAGTGCCCTTGATCATCTGATCCCGTATGTATGCCCATATTGTACATCAATATCTGCCTCTTATAAAATACAATATTCGTAGGAATGCGCGGAAGTGGCAATGTTTTTTCTAAATCGTATGTACAATTACATACGATTTAGAAAAAACATTTCTGTGTAAGGATCAGTTTTTGCGAGAGCCATGTCATTTTTCAGTCGTTTTTTAAGATCTTCTGCAGTTTTAAGATGGGCATTATGGTCCTCTATAATCTTTTTCTTAGCTTCTTCATCCGTAATCAAATTCTTTTTGTTTTCGTAAAAGTCACATTTGTTACAAGTATCTTTATTTAGGGGTTTGGTGCGAAGATTAAAGTTGGTTAAGAAAATATGTTTTGCTTTTGGATATGACAAGACATTAATGCCTGCTGAATGTGCTTCTTCAGTGTAGATCTGGTAAATTTTCGAAAATGTCATATCTGATCTTAAGAATTTTGCAGCAGGGAGCTTTTTAACAATACTTATGAAAAATTGTTCGCTTTCCTCACTAATTTTATTGCGACCTCCATTTATTCCAAATTTATCCGAAACAGAATCCGACCTCATCTTTTTAGGTTTAAAGATATTTTATTCTCAAAAAAGACACAAAGTCACTTACATGAGAAAAATGCTTAAAATAGATTATAATTAAAGTTCGTCACAGACGTTACGGAAGCGATATTAGATATTAGATATTATATATAATTATATTAGATATACCAATCCACTGCACTTTTTAAGTGCTGTATCAATCCTTTTTGGAGTTGTGTAAATGGTTTTTACAAACATTTCCCTACATACTGAAATACTGCCGTGAAAATGACCTATTCTTGGATCCAAAGCACTTGGCTTTTTAAGTTTTTGAAATAAAGTGAGGTATCTATTATGCAAAAAGATCCAAACCGCATAGTATGAAAATTATACAACAATTATTGAGACTTTAAAAGTTTTAAAAAGATCCATGCAACATGAATCTTTTGAAAACTATAAATCTTATTAATGTCTGTGTCCACGCAACGTGATACTTTTCTACATTTTTCAAATTTGGTGATTAGGAGATGGTATCTTTGACACAGTTAACTTTTGTTAGGTTGATGTGGTCAAAATGCCTGGATCTTTTGTGCATATATGAAACTTGATGAGTACTTTATGGATATGTAGATAACTCGATTTTAGAAAAAGTGTTGGTTGGATCTTTTCTGCTTAACAGGGTCCCTATCCACCAGAATTTTTAAACTCATTGGATTTCCCAGGATTGCACCCCATAATCTTCAATTGAAAATAGGATTGGTACATAGTCATAATGTTACGAAATGTTAACCCACTGACGTACCATTTGAATTTAAACGACTGCAATTTCCACTGCGGCTTGCTTTCGCAATGACCATAAGTAAATCACAGGTTCAGTCTTTAAGTATTTGCGGCGTTAATCTGGAAAACTTAAATTTATTTAATTTTTACTATTATTTTTTGACAGAACGAAGTCTGTCCTGGCAGCTAGTTTAAGAATACAAATAATTTATCTTATTTTCTCTGCCTGTCTCTCTCTCTCTCTCTCTCTCATAGAAAGCAAGCCAGTTATTTTCGTTTCGTCTTTCTATTTCGCATTGAACAGTGTGGTGTCGCGACGATTATTAAAATAATAATCATTTAATATTAATTTTATTTTTATTTATTCATGGTTTAAATAAAATTTTATTACAATTCCTTCATTAATTAATCGAAAGGAGCATCGTTCCATCCGGGTGTCCCTTGACACCTCTCAAGTTTGATATTTCATTTGATTATTTTTTTAAATATTATTTTGAATATTTTAATGTCAGTAATTAAAAGAATAGGTACATTACAGGGAAGATGAAGTCATGATGGCCATAGTGTCATGATGGCCCAGTGGTTTAGGCCTGGCTTCTTGTGCACGAGGTTGTGAATTCAAACCTGGGCAAGGACCAATGTGAGTTTTTCGATTCATATGTACTTTCTAAGTTTATCTTGGACATCGGTGAAGGAAAACATAGTAAGGAAACTTTTTTATTATAGGGACTTAGAAACAAGAAAATTCACGCAAGTATCAAAGTTCTAATCAAATTAAATGCCAAAAGTCTTAAGGTTACATTAAGTCAAATGAAATGAGTTATATTCAGAAACTAGATAATATGCTAATTCATCACTTCAGAAATATGACCTATGGGCTATGCTGTATGCATAACAATGAAATAGTAGCTGATGATACATGTTAGAAAGTATCACTATATCATTTTCAATTCGTAAATCTTGTTGATTTTCCGTTTCATCGTTATTTTGTTGAGATGGTAAGTATTTCTTTAACGATTATTAAGCGACCGAATCAAGAAATTCCGTAACGAAAATAAACCTAACACCCCCACTCCGACCGGAACACCGGTGCGGCGTTGTAAGCCGTGCATCGTCTAACGTCGTTTCAGTTCGGCAGACTTCGGCACGGTGTTTGGGTGCGTGCGAATAGACGTATGCGTGAAGAAAAAAAATGTTTTCTTATCGGTGACCACACTCAAAAATTGTAACTTGAATTAATAACATAGAAAAAAAAAATTGTACAAATATTATAATTGCATAAGTTGATAAAAAATGCTATGTAATAGCTTTACCGCGGCTGACCCCAAGTGCCACACGTATTTTTTTGTATTTTTTTTAATTTCTGACTTTGTGTGCAATGTACCTATTTTTGTGTTCTTAGGAAGATTATTTCTTAGTTTCGTTTTCATAACAAGTATAATGCTCGAAAACAAGCGTTCTACCGTAGCAGTACTGTGCGGCAAACATAGAAGCTTTATCCAGCTACCTTCTGTTTGATAGTAGTATCTTCAAACGTGAAAACAAACGACTCACAGAGAAATCGTTATGCCAGTTACACACATTTTCCACTTGGCACAAACTAAAAAAGTGGTGCCCTCATTATGTGATGTGTTGGCAAGCTTGTGGATCTTCCACAAGCTTGCCAACCCTCGACAAACTTTCAAAAATCCAAATGTGTATATAGAACGTTTGTCTTTGCTTGTGCAGATTTGCAAGCGCTTTCGACAGATCCAATCGAGTGTTGGTTCTGCGTTCATATCTAAGGAGTATGCGAGAAGCGCTTGGGATCCACCTACACGTTTGTGAGTTTGTAGTTTGTGGCAAATGTCAGACGTGTGGAGCTGGCATAATACATTATCTTACTTGGCGGCGCACTGTAATTTTTAAGTGTAGGTGTTCTACAATACTTCTTCACGCAAAAACAAATAGACTCCAAATCACTGGTGCGGTCCGTCCGCACCAATGATTTGGAAATGCAGTGGCGCCATTAAATAATTTATTCGTCATTGAAATAATTTTCCTTGAATACTTAACCCAAATTATTCGTGTTTGTTGCCGTGAACAAGAAACGTTTGGCTGCATATTTAAATCTTCGTAATACGACCGTGACAACACATGTACTGTTAGCATCGTAGTCTGTTTCCAGACTGGCAAACAATACTACATTATGTGGCAAGAAACTTACCCTTGAGCTTAAAAGCTCCCCTTTACTAAATTTCGTTTAACCATCATTTTATCACCCAACTATTGGACAAATATTATGTGACGTTACGGCTTATTCGTCTCTGAACGAAACGATACTTTGAAGTTATATTTTCACAAAATTCTCTTAAGTACACACTTACAAGGACTCAATTATTTATAAACCATGTTTTGGTAGCAATAATACAAATTATTTCATTAATATTTTTAATTAATTTTATATTTTCTTGCTTATTTACTCTGTGTAATATTACAAAACCTCGCGTATTATCTGTGGTCGTCTATCTGTTGTTCTGACGTGAGATTGGTTTAGATACTCTGTGGTTTAGATTGCTTGTTTATATTGATTGACTTGAGCACAGACTACAATACTATATAGGGTAGACTTGAGCGTTGCGTGTTGGTTGTACAATCAGATCCAGCCTGTCCCTTGCTGTCCTCTTCAGCGACGTCCTAAGCCGAGGTTCGTACCCCGCAGGGGTACCCTTAGCGATAGTCGCTTAGCTTACAAGTTTTTATGCCTGGCTGGAGGCCTTAATTTTAATTAAGCCCCCCACAGGAAAGTTCGGTTGAGCAGTAAATATCCCTAAAGGATAAACTGCAAGATGCCCATTCCAAAAAAAAAAAAAAGTTGCGTGTTGTTGTTGCAGTTTTTCGGCTTTACCAATTTAAATCTCGAGGATAAACTAATAATTCGTTTGCTTTATAAACTATTGTCACGGTATATTATTATGGCAGAAAAGAGGAAGCTTAGTCAAAATTTCACATTGGATGATGGTACCACCAATCAAGCCGAGCTGAAGCTTGGATAATCCTCTCTACCCATTAAAATTCAACGCGAAACATGTACAGGTTAGTCATCATAAAATAGGTAAACCAAAATACTAATATTTTATCAATATGAATACCTAATAAGTACCGTGTGAGAAACTATACTGATCTATTTTTTCTTTAGGAGTCTTTACTCGTAAAGAAAAAAATGAAAAGAAGCAAATATTGAAAACTCTAGAAACAGGAGTTATACCACTGGAACATGTGGAGGATCATCTACAGCAATAACAGATCCTATACTCGAACAAGTCTGCAATTTAAGGGGTCGAGGCGACAGTGGTATTGCTGATGTTCAATATTCAGATTCATTCATCACCATACCAACTAATACGGAGGTCACTGATTTAGAATTTACAGACTATAATTTTTGAAGCTGAACTAGTTCCAGTAAGTACTATTAATATATGGCAGATATAATTACATAATTATTTTCCAATACCGGTCGTCGTACATGGCCACCTTCTCGAAATCGTTTCCGAATACACTTACCTCGGGCAGATTCTGCAGTTAGGTAAAAACAATTTCGAGAAGGAGGCCAAGAGGAGGATCCAGCTGGGCTGGGCAGCGTTTGGGAAACTGCGCCGAGTCTTCTCGTCATCCATACCGCAATGCTTGAAAACGAAAGTTTTTAATCAGTGCGTCCTACCCGTCATGACCTACGGAGCCGAGACATGGACACTTACGGTAAGGTTGGTCCACCAATTCAAAGTCGCTCAGCGAGCTATGGAGAGAGCTATGCCCGGAGTTTCTCTGAAGGATAGGATTCGAAACGAATACATCCGACAGAGAACCAAAGTCACCGACATAGCTCAAAGAATTAGCAAGTTGAAGTGGCAGTGGGCTGGCCATATCTCGCGAAGAACCGACAACCGCTGGGGTAAACGTGTTCTTGAGTGGAGACCGCGACTCGGCAAACGTAGTGTAGGACGCCCTCTGACCAGGTGGGATGACGATCTGCGAAAGACTGCAGGCAGATGCTGGATGCGGCAAGCTGAAGACAGGGCGCTATGGCGCTCATTAGGAGAGGGCTATGTCCAGCAGTGGACTAGTATAGCCTGATGATGATGATGATGATGAATTATTTACAACATATTGCAGTAATTTACTAACATAATAATAAAATTAGATTCACTAAGTTTTGTATTACATATTTTCAGGCATTAACATCACATGCTGCTTAAGATGCATCTCCATCTTCTGTTTATGCCTGAGAGTGCAGATGCATAGAAGTTTGATGCATTGAAGAAACACATTAATGTTGAACCATCCCTGCCAGTCTATTCAATACCAGACCCAGAAGATCATCTACATCAGTCATCAACTATTGACAAGAAACCAATTCAGCCAGCAGTACCAACTCATCTGGTATCAACTCAGTCTTGGAGACAGCGGCTACGGTCCACTCCAATGGCTCAAGAGATAGTGAGAAGAGCTCTCGTCTAATCAAGCCACTGGAGAGCAGAGGCAACATAAGAGATAAAAGCAGCAACATTAGACAGCATAAACAATCGGTAATTAGTTCTCATCACTCATTATACTTTAAAACATAATTGAAGTAATTTATTTTTATTTTTTTATTATTTAATAATACTTGGAAGACTCACAGCTATAAAACAAAATAGAAAGGTAGACATAGTCGACAGAAAGCCAATTACAAGTCCTCACTTGTAGAAATAGACTGATATTGTAAAGTGAGCACACAAAGTAAAATAAAATGTAAAAAACAACTATTTAAACTAATTTTTGATTCAACCGAGCTTACGGTTAAATGACTAATTGAAAAAATTGAGGCTTAACAACCTCCTAGCCGACGTCACACTAGTCGTAAAGGGATCCAAGTCATACTGCTTACATATTTTATTCAACTGATTGCTTGCACGCACAATATAACTATTCTGCCTATAATTGGTTGAGGTATGAGGTACACGTAAGGCTGGATTAAAACAAAATGATTTATTTGGCACATTAAAATAAAATTTTGTAATAAAAATGTAAATACTAGCTCGGGACTGTCAACATTATTATTAAATATTTTTAATAGAAAGAGATGGTCAGCAGTCATACGTCTATCCTCAAGTGGCAGCAAATGGAACTTCTTACAGAGTCCTCATTTTCATTCAATAATTTCTTCTTCTTCAATAAAATCTTTATATTTTGGTATTTGCCTACCTATTTTAGTTGTTCATAATGGTTTATTTTTATTACAGGGTATAATAGCAGTTTGTTTAGTTGTATATAAGGACTTCTGCTATTGATAAGCTGTTGGATACTGTGCCAAACTAAATCAAGAAACAAAAAGTGTGAGTTACATCAAATTGATCTTTGTTATTCAGTAATAAATTAGGCGGGCAGAAACTTGTTAATTAATTAACAAAATAATGTTGCAATAAATTTATTATTACAATCATAAAACAGCTACAAAATGAGTGACACCTTAGTATTTTATATAGCACAGTACAATTTTATCCCATAAAATAATGAATACAATTACAATGACAGTTTGTCTACGCTACGGGTCCTATCAGATAGACTTCTATTTTCACTCTTAATTCTTTCAACTGACAGTTATTGTTTATTTCTCATAGATTAAACCGTAACCGGTTTAATGTTTTGAGAAATAATGGCCCAGTTCATGATAATTTCGACCAGATAATTATACTTGTCTTTTAGAAAATAATCTTCTTAATATCCCACTTACGAACTTATAAACATATCTATTTTCAGGGTAATATGTGGCATCTCCGATCGATCTCAAATCGCATTGTAAAAGCAGCTTTGGATGCTGTTTGTTTTCGAGTGCCAGATATTTGGGATGCCATCAAAGAAAATTGCCGAATACCTGTTCAACTACTCAAGGTAATCTTTTAAACAATGTTTTTTCAGGCTTAATAAATAAAACGCCGTGTGCACGATACGAAGTATGATGTTGGACTAACTGACAGACACTTATTATGCGGATACTGGCATTACACCTCCACCACTAAATACAAGCTACATTAACTGATACTCAAAAGGATCTTAATTAATAACAGTTTTTACTATTTGAACTAAATTAATGAAATAAGACGAGCGCTAATCTCAACGACAAACTGTTACTCAGTTTAGTGGGATTAAAAAAATTACATAATGTTTCGTCCACTTCAATAGAAGTTCCAGATTTTCATGCCACCAGCGCTACAACTTCAATGAATGTGTTTACCCAAAAGGTATAAATAATAGTAAATATTTTAATATTTAATTTTAAAATAACTGCCACTGCAATATACTGAAATCTGAAGTCATTAATTAAATTAACCAAATAAAATATAATAAGTTTAATTTGTATTCTTGAATAATTAATTGTGGATATCGAAACGTAATTTCTGAATGCCGGTTATCGCGGATGCAGACAACGTCGCGGCTTCGTAACTATCCTATGTCCTTCCCCAAGGTATAATCTATATCCTTGCCAAATTTCATTACAATCAGATCAGCCGTAAAGTCGTGAAAATGTAACCAACAAACAAACCTTTTTTTAGAGTTGTATCCGCATTTATAATGTTATTATTGTTAAAATGGATACGACAGACAGACGTCAACAGCTATCGCATCTCATAGCTAGTAATTATTTTAATCGTATGTGCGTTTGTTTTGACTGTTTTAACTTCAAGTATCGATATGTTAATAGCACAGAAATCTTAATAATAAGGCAAGGTTTCTGTGGTTAATAGGAATGAAAGTATTTTCGCATACTTTATTTTTCTACAAAAGCATAAAGTATATTTTTATCGAAAATAAAGTAAGATACGTTATAATAAAGTTTGGCAAGGCAACCCTAACCGGACGCCATAATGGCGTTGCTAGGAGAACTGAGGACAAAAGTAAGCGGAAGGAGCTCGAGACTTGGGATGTCCGACTCGGACTGGTTAAAGATTGAAAAGCTGCCAAACTGCCACTGCATAGTAGGATATGTTTGGGAGCAATGTTGGCATGTAAGTCGACTACTATGTACTTTTGTGCCAGCATTGTTACTAAACGTGTCCGCATAATCGACTGCCGTGAACTTTCAAGGAGCTGAATACTGGTATTCCGGTAAGTTGAAAAACATGTAATGTTAATTCGAAAGCGGTCAAGTTTAAATGTAGATTTACACTTATATTAGATGATTTTTGTTTATCTTTGAAACTGCTGGCAGTGTAGAAAAACATCATTATGAAATCCGATTCATATCTACCTATGGGAAGTAAGATGATCAATTCTCAATTTGCTCAACCCTTCTCTTTTAGAGGAGAGGCATACAGAAAGTCATACAGACCACCAACTGTAGGCTTATTTATTATATTTTATATTTACTCGTTTCAAACATTATGAAACAGATTATTATTAAAGAGAATGACAGCAGATCCGTGGAATAGGCCTACTGGGGAAACCACGTTAAAAAAAACGCGCTAAGTACACTACCTCAAAGGTGGCGTGGAAACGTGTGCATATTGTGGCGATTACAACTCTTCCACCTTTCTGAATCGTTATGATGAGAACCGGTGGCTCTAAGGAAAAAAGTACGTATCCATTTTTTGTAGGTAATTAATAAATTGTCTGATCTACAATTTTTGTCTGTATGAATTTTATGATAAAAGTTGTCGTGACCTGTTATGTGACCTTTGACCGCGAGTATTTATTTTCCAGGTAGTGGATTGATGAAAATTTTTAAGATTTCATGAGTGTTTTGAACAATGCGACCGGTTTTGAGCTGACTGCGAATTTTTGTATGGTCACTCATATTTTTTTGGTCTAATCTGACCTGACTATTAGTGCGTCGCATGGCGTGACCATTGACACATTTTTGTAAATGGAACCTTGTGGTAACAGCTGTTCATTTTGTGCGTTGTTCAGTGCGCTAGATTCTAAGCAGTCCTTTGCGCGCTTATTTCGTTTGTTTCATTTGTACTGGTTTTTACTTTTAAACCGTTACCTACTTTAAACCCGAATTTTCCTTCTGAGTAATTTTTGCAAAATGAAAAGTTAGTTTTATGAATGCCAAGCTTACAAACTTTGCCGCTTATTGAAATGTGCTCAAGAGCTGCGACAATCTTTCCAACTTGCAATGAATCGACACCAACTTTGACGTATTGCAGACGGAGATCGAGGTGTCGTTGGACACACCGGACGAAGCCTACGCGGCAAGAGGTCAGTTTGAGCAGCAGTACTACTTGCTGCTAGCGCTGGCGCGGAGCTTGCTATCCGGACCGGGTGGCAAACGCCGCCGACGTAACTCCGCAGGTTCCGTGGCAGGCTCTGAGACAACAATGCCAGGTGGGAGTAAACATAACTTTGTTAGATTACCTAAAATAGATTTACCACACTTTGTTGGCAGTTATCAGTGTTGACTAGAGTTTTGGGGACACTTATTTCTTTAATTCACGATGTCCTTCTATCGACTATATTAATAAGTTCCATTGTTGTTCCAGCCGAAGCGATTATTTTAATTATTATCAATAAGTAATTATGTGATGTATATTAAACTGTCTGAGGCCCCTTGTCTCCAACTGCACACACTTTATAATACTGTCTTGTGTACTTATCGTTCCCCGTCAAACACTAAACCTCAGATTTTTAAGAATCACTTGGCTTACACTTACATTTGCGGGTTCGATTCCCGCCTTGGGACAAATGTTTGTACGATCAACAAAGATTTTTTCCGGGTGTTCTGGGTATTTGCTATGTATAATGAAAAATATCTATCCATGTAGGTAATGTATTGTATTAAGTAAATCAGTCATCTAGTACCCATAACACAAGTTCTGCTTAGCTTGGGGCTAGATGATGCTGTGTGGATTGTCCAGCATTGTTTATTTATTTATTATTTATTAGGTTCGCAGAAAAATGTAGTGAAAGCCGGGGATAAATTCACTGAACTCAAATTCCAGATTGGGGACCTGTTTTATGTTCGTTATATAACAAGTAGTCTCGTCTGTGTCATCTTCAGTTTTCAATTTTACTTTTAGATCTAATTACCTTTAGAAGAGTCTTGCGAATGAATCTCAATCGGTTTTTGGTGGTGATTGTGCAAGGTTAATTTTGGTGTTTTACATAATGCTGTGGTGCTAATAGTTGCTAGTACTGGTGTGTGTACAGAAACAGAGTCGACTGACGTTTCTACGTCAACGTTTAAGACTGTGTTGTACATGGGATAAGATTATGATACAAGCCACTCACCTGAACAGCTAATTCGAGTCTTTTGACCTCCAGATGTTACAGGTAGGGCAGGCAGGGTGGCTGTTTTTGTATGTACTTATTCTGAAAGTGAAACATTTAGATTTTGTATAAAGATATCAAATCTTCTGGACGTACTGTGAATCAAATGACTGACGCGAAATTATACAGGACGGAAGGGACATCAATGAACAACCTGATCCCATTTGTTAAGGACATGACTCGGACTCAAATAGATTTTTCAATAACAACTAAATAATTAACTTATTTCAGATAAAATCTATGTGGGTAACATAGAAATCATGCGTTTTACACTTTAAAGTAGAAAAAAGAAAAAGAAAAACTACGTAAAGCTGATAGAATATTTACTTACTTTTTCACAAAACTTACTGAACTTTTATGGTAAGGTTTGGATTGTGTGTATTAGCTGGACGTACCCTATAGCGTCATCACCATGACTGTCGTGAAGATCTAAAATTATAAATACATATAATCTTTAAGTAATTTAAAACAAACTCGTAAGATGTTGACTATTTGATATGAAAAATACATGCACTTCGCCCGCAACTTCGTCCACGAGGATCTCCATTCGGATTACCTCTTTTTAATTTAAAAATAAATAAATAAATAAATAATGATCACAAGATCCACAAGCTTGCCAACCCTCGACAAACTTTCACAAATCCAAATGTGTATATAGAACGTTTGTCTTTGCTTGTGCAGATTTGCAAGCGCTTTCGACAGATCCAATCGAGTGTTGGTTCTGCGTTCAAATCTAAGGAGTATGCGGAAGCGCTTGGGATCCACCTACACGTTTGTGAGTTTGTAGTTTGTGGCAAATGTCAGACGTGTGGAGCTGGCATAATACATTATCTTACTTAGGGTGCTCAGGGACTTTTTCAGCTTTTTACTAGAAATGTATTTGGCGGCGCACTGTAATTTTTAAGTGTAGGTGTTCTACAATACTTCTTCACGCAAAAACAAATAGACTCCAAATCACTGGTGCGGTCCGTCCGCACCAATGATTTGGAAATGCAGTGGCGCCATTAAATAATTTATTCGTCATTGAAATGATTTTCCTTGAATACTTAACCCAAATTATTCGTGTTTGTTGCCGTGAACAAGAAACGTTTGGCTGCATATTTAAATCTTCGTAATACGAGCGTGACAACACATCTACTGTTAGCATCGTGGTCTGTTTCCAGACTGGCAAACAATACTACATTATGTGGCAAGAAACTTACCCTTGAGCTTAAAAGCTCCCCTTTACTAAATTTCGTTTAACCATCATTTTATCACCCAACTATTGGACAAATATTATGTGACGTCACGGCTTATTCGTCTCTGAACGAAACGATACTTTGAAGTTATTTTTTCACAAAATTCTCTTAAGTACACACTTACAAGGACTCAATTATTTATAAACCATGTTTTGGTAGCAATAATACAAATTATTTCATTAATATTTTTAATTAATTTTATATTTTCTTGCTTATTTACTCTGTGTAATATTACAAAACCTCGCGTACTATCTGTGGTCGTATATCTGTTGTTCTGACGTGAGATTGGTTTAGATACTCTGTGGTTTAGATTACTTGTTTATATTGATTGACTTGAGTTGCGTGTTGTTGTTACAGTTTTTCGGCTTTACCAATTTAAATCTCGAGGATAAACTAAAAATAATTCGTTTGCTTTATAAACTATTGTCACGGTATATTATTATGGCAGAAAAGAGGAAGCTTAGTCAAAATTTCACATTCGATGATGGTACCACCAATCAAGCCGAGCTGGAGCTTGGATAATCCTCTCTACCCATTAAAATTCAACGCGAAACATGTACAGGTTAGTCATAAAATAGGTACAAACCAAAATACTAATATTTTATCAATATGAATACCTAATAAGTACCGTGTGAGAAACTATACTGATCTATTTTTTCTTTCGGAGTCTTTACTCGTAAAGAAAAAAATGAAAAGAAGCAAATATTGACAACTCTAGAAACAGGAGTTATACCACTGGAACATGTGGAGGATCATCTACAGCAATAACAGATCCTATACTCGAACAAGTCTGCAATTTAAGGGGTCGAGGCGACAGTGGTATTGCTGATGTTCAATATTCAGATTCATACATCACCATACCAACTAATACGGAGGTCACTGATTTAGAATTTACAGACTATAATTTTTGAAGCTGA
Source organism: Phlogophora meticulosa (assembly GCA_905147745.2). NCBI lineage: Eukaryota > Metazoa > Arthropoda > Insecta > Lepidoptera > Noctuidae > Phlogophora > Phlogophora meticulosa. The sequence goes on along the minus strand of LR990517.1, from coordinate 1,075,173 downwards.
ACTAGTTCCAGTAAGTACTATTAATATATGGCAGATATAATTACATAATTATTTACAACATATTGCAGTAATTTACTAACATAATAATAAAATTAGATTCACTAAGTTTTGTATTACATATTTTCAGGCATTAACATCACATGCTGCTTAAGATGCATCTCCATCTTCTGTTTATGCCTGAGACTGCAGATGCATAGAAGTTTGATGCATTGAAGAAACACATTAATGTTGAACCATCCCTGCCAGTCTATTCAATACCAGACCCAGAAGATCATCTACATCAACTATTGACAAGAAACCAATTCAGCCAGCAGTACCAACTCAACTGGTATCAACTCAGTCTTGGAGACAGCGGCTACGGTCAGCTCCAATGGCTCAAGAGATAGTGAGAAGAGCTCTCGTCTAATCAAGCCACTGGAGAGCAGAGGCAACATAAGAGATAAAAGCAGCAACATTAGACAGCATAAACAATCGGTAATTAGTTCTCATCACTCATTATACTTTAAAACATAATTGAAGTAATTTATTTTTATTTTTTTATTATTTAATAATACTTGGAAGACTCACAGCTATAAAACAAAATAGAAAGGTAGACATAGTCGACAGAAAGCCAATTACAAGTCCTCACTTGTAGAAATAGACTAATATTGTAAAGTGAGCACACAAAGTAAAATAAAATGTAAAAAACAACTATTTAAACTAATTTTTGATTCAACCGAGCTTACGGTTAAATGACTAATTGAAAAAATTGAGGCTTAACAACCTCCTAGCCGACGTCACACTAGTCGTAAAGGGATCCAAGTCATACTGCTTACATATTTTATTCAACTGATTGCTTGCACGCACAATATAACTATTCTGCCTATAATTGGTTGAGGTATGAGGTACACGTAAGGCTGGATTAAAACAAAATGATTTATTTGGCACATTAAAATAAAATTTTGTAATAAAAATGTAAATACTAGCTCGGGACTGTCAACATTATTATTAAATATTTTTAATAGAAAGAGATGGTCAGCAGTCATACGTCTATCCTCAAGTGGCAGCAAATGGAACTTCTTACAGAGTCCTCATTTTCATTCAATAATTTCTTCTTCTTCAATAAAATCTTTATATTTTGGTATTTGCCTACCTATTTTAGTTGTTCATAATGGTTTATTTTTATTACAGGGTATAATAGCAGTTTGTTTAGTTGTATATAAGGACTTCTGCTATTGATAAGCTGTTGGATACTGTGCCAAACTAAATCAAGAAACAAAAAGTGTGAGTTACATCAAATTGATCTTTCTTATTCAGTAATAAATTAGGCGGGCAGAAACTTGTTAATTAATTAACAAAATAATGTTGCAATAAATTTATTATTACAATCATAAAACAGCTACAAAATGAGTGACACCTTAGTATTTTATATAGCACAGTACAATTTTATCCCATAAAATAATGAATACAATTACAATGACAGTTTGTCTACGCTACAGGTCCTATCAGATAGATTTCTATTTTCACTCTTAATTCTTTCAACTGACAGTTATTGTTTATTTCTCATAGATTAAACCGTAACCGGTTTAATGTTTTGAGAAATAATGGCCCAGTTCATGATAATTTCGACCAGATAATTATACTTGTCTTTTAGAAAATAATCTTCTTAATATCCCACTTACGAACTTATAAACATATCTATTTTCAGGGTAATATGTGGCATCTCCGATCGATCTCAAATCGCATTGTAAAAGCAGCTTTGGATGCTGTTTGTTTTCGAGTGCCAGATATTTGGGATGCCATCAAAGAAAATTGCCGAATACCTGTTCAACTACTCAAGGTAATCTTTTAAACAATGTTTTTTCAGGCTTAATAAATAAAACGCCGTGTGCACGATACGAAGTATGATGTTGGACTAACTGACAGACACTTATTATGCGGATACTGGCATTACACCTCCACCACTAAATACAAGCTACATTAACTGATACTCAAAAGGATCTTAATTAATAACAGTTTTTACTATTTGAACTAAATTAATGAAATAAGACGAGCGCTAATCCCAGCGACAAACTGTTACTCAGTTTAGTGGGATTCAAAAAATTACATAATGTTTGGTCCACTTCAATAGAAGTTCCAGATTTTCATGCCACCAGCGCTACAACTTCAATGACTGTGTTTACCCAAAAGGTATAAATAAAAGTAAATATTTTATTATTTAATTTTAAAATAACTGCCACTGCAATATACTGAAATCTGAAGTCATTAATTAAATTAACCAAATAAAATATAATAAGTTTAATTTGTATTCTTGAATAATTAATTGTGGATATCGAAACGTAATTTCTGAATGCCGGTTATCGCGGATGCAGACAACGTCGCGGCTTCGTAACTATCCTATGTCCTTCCCCAAGGTATAATCTATATCCTTGCCAAATTTCATTACAATCAGATCAGCCGTAAAGTCGTGAAAATGTAACCAACAAACAAACCTTTTTTTAGAGTTGTATCCGCATTTATAATGTTATTATTGTTAAAATGGATACGACAGACAGACGTCAACAGCTATCGCATCTCATAGCTAGTAATTATTTTAATCGTATGTGCGTTTGTTTTGACTGTTTTAACTTCAAGTATCGATATGTTAATAGCACAGAAATCTTAATAATAAGGCAAGGTTTCTGTGGTTAATAGGAATGAAAGTATTTTCGCATACTTTATTTTTATACAAAAGTATAAAGTATATTTTTATCGAAAATAAAGTAAGATACGTTATAATAAAGTTTGGCAAGGCAACCCTAACCGGACGCCATAATGGCGTTGCTAGGAGAACTGAGGACAAAAGTAAGCGGAAGGAGCTCGAGACTTGGGATGTCCGACTCGGACTGGTTAAAGATTGAAAAGCTGCCAAACTGCCACTGCATAGTAGGATATGTTTGGGAGCAATGTTGGCATGTAAGTCGACTACTATGTACTTTTGTGCCAGCATTGTTACTAAACGTGTCCGCATAATCGACTGCCGTGAACTTTCAAGGAGCTGAATACTGGTATTCCGGTAAGTTGAAAAACATGTAATGTTAATTCGAAAGCGGTCAAGTTTAAATGTAGATTTACACTTATATTAGATGATTTTTGTTTATCTTTGAAACTGCTGGCAGTGTAGAAAAACATCATTATGAAATCCGATTCATATCTACCTATGGGAAGTAAGATGATCAATTCTCAATTTGCTCAACCCTTCTCTTTTAGAGGAGAGGCATACAGAAAGTCATACAGACCACCAACTGTAGGCTTATTTATTATATTTTATATTTACTCGTTTCAAACATTATGAAACAGATTATTATTAAAGAGAATGACAGCAGATCCGTGGAATAGGCCTACTGGGGAAACCACGTTAAAAAAAACGCGCTAAGTACACTACCTCAAAGGTGGCGTGGAAACGTGTGCATATTGTGGCGATTACAACTCTTCCACCTTTCTGAATCGTTATGATGAGAACCGGTGGCTCTAAGGAAAAAAGTACGTATCCATTTTTTGTAGGTAATTAATAAATTGTCTGATCTACAATTTTTGTCTGTATGAATTTTATGATAAAAGTTGTCGTGACCTGTTATGTGACCTTTGACCGCGAGTATTTATTTTCCAGGTAGTGGATTGATGAAAATTTTTAAGATTTCATGAGTGTTTTGAACAATCACTCATATTTTTTTGGTCTAATTTGACCTGACTATTAGTGCGTCGCATGGCGTGACCATTGACACATTTTTGTAAATGGAACCTTGTGGTAACAGCTGTTCATTTTGTGCGTTGTTCAGTGCGCTAGATTCTAAGCAGTCCTTTGCGCGCTTATTTCGTTTGTTTCATTTTTACTGGTTTTTACTTTTAAACCGTTACCTACTTTAAACCCGAATTTTCCTTCTGAGTAATTTTTGCAAAATGAAAAGTTAGTTTTATGAATGCCAAGCTTACAAACTTTGCCGCTTATTGAAATGTGCTCAAGAGCTGCGACAATCTTTCCAACTTGCAATGAATCGACACCAACTTTGACGTATTGCAGACGGAGATCGAGGTGTCGTTGGACACACCGGACGAAGCCTACGCGGCAAGAGGTCAGTTTGAGCAGCAGTACTACTTGCTGCTAGCGCTGGCGCGGAGCTTGCTATCCGGACCGGGTGGCAAACGCCGCCGACGTAACTCCGCAGGTTCCGTGGCAGGCTCTGAGACAACAATGCCAGGTGGGAGTAAACATAACTTTGTTAGATTACCTAAAATAGATTTACCACACTTTGTTGGCAGTTATCAGTGTTGACTAGAGTTTTGGGGACACTTATTTCTTTAATTCACGATGTCCTTCTATCGACTATATTAATAAGTTCCATTGTTGTTCCAGCCGAAGCGATTATTTTAATTATCAATAAGTAATTATGTGATGTATATTAAACTGTCTGAGGCCCCTTGTCTCCAACTGCACACACTTTATAATACTGTCTTGTGTACTTATCGTTCCCCGTCAAACACTAAACCTCAGATTTTTAAGAATCACTTGGCTTACACTTACATTTGCGGGTTCGATTCCCGCCTTGGGACAAATGTTTGTACGATCAACAAAGATTTTTTCCGGGTGTTCTGGGTATTTGCTATGTATAATGAAAAATATCTATCCATGTAGGTAATGTATTGTATTAAGTATATCAGTCATCTAGTACCCATAACACAAGTTCTGCTTAGCTTGGGGCTAGATGATGCTGTGTGGATTGTCCAGCATTGTTTATTTATTTATTATTTATTAGGTTCGCAGAAAAATGTAGTGAAAGCCGGGGATAAATTCACTGAACTCAAATTCCAGATTGGGGACCTGTTTTATGTTCGTTATATAACAAGTAGTCTCGTCTGTGTCATCTTCAGTTTTCAATTTTACTTTTAGATCTAATTACCTTTAGAAGAGTCTTGCGAATGAATCCCAATCGGTTTTTGGTGGTGATTGTGCAAGGTTAATTTTGGTGTTTTACATAATGCTGTGGTGCTAATAGTTGCTAGTACTGGTGTGTGTACAGAAACAGAGTCGACTGACGTTTCTACGTCAACGTTTAAGACTGTGTTGTACATGGGATAAGATTATGATACAAGCCACTCACCTGAACAGCTAATTCGAGTCTTTTGACCTCCAGATGTTACAGGTAGGGCAGGCAGGGTGGCTGTTTTTGTATGTACTTATTCTGAAAGTGAAACATTTAGATTTTGTATAAAGATATCAAATCTTCTGGACGTACTGTGAATCAAATGACTGACGCGAAATTATACAGGACGGAAGGGACATCAATGAACAACCTGATCCCATTTGTTAAGGACATGACTCGGACTCAAATAGATTTTTCAATAACAACTAAATATTTAACTTATTTCAGATAAAATCTATGTGGGTAACATAGAAATCATGCGTTTTACACTTTAAAGTAGAAAAAAGAAAAAGAAAAACTACGTAAAGCTGATAGAATATTTACTTACTTTTTCACAAAACTTACTGAACTTTTATGGTAAGTTTCGGATTGTGTGTATTAGCTGGACGTACCCTATAGCGTCATCACCATGACTGTCGTGAAGATCTAAAATTATAAATACATATAATCTTTAAGTAATTTAAAACAAACTCGTAAGATGTTGACTATTTGATATGAAAAATACATGCACTTCGCCCGCGACTTCGACTCCATTCGGATTACCTCTTTTTAATTTTAAAATAAATAAATAAATAAATAATGATCACAAGATCCACAAGCTTGCCAACCCTCGACAAACTTTCACAAATCCAAATGTGTATATAGAACGTTTGTCTTTGCTTGTGCAGATTTGCAAGCGCTTTCGACAGATCCAATCGAGTGTTGGTTCTGCGTTCAAATCTAAGGAGTATGCGAGAAACGCTTGGGATCCACCTACACGTTTGTGAGTTTGTAGTTTGTGGCAAATGTCAGACGTGTGGAGCTGGCATAATACATTATCTTACTTGGGGTGCTCAGGGACTTTTTCAGCTTTTTACTAGAAAAGTATTTGACGGCGCACTGTAATTTTTAAGTGTAGGTGTTCTACAATACTTCTTCACGCAAAAACAAATAGACTCCAAATCACTGGTGCGGTCCGTCCGCACCAATGATTTGGAAATGCAGTGGCGCCATTAAATAATTTATTCGTCATTGAAATGATTTTCCTTGAATACTTAACCCAAATTATTCGTGTTTGTTGCCGTGAACAAGAAACGTTTGGCTGGATATTTAAATCTTCGTAATACGAGCGTGACAACACATCTACTGTTAGCATCGTGGTCTGTTTCCAGACTGGCAAACAATACTACATTATGTGGCAAGAAACTTACCCTTGAGCTTAAAAGCTCCCCTTTACTAAATTTCGTTTAACCATCATTTTATCACCCAACTCATCATCATCCTCTTGCCCTTATCCCAATTTTTCATTTGGGGTCGGCGCAGCATGTCTTCTTCTTCCATACATCTCTATTTCCCGTCATCTCAGAAGTCACCTCCTTCTTAGCCATATCAACTTTCACACAATCCATCCATCGTTTCCTGGGTCTCCCTCTACTCTTGTAACCCTCTACATTCATACTCAAAACTTTCCTCACAACATGATCCTCATTCCTTCGCATCACATGCCCATACCATGACAGCCGATTTCCACACAACTTCTCTGTCACAGGCGCCACTTTCAGACTTCCTCTTATATACTCATTTCTTATTCTATCCATTCGCGTAACACCACACATCCCCCTTAGCATTCTCATCTCAGCTGCATGCAACTGCCTTTCATTCAGTCCTTTTGTGGCCCAACATTCTGATCCATACAAGACGGCAGGTCTTATCATTGACTTATAGATCTTCCCTTTAAGTTTAAGGGGAACGTGGGAATCGCAAGTTGTTCCCGTTACCTGCCGCCATTTCATCCACCCTGTGTTTATTCTGTGCTTGACAGTCCGATCTATTCCTCCGTCACTTTGCACTAGTGAACCGAGATACCGAAAGTCGGAGCAGATCGGAAGGAGCACGCAATCAAGCGCAATGGCTTCAGGGCTGGAGAGACCGCCGAAATCGCAGAACATATATTCTGTCTTGGTTCTGCTGATTTTCAAGCCTACACTCTCCAGCTTCTGTTGCCATTTCTCCAATCTACCCTGGATCTCAGGTCCATCTTCACTGACAAGGACAATGTCGTCAGCAAATAGCATGCACCAGGGTGCCTCTTCCTGTATTTCCGACGTCAGTGCGTCCATTATTAACAGGAAGAGGTAAGGGCTTAAGGCCGACCCTTGGTGCAATCCTACAGCCACACTGAACTTGTCAGTGTTACCTGCAGACGACCGGACTAGATCGGCTGTACATCGCACGAATCAACTCAACATACTTCCCAGGCACACCTTTCTCCTTCAAGGCCCACCACAACACTTCCCGAGGCACCCTATCATACGCTTTTTCTAGGTCAATGAACACCATGTGCAAGTTTTTATGTGCACATCTATACTTCTCGCACAACTGGCGGAGTGCAAAGGTGGCGTCCATTGTTCCTCTACCTTGCATAAACCCGAACTGATTTTGGGAAATCTCACTCTCTTCTCAATCACCCAACTATTGGACAAATATTATGTGACGTCACGGCTTATTCGTCTCTGAACGAAACGATATTTTGAAGTTATTTTTTCACAAAATTCTCTTAAGTACACACTTACAAGGACTCAATTATTTATAAACCATGTTTTGGTAGCAATAATACAAATTATTTCATTAATATTTTTAATTAATTTTATATTTTCTTGCTTATTTACTCTGTGTAATATTACAAAACCTCGCGTACTATCTGTGGTCGTATATCTGTTGTTCTGACGTGAGATTGGTTTAGATACTCTGTGGTTTAGATTACTTGATTGATTGACTTGAGCGTTGCGTGTTGTTGTTACAGTTTTTCGGCTTTACCAATTTTATTTAAATCTCGAGGATAAACTAAAAATAATTCGTTTGCTTTATAAACTATTGTCACGGTATATTATTATGGCAGAAAAGAGGAAGCTTAGTCAAAATTTCACATTGGATGATGGTACCACCAATCAAGCCGAGCTGAAGCTTGGATAATCCTCTATACCCATTATAGTCATCATAAAATAGGTACAAACCAAAATACTAATATTTTATCAATATGAATACCTAATAAGTACCGTGTGAGAAACTATACTGATCTATTTTTTCTTTAGGAGTCTTTACTCGTAAAGAAAAAAATGAAAAGAAGCAAATATTGACAACTCTAGAAACAGGAGTTATACCACTGGAACATGTGGAGGATCATCTACAGCAATAACAGATCCTATACTCGAACAAGTCTGCAATTTAAGGGGTCGAGGCGACAGTGGTATTGCTGATGTTCAATATTCAGATTCATTCATCACCATACCAACTAATACGGAGGTCACTGATTTAGAATTTACAGACTATAATTTTTGAAGCTGAACTAGTTCCAGTAAGTACTATTAATATATGGCAGATATAATTACATAATTATTTACAACATATTGCAGTAATTTACTAACATAATAATAAAATTAGATTCACTAAGTTTTGTATTACATATTTTCAGGCATTAACATCACATGCTGCTTAAGATGCATCTCCATCTTCTGTTTATGCCTGAGACTGCAGATGCATAGAAGTTTGATGCATTGAAGAAACACATTAATGTTGAACCATCCCTGCCAGTCTATTCAATACCAGACCCAGATGATCATCTACATCAACTATTGACAAGAAACCAATTCAGCCAGCAGTACCAACTCAACTGGTATCAACTCAGTCTTGGAGACAGCGGCTACGGTCCGCTCCAATGGCTCAAGAGATAGTGAGAAGAGCTCTTGTCTAATCAAGCCACTGGAGAGCAGAGGCAACATAAGAGATAAAAGCAGCAACATTAGACAGCATAAACAATCGGTAATTAGTTCTCATCACTCATTATACTTTAAAACATAATTGAAGTAATTTATTTTTATTTTTTTATTATTTAATAATACTTGGAAGACTCACAGCTATAAAACAAAATAGAAAGGTAGACATAGTCGACAGAAAGCCAATTACAAGTCCTCACTTGTAGAAATAGACTAATATTGTAAAGTGAGCACACAAAGTAAAATAAAATGTAAAAAACAACTATTTAAACTAATTTTTGATTCAACCGAGCTTACGGTTAAATGACTAATTGAAAAAATTGAGGCTTAACAACCTCCTAGCCGACGTCACACTAGTCGTAAAGGGATCCAAGTCATACTGCTTACATATTTTATTCAACTGATTGCTTGCACGCACAATATAACTATTCTGCCTATAATTGGTTGAGGTATGAGGTACACGTAAGGCTGGATTAAAACAAAATGATTTATTTGGCACATTAAAATAAAATTTTGTAATAAAAATGTAAATACTAGCTCGGGACTGTCAACATTATTATTAAATATTTTTAATAGAAAGAGATGGTCAGCAGTCATACGTCTATCCTCAAGTGGCAGCAAATGGAACTTCTTACAGAGTCCTCATTTTCATTCAATAATTTCTTCTTCTTCAATAAAATCTTTATATTTTGGTATTTGCCTACCTATTTTAGTTGTTCATAATGGTTTATTTTTATTACAGGGTATAATAGCAGTTTGTTTAGTTGTATATAAGGACTTCTGCTATTGATAAGCTGTTGGATACTGTGCCAAACTAAATCAAGAAACAAAAAGTGTGAGTTACATCAAATTGATCTTTCTTATTCAGTAATAAATTAGGCGGGCAGAAACTTGTTAATTAATTAACAAAATAATGTTGCAATAAATTTATTATTACAATCATAAAACAGCTACAAAATGAGTGACACCTTAGTATTTTATATAGCACAGTACAATTTTATCCCATAAAATAATGAATACAATTACAATGACAGTTTGTCTACGCTACAGGTCCTATCAGATAGATTTCTATTTTCACTCTTAATTCTTTCAACTGACAGTTATTGTTTATTTCTCATAGATTAAACCGTAACCGGTTTAATGTTTTGAGAAATAATGGCCCAGTTCATGATAATTTCGACCAGATAATTATACTTGTCTTTTAGAAAATAATCTTCTTAATATCCCACTTACGAACTTATAAACATATCTATTTTCAGGGTAATATGTGGCATCTCCGATCGATCTCAAATCGCATTGTAAAAGCAGCTTTGGATGCTGTTTGTTTTCGAGTGCCAGATATTTGGGATGCCATCAAAGAAAATTGCCGAATACCTGTTCAACTACTCAAGGTAATCTTTTAAACAATGTTTTTTCAGGCTTAATAAATAAAACGCCGTGTGCACGATACGAAGTATGATGTTGGACTAACTGACAGACACTTATTATGCGGATACTGGCATTACACCTCCACCACTAAATACAAGCTACATTAACTGATACTCAAAAGGATCTTAATTAATAACAGTTTTTACTATTTGAACTAAATTAATGAAATAAGACGAGCGCTAATCCCAACGACAAACTGTTACTCAGTTTAGTGGGATTAAAAAAATTACATAATGTTTGGTCCACTTCAATAGAAGTTCCAGATTTTCATGCCACCAGCGCTACAACTTCAATGACTGTGTATACCCAAAAGGTATAAATAATAGTAAATATTTTATTATTTAATTTTAAAATAACTGCCACTGCAATATACTGAAATCTGAAGTCATTAATTAAATTAACCAAATAAAATATAATAAGTTTAATTTGTATTCTTGAATAATTAATTGTGGATATCGAAACGTAATTTCTGAATGCCGGTTATCGCGGATGCAGACAACGTCGCGGCTTCGTAACTATCCTATGTCCTTCCCCAAGGTATAATCTATATCCTTGCCAAATTTCATTACAATCAGATCAGCCGTAAAGTCGTGAAAATGTAACCAACAAACAAACCTTTTTTTAGAGTTGTATCCGCATTTATAATGTTATTATTGTTAAAATGGATACGACAGACAGACGTCAACAGCTATCGCATCTCATAGCTAGTAATTATTTTAATCGTATGTGCGTTTGTTTTGACTGTTTTAACTTCAAGTATCGATATGTTAATAGCACAGAAATCTTAATAATAAGGCAAGGTTTCTGTGGTTAATAGGAATGAAAGTATTTTCGCATACTTTATTTTTATACAAAAGTATAAAGTATATTTTTATCGAAAATAAAGTAAGATACGTTATAATAAAGTTTGGCAAGGCAACCCTAACCGGACGCCATAATGGCGTTGCTAGGAGAACTGAGGACAAAAGTAAGCGGAAGGAGCTCGAGACTTGGGATGTCCGACTCGGACTGGTTAAAGATTGAAAAGCTGCCAAACTGCCACTGCATAGTAGGATATGTTTGGGAGCAATGTTGGCATGTAAGTCGACTACTATGTACTTTTGTGCCAGCATTGTTACTAAACGTGTCCGCATAATCGACTGCCGTGAACTTTCAAGGAGCTGAATACTGGTATTCCGGTAAGTTGAAAAACATGTAATGTTAATTCGAAAGCGGTCAAGTTTAAATGTAGATTTACACTTATATTAGATGATTTTTGTTTATCTTTGAAACTGCTGGCAGTGTAGAAAAACATCATTATGAAATCCGATTCATATCTACCTATGGGAAGTAAGATGATCAATTCTCAATTTGCTCAACCCTTCTCTTTTAGAGGAGAGGCATACAGAAAGTCATACAGACCACCAACTGTAGGCTTATTTATTATATTTTATATTTACTCGTTTCAAACATTATGAAACAGATTATTATTAAAGAGAATGACAGCAGATCCGTGGAATAGGCCTACTGGGGAAACCACGTTAAAAAAAACGCGCTAAGTACACTACCTCAAAGGTGGCGTGGAAACGTGTGCATATTGTGGCGATTACAACTCTTCCACCTTTCTGAATCGTTATGATGAGAACCGGTGGCTCTAAGGAAAAAAGTACGTATCCATTTTTTGTAGGTAATTAATAAATTGTCTGATCTACAATTTTTGTCTGTATGAATTTTATGATAAAAGTTGTCGTGACCTGTTATGTGACCTTTGACCGCGAGTATTTATTTTCCAGGTAGTGGATTGATGAAAATTTTTAAGATTTCATGAGTGTTTTGAACAATCACTCATATTTTTTTGGTCTAATTTGACCTGACTATTAGTGCGTCGCATGGCGTGACCATTGACACATTTTTGTAAATGGAACCTTGTGGTAACAGCTGTTCATTTTGTGCGTTGTTCAGTGCGCTAGATTCTAAGCAGTCCTTTGCGCGCTTATTTCGTTTGTTTCATTTTTACTGGTTTTTACTTTTAAACCGTTACCTACTTTAAACCCGAATTTTCCTTCTGAGTAATTTTTGCAAAATGAAAAGTTAGTTTTATGAATGCCAAGCTTACAAACTTTGCCGCTTATTGAAATGTGCTCAAGAGCTGCGACAATCTTTCCAACTTGCAATGAATCGACACCAACTTTGACGTATTGCAGACGGAGATCGAGGTGTCGTTGGACACACCGGACGAAGCCTACGCGGCAAGAGGTCAGTTTGAGCAGCAGTACTACTTGCTGCTAGCGCTGGCGCGGAGCTTGCTATCCGGACCGGGTGGCAAACGCCGCCGACGTAACTCCGCAGGTTCCGTGGCAGGCTCTGAGACAACAATGCCAGGTGGGAGTAAACATAACTTTGTTAGATTACCTAAAATAGATTTACCACACTTTGTTGGCAGTTATCAGTGTTGACTAGAGTTTTGGGGACACTTATTTCTTTAATTCACGATGTCCTTCTATCGACTATATTAATAAGTTCCATTGTTGTTCCAGCCGAAGCGATTATTTTAATTATCAATAAGTAATTATGTGATGTATATTAAACTGTCTGAGGCCCCTTGTCTCCAACTGCACACACTTTATAATACTGTCTTGTGTACTTATCGTTCCCCGTCAAACACTAAACCTCAGATTTTTAAGAATCACTTGGCTTACACTTACATTTGCGGGTTCGATTCCCGCCTTGGGACAAATGTTTGTACGATCAACAAAGATTTTTTCCGGGTGTTCTGGGTATTTGCTATGTATAATGAAAAATATCTATCCATGTAGGTAATGTATTGTATTAAGTATATTAGTCATCTAGTACCCATAACACAAGTTCTGCTTAGCTTGGGGCTAGATGATGCTGTGTGGATTGTCCAGCATTGTTTATTTATTTATTATTTATTAGGTTCGCAGAAAAATGTAGTGAAAGCCGGGGATAAATTCACTGAACTCAAATTCCTCGTCTGTGTCATCTTCAGTTTTCAATTTTACTTTTAGATCTAATTACCTTTAGAAGAGTCTTGCGAATGAATCCCAATCGGTTTTTGGTGGTGATTGTGCAAGGTTAATTTTGGTGTTTTACATAATGCTGTGGTGCTAATAGTTGCTAGTACTGGTGTGTGTACAGAAACAGAGTCGACTGACGTTTCTACGTCAACGTTTAAGACTGTGTTGTACATGGGATAAGATTATGATACAAGCCACTCACCTGAACAGCTAATTCGAGTCTTTTAACCTCCAGATGTTACAGGTAGGGCAGGCAGGGTGGCTGTTTTTGTATGTACTTATTCTGAAAGTGAAACATTTAGATTTTGTATAAAGATATCAAATCTTCTGGACGTACTGTGAATCAAATGACTGACGCGAAATTATACAGGACGGAAGGGACATCAATGAACAACCTGATCCCATTTGTTAAGGACATGACTCGGACTCAAATAGATTTTTCAATAACAACTAAATATTTAACTTATTTCAGATAAAATCTATGTGGGTAACATAGAAATCATGCGTTTTACACTTTAAAGTAGAAAAAAGAAAAGAAAAACTACGTAAAGCTGATAGAATATTTACTTACTTTTTCACAAAACTTACTGAACTTTTTTGGTAAGTTTCGGATTGTGTGTATTAGCTGGACGTACCCTATAGCGTCATCACCATGACTGTCGTGAAGATCTAAAATTATAAATACATATAATCTTTAAGTAATTTAAAACAAACTCGTAAGATGTTGACTATTTGATATGAAAAATTCATGCACTTCGCCCGCGACTTCGTCCACGAGGATCTCCATTCGGATTACCTCTTTTTAATTTTAAAATAAATAAATAAATAAATAATGATCACAAGATCCACAAGCTTGCCAACCCTCGACAAACTTTCACAAATCCAAATGTGTATATAGAACGTTTGTCTTTGCTTGTGCAGATTTGCAAGCGCTTTCGACAGATCCAATCGAGTGTTGGTTCTGCGTTCAAATCTAAGGAGTATGCGAGAAGCGCTTGGGATCCACCTACACGTTTGTGAGTTTGTAGTTTGTGGCAAATGTCAGACGTGTGGAGCTGGCATAATACATTATCTTACTTAGGGTGCTCAGGGACTTTTTCAGCTTTTTACTAGAAAAGTATTTGGCGGCGCACTGTAATTTTTAAATGTAAGTGTTCTACAATACTTCTTCACGCAAAAACAAATAGACTCCAAATCACTGGTGCGGTCCGTCCGCACCAATGATTTGGAAATGCAGTGGCGCCATTAAATAATTTATTCGTCATTGAAATGATTTTCCTTGAATACTTAACCCAAATTATTCGTGTTTGTTGCCGTGAACAAGAAACGTTTGGCTGCATATTTAAATCTTCGTAATACGAGCGTGACAACACATCTACTGTTAGCATCGTGGTCTGTTTCCAGACTGGCAAACAATACTACATTATGTGGCAAGAAACTTACCCTTGAGCTTAAAAGCTCCCCTTTACTAAATTTCGTTTAACCATAATTTTATCACCCAACTATTGGACAAATATTATGTGACGTCACGGCTTATTCGTCTCTGAACGAAACGATACTTTGAAGTTATTTTTTCACAAAATTCTCTTAAGTACACACTTACAAGGACTCAATTATTTATAAACCATGTTTTGGTAGCAATAATACAAATTATTTCATTAATATTTTTAATTTATTTTATATTTTCTTGCTTATTTACTCTGTGTAATATTACAAAACCTCGCGTACTATCTGTGGTCGTATATCTGTTGTTCTGACGTGAGATTGGTTTAGATACTCTGTGGTTTAGATTACTTGTTTATATTGATTGACTTGAGTTGCGTGTTGTTGTTACAGTTTTTCGGCTTTACCAATTTAAATCTCGAGGATAAACTAAAAATAATTCGTTTGCTTTATAAACTATTGTCACGGTATATTATTATGGCAGAAAAGAGGAAGCTTAGTCAAAATTTCACATTCGATGATGGTACCACCAATCAAGCCGAGCTGGAGCTTGGATAATCCTCTCTACCCATTAAAATTCAACGCGAAACATGTACAGGTTAGTCATAAAATAGGTACAAACCAAAATACTAATATTTTATCAATATGAATACCTAATAAGTACCGTGTGAGAAACTATACTGATCTATTTTTTCTTTCGGAGTCTTTACTCGTAAAGAAAAAAATGAAAAGAAGCAAATATTGACAACTCTAGAAACAGGAGTTATACCACTGGAACATGTGGAGGATCATCTACAGCAATAACAGATCCTATACTCGAACAAGTCTGCAATTTAAGGGGTCGAGGCGACAGTGGTATTGCTGATGTTCAATATTCAGATTCATTCATCACCATACCAACTAATACGGAGGTCACTGATTTAGAATTTACAGACTATAATTTTTGAAGCTGAACTAGTTCCAGTAAGTACTATTAATATATGGCAGATATAATTACATAATTATTTACAACATATTGCAGTAATTTACTAACATAATAATAAAATTAGATTCACTAAGTTTTGTATTACATATTTTCAGGCATTAACATCACATGCTGCTTAAGATGCATCTCCATCTTCTGTTTATGCCTGAGACTGCAGATGCATAGAAGTTTGATGCATTGAAGAAACACATTAATGTTGAACCATCCCTGCCAGTCTATTCAGTACCAGACCCAGAAGATCATCTACATCAACTATTGACAAAAAACCAATTCAGCCAGCAGTACCAACTCAACTGGTATCAACTCAGTCTTGGAGACAGCGGCTACGGTCAGCTCCAATGGCTCAAGAGATAGTGAGAAGAGCTCTCGTCTAATCAAGCCACTGGAGAGCAGAGGCAACATAAGAGATAAAAGCAGCAACATTAGACAGCATAAACAATAGGTAATTAGTTCTCATCACTCATTATACTTTAAAACATAATTGAAGTATTTTTTTTTTATTTTTTTATTATTTAATAATACTTGGAAGACTTACAGCTATAAAACAAAATAGAAAGGTAGACATAGTCGACAGAAAGCCAATTACAAGTCCTCACTTGTAGAAATAGACTGATATTGTAAAGTGAGCACACAAAGTAAAATAAAATGTAAAAAACAACTATTTAAACTAATTTTTGATTCAACCGAGCTTACGGTTAAATGACTAATTGAAAAAATTGAGGCTTAACAACCTCCTAGCCGACGTCACACTAGTCGTAAAGGGATCCAAGTCATACTGCTTACATATTTTATTCAACTGATTGCTTGCACGCACAATATAACTATTCTGCCTATAATTGGTTGAGGTATGAGGTACACGTAAGGGTGGATTAAAACAAAATGATTTATTTGGCACATTAAAATAAAATTTTGTAATAAAAATGTAAATACTAGCTCGGGACTGTCAACATTATTATTAAATATTTTTAATAGAAAGAGATGGTCAGCAGTCATACGTCTATCCTCAAGTGGCAGCAAATGGAACTTCTTACAGAGTCCTCATTTTCATTCAATAATTTCTTCTTCTTCAATAAAATCTTTATATTTTGGTATTTGCCTACCTATTTTAGTTGTTCATAATGGTTTATTTTTATTACAGGGTATAATAGCAGTTTGTTTAGTTGTATATAAGGACTTCTGCTATTGATAAGCTGTTGGATACTGTGCCAAACTAAATCAAGAAACAAAAAGTGTGAGTTACATCAAATTGATCTTTGTTATTCAGTAATAAATTAGGCGGGCAGAAACTTGTTAATTAATTAACAAAATAATGTTGCAATAAATTTATTATTACAATCATAAAACAGCTACAAAATGAGTGACACCTTAGTATTTTATATAGCACAGTACAATTTTATCCCATAAAATAATGAATACAATTACAATGACAGTTTGTCTACGCTACAGGTCCTATCAGATAGACTTCTATTTTCACTCTTAATTCTTTCAACTGACAGTTATTGTTTATTTCTCATAGATTAAACCGTAACCGGTTTAATGTTTTGAGAAATAATGGCCCAGTTCATAATAATTTCGACCAGATAATTATACTTGTCTTTTAGAAAATAATCTTCTTAATATCCCACTTACGTAATATAAACATATCGATTTTCAGTGTAATATGTGGCATCTCCGATCGATCTCAAATCGCATTGTAAAAGCAGCTTTGGATGCTGTTTGTTTTCGAGTGCCAGATATTTGGGATGCCATCAAAGAAAATTGCCGAATACCTGTTCAACTACTCAAGGTAATCTTTTAAACAATGTTTTTTCAGGCTTAATAAATAAAACGCCGTGTGCACGATACGAAGTATGATGTTGGACTAACTGACAGACACTTATTATGCGGATACTGGCATTACACCTCCACCACTAAATACAAGCTACATTAACTGATACTCAAAAGGATCTTAATTAATAACAGTTTTTACTATTTGAACTAAATTAATGAAATAAGACGAGCGCTAATCCCAGCGACAAACTGTTACTCAGTTTAGTGGGATTCAAAAAATTACATAATGTTTGGTCCACTTCAATAGAAGTTCCAGATTTTCATGCCACCAGCGCTACAACTTCAATGACTGTGTTTACCCAAAAGGTATAAATAAAAGTAAATATTTTATTATTTAATTTTAAAATAACTGCCACTGCAATATACTGAAATCTGAAGTCATTAATTAAATTAACCAAATAAAATATAATAAGTTTAATTTGTATTCTTGAATAATTAATTGTGGATATCGAAACGTAATTTCTGAATGCCGGTTATCGCGGATGCAGACAACGTCGCGGCTTCGTAACTATCCTATGTCCTTCCCCAAGGTATAATCTATATCCTTGCCAAATTTCATTACAATCAGATCAGCCGTAAAGTCGTGAAAATGTAACCAACAAACAAACCTTTTTTTAGAGTTGTATCCGCATTTATAATGTTATTATTGTTAAAATGGATACGACAGACAGACGTCAACAGCTATCGCATCTCATAGCTAGTAATTATTTTAATCGTATGTGCGTTTGTTTTGACTGTTTTAACTTCAAGTATCGATATGTTAATAGCACAGAAATCTTAATAATAAGGCAAGGTTTCTGTGGTTAATAGGAATGAAAGTATTTTCGCATACTTTATTTTTCTACAAAAGCATAAAGTATATTTTTATCGAAAATAAAGTAAGATACGTTATAATAAAGTTTGGCAAGGCAACCCTAACCGGACGCCATAATGGCGTTGCTAGGAGAACTGAGGACAAAAGTAAGCGGAAGGAGCTCGAGACTTGGGATGTCCGACTCGGACTGGTTAAAGATTGAAAAGCTGCCAAACTGCCACTGCATAGTAGGATATGTTTGGGAGCAATGTTGGCATGTAAGTCGACTACTATGTACTTTTGTGCCAGCATTGTTACTAAACGTGTCCGCATAATCGACTGCCGTGAACTTTCAAGGAGCTGAATACTGGTATTCCGGTAAGTTGAAAAACATGTAATGTTAATTCGAAAGCGGTCAAGTTTAAATGTAGATTTACACTTATATTAGATGATTTTTGTTTATCTTTGAAACTGCTGGCAGTGTAGAAAAACATCATTATGAAATCCGATTCATATCTACCTATGGGAAGTAAGATGATCAATTCTCAATTTGCTCAACCCTTCTCTTTTAGAGGAGAGGCATACAGAAAGTCATACAGACCACCAACTGTAGGCTTATTTATTATATTTTATATTTACTCGTTTCAAACATTATGAAACAGATTATTATTAAAGAGAATGACAGCAGATCCGTGGAATAGGCCTACTGGGGAAACCACGTTAAAAAAAACGCGCTAAGTACACTACCTCAAAGGTGGCGTGGAAACGTGTGCATATTGTGGCGATTACAACTCTTCCACCTTTCTGAATCGTTATGATGAGAACCGGTGGCTCTAAGGAAAAAAGTACGTATCCATTTTTTGTAGGTAATTAATAAATTGTCTGATCTACAATTTTTGTCTGTATGAATTTTATGATAAAAGTTGTCGTGACCTGTTATGTGACCTTTGACCGCGAGTATTTATTTTCCAGGTAGTGGATTGATGAAAATTTTTAAGATTTCATGAGTGTTTTGAACAATCACTCATATTTTTTTGGTCTAATTTGACCTGACTATTAGTGCGTCGCATGGCGTGACCATTGACACATTTTTGTAAATGGAACCTTGTGGTAACAGCTGTTCATTTTGTGCGTTGTTCAGTGCGCTAGATTCTAAGCAGTCCTTTGCGCGCTTATTTCGTTTGTTTCATTTT
Organism: Phlogophora meticulosa; assembly: GCA_905147745.2. Taxonomy (NCBI): domain Eukaryota; kingdom Metazoa; phylum Arthropoda; class Insecta; order Lepidoptera; family Noctuidae; genus Phlogophora; species Phlogophora meticulosa. The sequence goes on along the minus strand of LR990517.1, from coordinate 1,055,573 downwards.
TACTGGTTTTTACTTTTAAACCGTTACCTACTTTAAACCCGAATTTTCCTTCTGAGTAATTTTTGCAAAATGAAAAGTTAGTTTTATGAATGCCAAGCTTACAAACTTTGCCGCTTATTGAAATGTGCTCAAGAGCTGCGACAATCTTTCCAACTTGCAATGAATCGACACCAACTTTGACGTATTGCAGACGGAGATTGAGGTGTCGTTGGACACACCGGACGAAGCCTACGCGGCAAGAGGTCAGTTTGAGCAGCAGTACTACTTGCTGCTAGCGCTGGCGCGGAGCTTGCTATCCGGACCGGGTGGCAAACGCCGCCGACGTAACTCCGCAGGTTCCGTGGCAGGCTCTGAGACAACAATGCCAGGTGGGAGTAAACATAACTTTGTTAGATTACCTAAAATAGATTTACCACACTTTGTTGGCAGTTATCAGTGTTGACTAGAGTTTTGGGGACACTTATTTCTTTAATTCACGATGTCCTTCTATCGACTATATTAATAAGTTCCATTGTTGTTCCAGCCGAAGCGATTATTTTAATTATCAATAAGTAATTATGTGATGTATATTAAACTGTCTGAGGCCCCTTGTCTCCAACTGCACACACTTTATAATACTGTCTTGTGTACTTATCGTTCCCCGTCAAACACTAAACCTCAGATTTTTAAGAATCACTTGGCTTACACTTACATTTGCGGGTTCGATTCCCGCCTTGGGACAAATGTTTGTACGATCAACAAAGATTTTTTCCGGGTGTTCTGGGTATTTGCTATGTATAATGAAAAATATCTATCCATGTAGGTAATGTATTGTATTAAGTATATCAGTCATCTAGTACCCATAACACAAGTTCTGCTTAGCTTGGGGCTAGATGATGCTGTGTGGATTGTCCAGCATTGTTTATTTATTTATTATTTATTAGGTTCGCAGAAAAATGTAGTGAAAGCCGGGGATAAATTCACTGAACTCAAATTCCAGATTGGGGACCTGTTTTATGTTCGTTATATAACAAGTAGTCTCGTCTGTGTCATCTTCAGTTTTCAATTTTACTTTTAGATCTAATTACCTTTAGAAGAGTCTTGCGAATGAATCCCAATCGGTTTTTGGTGGTGATTGTGCAAGGTTAATTTTGGTGTTTTACATAATGCTGTGGTGCTAATAGTTGCTAGTACTGGTGTGTGTACAGAAACAGAGTCGACTGACGTTTCTACGTCAACGTTTAAGACTGTGTTGTACATGGGATAAGATTATGATACAAGCCACTCACCTGAACAGCTAATTCGAGTCTTTTGACCTCCAGATGTTACAGGTAGGGCAGGCAGGGTGGCTGTTTTTGTATGTACTTATTCTGAAAGTGAAACATTTAGATTTTGTATAAAGATATCAAATCTTCTGGACGTACTGTGAATCAAATGACTGACGCGAAATTATACAGGACGGAAGGGACATCAATGAACAACCTGATCCCATTTGTTAAGGACATGACTCGGACTCAAATAGATTTTTCAATAACAACTAAATATTTAACTTATTTCAGATAAAATCTATGTGGGTAACATAGAAATCATGCGTTTTACACTTTAAAGTAGAAAAAAGAAAAACTACGTAAAGCTGATAGAATATTTACTTACTTTTTCACAAAACTTACTGAACTTTTATGGTAAGTTTCGGATTGTGTGTATTAGCTGGACGTACCCTATAGCGTCATCACCATGACTGTCGTGAAGATCTAAAATTATAAATACATATAATCTTTAAGTAATTTAAAACAAACTCGTAAGATGTTGACTATTTGATATGAAAAATACATGCACTTCGCCCGCGACTTCGACTCCATTCGGATTACCTCTTTTTAATTTTAAAATAAATAAATAAATAAATAATGATCACAAGATCCACAAGCTTGCCAACCCTCGACAAACTTTCACAAATCCAAATGTGTATATAGAACGTTTGTCTTTGCTTGTGCAGATTTGCAAGCGCTTTCGACAGATCCAATCGAGTGTTGGTTCTGCGTTCAAATCTAAGGAGTATGCGAGAAGCGCTTGGGATCCACCTACACGTTTGTGAGTTTGTAGTTTGTGGCAAATGTCAGACGTGTGGAGCTGGCATAATACATTATCTTACTTGGGGTGCTCAGGGACTTTTTCAGCTTTTTACTAGAAAAGTATTTGGCGGCGCACTGTAATTTTTAAATGTAAGTGTTCTACAATACTTCTTCACGCAAAAACAAATAGACTCCAAATCACTGGTGCGGTCCGTCCGCACCAATGATTTGGAAATGCAGTGGCGCCATTAAATAATTTATTCGTCATTGAAATGATTTTCCTTGAATACTTAACCCAAATTATTCGTGTTTGTTGCCGTGAACAAGAAACGTTTGGCTGCATATTTAAATCTTCGTAATACGAGCGTGACAACACATCTACTGTTAGCATCGTGGTCTGTTTCCAGACTGGCAAACAATACTACATTATGTGGCAAGAAACTTACCCTTGAGCTTAAAAGCTCCCCTTTACTAAATTTCGTTTAACCATAATTTTATCACCCAACTATTGGACAAATATTATGTGACGTCACGGCTTATTCGTCTCTGAACGAAACGATACTTTGAAGTTATTTTTTCACAAAATTCTCTTAAGTACACACTTACAAGGACTCAATTATTTATAAACCATGTTTTGGTAGCAATAATACAAATTATTTCATTAATATTTTTAATTTATTTTATATTTTCTTGCTTATTTACTCTGTGTAATATTACAAAACCTCGCGTACTATCTGTGGTCGTATATCTGTTGTTCTGACGTGAGATTGGTTTAGATACTCTGTGGTTTAGATTACTTGTTTATATTGATTGACTTGAGTTGCGTGTTGTTGTTACAGTTTTTCGGCTTTACCAATTTAAATCTCGAGGATAAACTAAAAATAATTCGTTTGCTTTATAAACTATTGTCACGGTATATTATTATGGCAGAAAAGAGGAAGCTTAGTCAAAATTTCACATTCGATGATGGTACCACCAATCAAGCCGAGCTGGAGCTTGGATAATCCTCTCTACCCATTAAAATTCAACGCGAAACATGTACAGGTTAGTCATAAAATAGGTACAAACCAAAATACTAATATTTTATCAATATGAATACCTAATAAGTACCGTGTGAGAAACTATACTGATCTATTTTTTCTTTCGGAGTCTTTACTCGTAAAGAAAAAAATGAAAAGAAGCAAATATTGACAACTCTAGAAACAGGAGTTATACCACTGGAACATGTGGAGGATCATCTACAGCAATAACAGATCCTATACTCGAACAAGTCTGCAATTTAAGGGGTCGAGGCGACAGTGGTATTGCTGATGTTCAATATTCAGATTCATTCATCACCATACCAACTAATACGGAGGTCACTGATTTAGAATTTACAGACTATAATTTTTGAAGCTGAACTAGTTCCAGTAAGTACTATTAATATATGGCAGATATAATTACATAATTATTTACAACATATTGCAGTAATTTACTAACATAATAATAAAATTAGATTCACTAAGTTTTGTATTACATATTTTCAGGCATTAACATCACATGCTGCTTAAGATGCATCTCCATCTTCTGTTTATGCCTGAGACTGCAGATGCATAGAAGTTTGATGCATTGAAGAAACACATTAATGTTGAACCATCCCTGCCAGTCTATTCAGTACCAGACCCAGAAGATCATCTACATCAACTATTGACAAAAAACCAATTCAGCCAGCAGTACCAACTCAACTGGTATCAACTCAGTCTTGGAGACAGCGGCTACGGTCAGCTCCAATGGCTCAAGAGATAGTGAGAAGAGCTCTCGTCTAATCAAGCCACTGGAGAGCAGAGGCAACATAAGAGATAAAAGCAGCAACATTAGACAGCATAAACAATAGGTAATTAGTTCTCATCACTCATTATACTTTAAAACATAATTGAAGTATTTTTTTTTTATTTTTTTATTATTTAATAATACTTGGAAGACTTACAGCTATAAAACAAAATAGAAAGGTAGACATAGTCGACAGAAAGCCAATTACAAGTCCTCACTTGTAGAAATAGACTGATATTGTAAAGTGAGCACACAAAGTAAAATAAAATGTAAAAAACAACTATTTAAACTAATTTTTGATTCAACCGAGCTTACGGTTAAATGACTAATTGAAAAAATTGAGGCTTAACAACCTCCTAGCCGACGTCACACTAGTCGTAAAGGGATCCAAGTCATACTGCTTACATATTTTATTCAACTGATTGCTTGCACGCACAATATAACTATTCTGCCTATAATTGGTTGAGGTATGAGGTACACGTAAGGGTGGATTAAAACAAAATGATTTATTTGGCACATTAAAATAAAATTTTGTAATAAAAATGTAAATACTAGCTCGGGACTGTCAACATTATTATTAAATATTTTTAATAGAAAGAGATGGTCAGCAGTCATACGTCTATCCTCAAGTGGCAGCAAATGGAACTTCTTACAGAGTCCTCATTTTCATTCAATAATTTCTTCTTCTTCAATAAAATCTTTATATTTTGGTATTTGCCTACCTATTTTAGTTGTTCATAATGGTTTATTTTTATTACAGGGTATAATAGCAGTTTGTTTAGTTGTATATAAGGACTTCTGCTATTGATAAGCTGTTGGATACTGTGCCAAACTAAATCAAGAAACAAAAAGTGTGAGTTACATCAAATTGATCTTTGTTATTCAGTAATAAATTAGGCGGGCAGAAACTTGTTAATTAATTAACAAAATAATGTTGCAATAAATTTATTATTACAATCATAAAACAGCTACAAAATGAGTGACACCTTAGTATTTTATATAGCACAGTACAATTTTATCCCATAAAATAATGAATACAATTACAATGACAGTTTGTCTACGCTACAGGTCCTATCAGATAGACTTCTATTTTCACTCTTAATTCTTTCAACTGACAGTTATTGTTTATTTCTCATAGATTAAACCGTAACCGGTTTAATGTTTTGAGAAATAATGGCCCAGTTCATAATAATTTCGACCAGATAATTATACTTGTCTTTTAGAAAATAATCTTCTTAATATCCCACTTACGTAATATAAACATATCGATTTTCAGTGTAATATGTGGCATCTCCGATCGATCTCAAATCGCATTGTAAAAGCAGCTTTGGATGCTGTTTGTTTTCGAGTGCCAGATATTTGGGATGCCATCAAAGAAAATTGCCGAATACCTGTTCAACTACTCAAGGTAATCTTTTAAACAATGTTTTTTCAGGCTTAATAAATAAAACGCCGTGTGCACGATACGAAGTATGATGTTGGACTAACTGACAGACACTTATTATGCGGATACTGGCATTACACCTCCACCACTAAATACAAGCTACATTAACTGATACTCAAAAGGATCTTAATTAATAACAGTTTTTACTATTTGAACTAAATTAATGAAATAAGACGAGCGCTAATCCCAGCGACAAACTGTTACTCAGTTTAGTGGGATTCAAAAAATTACATAATGTTTGGTCCACTTCAATAGAAGTTCCAGATTTTCATGCCACCAGCGCTACAACTTCAATGACTGTGTTTACCCAAAAGGTATAAATAAAAGTAAATATTTTATTATTTAATTTTAAAATAACTGCCACTGCAATATACTGAAATCTGAAGTCATTAATTAAATTAACCAAATAAAATATAATAAGTTTAATTTGTATTCTTGAATAATTAATTGTGGATATCGAAACGTAATTTCTGAATGCCGGTTATCGCGGATGCAGACAACGTCGCGGCTTCGTAACTATCCTATGTCCTTCCCCAAGGTATAATCTATATCCTTGCCAAATTTCATTACAATCAGATCAGCCGTAAAGTCGTGAAAATGTAACCAACAAACAAACCTTTTTTTAGAGTTGTATCCGCATTTATAATGTTATTATTGTTAAAATGGATACGACAGACAGACGTCAACAGCTATCGCATCTCATAGCTAGTAATTATTTTAATCGTATGTGCGTTTGTTTTGACTGTTTTAACTTCAAGTATCGATATGTTAATAGCACAGAAATCTTAATAATAAGGCAAGGTTTCTGTGGTTAATAGGAATGAAAGTATTTTCGCATACTTTATTTTTCTACAAAAGCATAAAGTATATTTTTATCGAAAATAAAGTAAGATACGTTATAATAAAGTTTGGCAAGGCAACCCTAACCGGACGCCATAATGGCGTTGCTAGGAGAACTGAGGACAAAAGTAAGCGGAAGGAGCTCGAGACTTGGGATGTCCGACTCGGACTGGTTAAAGATTGAAAAGCTGCCAAACTGCCACTGCATAGTAGGATATGTTTGGGAGCAATGTTGGCATGTAAGTCGACTACTATGTACTTTTGTGCCAGCATTGTTACTAAACGTGTCCGCATAATCGACTGCCGTGAACTTTCAAGGAGCTGAATACTGGTATTCCGGTAAGTTGAAAAACATGTAATGTTAATTCGAAAGCGGTCAAGTTTAAATGTAGATTTACACTTATATTAGATGATTTTTGTTTATCTTTGAAACTGCTGGCAGTGTAGAAAAACATCATTATGAAATCCGATTCATATCTACCTATGGGAAGTAAGATGATCAATTCTCAATTTGCTCAACCCTTCTCTTTTAGAGAAGAGGCATACAGAAAGTCATACAGACCACCAACTGTAGGCTTATTTATTATATTTTATATTTACTCGTTTCAAACATTATGAAACAGATTATTATTAAAGAGAATGACAGCAGATCCGTGGAATAGGCCTACTGGGGAAACCACGTTAAAAAAAACGCGCTAAGTACACTACCTCAAAGGTGGCGTGGAAACGTGTGCATATTGTGGCGATTACAACTCTTCCACCTTTCTGAATCGTTATGATGAGAACCGGTGGCTCTAAGGAAAAAAGTACGTATCCATTTTTTGTAGGTAATTAATAAATTGTCTGATCTACAATTTTTGTCTGTATGAATTTTATGATAAAAGTTGTCGTGACCTGTTATGTGACCTTTGACCGCGAGTATTTATTTTCCAGGTAGTGGATTGATGAAAATTTTTAAGATTTCATGAGTGTTTTGAACAATCACTCATATTTTTTTGGTCTAATTTGACCTGACTATTAGTGCGTCGCATGGCGTGACCATTGACACATTTTTGTAAATGGAACCTTGTGGTAACAGCTGTTCATTTTGTGCGTTGTTCAGTGCGCTAGATTCTAAGCAGTCCTTTGCGCGCTTATTTCGTTTGTTGCATTTTTACTGGTTTTTACTTTTAAACCGTTACCTACTTTAAACCCGAATTTTCCTTCTGAGTAATTTTTGCAAAATGAAAAGTTAGTTTTATGAATGCCAAGCTTACAAACTTTGCCGCTTATTGAAATGTGCTCAAGAGCTGCGACAATCTTTCCAACTTGCAATGAATCGACACCAACTTTGACGTATTGCAGACGGAGATTGAGGTGTCGTTGGACACACCGGACGAAGCCTACGCGGCAAGAGGTCAGTTTGAGCAGCAGTACTACTTGCTGCTAGCGCTGGCGCGGAGCTTGCTATCCGGACCGGGTGGCAAACGCCGCCGACGTAACTCCGCAGGTTCCGTGGCAGGCTCTGAGACAACAATGCCAGGTGGGAGTAAACATAACTTTGTTAGATTACCTAAAATAGATTTACCACACTTTGTTGGCAGTTATCAGTGTTGACTAGAGTTTTGGGGACACTTATTTCTTTAATTCACGATGTCCTTCTATCGACTATATTAATAAGTTCCATTGTTGTTCCAGCCGAAGCGATTATTTTAATTATCAATAAGTAATTATGTGATGTATATTAAACTGTCTGAGGCCCCTTGTCTCCAACTGCACACACTTTATAATACTGTCTTGTGTACTTATCGTTCCCCGTCAAACACTAAACCTCAGATTTTTAAGAATCACTTGGCTTACACTTACATTTGCGGGTTCGATTCCCGCCTTGGGACAAATGTTTGTACGATCAACAAAGATTTTTTCCGGGTGTTCTGGGTATTTGCTATGTATAATGAAAAATATCTATCCATGTAGGTAATGTATTGTATTAAGTATATCAGTCATCTAGTACCCATAACACAAGTTCTGCTTAGCTTGGGGCTAGATGATGCTGTGTGGATTGTCCAGCATTGTTTATTTATTTATTATTTATTAGGTTCGCAGAAAAATGTAGTGAAAGCCGGGGATAAATTCACTGAACTCAAATTCCAGATTGGGGACCTGTTTTATGTTCGTTATATAACAAGTAGTCTCGTCTGTGTCATCTTCAGTTTTCAATTTTACTTTTAGATCTAATTACCTTTAGAAGAGTCTTGCGAATGAATCCCAATCGGTTTTTGGTGGTGATTGTGCAAGGTTAATTTTGGTGTTTTACATAATGCTGTGGTGCTAATAGTTGCTAGTACTGGTGTGTGTACAGAAACAGAGTCGACTGACGTTTCTACGTCAACGTTTAAGACTGTGTTGTACATGGGATAAGATTATGATACAAGCCACTCACCTGAACAGCTAATTCGAGTCTTTTGACCTCCAGATGTTACAGGTAGGGCAGGCAGGGTGGCTGTTTTTGTATGTACTTATTCTGAAAGTGAAACATTTAGATTTTGTATAAAGATATCAAATCTTCTGGACGTACTGTGAATCAAATGACTGACGCGAAATTATACAGGACGGAAGGGACATCAATGAACAACCTGATCCCATTTGTTAAGGACATGACTCGGACTCAAATAGATTTTTCAATAACAACTAAATATTTAACTTATTTCAGATAAAATCTATGTGGGTAACATAGAAATCATGCGTTTTACACTTTAAAGTAGAAAAAAGAAAAAGAAAAACTACGTAAAGCTGATAGAATATTTACTTACTTTTTCACAAAACTTACTGAACTTTTATGGTAAGTTTCGGATTGTGTGTATTAGCTGGACGTACCCTATAGCGTCATCACCATGACTGTCGTGAAGATCTAAAATTATAAATACATATAATCTTTAAGTAATTTAAAACAAACTCGTAAGATGTTGACTATTTGATATGAAAAATACATGCACTTCGCCCGCGACTTCGACTCCATTCGGATTACCTCTTTTTAATTTTAAAATAAATAAATAAATAAATAATGATCACAAGATCCACAAGCTTGCCAACCCTCGACAAACTTTCACAAATCCAAATGTGTATATAGAACGTTTGTCTTTGCTTGTGCAGATTTGCAAGCGCTTTCGACAGATCCAATCGAGTGTTGGTTCTGCGTTCAAATCTAAGGAGTATGCGAGAAGCGCTTGGGATCCACCTACACGTTTGTGAGTTTGTAGTTTGTGGCAAATGTCAGACGTGTGGAGCTGGCATAATACATTATCTTACTTGGGGTGCTCAGGGACTTTTTCAGCTTTTTACTAGAAAAGTATTTGGCGGCGCACTGTAATTTTTAAATGTAAGTGTTCTACAATACTTCTTCACGCAAAAACAAATAGACTCCAAATCACTGGTGCGGTCCGTCCGCACCAATGATTTGGAAATGCAGTGGCGCCATTAAATAATTTATTCGTCATTGAAATGATTTTCCTTGAATACTTAACCCAAATTATTCGTGTTTGTTGCCGTGAACAAGAAACGTTTGGCTGCATATTTAAATCTTCGTAATACGAGCGTGACAACACATCTACTGTTAGCATCGTGGTCTGTTTCCAGACTGGCAAACAATACTACATTATGTGGCAAGAAACTTACCCTTGAGCTTAAAAGCTCCCCTTTACTAAATTTCGTTTAACCATAATTTTATCACCCAACTATTGGACAAATATTATGTGACGTCACGGCTTATTCGTCTCTGAACGAAACGATACTTTGAAGTTATTTTTTCACAAAATTCTCTTAAGTACACACTTACAAGGACTCAATTATTTATAAACCATGTTTTGGTAGCAATAATACAAATTATTTCATTAATATTTTTAATTTATTTTATATTTTCTTGCTTATTTACTCTGTGTAATATTACAAAACCTCGCGTACTATCTGTGGTCGTATATCTGTTGTTCTGACGTGAGATTGGTTTAGATACTCTGTGGTTTAGATTACTTGTTTATATTGATTGACTTGAGTTGCGTGTTGTTGTTACAGTTTTTCGGCTTTACCAATTTAAATCTCGAGGATAAACTAAAAATAATTCGTTTGCTTTATAAACTATTGTCACGGTATATTATTATGGCAGAAAAGAGGAAGCTTAGTCAAAATTTCACATTCGATGATGGTACCACCAATCAAGCCGAGCTGGAGCTTGGATAATCCTCTCTACCCATTAAAATTCAACGCGAAACATGTACAGGTTAGTCATAAAATAGGTACAAACCAAAATACTAATATTTTATCAATATGAATACCTAATAAGTACCGTGTGAGAAACTATACTGATCTATTTTTTCTTTCGGAGTCTTTACTCGTAAAGAAAAAAATGAAAAGAAGCAAATATTGACAACTCTAGAAACAGGAGTTATACCACTGGAACATGTGGAGGATCATCTACAGCAATAACAGATCCTATACTCGAACAAGTCTGCAATTTAAGGGGTCGAGGCGACAGTGGTATTGCTGATGTTCAATATTCAGATTCATTCATCACCATACCAACTAATACGGAGGTCACTGATTTAGAATTTACAGACTATAATTTTTGAAGCTGAACTAGTTCCAGTAAGTACTATTAATATATGGCAGATATAATTACATAATTATTTACAACATATTGCAGTAATTTACTAACATAATAATAAAATTAGATTCACTAAGTTTTGTATTACATATTTTCAGGCATTAACATCACATGCTGCTTAAGATGCATCTCCATCTTCTGTTTATGCCTGAGACTGCAGATGCATAGAAGTTTGATGCATTGAAGAAACACATTAATGTTGAACCATCCCTGCCAGTCTATTCAGTACCAGACCCAGAAGATCATCTACATCAACTATTGACAAAAAACCAATTCAGCCAGCAGTACCAACTCAACTGGTATCAACTCAGTCTTGGAGACAGCGGCTACGGTCAGCTCCAATGGCTCAAGAGATAGTGAGAAGAGCTCTCGTCTAATCAAGCCACTGGAGAGCAGAGGCAACATAAGAGATAAAAGCAGCAACATTAGACAGCATAAACAATAGGTAATTAGTTCTCATCACTCATTATACTTTAAAACATAATTGAAGTATTTTTTTTTTATTTTTTTATTATTTAATAATACTTGGAAGACTTACAGCTATAAAACAAAATAGAAAGGTAGACATAGTCGACAGAAAGCCAATTACAAGTCCTCACTTGTAGAAATAGACTGATATTGTAAAGTGAGCACACAAAGTAAAATAAAATGTAAAAAACAACTATTTAAACTAATTTTTGATTCAACCGAGCTTACGGTTAAATGACTAATTGAAAAAATTGAGGCTTAACAACCTCCTAGCCGACGTCACACTAGTCGTAAAGGGATCCAAGTCATACTGCTTACATATTTTATTCAACTGATTGCTTGCACGCACAATATAACTATTCTGCCTATAATTGGTTGAGGTATGAGGTACACGTAAGGGTGGATTAAAACAAAATGATTTATTTGGCACATTAAAATAAAATTTTGTAATAAAAATGTAAATACTAGCTCGGGACTGTCAACATTATTATTAAATATTTTTAATAGAAAGAGATGGTCAGCAGTCATACGTCTATCCTCAAGTGGCAGCAAATGGAACTTCTTACAGAGTCCTCATTTTCATTCAATAATTTCTTCTTCTTCAATAAAATCTTTATATTTTGGTATTTGCCTACCTATTTTAGTTGTTCATAATGGTTTATTTTTATTACAGGGTATAATAGCAGTTTGTTTAGTTGTATATAAGGACTTCTGCTATTGATAAGCTGTTGGATACTGTGCCAAACTAAATCAAGAAACAAAAAGTGTGAGTTACATCAAATTGATCTTTGTTATTCAGTAATAAATTAGGCGGGCAGAAACTTGTTAATTAATTAACAAAATAATGTTGCAATAAATTTATTATTACAATCATAAAACAGCTACAAAATGAGTGACACCTTAGTATTTTATATAGCACAGTACAATTTTATCCCATAAAATAATGAATACAATTACAATGACAGTTTGTCTACGCTACAGGTCCTATCAGATAGACTTCTATTTTCACTCTTAATTCTTTCAACTGACAGTTATTGTTTATTTCTCATAGATTAAACCGTAACCGGTTTAATGTTTTGAGAAATAATGGCCCAGTTCATAATAATTTCGACCAGATAATTATACTTGTCTTTTAGAAAATAATCTTCTTAATATCCCACTTACGTAATATAAACATATCGATTTTCAGTGTAATATGTGGCATCTCCGATCGATCTCAAATCGCATTGTAAAAGCAGCTTTGGATGCTGTTTGTTTTCGAGTGCCAGATATTTGGGATGCCATCAAAGAAAATTGCCGAATACCTGTTCAACTACTCAAGGTAATCTTTTAAACAATGTTTTTTCAGGCTTAATAAATAAAACGCCGTGTGCACGATACGAAGTATGATGTTGGACTAACTGACAGACACTTATTATGCGGATACTGGCATTACACCTCCACCACTAAATACAAGCTACATTAACTGATACTCAAAAGGATCTTAATTAATAACAGTTTTTACTATTTGAACTAAATTAATGAAATAAGACGAGCGCTAATCCCAGCGACAAACTGTTACTCAGTTTAGTGGGATTCAAAAAATTACATAATGTTTGGTCCACTTCAATAGAAGTTCCAGATTTTCATGCCACCAGCGCTACAACTTCAATGACTGTGTTTACCCAAAAGGTATAAATAAAAGTAAATATTTTATTATTTAATTTTAAAATAACTGCCACTGCAATATACTGAAATCTGAAGTCATTAATTAAATTAACCAAATAAAATATAATAAGTTTAATTTGTATTCTTGAATAATTAATTGTGGATATCGAAACGTAATTTCTGAATGCCGGTTATCGCGGATGCAGACAACGTCGCGGCTTCGTAACTATCCTATGTCCTTCCCCAAGGTATAATCTATATCCTTGCCAAATTTCATTACAATCAGATCAGCCGTAAAGTCGTGAAAATGTAACCAACAAACAAACCTTTTTTTAGAGTTGTATCCGCATTTATAATGTTATTATTGTTAAAATGGATACGACAGACAGACGTCAACAGCTATCGCATCTCATAGCTAGTAATTATTTTAATCGTATGTGCGTTTGTTTTGACTGTTTTAACTTCAAGTATCGATATGTTAATAGCACAGAAATCTTAATAATAAGGCAAGGTTTCTGTGGTTAATAGGAATGAAAGTATTTTCGCATACTTTATTTTTCTACAAAAGCATAAAGTATATTTTTATCGAAAATAAAGTAAGATACGTTATAATAAAGTTTGGCAAGGCAACCCTAACCGGACGCCATAATGGCGTTGCTAGGAGAACTGAGGACAAAAGTAAGCGGAAGGAGCTCGAGACTTGGGATGTCCGACTCGGACTGGTTAAAGATTGAAAAGCTGCCAAACTGCCACTGCATAGTAGGATATGTTTGGGAGCAATGTTGGCATGTAAGTCGACTACTATGTACTTTTGTGCCAGCATTGTTACTAAACGTGTCCGCATAATCGACTGCCGTGAACTTTCAAGGAGCTGAATACTGGTATTCCGGTAAGTTGAAAAACATGTAATGTTAATTCGAAAGCGGTCAAGTTTAAATGTAGATTTACACTTATATTAGATGATTTTTGTTTATCTTTGAAACTGCTGGCAGTGTAGAAAAACATCATTATGAAATCCGATTCATATCTACCTATGGGAAGTAAGATGATCAATTCTCAATTTGCTCAACCCTTCTCTTTTAGAGGAGAGGCATACAGAAAGTCATACAGACCACCAACTGTAGGCTTATTTATTATATTTTATATTTACTCGTTTCAAACATTATGAAACAGATTATTATTAAAGAGAATGACAGCAGATCCGTGGAATAGGCCTACTGGGGAAACCACGTTAAAAAAAACGCGCTAAGTACACTACCTCAAAGGTGGCGTGGAAACGTGTGCATATTGTGGCGATTACAACTCTTCCACCTTTCTGAATCGTTATGATGAGAACCGGTGGCTCTAAGGAAAAAAGTACGTATCCATTTTTTGTAGGTAATTAATAAATTGTCTGATCTACAATTTTTGTCTGTATGAATTTTATGATAAAAGTTGTCGTGACCTGTTATGTGACCTTTGACCGCGAGTATTTATTTTCCAGGTAGTGGATTGATGAAAATTTTTAAGATTTCATGAGTGTTTTGAACAATCACTCATATTTTTTTGGTCTAATTTGACCTGACTATTAGTGCGTCGCATGGCGTGACCATTGACACATTTTTGTAAATGGAACCTTGTGGTAACAGCTGTTCATTTTGTGCGTTGTTCAGTGCGCTAGATTCTAAGCAGTCCTTTGCGCGCTTATTTCGTTTGTTGCATTTTTACTGGTTTTTACTTTTAAACCGTTACCTACTTTAAACCCGAATTTTCCTTCTGAGTAATTTTTGCAAAATGAAAAGTTAGTTTTATGAATGCCAAGCTTACAAACTTTGCCGCTTATTGAAATGTGCTCAAGAGCTGCGACAATCTTTCCAACTTGCAATGAATCGACACCAACTTTGACGTATTGCAGACGGAGATCGAGGTGTCGTTGGACACACCGGACGAAGCCTACGCGGCAAGAGGTCAGTTTGAGCAGCAGTACTACTTGCTGCTAGCGCTGGCGCGGAGCTTGCTATCCGGACCGGGTGGCAAACGCCGCCGACGTAACTCCGCAGGTTCCGTGGCAGGCTCTGAGACAACAATGCCAGGTGGGAGTAAACATAACTTTGTTAGATTACCTAAAATAGATTTACCACACTTTGTTGGCAGTTATCAGTGTTGACTAGAGTTTTGGGGACACTTTTATTTCTTTAATTCACGATGACCTTCTATCGACAGTATTAATAAGTTCCATTGTTGTTCCAGCCGAAGCGATTAATAACATTGATTTCAAGGCGGATCATTATCAACTAGCATGGGACTTATTGTGTGAAAGATACAATAATATTCGTCTTCTCGTAGACAAACACCTGCAGGCTTTATTCGATGTTGACCAAGTCACTACTGAATCTAGTGTTGCTTTGCGTCATCTTGTGGGTGTAACTAATAATAATATAAGTGCGCTGAAGTCATTGGATGTCAGGCAAACTAGATTCAAATACTAGTAGATATTGGGAGTAGTACCGACAGTATCAGGTCCTCTTACCCGTGCTCAATTGTCTACATTTATAAACACAAGGCTAAATTACTGGAACTGTTTGAAGATAATAATTAGCAAAGTAATAAAGCAAACAATAGTACTAACAAATCAAAAAGTTTTGCAATAGTTTCACCGAATTCACCGCATAGCATTCGCATATAGCGATCAGTTGCCTCAAAGCACCAATCGATGGGCTCAGCAACACCATGTCGTCAGCATAACTAATACTGTTAATGCACACCCCGTCAATATGACATCCGACACTAGTGCTGCTGAGCTCAAAGAGCAGCCGGTTCATGTATAGGTTGAAGAGCCTGGGAGAGCTGAGTCCCCCTTGCCTCACTCCGCACTCCAACCGATACACGTCCGAGTGCGAACCATTCCACTTCACGCTATTGCTTTGACTACTATACCAGTACTTAAATATCGACACTAATTCAGATGGTAAGGTAGTTTCACATTCGAGTTTATGCCACAAAACTTCGTAACATACAAGATCAAACGCCCGTGACAGATCCAGAAAACACGCAAAAATAGGAGTCTTCCTGTCTGTGTAGTATTGGACAGTCTGTTTGAGGCACAAGATTGCACTCTCAGTTGTCAGCCCAGGCTTGAAACCGAACTGGGCGTCATGTAGTTCGAGGTGTTTAGCCAAGTGCTTGTCAAGCAGACTGTCCAATACTTTTGCTATGACAGTGGCCAGAGAAATGGGCCTGTAATTACATATATCAGAGACATCACCTGTTTTATTTTTCACAATAGGCACTACCATTGTATGCATTACACGCGGTCAAATAGACATTCCCCAGGTTCGGTGGGTCTCACCCAGTTTAGATCAAGTACCTATTTTATTTTTATAAATAAGAAGTATAAAAAGTATAAATTGTTACTAACACGATATGGCAAGTTCCGAAATAAACGTATTATTATTATTATTACGTCATCAGGTAAGTAACTGTGGCTAACACACAGGTTAAAAAATAAAGCCAGCACACGCGGCAAGTGTCTCCCCGCATACTTCAGGTGCTCGATGCTGAGGCTATCATGACCCGGGGATTTACCCCTCTCCATTTTCTTTATGATGGCTGATATTTCTTGTGCCGTAAAAACTACAGAAATGTCCTCAGACTTGCCTCCAGCATCAAACACCTGCACAGGTCTAGTAAGAGGTGACTCAATCTGGAAATGACGCCGAAATGCATTGGCTATATCCGCCGGCTCGTGTACGCCCGCCACGCTCACAGGGGGACTCAACTTCGGATTCAGACTATTTGTTGATTTCCAAAATGATCCAAATTGTTTTTTAGTCTGATGTTTAGCTAAAATATCCATTTTTATCTGCTGTTGGTTATCTTGACAATATTTCACATTGGTCTTAAATGTTTTTCTAGATTGATACATTTTATTGTAAACATAACCACTAGCAGGTTTACCATTAAACAACCATGTTTGATAACACAGTCGAGCCTCTCTGTGAGCGTCACGAACAT
Organism: Phlogophora meticulosa; assembly: GCA_905147745.2. NCBI lineage: Eukaryota > Metazoa > Arthropoda > Insecta > Lepidoptera > Noctuidae > Phlogophora > Phlogophora meticulosa. The sequence goes on along the minus strand of LR990517.1, from coordinate 1,038,688 downwards.
ATTTGTTCCAACCAGGAATGTATCTCTTGCTATTATGACGCATCTGTTTACACAAATAAGTACTTTCGGCACCTTCCTTTAAAATGCTAACCAAACTGCGATACATTGTATCTAACACTTCCACATGATTAGCATTAGAACACATTTTATGCGCACAATACCGAAAATCATCTGGAAAATCTATTAATTTTAATTTAGAATTACAAAATTTTGAATATTCATTAATTTGACTGATATATATCTCTTTCATCCCATTTAACCTTATTACAAGTATAGATTGGGTTTACCAACTTAGGCATTATTAAATCAATATTACATTCAATCAGTAAAGGAATATGATCTGATAGATAGACTCCATACAAAACTGACGCGTCTACAACTAAACGTCGTGCCGCACTGCTTACCACACAGTGATCAAGCCAGCGCAATGCACCGTTAGCTGTACTCTCAAACGTAAACGTGTCCTTCGGAAGTAGTTCCATATCAACACATGACCACGATTGCTCCCCACATACGGTTAACAATTCTTTTGAAAAGCGCTCACCTGGATGAGCGTTAAGATCACCCAATATAAACACTGACTCAACATTACTGTTCTCAATTATAGCAATAATTTCACTTAAGGACTCCGTAAACTCAATTAGATTATCAGACGAGTTAGTCGGCATATACACTGAGAATATCAATAGAGACCGACCCGCGTGCTCAATCCTAATAGCTAACAGACGATCAAGATTACACTGCACCACTGATACCGTCGCAAACGCTGATTTCCTCCATAGAAGCGCAACTCCACCATACGGTCTTCCTATAAGAACTCCAGCAGACGTGTCGACGTCGGACTTACCCGCATACGCAAAATCATCATCAATGCTACCGAGATACGGCACATCATGGGGTAAAAGCCAAGTCTCCTGAAGTGCAATGACATCAGCGACACGGCACAACCTGCGCACACAATCAGCTGATCGAATAACATTGTATTTTTATTTACATTAGAGATAAAAACAGGTATTTTTATCTCGGCGGCCTTAAATTTTCCTACTGAATTTGAAGTAGATTTTCCTGTCATGCCAACAAATCGATTTCTGGTTTTTGACCTTTGCACCAATATCCATTGTTCTTCTTACTTATGTGTCTTTCTTCCATTGTTATGTGAGAGTAGACTAGGATGGTTAGTTTCAGGCTCAGTAAGCTGTCACTCACGCGAGTCCCACTCACATGTCTGTAATCTGGCTAAAACGAAGCCCATTACAGATTAATCTAAATTTTGGGAGAGTACTTCCTGTCTTCGGAAGAAAGGGCTTGCGAAGATAGTTATTATAAAACTACAGAACGTAAGGACGGCGCTCGTTTTCGTCGGTCACAATTCCTTTTAATACTGATCCTTCTGTATGAGGGGAAGATTCATACGGTATCGCAAAACACCGTTTTTTTGTCGTTAGAGAAACGATTTGAACGTGAGCCTAAATTCAAGTCAATGTATTTAGACTTTATGTCATAATACGAAAGTCTAGCTCAAAGCCAGCAGGTGACGTCAAATATTTTTTGAAACACCATGGGGTCCTGCGCGAGACTAGTGCTATAGTCACCGGCAAATGAGATGGCAAGATTTTGGCGTAGTGGGGGTAAGTTCGCGCATCGTACACTTAGTGGCACAAAAAAGTGGTAACTTTTATTGATCGTCATTATTCTATTGTTATTGCCATCATTTATATTTGATCATGTCTGTTTAGAACAAAGTTAAAGAAAGGAGAGGAATTCAAGTTTATTAGGAGTTATAAATAACGTGCATTTAAAATTCAAAAAAGTTTATATATAAAAAAAAAAAAAAATAACTAGTCGTCGTCACTATCCGTTAATAAAACTACCCTTGGCATCATATTGAAAGTCGCAATCGCAGAACACTATGGTTGTGTTCTGCAAGTGTTTGGTCAATGCTGTATGTTTTAAATTGTTCTTTTTCCAATTTTATTAATTTGTATAACTCTGGTTTGAGCATACTTTCCTCGTATGCTATGCCTTTTCAGGAACTCTATCATAAATTTTAAAACAATAACAACACTTAAGTTTAACACAACAAAAACAAAGGGTTCAATTTTCGTGCACTGAAATGTAATCGGGAGCGAACGGGACGAAGGCGCGGTGCGGGAGGCAAGGGTCGACTGATGCACCAATCGCGCGCTCGGATCGACGCTACCTCATACCCCGCGTCCCGCTTGACCACCAAAGAGACCTAAAAAACGACTTGTGCGCATCTAACGACTTTTGCCATCTTATTTGCCGGTGATTATACCACTAAGTGACGCACCTTATTTGATGCATCTACAAAAACAACTACAGATTTATCCCTCATTGCTGCGGTACATTTATTCACAAATGGATGCCGTCGAAACGGAAATAAAATAGATAGTGAATCGTCCTGAACGGTCGGACCTACAAACTGCAAGTCATGATGCAGACTTGCAATTTGTGAATAAATGTACCGGGCTATTGAAGTGAATCCTATCCACTGTCACTACAGCAAATACGAGTAAGTTTTCGTAAAAAATCTACACAATCGTTTAAAGGATCTATTTTCCTTATCCCTCAAATACAATGATGATTATTATAATATAAATGGGTTTATTGCTTACAAGTATTCGGTTCAACCCTCGAATCACGAATGCATTCATTTTTGCCGCGCTTTCAAACGTCAAAAATGTTATACCAAAGTGTTGTATAATCAACTCTGATTCGATAAAATTAAATAATCGATTAAATATTTAACAAAAGTAATGATAACTACTTTTTACATATCTACTAAATTAAATACTAATATATCATATGCTAGATAGGATTTTATAAAAATACAATAGACTAAGGACTAATAGGCTAAATAACCTTACACGTTAAAAACACATACATTATTTACGGTTACTTACGGTACTGCGTCAGCTCCATACAGTTAAGAGAGTTTAGCTGATAAAGCATCGAATCCTACAGTCAAGCGTTCTTTACAGCATGACTTTTATGTGGACGATTACCTAAGTGGTTAATACACAATATCAGGTGCACTAAATTTGTGTAAGGAGACACGGGCTATTACGGGCGTCCGCTAAATTCAATTTGAGAAAGCGGCAATCGAATAGTCCAAAAATTTTAAAAGAACTATTAGGTAGCTCATGTTACTCAAGTCGTGTAATGTTAGATCTTTCAGACAACAATACTCCTTCTAAAGCGTAAGGTGTACAAAATAATAAAACGACACATTCTATCTGTAATTAGGCAGATATTCTACCCACTAGGCGTAGTTGGTCCCTGCTGAATATATAGAAATAATAAATAGAAATATGAATGCTGGAAAGAAAAATGTGAGTGGGATGGCGAGTGTCGCAGGAGGTTACATATTCATGGCTCGTATCTTGCGAGTACCTAACTCCACACACACAGAGTCCTCCACAGAGAGTACCTTGCCTTGTTTAAACCACATAAAAATTCCGCGATCGATTTCATATAATAACCTCATAACTCACGAGGTTCACGTAAATACGTGAACCTCTGAAGCCCTTTCAGACTCATCTGTAAATACAGATGAGTCTGAAAGGGCTTATGGCGCACCGCGCATGCCTAAACATTCGTTCTGTAACTAGTTCAGACACCAGTTGGAATTATAAATATAGCAATAATTTAAACAATCAAAACTATAAAATCAAAGAGTCATGATTGTTTTCTTCAACCTTGCTACTAAGCAGGTATGAGCATTCAGGTACGTTCACGATTTGATTAATTTTAGAAGCAGGTAAAATTATTTATTTATTTTCAGATTACAATTTCTGTGGATAATTAGTATTATAAATAAATAAATATTGCTCGACAATCCACACAACATCACCTAGCCCCAAGCTAAGCAGAGCTTGTGTTATGGGTACTAGATGACTGATATACTTCATACAATACATTACATAGATAGATATTTTTTATTATATATAGCAAATACCCAGAACACCCGGAACAAATATTTGTAGATCGTACAAACATTTGTCCCAAGGCGGGAATCGAACCCGCAACCTCTTGCGTCGCAGGCGGACCTTCGCCCGCCGCGCCACATCGGTCGTCAAAATTAATATTGCTTCATAAATAAATTAATCTTTTTCACAGCACACTGTGTAAAGATTAATTTATTTATCTGATAATATGCCTTATACCTACATATTTTATAATATTGTAAAGTAAGGCCTGTGTTGTCTGACCTCCTGTTGTTACATAGCTTGTTGACATAATGATTTGAAATTCTCTATTTTCCATCCCTAACACAGGGACTAACTCCATTCATCAACAAGACACGATTGGCTTTGAAATCGCAACAGTCGTTGGTGGGTACTCGTATTTTTTTTTAAACTTTCTTTATTGTTTGAATCACTCAGGCCAGGTTAATTTTGTTTTCAGAATCTGTGGCAATATCAACACCCTCACCTGCGACTCCTCCGCCATCTAAGAGGTAGCAGCCACCGCACATGAAGATAAGCGCTCAGACATAGACATTGCATCGGGATTTATCCTGCTCTGCCTGTACCTTCTACCCGTCCGTCAACCAGTGAGGAGGAGAAGCAACCATTACTCCAGACAGCGGTGTGGGTGGTAAAAGTTGTATCTTTTATTTTATGTATTTTATGTATGGTTGCTTCTCCTGCACCAATGGCACTAAGCCCGCGCTGAAGGCATACACTCATGCCATTTATCGGAGTGACGAGCGTTTTATTGCTGTCGAACCACAACGCCTTAGGGTGGAGGAGAATTGGGATAGGCAGCTATTATTAAGTTATTTATTGAAGTACGTACATCTTAATATATATAAATCTCGTGTCACAATGTTTGTCCTCAATGGACTCCTAAACCACTTAACCGATTATAATAAAATTCGCACACCATGTGCAGTTCGATCCAACTTGAGAGATAGGATAGTTTTTATTTCGATTTTTGACCTTAATATTTTTTTAATTGCAAATTTTACGTTTTCCTCTAATAAGTTCCATATATTTCTAACAGATGGCAGTGTAACTCAACTTTTGAGGCGGGACGAAGTTCGCTGGGACAGCTAGTAGATTGATAAAATAAGAAAGTTAATTAAATAAAAAATTATAAACTTAAAGCTAGACTGACTATTTTTCATTGTAACAACATTCAGAATGGACCGAAAGCACCACACACTCTGCCGGCCCCAAATAAGTAGTGAGACAAAAGAAAAAAAAATCCGTCCCATTATGTAGAGAATAAGTAATTTATTATTGATAGTTATCTAGCTAGAGAAACCAAACCATTGATGTTTTAATTAAACTTCTAGAAAAGAAATATATGTGGTTAAGGCTGTTTTTCATGAATGTCATGATGGCCCAGTGGTTTAGGCCTCGCCTCTTGTGCACGAGGTGGTGGGTTCAAACCTAGGCATGTACCAATGTGAGTTTTTCAATTCATATGTACTTTCTAAGTTCATCGTGGACATCACTGACATCGGTGAAGGAAAACATCGTGAGGAAACCTGGACTTATATAATAATATAAGTCTGAAATCGCCAACCCGTCTTGAGCAAGCGTGGTGATTAATGCTCATGCCTTCTCTGTTTGAGAAGAGGCCTTTGCCCTGCAGTGGGACAGTAATAGGCTGGTACTGGTACTGGTAAGGCTGTTTTTAACAATAAACTTCAATACCTTGTAGTTTTCTCGCCCAACCAGTACACAAATGAAACATTTAGTCATTATTGCCTTATGTATACTTTACAATATTTATTTATTCATGCAACTAACAATACGTAATATTAAACAACTGAGTAGTATTGAGAACAATTACACAGGCTTTAATACTATAATAGTCAGATATTCTACCCACTAGGCGTAGTTGGTCCCTGCATTGTCGTAGCAAAAATATGAATGATACTCTGGAAAGATAAATGCGAGTGGGATGACGGAGTGCCGCAGGAGGTTACAGACTCATGGCTAGTATTTGCAAGTACCTTGCCTTGTTCAAACCACATTTAAAATCCGCGATGGATTTCATGTAATAACTCCATAACTCACGAGGTTCACGTATTTACACATGCGTCTGAAAGGGCTTATGGCGCATGCCTATACATTCGTTCTGTAACTAGTTCAGCTACAGTCACTGTTCACCTGCTAACTTCCGAAAGCCGCGTGGCACCAATCAGGGCCACTACTCTACGGTAACAACTGTGTGGGGCTCTGTAAAAGATTCTGTCGCTTTACCAATACACCGGTTTCGCTATTGGTGTGATTCCACAATAGTGCTGTGATGGTTGTCTACACCATGGTTGGATGTTTGTCATCCGCGGTTCTGCGCTTTGGTGGCCAGGCCCTCGGTTTTTAATAAATAATGAAAGTTTGTGGCCGCAACAGGCCAATAAAGCGTGAATGAAGATTTACGTGAAGTAATTCCTAACTTGGTAGATAAGTCATAATAGTAATTCTGGTTCGAACATAACATGTAGTTCAATCATACAACATTGAATTCACAAATAGGTCCATAATCTCTATCGACTATTGCGACTGTACACAAATGCCTGAAACGTTTCAGATATAATGCTCAAAACGTGCAGCTAATCATGGGACAATTACCCGATGCTAGAAGCACTTTAGAGTATCCTTTTATTAATAGTAGCGTCGAGTATGCTGGGCCTGTACTGATATCTAACAGGAAAGGCCGGGATTTAGATTGATAAAGTCCTTCCTGCATTTTTGTATGCATGGCTTTCAAGGCTAAAGAGGCCTACTGGGCTGCTTTAAATCGTTTTATTGCACGTCTCGTACTATCTTGTCCGATAATGGTACAAATTACTCAATTTTTACAGGGCTGTGATATTGCAACTGAAATAGCTCAGGAGGGAATACAATTCACCGGCGTATTCTCCACATTTTAACAGCCCTATGGTTCGGTCAACCAAATTTCGCTTAAAACGACTCTTGCAGCTCACTATTTCACTTAAGTGGAAATGGCTACGTGCCTTACCCAAATAGAGGCAATAATACTCCTCTTTCCACTCACCCTCCTGACTTCTCTGCCCTTACACCTTCCCACTTCCTTATTGGACGCTCATTAATGTCGGCTCCAAATCCACAGGTCACCAATGCCAACATCAATCGGTGGAGCGCTACCAACGTGTGGAATGTATCAGACAACACTTTTAGAAGAGAATATAAAGTATGTTGTCCTTAATCAAAAATCCACCATTACGAGGATCTGAAGATGAAGAGAGGGACGATTCGGCGCGGCTTCACTTTAGTCTACTTCAACCCAGGGAGCATGTCTATGCACGGCATGCTTACGACCGGCTGGAGGCGCGCGGTGGCTTAGGGGGCGCACGGGTTGCGGCAGCAGCATCTTCGTCTTGCGCTCCGACCGTGTCGCCTCACTTATAAATCTTACCACTACTAAGACACTGCTTTGTTAAACCTTGTATCTTGTATTACACCAGATTCAATCAGTCCACGTCTTTTATTTCATCTATTCTATTCTTTGCTCCTCGAATTGAGCACAAGACGTAAACCCCTTTCTATCTTTTTATTTACCTTTAATGAAATCAAATTTGTTTACCACTGTATTGTAGAAATGATGATTCGTTATAAAACTATCTCGTTGGTAACTCCGCCAGCTAGGCAGTCTGAGCATGTGTGGTCATGGGTTCAATTCCCAGCTCGGCCAGTCTTCTCTAAGTTTGTGCCCAATTGATGGCAATAGGCTCGCCCCCCTATTACATAGGACTTGAACATAACTGGCGAAATAGGGGTGTGATATAGCCTCTGCATAACAAAAACAAATAACTAGAAAAACATTTATGATGAATACGAGCATAATTGTTTTTCAAGTGTTTTGTTTTTGTTATATACACCAATGCTTCGAGAAACCTGGCCATACCACCCGCCGGCCGCCTTTGCTTCACTTGTATTTATTTGAAAATGTTTTAACTTCCTTTACCAAGTATGTAGTAAGTTATGTACACCCAAACATTTCCTAAGAAACACTATAAATGCATGCAAATTTGAAGAAAATCGGTTCAGTAGTTTTTGAGATAAATTATTTTAACAAACAGCGCGCCGTGCGAAAAAGATAAATTTTAGCAAAGCTAAATAAAAAATGGGCTTAACATTTCGATCCTTAATAACTCTTTGAGATAAGTCATTTCGTTCATCTTTAGATTACAAAAATGGCCTCGGTTCTAATAATATAGCTGAAGAGCACATTGCACTCTGCCTACCGCAATACATTGTCATCCAAGATCCAACAGCATCGTAAAAGATCTTTTGTTTTCAACAGAGCCAAGAGACGAGCAAATTCGACTGAATATAAGCCGTACACCACGAGTATCAACGTTTTTGTTATCTTGCGAAATGTGGGGATACTATACATACGTGTACCTCTGCCTAACTCTTAGGGGTATACATGCGTGATGTTATGAATATCTTGTTTTTAACAATTCCTGTAAGAACCTTGTCTTGGACGTATGACGGATTGTCGTTGTTTGGTTGGGCAGAGGTGGACCTTTTACCTTTAGGTCCCATGTAATAGGGTCGACCCTATTGCCATCACCGATACAAACTCCGGGAAATAACACTTTGCCCGACCTGGGAATGGATCCCGGGACATTACGCTCAGCAGTCGCGCTTGGGACCACTAGACCAATGAGGCAATCTATTCTTAAATCACCAAAGGCTATATTTTTGCAAGGTATATACTTAAATGCGCTAAAGAGACACGTTTTTGATCAAACGAACTGGACAACAAAGACAATTTTATAAGATCACGCCTGTATTTCCAGGAGGGCCGTGCAGAGGTTTACCTAAAGCACACCCACAATTCACAAGTTTTTTTTTTTTTTTCTTCTAAACAAAACATTTATTTCATAAATTAGATATTCACATATTTTATATACAATTATACTATAAAACTAACTATATACATATTTACAAAAACAAAAAAATAAAAAAAAGCCGACAAGGACACTCAGGCGTCAAAGTATTTCTCCGCATCGCTGTCATCTGGAAACGTGCCCAAAAGACTGTCAGCATTGCCACGTTGGATGGCAATACTAATTCTTTGGGCAAAGAATGAGCCAGCCCTCTGGTAACGCGAAGTGTCGATCAGGTTTCGATTCACAAGTTATGTTTTGAAGTCGCATTTAATAGGGCGAGGGCCCATTGCCTTCATCCGGTCATATATCCAGACTCCGAGCTGCCAATAACACATTGCGCGACCCAGGTATCGACCTAGGACCTCATGCTTAGCTAAGGAGGCAGGGAGAAGTGTTAGGATAAAATTTAACACAATCTCTTACAAACACTTTGCCCATTCATGTATCACTATTTTCTATCATCAATGAACTTTTGCATTTATTTCTTTATTTAAAGGGTTGGAGGAAAGTTACAAAACGATTTCTTAACGTTTCCGTTGTTTATATGCAATTCCTTGCCTACATGCCATACTTCAGTCTTCTATTACGTATCGTAGAGGTTTTGATGATCACCAGTGAGTGAGCCCGCCACGAAATAGATCATATTTATACATCAATACAAATCGTCAGGAGGATTATCCACAATGGAACTTCAAGATTTACCTTTTACACAAAGACCTGTGGTCTGTAGTTTGTAGGTTACTCTCAGAAATATAGTACTTTAACTGTAATGAAGACGTCAAGTAAATGTAAAAGTGTAAATGTAAGTTACGTAAACACGATGATTTTATTAGTATTGAAATCATTAACTTTTTATTAATTCATGGGAGATTAACAGAAAGCTGGTTTAATGCATGTGTTGAAATCATTATTCAATTTGAGACTTGTTTCATATACCGTGGACCAGTTCAGTACCTGATCCTGGAACCCCCAGCGCTGATCACACAGTTTCTGAGGCGACATCCCTTCCTCTGTTATATTATTAGCGTATAATTTAGATTGTGTTCGTAAATCCTAAAATACGCCATAAGAATGCAAGTAACAGTAATTCGAATCTATGTTTAATAAGGTTTTACAGACACCTAACACAAGCATCTTCTTGCTTAAAAGGTGTTCTCCAAACCTTGTATGTCTTATGAAAATGCAATAAACATTTTTATTTTTTTTATTTATTTTTATTTACAGAAAAGTTGTTTGAGTTTCTCCATCTAGAATCTCAGTAGTATCCCGGTGTCTAGATTTGTGCCCGGTTGATGGCCATCGCCACCTGTCACATGGGACTTAAGCATAGCTGATGAAATGGTAAAGAGGAAAAGCTATGAAAACTTCCATATTGGAGAAAAACGTCGCTGTGGTTAAATTGAATATTTACGAACTGTGTATTTCAAGTTAATGGTTGGTCAGTTTACAACTAGAGTACTTAAATGATAATTACTTTACATAAATATTTTTAGTATGTCTTGATTTCCGCCTCTGTACATTTGTGTGCTTAAAGTATTCAATAAATAAACGCGCCAACACTCCAGAAAGACAACACATTATGAAAAGTATGGAGTCTTCTGCCAAACGTTGCCAAATGCTCAGAGCGACAACATAATTAAAACCTGCGATCAGATGACAAAATTGTTATATTTTTAGGAGAAAACGACCATAATATCGACCATGTGATGGCTCAACCAGTCAATTGCGAATCGAAATCGTGCGCCGGGGTTCCGTACCTATCCATATTTTTTTAATTTAATTATAATGTTTCCTTTATTTAAAGACCTTGCTTTTTGCCAAATTTCGTTATTCTAGGTCACTGGGAACTACCATATAGGTTTTCGACCCAAAACTTACTACTGGTTGGCCTAGGCCTAAATGTTGAAAATTAAGGTAAATTTTTGTAGGTAGGTACTTACAAGTTTTCGCAAAAATCTAAATTGTCCCATATCTTTTTATCGTGTTGACTTATAGTAACCTTGATTTTATACACCTAATAGGGACTATAGACCTCAGTATCTAGTATCAATTTCGACTTGCTAGGTTCACCCGTTCCTGTTCTTTGGTGACACACGGACAGACAGACAATAGGATGATCTTATAAGGGTACCTTTTTGTACCTTTTAACCTTTTGACCGCCATCGTCACAAATACGTGACAAGCGAACGCATGCCCTGTACGCCAACGTCACAAATACGTGACAAACGCCGTACAGTCTTAAGTACTATAACACGAAATAAACAATTAAATCATTAATTTTGTGTGAGTTAATTTATATATCTTAAAAGTTGAAGTGCCCGTGCGTATTTAATTGCATGAAAAAAATTAAAATAAAACACGGATATTGATACATTCATGATGACAAAGAAGAGATTTAACGTTTTTATTAAAAAGGCTTGGCATGGAGGGCACGCGCGTGCGTTTATGCTCTGGCGGTCAAAAGGGGTACGTACGGATCCCTAAGAATTGTACTTAAAAAATTTTGTAAAAATACAGCGGGCGGCAAAATTATTAGGGACAGTGCCTGTATTTATGTAACATTTAGTTGGAATGTTTTATAAGCAAATTTTCCTTAGGGTTCTTTTAAGTGGTGGTATCATTATTATAGATTTTAATAAGTGGCAACACAAAAGAAATGTGGCCGGAAAGGGATCACCACTTCTTGTACTTATCGTAAGATCAGGGATATCTGCCTGTAAACCATAATAAGAGCATTTCCCAGTTGCCTACAATCATAAACGACGTTGGAAGAAGAAGCGACTTCAATGTGCCAGAAAACTACGAAATTGAATGTTGCAGACTGGAGTGGAGTAAATACAACAGTTTTGAAATAGTCAAAAATGTTCATTCTTCCGGACGCCCTGTATAGCAGTTTTAACCGAACTGCCTTGTTGAGAGGGTTAAACATTCGGTTAGTGTCATGCTTTGGTCTATGATATCAACAAAGGGCGTAGGGCGCCTAGACATAGTAGCCGGTAGCATGAGGCAAGACCAGTACCTACATGCGAGTACTAGAAACTCGGCTACTTCCACAGGTCGAAGAAATGGTTCCCTGTACTGAAGCGTACCTACATTTTTATGCACGATCCGATATCATGTCATAAAACCAGGAGTTTTTCTACGTTAATGGCTGAATAAAACGTTACTGTTTTGCTTTGGCCGGGGATCTCACCAGACATGAACCTCATAAAGAACATGTGGGAGCTCACCAAACGAGCGATAGAAAAGCAGGTCATCACCACCAAACGCCAGTTGATAAAAACTCTAATTAAAGAAAGGCATCACAATACCGAACTCCAACAAAATGCATAATATTGTAAAGAGAGCATGTCTCGACACATAGAAACCATAATTGCAACAAAGGGTGGAAATCAATTAAGATTAATTTGATTAGATTTCCATTAAGACATATTTTTTTACGGAGAAAAATAAGTAGATTCACATAATATGTAGCTATACTACTCGTACCTACAAGTATCTGTCTATTATGGCTTGGCTGGCTCTTCAAGAGTGGGCTATAGCTTTTAAAATAATTACATTCATTTATTTTTCGCTTTTGACTGCTTATTTGTGGTTTTTTATAAATAATTTATTTTACCCTTTTTAGTGAACTTGAACTTAAATTAAATACACATAAGAATGCAAAATTTCAGGTCAATTCTAAACCAGAAAGTGGGTCGAAATTGACTTCTTAGATATATTATTATTTCATTGTCAGTTAGTTTTTCTTCGATTTCAATATCAGATCCTGACTTGATGATAATATGACCTCCTTGGGAGGAGGGTTTTATGACGGCACGATCGGTGGCTGAGCGAGCGACTGCTGCGCCGCGTGTCGTGGGTTCGATTCCCGCACGTAACAAATATTTGTATGGCAGTTCGTGCTTGTGACATTAAATATTTGTAAATGACACCCACATGCTGAATAAAGATTGAGTAAGAGCAACCATCAAGAGCATAAGCGAATACTAAGCTGAATAACGTCTGAGTACCGTCTATTCAGCTGTTACTCAAGCAAAACGGGACCCAATTTTGAATGCTTAACGCTGAATAACATCTGAGAAACATCTGAGTAGGAGCTAAATAAGTTTTCCATTAGCTTCATAACTTTTGAATAACTGCTCACGTTGATTTTATTAAGACATTACAACTGAGTTATTCATCTTATTCGAATTGGTTATTGTATTCAGAATTTATTAAGCATTCAAAGTATTGTTCACATTTTTGCAAACAATATTCATACAAATTGTCAAAAGAATTCAATTGGATTCAATATTTTAATGTCGATGTTGAATTTAGTTTATTTGACATGGTAAATTTTAATTTAGTAGTTAGAGGTCTGCTATATGTTCGTCCGCAAGTAATTTTGTCGTGAATAGTAGTTTTTTTTTCATTATATGTAACGCGCCGCTTGAATAATCAAGATAACATAATATAGTAAATATTATTATCATATCGTCAATGGGGCGAAGACCGTCAGTCGGTTAAGATCGTACAGTAAGAATAAACGACGAATACTTATTAGCTACAAAGAAAGCATGGCCTAAGATACAAAAATGTAATGTTTCTTCGTATTTCTTTCTTAACGATCATAGCCTATGACACACAGACACAGACGATCTTAGGCTACTGACGGTCTTAGCCTACTAACGGTCTTCGCCCCATCGACCTTACATAATTTCTAGGTCTGAAAAAAGTACTTGTGACGAAATAGCTAATACTAGCAATTATAATCCAACAAAATAACACGAATCGAGTTGAAAATGTTGTATTTGTAAGATTATACATTCTGGTGATCTCGTAAATTCCTTGTAGGTATAAATGACAAAGATTTTTAATGGCGATCGATTGTTTTGCTTTGTAATGCCGAATATAAGTGCACAAATGTCCTGTTACTAAGCTATTACTTGAAAAAGAGTGGTCTCATTACACTAACTTCTGAATAACAATTGTACAGTTGATCACATTTGTACATTATTCACGATTTTTAGGGTTCACTAATGGAGCGACCTAAAACCTTTTATTATGTGGAATGTTCCGCCCGGCTTTTACTAAATTGATTGCAGTTAAAATTATAGCGTCTTAGTTTCAACTTGCTTTGTGTAAAAATCTGATTTATGGTTTTATTCAGCAAATTTCGTGTGTGTGGCATGCACTGGGCCCTTGTTTATTCTCACACTCGACTCAATCAACCTTGAACCTAATGCTTTAGCGATAAAGATGAAAATCTATCAAAGAAATATGACAGATATTAGTAGCTTGGTGTCTGTACTCCAAACCACAGATCATCTCCCTCCAAACAAATCCCGTCATCGTGAACGGCGCGGTATTTGTTCCGTTATTTATTATGTTGCACCTACATTAAAATACTTTTATTTGCATCATAACGATAATTTATCTTTCGTTTCAAGACAACTTCGATGGCCAAGATATAATGCGGATTAATTAAGTGAAGACAGCAGCATCCAACCTCACGCACATTGGCATCCGATGAGTTGTTCCTTAACACGAACACATTTTCAAAACTATGAAGAGGCTGAAGAATAAGTGGCAAATATGCTGAACACAGCATACACCGACGCAGATCTTGATCAGAACAGTTGTGTTCAACAAATATTCTACTGTCGTAAACAATGTCTACAAGACTTTTACATAAGCTCTATCTGGAGCGTCGCGAATAAAACATCTGATCGCAACGTTAATTTTGTTTCTCTGTACTGTAATACCTGCTGCTAACAAAATAATCATTTCAGAAATGAAATCTTCCTAACAGATTTTTATTTTTTTTGGTTTTCCAATCCCATAATATATGTTTACCGATGGCGAACGGTGGTTCTTTTAATTTATGCAGGTATGTTGCACAATAATGGCCAAAATTCTTTCATTTTTCCGACACGTTGTCAATATGTTTTAAAGCATCTCAATGACTTCGTTGTGCCAGTGGCAGTACCTTGCTCGACTTTATGTGCACTTATCCCACCCCATTTTCTATTTTTTCACAATATCAAATTCTTCATGTGGTACATTGATCTTCTTCGATATATGTACAGGTGCCATCAGAAGCACTGTCTTCTTGCGTGAATCGCAATGCTGTTCTACATTTTTGGGGGACGGAACCCTCTTCATTGAACGGCAACCACGCACGCTGGCTGGGACCGGGATCAGTTTTGTTTAAACTATTTACACAAATCCTAATAAAACAATTCGTTTGATATAACCGGTTCACTTACATTTTTTCTACGACTTTCGATCCATAACGCAAAAAACACATGAACAATAATATTTTAATTATGCTGGTATTAAGTTTTAGGCGCTATAAAAATACAAATATGATCTTTAATTTGAATAATTAAGTTTGAAACTCTCCATTATACCGAAAAAAGCTTAATAAAAACACAAATAATATTGTTTATTCAACACCTGAATAAAAAAGTAAAACATAGAATCTTATCCAGTTTACAGATAAAATAAAAACAATTATTCAGTATCAAGCTGCATAATAGAATTGTGTAACAATATTATTCAGAAGGTGATACTTTATTCAGCTATTTATTTATTTATTTATATTTATTTTAACCCTAATAGCTAAGTACTGCTTTAATAATAGCAATACAGATTGTGGTTAAACAGATAAATGCTGCCGATACGGCTGTTTTTCAGCTTTAAGCCGCTTGGAATGCGTAATGCTAAACAACGTCTATATAATAATATTGCGGTGATTGGTTATTAAGCTTTAAATAGGGAAGGACAGAAATACAGAATTAAAAAAAAATTACAGAATTTTGAAAGCTTTAAAAATTTTAAGGGTCCGAACTCAACCTAACTCAGCATTTGGCTATTCCCAAAGCTCTTATACAAACTATATTCATCTTTGAACTGTAAAATGTTCAAATTGTGTACTGCTATCTTACTTGTGTGTTATCTGGGAAGACATTCCTAATTTAAGAAAAAAAAACGGTTCGCAATTATTGGCCAAAATAACGAAAAAAATACATACAGACGAACATAATATAGAACCTTCTCCTTTTTGTTACACAG
The DNA here is from genome assembly GCA_905147745.2 of Phlogophora meticulosa. Lineage (NCBI taxonomy): Eukaryota > Metazoa > Arthropoda > Insecta > Lepidoptera > Noctuidae > Phlogophora > Phlogophora meticulosa. The sequence continues at coordinate 1,022,730 of LR990517.1, read as the reverse complement.
TTAGTTTGTAGCAATTGTGTTGTTAAAAAATGCAGTTGAACTATGAATTCTGTGGCATAGAACTTTTGTCTCTATTGAACGCCCTTATCTGATCCTACTCAATTGTTAACCCAGTTGAATACTTATATACTATAATTACACGATCTCCACAAAAATATTTATCCAAAATAAATATAATAATAGCTGGATATTTCAATATAAACACACAAGAAAGAACATATTACGAACGAGCTCTGAGACCTATCGAATAACTTTAACATGAAAATTCATATTAATGTCCATATGTAAGACGTCCTGTATAGATCATAATGAGTAATATCCCAGATGCGATTACAATAGTGTTACCACTACATCTATTGGACCATGGCACTGCACAAATGTTAAGTTTTCTATTGAAGTGTAAAACACAGAGAATAATTACATACTTTATGTGTTGGAGAGGCATGGATATTTTTTGTATATCAATGAGGAGAGACTATAAACATACTTGTCGAGATGTGATAGAGTTTTGTTGATATTTTGTAAGAAGTCAATTATTTTTGAGTTTATTTTATAGATCTGTACCTAATATTTGTATGAACCAGGAATGTGGAATGCTATCGAATGCCTTTGTTATATGTGCATATTTATAATTGATATATAATAACGTCATATATATTATATCCTAATATAATATATATCATATATTATATTATAATAACGTCGCCCTACAGTAGGGATTTTTCTAGTATCGTGGGTGCGTTTACAAATATTCAACTCACATACACATACAGCCAGACCCGGAACAACTACCTGAAAGCCATACAAATATTTGTTCCGTGCGGGAATGGAACCCACGACACGCGGTGCAGCAGTCAATCGCTCAGCCACTGCGCCAACCGTGCCGTCGCAATGCATATATTATTATGTGCAATGTAGGTTTCTATTTATGTGGCAGCATGTTCGCGTGTGATTCAATCTATAAATAGTTGCTCCTTACATCCCATGTGACCTTTCTTGCATTCTTTTTGTTCTTCTGCTATTATGTTGTGATGCTCTGTGGTTATTGATTTTCTAGTAATTGCTGACTTCAAAATCATGTATATTGTGGGCTTGTAATTGACGACACGGTTGGCGCAGTGGTTGAGCCATCGGCTGCTGCGCCGCGTGTTGTGGGTTCGATCCCCGCACGGAACAAATATTTGTATGACCTACAGGTAGTTGTTCCGGGTCTGGCTGTTTGTGTATGTGAGTTTAAATGTTTGTAAACGCACCCACGATACAGGAGAAATTCCTAGTGTGGGGCAACGTTTAAAAAAAAAAAAAAAAAAAAATTGGCCTGTATTGAAGAATTGAAGAAGGTTAGGGTGAATATTGGGTTTTTGGTAACATGTAAGTTTTTCCTGTAGCAAAAATTCAGGAATGAATTATTTCCCGGCAAATTACTTAAAACAAACAGACAGACAAAAAATATTTTTTTGCATGTCTACCGTATAAACTTACATAATTATTATTTTTATTGCATTTAGTAAAAAGCTGCTATTTCTTTCTTCTTCGTCTCTTCTTTCTATTTTTTAAAACTTAGGTTAACATTACTAACAGACACTTCAATTTTATATAGATGCGCTGCAAATTTACCTTAAAATCTGCTATGAACGCGCTGTACTGTACCGCCTAAACATAAACGTCAAATTATCCGCGCGTCTGTTGCCCTTGAAATGCTGCCCTTGACCCTAGCTAGAGCTCGGTCGATAGTATCGATCGCGTGCCTTGTAAGCACCCTCTGTTACAGAGAAAAACAAGGTAAGTGACATTTTCCATATCTTGAATTTAATTTAACCACATCAAATGATGTGGTTAAATTAAATTCACGGAATTACGAGATAAAGTTATCTCGTAATTCCGTTACACACGTATGCAAAATTTTATTAAAATCGGTTCAGTAGTTTAGGAGTCCATAGCGGACAAACAACGTGACGCGTAATTTATATATATTAGGATATATTTATAGTTTGAGATTCGTCGAAGTTGGTAACGTGACACTTTGGGGTACCATGTTACAACATTATTTGTGCGTCTTTCTGTCCTCTACCCATACATACCACTTACATCGTGCGCCGCTATTTCCAAAAAAAGACAAAAGGGCCGAGGGTCGATATGCCAGTTTCCATACAAAACAATTCGAGCCCCTTTGGTTGGTTTCATTTCTTTTTTTACCAATAGTTTCGAATGCTAAAAATAAATACAAATGAAAATTAATAGGTATCTTACTCAAAATGAATCAGTTGTGGTTGAGCTTACATTTTTAGACTTTAAACAGGGGTGCATTTTGTATGTCGTAAAACTTTTACTTAGTTAATGAATTTTAGAGCAAATAGTGAAAAAAGGTCCCAAAATTTCGTTCATATAACATCATCATCAAAAAAATCAGAACTAGGTACATCATGCTTTGTGATTTCAGCCTTTTTGTCCGACCGCGCGGTGCAAAGGAGTATATTGTGTTTATAAGCCTATTGTACTGTGTGTTATTTTTGGCATTCGAGAAACCAAACGCTTTAGTTTTGATGATTCTTACGTCAGTCGATTTGTCTTAATCTTTTGTGTGTCACAGATATGAAAGTAATCAAAATTTAATAAGGCGGCAAACAGATGCAATTAATATAATAACACACGATTATATTAATTACATCTGTTCACAATTTTGGCACAGTTTGGAAACGTAAAGTGCATTGTAATCTCTAAAATTAAGTTCTTTCAAAATAAGATATTGACACACATTTGACATAAATTTTACCTACTAAATGTTAGTTACCTAGTTCTGTTCTTCAACCGCCACGCGAGGGGGACGTGCCGCTGTGTGCGTGAAGTACGTGCTCGGCATAGTGTTAGTGCCCTAGTGCCCTAGTGGGCAGTGTCAGAAGGTACACATAATGTTCGCGCGCATCTTCCTTCACTAGATGGCGCAACTTGTCTCATTTGTAACATAAATGAACATCGCAAGTGAATAATTTTTATGTTCATTGCGATTGAGAACATTTTAGAACTAATAAGGAAAGTTTGTCCATTAATTACTTATCTTTTCGTCAACACTGACCTTTTGAAATCATTGTTCGTCAGAGTAAAGTTCAGTTCTTTCATGGTTTATGAACTTCAGTAGGTAATGTTTATTATTTTGGTGACAGTGGCTGTACAATTACATAACGTTTGCAAACTCGTACTTGTCCGTGTTTTTTTTATTAACGATATATGAATCGAGATTCTTTATTTGTTTTACTGTGAGTGTATGTACATACAGCAAAACATTTAGGCTGTCCAAGTATATTATTCGATCAATCATGTTTGGCTAATGTGGTGTGAGAATATTGTCTAAAAATAAATTACTATAACTGAAATGAAGCAATCACTTGTATATTTTGTCCTATTGTATGAATGTAAACGAAGCAAAAGGAATATAATAATAAGAATTGTTTATTAATATGTGAGGATCGTAGCAGGTGGCGTTCTGTAGTTTCAGGCTATGCCATGGGAAAAAGGCGTCAGTTGATGTATGTACGTTTGTGTGTAAAATATGAAATAAAAATCCAGTATAGCACTCATTATGTTGAACACATACTTGTAAATTGTAAATAATTATGTCGTAGACCTGCTGCCTTGTATGGATCAGAGTGTTGGGCCACAAAAGGAATGAATGAAAGGCAGTTGCATGCAGCTGAGATGAGAATGCTAAGGGGGATGTGTGGTGTTACGCGAATGGATAGAATAAGAAATGAGTATATAAGAGGAAGTCTGAAAGTGGCGCCTGTGACAGAGAAGTTGTGTGGAAATCGGCTATCATGGTATGGACACGTGATGCGAAGGAATGAGGATCATGTTGTGAGGAAAGTTTTGAGTATGAATGTAGAGGGTTACAAGAGTAGAGGGAGACCCAGGAAACGATGGATGGATTGTGTGAAAGTTGATATGGCTAAGAAGGAGGTGACTTCTGAGATGACGGGAAATAGAGATGTATGGAAGAAGAAGACATGCTGCGCCGACCCCAAATGAAATTGGGATAAGGGCAAGAGGATGATGAGGTATACATTTAAATGTCTGACTGAAAAAATACCTTCTTCATTGGAATGTTCATGTCGCTGTTTAATCTGTAGGGTTATTTGATAAATAAATAAATAATGCTGGACGATCCACAGAGCATCATCTAGCCCCAAGCTAAGCAGAACTTGTGCTATGGGTACTAGATGACTGATATACTTAATACTATACATAGATAGATATTTTATACTATTTATCATCTGGTACTTGGCATGGGCACGGCATTATGATAGCATGTCTCCCTCTGCTGCCTCTGTACTTTTGGATAATATGTATTTTGCTAATAAATGATGGTGAGCATGAATAAAATATAAGATATGATTAAATACCTGCTGGTTTTTGTTGTACCCACAATAATCATGTCATCTGGAAGCAATTACCTATCCTTAATAAAAATATAGGTATTCTTTGATACCGATAAGTGATGTTATGATATAGAGGATGATGTCAAAATTTGAGATGCGTTGGTCTTGGTCTAAAGTATTCTTACGTTCCATGCAACATCGTCACACACAAGTGGCAAATCAAGACCCGCGTTTGGTATGTAGTTCTGGCAAAATATGTTAACTTACCACCAACTCAATGGCTATTAAGGTCGTATCACCCTGCCACATCTGGGCCAGAGAGGCCCGAGTCGGTGACTTAAAATGTATAGGTAAGGGATCTGCGTTCAAACGACCTTTATTTAAAATCGAGTAAACAATTTTTTGATTATGCTGGTAGGTACTTACCACTACGTTTCGTCAACCGAGTAAGTATTTATTTATTTAGACGACCTATGTGGCGCAGCGGGCGAAGCTCCGCCTGCGACGCAGGAGGTTGCGGGTTCGATTCCCGCCTTGGGACAAATGTTTGTACGATCTACAAAGATTCCGGGTGATCTGGGTATTTGCTATGTATAATAAAAATATCTATCTATGTAATGTATTGTATTAAGTATATCAGTCATCTAGTACCCATAACACAAGCTCTGCTTAGCTTGGGGCTAGATGATGCTGTGTGGATTGTCCAGCATTATTTATTTATTTATTATTTATTTATAGGCTCTCCTCAGATAATAAGTATATCGGGTGGAAAACAGGCATATGTAATAATATATCTTTGTCCATGCGTATAAAAATTCCTACTAGGGTTATAACATTTGAGCACGAATAAATGTATTCAAGATATTAGATTTGTGTTTAGCCGAAATGACCTGTAGCCTGTAGGATGCTGTTAGTGCTACCCCGGACTATACATATACGTAGGTATATAAATATATAAAAAAGTTTAAAATATAACGTAACATAACATCATGCCTGTATACCCCGAAGGGATGGGCAGCGGTGTACCTGCATTACACCCACATTTCACCAGTTATGTTAAGTCCAGCCATGTAATAGGGGGTAAGCCAAAAACCCCTTATGAAAAATCCCAACAAAAAAAACCAAAATCGACCCATGACCTCATGCTTAGAAGCCACGTTTGCGGCCACTAGACTCACAAGGAAGTCCAAGCTGGAATTATAATTATGTTTTTAGTGTGTTTGTTTACTGCACTTAGGTGAAGCTTATTTAAACACCATGGAGGTTTGGTTTCCAAGTATGTCAAGTACCCGACAGCAGGAACTAGTTGAGACTATCCACTACTACTACTAGGTAGCGCAACACGTCACGTTTGTTGAAACTTGCGACGCTAGAAGATGCCATCTCAGATTACATTCAATAATTAAAGAGCGTGAGAGATGTGTTTTATGGTTTTAATTTTAAATTAAATAAATAGTTAGACGAACTAAAAATACACAAAAAACATGATAACTTAGAAGAAGATAATAATACTAATTGTTAGAAATGATTTTTAAGTATAACTCATTCAATATTGAGTCTGTTTACTACTTTTTAGGTTTTCCTCTTCTTACTCTACAGCAGCATGGTGGGGGGTCCGGGTCACATTGTGTTTCTCTGGTATCTATGCGACATGGCGGCTTCTTCTCAGGGTGCTTCGGTGTGACCAGCTCAAGTTCCATCTTGCAGCGCCGGTCTCCAGTAGGGCCCACCTTAGCAACCTGAAAATAATGTAAAATATATTTTAGTAACAAGACAATTGTTACCCTTAGGCATGCCTATGTTATGCTTGCCCCTACCTGCGCTTATTTATAATTTTAGCAATGTATTATATAAATTTATATTTAAATTATTTACGCAATACTGCTTGGGTATCTATGGTAACGAAAACTTCGGATCCCTTTTTTAGCATATTGCGGGCAGGGAGGAGAAATTTGGAATACTAAGTTTATAACATAAACTTTAAATACCTATGCTCGAATCGAAATCGAATTTTCCATATTATTGAGAAGGATTGCAGAAAACCAAAAGGTCGTATTTCATTTGACCACTTAATTTATTATACGATAAATATTACAGAAATTAATACCACATTGTGCAACTTGGGACAAAGAATCTTTAGCCATTTTAACTTTCCGTTTATATTATGTAGGTACCTTTAGAACAAAAACATCTTTTCTAGGATGCAGGACAGTCTGGGCAGGTCCCGGAGGAGGCAGGTTTTGCGGTACTAAGTTACAGAGCCATGCACAAGGCTGTTTCTTTCGCGTTTGCGTTGATCCGGATTTGTTAGACATTTTTGTTTTCACAAGAATTTATTCTAAAATTTTAGGTACGCCATAAAGGCAGTTTTATTTAGAGATGTGTCATGGCATCTTGTGAAAGAATGGCATCGGTTATGGTTTTTTTTTACGGATATACAAACTTTTTGTTAACCTCTGCAAGGTTTAAATACACAATCTTGTCGGTACCAAGTCGATATTAGCCGGTAGTACCTAGGTAGCGCCACATCGTCGACCGTAATCTAACTTGGCGTAAGGAACAAATTGCTACTTTTCAGGAGATCCAAAAAACTTCTTTTTTTTTGGAAATGTGATCATAACTTTTTTTAGAGTTCCTATATTGAAGTGGTTTATGTGGTCCTGCCTAACTTTTTGGCCTCTGCAACTTGATATAATCTACTTTCCCATTAAGGCATTAGATACAAATATAGCATGTCCCTGACGTCCAAAAAATTAAAAAAGTTCCATTAAGCCCTAACTTTTTTTTTTCCCTCGAGTTTCTAATGACGTAAGACTATCAATACTGTTAAATACAATCAAAATGGCGTAAGTGTTTTATCAGGTAATTAAAGTTTTATAATAAGTAAATAATATATAGATAAACAAAGGTAATGAAGTAAAATATAAAAATACCAAAGTGTTTTTATTAATATCCTAATATTTTAAAACTCAAAATTAACTCTTTGAATCGACACAAACATAAACACTTTCGTATCTTTAATTTTAACAAAATTAGTGTGATAATTTAACCTTTTTATTATTAATTATTTATATTTAAGATTAATTATAAATTTTTGTTTTAAAAAAAAAGTTGTCTCAGCTTAGCCAAAGTTTTTCAATATTGACATTACTCAAATAAACTAAACTAAATAATTAAAAATCTATTCTTCTTCATTATGAGTGCTTTCATCATTATCACTTTGTTTGTCATAACTTGTCTTCAGTTGCTTTAGAATATGGAAGTTTTAAATATTCATGGTGATAACATTTTGGAATAGTTCCGTCAACACACAACTTTTTTTTAGATCATTATACTTATCAAAGATACTGGAAGTCTGTGTTGATAAAGTTGATTAATTGAAACCATATTGATTCCACTAGGCTTGGTTTCTATATTACTTGCTTTTTCTTTACCTACACTCTTTTTTCTTCCTTTCCATTTTCCTTTTCACTTCCCAATTAATGTATTTTTTTAATCAAATACAATCTCGGTCGCATTAGCAGTTTCAATGATACTTTATTTTACTACAATTTTCACAATGTTCGTCTTTAAAAGTGACAAATCTTAAATCTGTTAGTTTTAAGTTTTTGTCTTTAAGAGTAGGTTTGGTAAAAGTCTCAGTTGTCAGTGCTTCAAAATTTAGGAATTCACTGTCTTCCATTACATGTACATTAAAAGGTCCAGGCCTTTTCCTGGAACTCTCTATGAAAGATGGCCATTGTGAAGGGGCCCATACAATTATCTTCTGAACAGCTTTCTTGATAGTGGCATGCATTGAGTCTACTGGCATATATATTAATGACCAGGTAAAAGGTAATTAATTTGTATGGTTTCCAAATTTACGGATGTTTTAAAAAAATGGCGAACCATTGCAAGAGTGGCCAGTGCAGGAATCACAATATAATAATAACTTGCAATACCCTCTTTTATCCACCTCCTGTAAATATTTATAGAGACAAGTGCCTATCTTTATTACTCACACGTTTGCCATCACTTTCACCCCATACGAAGCAATATCCCCTTTGATTCCAACTTTCGTAAACCGTAAAACAATACACTGCATACTTACGACTATAATACAAAAGCATACTTCCCCATATGGGGTGTTAAGAACTTTTAGTAAATCAAAACTGGCTACTAAAACCTTGTTACCCGGTATATGCAATTGTTGACTGATACTACTCTCTAAAATTGTTTCAAAATATAAAACAAAAAATGAGTGCATATTAATTTAATGGACAATTTTACTTGAAGCATATTGACGTAAGGAGAGCGCGGGCATTCAGACTCAAACAAATAGGTAAGTATTAATGATGTAAGGGCCACCAAGAAATATATATTTTTTGACGTAAGGGATAGTTCATACAAAGTGTGTACTTCACGCCAGTGTGATAACCCCAAGTTACGAGTATATGCGCGAGCAGTAACAACGAAAGTTATTTTAAGGTTTAGGAATTTTATATTTTCTCCAAAACTGTATGAACAATAATTAAATACTGTAAAGGACAAATCTTATCTTTATGATGTCTTTGTGATTATAAAATAAATTATTTCAATAAGGATTGATACTTTGTTGTTTAAATAATCATCTTCAGTAAGTATGTCGTAAGCATTCATTTAAAATAAAAAAGCTATGCTAAAGCTATGTAAAATATATAAAAGATAGTATAATAAGGTGTCACGGACTTTTTTTGCATAATTATTTAAGACGGACCAGGTTGCCACACATTGTTTTTCATTTTAAACAACTGTTAAGGCAGCGCATGCAAGTTATTCTGTTTTAAGAGGTATTTCTTTACGACTTGCTAGACTAACGTTACGAAACCTCGGCTAACTAGCTTATAGCACTCAGGGATAATGTAGCTAACGGTTTATTTATTAATTGAATCTTTAGTTCCGTAATTCCCGTAGTTCCCCCTACATACAAACTTACAAACAAAGAATATAAATAGAACCGATCTGGCATGTCGAACCTTCCCCAATTTGTTTTTTTTTCTTCAAATTGACGGTATTTACGAAAGTGGTATGGACAGATGAACAAAAAATGAAAGTAACGTGGTACCCCGAAATGTCACGTTACCTACCGAGATATTTGAATGTAAAGATCGACACATGAGTACAACGATAATTATTAGACTTATTACGTGTCTATAGGCCTTTGTTTTGTTTGTTTCCAAAATAATCTTTGTCAGGTTGATTATTATTATTATTGTTTATTAGAAAACTGCTACTATAATTAATTTTTTGCCTACTAAATCACATCGCATCGCAATGAAAAGCTTTATTTATCATGTCAAATAATATCGCGAGCGCCTGTCGGCTTGTGTCAAGTAGGCCACTCATGTTACAGAAATACTTGGATTTGAAGATCGCTATACCTAATAGGAGAAAAAGAACGATGAAAAAATTATGGGTTGGGTGGTCAGATTGTACGTATTAAAATACGAACGCATTGCTAACAATTCTATCTCACTCTCGCCGTAGTTTTTGTGTAAGTCACGGCTTGTCTTCCATCAAACACAAGACAAGCCAATACACGCGTGTTTCTACTCTCTTCCAATACCACTATCATAATCCGCCGCGATTTTGAAAAATATCAAAATGCCAGCTTCCATACAAAAGAGTTCGAACCCCTTTTACCACTTTATAATAGTATAGATATTGGTATAGATTAAGACGAGCTGTGTCCCGTGGTTTCATCTGCTCCTAAACTCTAAGTCAGTCCTCAAGAATTGGGCTATCAAATGCAAAAATATTTTTTAAAATCCCTTTAAGAACTGTAGAGATTAGAGCGGTCCAGTCCACCTAACACTCTACCTACATCTCTATTATATAAATAGGTATAGATCAAATATATCAACCTAAGTATAAGCAAGGTTGACTGGTAGAAAATGCCTATGGCATTAAGGTTGCCTCCGTACATGTGTGTGCTTAAAGTATTAAATAAATAAATACGTTATTCAGGCAAAACTTGTGTAAACTATGATTTATAAGGGGATTCACATCAGTTCTCCAGAAATCGTTACCGTAAAACGGGGTGAATAGAAACGCAGGGGTGAGTAGAAACAAAACTTTGAAGAGCATTGTCGCGTTAGTTTAACATTGTTTGTTACTAAAAGGACTTTTATTTTTTTAAAGGAATTGAAATGATTAATTTCAATACCTTGTCAGTAATTAATAATTTTGAATCAACGATTAAATCTCATTTAAAGTTTTGTTTCGATTCACCCTGGCGTTTCGATTCACCCCGTTTTACTGTAGGGGAGAACACCTTTTTGCGGGAATCGGGCATGATCACAGAAATCTTAATAATAAGGCCTTATGCCTTTATTCTTTTCTATACATATAAATTATATTTTTAAATAGTTCAATATAAAACAAATAAAAACATTTATGAATATAAAAAAATAGTACCCCACCGGCATCGGGAACAGGGTCCAAGCTACCGGTGGTCAGTGCTCTTGAGAGAGGAATCTCCTAACTATGCGCGCCGTGTCCAATAGTACCGTAAAACGAGGTGAATCGAAAAGCCTGTACTATATGTACTGCTTTCTGGATCAAACCCTTGATCCAACTGCCCAACGAGAGCCTCTTTAGGTGTTGATCGAGGCTCTTGGGTATTATGCCATTGGCCGTCACGACTATCGGCATAATGACTGCTGTATTCACATCCCACATGGCGACAACCTCGCGGGCCAGATCAAGATACTTCATCTGTTTTTCTTTCTCAGCCTTCACGAGGTTCTCGTCATGTGGAACCGTAATATCAACAATCATTGTGCGACGTTCTGATCGATCTATCACCACTATGTCAGGTTCACCACTATGTCAGGCCTCATGCCTTATTAAGATTTAGGTGGGCATGATATTAGTATATTTTTACTTTGAATGTATTTTGTTAATGTTCATGTTAAAGGATCTATTCCTTATCCCTCAAATACAATGATGATTATTATAATATGTTTGGTATGGGTTTATTGCTTACAAGTATTCGGTTCAACCCTCGAATCACGAATGCATTCATTTTTGCCGCGCTTTTAAACGTCAAAAATGTTATACCAAAGTGTTGTCATAATCAACTCTGATTCGATAGAATTAAATAATCGATTAAATATTTAACAAGAGTAATGATAACTACTATTTACATATCTACTAAATTAAATACTAATATATCATATGCTAGATAGGATTTTATAAAAATACAATAGACTAAGGACTAATAGGCTAAATAACCTTACAACTCGGCCATCCTTTATAAGTGAGTCCTCTCACTTGTTTGTTGTAATTTCTTACTATATCCAATTTTGACAATACACAAGTACATAAAAACAAACAAAAATAACTTCATTATGAATACATACTTTTACAGCTAATTTCATTCTTTAATAATCTTCACACATCACAATATAAATTCAAATTTACTGACAGATCAATTAAGGTACCTACTATATTCTAATCACAATCTTATCTATGTCTGGCACAAATTCTCATCACAATCAAAATTTCGAAGTGTCTTTATAGTCATACGACATCTTAGTTAATCTCAAGTAAACTTATCGTTCTTATCTAGGTCACAAATCTTATCACAATTCAAAGTCATGAAGCTGGATCTGCTTTCTCTTTCTGCTTTCTTTCTTGCTTTCTTTGATCTTCTTTGTTTCTTGCACAATCTGTCACGATCTTCGGTCAACTGTGCGGCACCGTTATCTTGGTACCATTCATAATCAGCACTGAACTCTATGACAAATTGTGCTCACATCAAATACTTACTCACTATCTCGCAATTATTATGTGCGACATTGATTTCTCAATGCCATTCATTATCTGCACTAATTGCTCATGTATAAATTTATATTCTTAACAATGACACATAATTTCTTACTCATTTTCATCAGGGAAGTTGAATAACTCATGAAAACTAGCATATTATTGCGATCGACAAAATTGGATAGTAATTATTTTTAATAAGTAGAATAATAAATCACTCTCTGTTTATCTCAACATCTGTACCCTCACTCTGATCACTGTCAGTGCTTTCACTGGTGTAACCTTTAAAGTTCATCCATGGATGGATTTTATCTAGCGCAACAACATTTTCATACTTCTTGTTACCTTTTCTTGTTAATGGGGTGTCTGCGACGAGAAATCTGTCATTAGGTAACCTTGGAACTTGGGAATGAGTTTATGTGATTTTCCTACATGATCTATGTCTATTACGGTCCTTTCTACCCTGACTAAATCTCCTACGTTATATTTTGTCGGACCCTTCCTATGCTTATCGAACTGCTTTTTAGCATATTCCTGCTGTTTGTCTATCCTTTCCCTAGCATTCGACCTTAGTTTCACTAATGCATCACCATCGATTCGTTCAGTTATTTCGGCAATCACATCAGTCAATACGTTTTCAGACGCATTCGTCAATCTACAACCGAACAACAACTCAGAGGGACTCTTCCCTGTTGTCTTATTAATAGTGGTATTAATACCTAACTGTACGTCACCGATGTAATCGTCCCATAAGTTGTCATTTCCGCCATGACATTTTGTACTGAGGGCATCAATTATGGTTCGGTTAAACCTTTCGACCTGCCCATTCGCTCTTGGAGTAGCTACTGCATTCTAGATGTGCTTTATTTTCAAATGCTCTATAAAATTCTTGAATTTTGCACTTGTGAAACAAGAGCCACGATCCGTTATGAGACGCGAAGGAACGCCGAAATAACTAAAATGTTCCTTAAATGTCTTAATTGCCGTAGTCGTCTTAGTATCTTTAACAGCTCGTATATTAATAAATTTTGTAAAGGCATCTATAATAACCAGCAAATATATGTTGCCCCTCTTAGAGCGAATGAACGGGCCCAGATGATCGGCATGAAGTGTATGGAATGGTTTCTCCAACTTAGGTATGGGATGAAGCATTCCTTCTTTGGGACCACCAAGTGCCTTATGATGCGCACACTCCAAACAGGCTGAGACATATTATTTAGTAAACTTACGCATTTTTGGAAACCAAAATACGCTTCTGATACGACTCAAGGTTTTTTCAAAGCCAAAATGGCCCACCTCATCATGGTTCATGCGCAGCACTTGCCACCTACAACCCCTCGGAACCACCCATCGCAATCCTTCGTCCAAAATTTTATATATATATAAGTACCTTTCAATAGATAATTCTTACGCACGTCAGCTACCAACTTCGTCTCGTCGTCTTCTAAGATGTGTCTTATACGTTTTATTTCACTATCATCACCCTGTACAGTAGCGATCCAGTCACGAACGTCTACGTGTAAAACATCAAAAACATGCTCAGTATTCACATTGGTTGGATCACTGACAGGGGCACGACTAAGAGCATCTACGTGAGCCATACGCGAACCCGGTCTGTCCTCAATTTCGCAGTCATACTCCAAAAACTGGATCCACCAGCGAGGAATTCGTGGTACAAGATCCCTCTTAGTTAAAGTAGTACAAAGTGCGTTACAGTCGGTGACAATTTTAAATCTTAACCCTAGTAAATAGACCCGGAAACGATTTAAAACGATTTAAACTGCTAAAGTTTCCAACTCAAATGAGTGAAATTTTTGCTCATCTACTGTAGTTTTACGACTGCAATAAGCCACTGGCCTAAGTAAACCGTCTGTACCTACCTCGCTGTAGGAGAATTCCTGCAATACCTAGTTTCGAAGCGTCCGTATGTATTTCGGTTTCTAAATGAGGGTCGTATAAAGCTAGTATAGGGCGTTCAACTAATTTTGCCTTTAACATTTTAAATGACTCCGCCTCCTCCACCGTCCATTTCCATTCGAATTTAGACTTTAACAGGTCTGTCAGTGGACGGGCAATAAGGGCGAAGTCCTTTACGAACCCCCGAAAAAAACTAGTAAGGCCGCTTGTAGACGTCCGTTTTTTTCACCGGACAACGGACCGTGTCTTTCACATTTGTATGTGCTGGACACCGGTTCGGCATCCGGTGCATTTACACACATTCATTATAAACCATACACCACCGCGTATCCGGCGAAAAAAACGGTCCGTTGTCCGGTGAAAAAAACGGACGTATACAAGCGCCCTTAGACCGATAAATCGTCTAATATCATGAACGTTTCGCGGGATTGGGAAATTTTCTATAGCTAATGTTTTGCGCTTTCCCGGGCGTATCCCCTCACCATTCACATGAAAACCTAGAAACTCTAGCTCGGTTTATCTTAAGATGAGACCTACGTCTTTTATAAGTTGAAGAACCTCCTCTAGCCGTTTCATTCCCTGATCAAAAGATCGTGAAGGAATCAATACATCATCCATATAAACGATTGTATTCTATAAGGGACTTGCGACAGAATTTTATTCATTGCCCGTTGAAAAATAGAAGGCGCGTTTGCTAAACCGAAAGGCATTCGGTTAAACGGATATTGCCCATCAGGAGTAACAAATGCAGTGTTATCTTGAGACTTTGCCTCTACTGGAATCTGGTAATAGCCAGATGCAAGGTCTAAACTTACAAATAAAGAGTTACCAGCTAGCCTGTCAAGTTGATCATCAATCAAAGGTAGCGGATAGTGTTCTTTTTTTGTTTTGTTATTTAATGTCGATACATAATCTGCTTTCGCCAGTCTTTTTCTTTACCAGTAAAACTGGGCTAGCATAAGGTGAGTTTGACTCGCTGACTATGCCTGCATCGATCATTTCCTTTACCATAGATTGGACTTGTCTACGTTCCGGAAAGGAAAGCCTATACGGCCGATAAACTACTGGTTGCGTGTCACTTAATGCAATTTCCATTTGAACTACATTAGTTAATCCCAGGTATTAGGTTATCCGAAAAACACGTTTCATACCTTTTGAGCAGCTCTTTTAATTTGTTAACCTCATTTTCGCTAAGCTGTTTGCCATAATTGAAAGCAACATTAGTCTCACCATTTTCAAAATCTAATAAATTTATACTCAAGTAGTCTCTAGTACAAATAACTCTTGTAATTAGCGTATCCTTAAACAAACCGTATTGTCACTAAAGTTTTGCACCAGTATCTTAACCTCTCCGTTTTTTATTTCATATTCACCCGGCATCAGATAATATTCGTTCTGGGACATGCCGCGTAAGGAGCCACTAACGTGGACTACACCCGAATATTTGTTTTTAGAAATACACGGTAATGGATACATTTCCTTAGGGGGTATAACAATATCGGTTTTCAAATTTAATTGTAATTTAGTTGAATGATCACGACTAATTAATTAATGCGTAGTTTTTGTTATGACCATACCTGGTTTCTCTGTGAAACTGTGTCCAATAAAAACTGAATATTTAATAACGCTATCATCAACGACATACGCGTTGACCTCCTCCACAATACCTACTACTCACTACTACATACTCACCTATACCCCTCATAGTCGGTAAGTTGCTAGCAGTCCACGTGATTCTCCGCCTAACAGCCTCACTGTGACGAATCAGCGTACATTGGCTACCCAAATCCACGTAGCCTTGAATTACTTTAATTACCGTTGAGTTTAAGATACATTAAATACTTATTTTCATTAGAACTATTTGCTTCAATACGCATCACGTCTTTTTCTTTATTTTTATGAATAGTATAACCCGAGTGCGAGGGTAGTCTGGGACAGTTAATTGACAAAATGTCCTAATTAGGAACAAACATTACACTTCTATATCTTTTTCATGCATTTAGAACTGAAATGCCCAGGTTCATTGCAGTTAAAGCATACAATTGACGTATTGTATTAGTGCGACTTCGAAGTCTTAGTTTCGCTGCCATTAGCCGTCTGCTTAGAACTGCTACTGAATAATGACGTGTTGTTACGTTTATCATAGTTCACCCTTGATCTATCCGGTTCACGAAGATGTTGCTTGATTGATTGAAAATATGTGAGAACCTGTTCCGGTTCCTGACATTTTGCTGCTTTCGCGCCTAATCTCAATGACCGATCCTCAATACCGTATAGTAAACAATCTACCGCGCGTTTACCATGTATTTGGCATCGATTTAGCAGATTTTGTTTTTCATAATAATAATGTTCTAGCGAATCGTTAAATTTCACACGCTTGGACAACATCTCAGTTAATAATTCGGCGTAGTCTTCACTACTCGGAAATGACTGCTCCAGTTTGCTATTCCACTCAGACCACGAATACGACATAGATGGAAGTGCCTGCTACCACGATTTCGCAATCCCTGACAGTTTAGGCAGGGCGTAATGTATTATCTGATCATCGCCCCAACCGTAGAGCTTCGCACATTCGTCAACTTTATTCATCCACATAACTATAGTCTGACTCTTAACCATAGGGTCAAAATCTGGAATCACATTGCCTAGCATGGGAAATTTGTTACCTCAGGAGTCAGGGTAACAAATGGTCAGTCTCAGGTCGACTATTGGTTAAACCTTCCACTAAGGTAGCAAAAAACGCTTGTGTGTCATTATTAAGAACATTGGGGGTATTCACATTACCAGGAAATGGAGGTGTGTGTTGCATCTCTCATCCAAGCCCCGGCTGCGGCGATGTCGCCGACGCTGCTCATAGCTGCTGCTCCGACTGCGATACCCGTCGCGGCTGCGACTCTTCGACTGCTTCGATTGATGGCGGCGTCTCATAGGCTGCTCACGGAAACTGCGGCCTCCACTACGAAGAGATTCCAACGAACCATCCCGATTGCTCGATCTCTGCCTACGCTCCTTCCGTTTATGCGTAGTGCTCGTTCTCGTTTCTCTGCTCCGATCACGACGACGTTTACGCTCATTGTTCTTATGATTAGCGCTAGTTTGATCCATTTCTTACTCGGATAATAACAGTGACTTTCGTACACAACAAAAAACACGTGGTTATTTTGGTGATATTTCTTCAAAATTGTAGGCGTATTGACTTATCCCACTTCTGAGATAAAGGATCTATTCCTTATCCCTCAAATACAATGATGATTATTATAATATACTTAAATGGGTTTATTGCTTACAAGTATTCGGTTCAACCCTCGAATCACGATCAATGCATTCATTTTTGCCGCGCTTTCAAACGTCAAAAATGTTAAACCAAAGTGTTGTCATAATCAACTCTGATTCGATACAATGAAATAATCGATTAAATATTTAACAAGAGTAATGATAACTACTATTTACATATCTACTAAATTAAATACTAGTATATCATATGCTAGATAGGATTTTATAAAAATACAATAGACTAAGGACTATAATAGGCTAAATAACCTTTCAATGTGATGATTAATACTTCCTCTCCTACTCGGCTACTCCTACTATATAATATTTTAAATGTGAAAGTTTCTGATTATATAATTAGGTACTCGTTTATGGATGGATGGAAGATTTTTACTCATTCACGCATAAACTACTAAACGGATTGTAATGAAACTTTATAGTGATGATGGCTGATCCAGCAAACCTTGTTTTGCCATATAAAATGTTTGGGGTGGAGCACCCTTAACATTTAGGGGGATGAAAAATAGACGTTGTTCCGATTCGCAGACCTAACCGATACGCACACAAAATGTCACGAAAATCGGTCGAGCCATTTCGGAGGAGTTTAATTACAAACACCGTGACACGAGAATTTTATAAATTAGAGATAGGTTAGAGGTAGCTTGCACTTAGAAAAACACTTAATAGGCTATCTCTTTGTTAATTATGTCGAAGTCTAATAAAATCTTACTGCTATCTGAGAGCTGTATCGGCAAGGAAAAATCTGTGAGGAGGTTTTGATCATACTCGTATATTTTGTGACTTAGAAAATTTCGTAATTTGGAAGGGGATAGTTTTCGAATTATGGTTAAAAGAGGAATATCTTCTATTTACTCTTATTTATATATTATCCTGCTACGTGTATGAGCCCAAATCAGTAAATTGTCTGCCATAGTTCTGAATGGAATTAATAAAAAAGAACGTTACTATGAAAGAAAACTTTTTTCTAAGAGATTTTGAGGGGCAAATACCCAGAACACCCAAAACAAATCTTTGTAGATCTTACAAACATTTGTCCCAAGGCGGGAATCGAACCCGCAACCTCCTGCGTCGCAGGTGGACCCTCGCTCGCCGCGCCACATAGGTCATCAAAGATCAAGTATCGATGTTAATATCAGCCGGCTAACTATGAATTTGTATTTGCATCGCTACCTCCCGGACATTTTTATTCAATGTCGATTTAGTACGAGTATCATTCCAACTCCCCTGTTTTTTTAATATACTGTGATTGTATAGCACTGTGGAGCTCGTAGCTAAATAAAAAACAACCGCATGAGTCGATCGAAGGTTAAGCTACGCTTGCCGAGGTCAGTCTGTCGATGAGTGACCGTTCGTAACACATCGAGACTCCTCCGTGGCTCGGAAACCACATTAAGCCGTTGTTCCCGGTTGTCATTTGTAGATCTTTGACAGTCGTTACGGGCAGTCAGTAAACCGAAAGTCTGACAACCAGTCTTACAGAGGGGTATCGTAGATAGGCAATCGCTCTATGTAAAACACTGGTATTCAGCTGCATCCGGTTAGACTGGAAGCCGACCCCAACATAGTTAGGAAAAGGCTAGGCAGATGCAGATGATGTTTGGCACTGTGGTGTCTTGTAAAGAATCTATAAAAGTTTTTCGTTTTGAATCTAACTTTTTTTACACCTGCCCTGTTGTCCATCTAGATTGTTCTACGTACAAACAGTTTGCGCTAGTTGACGATTTAATTGACGTCATGACTAAACACAAATAAATGTTCTATCTTACCAGAACGTAGTTGCAATCCGCACACCTGTGATGGATTCAACGAATCTTCGAAATCATTGACATTAGACAAAGTTGTCGAACGTCCCTTATACTTGCTCTTGTTTTAAGAGCAGCAACGTCGTAATTTAGTGTCATCTTTAATGGTTTTCAATTTTCATTAATTAATCTCGACCAATCACCTTACATTAATAACAACAGCCGCACAGGTAGATCAAAGGTTAAGCTAAGGTTACTGAGGTCAGTCTGTGGATGGGTGACCGTTCAATACATATCGAGAAACACGGAGGAGACCTCGGAAAGCGTGTTAAGCCGTAGGTCCCGGCTGTCATTTGTAGATCTTTGACAGTCGTTACGGGTAGTCAGAAGCCCGAAAGCCCGTCAACCAGTGTTACAAAGGGGTATCGTGTTCCCCAGTTATTGTGGAGGACAGATAGGCAGTCGCTCCATGTAAAATACTGGTATTCAGCTGCATCCGTTAGACTGGAAGCCGACCGAAAGATGAGCCTTTTCCCAACTACTCGTATGTTGGGAAAAGGCTCATCTTTCGGTCGGCTTCATAAGGCATCATCTGATGATGATGACATTAATAACAACTAAGCTAGAAAACTTCAATTATGCTTAATTATATGTTGAAATAATCGGTTTATAAACAAAACACTTCAAGTTCAATACAGTGGCGGACTAACAGGGGGGCGGAAGGGGCGGCCCACCACGGACCTCCGGTCTCGGGGGGGCCCCAAATGGAGAAACTAGCATTACACCAAGTGAGGAGAACCAAGCCTTACACCAAGTGAGGAGAAACGTGCCTTACACCAAGTGAGAAGAACCATGCCTTACACCAAGTGAGGAGAACCTAGCCTTATACCAAGTGAGGAGAACCTAGCCTTACACCAAGTGAGTAGAACCAAGCCTTACATCAAGTGAGGAGAACCGTGCCATACACCAAGTGAGGAGAACCATGCCTTACATCAAGTGACGAACACCGTGCCTTGCATCGCATACTTGAAATAATTAAATTTCACTTGCCAAATTTTACCGAAAGATACAAAAACATACAACACATACTACATACAAATGTGAACTGAATAAAACGCTAGTAAAACTAAAAAAAATAAAAGCGGGGGCCTCATTCAGCTTTGCCGCCCCGGGCCTCTGACAGTCTTAGTCCGCCACTGGTTCAATATATTATTCCAGGTTAAAACCGTATTTTTCTTATTTCCACTGATATTATTGAATCATCATTATTATGCGCTCGTTAGGACCATGTTGGGTGTTGAAATAAAAGGCTTCCGATGATTTATGAAGAGCTATTTTCAGTTCAAAGTCAAGATGAAGAAGGTAAAAACTAAAATTTTAACATAATGTACAAGGTACAAATTCATGCTTAACAGCTAAGCGTTCATGCAGTGAGACGTGTTTGTGCATAATTGTTGCTAAATACAATTGAATCGGCGTTATAGAAAAAAACACTACAGACCTACCGCACCCCTGGGCCGCACCTCTCTGGTGGTACAGAGTTGGCTACATTATGTGGAACATCGAAATTAATAAATTTATAACATTGATGCAATAATAAATATTAACTATTTCAGTTTTTGCCATGTTCTTTACAAATAAGATATACCAATACGTAATGCCTCATAATCGTAACAGTGTAAAAGCCTAAAGGCTTATATAATAAGCAACTTGCGAGATCCTGACAGATTCGTGCTCATCTTACATGAGTTTTTGTCGAATCTCACCTTCCGCTATCGCAACGGGAGTGGACCCCATCCAATCTGCGTGCGTGTCCCTCAAGGATTCGTGCTATCCCCTCTCATTTTCTTACTAGTCACCAGGCACATTCCTAAAAATAAAAGTCCTAGTTGGCTCTCTTCGCAACAAGCAACGCAGCCATTTACTACGGTTTCAGCTAGGAATCTATCGCTCGCACTCTCTATACCTCGGCAAACGTCTTAGGCCGCGGCCCCATGTCCACGGCGCGGCGCCGGCCGCCGTGTGACGTTGCGGCGTCGCCGCCGTAACACGGTACGACGTCGTGCCGCAGCATGGTACCGGCGTTCGCGGGCGGGGGCGAATTCTCAGTCGACATTTGGCAGTTGGTGTGCAAGCATGCGTGTTAATCAAAATGGTGGAAAATATCGATTTAGATTTCTTTGTTTCGTTAGTGGAGGCACGTCCAGTGCTTTGGGATAAGACAAATGACAATTATAAGGACAAACATGTAAAAACAGAAGGATGGAAAGACATTTACCGAACCATTTTTGAATCATTTGATGACAAGGATATTAAAGAAAAAACTAAACTGGGTAAGTACTAACATTTATTTCTCTTTAATGTTTTAATGATAATCGAGTGCTACAGTGGTCTCATCGAGATATATTTTTATCGAGAAATAGAATAGAACACAATAACTACGAACTTTTCAGAAAAATTACGAAGGAACATCTTTTCAAACCACAAACTATAGTTATTCCGTATATCTAACTAAGAAAGAGAACCGTGTAATGGCCGCCCGTGTTTACTTGTCTGTCTCGCACAAAGTGATATTTTATATTGACGTCATCTCTTCCCCGCAAGAATCCACTTTTGATAAATAGAAGCCAGGTAGTCTTTTGGTTTCGTGAAAGGTTTCGGGTTATATTTTGCTTAATTGCCAACTGAGCGCGCCGACATCGCTATTAAAATATTAAGAGAATTCGTCTCTTATATTTACTGGATGTGATAAAGAAACGTTATCCATAGTTAGTTGCAAGTCCAAAAGGGAGTCATCGATAAACAGTTCTTCCGACATTTTTTTTTCCATCTGGAGATACAACAAAGTTGTGCAATACACAGCATGCTTTAATAATGTCTGTTGCAAAATCATATTTTACGTTTAAAGGCCTGTGAAATATACGCCATTTATTTACAAGTATGCCAAAAGCACACTCAACATTTCGTCTGAATACACGTACCTACTGTACGTGTATTCATTAAAATATTAATCTAACTTTTGTTTCAGGAAATGACATAATTAAAAAATGGACAAACATCAAAGACACAACTACATGAAATACATGAAAAAGAAAGAGCTTGCAAACAAATCTGGAGCTGCTGCAAAGAATTTGAAAGAATATCAATTGTACAAACAGCTGATGTTTTTGAAAAAAAACGCACCTGATAACTTATTACTTTAGTAACTTCAATTGAAACACTTTCTGTACTTGATTAAAGGTTATAATATATTCGAACTCTTAATTTTAACTAGGGAAAAACGTCTGTATCAAATAATTTAAGCGATATCTTATCAAACACACAGGACTCCGAATACGATATTACTTAAATCTACTTACATGATTTAAGAACATCGCAGAGGGACCACGAGTCCGGAGGGGCAAAATCATATTTGGACTCCTGTATCTTTTGATAAAACATTTGATTACATAATGAATAATAATATTTTGATAAGTTCGTTTTATTTCTTACCTGATAGTTAAACCAAGCATCTCCATAGGGTCAACAGGTTTTCTGAACACATATTGTTTTTGTAAACGAGGTGCTATCTTGGTAAGTAGTTCTTCAAAACTGGTAATGGTCATTCTAAATTACTTTTTCCTTTTGAAATGAGCTCCGTCTTGGTTCATTTTTAAAATATATGGATTTACCCATTTCCTCTGTTTCTGTTTTTTTTTCATTCGGGTAACAAGAGGAGAACAACTCTTTTTTCGCGATCCATTTCCAAATAAACACGATCGAGCACACCAACTGCCAAATATTGACTGAGAATTCTCCCTCGCGGCACGCCGTCCGCGGCACCGTGCTGCGGCACGACGTCGTGCCGTGTTACGGCGGCGGCGCCGCAACGTCACACGGCGGCCGGCGCCGCGCCGTGGACATGGGGCCGCGGCCTTAGGCGCTCTGTTCCGGAAATGCGAGAATCAAAGTCAACCCGATAAACCTCAGACCGCGACACTATGTCCCCCTTCCCAGTCCGATTACTATGAAGGCAAGCCAGTCCCGTGGGAGAAGCAAGCTAAATACTTAGATGTGATCCTTGACCACCATTTTTCCTTCAGAGCACATAATGACGTCTAGTTTGCTAGCTGCCTTGGCTCTCAGTAGATACCTATTCACCGCATGCATAAAATTATCGCTTATATACTTTAAGCGCACCTCGTGCCTTCATGGCGATCGTTGCTTCACGCCTACTCTACGCAAACGTCTGACTAACTACTGCTAGCTTACTTAATCTTACTTTAAGGTCTGTGCGTAAGCCTGTGGCGTCTATGAAGTTGGACCACGCTGTGCTATTGCATGCTCCATGCTAGGCCATGGTTTGCTCGATGCTGGGCCATTATGAGCTTATTACTTATCTTTTTGCTTGTTGTTATCGTACTGCGACCCAACGTCTTGCGATCTCTTTGGTTCACACTGATTTGAGATCACAGTTATCGCAGGACGATAGGTGTGCGTTTCACCATCCGTGATGACAGTCAAAGTGCTACGAGCGACAGTATAGTATGAGATATAGTATAGTATTCACTTTGTACGAGATCGTACAAAGTGAACCAAATCCAATGCGTCCACAATCCTTCCCCGCACGAATGGAATACCGGCCAAACACGAAATACGTTGCGTGCCGGTGACGTCACATGTATTAGATACGACATCTAGATAAATAAAATCGCGAAAATGATGCTGGCAATTCCGTTTATACCGTTGACTACCGTGCGTGACGCATGCGGCATGACCGGGTGCATCTCATATACGTCTAAACTCATTTGGTCTAATTTCATTTTACTATCGTTCATAAGATATAACCAACGTGAGATATACCAACCGTTGCTTACTTCATTTCAACTTGACATCAACTAGGACCGTTCATTATATTAACTAGGTAATCGCTATATTAAATAAAATGATAGGTTCCGTTGTTAATATTAGAGATTTTGTTGTTATATCATCTATTACTTACCCCACATGACCTTTAACATGCTTTTCCGAGGCACGGAACGTACGAAATTATTTAGGTGTGTATTGGTCACCCATCCACTTAGCGACCGCAGCGTGCTCAGCTTAACCTTCAATCGACTCGTGCAGTTATTGCTATTAGTTACAAGTTCTTCATACAAATGTTTGTGCATATGTTTAACGACAGAAATTGTTGTAAGAACGTTTCTTCTAGGATTGGGCGGCGTGGCGAAAACGTTAGAACCTATCGACTGATCGATCTGTCTTGAGCATGCGTGGTGACCAATTCTCAATTGCCCATGGCTTTTGTATATGAGGAAAGGCCCTTGCCTCGCAGTGCGGCCAGTATTATTATTATTATAATTCTCTCATAGAAACCAGCAGTATCGCTGCGGTCAGCCATTGTTGTTGGGCGGCACTTCTATTGACTTCTGCGATCCGTCGCCTACGGAATTGTACCCTAGAGGCACGATTCGTAATAATTAACAGCAAATAATATTCCTGGGCGTAAACACAGATGCACAGGGAGTGCAACTGTGTTAGATGGGATGGCAGTAAGACATGACCGTAAAGTTAAAAAAAGAAACTTAAATTGAATTTCTCCTGTTTCGTGGGTGCGTTTACAAATATTTAAAGTCACATACACGTACAGCGAAACCCGGAACAACTACCTAAAGGCCACATTTAAATATTTGTGTTCCGTGCGGGAATTTAACCCACGACACACGGTGCAGCAGTAGATCGGTCAGACACTGCGCCCAACCGTGCCGTTAAACATTGCAGCCCTAACATTCGATTTGACTAGTAGTCCACGACTTCGTGAGCTTGGAGGTCGAAGAAAAAACTTTACACCGCCCACTACACCACCATGAAATGAGGGTATAATTCACGAAATAAGGAATGAAGGACGAAAGTGTCCATCCTGGAACGCAATTTACTCATCTGCACGACATCGCATCATTAAGAATAAATTAATATTGAATGTACCTATGTAACTTCTAAACTATCATACTCTGGCGAATGAGTTATTGTTGGAAGCGTCTTGATTGTCCACTGGTCAAAGGCTTGGTGACGTCACATTAAATTAATAAGGCGTCTAGAGGACAGTGTAGTATTTTTTTTTTTTATATAATGCCGTAGTGGGTTTATAATGGGCTTAATTAGCACATTTCAAGTATATTTATAAACATTATGTAGATAAATTGTTAAAAACAAGTAAGTTCACAAACTAAAACCTTGTGCTTGGTGTAAACTAGTGTGAGCCATTGCGAACTAACTTTGACAGATGTTTGGGAAGTAAGCAACTAACTCAAGTTCCTTCTACACTCGCGAGCAATAAACTGGAATCACTTCATCGCGCGTTGCTGAAAACCATTTTTTTACAATTTATGTGAATTGAACTGTGGATTGTGATTTATCGTTTGAAAGGTAATTTTGTTAAATGATATCAAAAAGATTTCCAATCAATTTAATTTTGGTTGAAGTGAAACGATAAAAATATCTACAATTTGTGTCGCCTATCAATATTTTGTGTTACTAATTTGCCACTGTTTCCGCAAAACAGCATTGTGCGAATCGCTCCCCCGGACTCCTATAGACTCTCCGTTGAATGTCACCACCACCATGCTGGCGCTTCTTGCCTTTGTCCCGACATTAGGACTCGGTTCCATTACACTATATCCCAATATAAGTGATTTCGAGGAAACTGAAGCCGGGCTTGTTGTGAGTGGGCTGTGGGTGCCATTTGGGAACCGTGGCGGGCCCTTTTGGGGGTCAAGTTCACTTGATTTGAGTCTTCCTTCACTGTCCACGCGCTGACATAATCCAGCCTGGCACATGTAAGCGAGCACGACCCTTTATACTTGGAGGCTTTATTTGTTGAGTTTGGTAGACCTATTAACTATGTATTTATTCTTCTGCTTTACTTTAACTACTTTATGTTATTTTACACGTGGTAATTTGATTGGAAGATTTATAAAGTTGATTTATATATAATTTACAGTGCATTATATTGTATAGATTCAAGTTCTTCAAACTTATCAAACCGACGTTTTGCTGGGGAGTTTCGATGCGCCACTTCCTTCTTCCCCGCAAAAACATTAGGAAGTGGTGAAGGGTGGGCGTTTTGGAGGACTGCCTTAAGTATTTTTTTACATTCAATATGTGCCGACTCTCAGCCTAATTTGAATTGAATTTTGATTTTCATTTTGATTGATACAAATACCGGCCCAAACCATTATTGCTCCCCCTCCATATGAATGAACTTCCTTTCGAAATTTCAAACATTCTTGAAGTCTAAATTCTACGTCTTGTATCCGGCCTTATACCGAAACGAGATTCATTGGAAAACAACCACAACGTCAGTCTTCTTTCTACCAATTTGTGTTCGAACGAGCCCATTCTAAGCAGGCCCTAATATTGCAGGCTGATATAGGTGACCACTCAGCGACCTTCGAGAACGCAGATACTTCACGTAAACGAATACGGACGGTTTGGTCGCTTAACAGCAAGCCTGAAGAGCGATGGACCTTCGTAGCCAACATCATGGCGGTCATGGTACGATTCCGTCGATTAGTATTTTGGATGTACCGGTCCTGCCTGCTAGTGGTGACGCGAGATCGTCCTCAATGTCACTCGGCCAAGCCGACTGTGGACAACGTGTCCAGAGGCGGCTTATGACGCTCTGTGGAGTGCCAAAAGCGACAGCCACAGCCTGGAACCAGCTTGCAACATTCCGACGGCTCTCATCATCTCTTCTCGTGTCAAATGATATCGTCGGCGTCGCTCCATATCGATGCAACTTTTTTCAGTTCCGATGCAGATATTGTAATGATTTTGTAAAAACGCAGTTACACACATTTATAGGAATCCTGACTGACAGTCGATTTCTATTTTTCATCAAAATTTAAAGAAAATTATTTATTCAAGTAGTGAAGTTTACTAAAAAGACTATCGACCTAAAAAGTTAAAATAATAATCATCAATTGCGGAGATATTCTAAAACGTACTTGATCTCTAACCATTTTTGATGTGTGTACATGGGTAATTGGAACTCAACCCCATGATACTTGAAACAACATCATACCTGAATAAAATTTATTTATTATAATAGTGCTAATGGTATAAATTGTCTTATATAACTACTCCTGCAGTTTTTCACTTAGTTAGGTACAGCAATGAGTGCAGCTGGTTCTGCAACAATTTTTAATTTTATAGCGTGACGCTGAGCAGCACTTTCTTGGCGGACAGGGCAGAGGCGGGCAGAGCAGAGGCGGGCAGGGCACAGGCGGGCAGGGCACAGGCGAACAGGGTGACATGCTGCATTTTCGTGGTGTGCATAAATATACCGGGCATTTGCGAGGCCGCCAGGGAAAGACCGAGCAGCACTTTTTAGGTAGACAGGGAGGGACACTGCCACATCCACCACATCCACCACATGGATAGGGTACGCTACGACAGCGTACCATAGAGCATGTTTTCGAGCTATTCAAGCAGGGAGATTTCAACTTGCGATGCGCTCTTATTTTCGGTTGGCTGCGAGTCTTACGACGTTTCCTGTATCCAACGGGACAAGGTCGTAAACATGGTGAACTTTTGCAAGGAGTGGAGCAAGGTGTAGCGCAAGGCGTACTGCAGCAGAGTGTCTCGCAGGGTGGCCCACAGGGAGCATTGCATGGTTTTGGAGGGCAAGGTCTGCATCCCAGTGGCCTGCATCGCGGAGACGGAGGGCAAGGCCTGCATCGTGGTGATGGCGAGCAAGGTCTGCACCGTGGCAACGGAGGGCAAGGCCTACATCGTGGCTTCGGAGGACAAGGCCTACATCGAGGCAACGGAGGGCAAGGCCTGCATCGAGGCAACGGAGGGCAAGGCCTGCATCGAGGCAGCGGAGGGCAAGGCCTGCATCGAGGCAAGGGAGGGCAAGGCCAGCATGCTGGCGACGGAGGGCACGTAGGTGTTGCTGAGCAGCATGTGTAGCATTGCGGTGATGGCGGGCAAGGGCTTGGTCGGGGTAGGCATGCGCTGCATTGCGGTCGGGGTGGGCATGGACTGCATCGCGGTCGGGGTGGGCATGGACTGCATCGCGGTCGGGGAGGGCATGGACTGCATCGCGGTCGTGGAGGGCATGGCCTACATCGCGGTGACGGTGGGCAAGGTCTGCAGAGTGATGACGCTGGAACGCAAGGTCTACAAGGCTTGCAAGGTCGACAGCTCTTACCGCAACATGTTGTCCGGCAGCATTTCCTACATGGCGACCCACATGGCTTTTTACAGCATATGGGAGGTCTGCACGGAGGCGGACGGCAAACTATCATCTTGCACCTAGATGGTCGGCAGCTAGGACCGAAAGGCCCACAAGGCGCCGCACATGGCGTTGCGCAGGCAGGTGGACGGCATGGCGGTGGCGTCCACTCTAGCATTAGCTCATTTTTTGCCAATGGAGCTCCGTTCATTCTACGAATTACTAATTCAAAAACACCACGTCGGGGATTTGTCACTGTGGAAATCTTAACAGCTGCTTGATCATCTGCATTTGTACCTGATGCAGCAACAATACATTTAGGCCCTTGACATGGATCCCTTCCGTGCACGGGACATGGTTCTCTAGGTCCAATTTTAATATGCGACACAGTCGCAACCATGTCTCCTTTAGTGACGGCAACTGCCCCTGGACAGGGTTTTTCCTTAATTGAAACCGACTTAGTACCCTTACAATCTTTATAACATTGTGCACTTGAAGAGCTTTTCGGGGCCTGAGCCTGTATCGATGCGGCACTTGAATGAACGGGTGTATGTTGAGCGGACTTGGTACGTACGGTCTTATTTTTATCAGAGCTATCGGTTATTCCCACTTTTTTAGCCCCCATCCCCTTATCATCTTTCTTTTCAGTTTTCTTTTCATCTTTCTTAGCGACATAAGCGTAAATGTCAGAGTATCTTGCTCGGTTATTCTGTATTAATAGTTTTCTACTATCGAAGGTGGATGTGTCAGTGCAGCTATTACTAGTATTGCAAACAAATGTACTACTATTATTGATGCAGACTTTATTTTGCGCTGTTTGAAAGCATTTGTTAATGGCACCTGTCGCCTGTGTACCAGATGTGCGACGGTGGCAGAGATCATCAAACATCATCACATAAACGGACATTTCTCTTTTGCCAAATATACTCTTAGGCATTTCATTGGAGTATTCTTTTCTGTAGTTTCGGAAATCGCTGTAAGAAGCGTAATCTACTTTGTTAGAAAATGATACGCTACGAATTTTAAACAGTGAGGTTGCTGAATGATCTAACTTAGCTTGAATTGATTCTGTTTTGAATTCTATTTCATCCGTAAATAATTGTGAATACTCATCGACTATAGTTTCAGTTTCAGAACATTGTATCGATGATCCGGTTACAGAAAAATTTAAATGGTCTTCTACATGAAGTAGTTTCAATTCCATGTTTGTCGATTTAATATCCATTGTTTGCTCTTCCGTCAAATCTTGATAAATCGGCAAGCTCGGCAGGACACCTAGGACGAGTTGACTACATTTTATTCATGTTAGCAATTCATTAAAAAAAAAAAACATTTAGTTGTAGGTATAGAGGCACCAGCCTCAATATTTCACTAGGTAATAAATAATTAAGTTTCTAAATCTTAAAAACAAAAAACAAACCTTCTTCACATGTATAAACATTTAATCAATAGATTATTACATAGTATAAATTGATGATTGAGTAAATGTAAATTAAATAATGTTAGAGTTTACGTTTAGAAGATTTAGATGGACAACAATCTGGACAGGTGGGTAAACATTGCGCAGTGCGTGTGTCTTTCACGGGTATAACTTTTCCTCCAGTTACAGCAGGTGTGATGAATTGATATTCAAATTTAGATTTCCGACCTGGCATCTCTATAACTTTTCCAATGCGTAGTTTGATCACTTGTTTTGGGAAATCATACAAGACTCCAGAGTAATCCTCTGCCGTAGTCGGCACTAGCTGCCCGGGCTCGTCCCGGGCTACGTCTCCCACTCCGTCAGATGTGAAGTTAAAGTGAGCTCGTTGTTTGTGGTTCATACCGCAGGTGTCCGAAGGCATTTGGAATATGACCTTGTTCCCCGGTGGACAGCAATCTGCACAATTTGTTGATTTGTCAGGGTAATAATCGTTATGAAATTGCAGTAAAGTAAATAAAAATAACAAATGTATAATGAATTTGGAACTAATATTATAAAGACCAGTTATAGTGTTACGGTTTTAGTCTACTGAAATTTATCGTCTCTTTTTCCCTTTAGGCGGTCTTATCCTTCCGCAACAACAATCACAGTCTGGATCTGTTGCGTTTCTCGTGTTTACTTTACGAACTGGTGGCATCTTGTCTGGACCCTTAGGTGTAACAAGTTCCAATTCCAGTTTACACTTTCGATCACCCTCCACAGCAGTTTTTGACACTTTTAGTACGAAACATTCTTTATTGATTGCCTCGTTTTTCGTGTCGCCGCGCGCAAGCATGGCTTGTTGCTGGCCGTGCTTAGGTGTCTGGACGCATCCTTCTGTGGTGCAAGTGAACTGCGTGCCCTGAGGCCGCAAGCCTTGACAGCATGTAGCTTCACTCGGTAATGCTAAACTGATTTTATTTTTTCCACAAGGTTGTTCACAGGGCCCTTCAGTTTTCTTTTTCGTATATGGACTTTGCATTGCACAGTGAGTCTGGCTGATCTTCTTGATGATAGATGAGGTGGCTGGTACTTTTATCTTAAGTTCATTGCCACCCAAAGTCGATCCTATCTCTTCAAATTGTTTACTGGGACCTGGCCATCAACAAATTGATTCTCATGCATTCAGATATTGTAACTCGCATAATTAGTATACCATACGTTTAAAACATTTCGTCGTGACCATAAGCTTTATCCTTACTAATCGGAGCCTACTACTACGGGGCCCACTAATACTGGGAATACGCTCAATATTTAATATCTATAACTATTGGATCAATAAGAGTCTGTGACCAATAGAATGTTGGTCCAATAATTATTAAATAGCATTATTTAAGATCTCATTCTCACCTTTGGGAACGTGCAAACAATACTGATCCATATTTCTGCAGACCATGGGTTGTTTTGGAGCTGGCTTAGGGCCGGAACAGTAGCAAACTTCTTCTGGGTCTTCACATGGTGTGGAGTTGTAAGGATCACGACCTGAAAATATTTATTTGTGCAAGAGTTTATAATAACAGTACACATGAACAGGAAAATGTTATGGGTGAATATAAAAGTCATACTTATCGGACAAGGACCACCACCTCCCCCGCTTCCGTGCGCCTGGCAGGGTGGACCGCCGCCAGCTGGTGCCTTGCCAGCTCCTGCTGCTTTGGCGGCGCCACAAACACAAGGCTCTTGAGAAGTTTGAAATGGCCTCTGAGGATTGCATGATCGATCTACGATAGAAGGCCCTCGGCCAGCTCCCAAATTAGGTGCACCTGCACCTTGGAATGTTGTAACTATTAATTTTCCAAAGCAAGAGATGCGCAAAAACATGCTTATGTCACCCGTTTTTTCGCCTTTTGGGGAGGTGATTTGAAATGTATCTTTCAAAGCTTGGCAGCTAACACTCATGGGATCTGCCAGATACTTTTTACGTGACTCGACAAATTCTTTCGTCATATCTATTTTCGCTTCCCCCATCACTATTTTGGTTGGTAGACAACCACATGGAAGTGACTTGAATACTGATACCGTTAAAGGAAAGCTACTCATCGCTTTTGTAATATTTTCCTCTTGAAGAGAAAACAGGCATGACTTGCCGCTGTTGAACGATTTCACAAAGGGTCCCCCACTTTTAGCAACACATGCCCCAGGGTCATCGTCACATATTTCAAGCGGCTCTACTGATGGGGCTGTTATAGTTACACAGGTCCTGAAGTCCTTATCAGAGAAACAGGGACTCCTCACAAATGATATCTTGTCGATGAGTACCTCCAGGAGGAAAAGACCACCGTCGTGCACCGCCATCGTGATGTTAGGTTAGGGGATGGGTATTTAGGTAAGTTTTAATTTTTTTCAAAAGTTTTTCATATTTATAATTTTGACATTTTGCACAAACAAAAGAAGATGGAATATAAAATTTGACATGAAAAAGAGAAGTTTTCTTCTAGATTTGACGCTTATACAAGTCCAGACAAAAAGTCCACGGAGGTGTAATAAGTACACCAGAGATTTAATCACACGAAAGCTACTTTTAAATTTGTTATTAATTAAGCATGATTTATGATCGGCTCATTAAGTAATTAGCTCAATTTTGTAACCATCATGTATCAGGCTTCATTTTAAATCTGTTGTTGTAGACCTCACAGTAGATATAACCCAAACTAAGTCAAAATCACAAGAAAGTAAACAAAACAGGCTTTCTTCACCCTACACAAAACAAAAAAAATAAAAATTATACAAAACAAGACTAAGGTTTTGTTTTATTTTTTGGGCTTACCTAGTTATGTTCCTAACCCAACATTGTGGTAGAGTCTAGACGCTGACCTGGCAACTTTTGCAATTAGGCGTACGTGACAGGATGTGTCGCAAGTAGCCGCGCGGTGGGCCGACCACCTTTGAGTATGTTATGCGATGTATGTTTTTAGAATTAAGATAGGCTAAGTAGTCTTACAAGAACTTCTGTACAAACTCCGTTTCATTTGCGCTCCCGAAATCTAAGTACCTACTTAAATCAAATAAATAATACCAAGCTTTAAAATAAAAATAATGTGGAAAAAAAAGGAATTTTATCTCTCATTTATGACTATTATTATAGGTACTTACATATTTTCGTCACAATAGTGGACATTTGGACAAACGTTTAATGTGAAGGTATTAACAAACTCTATTTTTTTTTAA
Source organism: Phlogophora meticulosa (assembly GCA_905147745.2). NCBI lineage: Eukaryota > Metazoa > Arthropoda > Insecta > Lepidoptera > Noctuidae > Phlogophora > Phlogophora meticulosa. The sequence goes on along the minus strand of LR990517.1, from coordinate 989,772 downwards.
ATAATAGATGGACGGAATCTATGAAATTAGAAATTGAAGCAGAAATCTTTACTGATATTTCTCATTGACGAATATATTTTATTGATATTTTTTCATCAATATAAAAAATTAAACATCTTAATATACTTACCTTCTTTTTTTTATAAAACTACAAGCTAATTGTTGCGTAGTTTGATTACGTGGAAATACTTGTTGGTTCTAAATAGATAATCGCTATTAGAATCAGAACCCGGGTGATACCTAGTCGTTGATTCTAAATATGGTCCTCAGAGTCTCTTGTATAATTATATGATATTGCCAAAACGTAGGCACACAATAAAATTATAGGCGTCTGGTGACAACAACAGCTCGACCACTTCGACGAGAAGCTGCGGCTGATAATTTTCATCTAATTTATTCAGAGCTCCGCCCACCTGGCCTGATCAGATCCAGATCTGATGAGAAGCACAGGCCCCTATCGCGCAGGGGGTACCCTTGGTGTATTTATATTGTATTACGTTACGTTACGTATTAGGTTACGTTAATGGCTTAGTTTGTATTTTATTACGCCCTGAAGCCGCAATTAATTAAGTCGCTACAGGGAAGTCCAGTTAAGCAGTAGATAACCGCAAAATTGAACTGCGAAATATCCCAAAAATCTCACCTGGCGTATGAGTCGCGACGACAGGCTAGGTGAGTCACGCTGCGCTCGCACCGACTTGACACGTGGTGCACGCGTAAGCACTGCGTCAGTCTCGCTGTGAGCGCTGTGCACGTGTGTATTGCGCATCTCAATATTGATACGCACGTCTCTCTTGAATACTGCAGGATGTCTGTTGTAACGACTAATCGCAGACGCAAGCGACAGCTCTGCGTCAAGCCGTAGCGACAAAACGCGAATGCAAGTGAAAACTCTGCGACTTTTCACTGCAACGTGTGCTTAATCGCAATTACTCATAGAACGCAATACCTTTATTTGAGAAATGGCAATAGAAAAACGCGATGAAGTGGTACATTGCAACCTAATATACCCTGACACTCGAAAATAGATTGATTGTAACAACTTGTTTGTTATGTTTTATTGTGTTGTTGTATGTCATTGTGTCATCGAGATATTAATATACCTACTGAATTAAGATTTCTAGAATCCTTCGTCTCGGCGACAATACCCTATCTACGTACTGTTACAGAACGATCCCGTTAGTCTTTAAAAAAAAAAACAATTTCTACCGAACCAATTATTTATTCAAAAAATTCACAGTTACACCTTTAATTATATATTTAACCAAATAGTACATAGTAAACCAACCAAAATTATGACTTCCCATATTCCCTCTTGTATCTCTCGACATAATTTTACCAAATTTGGTTTACGCGACAAAGTCCAGAATCTAACTGACTAAATTAATACTTATTACAATTCTGCTAATGTGAAATTTGAATGGTAAATATATATTTTACAATTGTGGTAAGTATATATCAAAGGCTTACTACACGTATATGATAATAACAGTTTTATCGTAAAAATATATATGTATACTAGCGGACCGAACAGACGTCGTCCTGCCCGTACAGCGCCACCTACCGGGTCCAATTGTAAATCTAAACCATTCTCGAATCTCCACGAACACACACAAAAAATTTCATCAAAATTGGTCCAGTCTTTTAGGAGTTCAGTCACATACACACGCACACAAGAAATATATATATTAAGATGTAGTATCGATTATTTTCTACTTGTAAGTTAAGCCGTTTCAGATGCAATTTTATTAATTCATGAAGAACGTTAGTAACATTATTTTATTTCAAATATTATTTTCCTCATTTTAAACAAGTACTTAGATATAGATAAATATAACTCATACACATAAATAAAAACATTTGGTTGCAATAAGAGCCTATACGCACGAGTGATAGCGCGGGATTCTCATCCAAAACTATATAAAATTGAGATCCGCTTACTCGTCAATTATTGTTGTTATATTGGTATATTTAGCAGTTCACAGAACCGTACCCGGCATTCGTACGGGCTGGTTGTGTTCACTGTCGCGATTTCAGTTAGTCTCCCCACTGCGCTTAGTGTTGTTTACACACTTTCACGTGTCTTCGGCGTGCGCCACTCCACCCAGGTGCGCCTACCTTGCGCGATCGAGCCATGACTGATAACGCGAGCACGTTACCGATCTCGATGTGCTACGCCGAGTAATAATATAGAAACCATATTGAATGATTCTTCGGACATGGATGCTATAGATGATGATGGTGGTAATAAAGACGAGCTATAAAGAGCGGCAAAAAGGGGAAGAGAGGATAGTACTGAAGAAGAAGAGGGTTGGACAGAAATTAAGGGGAGTAAGAAGAGAGGTTGTCATGGCAGTCGAAACTCAATACAAGATGAGAAGTACGAAGTGTATGCTTCTTCTACGGAACGTCTTCCGAAGCAGTTTGCGACGGCACGTATTTTAAAGGAGAATGAAATAGAAAGAAATCGCCACGTAAAGTATTTAAGTCCTTTTAAAATACGCTTTGAATTTGAATCGGCTGCCCAGAATCTTATGATGTGCGAGAAACTTTTGGAGAAGGGATGGAGGTTCCAGAAGGCTATGCAGTTATCTGTATGTTATGGCCTAATCAAAGACGTAGACCTGGACTTTACAGATGACGAGATCCTCAGCAATATTACATGTCCAGCCCCCGCTAAGCTTCTATCATTCAAGAGGCTGGACCGCCGCAACAGGAGTGACGGTGGCTGGTGCCCCAGCGAAACCCTTCGACTTTGCTTTGACGGCGATCATCTACCTGTATTTGTACGTGTATGTGATATTAGCATCAAAGTTTTGCCATACATTCATCAGGTGTCCCAATGTTCCCAATGTTGGAGGTTAGGCCACACTAGGAAAATATGCCCGTACAAATATGTGACCTGTCCTAAGTGTGGTGGGCATCATGCAAATTGCGACACCTCATTATTTACATGTGTCAATTGTAAGGGGAACCACATATCGCTCAGCAAGACTTGCCCAATTTATAAGAAGGAGAGGAGGCTCAGGGAGTTTATGGCTGAGTTTGGATGCACATAAAGGAAAGCCTTAGAATGTTATGTCCCACCCGAGAATCCTGTTCCCGATACTGACGTTTTCCCTCGAGCCCCACTAGCCACAGAAAACCCTTCACAAGCTAGGGAAATAAATTCGGAAGCTTCTGTTCGTTCCACTTATGCTGACATAACCCGCACCAAGGCCATAGTCCACAAGGAACGGACTCTTGTCGCGGCTAAAGTGGAAAACCAACATCCTAAACCTAAATCAGCTAAATCTCCGAAAGCCAAGGACCACCCACCCAAAGATGACTGGATGTTCTAGAATCGAGATACGCCTGCAAGTGATCAAGTTTCCGATGATGGCGAGGGTAACGATAAATGTCCATCTGTTAATGAGTTGTGGTCGAGAATTAAGGAAGTCATCTATCTCAAAAATACCAGCTTAATTTTTAAGATAAGGTGTATCTACCAACTGTGCCTTAAATGGTTAAAAGTAGTGTCTGCGAGTTTTATTTCAAAATGGCCGTGGATTAAAGCAATGTTTAACTATTTTATAAGTTGCGATGGTTAACAAATGTATTCAATTTAACATACTGCAGTGGAATGCCCCAAGTATCAGACCTAACTTAGCATCTTTCCACCAACTTGTATGCCAATAAAAGGTCTTAATTGTAGCCCTTAGTGAGACATGGCTCGAACCCGAAAGTTATTTTAAAGTTACTGATTATGTTGTTTATCGCTCAGATCGCGATGAATCATACGGCGGTGTAGCTTTCATAAAACTATTAAGGCGCAGCTGCGACGCATCCATGTAAACAATAGCGGTATTGAGGTTGTGTGCGTGCAGTTATTTAATTGTGATCCGTTTGAAAATATTGTGTCTGTCTATTATTGTCCATCTAGAATTGCTATTACTCAGCAGGATTGGCATAGTCTGTTATCTTTATGGCCTTCGAAGACCTTAATCCTAGTGATAACTTATTACTTTAGTAACTTCAATTGAAACACTTTCTGTACTTGATTAAAGGTTATAATATATTCGAACTCTTAATTTTAACTAGGGAACAACGTCTGTACCAAACAAAGTCTGGTAAAAGATTGACTAACATCAAATCATATTATTAAATGGTCACAACGCTGCTCTTGTTATTTTCCCATGGTGTATTTTGACTCCATGAAGGATGTTTACGTCCGGGATCAGGATACAGCGGCGCCAGCACTTCATATCGCCGTGGGCCTCCATGCCGCTCCAGTGATGTCACCCTTAACTTTGTAAAGGGAACAAAGCAATCGCCAACACGGCCGTCCTACCAGGTGCCTGTCCCACCAGGTACCCCACGAGTCAGATAAAATGCTGAAACACACATTATTAAACATCTGTCAGTATAACGGTTATTCATTGCTTGTGCCTCCAATGTCCTGGGATAAACTAGGATAACTATTATCGTTCATTACGCATTATTTTTTTTTTCAGGATTCGAGGGTAGGCTTCAACAATAATAAATCATGTGCGCTTAAGGCAAAATCCTATTGAGAGTCCTGGTTTGCTGCTTAAAGAGCCCATGGCTTCACTTAAGCGTACTAACTTCGTCTTATTCCCACTTGCACTTAATGGGCCTTTTGCCTCACTTAAGTGTACCAAGTTTGCCCTGGAACCACTTGCACTCAAAGAGCCCATGGCTTCACTTAAGTGTACCAAGTTAGTTCCAGGACCTTCTGGGCTCAAAGGGTTTTTCGCCTCACTTAGGTGTACCAAGTTCGCCCCAGAACCACTTGCACATAAAGAGCCCATGGCTTCACTTAAGTGTACCAAGTTCGTCCTAGGACCACTTGCACCCAAAGGGCCTTTCCTCACTTGAGCGTTCCTAGTTCAATCCTTATTTAATCCAACCACTCGGCCTTTCTTTTTGATGTGTAATTAACGATATACATTCATAAGGATAAACAATTATTTACTATTCTTATTACAGAACATTTGTATTTACGATTACTAAATGCATTTTATTTTGGCTCGCGCATGCGTCCAAGATAAATCTCAAAGTATTTTACCATTATTGCCAAAACATAGAACATCTAAATTTGCTCAAAGGATTTTATCTTGACTCGCGCATACGCCCAAGATAAGTGAAAAAGTTTTTTACCTTTATCGCCAACACGCGAACGCATCTTTAGTTCGTCTCCCAATCATCAATGTGTATTCAGGGTTTCATGTTTTCCGCAGCGGTTACTCCTGTATACTTTTTAGTGCTCCTTTCACTGCCTTTTACATCCGTCACTTCATATCTATCATTACCCAATACCTTATTCACTTGAAAGGGACCTTTATATGTAGGTAACAACTTCCGACTTTTCCCATCGTTAGTCTGGCTTTGTATTTTAGTGAGTACCAAATCTCCTTTAACGTAAACTCGTGCTTTCTTACGGCTTCTGTCAAATCGCTGTTTTTGTGATTCCGCATTTAACTTAATATTCGTATCTGTCCTCTCACGCAATTCCGTTACATCCAACCTATGCCCGCCACCAATCTCTGGACCCAAAGTATCACTATCAGTGCGTAATCTATACCCGAGAAACACTTCACTAGGAATAGTTTTTGTTGTGTTGTGCACTGTACTGTTAATACCTTGTTGTAAGGCTTTTATGTATTGATCCCACCTATCATCTGTATCGTTAGCACCTATTGCTTTTAACGCTTCTAGAATAGTTTTGTTAAAACGCTCAACCTGACCGTTAGAGCGAGGCATACCCGTTGCAACAGTGTGTAAACGTATGTTTCTATTGGTACAATACTGTGTAAAACTATTTGAACTGAAACAAGTCGCTGCGTCTGCAATGATTCTGTGAGAGTTACCGAATGTCTTAGAAATAGCTTCTAATTCTTTAATTACGCAAGAAGATTTGGTTGTTCGAACTGCTAAGATAAACACAAATTTTGTAAAAGCATCTACAATGACCAATAAATATTTATTTTTGGCTTTACTCATTACAAAAGGTCCTAAATGGTCTATATGGAGCGTGTGAAATGGCTGTGCGTACTTAGGCAGCGAGTACAGCTCCCCTTCCTTTGGACCGCCTTTATTCTTAAAATATATACATTTTATGCAGTTTTTAATATATTTCTTTATGACATGTCGCATTCTTGGAAACCAATATTGATAGCTTACTCGTTCTACTGTTTTATCAACTGAAAATGCCCAATATCATCATGGTTACATTTGATTATTTGCCAAATGCATTTTTTTGGGACTACCCAACGGTGACCATGGGTTGTTCTTCTGTAAACTTTGCCACCGAGAACGACATATTTACTAAAAACATCCTTATTTTGTTCGGCCTCTCCTGATTCTATAATTGCTCGAATATGTTGTAATTCGGTATCTTGTAGTTGTACCGAAAGCAACCAATCCGCTTCCGTTATTGACATTATAATCTCGATTTCCGATCTTTCTCCGGACTGCATTGGGTTACGACTCAGAGCATCTACGTGTTGCATTCGCCTGCCTTCTCGATGAACTATATCAAAAGAGAACTCTTGTGTAGACAAAACCCAGCGTGCAATCCGAGGAATAATCTCTTTCTTTGTTAATGCATATCGTACGGCGTTGCAGTCGGTCACTACTTTGAAAGATGATCCGATTAAGTATAATCGGAATTTCTGAAGCGAACTAACAACTGCCAATAATTCTAGTTCAAACGAGTGATACTTTTTCTCGTCTTCCGTAGTTTGTCTACTATAATAGTGAACTGGTTTTTCACCTTCTTCGGTGACTTGCATGAGTATACCGGCAACACCGTCTCTACTAGCATCGGTGTACAAAACGTTATCTTTATTCGGGTCATAAATGGATAGAACGCTTTCAGACGTTAATTTATTCTTTAACGACTGAAATGCGTCTTCATGAACCATATTCCATTGCCATACTGAATCTTTCTTCAACAGCTTTGTGAGTGGAGCAGTTATCATAGCGCAGCTCTTAATAAATTTCCGAAAGTAGCTTACAAGGCCAATAAACTGACGGAGTTGGTGTACTGTTTTGGGAGTAGGGTAATTTCGAACGGCCTCTAGTTTAGGCTGATTTGGCATGACACAATCCTGCTTGATTTTGTATCCTAGGAATTCAATTTCATTTTTAAAAAAATGACATTTCTTCAAATTTAACGTGAGACCGGTTTCCCTAAATATTTGCAAAACTCGCTCTAATAATTTAAAATTTTCCTCAACCGTCCCTGTCACTAAATATACGTCATCCAAATACAAAATAACATTTTCAAATCTTAAATTTCCCAACACATTGTTCATCATTTGTTGAAAGCAAGACGGTGCGTTAGCCAGCCCAAATGGAAGTCTCAAAAATTCGTAATGCCCATCTTCAGTTATAAACGCGGTCTTTTCAATAGATTGCGATTGCATTAATATTTGGTAATATCCACTTTTTAAATCTAAACTGGTGAAACATTTATGACCCCCAAGCCTATCTACAAGATCCTCAATGCGCGGCATTGGGTACTTGTCCTTAACGGTTATCTTATTCAGCGCTCGGTAATCAATGCAGAGTCTTTTTTCTCCATTCTTTTTATTTACAAGTAACGCAGGGCTCGCGTATGGTGACTTGCTTTCGCGTATGATGTTGTTCGACAAAAGTTCATTGACTATTTCGCGAATTATTTTTCGGTCTGCGTGAGATGACCTAAAGGGTCTGCATTGAATTGGTTGAGAACCAGTTACGGTAATTATCATTTCGTAACCGTTAACCTTTCCTAGTTCTTTAATACTTGTCGCCACACAATCACCATATTTCTGAAAAAGTTGCATTAATTCGTTCTGATTGGAATCACTATCGAACTCAAAACTATTAACTGTGTTACAGAACTCTGTAAAAGTGTTCGCATAGTCAAACTTGAATTGGTCACCTACTCGCGAGTATATTAGGTCAGACCGCTCCGTCACATTCCTTCCTATCAATATTTCACAATCTGCCAGGTTGTCGATTACATAGAAATCAACCTGAGTCAGATGTACGGAATCGACTTTCAGATCAGCTGTTATCTTGTGCGTTACAAATTTAGAATTCCCTTTTGAGAATCCTTGCAATAAAACTGGTGCGGGTAGTACAATGCCTTCCAAAGAATTATTGTTAACAAGTGATTCAGTAATCAATGAACAACTGCTTCCTGTGTCAATAAATGCTTCTTGACGTAGGCTATTAATACATACTATTTTTACAAACTTATTTCGCGGGTCAGGGCCTGAAACACATTTTGTTTCTTGTGTCTCTGGTTTAACCACATTTTTTTATGATAACATGTTGATTCTAAATGACCTCGCTTGCCACAAAAGTGACACTTATAAGAATCACACTGATTACGTTTATGATTACCACCGCAATGAAAACACTTAATCTGTTTTCGATTATGTGCCTTGCTCGTTTCTTGATTACTGGTAGCTGAAGCGGGTAAACCCACTACATTCGCTGAGGGTATAGTTGTTGATGTCGCAGAGACAGACATCTGATTTTGACTAATTAGTTTTGTCTGGCTATCGCGTGAGTTCGCGTCTATCTGTTTCGTGCTTTTTGATCGAAACGTTCGACCGTGCAAAAAACTAGCTAAACTAGCGCATGTACCAAAATTATTCGCTTCAATCGACGCGCCTATACCACTGTCTCTTATATTGCCGACAATAATGGAAATAATATCTTCTTCTGAAAATTCCAATGAAAGTCGATCTATTTTGCATTTTTGTTCAAAATAAAACTCGTAAAGAGACTGATTTTCTGATGGTTTTTTACTTATCACATCTTTCAAAAGATCGTACATATTTCGACGGATTTGAAAACTGGAAGCTAACTTACGCTTCCACTCCGTCCATTTCCACGTAGGCCAATGAGTATCTGACCGTAATAGTGAGTCATACCACACTTTAGCGGAACCCTTCAATTTATTGAGAGCTTGATAACGGGTCATTTCATCGGTCCATGTAAAAGTTTGAGTGTAGGACCTGATAATTTTAAGCCAAGCGTTCACATCGTCTTTCAGCGGATCGAACTCGGGTATAATGCTATTTAGAGTATTATTTGTACTCACAGTTGAGGTATCCTTACATGATACCTGTTTCTTGTGTTTCGGCGGAGGTGACGGAGTTCCGGCACTATTAATGCTGCTGGCACTACTACTGCTGCTAGAACTTGAGCTTGAACGTGTTCGTTTTTTTGACTTAACACGTTTACTTCGCTTACTTTGCTTACCCATAGCTGTGTGTGGGTATTGCGTACCACTTCTGATGATAACTTATTACTTTAGTAACTTCAATTGAAACACTTTCTGTACTTGATTAAAGGTTATAATATATTCGAACTCTTAATTTTAACTAGGGAACAACGTCTGTACCAAACAAAGTCTGGTAAAAGATTGACTAACATCAAATCATATTATTAAATGGTCACAACGCTGCTCTTGTTATTTTCCCATGGTGTATTTTGACTCCATGAAGGATGTTTACGTCCGGGATCAGGATACAGCGGCGCCAGCACTTCATATCGCCGTGGGCCTCCATGCCGCTCCAGTGATGTCACCCTTAACTTTGTAAAGGGAACAAAGCAATCGCCAACACTAGGTGACTTTAATGCTCATCACGTCAGCTGGTCTTATAAAACTGACCACAGAGGAAGTCTTATGCACGAGTCGCTTATTGACAGCAACTTTTTTTCTTTGAACGATGGTCATGGACTTAATATAACAACATACGCGCGTTCGTCTTGTTGACAATCATTTACAACAGTCATCCCCTGACATATCTTTGGCGTCCACAGATGTTGCGTTGAATCTCAATTGGACTGTTTTCAGTGAGAGTTTAGGCAGCGACCACCTTACAAATAAAATATCAACATTGTGCACGTACGTCTCCCTTCAATTACTAAGAGAAATTTTAAAAAAGCAGACTGGACTTCATTTAAGAATCATCTAGAACAGGAATTTTGTAATTTATGTTTGCCGACTGACCTTCAAAAAGCTTATGATTTATTTTTGAGTATCCTGAGTGAAGCTGCAGACAAATTCATCCCATTCGTAAAATTTAACCAAAACCCCAAATTTTATTCCGAAGCCGTATTGGACGGCAAAACCATCACATGCTCTACGTAGACTTGCATTATGCAAATTTAGGCGTAATCCCTCTCCCCAGAACCTAGATACTCTTAACAGTCGCATAAGTATAGCACAAAAGTTAATCCGTCAGGCGAAAGGAGACAACTTTCAAAAATTTTGATCCTCAGTCGACCAAACTACAACGACTAGTGATATGTGGCGCAAAATGAGATGGCTGAAACATTACCGTTCACCCAGACATTTTGTAGACGCCCAAAGTTCTACAAATCTTTTAAATTCCCTTACACCAGATTATAATAATAATAATAATAATAAAAACTTTTATTAAGATAACTAGGATCCAATTGGTTAGTAGTACAATAACTTATAACTAGTGTTAGTAACAATACAACCTTAATCTACTCGCCCCCTGCCCGACCCATGAATCGATGTATCAATAGTCATGTGAGCAGTAATACATCGATTCATGTACCGACAGTCAAGTCTACCGGATATCATACTTAAAACGCTGTTGCGACTAGCCCGCACTCTGCTCAGCATCGACGCGCACCGCTTGCGCAGAGTAGCGTAGAAGCAATCGATGCGCGCCTCAGCAAACATACGTGAAGCACTACAGTGGCGAGGCAGCCGCAACATCGTTCTAAGCGCATTATTGTACTGTACGCGCAGGGCACTGTACGCTCTTTGAGTATAGACTGCCCACAGGCTGCAGGTGTAAAAGGATGTACAGAAAGCTCTGAAGAGAGTGATTTTTACCTCATTAGTACATCTCGCAAACCTGCGAGCAATCATGTTTGCTCTAACGGACAGTGCCCTACGTTCACGTTCAATATCCGTGTCGTCCTTAAGGTCTTCGGTAATAAGATGTCCCAAGTATCTGAACTGATGTACTCTAGCCAACTCATTTCCATTCAGTTTTATAGGGGGCACTCTAGAGGGACACTTAGTACCAGCCTTAAAGACAACATACTCGCTTTTCTTCACATTGTACATTAAGCCGTGACCATCTGCGTAAGTTTCACAAATTTGTAACAATTTTCTAATGCCACAAACCGAGGCGCTCAGCAACACCATGTCGTCCGCATAACTCAGATTATTAACACATACATCATCTATGCGACAACCGACATGCTGGACGCTGAGCCCCTCAATTAGGGCATTAATATACAAATTAAAGAGTCTGGGAGAGCTCAAGCCACCCTGCCTAACGCCACATTCCAATTTATATGAATCTGAAAGGGTGCCCGCCCACCGTACATTATTACTTTGATTGCTATACCAGTACTTGAAGATATTCACTAGTTCACAAGGTAGACCTGCCTCTTGTAATTTTCTCCACAGAATATCATAACAGACTAAGTCAAAAGCTTTGCTCAGATCGAGGAAACAGGCATACACAGGTGTGCCCCTGTGGGTATAGTACCTGACAGTATGCTTCATGCACAATATGGCAGTTTCCGTTGACAGCTGTGATCTGAAACCAAATTGATTGTCATGCAGAACTATAGATTCAGCCAACTGTGCATCCAGCACACTGTCAAGCACCTTAGCCACCACAGTCGCTAAAGATATCGGCCTATAGTTATTTTTGTCGGAGATGTCTCCAGTTTTATTTTTAACGATAGGCACTACAATTGTTTTCATTAACTGTTCCGGCAAGTATGAGTGACCTATACATAACGAATAAAACATAGCCAGTACTCGTGTAATATGTGGTCCGGCATGCTGCAATGCTCAATACTAAGTCCATCGTGGCCAGGAGACTTTCCCCTTTTCATTTGTCGAATCGCTTGAGCTACTACTTTCGCTGAAATCTTTAGGTTCAACTCCACCCCCCTGGACTCAGTATTGAGCACCGACGCTGATGGACCAAGTGGTGACCTAACAAAGAAGTGCTCTTTAAACGCATTAGCTATGTTCCTAGGATCTGAATGGCCCCCAACACTCACGGGAAGGCCAGGCTTACAGTTCAATTTTCTAGTGTCTTTCCAAAAACTAGAGAAATTCTTATTTGTACACGATGTCGCTAACCTATCCATTTTAATTTGTTCTTTATGATCTTGACACCACTTCAAGCGTGATTTAAAAATCTTTCTGCTTCCGTACATCGCCTCATATATTATTCCTGACTTTGGCTTGCCATGATCAACCCAGTCCTGAAACATTAGCTTGGCCGACCCGTGAGCTTCACTCACATGCCTGTTCCACCCCATTACACACCTACCTCTATGTTGCCTGCTTCCCAGATATGTAGCCCTTGCAGATTCACGGAGGGCGGCCACTATATTACAATACATATCATCCAGTAAAAGTTTATGATTCTGGTTACAACATTGTTTGTCCCCACACTTAATAAAGTCATGTGGAAAATCAATAAATCTCAATTGTTTATGACAATATTCCCTGTAATCATGTATTTGATTCAAATTCCTATTGCCCCACCTTACTTCGCTATTTACATCATATTTATTAGCATCATACAAGTTAGATACAGGACTAATGGCGTCAAACTTACACTCTAGGTGTAGAGGAAAGTGATCAGACCACAGTGTATCATAGTTAACACGAACATCAATGACAGCCTTAAATGCAGACTTTGTGACCAAGCAATGGTCTAACCAGCTTGACGTCCCATGAGCGTCACTTATAAAAGTATAGGAGCCTGAATCCACACCTAACTTGTCCACATCTACACAAACCAGTTCGTGCTCGGCACAAAAAAGAGACAATTCGCTGAAAAATAATCCACCAGGGTGGGCATTAAAGTCACCTAAGACAAACACAGATTCAACAACCTCACTGTCTATTATAGCACTCACCAGTGTGATGTGTGTCCCCTTCAACTCCTACGGTCCACCATAATAATCCTGTAGTAGATAGTGAGATCTCCATTCAGGAGCTAGATAAATGTATCAAGTCTAGGGATACATCTCCTGGATTAGATGATATATACTATTCTATGATTAAGAATTTACCTGATGCAAGTAAATCTTAATTACTTACTTTATTTAATAACTTTTTTGAACACAGTTTTGTCATGTTATTCCAAATCCTGGTCGCGACCCTAGTAACGTTTCTCCACTCCGACCCATATCCTTGCTGTCGTGTATATTTAAATTTTTTCACTACGTATTATTTAGAAGATTGGAATGGTTTTTGGAGAAAAACAACACATTTTCGGTGAACACAGTTGGCTTCCGCAGAGGTAGGTCTTGCCTAGACGGCCTCAGTTGTCTTATCACCACAATACAAACCTAAAAACCCAAAATGGCTTTTCCGAGGGTTGCTCTACTGTAGCTTGTTTTTTAGATATAAATAATGCTAACAACAACGTAAATAATAGTGTTTTAATCAATGTTTTGGATAACCTTAAAGTAGGATCTCGTAGGTATCTGCAAATATTTATGGAATTTTCTTCACAGAAGAGTACTCAAAATAAGATCTGGGAACAGCTGTATTAGTAGACATTCAGGAAGTGGTTTGGCCCAAGGTGATCCGCTATCTCCACTTTTATTTAATATAATAACGTTAGATATATGTAAGAAATCGCAGAATATCATTTGTATATCCCAATACGCGGATGATTTCGCCATATATGTACAGTGTTCTTCTGTAAGTGACGGGCAATCTAAGATCCAATATAGCCTTGATGTGATCAATGACTTTGTTAAAGAGAGTTTGGTTTAGACATTTCTTCCACTAAAAGTAAGATCTGTTGGTTTAGTAGAAGTTATCGTAGGCCTACTATACAAGTACATTTAAATGGGACCTTGTTAGAGTTAGTAGACCATGTGAAGTACTTAGGAGTGTGGCTGAACAAGGGTCTTCGATGGAAGAAACAAATTAACGAGGTCCGCGAACGAGTACTAAAGCTGATAAATATTTTTAAGGTTTTGGTTGGGCCCGGGTGGGAAATACACTCCCAACCATTTGAGACGACTGTACATCTCACTTATTCGTAGTCTTATAGATTTTGGTAGTTTTCTACTGGACAATAGCGCAGACACACATTTGAAAAAACTGGACAGGTTACAAAACGTTTGCTAGCGGGTAATAGGTGGATTTATCAAAAGTACGCCGATCCACGTAATGGAATCCGAATTAATGTTACCTCCTCTGTTTATTCGCCGCCGATACTTAGCTGGTAAATTCTATTTAAAATCGAAATCTTTTAATTTTGCCTGTGATAGACATACTGGATAAGCTACACCGTTTCTGCCATAGTAATGCTTTTTGGAGAATAAAGAGAAAACCTCTGTTAGTTTGGTCCCACGATGTTTTTAAGCAAGAACACATGTATTGTAACAATAAATTGGGCACTTTCTCCATGAATACTTGGACCAGCAATATGGAATTATCAACTATTGTAAAACCTAATTTAGATTCAGTAGATAAACCTAAAACCCGTTATAATGTACATAATCTACAGTCAATATGTTGTAAATCTCTAAATTCACTGTATTCTGGCTTTTACTGTGAGTATACGGACGGTTCTAAAGGATTTTTTTTTTTGGCGCGGCCTTTTACGATTCACAAATAGATGTATTTTTTATAAATTTAACATATTAACAAAGGTATCAATAATGCACTTGGAGCTAATCGCTATTGCTGAATTGAAAAGAGAAATTGAGAGTCTCAATTTTCTTTATTCATTTGTTGTAACATTACGTGAGGCATTGAGCTTTTATCTAGAGAAAAAATTGCTGGTTTGCCATTCAACGACGTGCGAGTGCCGGTTCCATAGTAGGCATTACTATTTTACTGGACGTTTTTACATAAGCAAAATGTACCCAGAGCCATCTATCTACAAATCGAGTGAGCTAGCAACAAAACTACACCACAGAATCAAGGCACGCGTTGTCCTCTGGTAATGTACGATACGATCCACACGCGGTGTCTTCTTGTTGCGGACGTAGTTAAATAGGTGGCACTAGCAGTGATTTTTAATAAGTATACGAAATACAAATACTATAAAGACTAACAATTAATCCAGCCCAACATGGGCTAAAAAGCCAAGTAAAAGAAGATTAATCAGTAATCAGTAAAACCAGAGATTCGTTTCATGAACACTACATTTTTATTGGTACACATAATAGGTACAATATAACAATAGATCATATTAAATAATAAACATGGATTTTAAGTTGACTGTGTTGGTTGGCGATATGCTGAATGTGTCGCTCAGCTAGCTCATCTTTGAGGAAGGTGTTCTAGACAACAATATTCTTCACTTCCACCTCGCGTCGTCCCTGTAAATAAAATGTCAAGATGAAATTAAACAAAACAATGAATGAGAGGATTATGTCAATAAAATAAACCTAAAGTTATGCAATAGATTTATTAACCTGCAATAAGCTAAATAGAGTGAAACAATATTATAAAATTATCTTGTATTTTACAAAGAGCTCCCAATTATTATTGTTGTCTAAGTAGTATACTTGATGGAAAAGTATTCCATAGATACATTTAAATGCATTTAAAGGCAAATCCAGCAAAGAAAGCGGTAAATTGATGTAAGAGCAGATATGATTACATTGATTACCAAGCCTCTCAAATGAGCTATGGATCTTGTGATGTCGACGGAGACACCGCCCCCCCCCCCCCCCCCCCATGACCTCGCCCGCCTCGTGAGTTACTGTGAGAGGAGCGGGATGGAGATTGTCATTGGGGCTGACGCAAATGCCCATCACCCACTGTGGGGCATGGACACGCAAAATGATAGGGGTAAGACATTGGTTGCATTTTTATTTACAACAAACCTATCCCTATTAAACACACTAGGCTCCGAACCAACATTCGTAACCAGAAGAAGCCACACGATCATTGACCTCACCATGGCCTCTGAGGGTGCAGCGGAAATCACCTCGGGCTGGCAGGTCTCCAAGGAGACCTCGTGCTCGGATCACAGGTGGATCCGCTTTGACATCCAGGTCTGTGCGACACCTATACCGCCACGAGGCAACCCAAGGAATACTAACAGGGTTCCCTACACACGCACGCTTGCTACCAAGCTGGCGATACTGAGCAGTCCACCAAGGTACGTGGACATAACGCAGATAGATGCACAGGTCGAGCACATCACTGCATCAATGATAGACAGCTACCATACTGCCTGCCCAGTAACCACACTGCCCGTAACACCAGGTAAACAACCCTGGTGGGGCGCCGAACTGGAACGCAAGCACGGTAAGGTAAGGAAGGCTCTGAACAGAGCCATGAATACATGGGCTGACGAGGACTGGGAGGCATACTACGCGGCCAAGTCTAGCTACAAAAAATGCATCAGTTTCAGGAGCACCGCGGGATGGCGTAAGTTCTGTGGCAATATTGAATCTTGCCAACAAGCAAACAGGGTAAGGAAAATACTGGCGCAACAGCACACACCTGGGCCAGCCACTCTCCGTAAACCTGACAATACCTTAACCACATCACCAGAGGAAACGAGACGCGTCCTAATAGAAACTCACTTCCCAGGAAGCGTCCTCACTCAGGAAATTGATTGGTCTGATACAATGCAAACACCGTCATAAAATGACTGGCTATACGCAAACAAGATGATCACATTGGAGAAAATCCAATGGGTCATCGAAAACTACCAACCCTTTAAGGCAGCCGGCCCCGACGGTGTTTTCCCCGCCCTACTGCAGTGGGGTGGTACCTCGGTTACCGTAAGATTAGTGCCTCTGTTGCGGGCATGCCTGGCCTACAGACACATCCCGAAAGGTTGGAGGGAGGTGAAGGTTATATTCATTCCTAAGCCAGGCAAGAGTGACTATACAAACGCTAAATCCTACCGACCTATCAGCCTGACATCGTTTCTCCAAAAAACCTTGGAGAGACTATGCGATAGGGAGCTAAGAGACGGCGCTCTTAAAAACATACCACTACATGGTAACCAACATGCATACTGCTCAGGGAAGTCGACGGAGTCAGCTCTTCACCTGGTGATTAGCTGGATTGAAGAAGCAATTCACCAAAAAGCTACCTGCCTAGGCACATTTATAGACATCGAAGGCGCCTTCGATAAAACAAACTTCTCCAGTATTAGTACCGCCCTCTTCAAACATGGCGTCGATCAGGTATTAACAGATTGGATTACTAACATGTTAAGCAAGCGAGTGGTTCGTCTGGAAGAGGACCAGAACATGGCCTTGATAGCCAGGGGTTGCCCCCAAGGAGGCATTTTATCTCCCCTCCTCTGGAACCTGGTAATAAATGACCTCATCAAAATTCTAAATGACAACCACTACTACACGATAGGTTATGCGGACGACCTCGCAATCCTTGTGTCAGGGAAGATGACAACCTCACTCAACAGGCACTACGCATCGTTGAACGATGGTGTAGGGAATTTGACCTCTCGGTGAACCGTCGGGTTCAATAAGTGGGGCCTATCACCCAAAATCATACTTTGGCTATACAACACTGTTATCCGACCAATGATCGCATACAGTGCCGTGGTCTGGTGGCCCCGCACCAAACTAACTGCAGCCTCAAGCAAACTTCAACGCATGCAGAGGCTAGCTTGCATGGCCATCACGGGCTGTATGAGGACTACTCCTACCGCAGCTCTTGAAGCAATGCTAGAACTCTCGCCCCTCCACCTGTTTATACAACAGGAAGCGACGATGGCGGCGGTACGCCTAAAAACACTAAATCTCTGGAGTAAAAGAGAAACACAACACTCCGCGTTACTTGAGGGACTCTACAAGGAGTTCCCCTTGACTAAAGCCATAAATGACCGGATTCCCAAACAATTTATCTTCGATAAAAGATACAAAATCCAACTCCATGAGGATCACCGGTAAGAGGGACAACGTCCAGCAGAGTTGCGTACTTTCACAGACGGATCCAAGACAGGTACCGGCTCGGGCGCTGGCATCTTTTCGGAGGACCTCAATATACATATAGCCTCACCTCTAGGGGCCCACAATACGGTGTTCCAAGCAGAGTGTATGGGTATATCCCTAGCAGCCTCAGCTATCGCAGCCAGACAGGTTCGGGACCACACTGTCCGTATTCTATCAGACAGCATGTCGGTCCTGCAAGCACTAAAATGCTACACAACCAACTCTGGGCTTTTATACGAATGTCATCACCGCTTGAATCAGGTGGGTATTCTAAACAACATAACCATTCAATGGATTAAAGGACACAGCGGTTCTCGTCGCAATGATGCTGCAAACGAACTCGCAAGAAGGGGATCTAGCATGGCAGTAATGGGACCGGAACCCATCGTACCACTCCCCTTTGGGTATATACGCACTCTGGTAAGGAAACGCACTAGGGTTCAACACAACAAAATTTGGTCAGACCAAACAGACTGCAGGCTGTCCAGGGAGGTACTCCCTGCAATTGACGGCCGCTTTACAAAACAGGCCCTCCAACTGACTAAGCAGCAGCTGCGCACAATCACAGCCGCTGTCACAGGTCATGGGTCATTTAACAAGCACCTGTTTACTACAGGAGTTACAGATAGCCCGCTATGCAGAGCATGCATGGAGGTGGACGAGACGGCGGACCACGTGCTTCTCCACTGTCCAGAGGTTACTGCATACAGGGCTAAATACTTCGGTAACCCGGTTACTCTCCGAGAGATCGCCAGTAACGTCAGGGCGCTGCTGGCCTTTCTCGGGGAACTGGGGTGGATCGAATAAGGTATTGTCCCACCCTTTACGCAAAATACGCGCTACGTCGTGGAGTTGCGGAAATCGGCCCGTCTAACAATACAATATACAGGACACAGCAGTTCTCGAGGTAGCTTCAGATGCTGATGCTGATCCCCTTTGGGTACATACGCACTTTGGTAAGGAACGCACTAGGGATCAGCACGACAAAGCGTGGTCGGACCAAACTGACTGCAGACACTCCCTGCAATTGACGGCCGCTTCACAAAGCAGGCTCTCCTACTGACTAAGCAGCAGCTGCGCACAGTCACAGGCGCCGTTACCGGTCAAGGGATGATAATTATTTTTACTTACCGAGATTTACTTCACTTGTGCGTCTTCCACAGCAATTGAAGCATGCAAATATGCATAGGCACGTTATCTCGGGATACTGAGTCACATCTGTGTGAAGTAACAGGTCCTGGAATGACAAATTAGTCTTATATAATGATGATGCAAAAAATTAATTCTTTTTCACTACTTATCATTTTGTTAGCTCATCCCTCCAGATATGAGGATGCTTGAACAGGCTGCTAAATGCTGTTATGATTATTTCTTCACTTACCAAGACTTTCCTTTATTTGCACATCTTCTATGGTACTTTGAGTGTGCTGCATATCCACATAGTCCAAATGTGAAGTAACAGGAGGTTCTGGAATGACAATTTATAGATTATAACTACATTCATAGTATATTTTGATTATTTTATACTATAATCAATCAATTTTAGATGTAATACTATGTCATTATGTGTCTCAATTATACAAAAATGTTAAGTAAATGTAAATGTAGCAACTAAGGCAATGTATTCAATTAATTAAATAATTTTGCATGCCCTAAGGCAAAATGTATTGGGACTCCATAAATTAACAACTTATCTGTTACCTACATTATTGGCAAATAAATGATTTCTATAGCCTGTAGCACTCAGGAATAATGTAGCTTTTTGTATGAATGATGTACAAACTTATAAGCTAATTTTACCTCTTTATAATATTAGTATAGATACCAATCTATGTAACCTGGCATGTTATGAGTGGCTCATTGCCAAATAAAAACAGCCATATGGGTTGATCAAAGTTTAAGCTATGCTCGCCGAGGTCTGTCTGTGGATGGGTGACCGATCGTAACATATCGAGACGCCTGCGCGCCACGGAAAGCACGCTAACCCGTTAGTCCAGGGTCCCGGCTGTCATTTGTAGATGTTTGAAAGTTTGTTGTTACAGATAGTCAGAAATCTGAATGTTTGACAACCCGCCTCATCAAGGCGTCTGTGTTGCTCGGTAACTGGGTTGTGGAGGTCAGATAGACAGTCGCTCCATGTAAAATACTGTTATTCAGCTGCATCCGGTTAGACTGGAAGCCGCCCCAACATAGTTGGGAAAGGGCTAGGCAGATCATGATGATATCAATCTATCTAACCTGGCATGTTTGTTGTCCATACGGCGTCTTTGCTGTATCTTCCGGCACCAATACCGTTATTCGAAGTATGTGTACACTTCCAACTTACTCGGTGGTATGACTTACATGGCGGTATTTGAAATTATATTCGTTTTCTCGTCGCAATATACACCGACGGAAGTAACCCATGTGTTAAGAAACTCCTTATCCTTATTCGGGGTAGGGAATTTATGCAAATTCACATTGCATTGTACGTAGCAGCCTCCAAAATCACCAAACGGGTAGTCAGGTAGGTTGTCTCAATATGTAGATTTAAACAATCAATACCAGCACGAAATCAACACGGCCGGAGAAGCAGAGGCTCTACCCAACGTTACTGGGTGGAAGAAGCACTTTTGGACGATTATAACTAAAAGAAACAAACAGGACGCGGGAAATAAACACACGCAAACCGGCTGTCAAAGTTTTTTTTTTGTTTGATTGACACTGACATTTTTGAAGTGTTGCAGAGTCTCAATTTTCTTTATTTATTTGTTGTAACATTACGTGAGGCATTGAGTTTTTATCTAGAGAAAAAATTGCTGGTTTGCCATTCAACGACGTGCGAGTGCCGGTTCCATAGTAGGCATTACTATTTTACTGGACGTTTTTACATAAGCAAAATGTACCCAGAGCCATCTATGTATCTACAAATCGAGTGAGCTAGCAATGAAACTACACCACAGAATCAAGGCACGCGTTGTCCTCTGGTAATGTACGATACGAATTACACGCGGTGTCTTCTTATTGCAGACGTAGGTAGTTAAATAGGTGGCACTAGCAGTAATTTTTAATAAGTATACGCAACAGTCTCAATTTTATTTATTCATTTATTGTTACATTACGAGAGGTATTGAGCTTTTATCTAGTGAAAAAATTGTTGATTTGCCATTCAACAACATGCGAGTGCTGGTTCCTCACTCAATTCAGTAGGCATTACTATTTTACTGGACGTTTTTACATAAGTAAAATGTACCCAGAGCCATCTATCTACAAATCGAGTGAGCTAGCAACAAAACTACACCACAGAATCAAGGCACGCGTTGTCCTCTGGTAATGTACGATACGATCCACACGCGGTGTCTTCTTGTTGCGGACGTAGTTAAATAGGTGGCACTAGCAGTGATTTTTAATAAGTATACGAAATACAAATACTATAAAGACTAACAATTAATCCAGCCCAACATGGGCTAAAAAGCCAAGTAAAAGAAGATTAATCAGTAATCAGTAAAACCAGAGATTCGTTTCATGAACACTACATTTTTATTGGTACACATAATAGGTACAATATAACAATAGATCATATTAAATAATAAACATGGATTTTAAGTTGACTGTGTTGGTTGGCGATAATATCGCCAACCAACACAGTCAACTTAAAATCCATGAAGATGAGCTAGCTGAGCGACACATTCAGCATATTATGCTGAATGTGTCGCTCAGCTAGCTCATCTTTGAGGAAGGTGTTCTAGACAACAATATTCTTCACTTCCACCTCGCGTCGTCCCTGTAAATAAAATGTCAAGATGAAATTAAACAAAACAATGAATGAGAGGATTATGTCAATAAAATAAACCTAAAGTTATGCAATAGATTTATTAACCTGCAATAAGCTAAATAGAGTGAAACAATATTATAAAATTATCTTGTATTTTACAAAGAGCTCCCAATTATTATTGTTGTCTAAGTAGTATACTTGATGGAAAAGTATTCCATAGATACATTTAAATGCATTTAAAGGCAAATCCAGCAAAGAAAGCGGTAAATTGATGTAAGAGCAGATATGATTACATTGATTACCAAGCCTCTCAAATGAGCTATGGATCTTGTGATGTTTGCTGAGAGTTAAAATATGTAGTGATGGAATTGTACAGTGCATCATCCCACACATTGACGATAAGATCATTACTACCAATCCTATTATGGGTTGGAAGATATAATTTATAATGTTGTAACAACTTAAATATCAATGATTCAGACTCCAGTGTGAGTATCGTATGTTGTTGTATTGTGGTAGAAGTATCCATTCCGAACCTGATGATAGTCGAGAGCTTTGCTGTGACGACATCTCTTGATCAGAAATGAAGTGCAGCGCAGGTCATACAACTGTAATTTCTTGAGTTGATGCTTTTGTTCTGTTCTGCTCTGCTCTGCTCCGGATCTGGGTCTGATAAGGCATCCGGGCAACTGTACATCAAGCTGCTCTGTAGCAATTATGGCACAAGCGAGCCATGGGATTCACCTAAAAACAATTCATAATTAAAGACCAACTTCTAAATATGGCTTCTACAGCATGGATAATGTTTAATCGTGTCATCACTTTCAACTATAGTTTGCTGCTATACTTCACTAAAACTATTCAATATGCATAAATGTGAATATACACTTAGATAAGTATCACATAACATACATACAAGCATAAACTCACGCCTTTAGCATGGTTTATTGGTTCTGTCTCTTCTGCTTGCCAAAGCATAAGAGACAGAACCAATACTATTTATAATCAATGAGTAAAGAACTATACTATGTATACACGGTGGAAGGGACTTGGACGCACAAACTGACACCATGACTGCATGATTCTGGTGGTTCATGGTGCAATGAGATTTTTAGTTAAAAAGTAAATTATTCACTTCTTAAAAATGTCATTTTGGTAGGTAGACATCATGTTTGTGTACAGCACAACGAACATCAGAATAAAACGTAGAAATTAGGAAAAGTGCACGAAAGTAGTCACCGCTATTCTTAGCAGTAATCGGATATTCGGACCCTTATACACCTAAACTTCTTTCCACCAAACAATAATATGGACATTCCTTTCTGACTAAATAAGTAATCCCGGCTATACCAAACTTAATGAAATTATAGCAGTGGTTATTTTGATTTCGTTTCTTTATGTTGTTCAAATAAATAGAATATCAATGCAAAATGACTATCACCAATAGACGACACGGTGGGCGCAGTGGCCGAGTGGTTGGCTGCTGCGCTACGGGTCGCGGGTTCGATTCCCGCACGGAAAAGTATTTCTCTGGTCTACAGGTGGTTGTTCCGGGTTTGGCTGTTAGTGTATGTGAGTTTAAATGTTTGTTAACGCACCCACGATACAGGAGAAATTCCTAGTGTGGCGCGACGACATAAAAACAAAAAAAAATTAGGCGACGTTTAATCATTTAACGTATCATACCTTCTTAGAATCCACAGCGGCCGTGAAGACTGTTGTTGCGTATCAAGCATTACGGGCGAGGGGTGATGTAGTCCAGGTGCCAATCTGCCTCAGGGATCGCTACAGTTGACTTGATCCCCACTGTCATGTCGCGGTCGCCCTGAAAGTGTATAATAGGAATTTTTTTAATATTTTTTACTATGGGACGAGCCCGCCACACTATTCCCAATCCACTGCAACTCCTGAAAACCAGAATCAACAGTGGCGACCATCAGGAAAGCGTCGAGACAATGAAGTCCGTCGAGTCCCGGAGAAACGATTCAACTGTCTTGGAACCCGCAACGAAATTAATCAGAAAAAAGCAGCGGAGGACTAAGAAAACTACGCAATTTCTTCTTCCCTCCATATCGACCAGGAGACAGAACTGAGCTGGGCCAATAGGCACAAAGGGACGTTTACAACTGGGTTAGGCCCAGTTGCCTAGCCCCGCGGTTTAAAATTAACACTGATAGTAGTGAGTCCTGAATGATTAGAATTCATTCAACGATTCAATAGTCAATAACATTTAGAATGCGAAGCAGAACTATAAATCACTAGCAGCGCCCCGCGGTTTTACGTTTTAAGTCAACATGAAACAATCGGAATTCCAACGGGAATACTTCCGTTTTCCGTGGTAAAAAATACACTACGTGCTATGCCAGACTATTAATCTATATCTGCGCCATACTTCATCCAGATCTGTTCAGCTGTTCTGGTGTTAATAATATTGTTAGTGGCAAGTGTGATAGTGTCATTAACAGTCCACAATATTGTGGCGAAATAATATTTTCGTGACGCGCTAATTTGCAATCACAGAAACCAAGGAAGTCTAACCTTAAACCGGATCGTTGGGAAAATACAGAAACTTACCATCAAATAAATTGCATTATTCGCATCATCTACATTGAACACTTGTATCCAAGATATGTCATCGACATGAATGGATGTCACTACACTGTTATGAAAGTGGTCTTTTCTTACAGTTTCAATCGGTATTCAGCTGTAGCCGGTTAGACTGGAGGCCAACCTCAACACAGTTATGTTGTTGCAATGTTTCTTCTGCCAAACTGTACAGCAGTTTGTTGACAGATGTAGCTCCCGTATACAAAGTTCTGTTATATTTTATGAAATTACTAGCTGACAAGGTTTTGACAAAAGGTGCTAAAAAGAAACTTCCCCACTTTATTTTTAAAAGACATTTTTGTAGTACAGCTACGTTCTAAATCTATTGGTATATCATTAAAAAAAATTGGGACTAAGCATTTTCTACACCTTGGTCCATAATAGTTATTACAAGTGGGTACTACAAATCTTCTAATGCATTTATTCCTTTGAGGTCTTATGTGTACCGTCTTGATTTTAAACTCATCCTCATCCAATCCACACAGCATCATCTAGCCCCGAGCTAAGCAGAGCTTGTATTATGGGTACTAGATGACTGATGTAATTAATACAATACATTACATAGATAGATATTTCTTTTTATATATAGCAAATACCCAGAACACTTGGGCTTTACCAAGGCGGGTTGGCGATTTCAGACTTATACTCATTGTAATGTGTGTAGATGTCAGTAATGTCTAAGATAAACTAATAAAGTAGGTATCATCGCTGGAGGTGAACCAGTTTTGAACCTTATCCGTCCGAGATGGTACAAATGAATTAAAAAAGTCTCAATGTTTTTCATGAGAGGTGAGACCTTTAGGTGAATGCGTAGAGGCACCTCGTGGAATTTAAATTTTCATGTTTTTAGCAATTTGGAGCTTTCGTAACTAACAAATGAGTACCCCACAAAGTATTAAAATCATTAGTACGACTTTTTCAGTTCGATTTATGCAACTGAATAAGTGTTTCATTACATGATGACATTGAACCACAATTCTATGTATGTTTGTTGTGGTATACATATACGCGAATAACTCTTTCAGTAACATACCTTATACTGACCTGAAACGCGGGCTGCGTCTGCGCATTCTTCTTAACCACTGGGCCATTACGACAATAGAAAGATAAAATAACTTACAATCATGACTTCCTTGTTGGTTTTGATGGTGACCATCCAGTTGCCATGAGGGTTCATGACGAAGGGACACGGAGCCGTGCCTCTGTCGCCAGCCACAGTGACCAGTCGTGGTTGTCCGGTGAGACGCAGTGCCACGTTGAACCTGGAAGATTATCAGCTTGCATTTTAAGAAGTTGTTTTTCTACTAATTAGTCTTGCTCTCTACTAGGCCAGTTGAGCCTGCCAAAACTATTCAACACAGAACTCCAACTAGCGAACGAGGACTAGTATCTCGGAGTCATCCTTAACAGCAAGTTAAACTGGAGCAACTGCAGCATGGCGGTCCTGCAAGCACTAAAATGCCATACCACTAACTCTGGGCTACTACTACACGAATGTCATAACCGCTTAAATCAGGTGTGTATTCTCAATAACATAACCATTCAATGGATTAAAGGACACAGCAGGGGGGAGTGGTCTGGATGTTTGCTTTTGCGGTTGCACAACGACATGCTTATCCTATATCTCTCTGGTAGTCCTAACGATCAAGCTTCTTAACAGTGAGACGTTCCCAGTTGCGGGCTCCATGGTGGGTGGGAGCCAGAGAGACGAATAATACTACTTTACATACATGGACAATCCAAGGCCATTTCAACCAACCGGAGTGAAGTCAGCGAAAGCCGACTCAGCTCCTAAGCGGGGTGCTAACAACACCCCGCTCGCCCCTGGAGGTCCTGCGGGTAATACTGCAGGCACCAGCGTGGGTGCTGGTCCGATTGTGGCGAAAGCTGCAGTTCGGACCAAAACAAAGTCCCAGCTTAAGCAAAGGACGTCAGCGCTGCCTGGGACCAGTACTGACCCTTTAAAAGCACAGGCGAGGACGGCGACGACTCATACCACAGCCGGACCTAGCCTTAGCTCACAAACACAACCTCCTGCGGCACTTCAAGCTGCAAATCAGCAGGCTGTCACCGAGCAATCGAAGACGCCTGGCACTGACGACGCGTTCTCACGCGGTTGGCAAGGGTAAACACACTCAACAAGCCCATTGCCCTTGTACCGCCCACCCGGGCCGTCCTGCTCCTGCAGATCTGGCCAATAGGGGGGACGGGCGCAGCGGTAATGCGCTCCGTCAGGTGCGCCGCCGTGCAAAATAGAACGAGGGTAAAGCCGCTCGTCGAACACAGGCTACCGCTGCCGGGTCAAGCCGCAAAACCAGCAGCAAGGTCGACTTCTCCGCGGGGAAACGGTCGCAGGCCGAGGCCGGTGAAAGCCGACCAGAGCCTGCTGGACCGTCAACCAGCGTCGAGGAGAGGCCAGCCATAAACACCAGACCAAAGAAACAATCCGATTGGAAGGATCAGGCTACGGCCAAGCGGGCTCTCAATGAGACCTTGTCGCCTCGTGGGGAGCAGAAGCGGCCGTGGCTTGACCATTCCAAACGGATTGAAGACAGGAAAAGCTACGCCCAAGCTGCCGGCGCCACCCTGAACGTCGCAATCACTAGCGAGAGCACGGGGGCTACTGTCTCCGGCCTTCGATCCGGGGGGGACGGGTTCGACGAGGGCTTCGACCTGTTTGCCGGGTTGCGACTGGAGGGAGACGAGGAGGGTGCGACCAGCAATGGCGTCCCTTTCGTTGGCCTGTAAGGTCGTGCAGACGAACCTCCGCCACAGCCAGACAGCGACGGCTCAGTTGCGCAAGTGGCTGGAGGTACAAGACGCGGCCGTTGCCCTGATCCAGGAGCCGTGGATTAGGGCTGGCCATATACAAGGACTATCCAATCTCGGTGGTTAGATTTTAGTCACTACAGACCACGATCATCCTAGATCGTGTATCTATGTAATAGGTAACCTCAAAACACAGATCTTAACAGATTTCTGTTGCAGAGATGTCTCTGCAGTTAGACTGTCTATACAGTGGGATGGTGTGGAGATGCCAGTAGTCTTTGCCTCGGCTTATATGCCTGAGGCGGAGATACCGCCCCCCCCCCATGACCTCGACCCGCCTCGTGAGTTACTGTGAGAGGAGCGGGATGGAGATTGTCATTGGGGCTGACGCAAATGCCCATCACCCACTGTGGGGCATGTACACGCAAAATGATAGGGGTAAGACATTGGTTGAATTTTTATTTACAACAAACCTATCCCTATTAAACACACTAGGCTCCGAACCAACATTCGTAACCAGAAGAAGCCACACGATCATTGACCTCACCATGGCCTCTGAGGGTGCAGCGGAAATCACCTCGGGCTGGCAGGTCTCCAAGGAGACCTCGTGCTCGGATCACAGGTGGATCCGCTTTGACATCCAGGTCTGTGCGACACCTATACCGCCACGAGGCAACCCAAGGAATACTAACAGGGTTCCCTACACACGCACGCTTGCTACCAAGCTGGCGATACTGAGCAGTCCACCAAGGTACGTGGACATAACGCAGATAGATGCACAGGTCGAGCACATCACTGCATCAATGATAGACAGCTACCATACTGCCTGCCCAGTAACCACACTGCCCGTAACACCAGGTAAACAACCCTGGTGGGGCGCCGAACTGGAACGCAAGCACGGTAAGGTAAGGAAGGCTCTGAACAGAGCCATGAATACATGGGCTGACGAGGACTGGGAGGCATACTACGCGGCCAAGTCTAGCTACAAAAAATGCATCAGTTTCAGGAGTACCGCGGGATGGCGTAAGTTCTGTGGCAATATTGAATCTTGCCAACAAGCAAACAGGGTAAGGAAAATACTGGCGCAACAGCACACACCTGGGCCAGCCACTCTCCGTAAACCTGACAATACCTTAACCACATCACCAGAGGAAACGAGACGCGTCCTAATAGAAACTCACTTCCCAGGAAGCGTCCTCACTCAGGAAATTGATTGGTCTGATACAATGCAAACACCGTCAGAAAATGACTGGCTATACGCAAACAAGATGATCACATTGGAGAAAATCCAATGGGTCATCGAAAACTACCAACCCTTTAAGGCAGCCGGCCCCGACGGTGTTTTCCCCGCCCTACTGCAGTGGGGTGGCACCTCGGTTACCGTAAGATTAGTGCCTCTGTTGCGGGCATGCCTGGCCTACAGACACATCCCGAAAGGTTGGAGGGAGGTGAAGGTTATATTCATTCCTAAGCCAGGCAAGAGTGACTATACAAACGCTAAATCCTACCGACCTATCAGCCTGACATCGTTTCTCCAAAAAACCTTGGAGAGACTATGCGATAGGGAGCTAAGAGACGGCGCTCTTAAAAACATACCACTACATGGTAACCAACATGCATACTGCTCAGGTAAGTCGACGGAGTCAGCTCTTCACCTGGTGATTAGCCGGATTGAAGAAGCAATTCACCAAAAAGCTACCTGCCTAGGCACATTTATAGACATCGAAGGCGCCTTCGATAAAACAAACTTCTCCAGTATTAGTACCGCCCTCTTCAAACATGGCGTCGATCAGGTATTAACAGATTGGATTACTAACATGTTAAGCAAGCGAGTGGTTCGTCTGGAAGAGGACCAGAACATGGCCTTGATAGCCAGGGGTTGCCCCCAAGGAGGCGTTTTATCTCCCTTCCTCTGGAACCTGGTAATAAATGACCTCATCAAAATTCTAAATGACAACCACTACTACACGATAGGTTATGCGGACGACCTCGCAATCCTTGTGTCAGGGAAGATGACAACCTCACTCAACAGGCACTACGCATCGTTGAACGATGGTGTAGGGAATTTGACCTCTCGGTGAACCGTCGGGTTCAATAAGTGGGGCCTATCACCCAAAATCATACTTTGGCTATACAACACTGTTATCCGACCAATGATCGCATACAGTGCCGTGGTCTGGTGGCCCCGCACCAAACTAACTGCAGCCTCAAGCAAACTTCAACGCATGCAGAGGCTAGCTTGCATGGCCATCACGGGCTGTATGAGGACTACTCCTACCGCAGCTCTTGAAGCAATGCTAGAACTCCCGCCCCTCCACCTGTTTATACAACAGGAAGCGACGATGGCGGCGGTACGCCTAAAAACACAACTGCAATTGACGGCCGCTTTACAAAACAGGCCCTCCAACTGACTAAGCAGCAGCTGCGCACAATCACAGCCGCTGTCACAGGTCATGGGTCATTTAACAAGCACCTGTTTACTATAGGAGTTACAGATAGCCCGCTATGCAGAGCATGCATGGAGGTGGACGAGACGGCGGACCACGTGCTTCTCCACTGTCCAGAGGTTACTGCATACAGGGCTAAATACTTCGGTGACCCGGTTACTCTCCGAGAGATCGCCAGTAACGTCAGGGCGCTGCTGGCCTTTCTCGGGGAACTGGGGTGGATCGAATAAGATATTGTCCCACCCTTTACGCAAAATACGCGCTACGTCGTGGAGTTGCGGAAATCGGCCCGTCTAACAATACAATATACAGGACACAGCAGTTCTCGAGGTAGCTTCAGATGCTGATGCTGATCCCCTTTGGGTACATACGCACTTTGGTAAGGAACGCACTAGGGATCAGCACGACAAAGCGTGGTCGGACCAAACTGACTGCAGACACTCCCTGCAATTGACGGCCGCTTCACAAAGCAGGCTCTCCTACTGACTAAGCAGCAGCTGCGCACAGTCACAGGCGCCGTTACCGGTCAAGGGATGATAATTATTTTTACTTACCGAGATTTACTACACTTGTGCGTCTTCCACAGCAATTGAAGCATGCAAATATGCATAGGCACGTTATCTCGGGATACTGAGTCACATCTGTGTGAAGTAACAGGTCCTGGAATGACAAATTAGTCTTATATAATGATGATGCAAAAAATTAATTCTTTTTCACTACTTATCATTTTGTTAGCTCATCCCTCCAGATATGAGGATGCTTGAACAGGCTGCTAAATGCTGTTATGATTATTTCTTCACTTACCAAGACTTTCCTTTATTTGCACATCTTCTATGGTACTTTGAGTGTGCTGCATATCCACATAGTCCAAATGTGAAGTAACAGGAGGTTCTGGAATGACAATTTATAGATTATAACTACATTCATAGTATATTTTGATTATTTTATACTATAATCAATCAATTTTAGATGTAATACTATGTCATTATGTGTCTCAATTATACAAAAATGTTAAGTAAATGTAAATGTAGCAACTAAGGCAATGTATTCAATTAATTAAATAATTTTGCATGCCCTAAGGCAAAATGTATTGGGACTCCATAAATTAACAACTTTTCTGTTACCTACATTATTGGCAAATAAATGATTTCTATAGCACTCAGGAATAATGTAGCTTTTTGTATGAATGATGTACAAACTTATAAGCTAATTTTACCTCTTTATAATATTAGTATAGATATCAATCTATGTAACCTGGCATGTTATGAGTGGCTCATTGCCAAATAAAAACAGCCATATGGGTTGATCAAAGTTTAAGCTATGCTCGCCGAGGTCTGTCTGTGGGTGGGTGACCGATCGTAACATATCGAGACGCCTGCGCGCCACGGAAAGCACGCTAACCCGTTAGTCCAGGGTCCCGGCTGTCATTTGTAGATGTTTGAAAGTTTGTTGTTACAGATAGTCAGAAATCTGAATGTTTGACAACCCGCCTCATCAAGGCGTCTGTGTTGCTCAGTAACTGGGTTGTGGAGGTCAGATAGACAGTCGCTCCATGTAAAATACTGTTATTCAGCTGCATCCGGTTAGACTGGAAGCCGCCCCAACATAGTTGGGAAAGGGCTAGGCAGATCATGATGATATCAATCTATCTAACCTGGCATGTTTGTTGTCCATACGGCGTCTTTGCTGTATCTTCCGGCACCAATACCGTTATTCGAAGTATGTGTACACTTCCAACTTACTCGGTGGTATGACTTACATGGCGGTATTTGAAATTATATTCGTTTTCTCGTCGCAATATACACCGACGGAAGTAACCCATGTGTTAAGAAACTCCTTATCCTTATTCGGGGTAGGGAATTTATGCAAATTCACATTGCATTGTACGTAGCAGCCTCCAAAATCACCAAACGGGTAGTCAGGTAGGTTGTCTCAATATGTAGATTTAAACAATCAATACCAGCACGAAATCAACACGGCCGGAGAAGCAGAGGCTCTACCCAACGTTACTGGGTGGAAGAAGCACTTTTGGACGATTATAACTAAAAGAAACAAACAGGACGCGGAAAATAAACACACGCAAACCGGCTGTCAAAGTTTTTTTTTTGTTTGATTGACACTGACATTTTTGAAGTGTTGCAGAGTCTCAATTTTCTTTATTTATTTGTTGTAACATTACGTGAGGCATTGAGTTTTTATCTAGAGAAAAAATTGCTGGTTTGCCATTCAACGACGTGCGAGTGCCGGTTCCATAGTAGGCATTACTATTTTACTGGACGTTTTTACATAAGCAAAATGTACCCAGAGCCATCTATGTATCTACAAATCGAGTGAGCTAGCAATGAAACTACACCACAGAATCAAGGCACGCGTTGTCCTCTGGTAATGTACGATACGAATTACACGCGGTGTCTTCTTATTGCAGACGTAGGTAGTTAAATAGGTGGCACTAGCAGTAATTTTTAATAAGTATACGCAACAGTCTCAATTTTATTTATTCATTTATTGTTACATTACGAGAGGTATTGAGCTTTTATCTAGTGAAAAAATTGTTGATTTGCCATTCAACAACATGCGAGTGCTGGTTCCTCACTCAATTCAGTAGGCATTACTATTTTACTGGACGTTTTTACATAAGTAAAATGTACCCAGAGCCATCTATCTACAAATCGAGTGAGCTAGCAACAAAACTACACCACAGAATCAAGGCACGCGTTGTCCTCTGGTAATGTACGATACGATCCACACGCGGTGTCTTCTTGTTGCGGACGTAGTTAAATAGGTGGCACTAGCAGTGATTTTTAATAAGCATACGAAATACAAATACTATAAAGACTAACAATTAATCCAGCCCAACATGGGCTAAAAAGCCAAGTAAAAGAAGATTAATCAGTAATCAGTAAAACCAGAGATTCGTTTCATGAACACTACATTTTTATTGGTACACATAATAGGTACAATATAACAATAGATCATATTAAATAATAAACATGGATTTTAAGTTGACTGTGTTGGTTGGCGATATGCTGAATGTGTCGCTCAGCTAGCTCATCTTTGAGGAAGGTGTTCTAGACAACAATATTCTTCACTTCCACCTCGCGTCGTCCCTGTAAATAAAATGTCAAGATGAAATTAAACAAAACAATGAATGAGAGGATTATGTCAATAAAATAAACCTAAAGTTATGCAATAGATTTATTAACCTGCAATAAGCTAAATAGAGTGAAACAATATTATAAAATTATCTTGTATTTTACAAAGAGCTCCCAATTATTATTGTTGTCTAAGTAGTATACTTGATGGAAAAGTATTCCATAGATACATTTAAATGCATTTAAAGGCAAATCCAGCAAAGAAAGCGGTAAATTGATGTAAGAGCAGATATGATTACATTGATTACCAAGCCTCTCAAATGAGCTATGGATCTTGTGATGTTTGCTGAGAGTTAAAATATGTAGTGATGGAATTGTACAGTGCATCATCCCACACATTGACGATAAGATCATTACTACCAATCCTATTATGGGTTGGAAGATATAATTTATAATGTTGTAACAACTTAAATATCAATGATTCAGACTCCAGTGTGAGTATCGTATGTTGTTGTATTGTGGTAGAAGTATCCATTCCGAACCTGATGATAGTCGAGAGCTTTGCTGTGACGACATCTCTTGATCAGAAATGAAGTGCAGCGCAGGTCATACAACTGTAATTTCTTGAGTTGATGCTTTTGTTCTGTTCTGCTCTGCTCTGCTCCGGATCTGGGTCTGATAAGGCATCCGGGCAACTGTACATCAAGCTGCTCTGTAGCAATTATGGCACAAGCGAGCCATGGGATTCACCTAAAAACAATTCATAATTAAAGACCAACTTCTAAATATGGCTTCTACAGCATGGATAATGTTTAATCGTGTCATCACTTTCAACTATAGTTTGCTGCTATACTTCACTAAAACTATTCAATATGCATAAATGTGAATATACACTTAGATAAGTATCACATAACATACATACAAGCATAAACTCACGCCTTTAGCATGGTTTATTGGTTCTGTCTCTTCTGCTTGCCAAAGCATAAGAGACAGAACCAATACTATTTATAATCAATGAGTAAAGAACTATACTATGTATACACGGTGGAAGGGACTTGGACGCACAAACTGACACCATGACTGCATGATTCTGGTGGTTCATGGTGCAATGAGATTTTTAGTTAAAAAGTAAATTATTCACTTCTTAAAAATGTCATTTTGGTAGGTAGACATCATGTTTGTGTACAGCACAACGAACATCAGAATAAAACGTAGAAATTAGGAAAAGTGCACGAAAGTAGTCACCGCTATTCTTAGCAGTAATCGGATATTCGGACCCTTATACACCTAAACTTCTTTCCACCAAACAATAATATGGACATTCCTTTCTGACTAAATAAGTAATCCCGGCTATACCAAACTTAATGAAATTATAGCAGTGGTTATTTTGATTTCGTTTCTTTATGTTGTTCAAATAAATAGAATATCAATGCAAAATGACTACCACCAATAGACGACACGTTGGGCGCAGTGGCCGAGTGGTTGGCTGCTGCGCTACGGGTCGCGGGTTCGATTCCCGCACGGAAAAAATATTTCTCTGGTCTACAGGTGGTTGTTCCGGGTTTGGCTGTTAGTGTATGTGAGTTTAAATGTTTGTTAACGCACCCACGATACAGGAGAAATTACTAGTGTGGCGCGACGACATAAAAACAAAAAAAAATTAGGCGACGTTTAATCATTTAAACGTATCATACCTTCTTAGAATCCACAGCGGCCGTGAAGACTGTTGTTGCGTATCAAGCATTACGGGCGAGGGGTGATGTAGTCCAGGTGCCAATCTGCCTCAGGGATCGCTACAGTTGACTTGATCCCCACTGTCATGTCGCGGTCGCCCTGAAAGTGTATAATCGGATTTTTTTTAATATTTTTTACTATGGGACGAGCCCGCCACACTATTCCCAATCCACTGCAACTCCTGAAAACCAGAATCAACAGTGGCGACCATCAGGAAAGCGTCGAGACAATGAAGTCCGTCGAGTCCCGGAGAAACGATTCAACTGTCTTGGAACCCGCAACGAAATTAATCAGAAAAAAGCAGCGGAGGACTAAGAAAACTACGCAATTTCTTCTTCCCTCCATATCGACCAGGAGACAGAACTGAGCTGGGCCAATAGGCACAAAGGGACGTTTACTACTGGGTTAGGCCCAGTTGCCTAGCCCCGCGGTTTAAAATTAACACTGATAGTAGTGAGTCCTGAATGATTAGAATTCATTCAACGATTCAATAGTCAACAACATTTAGAATGCGAAGCAGAACTATAAATCACTAGCAGCGCCCCGCGGTTTTACGTTTTAAGTCAACATGAAACAATCGGAATTCCAACGGGAATACTTCCGTTTTCCGTGGTAAAAAATACACTACGTGCTATGCCAGACTATTAATCTATATCTGCGCCATACTTCATCCAGATCTGTTCAGCTGTTCTGGTGTTAATAATATTGTTAGTGGCAAGTGTGATAGTGTCATTAACAGTTAACAATATTGTGGCGAAATAATATTTTCGTGACGCGCTAATTTGAAATCACAGAAACCAAGGAAGTCTAACCTTAAACCGGATCGTTGGGAAAATACAGAAACTTACCATCAAATAAATTGCATTATTCGCATCATCTACATTGAACACTTGTATCCAAGATATGTCATCGACATGAATGGATGTCACTACACTGTTATGAAAGTGGTCTTTTCTTACAGTTTCAATCGGTATTCAGCTGTAGCCGGTTAGACTGGAAGCCAACCTCAACACAGTTATGTTGTTGCAATGTTTCTTCTGCCAAACTGTACAGCAATTTGTTGACAGATGTAGCTCCCGTATACAAAGTTCTGTTATATTTTATGAAATTACTAGCTGACAAGGTTTTGACAAAAGGTGCTAAAAAGAAACTTCCCCACTTTATTTTTAAAAGACATTTTTGTAGTACAGCTACGTTCTAAATCTATTGGTATATCATTAAAAAAAATTGGGACTAAGCATTTTCTACACCTTGGTCCATAATAGTTATTACAAGTGGGTACTACAAATCTTCTAATGCATTTATTCCTTTGAGGTCTTATGTGTACCGTCTTGATTTTAAACTCATCCGCATCCAATCCACACAGCATCATCTAGCCCCGAGCTAAGCAGAGCTTGTATTATGGGTACTAGATGACTGATGTAATTAATACAATACATTACATAGATAGATATTTCTT
Organism: Phlogophora meticulosa; assembly: GCA_905147745.2. NCBI lineage: Eukaryota > Metazoa > Arthropoda > Insecta > Lepidoptera > Noctuidae > Phlogophora > Phlogophora meticulosa. The sequence continues at coordinate 953,937 of LR990517.1, read as the reverse complement.
TTTATATATAGCAAATACCCAGAACACTTGGGCTTTACCAAGGCGGGTTGGCGATTTCAGACTTATACTCATTGTAATGTGTGTAGATGTCAGTAATGTCTAAGATAAACTAATAAAGTAGGTATCATCGCTGGAGGTGAACCAGTTTTGAACCTTATCCGTCGGAGATGGTACAAATGAATTAAAAAAGTCTCAATGTTTTTCATGAGAGGTGAGACCTTTAGGTGAATGCGTAGAGGCACCTCGTGGAATTTAAATTTTCATGTTTTTAGCAATTTGGAGCTTTCGTAACTAACAAATGAGTACCCCACAAAGTATTAAAATCATTAGTACGACTTTTTCAGTTCGATTTATGCAACTGAATAAGTGTTTCATTACATGATGACATTTAACCACAATTCTATGTATGTTTGTTGTGGTATACATATACGCGAATAACTCTTTCAGTAACATACCTTATACTGACCTGAAACGCGGGCTGCGTCTGCGCATTCTTCTTAACCACTGGGCCATTACGACAATAGAAAGATAAAATAACTTACAATCATGACTTCCTTGTTGGTTTTGATGGTGACCATCCAGTTGCCATGAGGGTTCATGACGAAGGGACACGGAGCCGTGCCTCTGTCGCCAGCCACAGTGACCAGTCGTGGTTGTCCGGTGGGACGCAGTGCCACGTTGAACCTGGAAGATTATCAGCTTGCATTTTAAGAAGTTGTTTTTCTACTAATTAGTCTTGCTCTCTACTAGGCCAGTTGAGCCTGCCAAAACTATTCAACACAGAACTCCAACTAGCGAACGAGGACTAGTATCTCGGAGTCATCCTTAACAGCAAGTTAAACTGGAGCAACTGCAGCATGGCGGTCCTGCAAGCACTAAAATGCCATACCACTAACTCTGGGCTACTACTACACGAATGTCATAACCGCTTAAATCAGGTGTGTATTCTCAATAACATAACCATTCAATGGATTAAAGGACACAGCAGGGGGGAGTGGTCTGGATGTTTGCTTTTGCGGTTGCACAACGACATGCTTATCCTATATCTCTCTGGTAGTCCTAACGATCAAGCTTCTTAACAGTGAGACGTTCCCAGTTGCGGGCTCCATGGTGGGTGGGAGCCAGAGAGACGAATAATACTACTTTACATACATGGACAATCCAAGGCCATTTCAACCAACCGGAGTGAAGTCAGCGAAAGCCGACTCAGCTCCTAAGCGGGGTGCTAACAACACCCCGCTCGCCCCTGGAGGTCCTGCGGGTAATACTGCAGGCACCAGCGTGGGTGCTGGTCCGATTGTGGCGAAAGCTGCAGTTCGGACCAAAACAAAGTCCCAGCTTAAGCAAAGGACGTCAGCGCTGCCTGGGACCAGTACTGACCCTTTAAAAGCACAGGCGAGGACGGCGACGACTCATACCACAGCCGGACCTAGCCTTAGCTCACAAACACAACCTCCTGCGGCACTTCAAGCTGCAAATCAGCAGGCTGTCACCGAGCAATCGAAGACGCCTGGCACTGACGACGCGTTCTCACGCGGTTGGCAAGGGTAAACACACTCAACAAGCCCATTGCCCTTGTACCGCCCACCCGGGCCGTCCTGCTCCTGCAGATCTGGCCAATAGGGGGGACGGGCGCAGCGGTAATGCGCTCCGTCAGGTGCGCCGCCGTGCAAAATAGAACGAGGGTAAAGCCGCTCGTCGAACACAGGCTACCGCTGCCGGGTCAAGCCGCAAAACCAGCAGCAAGGTCGACTTCTCCGCGGGGAAACGGTCGCAGGCCGAGGCCGGTGAAAGCCGACCAGAGCCTGCTGGACCGTCAACCAGCGTCGAGGAGAGGCCAGCCATAAACACCAGACCAAAGAAACAATCCGATTGGAAGGATCAGGCTACGGCCAAGCGGGCTCTCAATGAGACCTTGTCGCCTCGTGGGGAGCAGAAGCGGCCGTGGCTTGACCATTCCAAACGGATTGAAGACAGGAAAAGCTACGCCCAAGCTGCCGGCGCCACCCTGAACGTCGCAATCACTAGCGAGAGCACGGGGGCTACTGTCTCCGGCCTCCGATCCGGGGGGGGACGGGTTCGACGAGGGCTTCGACCTGTTTGCCGGGTTGCGACTGGAGGGAGACGAGGAGGGTGCGACCAGCAATGGCGTCCCTTTCGTTGGCCTGTAAGGTCGTGCAGGCGAACCTCCGCCACAGCCAGACAGCGACGGCTCAGTTGCGCAAGTGGCTGGAGGTACAAGACGCGGCCGTTGCCCTGATCCAGGAGCCGTGGATTAGGGCTGGCCATATACAAGGACTATCCAATCTCGGTGGTTAGATTTTAGTCACTACAGACCACGATCATCCTAGATCGTGTATCTATGTAATAGGTAACCTCAAAACACAGATCTTAACAGATTTCTGTTGCAGAGATGTCTCTGCAGTTAGACTGTCTATACAGTGGGATGGTGTGGAGATGCCAGTAGTCTTTGCCTCGGCTTATATGCCTGAGGCGGAGATACCGCCCCCCCCCCATGACCTCGACCCGCCTCGTGAGTTACTGTGAGAGGAGCGGGATGGAGATTGTCATTGGGGCTGACGCAAATGCCCATCACCCACTGTGGGGCATGTACACGCAAAATGATAGGGGTAAGACATTGGTTGAATTTTTATTTACAACAAACCTATCCCTATTAAACACACTAGGCTCCGAACCAACATTCGTAACCAGAAGAAGCCACACGATCATTGACCTCACCATGGCCTCTGAGGGTGCAGCGGAAATCACCTCGGGCTGGCAGGTCTCCAAGGAGACCTCGTGCTCGGATCACAGGTGGATCCGCTTTGACATCCAGGTCTGTGCGACACCTATACCGCCACGAGGCAACCCAAGCAATACTAACAGGGTTCCCTACACACGCACGCTTGCTACCAAGCTGGCGATACTGAGCAGTCCACCAAGGTACGTGGACATAACGCAGATAGATGCACAGGTCGAGCACATCACTGCATCAATGATAGACAGCTACCATACTGCCTGCCCAGTAACCACACTGGCCGTAACACCAGGTAAACAACCCTGGTGGGGCGCCGAACTGGAACGCAAGCACGGTAAGGTAAGGAAGGCTCTGAACAGAGCCATGAATACATGGGCTGACGAGGACTGGGAGGCATACTACGCGGCCAAGTCTAGCTACAAAAAATGCATCAGTTTCAGGAGCACCGCGGGATGGCGTAAGTTCTGTGGCAATATTGAATCTTGCCAACAAGCAAACAGGGTAAGGAAAATACTGGCGCAACAGCACACACCTGGGCCAGCCACTCTCCGTAAACCTGACAATACCTTAACCACATCACCAGAGGAAACGAGACGCGTCCTTATAGAAACTCACTTCCCAGGAAGCGTCCTCACTCAGGAAATTGATTGGTCTGATACAATGCAAACACCGTCAGAAAATGACTGGCTATACGCAAACAAGATGATCACATTGGAGAAAATCCAATGGGTCATCGAAAACTACCAACCCTTTAAGGCAGCCGGCCCCGACGGTGTTTTCCCCGCCCTACTGCAGTGGGGTGGCACCTCGGTTACCGTAAGATTAGTGCCTCTGTTGCGGGCATGCCTGGCCTACAGACACATCCCGAAAGGTTGGAGGGAGGTGAAGGTTATATTCATTCCTAAGCCAGGCAAGAGTGACTATACAAACGCTAAATCCTACCGACCTATCAGCCTGACATAGTTTCTCCAAAAAACCTTGGAGAGACTATGCGATAGGGAGCTAAGAGACGGCGCTCTTAAAAACATACCACTACATGGTAACCAACATGCATACTGCTCAGGTAAGTCGACGGAGTCAGCTCTTCACCTGGTGATTAGCCGGATTGAAGAAGCAATTCACCAAAAAGCTACCTGCCTAGGCACATTTATAGACATCGAAGGCGCCTTCGATAAAACAAACTTCTCCAGTATTAGTACCGCCCTCTTCAAACATGGCGTCGATCAGGTATTAACAGATTGGATTACTAACATGTTAAGCAAGCGAGTGGTTCGTCTGGAAGAGGACCAGAACATGGCCTTGATAGCCAGGGGTTGCCCCCAAGGAGGCGTTTTATCTCCCTTCCTCTGGAACCTGGTAATAAATGACCTCATCAAAATTCTAAATGACAACCACTACTACACGATAGGTTATGCGGACGACCTCGCAATCCTTGTGTCAGGGAAGATGACAACCTCACTCAACAGGCACTACGCATCGTTGAACGATGGTGTGGGGAATTTGACCTCTCGGTGAACCGTCGGGTTCAATAAGTGGGGCCTATCACCCAAAATCATACTTTGGCTATACAACACTGTTATCCGACCAATGATCGCATACAGTGCCGTGGTCTGGTGGCCCCGCACCAAACTAACTGCAGCCTCAAGCAAACTTCAACGCATGCAGAGGCTAGCTTGCATGGCCATCACGGGCTGTATGAGGACTACTCCTACCGCAGCTCTTGAAGCAATGCTAGAACTCCCGCCCCTCCACCTGTTTATACAACAGGAAGCGACGATGGCGGCGGTACGCCTAAAAACACTAAATCTCTGGAGTAAAAGAGAAACACAACACTCCGCGTTACTTGAGGGACTCTACAAGGAGTTCCCCTTGACTAAAGCCATAAATGACCGGATTCCCAAACAATTTATCTTCGATAAAAGATACAAAATCCAACTCCATGAGGATCACCGGTAAGAGGGACAACGTCCAGCAGAGTTGCGTACTTTCACAGACGGATCCAAGACAGGTACCGGCTCGGGCGCTGGCATCTTTTCGGAGGACCTCAATATACATATAGCCTCAACTCTAGGGGCCCACAATACGGTGTTCCAAGCAGAGTGTATGGGTATATCCCTAGCAGCCTCAGCTATCGCAGCCAGACAGGTTCGGGACCACACTGTCCGTATTCTATCAGACAGCATGTCGGTCCTGCAAGCACTAAAATGCTACACAACCAACTCTGGGCTTTTATACGAATGTCATCACCGCTTGAATCAGGTGGGTATTCTAAACAACATAACCATTCAATGGATTAAAGGACACAGCGGTTCTCGTCGCAATGTCGCAAAAAACTCGTCGTTGATGCTGCAGACGAACTCGCAAGAAGGGGATCTAGCATGGCAGTAATGGGACCGCAACCCATCGTACCACTCCCCTTTGGGTATATACGCACTCTGGTAAGGAAACGCACTAGGGTTCAACACAACAAAATTTGGTCAGACCAAACAGACTGCAGGCTGTCCAGGGAGGTACTCCCTGCAATTGACGGCCGCTTTACAAAACAGGCCCTCCAACTGACTAAGCAGCAGCTGCGCACAATCACAGCCGCTGTCACAGGTCATGGGTCATTTAACAAGCACCTGTTTACTATAGGAGTTACAGATAGCCCGCTATGCAGAGCATGCATGGAGGTGGACGAGACGGCGGACCACGTGCTTCTCCACTGTCCAGAGGTTACTGCATACAGGGCTAAATACTTCGGTAACCCGGTTACTCTCCGAGAGATCGCCAGTAACGTCAGGGCGCTGCTGGCCTTTCTCGGGGAACTGGGGTGGATCGAATAAGATATTGTCCCACCCTTTACGCAAAATACGCGCTACGTCGTGGAGTTGCGGAAATCGGCCCGTCTAACAATACAATATACAGGACACAGCAGTTCTCGAGGTAGCTTCAGATGCTGATGCTGATCCCCTTTGGGTACATACGCACTTTGGTAAGGAACGCACTAGGGATCAGCACGACAAAGCGTGGTCGGACCAAACTGACTGCAGACACTCCCTGCAATTGACGGCCGCTTCACAAAGCAGGCTCTCCTACTGACTAAGCAGCAGCTGCGCACAGTCACAGGCGCCGTTACCGGTCAAGGGATGATAATTATTTTTACTTACCGAGATTTACTACACTTGTGCGTCTTCCACAGCAATTGAAGCATGCAAATATGCATAGGCACGTTATCTCGGGATACTGAGTCACATCTGTGTGAAGTAACAGGTCCTGGAATGACAAATTAGTCTTATATAATGATGATGCAAAAAATTAATTCTTTTTCACTACTTATCATTTTGTTAGCTCATCCCTCCAGATATGAGGATGCTTGAACAGGCTGCTAAATGCTGTTATGATTATTTCTTCACTTACCAAGACTTTCCTTTATTTGCACATCTTCTATGGTACTTTGAGTGTGCTGCATATCCACATAGTCCAAATGTGAAGTAACAGGAGGTTCTGGAATGACAATTTATAGATTATAACTACATTCATAGTATATTTTGATTATTTTATACTATAATCAATCAATTTTAGATGTAATACTATGTCATTATGTGTCTCAATTATACAAAAATGTTAAGTAAATGTAAATGTAGCAACTAAGGCAATGTATTCAATTAATTAAATAATTTTGCATGCCCTAAGGCAAAATGTATTGGGACTCCATAAATTAACAACTTTTCTGTTACCTACATTATTGGCAAATAAATGATTTCTATAGCCTGTAGCACTCAGGAATAATGTAGCTTTTTGTATGAATGATGTACAAACTTATAAGCTAATTTTACCTCCTTATAATATTAGTATAGATATCAATCTATGTAACCTGGCATGTTATGAGTGGCTCATTGCCAAATAAAAACAGCCATATGGGTTGATCAAAGTTTAAGCTATGCTCGCCGAGGTCTGTCTGTGGGTGGGTGACCGATCGTAACATATCGAGACGCCTGCGCGCCACGGAAAGCACGCTAACCCGTTAGTCCAGGGTCCCGGCTGTCATTTGTAGATGTTTGAAAGTTTGTTGTTACAGATAGTCAGAAATCTGAATGTTTGACAACCCGCCTCATCAAGGCGTCTGTGTTGCTCAGTAACTGGGTTGTGGAGGTCAGATAGACAGTCGCTCCATGTAAAATACTGTTATTCAGCTGCATCCGGTTAGACTGGAAGCCGCCCCAACATAGTTGGGAAAGGGCTAGGCAGATCATGATGATATCAATCTATCTAACCTGGCATGTTTGTTGTCCATACGGCGTCTTTGCTGTATCTTCCGGCACCAATACCGTTATTCGAAGTATGTGTACACTTCCAACTTACTCGGTGGTATGACTTACATGGCGGTATTTGAAATTATATTCGTTTTCTCGTCGCAATATACACCGACGGAAGTAACCCATGTGTTAAGAAACTCCTTATCCTTATTCGGGGTAGGGAATTTATGCAAATTCACATTGCATTGTACGTAGCAGCCTCCAAAATCACCAAACGGGTAGTCAGGTAGGTTGTCTCAATATGTAGATTTAAACAATCAATACCAGCACGAAATCAACACGGCCGGAGAAGCAGAGGCTCTACCCAACGTTACTGGGTGGAAGAAGCACTTTTGGACGATTATAACTAAAAGAAACAAACAGGACGCGGAAAATAAACACACGCAAACCGGCTGTCAAAGTTTTTTTTTTGTTTGATTGACACTGACATTTTTGAAGTGTTGCAGAGTCTCAATTTTCTTTATTTATTTGTTGTAACATTACGTGAGGCATTGAGTTTTTATCTAGAGAAAAAATTGCTGGTTTGCCATTCAACGACGTGCGAGTGCCGGTTCCATAGTAGGCATTACTATTTTACTGGACGTTTTTACATAAGCAAAATGTACCCAGAGCCATCTATGTATCTACAAATCGAGTGAGCTAGCAATGAAACTACACCACAGAATCAAGGCACGCGTTGTCCTCTGGTAATGTACGATACGAATTACACGCGGTGTCTTCATATTGCAGACGTAGGTAGTTAAATAGGTGGCACTAGCAGTAATTTTTAATAAGTATACGCAACAGTCTCAATTTTATTTATTCATTTATTGTTACATTACGAGAGGTATTGAGCTTTTATCTAGTGAAAAAATTGTTGATTTGCCATTCAACAACATGCGAGTGCTGGTTCCTCACTCAATTCAGTAGGCATTACTATTTTACTGGACGTTTTTACATAAGTAAAATGTACCCAGAGCCATCTATCTACAAATCGAGTGAGCTAGCAACAAAACTACACCACAGAATCAAGGCACGCGTTGTCCTCTGGTAATGTACGATACGATCCACACGCGGTGTCTTCTTGTTGCGGACGTAGTTAAATAGGTGGCACTAGCAGTGATTTTTAATAAGCATACGAAATACAAATACTATAAAGACTAACAATTAATCCAGCCCAACATGGGCTAAAAAGCCAAGTAAAAGAAGATTAATCAGTAATCAGTAAAACCAGAGATTCGTTTCATGAACACTACATTTTTATTGGTACACATAATAGGTACAATATAACAATAGATCATATTAAATAATAAACATGGATTTTAAGTTGACTGTGTTGGTTGGCGATATGCTGAATGTGTCGCTCAGCTAGCTCATCTTTGAGGAAGGTGTTCTAGACAACAATATTCTTCACTTCCACCTCGCGTCGTCCCTGTAAATAAAATGTCAAGATGAAATTAAACAAAACAATGAATTTTTTTATTTTTTTTTTTTATTTTTTTTTTTTTATTATTGTTGTCTAAGTAGTATACTTGATGGAAAAGTATTCCATAGATACATTTAAATGCATTTAAAGGCAAATCCAGCAAAGAAAGCGGTAAATTGATGTAAGAGCAGATATGATTACATTGATTACCAAGCCTCTCAAATGAGCTATGGATCTTGTGATGTTTGCTGAGAGTTAAAATATGTAGTGATGGAATTGTACAGTGCATCATCCCACACATTGACGATAAGATCATTACTACCAATCCTATTATGGGTTGGAAGATATAATTTATAATGTTGTAACAACTTAAATATCAATGATTCAGACTCCAGTGTGAGTATCGTATGTTGTTGTATTGTGGTAGAAGTATCCATTCCGAACCTGATGATAGTCGAGAGCTTTGCTGTGACGACATCTCTTGATCAGAAATGAAGTGCAGCGCAGGTCATACAACTGTAATTTCTTGAGTTGATGCTTTTGTTCTGTTCTGCTCTGCTCTGCTCCGGATCTGGGTCTGATAAGGCATCCGGGCAACTGTACATCAAGCTGCTCTGTAGCAATTATGGCACAAGCGAGCCATGGGATTCACCTAAAAACAATTCATAATTAAAGACCAACTTCTAAATATGGCTTCTACAGCATGGATAATGTTTAATCGTGTCATCACTTTCAACTATAGTTTGCTGCTATACTTCACTAAAACTATTCAATATGCATAAATGTGAATATACACTTAGATAAGTATCACATAACATACATACAAGCATAAACTCACGCCTTTAGCATGGTTTATTGGTTCTGTCTCTTCTGCTTGCCAAAGCATAAGAGACAGAACCAATACTATTTATAATCAATGAGTAAAGAACTATACTATGTATACACGGTGGAAGGGACTTGGACGCACAAACTGACACCATGACTGCATGATTCTGGTGGTTCATGGTGCAATGAGATTTTTAGTTAAAAAGTAAATTATTCACTTCTTAAAAATGTCATTTTGGTAGGTAGACATCATGTTTGTGTACAGCACAACGAACATCAGAATAAAACGTAGAAATTAGGAAAAGTGCACGAAAGTAGTCACCGCTATTCTTAGCAGTAATCGGATATTCGGACCCTTATACACCTAAACTTCTTTCCACCAAACAATAATATGGACATTCCTTTCTGACTAAATAAGTAATCCCGGCTATACCAAACTTAATGAAATTATAGCAGTGGTTATTTTGATTTCGTTTCTTTATGTTGTTCAAATAAATAGAATATCAATGCAAAATGACTACCACCAATAGACGACACGGTGGGCGCAGTGGCCGAGTGGTTGGCTGCTGCGCTACGGGTCGCGGGTTCGATTCCCGCACGGAAAAAATATTTCTCTGGTCTACAGGTGGTTGTTCCGGGTTTGGCTGTTAGTGTATGTGAGTTTAAATGTTTGTTAACGCACCCACGATACAGGAGAAATTACTAGTGTGGCGCGACGACATAAAAACAAAAAAAAATTAGGCGACGTTTAATCATTTAAACGTATCATACCTTCTTAGAATCCACAGCGGCCGTGAAGACTGTTGTTGCGTATCAAGCATTACGGGCGAGGGGTGATGTAGTCCAGGTGCCAATCTGCCTCAGGGATCGCTACAGTTGACTTGATCCCCACTGTCATGTCGCGGTCGCCCTGAAAGTGTATAATAGGATTTTTTTTTAATATTTTTTACTATGGGACGAGCCCGCCACACTATTCCCAATCCACTGCAACTCCTGAAAACCAGAATCAACAGTGGCGACCATCAGGAAAGCGTCGAGACAATGAAGTCCGTCGAGTCCCGGAGAAACGATTCAACTGTCTTGGAACCCGCAACGAAATTAATCAGAAAAAAGCAGCGGAGGACTAAGAAAACTACGCAATTTCTTCTTCCCTCCATATCGACCAGGAGACAGAACTGAGCTGGGCCAATAGGCACAAAGGGACGTTTACAACTGGGTTAGGCCCAGTTGCCTAACCCCGCGGTTTAAAATTAACACTGATAGTAGTGAGTCCTGAATGATTAGAATTCATTCAACGATTCAATAGTCAACAACATTTAGAATGCGAAGCAGAACTATAAATCACTAGCAGCGCCCCGCGGTTTTACGTTTTAAGTCAACATGAAACAATCGGAATTCCAACGGGAATACTTCCGTTTTCTGTGGTAAAAAATACACTACGTGCTATGCCAGACTATTAATCTATATCTGCGCCATACTTCATTCAGATCTGTTCAGCTGTTCTGGTGTTAATAATATTGTTAGTGGCAAGTGTGATAGTGTCATTAACAGTCCACAATATTGTGGCGAAATAATATTTTCGTGACGCGCTAATTTGCAATCACAGAAACCAAGGAAGTCTAACCTTAAACCGGATCGTTGGGAAAATACAGAAACTTACCATCAAATAAATTGCATTATTCGCATCATCTACATTGAAAACTTGTATCCAAGATATGTCATCGCAATGAATGGATGTCACTAGACTGTTATGAAAGTGGTCTTTTCTTACAGTTTCAATCGGTATTCAGCTGTAGCCGGTTAGACTGGAAGCCAACCTCAACACAGTTATGTTGTTGCAATGTTTCTTCTGCCAAACTGTACAGCAGTTTGTTGACAGATGTAGCTCCCGTATACAAAGTTCTGTTATATTTTATGAAATTACTAGCTGACAAGGTTTTGACAAAAGGTGCTAAAAAGAAACTTCCCCACTTTATTTTTAAAAGACATTTTTGTAGTACAGCTACGGTCTAAATCTATTGGTATATCATTAAAAAAATTTGGGACTAAGCATTTTCTACACCTTGGTCCATAATAGTTATTACAAGTGGGTACTACAAATCTTCTAATGCATTTATTCCTTTGAGGTCTTATGTGTACCGTCTTGATTTTAAACTCATCCTCATCCAATCCACACAGCATCATCTAGCCCCGAGCTAAGCAGAGCTTGTATTATGGGTACTAGATGACTGATGTAATTAATACAATACATTACATAGATAGATATTTCTTTTTATATATAGCAAATACCCAGAACACTTGGGCTTTACCAAGGCGGGTTGGCGATTTCAGACTTATACTCATTGTAATGTGTGTAGATGTCAGTAATGTCTAAGATAAACTAATAAAGTAGGTATCATCGCTGGAGGTGAACCAGTTTTGAACCTTATCCGTCCGAGATGGTACAAATGAATTAATAAAGTCTCAATGTTTTTCATGAGAGGTGAGACCTTTAGGTGAATGCGTAGAGGCACCTCGTGGAATTTAAATTTTCATGTTTTTAACAATTTGGAGCTTTCGTAACTAACAAATGAGTACCCCACAAAGTATTAAAATCATTAGTACGACTTTTTCAGTTCGATTTATGCAACTGAATAAGTGTTTCATTACATGATGACATTTAACCACAATTCTATGTATGTTTGTTGTGGTATACATATACGCGAATAACTCTTTCAGTAACATACCTTATACTGACCTGAAACGCGGGCTGCGTCTGCGCATTCTTCTTAACCACTGGGCCATTACGACAATAGAAAGATAAAATAACTTACAATCATGACTTCCTTGTTGGTTTTGATGGTGACCATCCAGTTGCCATGAGGGTTCATGACGAAGGGACACGGAGCCGTGCCTCTGTCGCCAGCCACAGTGACCAGTCGTGGTTGTCCGGTGGGACGCAGTGCCACGTTGAACCTGGAAGATTATCAGCTTGCATTTTAAGAAGTTGTTTTTCTACTAATTAGTCTTGCTCTCTACTAGGCCAGTTGAGCCTGCCAAAACTATTCAACACAGAACTCCAACTAGCGAACGAGGACTAGTATCTCGGAGTCATCCTTAACAGCAAGTTAAACTGGAGCAACTGCAGCATGGCGGTCCTGCAAGCACTAAAATGCCATACCACTAACTCTGGGCTACTACTACACGAATGTCATAACCGCTTAAATCAGGTGTGTATTCTCAATAACATAACCATTCAATGGATTAAAGGACACAGCAGGGGGGAGTGGTCTGGATGTTTGCTTTTGCGGTTGCACAACGACATGCTTATCCTATATCTCTCTGGTAGTCCTAACGATCAAGCTTCTTAACAGTGAGACGTTCCCAGTTGCGGGCTCCATGGTGGGTGGGAGCCAGAGAGACGAATAATACTACTTTACATACATGGACAATCCAAGGCCATTTCAACCAACCGGAGTGAAGTCAGCGAAAGCCGACTCAGCTCCTAAGCGGGGTGCTAACAACACCCCGCTCGCCCCTGGAGGTCCTGCGGGTAATACTGCAGGCACCAGCGTGGGTGCTGGTCCGACTGTGGCGAAAGCTGCAGTTCGGACCAAAACAAAGTCCCAGCTTAAGCAAAGGACGTCAGCGCTGCCTGGGACCAGTACTGACCCTTTAAAAGCACAGGCGAGGACGGCGACGACTCATACCACAGCCGGACCTAGCCTTAGCTCACAAACACAACCTCCTGCGGCACTTCAAGCTGCAAATCAGCAGGCTGTCACCGAGCAATCGAAGACGCCTGGCACTGACGACGCGTTCTCACGCGGTTGGCAAGGGTAAACACACTCAACAAGCCCATTGCCCTTGTACCGCCCACCCGGGCCGTCCTGCTCCTGCAGATCTGGCCAATAGGGGGGACGGGCGCAGCGGTAATGCGCTCCGTCAGGTGCGCCGCCGTGCAAAATAGAACGAGGGTAAAGCCGCTCGTCGAACACAGGCTACCGCTGCCGGGTCAAGCCGCAAAACCAGCAGCAAGGTCGACTTCTCCGCGGGGAAACGGTCGCAGGCCGAGGCCGGTGAAAGCCGACCAGAGCCTGCTGGACCGTCAACCAGCGTCGAGGAGAGGCCAGCCATAAACACCAGACCAAAGAAACAATCCGATTGGAAGGATCAGGCTACGGCCAAGCGGGCTCTCAATGAGACCTTGTCGCCTCGTGGGGAGCAGAAGCGGCCGTGGCTTGACCATTCCAAACGGATTGAAGACAGGAAAAGCTACGCCCAAGCTGCCGGCGCCACCCTGAACGTCGCAATCACTAGCGAGAGCACGGGGGCTACTGTCTCCGGCCTCCGATCCGGGGGGGACGGGTTCGACGAGGGCTTCGACCTGTTTGCCGGGTTGCGACTGGAGGGAGACGAGGAGGGTGCGACCAGCAATGGCGTCCCTTTCGTTGGCCTGTAAGGTCGTGCAGGCGAACCTCCGCCACAGCCAGACAGCGACGGCTCAGTTGCGCAAGTGGCTGGAGGTACAAGACGCGGCCGTTGCCCTGATCCAGGAGCCGTGGATTAGGGCTGGCCATATACAAGGACTATCCAATCTCGGTGGTTAGATTTTAGTCACTACAGACCACGATCATCCTAGATCGTGTATCTATGTAATAGGTAACCTCAAAACACAGATCTTAACAGATTTCTGTTGCAGAGATGTCTCTGCAGTTAGACTGTCTATACAGCGGGATGGTGTGGAGATGCCAGAAGTCTTTGCCTCGGCTTATATGCCTGAGGCGGAGACACCGCCCCCCCCCATGACCTCGCCCGCCTCGTGAGTTACTGTGAGAGGAGCGGGATGGAGATTGTCATTGGGGCTGACGCAAATGCCCATCACCCACTGTGGGGCATGGACACGCAAAATGATAGTGGTAAGACATTGGTTGAATTTTTATTTACAACAAACCTATCCCTATTAAACACACTAGGCTCCGAACCAACATTCGTAACCAGAAGAAGCCACACGATCATTGACCTCACCATGGCCTCTGAGGGTGCAGCGGAAATCACCTCGGGCTGGCAGGTCTCCAAGGAGACCTCGTGCTCGGATCACAGGTGGATCCGCTTTGACATCCAGGTCTGTGCGACACCTATACCGCCACGAGGCAACCCAAGGAATACTAACAGGGTTCCCTACACACGCACGCTTGCTATCAAGCTGGCGATACTGAGCAGTCCACCAAGGTACGTGGACATAACGCAGATAGATGCACAGGTCGAGCACATCACTGCATCAATGATAGACAGCTACCATACTGCCTGCCCAGTAACCACACTGCCCGTAACACCAGGTAAACAACCCTGGTGGGGCGCCGAACTGGAACGCAAGCACGGTAAGGTAAGGAAGGCTCTGAACAGAGCCATGAATACATGGGCTGACGAGGACTGGGAGGCATACTACGCGGCCAAGTCTAGCTACAAAAAATGCATCAGTTTCAGGAGCACCGCGGGATGGCGTAAGTTCTGTGGCAATATTGAATCTTGCCAACAAGCAAACAGGGTAAGGAAAATACTGGCGCAACAGCACACACCTGGGCCAGCCACTCTCCGTAAACCTTACAATACCTTAACCACATCACCAGAGGAAACGAGACGCGTCCTAATAGAAACTCACTTCCCAGGAAGCGTCCTCACTCAGGAAATGGATTGGTCTGATACAATGCAAACACCGTCAGAAAATGACTGGCTATACGCAAACAAGATGATCACATTGGAGAAAATCCAATGGGTCATCGAAAACTACCAACCCTTTAAGGCAGCCGGCCCCGACGGTGTTTTCCCCGCCCTACTGCAGTGGGGTGGCACCTCGGTTACCGTAAGATTAGTGCCTCTGTTGCGGGCATGCCTGGCCTACAGACACATCCCGAAAGGTTGGAGGGAGGTGAAGGTTATATTCATTCCTAAGCCAGGCAAGAGTGACTATACAAACGCTAAATCCTACCGACCTATCAGCCTGACATCGTTTCTCCAAAAAACCTTGGAGAGACTATGCGATAGGGAGCTAAGAGACGGCGCTCTTAAAAACATACCACTACATGGTAACCAACATGCATACTGCTCAGGTAAGTCGACGGAGTCAGCTCTTCACCTGGTGATTAGCCGGATTGAAGAAGCAATTCACCAAAAAGCTACCTGGCTGGCCATATACAAGGACTATCCAATCTCGGTGGTTAGATTTTAGTCACTACAGACCACGATCATCCTAGATCGTGTATCTATGTAATAGGTAACCTCAAAACACAGATCTTAACAGATTTCTGTTGCAGAGATGTCTCTGCAGTTAGACTGTCTGAACAGCGGGATGGTGTGGAGATGCCAGTAGTCTTTGCCTCGGCTTATATGCCTGAGGCGGAGACACCGCCCCCCCCCCCCCCATGACCTCGCCCGCCTCGTGAGTTACTGTGAGAGGAGCGGGATGGAGATTGTCATTGGGGCTGACGCAAATGCCCATCACCCACTGTGGGGCATGGACACGCAAAATGATAGGGGTAAGACATTGGTTGAATTTTTATTTACAACAAACCTATCCCTATTAAACACACTAGGCTCCGAACCAACATTCGTAACCAGAAGAAGCCACACGATCATTGACCTCACCATGGCCTCTGAGGGTGCAGCGGAAATCACCTCGGGCTGGCAGGTCTCCAAGGAGACCTCGTGCTCGGATCACAGGTGGATCCGCTTTGACATCCAGGTCTGTGCGACACCTATACCGCCACGAGGCAACCCAAGGAATACTAACAGGGTTCCCTACACACGCACGCTTGCTACCAAGCTGGCGATACTGAGCAGTCCACCAAGGTACGTGGACATAACGCAGATAGATGCACAGGTCGAGCACATCACTGCATCAATGATAGACAGCTACCATACTGCCTGCCCAGTAACCACACTGCCCGTAACACCAGGTAAACAACCCTGGTGGGGCGCCGAACTGGAACGCAAGCACGGTAAGGTAAGGAAGGCTCTGAACAGAGCCATGAATACATGGGCTGACGAGGACTGGGAGGCATACTACGCGGCCAAGTCTAGCTACAAAAAATGCATCAGTTTCAGGAGCACCGCGGGATGGCGTAAGTTCTGTGGCAATATTGAATCTTGCCAACAAGCAAACAGGGTAAGGAAAATACTGGCGCAACAGCACACACCTGGGCCAGCCACTCTCCGTAAACCTGACAATACCTTAACCACATCACCAGAGGAAACGAGACGCGTCCTAATAGAAACTCACTTCCCAGGAAGCGTCCTCACTCAGGAAATTGATTGGTCTGATACAATGCAAACACCGTCAGAAAATGACTGGCTATACGCAAACAAGATGATCACATTGGAGAAAATCCAATGGGTCATCGAAAACTACCAACCCTTTAAGGCAGCCGGCCCCGACGGTGTTTTCCCCGCCCTACTGCAGTGGGGTGGCACCTCGGTTACCGTAAGATTAGTGCCTCTGTTGCGGGCATGCCTGGCCTACAGACACATCCCGAAAGGTTGGAGGGAGGTGAAGGTTATATTCATTCCTAAGCCAGGCAAGAGTGACTATACAAACGCTAAATCCTACCGACCTATCAGCCTGACATCGTTTCTCCAAAAAACCTTGGAGAGACTATGCGATAGGGAGCTAAGAGACGGCGCTCTTAAAAACATACCACTACATGGTAACCAACATGCATACTGCTCAGGTAAGTCGACGGAGTCAGCTCTTCACCTGGTGATTAGCCGGATTGAAGAAGCAATTCACCAAAAAGCTACCTGCCTAGGCACATTTATAGACATCGAAGGCGCCTTCGATAAAACAAACTTCTCCAGTATTAGTACCGCCCTCTTCAAACATGGCGTCGATCAGGTATTAACAGATTGGATTACTAACATGTTAAGCAAGCGAGTGGTTCGTCTGGAAGAAGACCAGAACATGGCCTTGATAGCCAGGGGTTGCCCCCAAGGAGGCGTTTTATCTCCCTTCCTCTGGAACCTGGTAATAAATGACCTCATCAAAATTCTAAATGACAACCACTACTACACGATAGGTTATGCGGACGACCTCGCAATCCTTGTGTCAGGGAAGATGACAACCTCACTCAACAGGCACTACGCATCGTTGAACGATGGTGTAGGGAATTTGACCTCTCGGTGAACCGTCGGGTTCAATAAGTGGGGCCTATCACCCAAAATCATACTTTGGCTATACAACACTGTTATCCGACCAATGATCGCATACAGTGCCGTGGTCTGGTGGCCCCGCACCAAACTAACTGCAGCCTCAAGCAAACTTCAACGCATGCAGAGGCTAGCTTGCATGGCCATCACGGGCTGTATGAGGACTACTCCTACCGCAGCTCTTGAAGCAATGCTAGAACTCCCGCCCCTCCACCTGTTTATACAACAGGAAGCGACGATGGCGGCGGTACGCCTAAAAACACTAAATCTCTGGAGTAAAAGAGAAACACAACACTCCGCGTTACTTGAGGGACTCTACAAGGAGTTCCCCTTGACTAAAGCCATAAATGACCGGATTCCCAAACAATTTATCTTCGATAAAAGATACAAAATCCAACTCCATGAGGATCACCGGTAAGAGGGACAACGTCCAGCAGAGTTGCGTACTTTCACAGACGGATCCAAGACAGGTACCGGCTCGGGCGCTGGCATCTTTTCGGAGGACCTCAATATACATATAGCCTCAACTCTAGGGGCCCACAATACGGTGTTCCAAGCAGAGTGTATGGGTATATCCCTAGCAGCCTCAGCTATCGCAGCCAGACAGGTTCGGGACCACACTGTCCGTATTCTATCAGACAGCATGTCGGTCCTGCAAGCACTAAAATGCTACACAACCAACTCTGGGCTTTTATACGAATGTCATCACCGCTTGAATCAGGTGGGTATTCTAAACAACATAACCATTCAATGGATTAAAGGACACAGCGGTTCTCGTCGCAATGTCGCAAAAAACTCGTCGTTGATGCTGCAGACGAACTCGCAAGAAGGGGATCTAGCATGGCAGTAATGAGACCGCAACCCATCGTACCACTCCCCTTTGGGTATATACGCACTCTGGTAAGGAAACGCACTAGGGTTCAACACAACAAAATTTGGTCAGACCAAACAGACTGCAGGCTGTCCAGGGAGGTACTCCCTGCAATTGACGGCCGCTTTACAAAACAGGCCCTCCAACTGACTAAGCAGCAGCTGCGCACAATCACAGCCGCTGTCACAGGTCATGGGTCATTTAACAAGCACCTGTTTACTATAGGAGTTACAGATAGCCCGCTATGCAGAGCATGCATGGAGGTGGACGAGACGGCGGACCACGTGCTTCTCCACTGTCCAGAGGTTACTGCATACAGGGCTAAATACTTCGGTAACCCGGTTACTCTCCGAGAGATCGCCAGTAACGTCAGGGCGCTGCTGGCCTTTCTCGGGGAACTGGGGTGGATCGAATAAGATATTGTCCCACCCTTTACGCAAAATACGCGCTACGTCGTGGAGTTGCGGAAATCGGCCCGTCTAACAATACAATATACAGGACACAGCAGTTCTCGAGGTAGCTTCAGATGCTGATGCTGATCCCCTTTGGGTACATACGCACTTTGGTAAGAAACGCACTAGGGATCAGCACGACAAAGCGTGGTCGGACCAAACTGACTGCAGACACTCCCTGCAATTGACGGCCGCTTCACAAAGCAGGCTCTCCTACTGACTAAGCAGCAGCTGCGCACAGTCACAGGCGCCGTTACCGGTCAAGGGATGATAATTATTTTTACTTACCGAGATTTACTACACTTGTGCGTCTTCCACAGCAATTGAAGCATGCAAATATGCATAGGCACGTTATCTCGGGATACTGAGTCACATCTGTGTGAAGTAACAGGTCCTGGAATGACAAATTAGTCTTATATAATGATGATGCAAAAAATTAATTCTTTTTCACTACTTATCATTTTGTTAGCTCATCCCTCCAGATATGAGGATGCTTGAACAGGCTGCTAAATGCTGTTATGATTATTTCTTCACTTACCAAGACTTTCCTTTATTTGCACATCTTCTATGGTACTTTGAGTGTGCTGCATATCCACATAGTCCAAATGTGAAGTAACAGGAGGTTCTGGAATGACAATTTATAGATTATAACTACATTCATAGTATATTTTGATTATTTTATACTATAATCAATCAATTTTAGATGTAATACTATGTCATTATGTGTCTCAATTATACAAAAATGTTAAGTAAATGTAAATGTAGCAACTAAGGCAATGTATTCAATTAATTAAATAATTTTGCATGCCCTAAGGTAAAATGTATTGGGACTCCATAAATTAACAACTTATCTGTTACCTACATTATTGGCAAATAAATGATTTCTATAGCCTGTAGCACTCAGGAATAATGTAGCTTTTTGTATGAATGATGTACAAACTTATAAGCTAATTTTACCTCTTTATAATATTAGTATAGATATCAATCTATGTAACCTGGCATGTTATGAGTGGCTCATTGCCAAATAAAAACAGCCATATGGGTTGATCAAAGTTTAAGCTATGCTCGCCGAGGTCTGTCTGTGGATGGGTGACCGATCGTAACATATCGAGACGCCTGCGCGCCACGGAAAGCACGCTAACCCGTTAGTCCAGGGTCCCGGCTGTCATTTGTAGATGTTTGAAAGTTTGTTGTTACAGATAGTCAGAAATCTGAATGTTTGACAACCCGCCTCATCAAGGCGTCTGTGTTGCTCAGTAACTGGGTTGTGGAGGTCAGATAGACAGTCGCTCCATGTAAAATACTGTTATTCAGCTGCATCCGGTTAGACTGGAAGCCGCCCCAACATAGTTGGGAAAGGGCTAGGCAGATCATGATGATATCAATCTATCTTACCTGGCATGTTTGTTGTCCATACGGCGTCTTTGCTGTATCTTCCGGCACCAATACCGTTATTCGAAGTATGTGTACACTTCCAACTTACTCGGTGGTATGACTTACATGGCGGTATTTGAAATTATATTCGTTTTCTCGTCGCAATATACACCGACGGAAGTAACCCATGTGTTAAGAAACTCCTTATCCTTATTCGGGGTAGGGAATTTATGCAAATTCACATTGCATTGTACGTAGCAGCCTCCAAAATCACCAAACGGGTAGTCAGGTAGGTTGTCTCAATATGTAGATTTAAACAATCAATACCAGCACGAAATCAACACGGCCGGAGAAGCAGAGGCTCTACCCAACGTTACTGGGTGGAAGAAGCACTTTTGGACGATTATAACTAAAAGAAACAAACAGGACGCGGAAAATAAACACACGCTAACCGGCTGTCAAAGTTTTTTTTTTGTTTGATTGACACTGACATTTTTGAAGTGTTGCAGAGTCTCAATTTTCTTTATTTATTTGTT
Organism: Phlogophora meticulosa; assembly: GCA_905147745.2. NCBI lineage: Eukaryota > Metazoa > Arthropoda > Insecta > Lepidoptera > Noctuidae > Phlogophora > Phlogophora meticulosa. The sequence continues at coordinate 933,237 of LR990517.1, read as the reverse complement.
GTAACATTACGTGAGGCATTGAGCTTTTATCTAGAGAAAAAATTGCTGGTTTGCCATTCAACGACGTGCGAGTGCCGGTTCCATAGTAGGCATTACTATTTTACTGGACGTTTTTACATAAGCAAAATGTACCCAGAGCCATCTATGTATCTACAAATCGAGTGAGCTAGCAATGAAACTACACCACAGAATCAAGGCACGCGTTGTCCTCTGGTAATGTACGATACGAATTACACGCGGTGTCTTCTTATTGCAGACGTAGGTAGTTAAATAGGTGGCACTAGCAGTAATTTTTAATAAGTATACGCAACAGTCTCAATTTTATTTATTCATTTATTGTTACATTACGAGAGGTATTGAGCTTTTATCTAGAGAAAAAATTGTTGATTTGCCATTCAACAACATGCGAGTGCTGGTTCCTCACTTTATTCAGTAGGCATTACTATTTTACTGGACGTTTTTACATAAGTAAAATGTACCCAGAGCCATCTATCTACAAATCGAGTGAGCTAGCAACAAAACTACACCACAGAATCAAGGCACGCGTTGTCCTCTGGTAATGTACGATACGATCCACACGCGGTGTCTTCTTGTTGCGGACGTAGTTAAATAGGTGGCACTAGCAGTGATTTTTAATAAGTATACGAAATACAAATACTATAAAGACTAACAATTAATCCAGCCCAACATGGGCTAAAAAGCCAAGTAAAAGAAGATTAATCAGTAATCAGTAAAACCAGAGATTCGTTTCATGAACACTACATTTTTATTGGTACACATAATAGGTACAATATAACAATAGATCATATTAAACAATAAACATGGATTTTAAGTTGACTGTGTTGGTTGGCGATATGCTGAATGTGTCGCTCAGCTAGCTCATCTTTGAGGAAGGTGTTCTAGACAACAATATTCTTCACTTCCACCTCGCGTCGTCCCTGTAAATAAAATGTCAAGATGAAATTAAACAAAACAATGAATGAGAGGATTATGTCAATAAAATAAACCTAAAGTTATGCAATAGATTTATTAACCTGCAATAAGCTAAATAGAGTGAAACAATATTATAAAATTATCTTGTATTTTACAAAGAGCTCCCAATTATTATTGTTGTCTAAGTAGTATACTTGATGGAAAAGTATTCCATAGATACATTATGGATTACATTTAAATGCATTTAAAGGCAAATCCAGCAAAGAAAGCGGTAAATTGATGTAAGAGCAGATATGATTACATTGATTACCAAGCCTCTCAAATGAGCTATGGATCTTGTGATGTTTGCTGAGAGTTAAAATATGTAGTGATGGAATTGTACAGTGCATCATCCCACACATTGACGATAAGATCATTACTACCAATCCTATTATGGGTTGGAAGATATAATTTATAATGTTGTAACAACTTAAATATCAATGATTCAGACTCCAGTGTGAGTATCGTATGTTGTTGTATTGTGGTAGAAGTATCCATTCCGAACCTGATGATAGTCGAGAGCTTTGCTGTGACGACATCTCTTGATCAGAAATGAAGTGCAGCGCAGGTCATACAACTGTAATTTCTTGAGTTGATGCTTTTGTTCTGTTCTGCTCTGCTCTGCTCTGCTCCGGATCTGGGTCTGATAAGGCATCCGGGCAACTGTACATCAAGCTGCTCTGTAGCAATTATGGCACAAGCGAGCCATGGGATTCACCTAAAAACAATTCATAATTAAAGACCAACTTCTAAATATGGCTTCTACAGCATGGATAATGTTTAATCGTGTCATCACTTTCAACTATAGTTTGCTGCTATACTTCACTAAAACTATTCAATATGCATAAATGTGAATATACACTTAGATAAGTATCACATAACATACATACAAGCATAAACTCACGCCTTTAGCATGGTTTATTGGTTCTGTCTCTTCTGCTTGCCAAAGCATAAGAGACAGAACCAATACTATTTATAATCAATGAGTAAAGAACTATACTATGTATACACGGTGGAAGGGACTTGGACGCACAAACTGACACCATGACTGCATGATTCTGGTGGTTCATGGTGCAATGAGATTTTTAGTTAAAAAGTAAATTATTCACTTCTTAAAAATGTCATTTTGGTAGGTAGACATCATGTTTGTGTACAGCACAACGAACATCAGAATAAAACGTAGAAATTAGGAAAAGTGCACGAAAGTAGTCACCGCTATTCTTAGCAGTAATCGGATATTCGGATCCTTATACACCTAAACTTCTTTCCACCAAACAATAATATGGACATTCCTTTCTGACTAAATAAGTAATCCCGGCTATACCAAACTTAATGAAATTATAGCAGTGGTTATTTTGATTTCGTTTCTTTATGTTGTTCAAATAAATAGAATATCAATGCAAAATGACTACCACCAATAGACGACACGGTGGGCGCAGTGGCCGAGTGGTTGGCTGCTGCGCTACGGGTCGCGGGTTCGATTCCCGCACGGAAAAAATATTTCTCTGGTCTACAGGTGGTTGTTCCGGGTTTGGCTGTTAGTGTATGTGAGTTTAAATGTTTGTTAACGCACCCACGATACAGGAGAAATTACTAGTGTGGCGCGACGACATAAAAACAAAAAAAAATTAGGCGACGTTTAATCATTTAAACGTATCATACCTTCTTAGAATCCACAGCGGCCGTGAAGACTGTTGTTGCGTATCAAGCATTACGGGCGAGGGGTGATGTAGTCCAGGTGCCAATCTGCCTCAGGGATCGCTACAGTTGACTTGATCCCCACTGTCATGTCGCGGTCGCCCTGAAAGTGTATAATAGGATTTTTTTTTAATATTTTTTACTATGGGACGAGCCCGCCACACTATTCCCAATCCACTGCAACTCCTGAAAACCAGAATCAACAGTGGCGACCATCAGGAAAGCGTCGAGACAATGAAGTCCGTCGAGTCCCGGAGAAACGATTCAACTGTCTTGGAACCCGCAACGAAATTAATCAGAAAAAAGCAGCGGAGGACTAAGAAAACTACGCAATTTCTTCTTCCCTCCATATCGACCAGGAGACAGAACTGAGCTGGGCCAATAGGCACAAAGGGACGTTTACAACTGGGTTAGGCCCAGTTGCCTAGCCCCGCGGTTTAAAATTAACACTGATAGTAGTGAGTCCTGAATGATTAGAATTCATTCAACGATTCAATAGTCAACAACATTTAGAATGCGAAGCAGAACTATAAATCACTAGCAGCGCCCCGCGGTTTTACGTTTTAAGTCAACATGAAACAATCGGAATTCCAACGGGAATACTTCCGTTTTCCGTGGTAAAAAATACACTACGTGCTATGCCAGACTATTAATCTATATCTGCGCCATTCTTCATCCAGATCTGTTCAGCTGTTCTGGTGTTAATAATATTGTTAGTGGCAAGTGGGTACTACAAATCTTCTAATGCATTTATTCCTTTGAGGTCTTATGTGTACCGTCTTGATTTTAAACTCATCCTCATCCAATCCACACAGCATCATCTAGCCCCGAGCTAAGCAGAGCTTGTATTATGGGTACTAGATGACTGATGTAATTAATACAATACATTACATAGATAGATATTTCTTTTTATATATAGCAAATACCCAGAACACTTGGGCTTTACCAAGGCGGGTTGGCGATTTCAGACTTATACTCATTGTAATGTGTGTAGATGTCAGTAATGTCTCAGATAAACTAATAAAGTAGGTATCATCGCTGGAGGTGAACCAGTTTTGAACCTTATCCGTCCGAGATGGTACAAATGAATTAAAAAAGTCTCAATGTTTTTCATGAGAGGTGAGACCTTTAGGTGAATGCGTAGAGGCACCTCGTGGAATTTAAATTTTCATGTTTTTAGCAATTTGGAGCTTTCGTAACTAACAAATGAGTACCCCACAAAGTATTAAAATCATTAGTACGACTTTTTCAGTTCGATTTATGCAACTGAATAAGTGTTTCATTACATGATGACATTTAACCACAATTCTATGTATGTTTGTTGTGGTATACATATACGCAAATAACTCTTTCAGTAACATACCTTATACTGACCTGAAAGGCGGGCTGCGTCTGCGCATTCTTCTTAACCACTGGGCCATTACGACAATAGAAAGATAAAATAACTTACAATCATGACTTCCTTGTTGGTTTTGATGGTGACCATCCAGTTGCCATGAGGGTTCATGACGAAGGGACACGGAGCCGTGCCTCTGTCGCCAGCCACAGTGACCAGTCGTGGTTGTCCGGTGGGACGCAGTGCCACGTTGAACCTGGAAGATTATCAGCTTGCATTTTAAGAAGTTGTTTTTCTACTAATTAGTCTTGCTCTCTACTAGGCCAGTTGAGCCTGCCAAAACTATTCAACACAGAACTCCAACTAGCGAACGAGGACTAGTATCTCGGAGTCATCCTTAACAGCAAGTTAAACTGGAGCAACTGCAGCATGGCGGTCCTGCAAGCACTAAAATGCCATACCACTAACTCTGGGCTACTACTACACGAATGTCATAACCGCTTAAATCAGGTGTGTATTCTCAATAACATAACCATTCAATGGATTAAAGGACACAGCAGGGGGGAGTGGTCTGGATGTTTGCTTTTGCGGTTGCACAACGACATGCTTATCCTATATCTCTCTGGTAGTCCTAACGATCAAGCTTCTTAACAGTGAGACGTTCCCAGTTGCGGGCTCCATGGTGGGTGGGAGCCAGAGAGACGAATAATACTACTTTACATACATGGACAATCCAAGGCCATTTCAACCAACCGGAGTGAAGTCAGCGAAAGCCGACTCAGCTCCTAAGCGGGGTGCTAACAACACCCCGCTCGCCCCTGGAGGTCCTGCGGATAATACTGCAGGCACCAGCGTGGGTGCTGGTCCGATTGTGGCGAAAGCTGCAGTTCGGACCAAAACAAAGTCCCAGCTTAAGCAAAGGACGTCAGCGCTGCCTGGGACCAGTACTGACCCTTTAAAAGCACAGGCGAGGACGGCGACGACTCATACCACAGCCGGACCTAGCCTTAGCTCACAAACACAACCTCCTGCGGCACTTCAAGCTGCAAATCAGCAGGCTGTCACCGAGCAATCGAAGACGCCTGGCACTGACGACGCGTTCTCACGCGGTTGGCAAGGGTAAACACACTCAACAAGCCCATTGCCCTTGTACCGCCCACCCGGGCCGTCCTGCTCCTGCAGATCTGGCCAATAGGGGGGACGGGCGCAGCGGTTAGCGAGAGCACGGGGGCTACTGTCTCCGGCCTCCGATCCGGGGGGGACGGGTTCGACGAGGGCTTCGACCTGTTTGCCGGGTTGCGACTGGAGGGAGACGAGGAGGGTGCGACCAGCAATGGCGTCCCTTTCGTTGGCCTGTAAGGTCGTGCAGGCGAACCTCCGCCACAGCCAGACAGCGACGGCTCAGTTGCGCAAGTGGCTGGAGGTACAAGACGCGGCCGTTGCCCTGATCCAGGAGCCGTGGATTAGGGCTGGCCATATACAAGGACTATCCAATCTCGGTGGTTAGATTTTAGTCACTACAGACCACGATCATCCTAGATCGTGTATCTATGTAATAGGTAACCTCAAAACACAGATCTTAACAGATTTCTGTTGCAGAGATGTCTCTGCAGTTAGACTGTCTATACAGCGGGATGGTGTGGAGATGCCAGTAGTCTTTGCCTCGGCTTATATGCCTGAGGCGGAGACACCCCCCCCCCCCCCCCCCCATGACCTCGCCCGCCTCGTGAGTTACTGTGAGAGGAGCGGGATGGAGATTGTCATTGGGGCTGACGCAAATGCCCATCACCCACTGTGGGGCATGGACACGCAAAATGATAGGGGTAAGACATTGGTTGAATTTTTATTTACAACAAACCTATCCCTATTAAACACACTAGGCTCCGAACCAACATTCGTAACCAGAAGAAGCCACACGATCATTGACCTCACCATGGCCTCTGAGGGTGCAGCGGAAATCACCTCGGGCTGGCAGGTCTCCAAGGAGACCTCGTGCTCGGATCACAGGTGGATCCGCTTTGACATCCAGGTCTGTGCGACACCTATACCGCCACGAGGCAACCCAAGGAATACTAACAGGGTTCCCTACACACGCACGCTTGCTACCAAGTTGGCGATACTGAGCAGTCCACCAAGGTACGTGGACATAACGCAGATAGATGCACAGGTCGAGCACATCACTGCATCAATGATAGACAGCTACCATACTGCCTGCCCAGTAACCACACTGCCCGTAACACCAGGTAAACAACCCTGGTGGGGCGCCGAACTGGAACGCAAGCACGGTAAGGTAAGGAAGGCTCTGAACAGAGCCATGAATACATGGGCTGACGAGGACTGGGAGGCATACTACGCGGCCAAGTCTAGCTACAAAAAATGCATCAGTTTCAGGAGCACCGCGGGATGGCGTAAGTTCTGTGGCAATATTGAATCTTGCCAACAAGCAAACAGGGTAAGGAAAATACTGGCGCAACAGCACACACCTGGGCCAGCCACTCTCCGTAAACCTGACAATACCTTAACCACATCACCAGAGGAAACGAGACGCGTCCTAATAGAAACTCACTTCCCAGGAAGCGTCCTCACTCAGGAAATTGATTGGTCTGATACAATGCAAACACCGTCAGAAAATGACTGGCTATACGCAAACAAGATGATCACATTGGAGAAAATCCAATGGGTCATCGAAAACTACCAACCCTTTAAGGCAGCCGGCCCCGACGGTGTTTTCCCCGCCCTACTGCAGTGGGGTGGTACCTCGGTTACCGTAAGATTAGTGCCTCTGTTGCGGGCATGCCTGGCCTACAGACACATCCCGAAAGGTTGGAGGGAGGTGAAGGTTATATTCATTCCTAAGCCAGGCAAGAGTGACTATGCAAACGCTAAATCCTACCGACCTATCAGCCTGACATCGTTTCTCCAAAAAACCTTGGAGAGACTATGCGATAGGGAGCTAAGAGACGGCGCTCTTAAAAACATACCACTACATGGTAACCAACATGCATACTGCTCAGGTAAGTCGACGGAGTCAGCTCTTCACCTGGTGATTAGCCGGATTGAAGAAGCAATTCACCAAAAAGCTACCTGCCTAGGCACATTTATAGACATCGAAGGCGCCTTCGATAAAACAAACTTCTCCAGTATTAGTACCGCCCTCTTCAAACATGGCGTCGATCAGGTATTAACAGATTGGATTACTAACATGTTAAGCAAGCGAGTGGTTCGTCTGGTAGAGGACCAGAACATGGCCTTGATAGCCAGGGGTTGCCCCCAAGGAGGCGTTTTATCTCCCCTCCTCTGGAACCTGGTAATAAATGACCTCATCAAAATTCTAAATGACAACCACTACTACACGATAGGTTATGCGGACGACCTCGCAATCCTTGTGTCAGGGAAGATGACAACCTCACTCAACAGGCACTACGCATCGTTGAACGATGGTGTAGGGAATTTGACCTCTCGGTGAACCGTCGGGTTCAATAAGTGGGGCCTATCACCCAAAATCATACTTTGGCTATACAACACTGTTATCCGACCAATGATCGCATACAGTGCCGTGGTCTGGTGGCCCCGCAACAAACTAACTGCAGCCTCAAGCAAACTTCAACGCATGCAGAGGCTAGCTTGCATGGCCATCACGGGCTGTATGAGGACTACTCCTACCGCAGCTCTTGAAGCAATGCTAGAACTCCCGCCCCTCCACCTGTTTATACAACAGGAAGCGACGATGGCGGCGGTACGCCTAAAAACACTAAATCTCTGGAGTAAAAGAGAAACACAACACTCCGCGTTACTTGAGGGACTCTACAAGGAGTTCCCCTTGACTAAAGCCATAAATGACCGGATTCCCAAACAATTTATCTTCGATAAAAGATACAAAATCCAACTCCATGAGGATCACCGGTAAGAGGGACAACGTCCAGCAGAGTTGCGTACTTTCACAGACGGATCCAAGACAGGTACCGACTCGGGCGCTGGCATCTTTTCGGAGGACCTCAATATACATATAGCCTCACCTCTAGGGGCCCACAATACGGTGTTCCAAGCAGAGTGTATGGGTATATCCCTAGCAGCCTCAGCTATCGCAGCCAGACAGGTTCGGGACCACACTGTCCGTATTCTATCAGACAGCATGTCGGTCCTGCAAGCACTAAAATGCTACACAACAACCAACTCTGGGCTTTTATACGAATGTCATCACCGCTTGAATCAGGTGGGTATTCTAAACAACATAACCATTCAATGGATCAAAGGACACAGCGGTTCTCGTCGCAATGTCGCAAAAAACTCGTCGTTGATGCTGCAGACGAACTCGCAAGAAGGGGATCTAGCATGGCAGTAATGGGACCGGAACCCATCGTACCACTCCCCTTTGGGTATATACGCACTCTGGTAAGGAAACGCACTAGGGTTCAACACAACAAAATTTGGTCAGACCAAACAGACTGCAGGCTGTCCAGGGAGGTACTCCCTGCAATTGACGGCCGCTTTACAAAACAGGCCCTCCAACTGACTAAGCAGCAGCTGCGCACAATCACAGCCGCTGTCACAGGTCATGGGTCATTTAACAAGCACCTGTTTACTATAGGAGTTACAGATAGCCCGCTATGCAGAGCATGCATGGAGGTGGACGAGACGGCGGACCACGTGCTTCTCCACTGTCCAGAGGTTACTGCATACAGGGCTAAATACTTCGGTAACCCGGTTACTCTCCGAGAGATCGCCAGTAACGTCAGGGCGCTGCTGGCCTTTCTCGGGGAACTGGGGTGGATCGAATAAGGTATTGTCCCACCCTTTACGCAAAATACGCGCTACGTCGTGGAGTTGCGGAAATCGGCCCGTCTAACAATACAATATACAGGACACAGCAGTTCTCGAGGTAGCTTCAGATGCTGATGCTGATCCCCTTTGGGTACATACGCACTTTGGTAAGGAACGCACTAGGGATCAGCACGACAAAGCGTGGTCGGACCAAACTGACTGCAGACACTCCCTGCAATTGACGGCCGCTTCACAAAGCAGGCTCTCCTACTGACTAAGCAGCAGCTGCGCACAGTCACAGGCGCCGTTACCGGTCAAGGGATGATAATTGTTTTTACTTACCGAGATTTACTTCACTTGTGCGTCTTCCACAGCAATTGAAGCATGCAAATATGCATAGGCACGTTATCTCGGGATACTGAGTCACATCTGTGTGAAGTAACAGGTCCTGGAATGACAAATTAGTCTTATATAATGATGATGCAAAAAATTAATTCTTTTTCACTACTTATCATTTTGTTAGCTCATCCCTCCAGATATGAGGATGCTTGAACAGGCTGCTAAATGCTGTTATGATTATTTCTTCACTTACCAAGACTTTCCTTTATTTGCACATCTTCTATGGTACTTTGAGTGTGCTGCATATCCACATAGTCCAAATGTGAAGTAACAGGAGGTTCTGGAATGACAATTTATAGATTATAACTACATTCATAGTATATTTTGATTATTTTATACTATAATCAATCAATTTTAGATGTAATACTATGTCATTATGTGTCTCAATTATACAAAAATGTTAAGTAAATGTAAATGTAGCAACTAAGGCAATGTATTCAATTAATTAAATAATTTTGCATGCCCTAAGGTAAAATGTATTGGGACTCCATAAATTAACAACTTATCTGTTACCTACATTATTGGCAAATAAATGATTTCTATAGCCTGTAGCACTCAGGAATAATGTAGCTTTTTGTATGAATGAATATGAATAATGTACAAACTTATAAGCTAATTTTACCTCTTTATAATATTAGTATAGATACCAATCTATGTAACCTGGCATGTTATGAGTGGCTCATTGCCAAATAAAAACAGCCATATGGGTTGATCAAAGTTTAAGCTATGCTCGCCGAGGTCTGCCTGTGGATGGGTGACCGATCGTAACATATCGAGACGCCTGCGCGCCACGGAAAGCACGCTAACCCGTTAGTCCAGGGTCCCGGCTGTCATTTGTAGATGTTTGAAAGTTTGTTGTTACAGATAGTCAGAAATCTGAATGTTTGACAACCCGCCTCATCAAGGCGTCTGTGTTGCTCAGTAACTGGGTTGTGGAGGTCAGATAGACAGTCGCTCCATGTAAAATACTGTTATTCAGCTGCATCCGGTTAGACTGGAAGCCGCCCCAACATAGTTGGGAAAGGGCTAGGCAGATCATGATGATATCAATCTATCTAACCTGGCATGTTTGTTGTCCATACGGCGTCTTTGCTGTATCTTCCGGCACCAATACCGTTATTCGAAGTATGTGTACACTTCCAACTTACTCGGTGGTATGACTTACATGGCGGTATTTGAAATTATATTCGTTTTCTCGTCGCAATATACACCGACGGAAGTAACCCATGTGTTAAGAAACTCCTTATCCTTATTCGGGGTAGGGAATTTATGCAAATTCACATTGCATTGTACGAAGCAGCCTCCAAAATCACCAAACGGGTAGTCAGGTAGGTTGTCTCAATATGTAGATTTAAACAATCAATACCAGCACGAAATCAACACGGCCGGAGAAGCAGAGGCTCTACCCAACGTTACTGGGTGGAAGAAGCACTTTTGGACGATTATAACTAAAAGAAACAAACAGGACGCGGAAAATAAACACACGCAAACCGGCTGTCAAAGTTTTTTTTTTGTTTGATTGACACTGACATTTTTGAAGTGTTGCAGAGTCTCAATTTTCTTTATTTATTTGTTGTAACATTACGTGAGGCATTGAGCTTTTATCTAGAGAAAAAATTGCTGGTTTGCCATTCAACGACGTGCGAGTGCCGGTTCCATAGTAGGCATTACTATTTTACTGGACGTTTTTACATAAGCAAAATGTACCCAGAGCCATCTATGTATCTACAAATCGAGTGAGCTAGCAATGAAACTACACCACAGAATCAAGGCACGCGTTGTCCTCTGGTAATGTACGATACGAATTACACGCGGTGTCTTCTTATTGCAGACGTAGGTAGTTAAATAGGTGGCACTAGCAGTAATTTTTAATAAGTATACGCAACAGTCTCAATTTTATTTATTCATTTATTGTTACATTACGAGAGGTATTGAGCTTTTATCTAGAGAAAAAATTGTTGATTTGCCATTCAACAACATGCGAGTGCTGGTTCCTCACTCAATTCAGTAGGCATTACTATTTTACTGGACGTTTTTACATAAGTAAAATGTACCCAGAGCCATCTATCTACAAATCGAGTGAGCTAGCAACAAAACTACACCACAGAATCAAGGCACGCGTTGTCCTCTGGTAATGTACGATACGATCCACACGCGGTGTCTTCTTGTTGCGGACGTAGTTAAATAGGTGGCACTAGCAGTGATTTTTAATAAGTATACGAAATACAAATACTATAAAGACTAACAATTAATCCAGCCCAACATGGGCTAAAAAGCCAAGTAAAAGAAGATTAATCAGTAATCAGTAAAACCAGAGATTCGTTTCATGAACACTACATTTTTATTGGTACACATAATAGGTACAATATAACAATAGATCATATTAAATAATAAACATGGATTTTAAGTTGACTGTGTTGGTTGGCGATATGCTGAATGTGTCGCTCAGCTAGCTCATCTTTGAGGAAGGTGTTCTAGACAACAATATTCTTCACTTCCACCTCGCGTCGTCCCTGTAAATAAAATGTCAAGATGAAATTAAACAAAACAATGAATGAGAGGATTATGTCAATAAAATAAACCTAAAGTTATGCAATAGATTTATTAACCTGCAATAAGCTAAATAGAGTGAAACAATATTATAAAATTATCTTGTATTTTACAAAGAGCTCCCAATTATTATTGTTGTCTAAGTAGTATACTTGATGGAAAAGTTGATGGCTGCGTCTGCGCATTCTTCTTAACCACTGGGCCATTACGACAATAGAAAGATAAAATAACTTACAATCATGACTTCCTTGTTGGTTTTGATGGTGACCATCCAGTTGCCATGAGGGTTCATGACGAAGGGACGCGGAGCCGTGCCTCTGTCGCCAGCCACAGTGACCAGCCGTGGTTGTCCGGTGGGACGCAGTGCCACGTTGAACCTGGAAGATTATCAGCTTGCATTTTAAGAAGTTGTTTTTCTACTAATTAGTCTTGCTCTCTACTAGGCCAGTTGAGCCTGCCAAAACTATTCAACACAGAACTCTAACTAGCGAACGAGGACTAGTATCTCGGAGTCATCCTTAACAGCAAGTTAAACTGGAGCAACTGCAGCATGGCGGTCCTGCAAGCACTAAAATGCCATACCACTAACTCTGGGCTACTACTACACGAATGTCATAACCGCTTAAATCAGGTGTGTATTCTCAATAACATAACCATTCAATGGATTAAAGGACACAGCAGGGGGGAGTGGTCTGGATGTTTGCTTTTGCGGTTGCACAACGACATGCTTATCCTATATCTCTCTGGTAGTCCTAACGATCAAGCTTCTTAACAGTGAGACGTTCCCAGTTGCGGGCTCCATGGTGGGTGGGAGCCAGAGAGACGAATAATACTACTTTACATACATGGACAATCCAAGGCCATTTCAACCAACCGGAGTGAAGTCAGCGAAAGCCGACTCAGCTCCTAAGCGGGGTGCTAACAACACCCCGCTCGCCCCTGGAGGTCCTGCGGGTAATACTGCAGGCACCAGCGTGGGTGCTGGTCCGATTGTGGCGAAAGCTGCAGTTCGGACCAAAACAAAGTCCCAGCTTAAGCAAAGGACGTCAGCGCTGCCTGGGACCAGTACTGACCCTTTAAAAGCACAGGCGAGGACGGCGACGACTCATACCACAGCCGGACCTAGCCTTAGCTCACAAACACAACCTCCTGCGGCACTTCAAGCTGCAAATCAGCAGGCTGTCACCGAGCAATCGAAGACGCCTGGCACTGACGACGCGTTCTCACGCGGTTGGCAAGGGTAAACACACTCAACAAGCCCATTGCCCTTGTACCGCCCACCCGGGCCGTCCTGCTCCTGCAGATCTGGCCAATAGGGGGGACGGGCGCAGCGGTAATGCGCTCCGTCAGGTGCGCCGCCGTGCAAAATAGAACGAGGGTAAAGCCGCTCGTCGAACACAGGCTACCGCTGCCGGGTCAAGCCGCAAAACCAGCAGCAAGGTCGACTTCTCCGCGGGGAAACGGTCGCAGGCCGAGGCCGGTGAAAGCCGACCAGAGCCTGCTGGACCGTCAACCAGCGTCGAGGAGAGGCCAGCCATAAACACCAGACCAAAGAAACAATCCGATTGGAAGGATCAGGCTACGGCCAAGCGGGCTCTCAATGAGACCTTGTCGCCTCGTGGGGAGCAGAAGCGGCCGTGGCTTGACCATTCCAAACGGATTGAAGACAGGAAAAGCTACGCCCAAGCTGCCGGCGCCACCCTGAACGTCGCAATCACTAGCGAGAGCACGGGGGCTACTGTCTCCGGCCTCCGATCCGGGGGGGACGGGTTCGACGAGGGCTTCGACCTGTTTGCCGGGTTGCGACTGGAGGGAGACGAGGAGGGTGCGACCAGCAATGGCGTCCCTTTCGTTGGCCTGTAAGGTCGTGCAGGCGAACCTCCGCCACAGCCAGACAGCGACGGCTCAGTTGCGCAAGTGGCTGGAGGTACAAGACGCGGCCGTTGCCCTGATCCAGGAGCCGTGGATTAGGGCTGGCCATATACAAGGACTATCCAATCTCGGTGGTTAGATTTTAGTCACTACAGACCACGATCATCCTAGATCGTGTATCTATGTAATAGGTAACCTCAAAACACAGATCTTAACAGATTTCTGTTGCAGAGATGTCTCTGCAGTTAGACTGTCTATACAGCGGGATGGTGTGGAGATGCCAGTAGTCTTTGCCTCGGCTTATATGCCTGAGGCGGAGACACCGCCCCCCCCCCCATGACCTCGCCCGCCTCGTGAGTTACTGTGAGAGGAGCGGGATGGAGATTGTCATTGGGGCTGACGCAAATGCCCATCACCCACTGTGGGGCATGGACACGCAAAATGATAGGGGTAAGACATTGGTTGAATTTTTATTTACAACAAACCTATCCCTATTAAACACACTAGGCTCCGAACCAACATTCGTAACCAGAAGAAGCCACACGATCATTGACCTCACCATGGCCTCTGAGGGTGCAGCGGAAATCACCTCGGGCTGGCAGGTCTCCAAGGAGACCTCGTGCTCGGATCACAGGTGGATCCGCTTTGACATCCAGGTCTGTGCGACACCTATACCGCCACGAGGCAACCCAAGGAATACTAACAGGGTTCCCTACACACGCACGCTTGCTACCAAGCTGGCGATACTGAGCAGTCCACCAAGGTACGTGGACATAACGCAGATAGATGCACAGGTCGAGCACATCACTGCATCAATGATAGACAGCTACCATACTGCCTGCCCAGTAACCACACTGCCCGTAACACCAGGTAAACAACCCTGGTGGGGCGCCGAACTGGAACGCAAGCACGGTAAGGTAAGGAAGGCTCTGAACAGAGCCATGAATACATGGGCTGACGAGGACTGGGAGGCATACTACGCGGCCAAGTCTAGCTACAAAAAATGCATCAGTTTCAGGAGCACCGCGGGATGGCGTAAGTTCTGTGGCAATATTGAATCTTGCCAACAAGCAAACAGGGTAAGGAAAATACTGGCGCAACAGCACACACCTGGGCCAGCCACTCTCCGTAAACCTGACAATACCTTAACCACATCACCAGAGGAAACGAGACGCGTCCTAATAGAAACTCACTTCCCAGGAAGCGTCCTCACTCAGGAAATTGATTGGTCTGATACAATGCAAACACCGTCAGAAAATGACTGGCTATACGCAAACAAGATGATCACATTGGAGAAAATCCAATGGGTCATCGAAAACTACCAACCCTTTAAGGCAGCCGGCCCCGACGGTGTTTTCCCCGCCCTACTGCAGTGGGGTGGTACCTCGGTTACCGTAAGATTAGTGCCTCTGTTGCGGGCATGCCTGGCCTACAGACACATCCCGAAAGGTTGGAGGGAGGTGAAGGTTATATTCATTCCTAAGCCAGGCAAGAGTGACTATACAAACGCTAAATCCTACCGACCTATCAGCCTGACATCGTTTCTCCAAAAAACCTTGGAGAGACTATGCGATAGGGAGCTAAGAGACGGCGCTCTTAAAAACATACCACTACATGGTAACCAACATGCATACTGCTCAGGTAAGTCGACGGAGTCAGCTCTTCACCTGGTGATTAGCCGGATTGAAGAAGCAATTCACCAAAAAGCTACCTGCCTAGGCACATTTATAGACATCGAAGGCGCCTTCGATAAAACAAACTTCTCCAGTATTAGTACCGCCCTCTTCAAACATGGCGTCGATCAGGTATTAACAGATTGGATTACTAACATGTTAAGCAAGCGAGTGGTTCGTCTGGAAGAGGACCAGAACATGGCCTTGATAGCCAGGGGTTGCCCCCAAGGAGGCGTTTTATCTCCCCTCCTCTGGAACCTGGTAATAAATGACCTCATCAAAATTCTAAATGACAACCACTACTACACGATAGGTTATGCGGACGACCTCGCAATCCTTGTGTCAGGGAAAATGACAACCTCACTCAACAGGCACTACGCATCGTTGAACGATGGTGTAGGGAATTTGACCTCTCGGTGAACCGTCGGGTTCAATAAGTGGGGCCTATCACCCAAAATCATACTTTGGCTATCCAACACTGTTATCCGACCAATGATCGCATACAGTGCCGTGGTCTGGTGGCCCCGCACCAAACTAACTGCAGCCTCAAGCAAACTTCAACGCATGCAGAGGCTAGCTTGCATGGCCATCACGGGCTGTATGAGGACTACTCCTACCGCAGCTCTTGAAGCAATGCTAGAACTCCCGCCCCTCCACCTGTTTATACAACAGGAAGCGACGATGGCGGCGGTACGCCTAAAAACACTAAATCTCTGGAGTAAAAGAGAAACACAACACTCCGCGTTACTTGAGGGACTCTACAAGGAGTTCCCCTTGACTAAAGCCATAAATGACCGGATTCCCAAACAATTTATCTTCGATAAAAGAAACAAAATCCAACTCCATGAGGATCACCGGTAAGAGGGACAACGTCCAGCAGAGTTGCGTACTTTCACAGACGGATCCAAGACAGGTACCGGCTCGGGCGCTGGCATCTTTTCGGAGGACCTCAATATACATATAGCCTCAC
Source organism: Phlogophora meticulosa (assembly GCA_905147745.2). NCBI lineage: Eukaryota > Metazoa > Arthropoda > Insecta > Lepidoptera > Noctuidae > Phlogophora > Phlogophora meticulosa. Next base: position 917,006 of record LR990517.1, on the reverse strand, counting down.
CTCTAGGGGCCCACAATACGGTGTTCCAAGCAGAGTGTATGGGTATATCCCTAGCAGCCTCAGCTATCGCAGCCAGACAGGTTCGGGACCACACTGTCCGTATTCTATCAGACAGCATGTCGGTCCTGCAAGCACTAAAATGCTACACAACCAACTCTGGGCTTTTATACGAATGTCATCACCGCTTGAATCAGGTGGGTATTCTAAACAACATAACCATTCAATGGATTAAAGGACACAGCGGTTCTCGTCGCAATGTCGCAAAAAACTCGTCGTTGATGCTGCAGACGAACTCGCAAGAAGGGGATCTAGCATGGCAGTAATGGGACCGGAACCCATCGTACCACTCCCCTTTGGGTATATACGCACTCTGGTAAGGAAACGCACTAGGGTTCAACACAACAAAATTTGGTCAGACCAAACAGACTGCAGGCTGTCCAGGGAGGTACTCCCTGCAATTGACCGGCCGCTTTACAAAACAGGCCCTCCAACTGACTAAGCAGCAGCTGCGCACAATCACAGCCGCTGTCACAGGTCATGGGTCATTTAACAAGCACCTGTTTACTATAGGAGTTACAGATAGCCCGCTATGCAGAGCATGCATGGAGGTGGACGAGACGGCGGACCACGTGCTTCTCCACTGTCCAGAGGTTACTGCATACAGGGCTAAATACTTCGGTAACCCGGTTACTCTCCGAGAGATCGCCAGTAACGTCAGGGCGCTGCTGGCCTTTCTCGGGGAACTGGGGTGGATCGAATAAGGTATTGTCCCACCCTTTACGCAAAATACGCGCTACGTCGTGGAGTTGCGGAAATCGGCCCGTCTAACAATACAATATACAGGACACAGCAGTTCTCGAGGTAGCTTCAGATGCTGATGCTGATCCCCTTTGGGTACATACGCACTTTGGTAAGGAACGCACTAGGGATCAGCACGACAAAGCGTGGTCGGACCAAACTGACTGCAGACACTCCCTGCAATTGACGGCCGCTTCACAAAGCAGGCTCTCCTACTGACTAAGCAGCAGCTGCGCACAGTCACAGGCGCCGTTACCGGTCAAGGGATGATAATTGTTTTTACTTACCGAGATTTACTTCACTTCCACAGCAATTGAAGCATGCAAATATGCATAGGCACGTTATCTCGGGATACTGAGTCACATCTGTGTGAAGTAACAGGTCCTGGAATGACAAATTAGTCTTATATAATGATGATGCAAAAAATTAATTCTTTTTCACTACTTATCATTTTGTTAGCTCATCCCTCCAGATATGAGGATGCTTGAACAGGCTGCTAAATGCTGTTATGATTATTTCTTCACTTACCAAGACTTTCCTTTATTTGCACATCTTCTATGGTACTTTGAGTGTGCTGCATATCCACATAGTCCAAATGTGAAGTAACAGGAGGTTCTGGAATGACAATTTATAGATTATAACTACATTCATAGTATATTTTGATTATTTTATACTATAATCAATCAATTTTAGATGTAATACTATGTCATTATGTGTCTCAATTATACAAAAATGTTAAGTAAATGTAAATGTAGCAACTAAGGCAATGTATTCAATTAATTAAATAATTTTGCATGCCCTAAGGCAAAATGTATTGGGACTCCATAAATTAACAACTTATCTGTTACCTACATTATTGGCAAATAAATGATTTCTATAGCCTGTAGCACTCAGGAATAATGTAGCTTTTTGTATGAATGATGTACAAACTTATAAGCTAATTTTACCTCTTTATAATATTAGTATAGATACCAATCTATGTAACCTGGCATGTTATGAGTGGCTCATTGCCAAATAAAAACAGCCATATGGGTTGATCAAAGTTTAAGCTATGCTCGCCGAGGTCTGTCTGTGGATGGGTGACCGATCGTAACATATCGAGACGCCTGCGCGCCACGGAAAGCACGCTAACCCGTTAGTCCAGGGTCCCGGCTGTCATTTGTAGATGTTTGAAAGTTTGTTGTTACAGATAGTCAGAAATCTGAATGTTTGACAACCCGCCTCATCAAGGCGTCTGTGTTGCTCAGTAACTGGGTTGTGGAGGTCAGATAGACAGTCGCTCCATGTAAAATACTGTTATTCAGCTGCATCCGGTTAGACTGGAAGCCGCCCCAACATAGTTGGGAAAGGGCTAGGCAGATCATGATGATATCAATCTATCTAACCTGGCATGTTTGTTGTCCATACGGCGTCTTTGCTGTATCTTCCGGCACCAATACCGTTATTCGAAGTATGTGTACACTTCCAACTTACTCGGTGGTATGACTTACATGGCGGTATTTGAAATTATATTCGTTTTCTCGTCGCAATATACACCGACGGAAGTAACCCATGTGTTAAGAAACTCCTTATCCTTATTCGGGGTAGGGAATTTATGCAAATTCACATTGCATTGTACGTAGCAGCCTCCAAAATCACCAAACGGGTAGTCAGGTAGGTTGTCTCAATATGTAGATTTAAACAATCAATACCAGCACGAAATCAACACGGCCGGAGAAGCAGAGGCTCTACCCAACGTTACTGGGCGGAAGAAGCACTTTTGGACGATTATAACTAAAATAAACAAACAGGACGCGGAAAATAAACACACGCAAACCGGCTGTCAAAGTTTTTTTTTTGTTTGATTGACACTGACATTTTTGAAGTGTTGCAGAGTCTCAATTTTCTTTATTTATTTGTTGTAACATTACGTGAGGCATTGAGTTTTTATCTAGAGAAAAAATTGCTGGTTTGCCATTCAACGACGTGCGAGTGCCGGTTCCATAGTAGGCATTACTATTTTACTGGACGTTTTTACATAAGCAAAATGTACCCAGAGCCATCTATGTATCTACAAATCGAGTGAGCTAGCAATGAAACTACACCACAGAATCAAGGCACGCGTTGTCCTCTGGTAATGTACGATACGAATTACACGCGGTGTCTTCTTATTGCAGACGTAGGTAGTTAAATAGGTGGCACTAGCAGTAATTTTTAATAAGTATACGCAACAGTCTCAATTTTATTTATTCATTTATTGTTACATTACGAGAGGTATTGAGCTTTTATCTAGAGAAAAAATTGTTGATTTGCCATTCAACAACATGCGAGTGCTGGTTCCTCACTTTATTCAGTAGGCATTACTATTTTACTGGACGTTTTTACATAAGTAAAATGTACCCAGAGCCATCTATCTACAAATCGAGTGAGCTAGCAACAAAACTACACCACAGAATCAAGGCACGCGTTGTCCTCTGGTAATGTACGATACGATCCACACGCGGTGTCTTCTAGTTGCGGACGTAGTTAAATAGGTGGCACTAGCAGTGATTTTTAATAAGTATACGAAATACAAATACTATAAAGACTAACAATTAATCCAGCCCAACATGGGCTAAAAAGCCAAGTAAAAGAAGATTAATCAGTAATCAGTAAAACCAGAGATTCGTTTCATGAACACTACATTTTTATTGGTACACATAATAGGTACAATATAACAATAGATCATATTAAATAATAAACATGGATTTTAAGTTGACTGTGTTGGTTGGCGATATGCTGAATGTGTCGCTCAGCTAGCTCATCTTTGAGGAAGGTGTTCTAGACAACAATATTCTTCACTTCCACCTCGCGTCGTCCCTGTAAATAAAATGTCAAGATGAAATTAAACAAAACAATGAATGAGAGGATTATGTCAATAAAATAAACCTAAAGTTATGCAATAGATTTATTAACCTGCAATAAGCTAAATAGAGTGAAACAATATTATAAAATTATCTTGTATTTTACAAAGAGCTCCCAATTATTATTGTTGTCTAAGTAGTATACTTGATGGAAAAGTATTCCATAGATACATTATGGATTACATTTAAATGCATTTAAAGGCAAATCCAGCAAAGAAAGCGGTAAATTGATGTAAGAGCAGATATGATTACATTGATTACCAAGCCTCTCAAATGAGCTATGGATCTTGTGATGTTTGCTGAGAGTTAAAATATGTAGTGATGGAATTGTACAGTGCATCATCCCACACATTGACGATAAGATCATTACTACCAATCCTATTATGGGTTGGAAGATATAATTTATAATGTTGTAACAACTTAAATATCAATGATTCAGACTCCAGTGTGAGTATCGTATGTTGTTGTATTGTGGTAGAAGTATCCATTCCGAACCTGATGATAGTCGAGAGCTTTGCTGTGACGACATCTCTTGATCAGAAATGAAGTGCAGCGCAGGTCATACAACTGTAATTTCTTGAGTTGATGCTTTTGTTCTGTTCTGCTCTGCTCTGCTCCGGATCTGGGTCTGATAAGGCATCCGGGCAACTGTACATCAAGCTGCTCTGTAGCAATTATGGCACAAGCGAGCCATGGGATTCACCTAAAAACAATTCATAATTAAAGACCAACTTCTAAATATGGCTTCTACAGCATGGATAATGTTTAATCGTGTCATCACTTTCAACTATAGTTTGCTGCTATACTTCACTAAAACTATTCAATATGCATAAATGTGAATATACACTTAGATAAGTATCACATAACATACATACAAGCATAAACTCACGCCTTTAGCATGGTTTATTGGTTCTGTCTCTTCTGCTTGCCAAAGCATAAGAGACAGAACCAATACTATTTATAATCAATGAGTAAAGAACTATACTATGTATACACGGTGGAAGGGACTTGGACGCACAAACTGACACCATGACTGCATGATTCTGGTGGTTCATGGTGCAATGAGATTTTTAGTTAAAAAGTAAATTATTCACTTCTTAAAAATGTCATTTTGGTAGGTAGACATCATGTTTGTGTACAGCACAACGAACATCAGAATAAAACGTAGAAATTAGGAAAAGTGCACGAAAGTAGTCACCGCTATTCTTAGCAGTAATCGGATATTCGGACCCTTATACACCTAAACTTCTTTCCACCAAACAATAATATGGACATTCCTTTCTGACTAAATAAGTAATCCCGGCTATACCAAACTTAATGAAATTATAGCAGTGGTTATTTTGATTTCGTTTCTTTATGTTGTTCAAATAAATAGAATATCAATGCAAAATGACTACCACCAATAGACGACACGGTGGGCGCAGTGGCCGAGTGGTTGGCTGCTGCGCTACGGGTCGCGGGTTCGATTCCCGCACGGAAAAAATATTTCTCTGGTCTACAGGTGGTTGTTCCGGGTTTGGCTGTTAGTGTATGTGAGTTTAAATGTTTGTTAACGCACCCACGATACAGGAGAAATTACTAGTGTGGCGCGACGACATAAAAACAAAAAAAAATTAGGCGACGTTTAATCATTTAAACGTATCATACCTTCTTAGAATCCACAGCGGCCGTGAAGACTGTTGTTGCGTATCAAGCATTACGGGCGAGGGGTGATGTAGTCCAGGTGCCAATCTGCCTCAGGGATCGCTACAGTTGACTTGATCCCCACTGTCATGTCGCGGTCGCCCTGAAAGTGTATAATAGGATTTTTTTTTAATATTTTTTACTATGGGACGAGCCCGCCACACTATTCCCAATCCACTGCAACTCCTGAAAACCAGAATCAACAGTGGCGACCATCAGGAAAGCGTCGAGACAATGAAGTCCGTCGAGTCCCGGAGAAACGATTCAACTGTCTTGGAACCCGCAACGAAATTAATCAGAAAAAAGCAGCGGAGGACTAAGAAAACTACGCAATTTCTTCTTCCCTCCATATCGACCAGGAGACAGAACTGAGCTGGGCCAATAGGCACAAAGGGACGTTTACAACTGGGTTAGGCCCAGTTGCCTAGCCCCGCGGTTTAAAATTAACACTGATAGTAGTGAGTCCTGAATGATTAGAATTCATTCAACGATTCAATAGTCAACAACATTTAGAATGCGAAGCAGAACTATAAATCACTAGCAGCGCCCCGCGGTTTTACGTTTTAAGTCAACATGAAACAATCGGAATTCCAACGGGAATACTTCCGTTTTCCGTGGTAAAAAATACACTACGTGCTATGCCAGACTATTAATCTATATCTGCGCCATACTTCATCCAGATCTGTTCAGCTGTTCTGGTGTTAATAATATTGTTAGTGGCAAGTGTGATAGTGTCATTAACAGTCCACAATATTGTGGCGAAATAATATTTTCGTGACGCGCTAATTTGCAATCACAGAAACCAAGGAAGTCTAACCTTAAACCGGACCGTTGGGAAAATACAGAAACTTACCATCAAATAAATTGCATTATTCGCATCATCTACATTGAACACTTGTATCCAAGATATGTCATCGACATGAATGGATGTCACTACACTGTTATGAAAGTGGTCTTTTCTTACAGTTTCAATCGGTATTCAGCTGTAGCCGGTTAGACTGGAAGCCAACCTCAACACAGTTATGTTGTTGCAATGTTTCTTCTGCCAAACTGTACAGCAGTTTGTTGACAGATGTAGCTCCCGTATACAAAGTTCTGTTATATTTTATGAAATTACTAGCTGACAAGGTTTTGACAAAAGGTGCTAAAAAGAAACTTCCCCACTTTATTTTTAAAAGACATTTTTGTAGTACAGCTACGATCTAAATCTATTGGTATATCATTAAAAAAAATTGGGACTAAGCATTTTCTACACCTTGGTCCATAATAGTTATTACAAGTGGGTACTACAAATCTTCTAATGCATTTATTCCTTTGAGGTCTTATGTGTACCGTCTTGATTTTAAACTCATCCTCATCCAATCCACACAGCATCATCTAGCCCCGAGCTAAGCAGAGCTTGTATTATGGGTACTAGATGACTGATGTAATTAATACAATACATTACATAGATAGATATTTCTTTTTATATATAGCAAATACCCAGAACACTTGGGCTTTACCAAGGCGGGTTGGCGATTTCAGACTTATACTCATTGTAATGTGTGTAGATGTCAGTAATGTCTAAGATAAACTAATAAAGTAGGTATCATCGCTGGAGGTGAACCAGTTTTGAACCTTATCCGTCCGAGATGGTACAAATGAATTAAAAAAGTCTCAATGTTTTTCATGAGAGGTGAGACCTTTAGGTGAATGCGTAGAGGCACCTCGTGGAATTTAAATTTTCATGTTTTTAGCAATTTGGAGCTTCCGTAACTAACAAATGAGTACCCCACAAAGTATTAAAATCATTAGTACGACTTTTTCAGTTCGATTTATGCACCTGAATAAGTGTTTCATTACATGATGACATTTAACCACAATTCTATGTATGTTTGTTGTGGTATACATATACGCGAATAACTCTTTCAGTAACATACCTTATACTGACCTGAAACGCGGGCTGCGTCTGCGCATTCTTCTTAACCACTGGGCCATTACGACAATAGAAAGATAAAATAACTTACAATCATGACTTCCTTGTTGGTTTTGATGGTGACCATCCAGTTGCCATGAGGGTTCATGACGAAGGGACACGGAGCCGTGCCTCTGTCGCCAGCCACAGTGACCAGTCGTGGTTGTCCGGTGGGACGCAGTGCCACGTTGAACCTGGAAGATTATCAGCTTGCATTTTAAGAAGTTGTTTTTCTACTAATTAGTCTTGCTCTCTACTAGGCCAGTTGAGCCTGCCAAAACTATTCAACACAGAACTCCAACTAGCGAACGAGGACTAGTATCTCGGAGTCATCCTTAACAGCAAGTTAAACTGGAGCAACTGCAGCATGGCGGTCCTGCAAGCACTAAAATGCCATACCACTAACTCTGGGCTACTAATACACGAATGTCATAACCGCTTAAATCAGGTGTGTATTCTCAATAACATAACCATTCAATGGATTAAAGGACACAGCAGGGGGGAGTGGTCTGGATGTTTGCTTTTGCGGTTGCACAACGACATGCTTATCCTATATCTCTCTGGTAGTCCTAACGATCAAGCTTCTTAACAGTGAGACGTTCCCAGTTGCGGGCTCCATGGTGGGTGGGAGCCAGAGAGACGAATAATACTACTTTACATACATGGACAATCCAAGGCCATTTCAACCAACCGGAGTGAAGTCAGCGAAAGCCGACTCAGCTCCTAAGCGGGGTGCTAACAACACCCCGCTCGCCCCTGGAGGTCCTGCGGGTAATACTGCAGGCACCAGCGTGGGTGCTGGTCCGATTGTGGCGAAAGCTGCAGTTCGGACCAAAACAAAGTCCCAGCTTAAGCAAAGGACGTCAGCGCTGCCTGGGACCAGTACTGACCCTTTAAAAGCACAGGCGAGGACGGCGACGACTCATACCACAGCCGGACCTAGCCTTAGCTCACAAACACAACCTCCTGCGGCACTTCAAGCTGCAAATCAGCAGGCTGTCACCGAGCAATCGAAGACGCCTGGCACTGACGACGCGTTCTCACGCGGTTGGCAAGGGTAAACACACTCAACAAGCCCATTGCCCTTGTACCGCCCACCCGGGCCGTCCTGCTCCTGCAGATCTGGCCAATAGGGGGGACGGGCGCAGCGGTAATGCGCTCCGTCAGGTGCGCCGCCGTGCAAAATAGAACGAGGGTAAAGCCGCTCGTCGAACACAGGCTACCGCTGCCGGGTCAAGCCGCAAAACCAGCAGCAAGGTCGACTTCTCCGCGGGGAAACGGTCGCAGGCCGAGGCCGGTGAAAGCCGACCAGAGCCTGCTGGACCGTCAACCAGCGTCGAGGAGAGGCCAGCCATAAACACCAGACCAAAGAAACAATCCGATTGGAAGGATCAGGCTACGGCCAAGCGGGCTCTCAATGAGACCTTGTCGCCTCGTGGGGAGCAGAAGCGGCCGTGGCTTGACCATTCCAAACGGATTGAAGACAGGAAAAGCTACGCCCAAGCTGCCGGCGCCACCCTGAACGTCGCAATCACTAGCGAGAGCACGGGGGCTACTGTCTCCGGCCTCCGATCCGGGGGGGACGGGTTCGACGAGGGCTTCGACCTGTTTGCCGGGTTGCGACTGGAGGGAGACGAGGAGGGTGCGACCAGCAATGGCGTCCCTTTCGTTGGCCTGTAAGGTCGTGCAGGCGAACCTCCGCCACAGCCAGACAGCGACGGCTCAGTTGCGCAAGTGGCTGGAGGTACAGGACGCGGCCGTTGCCCTGATCCAGGAGCCGTGGATTAGGGCTGGCCATATACAAGGACTATCCAATCTCGGTGGTTAGATTTTAGTCACTACAGACCACGATCATCCTAGATCGTGTATCTATGTTATAGGTAACCTCAAAACACAGATCTTAACAGATTTCTGTTGCAGAGATGACTCTGCAGTTAGACTGTCTATACAGCGGGATGGTGTGGAGATGCCAGTAGTCTTTGCCTCGGCTTATATGCCTGAGGCGGAGACACCGCCCCCCCCCCCCCCCATGACCTCGCCCGCCTCGTGAGTTACTGTGAGAGGAGCGGGATGGAGATTGTCATTGGGGCTGACGCAAATGCCCATCACCCACTGTGGGGCATGGACACGCAAAATGATAGGGGTAAGACATTGGTTGAATTTTTATTTACAACAAACCTATCCCTATTAAACACACTAGGCTCCGAACCAACATTCGTAACCAGAAGAAGCCACACGATCATTGACCTCACCATGGCCTCTGAGGGTGCAGCGGAAATCACCTCGGGCTGGCAGGTCTCCAAGGAGACCTCGTGCTCGGATCACAGGTGGATCCGCTTTGACATCCAGGTCTGTGCGACACCTATACCGCCACGAGGCAACCCAAGGAATACTAACAGGGTTCCCTACACACGCACGCTTGCTACCAAGCTGGCGATACTGAGCAGTCCACCAAGGTACGTGGACATAACGCAGATAGATGCACAGGTCGAGCACATCACTGCATCAATGATAGACAGCTACCATACTGCCTGCCCAGTAACCACACTGCCCGTAACACCAGGTAAACAACCCTGGTGGGGCGCCGAACTGGAACGCAAGCACGGTAAGGTAAGGAAGGCTCTGAACAGAGCCATGAATACATGGGCTGACGAGGACTGGGAGGCATACTACGCGGCCAAGTCTAGCTACAAAAAATGCATCAGTTTCAGGAGCACCGCGGGATGGCGTAAGTTCTGTGGCAATATTGAATCTTGCCAACAAGCAAACAGGGTAAGGAAAATACTGGCGCAACAGCACACACCTGGGCCAGCCACTCTCCGTAAACCTGACAATACCTTAACCACATCACCAGAGGAAACGAGACGCGTCCTAATAGAAACTCACTTCCCAGGAAGCGTCCTCACTCAGGAAATTGATTGGTCTGATACAATGCAAACACCGTCAGAAAATGACTGGCTATACGCAAACAAGATGATCACATTGGAGAAAATCCAATGGGTCATCGAAAACTACCAACCCTTTAAGGCAGCCGGCCCCGACGGTGTTTTCCCCGCCCTACTGCAGTGGGGTGGTACCTCGGTTACCGTAAGATTAGTGCCTCTGTTGCGGGCATGCCTGGCCTACAGACACATCCCGAAAGGTTGGAGGGAGGTGAAGGTTATATTCATTCCTAAGCCAGGCAAGAGTGACTATACAAACGCTAAATCCTACCGACCTATCAGCCTGACATCGTTTCTCCAAAAAACCTTGGAGAGACTATGCGATAGGGAGCTAAGAGACGGCGCTCTTAAAAACATACCACTACATGGTAACCAACATGCATACTGCTCAGGTAAGTCGACGGAGTCAGCTCTTCACCTGGTGATTAGCCGGATTGAAGAAGCAATTCACCAAAAAGCTACCTGGCTGGCCATATACAAGGACTATCCAATCTCGGTGGTTAGATTTTAGTCACTACAGACCACGATCATCCTAGATCGTGTATCTATGTAATAGGTAACCTCAAAACACAGATCTTAACAGATTTCTGTTGCAGAGATGTCTCTGCAGTTAGACTGTCTGAACAGCGGGATGGTGTGGAGATGCCAGTAGTCTTTGCCTCGGCTTATATGCCTGAGGCGGAGACACCGCCCCCCCCCCCCCCATGACCTCGCCCGCCTCGTGAGTTACTGTGAGAGGAGCGGGATGGAGATTGTCATTGGGGCTGACGCAAATGCCCATCACCCACTGTGGGGCATGGACACGCAAAATGATAGGGGTAAGACATTGGTTGAATTTTTATTTACAACAAACCTATCCCTATTAAACACACTAGGCTCCGAACCAACATTCGTAACCAGAAGAAGCCACACGATCATTGACCTCACCATGGCCTCTGAGGGTGCAGCGGAAATCACCTCGGGCTGGCAGGTCTCCAAGGAGACCTCGTGCTCGGATCACAGGTGGATCCGCTTTGACATCCAGGTCTGTGCGACACCTATACCGCCACGAGGCAACCCAAGGAATACTAACAGGGTTCCCTACACACGCACGCTTGCTACCAAGCTGGCGATACTGAGCAGTCCACCAAGGTACGTGGACATAACGCAGATAGATGCACAGGTCGAGCACATCACTGCATCAATGATAGACAGCTACCATACTGCCTGCCCAGTAACCACACTGCCCGTAACACCAGGTAAACAACCCTGGTGGGGCGCCGAACTGGAACGCAAGCACGGTAAGGTAAGGAAGGCTCTGAACAGAGCCATGAATACATGGGCTGACGAGGACTGGGAGGCATACTACGCGGCCAAGTCTAGCTACAAAAAATGCATCAGTTTCAGGAGCACCGCGGGATGGCGTAAGTTCTGTGGCAATATTGAATCTTGCCAACAAGCAAACAGGGTAAGGAAAATACTGGCGCAACAGCACACACCTGGGCCAGCCACTCTCCGTAAACCTGACAATACCTTAACCACATCACCAGAGGAAACGAGACGCGTCCTAATAGAAACTCACTTCCCAGGAAGCGTCCTCACTCAGGAAATTGATTGGTCTGATACAATGCAAACACCGTCAGAAAATGACTGGCTATACGCAAACAAGATGATCACATTGGAGAAAATCCAATGGGTCATCGAAAACTACCAACCCTTTAAGGCAGCCGGCCCCGACGGTGTTTTCCCCGCCCTACTGCAGTGGGGTGGTACCTCGGTTACCGTAAGATTAGTGCCTCTGTTGCGGGCATGCCTGGCCTACAGACACATCCCGAAAGGTTGGAGGGAGGTGAAGGTTATATTCATTCCTAAGCCAGGCAAGAGTGACAGGCACGAGTTGACGCGCAACCGTCATCGTAAACGGTCGAGTACGCGTCGTCTATACGTTGGTGCCGTGTGGGGTCAGTGACCTTGAGGCTACGCAATGACCTCTAAAGTGTTAAAATGTCAAAACTGTAACATTGTGATCAGCGAAGTGCTTGCATTTGTGCAAAACAAAATTGAAGTGATGGACGAAGAAAGTCTAGTACAAATCTGTGTGACAGCTTTTTCTGAAGTGGAAGTCGAAAATGCCAAAAGTCTGTTATTCGATTCAGTTCAGACTTCAAAGCGTAGCATAACGCGTAAAAATAAAGGCAAGACCAATAGAAATTTGGAAGATATTATAAGCCTTTTCAAGCAGACAGACCCAGAGTTAATCCCAATTTTTGTGGCGCGAGATCTACAGAAATTGCCGCCAATATCTTTTGACCATATAGATGTCACAAGATTACTTAAAGATCTCCTAATTTTGCGAAGTGACATATCGTATATTAAGGAGAAATATGTAACGGACGATCAATTCAATGTACTAAAATGTGACCTGGAGAATCTTAAAAGAGCTTCATTGGTTAACGTACATAATTTGAACGTTAATAACAGAAGAGGTGCTTCTGCTTACGATACCTACGATAGCGGGCCAATGGGCTTAGTGACACACAGTGATCAGCTGATAGTGCGTGACGCGCGGGATCAGCTGTCCCTTTCACCCGAACGCGCTAACGATGTGTGCGTCTCGCTTGCAAAACCGGTTTCGGAGATACAAGTGAACGAGCCTGTCATTGGTACGGTGCGGGCGGCTTCACAGCTGAGTCATGCGTCGTCGCAAAGTTCGGTATCTACTCATGATGCACAATTGAAGGTAGACAGTGAAATAATGAGTCGCGATGATATCGAAGCAAAGCAAAGGACCTTAGCGGATATTGTACAGCAGCCAGGTATTTGGAAAGGAAATAGGCAAGACGAAGAATGGATAGAAGTTAGGAAAAAACGATACAAAAATCGTTTTATTGGGCAGAAAGGTACAGCAAAGAATGATGTCGAAATGAAATTTAAAGCGGCAGATATTAAAGTCCCACTCTTTATTAATAACGTAGACAAAGGTGCCTCAGTGAGCGATATATCTAGTTATATTTTAAGTAAGACTCAGGTGTCCGTTCAATTGGAAAAGGTTGTTATGAAACAGGAAAAAGAGTACAATGCCTATAAAGTATATGTTCCGAGACATAAGTTACCAGTCTTCATGAATGACAACCTGTGGCCTGAGGGTGTTAATTTCAGGAAGTTTATTTATTTCAGGGGTAAACCTACTGAAAAATCACGAGTACCTACACCTAGTCATAATGGAACAAAGTCAACTTAATTTCGTAAGCTTCAACTGTAAATCTATTCATAGATCTATTGACGGTGTAAGATCACTTTGCGATTCGTCTGACATCATTGCACTTCAGGAGACGTGGCTTCTACCGCACGACATAGCCTACTTAGGAACTATCCACAATGAGTTCGCTTTTGTGGGCAAGTCAGCTGTGGATACGTCGAACGAGATACTACGCGGGCGTCCATATGGTGGCGTGGCGCTAATCTGGAGACGGAGTTTGTTTACATCGGTGTCCGTCGTTGAGTGTAAAAGTGTGCGTCTAGTGGCGGCTAAGTTTGTAGTGGCGGAGCGCGTTTTCATAGTTTTTTCTATTTACATGCCAACTGACTCAACGGACAACCTTATTGAGTTTACGGAATGTTTAAGCGAAGTGAGTGCGATTATTGAGAACGAGAACGTTGAAAGTGTATTTGTGATGGGAGATTTTAATTCACACCCAGGTGAGCGTTTTGGTGTTGAGTTACTTAGTTTCTGTAATGAACAAAACTGGTTATGTGCGGATATAGAGAGACTTGGACTGAATTCTGATACATATACATATGTTAGTGACGCTCATAATAATTGTCGTAGATGGCTTGACCACTGTGTGGTCACTGAGGCCGCCTGTCAAACTATTGTAGATGTTAAGATTGTTTATGATGTTTTTTGGTCAGACCACTTACCCGTACAGCTGACATGTAACCTAAAAGTATTGCAGCCAAAAATTGTTAGCACTACGACCTCGTGTAACATGGTTAAGTGGGGGATAAGAGAAGCTAGCCAAATAAATAGGTACCACGAGTTGTGTCATGAGAAGTTGAGAGAAGTTGACTTTCCGGTTGTTTTTCATGAATGCTGTGATAATATATGTCACAACCGGGAGCACAGACTACATATAGATAGTTTATACAAAACGGTTATTGACTTGTTATGTGAGTCAGCAGCGGCGACTTGTTTGTGTCGGACTGAATTGAAGCGGAGGTATGTCACGGGCTGGAACAAATATGTGAAAGAGGCTCATGCGGAGGCTCGACTAAGGTTTGAGCTTTGGATGCAATATGGTAAACCCGGTGTGGGACCCATTTATAGCCAAATGCGTGACTCTCGAAAAGCTTTTAAGGCAAAACTAAAGTGGTGTCAGAATAACCAGCATCAAATTAAAATGGACATTATTGCTTCTCACCACTCGGCGAGGAATTTTGGAAGCTTTTGGAGAGAAACTAAGAAGTTGAATCCTGAGTCGAGTCTCCCTTCGAGTGTTGGGGGTAAAAGTGAGTCGGTGGATATTGCTAACTTATTCCGACAGCGTTTCAAAATTGATCCACCTCTGGGTCCAGCAGACCAAACATCCAGTATAAGCTGTAATGACCTAAGTGTACGTTTCACTGCCCGGGACGTGTCTTCCGTGATCAAAAACATGTCCAGGGGTAGGTCGCCTGGTCACGATAGTTTAAGTATTGAGCATCTGCAGAACGCAGGTGTTCATCTCCCAAGGGTTCTTGCCTTACTGTTTAACCTATGTGTCAGTCATTCCTATCTGCCGGCTGATCTAGTGAAAACAGTTGTGGTGCCCGTTCCTAAGAATAAGACCGGTGATATGTCTGATGTTACTAATTATAGACCGATATCCTTGGCAACGGTTACAGCGAAGATTTTTGATTGTTTGCTTGACCGCTGTCTGGGTAAACAGTTAAAAATTAACGACAGACAGTTTGGTTTTAGGGATGGGTTATCAACTGAAACTGCAATCATGACCCTAAAGAGTACAGTGCAATATTACACTGGGAGGAGGACACCTGTTTATGCATGCTTCCTGGATTTATCCAGTGCTTTTGACCTTGTCTCGTATGACATCTTGTGGAAAAAGTTGTGTAATGAAACTAACCTGCCGCCAGAAATAATTAATGTACTGAAGTACTGGTATGATAACCAACACAACGCTGTGAGGTGGGCAGGCTCATACTCAGATGTGTACAGGTTAGAGTGCGGAGTGAGGCAGGGGGGTCTGACCTCCCCCAAGTTGTTTAACATCTACGTGAATAAGCTGATTGAGGAACTCAGTAGCACTGGCATCGGATGCACGATCGACGGCGTGTCCTTCAACAACATCAGTTATGCTGACGATATGGTGCTGCTGAGTCCGTCGATCAGCGCTCTTAGGAAGCTGTTAAATATCTGTGAGTGCTATGCTGGAGCCCATGGACTAAGGTATAATGCCAAGAAAAGCGAGCTGTTAGTTTTTATGGCTCAAAACAAGACCTACGAAGTGGTACCACCAGTCTCGCTATGTGGTGTCACTCTAAACAGAGTCAAAAAGTTCAAGTACCTTGGTCACTGGGTTACAGAGGGTGGCACTGACAACTGTGATATTGAGAGGGAGCGTAGGGCGTTGGCCGTAAGATGCAACATGCTGGCCCGCAGATTTGCAAGGTGCGACAGCAATGTCAAGATAACTCTGTTTAGGGCTTATTGCCAGACCTTCTATACCTGCAGTCTGTGGACCAGATACACGCAGAAAACGTTTAATGCCCTGCGTGTGCAATACAACAATGCTTTTAGGATACTGCTGTCGCTGCCTCGATTCTGTAGCGCGTCAGGTATGTTCGCAGCAGCGCGTACAGACGACTTCTTTGCGATCATTCGTAAAAGATCCGCTTCACTGCTGCGTCGGATGCGGGGCAGCGGCAACAGTCTTCTGAACGTTGTTGCTAGTAAGACTGAAGGCCGCCTTATGGGGCACCTGTGCGCAGTGCATGTACTGTTGCCGGATGCCTCCGTGAGGTGGCGTAATTGAGTATTATTATTTAGTGTGATTGTTAATTAAGTATTTTTAGTCTAGTATACTAACATAGGTTAAGAAATACTAACAAATGTATGGGTTATACCTGAATTAAAGAAAAATAAATAAATAAATAAATATACAAACGCTAAATCCTACCGACCTATCAGCCTGACATCGTTTCTCCAAAAAACCTTGGAGAGACTATGCGATAGGGAGCTAAGAGACGGCGCTCTTAAAAACATACCACTACATGGTAACCAACATGCATACTGCTCAGGTAAGTCGACGGAGTCAGCTCTTCACCTGGTGATTAGCCGGATTGAAGAAGCAATTCACCAAAAAGCTACCTGCCTAGGCACATTTATAGACATCGAAGGCGCCTTCGATAAAACAAACTTCTCCAGTATTAGTACCGCCCTCTTCAAACATGGCGTCGATCAGGTATTAACAGATTGGATTACTAACATGTTAAGCAAGCGAGTGGTTCGTCTGGAAGAAGACCAGAACATGGCCTTGATAGCCAGGGGTTGCCCCCAAGGAGGCGTTTTATCTCCCTTCCTCTGGAACCTGGTAATAAATGACCTCATCAAAATTCTAAATGACAACCACTACTACACGATAGGTTATGCGGACGACCTCGCAATCCTTGTGTCAGGGAAGATGACAACCTCACTCAACAGGCACTACGCATCGTTGAACGATGGTGTAGGGAATTTGACCTCTCGGTGAACCGTCGGGTTCAATAAGTGGGGCCTATCACCCAAAATCATACTTTGGCTATACAACACTGTTATCCGACCAATGATCGCATACAGTGCCGTGGTCTGGTGGCCCCGCACCAAACTAACTGCAGCCTCAAGCAAACTTCAACGCATGCAGAGGCTAGCTTGCATGGCCATCACGGGCTGTATGAGGACTACTCCTACCGCAGCTCTTGAAGCAATGCTAGAACTCCCGCCCCTCCACCTGTTTATACAACAGGAAGCGACGATGGCGGCGGTACGCCTAAAAACACTAAATCTCTGGAGTAAAAGAGAAACACAACACTCCGCGTTACTTGAGGGACTCTACAAGGAGTTCCCCTTGACTAAAGCCATAAATGACCGGATTCCCAAACAATTTATCTTCGATAAAAGATACAAAATCCAACTCCATGAGGATCACCGGTAAGAGGGACAACGTCCAGCAGAGTTGCGTACTTTCACAGACGGATCCAAGACAGGTACCGGCTCGGGCGCTGGCATCTTTTCGGAGGACCTCAATATACATATAGCCTCAACTCTAGGGGCCCACAATACGGTGTTCCAAGCAGAGTGTATGGGTATATCCCTAGCAGCCTCAGCTATCGCAGCCAGACAGGTTCGGGACCACACTGTCCGTATTCTATCAGACAGCATGTCGGTCCTGCAAGCACTAAAATGCTACACAACCAACTCTGGGCTTTTATACGAATGTCATCACCGCTTGAATCAGGTGGGTATTCTAAACAACATAACCATTCAATGGATTAAAGGACACAGCGGTTCTCGTCGCAATGTCGCAAAAAACTCGTCGTTGATGCTGCAGACGAACTCGCAAGAAGGGGATCTAGCATGGCAGTAATGAGACCGCAACCCATCGTACCACTCCCCTTTGGGTATATACGCACTCTGGTAAGGAAACGCACTAGGGTTCAACACAACAAAATTTGGTCAGACCAAACAGACTGCAGGCTGTCCAGGGAGGTACTCCCTGCAATTGACGGCCGCTTTACAAAACAGGCCCTCCAACTGACTAAGCAGCAGCTGCGCACAATCACAGCCGCTGTCACAGGTCATGGGTCATTTAACAAGCACCTGTTTACTATAGGAGTTACAGATAGCCCGCTATGCAGAGCATGCATGGAGGTGGACGAGACGGCGGACCACGTGCTTCTCCACTGTCCAGAGGTTACTGCATACAGGGCTAAATACTTCGGTAACCCGGTTACTCTCCGAGAGATCGCCAGTAACGTCAGGGCGCTGCTGGCCTTTCTCGGGGAACTGGGGTGGATCGAATAAGATATTGTCCCACCCTTTACGCAAAATACGCGCTACGTCGTGGAGTTGCGGAAATCGGCCCGTCTAACAATACAATATACAGGACACAGCAGTTCTCGAGGTAGCTTCAGATGCTGATGCTGATCCCCTTTGGGTACATACGCACTTTGGTAAGAAACGCACTAGGGATCAGCACGACAAAGCGTGGTCGGACCAAACTGACTGCAGACACTCCCTGCAATTGACGGCCGCTTCACAAAGCAGGCTCTCCTACTGACTAAGCAGCAGCTGCGCACAGTCACAGGCGCCGTTACCGGTCAAGGGATGATAATTATTTTTACTTACCGAGATTTACTACACTTGTGCGTCTTCCACAGCAATTGAAGCATGCAAATATGCATAGGCACGTTATCTCGGGATACTGAGTCACATCTGTGTGAAGTAACAGGTCCTGGAATGACAAATTAGTCTTATATAATGATGATGCAAAAAATTAATTCTTTTTCACTACTTATCATTTTGTTAGCTCATCCCTCCAGATATGAGGATGCTTGAACAGGCTGCTAAATGCTGTTATGATTATTTCTTCACTTACCAAGACTTTCCTTTATTTGCACATCTTCTATGGTACTTTGAGTGTGCTGCATATCCACATAGTCCAAATGTGAAGTAACAGGAGGTTCTGGAATGACAATTTATAGATTATAACTACATTCATAGTATATTTTGATTATTTTATACTATAATCAATCAATTTTAGATGTAATACTATGTCATTATGTGTCTCAATTATACAAAAATGTTAAGTAAATGTAAATGTAGCAACTAAGGCAATGTATTCAATTAATTAAATAATTTTGCATGCCCTAAGGTAAAATGTATTGGGACTCCATAAATTAACAACTTATCTGTTACCTACATTATTGGCAAATAAATGATTTCTATAGCCTGTAGCACTCAGGAATAATGTAGCTTTTTGTATGAATGATGTACAAACTTATAAGCTAATTTTACCTCTTTATAATATTAGTATAGATATCAATCTATGTAACCTGGCATGTTATGAGTGGCTCATTGCCAAATAAAAACAGCCATATGGGTTGATCAAAGTTTAAGCTATGCTCGCCGAGGTCTGTCTGTGGATGGGTGACCGATCGTAACATATCGAGACGCCTGCGCGCCACGGAAAGCACGCTAACCCGTTAGTCCAGGGTCCCGGCTGTCATTTGTAGATGTTTGAAAGTTTGTTGTTACAGATAGTCAGAAATCTGAATGTTTGACAACCCGCCTCATCAAGGCGTCTGTGTTGCTCAGTAACTGGGTTGTGGAGGTCAGATAGACAGTCGCTCCATGTAAAATACTGTTATTCAGCTGCATCCGGTTAGACTGGAAGCCGCCCCAACATAGTTGGGAAAGGGCTAGGCAGATCATGATGATATCAATCTATCTTACCTGGCATGTTTGTTGTCCATACGGCGTCTTTGCTGTATCTTCCGGCACCAATACCGTTATTCGAAGTATGTGTACACTTCCAACTTACTCGGTGGTATGACTTACATGGCGGTATTTGAAATTATATTCGTTTTCTCGTCGCAATATACACCGACGGAAGTAACCCATGTGTTAAGAAACTCCTTATCCTTATTCGGGGTAGGGAATTTATGCAAATTCACATTGCATTGTACGTAGCAGCCTCCAAAATCACCAAACGGGTAGTCAGGTAGGTTGTCTCAATATGTAGATTTAAACAATCAATACCAGCACGAAATCAACACGGCCGGAGAAGCAGAGGCTCTACCCAACGTTACTGGGTGGAAGAAGCACTTTTGGACGATTATAACTAAAAGAAACAAACAGGACGCGGAAAATAAACACACGCAAACCGGCTGTCAAAGTTTTTTTTTTGTTTGATTGACACTGACATTTTTGAAGTGTTGCAGAGTCTCAATTTTCTTTATTTATTTGTTGTAACATTACGTGAGGCATTGAGCTTTTATCTAGAGAAAAAATTGCTGGTTTGCCATTCAACGACGTGCGAGTGCCGGTTCCATAGTAGGCATTACTATTTTACTGGACGTTTTTACATAAGCAAAATGTACCCAAAGCCATCTATGTATCTACAAATCGAGTGAGCTAGCAATGAAACTACACCACAGAATCAAGGCACGCGTTGTCCTCTGGTAATGTACGATACGAATTACACGCGGTGTCTTCTTATTGCAGACGTAGGTAGTTAAATAGGTGGCACTAGCAGTAATTTTTAATAAGTATACGCAACAGTCTCAATTTTATTTATTCATTTATTGTTACATTACGAGAGGTATTGAGCTTTTATCTAGAGAAAAAATTGTTGATTTGCCATTCAACAACATGCGAGTGCTGGTTCCTCACTTTATTCAGTAGGCATTACTATTTTACTGGACGTTTTTACATAAGTAAAATGTACCCAGAGCCATCTATCTACAAATCGAGTGAGCTAGCAACAAAACTACACCACAGAATCAAGGCACGCGTTGTCCTCTGGTAATGTACGATACGATCCACACGCGGTGTCTTCTTGTTGCGGACGTAGTTAAATAGGTGGCACTAGCAGTGATTTTTAATAAGTATACGAAATACAAATACTATAAAGACTAACAATTAATCCAGCCCAACATGGGCTAAAAAGCCAAGTAAAAGAAGATTAATCAGTAATCAGTAAAACCAGAGATTCGTTTCATGAACACTACATTTTTATTGGTACACATAATAGGTACAATATAACAATAGATCATATTAAACAATAAACATGGATTTTAAGTTGACTGTGTTGGTTGGCGATATGCTGAATGTGTCGCTCAGCTAGCTCATCTTTGAGGAAGGTGTTCTAGACAACAATATTCTTCACTTCCACCTCGCGTCGTCCCTGTAAATAAAATGTCAAGATGAAATTAAACAAAACAATGAATGAGAGGATTATGTCAATAAAATAAACCTAAAGTTATGCAATAGATTTATTAACCTGCAATAAGCTAAATAGAGTGAAACAATATTATAAAATTATCTTGTATTTTACAAAGAGCTCCCAATTATTATTGTTGTCTAAGTAGTATACTTGATGGAAAAGTATTCCATAGATACATTATGGATTACATTTAAATGCATTTAAAGGCAAATCCAGCAAAGAAAGCGGTAAATTGATGTAAGAGCAGATATGATTACATTGATTACCAAGCCTCTCAAATGAGCTATGGATCTTGTGATGTTTGCTGAGAGTTAAAATATGTAGTGATGGAATTGTACAGTGCATCATCCCACACATTGACGATAAGATCATTACTACCAATCCTATTATGGGTTGGAAGATATAATTTATAATGTTGTAACAACTTAAATATCAATGATTCAGACTCCAGTGTGAGTATCGTATGTTGTTGTATTGTGGTAGAAGTATCCATTCCGAACCTGATGATAGTCGAGAGCTTTGCTGTGACGACATCTCTTGATCAGAAATGAAGTGCAGCGCAGGTCATACAACTGTAATTTCTTGAGTTGATGCTTTTGTTCTGTTCTGCTCTGCTCTGCTCTGCTCCGGATCTGGGTCTGATAAGGCATCCGGGCAACTGTACATCAAGCTGCTCTGTAGCAATTATGGCACAAGCGAGCCATGGGATTCACCTAAAAACAATTCATAATTAAAGACCAACTTCTAAATATGGCTTCTACAGCATGGATAATGTTTAATCGTGTCATCACTTTCAACTATAGTTTGCTGCTATACTTCACTAAAACTATTCAATATGCATAAATGTGAATATACACTTAGATAAGTATCACATAACATACATACAAGCATAAACTCACGCCTTTAGCATGGTTTATTGGTTCTGTCTCTTCTGCTTGCCAAAGCATAAGAGACAGAACCAATACTATTTATAATCAATGAGTAAAGAACTATACTATGTATACACGGTGGAAGGGACTTGGACGCACAAACTGACACCATGACTGCATGATTCTGGTGGTTCATGGTGCAATGAGATTTTTAGTTAAAAAGTAAATTATTCACTTCTTAAAAATGTCATTTTGGTAGGTAGACATCATGTTTGTGTACAGCACAACGAACATCAGAATAAAACGTAGAAATTAGGAAAAGTGCACGAAAGTAGTCACCGCTATTCTTAGCAGTAATCGGATATTCGGATCCTTATACACCTAAACTTCTTTCCACCAAACAATAATATGGACATTCCTTTCTGACTAAATAAGTAATCCCGGCTATACCAAACTTAATGAAATTATAGCAGTGGTTATTTTGATTTCGTTTCTTTATGTTGTTCAAATAAATAGAATATCAATGCAAAATGACTACCACCAATAGACGACACGGTGGGCGCAGTGGCCGAGTGGTTGGCTGCTGCGCTACGGGTCGCGGGTTCGATTCCCGCACGGAAAAAATATTTCTCTGGTCTACAGGTGGTTGTTCCGGGTTTGGCTGTTAGTGTATGTGAGTTTAAATGTTTGTTAACGCACCCACGATACAGGAGAAATTACTAGTGTGGCGCGACGACATAAAAACAAAAAAAAATTAGGCGACGTTTAATCATTTAAACGTATCATACCTTCTTAGAATCCACAGCGGCCGTGAAGACTGTTGTTGCGTATCAAGCATTACGGGCGAGGGGTGATGTAGTCCAGGTGCCAATCTGCCTCAGGGATCGCTACAGTTGACTTGATCCCCACTGTCATGTCGCGGTCGCCCTGAAAGTGTATAATAGGATTTTTTTTTAATATTTTTTACTATGGGACGAGCCCGCCACACTATTCCCAATCCACTGCAACTCCTGAAAACCAGAATCAACAGTGGCGACCATCAGGAAAGCGTCGAGACAATGAAGTCCGTCGAGTCCCGGAGAAACGATTCAACTGTCTTGGAACCCGCAACGAAATTAATCAGAAAAAAGCAGCGGAGGACTAAGAAAACTACGCAATTTCTTCTTCCCTCCATATCGACCAGGAGACAGAACTGAGCTGGGCCAATAGGCACAAAGGGACGTTTACAACTGGGTTAGGCCCAGTTGCCTAGCCCCGCGGTTTAAAATTAACACTGATAGTAGTGAGTCCTGAATGATTAGAATTCATTCAACGATTCAATAGTCAACAACATTTAGAATGCGAAGCAGAACTATAAATCACTAGCAGCGACCCGCGGTTTTACGTTTTAAGTCAACATGAAACAATCGGAATTCCAACGGGAATACTTCCGTTTTCCGTGGTAAAAAATACACTACGTGCTATGCCAGACTATTAATCTATATCTGCGCCATTCTTCATCCAGATCTGTTCAGCTGTTCTGGTGTTAATAATATTGTTAGTGGCAAGTGGGTACTACAAATCTTCTAATGCATTTATTCCTTTGAGGTCTTATGTGTACCGTCTTGATTTTAAACTCATCCTCATCCAATCCACACAGCATCATCTAGCCCCGAGCTAAGCAGAGCTTGTATTATGGGTACTAGATGACTGATGTAATTAATACAATACATTACATAGATAGATATTTCTTTTTATATATAGCAAATACCCAGAACACTTGGGCTTTACCAAGGCGGGTTGGCGATTTCAGACTTATACTCATTGTAATGTGTGTAGATGTCAGTAATGTCTCAGATAAACTAATAAAGTAGGTATCATCGCTGGAGGTGAACCAGTTTTGAACCTTATCCGTCCGAGATGGTACAAATGAATTAAAAAAGTCTCAATGTTTTTCATGAGAGGTGAGACCTTTAGGTGAATGCGTAGAGGCACCTCGTGGAATTTAAATTTTCATGTTTTTAGCAATTTGGAGCTTTCGTAACTAACAAATGAGTACCCCACAAAGTATTAAAATCATTAGTACGACTTTTTCAGTTCGATTTATGCAACTGAATAAGTGTTTCATTACATGATGACATTTAACCACAATTCTATGTATGTTTGTTGTGGTATACATATACGCAAATAACTCTTTCAGTAACATACCTTATACTGACCTGAAAGGCGGGCTGCGTCTGCGCATTCTTCTTAACCACTGGGCCATTACGACAATAGAAAGATAAAATAACTTACAATCATGACTTCCTTGTTGGTTTTGATGGTGACCATCCAGTTGCCATGAGGGTTCATGACGAAGGGACACGGAGCCGTGCCTCTGTCGCCAGCCACAGTGACCAGTCGTGGTTGTCCGGTGGGACGCAGTGCCACGTTGAACCTGGAAGATTATCAGCTTGCATTTTAAGAAGTTGTTTTTCTACTAATTAGTCTTGCTCTCTACTAGGCCAGTTGAGCCTGCCAAAACTATTCAACACAGAACTCCAACTAGCGAACGAGGACTAGTATCTCGGAGTCATCCTTAACAGCAAGTTAAACTGGAGCAACTGCAGCATGGCGGTCCTGCAAGCACTAAAATGCCATACCACTAACTCTGGGCTACTACTACACGAATGTCATAACCGCTTAAATCAGGTGTGTATTCTCAATAACATAACCATTCAATGGATTAAAGGACACAGCAGGGGGGAGTGGTCTGGATGTTTGCTTTTGCGGTTGCACAACGACATGCTTATCCTATATCTCTCTGGTAGTCCTAACGATCAAGCTTCTTAACAGTGAGACGTTCCCAGTTGCGGGCTCCATGGTGGGTGGGAGCCAGAGAGACGAATAATACTACTTTACATACATGGACAATCCAAGGCCATTTCAACCAGCCGGAGTGAAGTCAGCGAAAGCCGACTCAGCTCCTAAGCGGGGTGCTAACAACACCCCGCTCGCCCCTGGAGGTCCTGCGGATAATACTGCAGGCACCAGCGTGGGTGCTGGTCCGATTGTGGCGAAAGCTGCAGTTCGGACCAAAACAAAGTCCCAGCTTAAGCAAAGGACGTCAGCGCTGCCTGGGACCAGTACTGACCCTTTAAAAGCACAGGCGAGGACGGCGACGACTCATACCACAGCCGGACCTAGCCTTAGCTCACAAACACAACCTCCTGCGGCACTTCAAGCTGCAAATCAGCAGGCTGTCACCGAGCAATCGAAGACGCCTGGCACTGACGACGCGTTCTCACGCGGTTGGCAAGGGTAAACACACTCAACAAGCCCATTGCCCTTGTACCGCCCACCCGGGCCGTCCTGCTCCTGCAGATCTGGCCAATAGGGGGGACGGGCGCAGCGGTTAGCGAGAGCACGGGGGCTACTGTCTCCGGCCTCCGATCCGGGGGGGACGGGTTCGACGAGGGCTTCGACCTGTTTGCCGGGTTGCGACTGGAGGGAGACGAGGAGGGTGCGACCAGCAATGGCGTCCCTTTCGTTGGCCTGTAAGGTCGTGCAGGCGAACCTCCGCCACAGCCAGACAGCGACGGCTCAGTTGCGCAAGTGGCTGGAGGTACAAGACGCGGCCGTTGCCCTGATCCAGGAGCCGTGGATTAGGGCTGGCCATATACAAGGACTATCCAATCTCGGTGGTTAGATTTTAGTCACTACAGACCACGATCATCCTAGATCGTGTATCTATGTAATAGGTAACCTCAAAACACAGATCTTAACAGATTTCTGTTGCAGAGATGTCTCTGCAGTTAGACTGTCTATACAGCGGGATGGTGTGGAGATGCCAGTAGTCTTTGCCTCGGCTTATATGCCTGAGGCGGAGACACCCCCCCCCCCCCCCCCCATGACCTCGCCCGCCTCGTGAGTTACTGTGAGAGGAGCGGGATGGAGATTGTCATTGGGGCTGACGCAAATGCCCATCACCCACTGTGGGGCATGGACACGCAAAATGATAGGGGTAAGACATTGGTTGAATTTTTATTTACAACAAACCTATCCCTATTAAACACACTAGGCTCCGAACCAACATTCGTAACCAGAAGAAGCCACACGATCATTGACCTCACCATGGCCTCTGAGGGTGCAGCGGAAATCACCTCGGGCTGGCAGGTCTCCAAGGAGACCTCGTGCTCGGATCACAGGTGGATCCGCTTTGACATCCAGGTCTGTGCGACACCTATACCGCCACGAGGCAACCCAAGGAATACTAACAGGGTTCCCTACACACGCACGCTTGCTACCAAGTTGGCGATACTGAGCAGTCCACCAAGGTACGTGGACATAACGCAGATAGATGCACAGGTCGAGCACATCACTGCATCAATGATAGACAGCTACCATACTGCCTGCCCAGTAACCACACTGCCCGTAACACCAGGTAAACAACCCTGGTGGGGCGCCGAACTGGAACGCAAGCACGGTAAGGTAAGGAAGGCTCTGAACAGAGCCATGAATACATGGGCTGACGAGGACTGGGAGGCATACTACGCGGCCAAGTCTAGCTACAAAAAATGCATCAGTTTCAGGAGCACCGCGGGATGGCGTAAGTTCTGTGGCA
The DNA here is from genome assembly GCA_905147745.2 of Phlogophora meticulosa. Taxonomy (NCBI): domain Eukaryota; kingdom Metazoa; phylum Arthropoda; class Insecta; order Lepidoptera; family Noctuidae; genus Phlogophora; species Phlogophora meticulosa. The sequence goes on along the minus strand of LR990517.1, from coordinate 890,335 downwards.
ATATTGAATCTTGCCAACAAGCAAACAGGGTAAGGAAAATACTGGCGCAACAGCACACACCTGGGCCAGCCACTCTCCGTAAACCTGACAATACCTTAACCACATCACCAGAGGAAACGAGACGCGTCCTAATAGAAACTCACTTCCCAGGAAGCGTCCTCACTCAGGAAATTGATTGGTCTGATACAATGCAAACACCGTCAGAAAATGACTGGCTATACGCAAACAAGATGATCACATTGGAGAAAATCCAATGGGTCATCGAAAACTACCAACCCTTTAAGGCAGCCGGCCCCGACGGTGTTTTCCCCGCCCTACTGCAGTGGGGTGGCACCTCGGTTACCGTAAGATTAGTGCCTCTGTTGCGGGCATGCCTGGCCTACAGACACATCCCGAAAGGTTGGAGGGAGGTGAAGGTTATATTCATTCCTAAGCCAGGCAAGAGTGACTATACAAACGCTAAATCCTACCGACCTATCAGCCTGACATCGTTTCTCCAAAAAACCTTGGAGAGACTATGCGATAGGGAGCTAAGAGACGGCGCTCTTAAAAACATACCACTACATGGTAACCAACATGCATACTGCTCAGGTAAGTCGACGGAGTCAGCTCTTCACCTGGTGATTAGCCGGATTGAAGAAGCAATTCACCAAAAAGCTACCTGCCTAGGCACATTTATAGACATCGAAGGCGCCTTCGATAAAACAAACTTCTCCAGTATTAGTACCGCCCTCTTCAAACATGGCGTCGATCAGGTATTAACAGATTGGATTACTAACATGTTAAGCAAGCGAGTGGTTCGTCTGGTAGAGGACCAGAACATGGCCTTGATAGCCAGGGGTTGCCCCCAAGGAGGCGTTTTATCTCCCCTCCTCTGGAACCTGGTAATAAATGACCTCATCAAAATTCTAAATGACAACCACTACTACACGATAGGTTATGCGGACGACCTCGCAATCCTTGTGTCAGGGAAGATGACAACCTCACTCAACAGGCACTACGCATCGTTGAACGATGGTGTAGGGAATTTGACCTCTCGGTGAACCGTCGGGTTCAATAAGTGGGGCCTATCACCCAAAATCATACTTTGGCTATACAACACTGTTATCCGACCAATGATCGCATACAGTGCCGTGGTCTGGTGGCCCCGCACCAAACTAACTGCAGCCTCAAGCAAACTTCAACGCATGCAGAGGCTAGCTTGCATGGCCATCACGGGCTGTATGAGGACTACTCCTACCGCAGCTCTTGAAGCAATGCTAGAACTCCCGCCCCTCCACCTGTTTATACAACAGGAAGCGACGATGGCGGCGGTACGCCTAAAAACACTAAATCTCTGGAGTAAAAGAGAAACACAACACTCCGCGTTACTTGAGGGACTCTACAAGGAGTTCCCCTTGACTAAAGCCATAAATGACCGGATTCCCAAACAATTTATCTTCGATAAAAGATACAAAATCCAACTCCATGAGGATCACCGGTAAGAGGGACAACGTCCAGCAGAGTTGCGTACTTTCACAGACGGATCCAAGACAGGTACCGACTCGGGCGCTGGCATCTTTTCGGAGGACCTCAATATACATATAGCCTCACCTCTAGGGGCCCACAATACGGTGTTCCAAGCAGAGTGTATGGGTATATCCCTAGCAGCCTCAGCTATCGCAGCCAGACAGGTTCGGGACCACACTGTCCGTATTCTATCAGACAGCATGTCGGTCCTGCAAGCACTAAAATGCTACACAACAACCAACTCTGGGCTTTTATACGAATGTCATCACCGCTTGAATCAGGTGGGTATTCTAAACAACATAACCATTCAATGGATCAAAGGACACAGCGGTTCTCGTCGCAATGTCGCAAAAAACTCGTCGTTGATGCTGCAGACGAACTCGCAAGAAGGGGATCTAGCATGGCAGTAATGGGACCGGAACCCATCGTACCACTCCCCTTTGGGTATATACGCACTCTGGTAAGGAAACGCACTAGGGTTCAACACAACAAAATTTGGTCAGACCAAACAGACTGCAGGCTGTCCAGGGAGGTACTCCCTGCAATTGACGGCCGCTTTACAAAACAGGCCCTCCAACTGACTAAGCAGCAGCTGCGCACAATCACAGCCGCTGTCACAGGTCATGGGTCATTTAACAAGCACCTGTTTACTATAGGAGTTACAGATAGCCCGCTATGCAGAGCATGCATGGAGGTGGACGAGACGGCGGACCACGTGCTTCTCCACTGTCCAGAGGTTACTGCATACAGGGCTAAATACTTCGGTAACCCGGTTACTCTCCGAGAGATCGCCAGTAACGTCAGGGCGCTGCTGGCCTTTCTCGGGGAACTGGGGTGGATCGAATAAGGTATTGTCCCACCCTTTACGCAAAATACGCGCTACGTCGTGGAGTTGCGGAAATCGGCCCGTCTAACAATACAATATACAGGACACAGCAGTTCTCGAGGTAGCTTCAGATGCTGATGCTGATCCCCTTTGGGTACATACGCACTTTGGTAAGGAACGCACTAGGGATCAGCACGACAAAGCGTGGTCGGACCAAACTGACTGCAGACACTCCCTGCAATTGACGGCCGCTTCACAAAGCAGGCTCTCCTACTGACTAAGCAGCAGCTGCGCACAGTCACAGGCGCCGTTACCGGTCAAGGGATGATAATTGTTTTTACTTACCGAGATTTACTTCACTTGTGCGTCTTCCACAGCAATTGAAGCATGCAAATATGCATAGGCACGTTATCTCGGGATACTGAGTCACATCTGTGTGAAGTAACAGGTCCTGGAATGACAAATTAGTCTTATATAATGATGATGCAAAAAATTAATTCTTTTTCACTACTTATCATTTTGTTAGCTCATCCCTCCAGATATGAGGATGCTTGAACAGGCTGCTAAATGCTGTTATGATTATTTCTTCACTTACCAAGACTTTCCTTTATTTGCACATCTTCTATGGTACTTTGAGTGTGCTGCATATCCACATAGTCCAAATGTGAAGTAACAGGAGGTTCTGGAATGACAATTTATAGATTATAACTACATTCATAGTATATTTTGATTATTTTATACTATAATCAATCAATTTTAGATGTAATACTATGTCATTATGTGTCTCAATTATACAAAAATGTTAAGTAAATGTAAATGTAGCAACTAAGGCAATGTATTCAATTAATTAAATAATTTTGCATGCCCTAAGGTAAAATGTATTGGGACTCCATAAATTAACAACTTATCTGTTACCTACATTATTGGCAAATAAATGATTTCTATAGCCTGTAGCACTCAGGAATAATGTAGCTTTTTGTATGAATGAATATGAATAATGTACAAACTTATAAGCTAATTTTACCTCTTTATAATATTAGTATAGATACCAATCTATGTAACCTGGCATGTTATGAGTGGCTCATTGCCAAATAAAAACAGCCATATGGGTTGATCAAAGTTTAAGCTATGCTCGCCGAGGTCTGCCTGTGGATGGGTGACCGATCGTAACATATCGAGACGCCTGCGCGCCACGGAAAGCACGCTAACCCGTTAGTCCAGGGTCCCGGCTGTCATTTGTAGATGTTTGAAAGTTTGTTGTTACAGATAGTCAGAAATCTGAATGTTTGACAACCCGCCTCATCAAGGCGTCTGTGTTGCTCAGTAACTGGGTTGTGGAGGTCAGATAGACAGTCGCTCCATGTAAAATACTGTTATTCAGCTGCATCCGGTTAGACTGGAAGCCGCCCCAACATAGTTGGGAAAGGGCTAGGCAGATCATGATGATATCAATCTATCTAACCTGGCATGTTTGTTGTCCATACGGCGTCTTTGCTGTATCTTCCGGCACCAATACCGTTATTCGAAGTATGTGTACACTTCCAACTTACTCGGTGGTATGACTTACATGGCGGTATTTGAAATTATATTCGTTTTCTCGTCGCAATATACACCGACGGAAGTAACCCATGTGTTAAGAAACTCCTTATCCTTATTCGGGGTAGGGAATTTATGCAAATTCACATTGCATTGTACGAAGCAGCCTCCAAAATCACCAAACGGGTAGTCAGGTAGGTTGTCTCAATATGTAGATTTAAACAATCAATACCAGCACGAAATCAACACGGCCGGAGAAGCAGAGGCTCTACCCAACGTTACTGGGTGGAAGAAGCACTTTTGGACGATTATAACTAAAAGAAACAAACAGGACGCGGAAAATAAACACACGCAAACCGGCTGTCAAAGTTTTTTTTTTGTTTGATTGACACTGACATTTTTGAAGTGTTGCAGAGTCTCAATTTTCTTTATTTATTTGTTGTAACATTACGTGAGGCATTGAGCTTTTATCTAGAGAAAAAATTGCTGGTTTGCCATTCAACGACGTGCGAGTGCCGGTTCCATAGTAGGCATTACTATTTTACTGGACGTTTTTACATAAGCAAAATGTACCCAGAGCCATCTATGTATCTACAAATCGAGTGAGCTAGCAATGAAACTACACCACAGAATCAAGGCACGCGTTGTCCTCTGGTAATGTACGATACGAATTACACGCGGTGTCTTCTTATTGCAGACGTAGGTAGTTAAATAGGTGGCACTAGCAGTAATTTTTAATAAGTATACGCAACAGTCTCAATTTTATTTATTCATTTATTGTTACATTACGAGAGGTATTGAGCTTTTATCTAGAGAAAAAATTGTTGATTTGCCATTCAACAACATGCGAGTGCTGGTTCCTCACTCAATTCAGTAGGCATTACTATTTTACTGGACGTTTTTACATAAGTAAAATGTACCCAGAGCCATCTATCTACAAATCGAGTGAGCTAGCAACAAAACTACACCACAGAATCAAGGCACGCGTTGTCCTCTGGTAATGTACGATACGATCCACACGCGGTGTCTTCTTGTTGCGGACGTAGTTAAATAGGTGGCACTAGCAGTGATTTTTAATAAGTATACGAAATACAAATACTATAAAGACTAACAATTAATCCAGCCCAACATGGGCTAAAAAGCCAAGTAAAAGAAGATTAATCAGTAATCAGTAAAACCAGAGATTCGTTTCATGAACACTACATTTTTATTGGTACACATAATAGGTACAATATAACAATAGATCATATTAAATAATAAACATGGATTTTAAGTTGACTGTGTTGGTTGGCGATATGCTGAATGTGTCGCTCAGCTAGCTCATCTGAGGAAGGTGTTCTAGACAACAATATTCTTCACTTCCACCTCGCGTCGTCCCTGTAAATAAAATGTCAAGATGAAATTAAACAAAACAATGAATGAGAGGATTATGTCAATAAAATAAACCTAAAGTTATGCAATAGATTTATTAACCTGCAATAAGCTAAATAGAGTGAAACAATATTATAAAATTATCTTGTATTTTACAAAGAGCTCCCAATTATTATTGTTGTCTAAGTAGTATACTTGATGGAAAAGTTGATGGCTGCGTCTGCGCATTCTTCTTAACCACTGGGCCATTACGACAATAGAAAGATAAAATAACTTACAATCATGACTTCCTTGTTGGTTTTGATGGTGACCATCCAGTTGCCATGAGGGTTCATGACGAAGGGACGCGGAGCCGTGCCTCTGTCGCCAGCCACAGTGACCAGCCGTGGTTGTCCGGTGGGACGCAGTGCCACGTTGAACCTGGAAGATTATCAGCTTGCATTTTAAGAAGTTGTTTTTCTACTAATTAGTCTTGCTCTCTACTAGGCCAGTTGAGCCTGCCAAAACTATTCAACACAGAACTCTAACTAGCGAACGAGGACTAGTATCTCGGAGTCATCCTTAACAGCAAGTTAAACTGGAGCAACTGCAGCATGGCGGTCCTGCAAGCACTAAAATGCCATACCACTAACTCTGGGCTACTACTACACGAATGTCATAACCGCTTAAATCAGGTGTGTATTCTCAATAACATAACCATTCAATGGATTAAAGGACACAGCAGGGGGGAGTGGTCTGGATGTTTGCTTTTGCGGTTGCACAACGACATGCTTATCCTATATCTCTCTGGTAGTCCTAACGATCAAGCTTCTTAACAGTGAGACGTTCCCAGTTGCGGGCTCCATGGTGGGTGGGAGCCAGAGAGACGAATAATACTACTTTACATACATGGACAATCCAAGGCCATTTCAACCAACCGGAGTGAAGTCAGCGAAAGCCGACTCAGCTCCTAAGCGGGGTGCTAACAACACCCCGCTCGCCCCTGGAGGTCCTGCGGGTAATACTGCAGGCACCAGCGTGGGTGCTGGTCCGATTGTGGCGAAAGCTGCAGTTCGGACCAAAACAAAGTCCCAGCTTAAGCAAAGGACGTCAGCGCTGCCTGGGACCAGTACTGACCCTTTAAAAGCACAGGCGAGGACGGCGACGACTCATACCACAGCCGGACCTAGCCTTAGCTCAAACACAACCTCCTGCGGCACTTCAAGCTGCAAATCAGCAGGCTGTCACCGAGCAATCGAAGACGCCTGGCACTGACGACGCGTTCTCACGCGGTTGGCAAGGGTAAACACACTCAACAAGCCCATTGCCCTTGTACCGCCCACCCGGGCCGTCCTGCTCCTGCAGATCTGGCCAATAGGGGGGACGGGCGCAGCGGTAATGCGCTCCGTCAGGTGCGCCGCCGTGCAAAATAGAACGAGGGTAAAGCCGCTCGTCGAACACAGGCTACCGCTGCCGGGTCAAGCCGCAAAACCAGCAGCAAGGTCGACTTCTCCGCGGGGAAACGGTCGCAGGCCGAGGCCGGTGAAAGCCGACCAGAGCCTGCTGGACCGTCAACCAGCGTCGAGGAGAGGCCAGCCATAAACACCAGACCAAAGAAACAATCCGATTGGAAGGATCAGGCTACGGCCAAGCGGGCTCTCAATGAGACCTTGTCGCCTCGTGGGGAGCAGAAGCGGCCGTGGCTTGACCATTCCAAACGGATTGAAGACAGGAAATGCTACGCCCAAGCTGCCGGCGCCACCCTGAACGTCGCAATCACTAGCGAGAGCACGGGGGCTACTGTCTCCGGCCTCCGATCCGGGGGGGACGGGTTCGACGAGGGCTTCGACCTGTTTGCCGGGTTGCGACTGGAGGGAGACGAGGAGGGTGCGACCAGCAATGGCGTCCCTTTCGTTGGCCTGTAAGGTCGTGCAGGCGAACCTCCGCCACAGCCAGACAGCGACGGCTCAGTTGCGCAAGTGGCTGGAGGTACAAGACGCGGCCGTTGCCCTGATCCAGGAGCCGTGGATTAGGGCTGGCCATATACAAGGACTATCCAATCTCGGTGGTTAGATTTTAGTCACTACAGACCACGATCATCCTAGATCGTGTATCTATGTAATAGGTAACCTCAAAACACAGATCTTAACAGATTTCTGTTGCAGAGATGTCTCTGCAGTTAGACTGTCTATACAGCGGGATGGTGTGGAGATGCCAGTAGTCTTTGCCTCGGCTTATATGCCTGAGGCGGAGACACCGCCCCCCCCCCCATGACCTCGCCCGCCTCGTGAGTTACTGTGAGAGGAGCGGGATGGAGATTGTCATTGGGGCTGACGCAAATGCCCATCACCCACTGTGGGGCATGGACACGCAAAATGATAGGGGTAAGACATTGGTTGAATTTTTATTTACAACAAACCTATCCCTATTAAACACACTAGGCTCCGAACCAACATTCGTAACCAGAAGAAGCCACACGATCATTGACCTCACCATGGCCTCTGAGGGTGCAGCGGAAATCACCTCGGGCTGGCAGGTCTCCAAGGAGACCTCGTGCTCGGATCACAGGTGGATCCGCTTTGACATCCAGGTCTGTGCGACACCTATACCGCCACGAGGCAACCCAAGGAATACTAACAGGGTTCCCTACACACGCACGCTTGCTACCAAGCTGGCGATACTGAGCAGTCCACCAAGGTACGTGGACATAACGCAGATAGATGCACAGGTCGAGCACATCACTGCATCAATGATAGACAGCTACCATACTGCCTGCCCAGTAACCACACTGCCCGTAACACCAGGTAAACAACCCTGGTGGGGCGCCGAACTGGAACGCAAGCACGGTAAGGTAAGGAAGGCTCTGAACAGAGCCATGAATACATGGGCTGACGAGGACTGGGAGGCATACTACGCGGCCAAGTCTAGCTACAAAAAATGCATCAGTTTCAGGAGCACCGCGGGATGGCGTAAGTTCTGTGGCAATATTGAATCTTGCCAACAAGCAAACAGGGTAAGGAAAATACTGGCGCAACAGCACACACCTGGGCCAGCCACTCTCCGTAAACCTGACAATACCTTAACCACATCACCAGAGGAAACGAGACGCGTCCTAATAGAAACTCACTTCCCAGGAAGCGTCCTCACTCAGGAAATTGATTGGTCTGATACAATGCAAACACCGTCAGAAAATGACTGGCTATACGCAAACAAGATGATCACATTGGAGAAAATCCAATGGGTCATCGAAAACTACCAACCCTTTAAGGCAGCCGGCCCCGACGGTGTTTTCCCCGCCCTACTGCAGTGGGGTGGTACCTCGGTTACCGTAAGATTAGTGCCTCTGTTGCGGGCATGCCTGGCCTACAGACACATCCCGAAAGGTTGGAGGGAGGTGAAGGTTATATTCATTCCTAAGCCAGGCAAGAGTGACTATACAAACGCTAAATCCTACCGACCTATCAGCCTGACATCGTTTCTCCAAAAAACCTTGGAGAGACTATGCGATAGGGAGCTAAGAGACGGCGCTCTTAAAAACATACCACTACATGGTAACCAACATGCATACTGCTCAGGTAAGTCGAGGGAGTCAGCTCTTCACCTGGTGATTAGCCGGATTGAAGAAGCAATTCACCAAAAAGCTACCTGCCTAGGCACATTTATAGACATCGAAGGCGCCTTCGATAAAACAAACTTCTCCAGTATTAGTACCGCCCTCTTCAAACATGGCGTCGATCAGGTATTAACAGATTGGATTACTAACATGTTAAGCAAGCGAGTGGTTCGTCTGGAAGAGGACCAGAACATGGCCTTGATAGCCAGGGGTTGCCCCCAAGGAGGCGTTTTATCTCCCCTCCTCTGGAACCTGGTAATAAATGACCTCATCAAAATTCTAAATGACAACCACTACTACACGATAGGTTATGCGGACGACCTCGCAATCCTTGTGTCAGGGAAGATGACAACCTCACTCAACAGGCACTACGCATCGTTGAACGATGGTGTAGGGAATTTGACCTCTCGGTGAACCGTCGGGTTCAATAAGTGGGGCCTATCACCCAAAATCATACTTTGGCTATCCAACACTGTTATCCGACCAATTTTTTTTTTTTTTTTTTTTTTTTTTTTTTTTTTTTTTTTTTTTTTTTTTTTTTTTAAAAACGTTGCCCCACACTAGGAATTTCTCCTGTATCGTGGGTGCGTTTAAAAACATTTAAACTCACATACACAAACAGCCAGACCCGGAACAACTACCTGTAGGTCATACAAATATTTGTTCCGTGCGGGGATCGAACCCACAACACGCGGCGCAGCAGCCGATGGCTCAACCACTGCGCCAACCGTGTCGTCAATGATCGCATACAGTGCCGTGGTCTGGTGGCCCCGCACCAAACTAACTGCAGCCTCAAGCAAACTTCAACGCATGCAGAGGCTAGCTTGCATGGCCATCACGGGCTGTATGAGGACTACTCCTACCGCAGCTCTTGAAGCAATGCTAGAACTCCCGCCCCTCCACCTGTTTATACAACAGGAAGCGACGATGGCGGCGGTACGCCTAAAAACACTAAATCTCTGGAGTAAAAGAGAAACACAACACTCCGCGTTACTTGAGGGACTCTACAAGGAGTTCCCCTTGACTAAAGCCATAAATGACCGGATTCCCAAACAATTTATCTTCGATAAAAGAAACAAAATCCAACTCCATGAGGATCACCGGTAAGAGGGACAACGTCCAGCAGAGTTGCGTACTTTCACAGACGGATCCAAGACAGGTACCGGCTCGGGCGCTGGCATCTTTTCGGAGGACCTCAATATACATATAGCCTCACCTCTAGGGGCCCACAATACGGTGTTCCAAGCAGAGTGTATGGGTATATCCCTAGCAGCCTCAGCTATCGCAGCCAGACAGGTTCGGGACCACACTGTCCGTATTCTATCAGACAGCATGTCGGTCCTGCAAGCACTAAAATGCTACACAACCAACTCTGGGCTTTTATACGAATGTCATCACCGCTTGAATCAGGTGGGTATTCTAAACAACATAACCATTCAATGGATTAAAGGACACAGCGGTTCTCGTCGCAATGTCGCAAAAAACTCGTCGTTGATGCTGCAGACGAACTCGCAAGAAGGGGATCTAGCATGGCAGTAATGGGACCGGAACCCATCGTACCACTCCCCTTTGGGTATATACGCACTCTGGTAAGGAAACGCACTAGGGTTCAACACAACAAAATTTGGTCAGACCAAACAGACTGCAGGCTGTCCAGGGAGGTACTCCCTGCAATTGACCGGCCGCTTTACAAAACAGGCCCTCCAACTGACTAAGCAGCAGCTGCGCACAATCACAGCCGCTGTCACAGGTCATGGGTCATTTAACAAGCACCTGTTTACTATAGGAGTTACAGATAGCCCGCTATGCAGAGCATGCATGGAGGTGGACGAGACGGCGGACCACGTGCTTCTCCACTGTCCAGAGGTTACTGCATACAGGGCTAAATACTTCGGTAACCCGGTTACTCTCCGAGAGATCGCCAGTAACGTCAGGGCGCTGCTGGCCTTTCTCGGGGAACTGGGGTGGATCGAATAAGGTATTGTCCCACCCTTTACGCAAAATACGCGCTACGTCGTGGAGTTGCGGAAATCGGCCCGTCTAACAATACAATATACAGGACACAGCAGTTCTCGAGGTAGCTTCAGATGCTGATGCTGATCCCCTTTGGGTACATACGCACTTTGGTAAGAAACGCACTAGGGATCAGCACGACAAAGCGTGGTCGGACCAAACTGACTGCAGACACTCCCTGCAATTGACGGCCGCTTCACAAAGCAGGCTCTCCTACTGACTAAGCAGCAGCTGCGCACAGTCACAGGCGCCGTTACCGGTCAAGGGATGATAATTATTTTTACTTACCGAGATTTACTACACTTGTGCGTCTTCCACAGCAATTGAAGCATGCAAATATGCATAGGCACGTTATCTCGGGATACTGAGTCACATCTGTGTGAAGTAACAGGTCCTGGAATGACAAATTAGTCTTATATAATGATGATGCAAAAAATTAATTCTTTTTCACTACTTATCATTTTGTTAGCTCATCCCTCCAGATATGAGGATGCTTGAACAGGCTGCTAAATGCTGTTATGATTATTTCTTCACTTACCAAGACTTTCCTTTATTTGCACATCTTCTATGGTACTTTGAGTGTGCTGCATATCCACATAGTCCAAATGTGAAGTAACAGGAGGTTCTGGAATGACAATTTATAGATTATAACTACATTCATAGTATATTTTGATTATTTTATACTATAATCAATCAATTTTAGATGTAATACTATGTCATTATGTGTCTCAATTATACAAAAATGTTAAGTAAATGTAAATGTAGCAACTAAGGCAATGTATTCAATTAATTAAATAATTTTGCATGCCCTAAGGTAAAATGTATTGGGACTCCATAAATTAACAACTTATCTGTTACCTACATTATTGGCAAATAAATGATTTCTATAGCCTGTAGCACTCAGGAATAATGTAGCTTTTTGTATGAATGATGTACAAACTTATAAGCTAATTTTACCTCTTTATAATATTAGTATAGATATCAATCTATGTAACCTGGCATGTTATGAGTGGCTCATTGCCAAATAAAAACAGCCATATGGGTTGATCAAAGTTTAAGCTATGCTCGCCGAGGTCTGTCTGTGGATGGGTGACCGATCGTAACATATCGAGACGCCTGCGCGCCACGGAAAGCACGCTAACCCGTTAGTCCAGGGTCCCGGCTGTCATTTGTAGATGTTTGAAAGTTTGTTGTTACAGATAGTCAGAAATCTGAATGTTTGACAACCCGCCTCATCAAGGCGTCTGTGTTGCTCAGTAACTGGGTTGTGGAGGTCAGATAGACAGTCGCTCCATGTAAAATACTGTTATTCAGCTGCATCCGGTTAGACTGGAAGCCGCCCCAACATAGTTGGGAAAGGGCTAGGCAGATCATGATGATATCAATCTATCTTACCTGGCATGTTTGTTGTCCATACGGCGTCTTTGCTGTATCTTCCGGCACCAATACCGTTATTCGAAGTATGTGTACACTTCCAACTTACTCGGTGGTATGACTTACATGGCGGTATTTGAAATTATATTCGTTTTCTCGTCGCAATATACACCGACGGAAGTAACCCATGTGTTAAGAAACTCCTTATCCTTATTCGGGGTAGGGAATTTATGCAAATTCACATTGCATTGTACGTAGCAGCCTCCAAAATCACCAAACGGGTAGTCAGGTAGGTTGTCTCAATATGTAGATTTAAACAATCAATACCAGCACGAAATCAACACGGCCGGAGAAGCAGAGGCTCTACCCAACGTTACTGGGTGGAAGAAGCACTTTTGGACGATTATAACTAAAAGAAACAAACAGGACGCGGAAAATAAACACACGCTAACCGGCTGTCAAAGTTTTTTTTTTGTTTGATTGACACTGACATTTTTGAAGTGTTGCAGAGTCTCAATTTTCTTTATTTATTTGTTGTAACATTACGTGAGGCATTGAGCTTTTATCTAGAGAAAAAATTGCTGGTTTGCCATTCAACGACGTGCGAGTGCCGGTTCCATAGTAGGCATTACTATTTTACTGGACGTTTTTACATAAGCAAAATGTACCCAGAGCCATCTATGTATCTACAAATCGAGTGAGCTAGCAATGAAACTACACCACAGAATCAAGGCACGCGTTGTCCTCTGGTAATGTACGATACGAATTACACGCGGTGTCTTCTTATTGCAGACGTAGGTAGTTAAATAGGTGGCACTAGCAGTAATTTTTAATAAGTATACGCAACAGTCTCAATTTTATTTATTCATTTATTGTTACATTACGAGAGGTATTGAGCTTTTATCTAGAGAAAAAATTGTTGATTTGCCATTCAACAACATGCGAGTGCTGGTTCCTCACTTTATTCAGTAGGCATTACTATTTTACTGGACGTTTTTACATAAGTAAAATGTACCCAGAGCCATCTATCTACAAATCGAGTGAGCTAGCAACAAAACTACACCACAGAATCAAGGCACGCGTTGTCCTCTGGTAATGTACGATACGATCCACACGCGGTGTCTTCTTGTTGCGGACGTAGTTAAATAGGTGGCACTAGCAGTGATTTTTAATAAGTATACGAAATACAAATACTATAAAGACTAACAATTAATCCAGCCCAACATGGGCTAAAAAGCCAAGTAAAAGAAGATTAATCAGTAATCAGTAAAACCAGAGATTCGTTTCATGAACACTACATTTTTATTGGTACACATAATAGGTACAATATAACAATAGATCATATTAAACAATAAACATGGATTTTAAGTTGACTGTGTTGGTTGGCGATATGCTGAATGTGTCGCTCAGCTAGCTCATCTTTGAGGAAGGTGTTCTAGACAACAATATTCTTCACTTCCACCTCGCGTCGTCCCTGTAAATAAAATGTCAAGATGAAATTAAACAAAACAATGAATGAGAGGATTATGTCAATAAAATAAACCTAAAGTTATGCAATAGATTTATTAACCTGCAATAAGCTAAATAGAGTGAAACAATATTATAAAATTATCTTGTATTTTACAAAGAGCTCCCAATTATTATTGTTGTCTAAGTAGTATACTTGATGGAAAAGTATTCCATAGATACATTATGGATTACATTTAAATGCATTTAAAGGCAAATCCAGCAAAGAAAGCGGTAAATTGATGTAAGAGCAGATATGATTACATTGATTACCAAGCCTCTCAAATGAGCTATGGATCTTGTGATGTTTGCTGAGAGTTAAAATATGTAGTGATGGAATTGTACAGTGCATCATCCCACACATTGACGATAAGATCATTACTACCAATCCTATTATGGGTTGGAAGATATAATTTATAATGTTGTAACAACTTAAATATCAATGATTCAGACTCCAGTGTGAGTATCGTATGTTGTTGTATTGTGGTAGAAGTATCCATTCCGAACCTGATGATAGTCGAGAGCTTTGCTGTGACGACATCTCTTGATCAGAAATGAAGTGCAGCGCAGGTCATACAACTGTAATTTCTTGAGTTGATGCTTTTGTTCTGTTCTGCTCTGCTCTGCTCTGCTCCGGATCTGGGTCTGATAAGGCATCCGGGCAACTGTACATCAAGCTGCTCTGTAGCAATTATGGCACAAGCGAGCCATGGGATTCACCTAAAAACAATTCATAATTAAAGACCAACTTCTAAATATGGCTTCTACAGCATGGATAATGTTTAATCGTGTCATCACTTTCAACTATAGTTTGCTGCTATACTTCACTAAAACTATTCAATATGCATAAATGTGAATATACACTTAGATAAGTATCACATAACATACATACAAGCATAAACTCACGCCTTTAGCATGGTTTATTGGTTCTGTCTCTTCTGCTTGCCAAAGCATAAGAGACAGAACCAATACTATTTATAATCAATGAGTAAAGAACTATACTATGTATACACGGTGGAAGGGACTTGGACGCACAAACTGACACCATGACTGCATGATTCTGGTGGTTCATGGTGCAATGAGATTTTTAGTTAAAAAGTAAATTATTCACTTCTTAAAAATGTCATTTTGGTAGGTAGACATCATGTTTGTGTACAGCACAACGAACATCAGAATAAAACGTAGAAATTAGGAAAAGTGCACGAAAGTAGTCACCGCTATTCTTAGCAGTAATCGGATATTCGGATCCTTATACACCTAAACTTCTTTCCACCAAACAATAATATGGACATTCCTTTCTGACTAAATAAGTAATCCCGGCTATACCAAACTTAATGAAATTATAGCAGTGGTTATTTTGATTTCGTTTCTTTATGTTGTTCAAATAAATAGAATATCAATGCAAAATGACTACCACCAATAGACGACACGGTGGGCGCAGTGGCCGAGTGGTTGGCTGCTGCGCTACGGGTCGCGGGTTCGATTCCCGCACGGAAAAAATATTTCTCTGGTCTACAGGTGGTTGTTCCGGGTTTGGCTGTTAGTGTATGTGAGTTTAAATGTTTGTTAACGCACCCACGATACAGGAGAAATTACTAGTGTGGCGCGACGACATAAAAACAAAAAAAAATTAGGCGACGTTTAATCATTTAAACGTATCATACCTTCTTAGAATCCACAGCGGCCGTGAAGACTGTTGTTGCGTATCAAGCATTACGGGCGAGGGGTGATGTAGTCCAGGTGCCAATCTGCCTCAGGGATCGCTACAGTTGACTTGATCCCCACTGTCATGTCGCGGTCGCCCTGAAAGTGTATAATAGGATTTTTTTTTAATATTTTTTACTATGGGACGAGCCCGCCACACTATTCCCAATCCACTGCAACTCCTGAAAACCAGAATCAACAGTGGCGACCATCAGGAAAGCGTCGAGACAATGAAGTCCGTCGAGTCCCGGAGAAACGATTCAACTGTCTTGGAACCCGCAACGAAATTAATCAGAAAAAAGCAGCGGAGGACTAAGAAAACTACGCAATTTCTTCTTCCCTCCATATCGACCAGGAGACAGAACTGAGCTGGGCCAATAGGCACAAAGGGACGTTTACAACTGGGTTAGGCCCAGTTGCCTAGCCCCGCGGTTTAAAATTAACACTGATAGTAGTGAGTCCTGAATGATTAGAATTCATTCAACGATTCAATAGTCAACAACATTTAGAATGCGAAGCAGAACTATAAATCACTAGCAGCGCCCCGCGGTTTTACGTTTTAAGTCAACATGAAACAATCGGAATTCCAACGGGAATACTTCCGTTTTCCGTGGTAAAAAATACACTACGTGCTATGCCAGACTATTAATCTATATCTGCGCCATTCTTCATCCAGATCTGTTCAGCTGTTCTGGTGTTAATAATATTGTTAGTGGCAAGTGGGTACTACAAATCTTCTAATGCATTTATTCCTTTGAGGTCTTATGTGTACCGTCTTGATTTTAAACTCATCCTCATCCAATCCACACAGCATCATCTAGCCCCGAGCTAAGCAGAGCTTGTATTATGGGTACTAGATGACTGATGTAATTAATACAATACATTACATAGATAGATATTTCTTTTTATATATAGCAAATACCCAGAACACTTGGGCTTTACCAAGGCGGGTTGGCGATTTCAGACTTATACTCATTGTAATGTGTGTAGATGTCAGTAATGTCTCAGATAAACTAATAAAGTAGGTATCATCGCTGGAGGTGAACCAGTTTTGAACCTTATCCGTCCGAGATGGTACAAATGAATTAAAAAAGTCTCAATGTTTTTCATGAGAGGTGAGACCTTTAGGTGAATGCGTAGAGGCACCTCGTGGAATTTAAATTTTCATGTTTTTAGCAATTTGGAGCTTTCGTAACTAACAAATGAGTACCCCACAAAGTATTAAAATCATTAGTACGACTTTTTCAGTTCGATTTATGCAACTGAATAAGTGTTTCATTACATGATGACATTTAACCACAATTCTATGTATGTTTGTTGTGGTATACATATACGCAAATAACTCTTTCAGTAACATACCTTATACTGACCTGAAAGGCGGGCTGCGTCTGCGCATTCTTCTTAACCACTGGGCCATTACGACAATAGAAAGATAAAATAACTTACAATCATGACTTCCTTGTTGGTTTTGATGGTGACCATCCAGTTGCCATGAGGGTTCATGACGAAGGGACACGGAGCCGTGCCTCTGTCGCCAGCCACAGTGACCAGTCGTGGTTGTCCGGTGGGACGCAGTGCCACGTTGAACCTGGAAGATTATCAGCTTGCATTTTAAGAAGTTGTTTTTCTACTAATTAGTCTTGCTCTCTACTAGGCCAGTTGAGCCTGCCAAAACTATTCAACACAGAACTCCAACTAGCGAACGAGGACTAGTATCTCGGAGTCATCCTTAACAGCAAGTTAAACTGGAGCAACTGCAGCATGGCGGTCCTGCAAGCACTAAAATGCCATACCACTAACTCTGGGCTACTACTACACGAATGTCATAACCGCTTAAATCAGGTGTGTATTCTCAATAACATAACCATTCAATGGATTAAAGGACACAGCAGGGGGGAGTGGTCTGGATGTTTGCTTTTGCGGTTGCACAACGACATGCTTATCCTATATCTCTCTGGTAGTCCTAACGATCAAGCTTCTTAACAGTGAGACGTTCCCAGTTGCGGGCTCCATGGTGGGTGGGAGCCAGAGAGACGAATAATACTACTTTACATACATGGACAATCCAAGGCCATTTCAACCAACCGGAGTGAAGTCAGCGAAAGCCGACTCAGCTCCTAAGCGGGGTGCTAACAACACCCCGCTCGCCCCTGGAGGTCCTGCGGATAATACTGCAGGCACCAGCGTGGGTGCTGGTCCGATTGTGGCGAAAGCTGCAGTTCGGACCAAAACAAAGTCCCAGCTTAAGCAAAGGACGTCAGCGCTGCCTGGGACCAGTACTGACCCTTTAAAAGCACAGGCGAGGACGGCGACGACTCATACCACAGCCGGACCTAGCCTTAGCTCACAAACACAACCTCCTGCGGCACTTCAAGCTGCAAATCAGCAGGCTGTCACCGAGCAATCGAAGACGCCTGGCACTGACGACGCGTTCTCACGCGGTTGGCAAGGGTAAACACACTCAACAAGCCCATTGCCCTTGTACCGCCCACCCGGGCCGTCCTGCTCCTGCAGATCTGGCCAATAGGGGGGACGGGCGCAGCGGTTAGCGAGAGCACGGGGGCTACTGTCTCCGGCCTCCGATCCGGGGGGGACGGGTTCGACGAGGGCTTCGACCTGTTTGCCGGGTTGCGACTGGAGGGAGACGAGGAGGGTGCGACCAGCAATGGCGTCCCTTTCGTTGGCCTGTAAGGTCGTGCAGGCGAACCTCCGCCACAGCCAGACAGCGACGGCTCAGTTGCGCAAGTGGCTGGAGGTACAAGACGCGGCCGTTGCCCTGATCCAGGAGCCGTGGATTAGGGCTGGCCATATACAAGGACTATCCAATCTCGGTGGTTAGATTTTAGTCACTACAGACCACGATCATCCTAGATCGTGTATCTATGTAATAGGTAACCTCAAAACACAGATCTTAACAGATTTCTGTTGCAGAGATGTCTCTGCAGTTAGACTGTCTATACAGCGGGATGGTGTGGAGATGCCAGTAGTCTTTGCCTCGGCTTATATGCCTGAGGCGGAGACACCCCCCCCCCCCCCCCCCCATGACCTCGCCCGCCTCGTGAGTTACTGTGAGAGGAGCGGGATGGAGATTGTCATTGGGGCTGACGCAAATGCCCATCACCCACTGTGGGGCATGGACACGCAAAATGATAGGGGTAAGACATTGGTTGAATTTTTATTTACAACAAACCTATCCCTATTAAACACACTAGGCTCCGAACCAACATTCGTAACCAGAAGAAGCCACACGATCATTGACCTCACCATGGCCTCTGAGGGTGCAGCGGAAATCACCTCGGGCTGGCAGGTCTCCAAGGAGACCTCGTGCTCGGATCACAGGTGGATCCGCTTTGACATCCAGGTCTGTGCGACACCTATACCGCCACGAGGCAACCCAAGGAATACTAACAGGGTTCCCTACACACGCACGCTTGCTACCAAGTTGGCGATACTGAGCAGTCCACCAAGGTACGTGGACATAACGCAGATAGATGCACAGGTCGAGCACATCACTGCATCAATGATAGACAGCTACCATACTGCCTGCCCAGTAACCACACTGCCCGTAACACCAGGTAAACAACCCTGGTGGGGCGCCGAACTGGAACGCAAGCACGGTAAGGTAAGGAAGGCTCTGAACAGAGCCATGAATACATGGGCTGACGAGGACTGGGAGGCATACTACGCGGCCAAGTCTAGCTACAAAAAATGCATCAGTTTCAGGAGCACCGCGGGATGGCGTAAGTTCTGTGGCAATATTGAATCTTGCCAACAAGCAAACAGGGTAAGGAAAATACTGGCGCAACAGCACACACCTGGGCCAGCCACTCTCCGTAAACCTGACAATACCTTAACCACATCACCAGAGGAAACGAGACGCGTCCTAATAGAAACTCACTTCCCAGGAAGCGTCCTCACTCAGGAAATTGATTGGTCTGATACAATGCAAACACCGTCAGAAAATGACTGGCTATACGCAAACAAGACGATCACATTGGAGAAAATCCAATGGGTCATCGAAAACTACCAACCCTTTAAGGCAGCCGGCCCCGACGGTGTTTTCCCCGCCCTACTGCAGTGGGGTGGTACCTCGGTTACCGTAAGATTAGTGCCTCTGTTGCGGGCATGCCTGGCCTACAGACACATCCCGAAAGGTTGGAGGGAGGTGAAGGTTATATTCATTCCTAAGCCAGGCAAGAGTGACTATACAAACGCTAAATCCTACCGACCTATCAGCCTGACATCGTTTCTCCAAAAAACCTTGGAGAGACTATGCGATAGGGAGCTAAGAGACGGCGCTCTTAAAAACATACCACTACATGGTAACCAACATGCATACTGCTCAGGTAAGTCGACGGAGTCAGCTCTTCACCTGGTGATTAGCCGGATTGAAGAAGCAATTCACCAAAAAGCTACCTGCCTAGGCACATTTATAGACATCGAAGGCGCCTTCGATAAAACAAACTTCTCCAGTATTAGTACCGCCCTCTTCAAACATGGCGTCGATCAGGTATTAACAGATTGGATTACTAACATGTTAAGCAAGCGAGTGGTTCGTCTGGTAGAGGACCAGAACATGGCCTTGATAGCCAGGGGTTGCCCCCAAGGAGGCGTTTTATCTCCCCTCCTCTGGAACCTGGTAATAAATGACCTCATCAAAATTCTAAATGACAACCACTACTACACGATAGGTTATGCGGACGACCTCGCAATCCTTGTGTCAGGGAAGATGACAACCTCACTCAACAGGCACTACGCATCGTTGAACGATGGTGTAGGGAATTTGACCTCTCGGTGAACCGTCGGGTTCAATAAGTGGGGCCTATCACCCAAAATCATACTTTGGCTATACAACACTGTTATCCGACCAATGATCGCATACAGTGCCGTGGTCTGGTGGCCCCGCACCAAACTAACTGCAGCCTCAAGCAAACTTCAACGCATGCAGAGGCTAGCTTGCATGGCCATCACGGGCTGTATGAGGACTACTCCTACCGCAGCTCTTGAAGCAATGCTAGAACTCCCGCCCCTCCACCTGTTTATACAACAGGAAGCGACGATGGCGGCGGTACGCCTAAAAACACTAAATCTCTGGAGTAAAAGAGAAACACAACACTCCGCGTTACTTGAGGGACTCTACAAGGAGTTCCCCTTGACTAAAGCCATAAATGACCGGATTCCCAAACAATTTATCTTCGATAAAAGATACAAAATCCAACTCCATGAGGATCACCGGTAAGAGGGACAACGTCCAGCAGAGTTGCGTACTTTCACAGACGGATCCAAGACAGGTACCGACTCGGGCGCTGGCATCTTTTCGGAGGACCTCAATATACATATAGCCTCACCTCTAGGGGCCCACAATACGGTGTTCCAAGCAGAGTGTATGGGTATATCCCTAGCAGCCTCAGCTATCGCAGCCAGACAGGTTCGGGACCACACTGTCCGTATTCTATCAGACAGCATGTCGGTCCTGCAAGCACTAAAATGCTACACAACAACCAACTCTGGGCTTTTATACGAATGTCATCACCGCTTGAATCAGGTGGGTATTCTAAACAACATAACCATTCAATGGATCAAAGGACACAGCGGTTCTCGTCGCAATGTCGCAAAAAACTCGTCGTTGATGCTGCAGACGAACTCGCAAGAAGGGGATCTAGCATGGCAGTAATGGGACCGGAACCCATCGTACCACTCCCCTTTGGGTATATACGCACTCTGGTAAGGAAACGCACTAGGGTTCAACACAACAAAATTTGGTCAGACCAAACAGACTGCAGGCTGTCCAGGGAGGTACTCCCTGCAATTGACGGCCGCTTTACAAAACAGGCCCTCCAACTGACTAAGCAGCAGCTGCGCACAATCACAGCCGCTGTCACAGGTCATGGGTCATTTAACAAGCACCTGTTTACTATAGGAGTTACAGATAGCCCGCTATGCAGAGCATGCATGGAGGTGGACGAGACGGCGGACCACGTGCTTCTCCACTGTCCAGAGGTTACTGCATACAGGGCTAAATACTTCGGTAACCCGGTTACTCTCCGAGAGATCGCCAGTAACGTCAGGGCGCTGCTGGCCTTTCTCGGGGAACTGGGGTGGATCGAATAAGGTATTGTCCCACCCTTTACGCAAAATACGCGCTACGTCGTGGAGTTGCGGAAATCGGCCCGTCTAACAATACAATATACAGGACACAGCAGTTCTCGAGGTAGCTTCAGATGCTGATGCTGATCCCCTTTGGGTACATACGCACTTTGGTAAGGAACGCACTAGGGATCAGCACGACAAAGCGTGGTCGGACCAAACTGACTGCAGACACTCCCTGCAATTGACGGCCGCTTCACAAAGCAGGCTCTCCTACTGACTAAGCAGCAGCTGCGCACAGTCACAGGCGCCGTTACCGGTCAAGGGATGATAATTGTTTTTACTTACCGAGATTTACTTCACTTGTGCGTCTTCCACAGCAATTGAAGCATGCAAATATGCATAGGCACGTTATCTCGGGATACTGAGTCACATCTGTGTGAAGTAACAGGTCCTGGAATGACAAATTAGTCTTATATAATGATGATGCAAAAAATTAATTCTTTTTCACTACTTATCATTTTGTTAGCTCATCCCTCCAGATATGAGGATGCTTGAACAGGCTGCTAAATGCTGTTATGATTATTTCTTCACTTACCAAGACTTTCCTTTATTTGCACATCTTCTATGGTACTTTGAGTGTGCTGCATATCCACATAGTCCAAATGTGAAGTAACAGGAGGTTCTGGAATGACAATTTATAGATTATAACTACATTCATAGTATATTTTGATTATTTTATACTATAATCAATCAATTTTAGATGTAATACTATGTCATTATGTGTCTCAATTATACAAAAATGTTAAGTAAATGTAAATGTAGCAACTAAGGCAATGTATTCAATTAATTAAATAATTTTGCATGCCCTAAGGTAAAATGTATTGGGACTCCATAAATTAACAACTTATCTGTTACCTACATTATTGGCAAATAAATGATTTCTATAGCCTGTAGCACTCAGGAATAATGTAGCTTTTTGTATGAATGAATATGAATAATGTACAAACTTATAAGCTAATTTTACCTCTTTATAATATTAGTATAGATACCAATCTATGTAACCTGGCATGTTATGAGTGGCTCATTGCCAAATAAAAACAGCCATATGGGTTGATCAAAGTTTAAGCTATGCTCGCCGAGGTCTGCCTGTGGATGGGTGACCGATCGTAACATATCGAGACGCCTGCGCGCCACGGAAAGCACGCTAACCCGTTAGTCCAGGGTCCCGGCTGTCATTTGTAGATGTTTGAAAGTTTGTTGTTACAGATAGTCAGAAATCTGAATGTTTGACAACCCGCCTCATCAAGGCGTCTGTGTTGCTCAGTAACTGGGTTGTGGAGGTCAGATAGACAGTCGCTCCATGTAAAATACTGTTATTCAGCTGCATCCGGTTAGACTGGAAGCCGCCCCAACATAGTTGGGAAAGGGCTAGGCAGATCATGATGATATCAATCTATCTAACCTGGCATGTTTGTTGTCCATACGGCGTCTTTGCTGTATCTTCCGGCACCAATACCGTTATTCGAAGTATGTGTACACTTCCAACTTACTCGGTGGTATGACTTACATGGCGGTATTTGAAATTATATTCGTTTTCTCGTCGCAATATACACCGACGGAAGTAACCCATGTGTTAAGAAACTCCTTATCCTTATTCGGGGTAGGGAATTTATGCAAATTCACATTGCATTGTACGAAGCAGCCTCCAAAATCACCAAACGGGTAGTCAGGTAGGTTGTCTCAATATGTAGATTTAAACAATCAATACCAGCACGAAATCAACACGGCCGGAGAAGCAGAGGCTCTACCCAACGTTACTGGGTGGAAGAAGCACTTTTGGACGATTATAACTAAAAGAAACAAACAGGACGCGGAAAATAAACACACGCAAACCGGCTGTCAAAGTTTTTTTTTTGTTTGATTGACACTGACATTTTTGAAGTGTTGCAGAGTCTCAATTTTCTTTATTTATTTGTTGTAACATTACGTGAGGCATTGAGCTTTTATCTAGAGAAAAAATTGCTGGTTTGCCATTCAACGACGTGCGAGTGCCGGTTCCATAGTAGGCATTACTATTTTACTGGACGTTTTTACATAAGCAAAATGTACCCAGAGCCATCTATGTATCTACAAATCGAGTGAGCTAGCAATGAAACTACACCACAGAATCAAGGCACGCGTTGTCCTCTGGTAATGTACGATACGAATTACACGCGGTGTCTTCTTATTGCAGACGTAGGTAGTTAAATAGGTGGCACTAGCAGTAATTTTTAATAAGTATACGCAACAGTCTCAATTTTATTTATTCATTTATTGTTACATTACGAGAGGTATTGAGCTTTTATCTAGAGAAAAAATTGTTGATTTGCCATTCAACAACATGCGAGTGCTGGTTCCTCACTCAATTCAGTAGGCATTACTATTTTACTGGACGTTTTTACATAAGTAAAATGTACCCAGAGCCATCTATCTACAAATCGAGTGAGCTAGCAACAAAACTACACCACAGAATCAAGGCACGCGTTGTCCTCTGGTAATGTACGATACGATCCACACGCGGTGTCTTCTTGTTGCGGACGTAGTTAAATAGGTGGCACTAGCAGTGATTTTTAATAAGTATACGAAATACAAATACTATAAAGACTAACAATTAATCCAGCCCAACATGGGCTAAAAAGCCAAGTAAAAGAAGATTAATCAGTAATCAGTAAAACCAGAGATTCGTTTCATGAACACTACATTTTTATTGGTACACATAATAGGTACAATATAACAATAGATCATATTAAATAATAAACATGGATTTTAAGTTGACTGTGTTGGTTGGCGATATGCTGAATGTGTCGCTCAGCTAGCTCATCTTTGAGGAAGGTGTTCTAGACAACAATATTCTTCACTTCCACCTCGCGTCGTCCCTGTAAATAAAATGTCAAGATGAAATTAAACAAAACAATGAATGAGAGGATTATGTCAATAAAATAAACCTAAAGTTATGCAATAGATTTATTAACCTGCAATAAGCTAAATAGAGTGAAACAATATTATAAAATTATCTTGTATTTTACAAAGAGCTCCCAATTATTATTGTTGTCTAAGTAGTATACTTGATGGAAAAGTTGATGGCTGCGTCTGCGCATTCTTCTTAACCACTGGGCCATTACGACAATAGAAAGATAAAATAACTTACAATCATGACTTCCTTGTTGGTTTTGATGGTGACCATCCAGTTGCCATGAGGGTTCATGACGAAGGGACGCGGAGCCGTGCCTCTGTCGCCAGCCACAGTGACCAGCCGTGGTTGTCCGGTGGGACGCAGTGCCACGTTGAACCTGGAAGATTATCAGCTTGCATTTTAAGAAGTTGTTTTTCTACTAATTAGTCTTGCTCTCTACTAGGCCAGTTGAGCCTGCCAAAACTATTCAACACAGAACTCTAACTAGCGAACGAGGACTAGTATCTCGGAGTCATCCTTAACAGCAAGTTAAACTGGAGCAACTGCAGCATGGCGGTCCTGCAAGCACTAAAATGCCATACCACTAACTCTGGGCTACTACTACACGAATGTCATAACCGCTTAAATCAGGTGTGTATTCTCAATAACATAACCATTCAATGGATTAAAGGACACAGCAGGGGGGAGTGGTCTGGATGTTTGCTTTTGCGGTTGCACAACGACATGCTTATCCTATATCTCTCTGGTAGTCCTAACGATCAAGCTTCTTAACAGTGAGACGTTCCCAGTTGCGGGCTCCATGGTGGGTGGGAGCCAGAGAGACGAATAATACTACTTTACATACATGGACAATCCAAGGCCATTTCAACCAACCGGAGTGAAGTCAGCGAAAGCCGACTCAGCTCCTAAGCGGGGTGCTAACAACACCCCGCTCGCCCCTGGAGGTCCTGCGGGTAATACTGCAGGCACCAGCGTGGGTGCTGGTCCGATTGTGGCGAAAGCTGCAGTTCGGACCAAAACAAAGTCCCAGCTTAAGCAAAGGACGTCAGCGCTGCCTGGGACCAGTACTGACCCTTTAAAAGCACAGGCGAGGACGGCGACGACTCATACCACAGCCGGACCTAGCCTTAGCTCAAACACAACCTCCTGCGGCACTTCAAGCTGCAAATCAGCAGGCTGTCACCGAGCAATCGAAGACGCCTGGCACTGACGACGCGTTCTCACGCGGTTGGCAAGGGTAAACACACTCAACAAGCCCATTGCCCTTGTACCGCCCACCCGGGCCGTCCTGCTCCTGCAGATCTGGCCAATAGGGGGGACGGGCGCAGCGGTAATGCGCTCCGTCAGGTGCGCCGCCGTGCAAAATAGAACGAGGGTAAAGCCGCTCGTCGAACACAGGCTACCGCTGCCGGGTCAAGCCGCAAAACCAGCAGCAAGGTCGACTTCTCCGCGGGGAAACGGTCGCAGGCCGAGGCCGGTGAAAGCCGACCAGAGCCTGCTGGACCGTCAACCAGCGTCGAGGAGAGGCCAGCCATAAACACCAGACCAAAGAAACAATCCGATTGGAAGGATCAGGCTACGGCCAAGCGGGCTCTCAATGAGACCTTGTCGCCTCGTGGGGAGCAGAAGCGGCCGTGGCTTGACCATTCCAAACGGATTGAAGACAGGAAATGCTACGCCCAAGCTGCCGGCGCCACCCTGAACGTCGCAATCACTAGCGAGAGCACGGGGGCTACTGTCTCCGGCCTCCGATCCGGGGGGGACGGGTTCGACGAGGGCTTCGACCTGTTTGCCGGGTTGCGACTGGAGGGAGACGAGGAGGGTGCGACCAGCAATGGCGTCCCTTTCGTTGGCCTGTAAGGTCGTGCAGGCGAACCTCCGCCACAGCCAGACAGCGACGGCTCAGTTGCGCAAGTGGCTGGAGGTACAAGACGCGGCCGTTGCCCTGATCCAGGAGCCGTGGATTAGGGCTGGCCATATACAAGGACTATCCAATCTCGGTGGTTAGATTTTAGTCACTACAGACCACGATCATCCTAGATCGTGTATCTATGTAATAGGTAACCTCAAAACACAGATCTTAACAGATTTCTGTTGCAGAGATGTCTCTGCAGTTAGACTGTCTATACAGCGGGATGGTGTGGAGATGCCAGTAGTCTTTGCCTCGGCTTATATGCCTGAGGCGGAGACACCGCCCCCCCCCCCATGACCTCGCCCGCCTCGTGAGTTACTGTGAGAGGAGCGGGATGGAGATTGTCATTGGGGCTGACGCAAATGCCCATCACCCACTGTGGGGCATGGACACGCAAAATGATAGGGGTAAGACATTGGTTGAATTTTTATTTACAACAAACCTATCCCTATTAAACACACTAGGCTCCGAACCAACATTCGTAACCAGAAGAAGCCACACGATCATTGACCTCACCATGGCCTCTGAGGGTGCAGCGGAAATCACCTCGGGCTGGCAGGTCTCCAAGGAGACCTCGTGCTCGGATCACAGGTGGATCCGCTTTGACATCCAGGTCTGTGCGACACCTATACCGCCACGAGGCAACCCAAGGAATACTAACAGGGTTCCCTACACACGCACGCTTGCTACCAAGCTGGCGATACTGAGCAGTCCACCAAGGTACGTGGACATAACGCAGATAGATGCACAGGTCGAGCACATCACTGCATCAATGATAGACAGCTACCATACTGCCTGCCCAGTAACCACACTGCCCGTAACACCAGGTAAATAACCCTGGTGGGGCGCCGAACTGGAACGCAAGCACGGTAAGGTAAGGAAGGCTCTGAACAGAGCCATGAATACATGGGCTGACGAGGACTGGGAGGCATACTACGCGGCCAAGTCTAGCTACAAAAAATGCATCAGTTTCAGGAGCACCGCGGGATGGCGTAAGTTCTGTGGCAATATTGAATCTTGCCAACAAGCAAACAGGGTAAGGAAAATACTGGCGCAACAGCACACACCTGGGCCAGCCACTCTCCGTAAACCTGACAATACCTTAACCACATCACCAGAGGAAACGAGACGCGTCCTAATAGAAACTCACTTCCCAGGAAGCGTCCTCACTCAGGAAATTGATTGGTCTGATACAATGCAAACACCGTCAGAAAATGACTGGCTATACGCAAACAAGATGATCACATTGGAGAAAATCCAATGGGTCATCGAAAACTACCAACCCTTTAAGGCAGCCGGCCCCGACAGTGTTTTCCCCGCCCTACTGCAGTGGGGTGGTACCTCGGTTACCGTAAGATTAGTGCCTCTGTTGCGGGCATGCCTGGCCTACAGACACATCCCGAAAGGTTGGAGGGAGGTGAAGGTTATATTCATTCCTAAGCCAGGCAAGAGTGACTATACAAACGCTAAATCCTACCGACCTATCAGCCTGACATAGTTTCTCCAAAAAACCTTGGAGAGACTATGCGATAGGGAGCTAAGAGACGGCGCTCTTAAAAACATACCACTACATGGTAACCAACATGCATACTGCTCAGGTAAGTCGACGGAGTCAGCTCTTCACCTGGTGATTAGCCGGATTGAAGAAGCAATTCACCAAAAAGCTACCTGCCTAGGCACATTTATAGACATCGAAGGCGCCTTCGATAAAACAAACTTCTCCAGTATTAGTACCGCCCTCTTCAAACATGGCGTCGATCAGGTATTAACAGATTGGATTACTAACATGTTAAGCAAGCGAGTGGTTCGTCTGGAAGAGGACCAGAACATGGCCTTGATAGCCAGGGGTTGCCCCCAAGGAGGCGTTTTATCTCCCCTCCTCTGGAACCTGGTAATAAATGACCTCATCAAAATTCTAAATGACAACCACTACTACACGATAGGTTATGCGGACGACCTCGCAATCCTTGTGTCAGGGAAGATGACAACCTCACTCAACAGGCACTACGCATCGTTGAACGATGGTGTAGGGAATTTGACCTCTCGGTGAACCGTCGGGTTCAATAAGTGGGGCCTATCACCCAAAATCATACTTTGGCTATCCAACACTGTTATCCGACCAATGATCGCATACAGTGCCGTGGTCTGGTGGCCCCGCACCAAACTAACTGCAGCCTCAAGCAAACTTCAACGCATGCAGAGGCTAGCTTGCATGGCCATCACGGGCTGTATGAGGACTACTCCTACCGCAGCTCTTGAAGCAATGCTAGAACTCCCGCCCCTCCACCTGTTTATACAACAGGAAGCGACGATGGCGGCGGTACGCCTAAAAACACTAAATCTCTGGAGTAAAAGAGAAACACAACACTCCGCGTTACTTGAGGGACTCTACAAGGAGTTCCCCTTGACTAAAGCCATAAATGACCGGATTCCCAAACAATTTATCTTCGATAAAAGAAACAAAATCCAACTCCATGAGGATCACCGGTAAGAGGGACAACGTCCAGCAGAGTTGCGTACTTTCACAGACGGATCCAAGACAGGTACCGGCTCGGGCGCTGGCATCTTTTCGGAGGACCTCAATATACATATAGCCTCACCTCTAGGGGCCCACAATACGGTGTTCCAAGCAGAGTGTATGGGTATATCCCTAGCAGCCTCAGCTATCGCAGCCAGACAGGTTCGGGACCACACTGTCCGTATTCTATCAGACAGCATGTCGGTCCTGCAAGCACTAAAATGCTACACAACCAACTCTGGGCTTTTATACGAATGTCATCACCGCTTGAATCAGGTGGGTATTCTAAACAACATAACCATTCAATGGATTAAAGGACACAGCGGTTCTCGTCGCAATGTCGCAAAAAACTCGTCGTTGATGCTGCAGACGAACTCGCAAGAAGGGGATCTAGCATGGCAGTAATGGGACCGGAACCCATCGTACCACTCCCCTTTGGGTATATACGCACTCTGGTAAGGAAACGCACTAGGGTTCAACACAACAAAATTTGGTCAGACCAAACAGACTGCAGGCTGTCCAGGGAGGTACTCCCTGCAATTGACCGGCCGCTTTACAAAACAGGCCCTCCAACTGACTAAGCAGCAGCTGCGCACAATCACAGCCGCTGTCACAGGTCATGGGTCATTTAACAAGCACCTGTTTACTATAGGAGTTACAGATAGCCCGCTATGCAGAGCATGCATGGAGGTGGACGAGACGGCGGACCACGTGCTTCTCCACTGTCCAGAGGTTACTGCATACAGGGCTAAATACTTCGGTAACCCGGTTACTCTCCGAGAGATCGCCAGTAACGTCAGGGCGCTGCTGGCCTTTCTCGGGGAACTGGGGTGGATCGAATAAGGTATTGTCCCACCCTTTACGCAAAATACGCGCTACGTCGTGGAGTTGCGGAAATCGGCCCGTCTAACAATACAATATACAGGACACAGCAGTTCTCGAGGTAGCTTCAGATGCTGATGCTGATCCCCTTTGGGTACATACGCACTTTGGTAAGGAACGCACTAGGGATCAGCACGACAAAGCGTGGTCGGACCAAACTGACTGCAGACACTCCCTGCAATTGACGGCCGCTTCACAAAGCAGGCTCTCCTACTGACTAAGCAGCAGCTGCGCACAGTCACAGGCGCCGTTACCGGTCAAGGGATGATAATTGTTTTTACTTACCGAGATTTACTTCACTTCCACAGCAATTGAAGCATGCAAATATGCATAGGCACGTTATCTCGGGATACTGAGTCACATCTGTGTGAAGTAACAGGTCCTGGAATGACAAATTAGTCTTATATAATGATGATGCAAAAAATTAATTCTTTTTCACTACTTATCATTTTGTTAGCTCATCCCTCCAGATATGAGGATGCTTGAACAGGCTGCTAAATGCTGTTATGATTATTTCTTCACTTACCAAGACTTTCCTTTATTTGCACATCTTCTATGGTACTTTGAGTGTGCTGCATATCCACATAGTCCAAATGTGAAGTAACAGGAGGTTCTGGAATGACAATTTATAGATTATAACTACATTCATAGTATATTTTGATTATTTTATACTATAATCAATCAATTTTAGATGTAATACTATGTCATTATGTGTCTCAATTATACAAAAATGTTAAGTAAATGTAAATGTAGCAACTAAGGCAATGTATTCAATTAATTAAATAATTTTGCATGCCCTAAGGCAAAATGTATTGGGACTCCATAAATTAACAACTTATCTGTTACCTACATTATTGGCAAATAAATGATTTCTATAGCCTGTAGCACTCAGGAATAATGTAGCTTTTTGTATGAATGATGTACAAACTTATAAGCTAATTTTACCTCTTTATAATATTAGTATAGATACCAATCTATGTAACCTGGCATGTTATGAGTGGCTCATTGCCAAATAAAAACAGCCATATGGGTTGATCAAAGTTTAAGCTATGCTCGCCGAGGTCTGTCTGTGGATGGGTGACCGATCGTAACATATCGAGACGCCTGCGCGCCACGGAAAGCACGCTAACCCGTTAGTCCAGGGTCCCGGCTGTCATTTGTAGATGTTTGAAAGTTTGTTGTTACAGATAGTCAGAAATCTGAATGTTTGACAACCCGCCTCATCAAGGCGTCTGTGTTGCTCAGTAACTGGGTTGTGGAGGTCAGATAGACAGTCGCTCCATGTAAAATACTGTTATTCAGCTGCATCCGGTTAGACTGGAAGCCGCCCCAACATAGTTGGGAAAGGGCTAGGCAGATCATGATGATATCAATCTATCTAACCTGGCATGTTTGTTGTCCATACGGCGTCTTTGCTGTATCTTCCGGCACCAATACCGTTATTCGAAGTATGTGTACACTTCCAACTTACTCGGTGGTATGACTTACATGGCGGTATTTGAAATTATATTCGTTTTCTCGTCGCAATATACACCGACGGAAGTAACCCATGTGTTAAGAAACTCCTTATCCTTATTCGGGGTAGGGAATTTATGCAAATTCACATTGCATTGTACGTAGCAGCCTCCAAAATCACCAAACGGGTAGCCAGGTAGGTTGTCTCAATATGTAGATTTAAACAATCAATACCAGCACGAAATCAACACGGCCGGAGAAGCAGAGGCACTACCCAACGTTACTGGGTGGAAGAAGCACTTTTGGACGATTATAACTAAAAGAAACAAACAGGACGCGGAAAATAAACACACGCAAACCGGCTGTCAAAGTTTTTTTTTTGTTTGATTGACACTGACATTTTTGAAGTGTTGCAGAGTCTCAATTTTCTTTATTTATTTGTTGTAACATTACGTGAGGCATTGAGCTTTTATCTAGAGAAAAAATTGCTGGTTTGCCATTCAACGACGTGCGAGTGCCGGTTCCATAGTAGGCATTACTATTTTACTGGACGTTTTTACATAAGCAAAATGTACCCAGAGCCATCTATGTATCTACAAATCGAGTGAGCTAGCAATGAAACTACACCACAGAATCAAGGCACGCGTTGTCCTCTGGTAATGTACGATACGAATTACACGCGGTGTCTTCTTATTGCAGACGTAGGTAGTTAAATAGGTGGCACTAGCAGTAATTTTTAATAAGTATACGCAACAGTCTCAATTTTATTTATTCATTTATTGTTACATTACGAGAGGTATTGAGCTTTTATCTAGAGAAAAAATTGTTGATTTGCCATTCAACAACATGCGAGTGCTGGTTCCTCACTTTATTCAGTAGGCATTACTATTTTACTGGACGTTTTTACATAAGTAAAATGTACCCAGAGCCATCTATCTACAAATCGAGTGAGCTAGCAACAAAACTACACCACAGAATCAAGGCACGCGTTGTCCTCTGGTAATGTACGATACGATCCACACGCGGTGTCTTCTAGTTGCGGACGTAGTTAAATAGGTGGCACTAGCAGTGATTTTTAATAAGTATACGAAATACAAATACTATAAAGACTAACAATTAATCCAGCCCAACATGGGCTAAAAAGCCAAGTAAAAGAAGATTAATCAGTAATCAGTAAAACCAGAGATTCGTTTCATGAACACTACATTTTTATTGGTACACATAATAGGTACAATATAACAATAGATCATATTAAATAATAAACATGGATTTTAAGTTGACTGTGTTGGTTGGCGATATGCTGAATGTGTCGCTCAGCTAGCTCATCTTTGAGGAAGGTGTTCTAGACAACAATATTCTTCACTTCCACCTCGCGTCGTCCCTGTAAATAAAATGTCAAGATGAAATTAAACAAAACAATGAATGAGAGGATTATGTCAATAAAATAAACCTAAAGTTATGCAATAGATTTATTAACCTGCAATAAGCTAAATAGAGTGAAACAATATTATAAAATTATCTTGTATTTTACAAAGAGCTCCCAATTATTATTGTTGTCTAAGTAGTATACTTGATGGAAAAGTATTCCATAGATACATTATGGATTACATTTAAATGCATTTAAAGGCAAATCCAGCAAAGAAAGCGGTAAATTGATGTAAGAGCAGATATGATTACATTGATTACCAAGCCTCTCAAATGAGCTATGGATCTTGTGATGTTTGCTGAGAGTTAAAATATGTAGTGATGGAATTGTACAGTGCATCATCCCACACATTGACGATAAGATCATTACTACCAATCCTATTATGGGTTGGAAGATATAATTTATAATGTTGTAACAACTTAAATATCAATGATTCAGACTCCAGTGTGAGTATCGTATGTTGTTGTATTGTGGTAGAAGTATCCATTCCGAACCTGATGATAGTCGAGAGCTTTGCTGTGACGACATCTCTTGATCAGAAATGAAGTGCAGCGCAGGTCATACAACTGTAATTTCTTGAGTTGATGCTTTTGTTCTGTTCTGCTCTGCTCTGCTCCGGATCTGGGTCTGATAAGGCATCCGGGCAACTGTACATCAAGCTGCTCTGTAGCAATTATGGCACAAGCGAGCCATGGGATTCACCTAAAAACAATTCATAATTAAAGACCAACTTCTAAATATGGCTTCTACAGCATGGATAATGTTTAATCGTGTCATCACTTTCAACTATAGTTTGCTGCTATACTTCACTAAAACTATTCAATATGCATAAATGTGAATATACACTTAGATAAGTATCACATAACATACATACAAGCATAAACTCACGCCTTTAGCATGGTTTATTGGTTCTGTCTCTTCTGCTTGCCAAAGCATAAGAGACAGAACCAATACTATTTATAATCAATGAGTAAAGAACTATACTATGTATACACGGTGGAAGGGACTTGGACGCACAAACTGACACCATGACTGCATGATTCTGGTGGTTCATGGTGCAATGAGATTTTTAGTTAAAAAGTAAATTATTCACTTCTTAAAAATGTCATTTTGGTAGGTAGACATCATGTTTGTGTACAGCACAACGAACATCAGAATAAAACGTAGAAATTAGGAAAAGTGCACGAAAGTAGTCACCGCTATTCTTAGCAGTAATCGGATATTCGGACCCTTATACACCTAAACTTCTTTCCACCAAACAATAATATGGACATTCCTTTCTGACTAAATAAGTAATCCCGGCTATACCAAACTTAATGAAATTATAGCAGTGGTTATTTTGATTTCGTTTCTTTATGTTGTTCAAATAAATAGAATATCAATGCAAAATGACTACCACCAATAGACGACACGGTGGGCGCAGTGGCCGAGTGGTTGGCTGCTGCGCTACGGGTCGCGGGTTCGATTCCCGCACGGAAAAAATATTTCTCTGGTCTACAGGTGGTTGTTCCGGGTTTGGCTGTTAGTGTATGTGAGTTTAAATGTTTGTTAACGCACCCACGATACAGGAGAAATTACTAGTGTGGCGCGACGACATAAAAACAAAAAAAAATTAGGCGACGTTTAATCATTTAAACGTATCATACCTTCTTAGAATCCACAGCGGCCGTGAAGACTGTTGTTGCGTATCAAGCATTACGGGCGAGGGGTGATGTAGTCCAGGTGCCAATCTGCCTCAGGGATCGCTACAGTTGACTTGATCCCCACTGTCATGTCGCGGTCGCCCTGAAAGTGTATAATAGGAATTTTTTAATATTTTTTACTATGGGACGAGCCCGCCACACTATTCCCAATCCACTGCAACTCCTGAAAACCAGAATCAACAGTGGCGACCATCAGGAAAGCGTCGAGACAATGAAGTCCGTCGAGTCCCGGAGAAACGATTCAACTGTCTTGGAACCCGCAACGAAATTAATCAGAAAAAAGCAGCGGAGGACTAAGAAAACTACGCAATTTCTTCTTCCCTCCATATCGACCAGGAGACAGAACTGAGCTGGGCCAATAGGCACAAAGGGACGTTTACAACTGGGTTAGGCCCAGTTGCCTAGCCCCGCGGTTTAAAATTAACACTGATAGTAGTGAGTCCTGAATGATTAGAGTTCATTCAACGATTCAATAGTCAACAACATTTAACATTCAAGAACTATAAATCACTAGCAGCGCCCCGCGGTTTTACGTTTTAAGTCAACATGAAACAATCGGAATTCCAACGGGAATACTTCCGTTTTCCGTGGTAAAAAATACACTACGTGCTATGCCAGACTATTAATCTATATCTGCGCCATACTTCATCCAGATCTGTTCAGCTGTTCTGGTGTTAATAATATTGTTAGTGGCAAGTGTGATAGTGTCATTAACAGTCCACAATATTGTGGCGAAATAATATTTTCGTGACGCGCTAATTTGCAATCACAGAAACCAAGGAAGTCTAACCTTAAACCGGATCGTTGGGGAAATACAGAAACTTACCATCAAATAAATTGCATTATTCGCATCATCTACATTGAACACTTGTATCCAAGATATGTCATCGACATGAATGGATGTCACTACACTGTTATGAAAGTGGTCTTTTCTTACAGTTTCAATCGGTATTCAGCTGTAGCCGGTTAGACTGGAAGCCAACCTCAACACAGTTATGTTGTTGCAATGTTTCTTCTGCCAAACTGTACAGCAGTTTGTTGACAGATGTAGCTCCCGTATACAAAGTTCTGTTATATTTTATGAAATTACTAGCTGACAAGGTTTTGACAAAAGGTGCTAAAAAGAAACTTCCCCACTTTATTTTTAAAAGACATTTTTGTAGTACAGCTACGATCTAAATCTATTGGTATATCATTAAAAAAATTTGGGACTAAGCATTTTCTACACCTTGGTCCATAATAGTTATTACAAGTGGGTACTACAAATCTTCTAATGCATTTATTCCTTTGAGGTCTTATGTGTACCGTCTTGATTTTAAACTCATCCTCATCCAATCCACACAGCATCATCTAGCCCCGAGCTAAGCAGAGCTTGTATTATGGGTACTAGATGACTGATGTAATTAATACAATACATTACATAGATAGATATTTCTTTTTATATATAGCAAATACCCAGAACACTTGGGCTTTACCAAGGCGGGTTGGCGATTTCAGACTTATACTCATTGTAATGTGTGTAGATGTCAGTAATGTCTAAGATAAACTAATAAAGTAGGTATCATCGCTGGAGGTGAACCAGTTTTGAACCTTATCCGTCCGAGATGGTACAAATGAATTAAAAAAGTCTCAATGTTTTTCATGAGAGGTGAGACCTTTAGGTGAATGCGTAGAGGCACCTCGTGGAATTTAAATTTTCATGTTTTTAGCAATTTGGAGCTTCCGTAACTAACAAATGAGTACCCCACAAAGTATTAAAATCATTAGTACGACTTTTTCAGTTCGATTTATGCACCTGAATAAGTGTTTCATTACATGATGACATTTAACCACAATTCTATGTATGTTTGTTGTGGTATACATATACGCGAATAACTCTTTCAGTAACATACCTTATACTGACCTGAAACGCGGGCTGCGTCTGCGCATTCTTCTTAACCACTGGGCCATTACGACAATAGAAAGATAAAATAACTTACAATCATGACTTCCTTGTTGGTTTTGATGGTGACCATCCAGTTGCCATGAGGGTTCATGACGAAGGGACACGGAGCCGTGCCTCTGTCGCCAGCCACAGTGACCAGTCGTGGTTGTCCGGTGGGACGCAGTGCCACGTTGAACCTGGAAGATTATCAGCTTGCATTTTAAGAAGTTGTTTTTCTACTAATTAGTCTTGCTCTCTACTAGGCCAGTTGAGCCTGCCAAAACTATTCAACACAGAACTCCAACTAGCGAACGAGGACTAGTATCTCGGAGTCATCCTTAACAGCAAGTTAAACTGGAGCAACTGCAGCATGGCGGTCCTGCAAGCACTAAAATGCCATACCACTAACTCTGGGCTACTACTACACGAATGTCATAACCGCTTAAATCAGGTGTGTATTCTCAATAACATAACCATTCAATGGATTAAAGGACACAGCAGGGGGGAGTGGTCTGGATGTTTGCTTTTGCGGTTGCACAACGACATGCTTATCCTATATCTCTCTGGTAGTCCTAACGATCAAGCTTCTTAACAGTGAGACGTTCCCAGTTGCGGGCTCCATGGTGGGTGGGAGCCAGAGAGACGAATAATACTACTTTACATACATGGACAATCCAAGGCCATTTCAACCAACCGGAGTGAAGTCAGCGAAAGCCGACTCAGCTCCTAAGCGGGGTGCTAACAACACCCCGCTCGCCCCTGGAGGTCCTGCGGGTAATACTGCAGGCACCAGCGTGGGTGCTGGTCCGATTGTGGCGAAAGCTGCAGTTCGGACCAAAACAAAGTCCCAGCTTAAGCAAAGGACGTCAGCGCTGCCTGGGACCAGTACTGACCCTTTAAAAGCACAGGCGAGGACGGCGACGACTCATACCACAGCCGGACCTAGCCTTAGCTCACAAACACAACCTCCTGCGGCACTTCAAGCTGCAAATCAGCAGGCTGTCACCGAGCAATCGAAGACGCCTGGCACTGACGACGCGTTCTCACGCGGTTGGCAAGGGTAAACACACTCAACAAGCCCATTGCCCTTGTACCGCCCACCCGGGCCGTCCTGCTCCTGCAGATCTGGCCAATAGGGGGGACGGGCGCAGCGGTAATGCGCTCCGTCAGGTGCGCCGCCGTGCAAAATAGAACGAGGGTAAAGCCGCTCGTCGAACACAGGCTACCGCTGCCGGGTCAAGCCGCAAAACCAGCAGCAAGGTCGACTTCTCCGCGGGGAAACGGTCGCAGGCCGAGGCCGGTGAAAGCCGACCAGAGCCTGCTGGACCGTCAACCAGCGTCGAGGAGAGGCCAGCCATAAACACCAGACCAAAGAAACAATCCGATTGGAAGGATCAGGCTACGGCCAAGCGGGCTCTCAATGAGACCTTGTCGCCTCGTGGGGAGCAGAAGCGGCCGTGGCTTGACCATTCCAAACGGATTGAAGACAGGAAAAGCTACGCCCAAGCTGCCGGCGCCACCCTGAACGTCGCAATCACTAGCGAGAGCACGGGGGCTACTGTCTCCGGCCTCCGATCCGGGGGGGACGGGTTCGACGAGGGCTTCGACCTGTTTGCCGGGTTGCGACTGGAGGGAGACGAGGAGGGTGCGACCAGCAATGGCGTCCCTTTCGTTGGCCTGTAAGGTCGTGCAGGCGAACCTCCGCCACAGCCAGACAGCGACGGCTCAGTTGCGCAAGTGGCTGGAGGTACAGGACGCGGCCGTTGCCCTGATCCAGGAGCCGTGGATTAGGGCTGGCCATATACAAGGACTATCCAATCTCGGTGGTTAGATTTTAGTCACTACAGACCACGATCATCCTAGATCGTGTATCTATGTAATAGGTAACCTCAAAACACAGATCTTAACAGATTTCTGTTGCAGAGATGACTCTGCAGTTAGACTGTCTATACAGCGGGATGGTGTGGAGATGCCAGTAGTCTTTGCCTCGGCTTATATGCCTGAGGCGGAGACACCGCCCCCCCCCCCCATGACCTCGCCCGCCTCGTGAGTTACTGTGAGAGGAGCGGGATGGAGATTGTCATTGGGGCTGACGCAAATGCCCATCACCCACTGTGGGGCATGGACACGCAAAATGATAGTGGTAAGACATTGGTTGAATTTTTATTTACAACAAACCTATCCCTATTAAACACACTAGGCTCCGAACCAACATTCGTAACCAGAAGAAGCCACACGATCATTGACCTCACCATGGCCTCTGAGGGTGCAGCGGAAATCACCTCGGGCTGGCAGGTCTCCAAGGAGACCTCGTGCTCGGATCACAGGTGGATCCGCTTTGACATCCAGGTCTGTGCGACACCTATACCGCCACGAGGCAACCCAAGGAATACTAACAGGGTTCCCTACACACGCACGCTTGCTACCAAGCTGGCGATACTGAGCAGTCCACCAAGGTACGTGGACATAACGCAGATAGATGCACAGGTCGAGCACATCACTGCATCAATGATAGACAGCTACCATACTGCCTGCCCAGTAACCACACTGCCCGTAACACCAGGTAAACAACCCTGGTGGGGCGCCGAACTGGAACGCAAGCACGGTAAGGTAAGGAAGGCTCTGAACAGAGCCATGAATACATGGGCTGACGAGGACTGGGAGGCATACTACGCGGCCAAGTCTAGCTACAAAAAATGCATCAGTTTCAGGAGCACCGCGGGATGGCGTAAGTTCTGTGGCAATATTGAATCTTGCCAACAAGCAAACAGGGTAAGGAAAATACTGGCGCAACAGCACACACCTGGGCCAGCCACTCTCCGTAAACCTGACAATACCTTAACCACATCACCAGAGGAAACGAGACGCGTCCTAATAGAAACTCACTTCCCAGGAAGCGTCCTCACTCAGGAAATTGATTGGTCTGATACAATGCAAACACCGTCAGAAAATGACTGGCTATACGCAAACAAGATGATCACATTGGAGAAAATCCAATGGGTCATCGAAAACTACCAACCCTTTAAGGCAGCCGGCCCCGACAGTGTTTTCCCCGCCCTACTGCAGTGGGGTGGTACCTCGGTTACCGTAAGATTAGTGCCTCTGTTGCGGGCATGCCTGGCCTACAGACACATCCCGAAAGGTTGGAGGGAGGTGAAGGTTATATTCATTCCTAAGCCAGGCAAGAGTGACTATACAAACGCTAAATCCTACCGACCTATCAGCCTGACATCGTTTCTCCAAAAAACCTTGGAGAGACTATGCGATAGGGAGCTAAGAGACGGCGCTCTTAAAAACATACCACTACATGGTAACCAACATGCATACTGCTCAGGTAAGTCGACGGAGTCAGCTCTTCACCTGGTGATTAGCCGGATTGAAGAAGCAATTCACCAAAAAGCTACCTGGCTGGCCATATACAAGGACTATCCAATCTCGGTGGTTAGATTTTAGTCACTACAGACCACGATCATCCTAGATCGTGTATCTATGTAATAGGTAACCTCAAAACACAGATCTTAACAGATTTCTGTTGCAGAGATGTCTCTGCAGTTAGACTGTCTGAACAGCGGGATGGTGTGGAGATGCCAGTAGTCTTTGCCTCGGCTTATATGCCTGAGGCGGAGACACCGCCCCCCCCCCCCCCATGACCTCGCCCGCCTCGTGAGTTACTGTGAGAGGAGCGGGATGGAGATTGTCATTGGGGCTGACGCAAATGCCCATCACCCACTGTGGGGCATGGACACGCAAAATGATAGGGGTAAGACATTGGTTGAATTTTTATTTACAACAAACCTATCCCTATTAAACACACTAGGCTCCGAACCAACATTCGTAACCAGAAGAAGCCACACGATCATTGACCTCACCATGGCCTCTGAGGGTGCAGCGGAAATCACCTCGGGCTGGCAGGTCTCCAAGGAGACCTCGTGCTCGGATCACAGGTGGATCCGCTTTGACATCCAGGTCTGTGCGACACCTATACCGCCACGAGGCAACCCAAGGAATACTAACAGGGTTCCCTACACACGCACGCTTGCTACCAAGCTGGCGATACTGAGCAGTCCACCAAGGTACGTGGACATAACGCAGATAGATGCACAGGTCGAGCACATCACTGCATCAATGATAGACAGCTACCATACTGCCTGCCCAGTAACCACACTGCCCGTAACACCAGGTAAACAACCCTGGTGGGGCGCCGAACTGGAACGCAAGCACGGTAAGGTAAGGAAGGCTCTGAACAGAGCCATGAATACATGGGCTGACGAGGACTGGGAGGCATACTACGCGGCCAAGTCTAGCTACAAAAAATGCATCAGTTTCAGGAGCACCGCGGGATGGCGTAAGTTCTGTGGCAATATTGAATCTTGCCAACAAGCAAACAGGGTAAGGAAAATACTGGCGCAACAGCACACACCTGGGCCAGCCACTCTCCGTAAACCTGACAATACCTTAACCACATCACCAGAGGAAACGAGACGCGTCCTAATAGAAACTCACTTCCCAGGAAGCGTCCTCACTCAGGAAATTGATTGGTCTGATACAATGCAAACACCGTCAGAAAATGACTGGCTATACGCAAACAAGATGATCACATTGGAGAAAATCCAATGGGTCATCGAAAACTACC
Source organism: Phlogophora meticulosa (assembly GCA_905147745.2). NCBI lineage: Eukaryota > Metazoa > Arthropoda > Insecta > Lepidoptera > Noctuidae > Phlogophora > Phlogophora meticulosa. The sequence goes on along the minus strand of LR990517.1, from coordinate 849,408 downwards.
AACCCTTTAAGGCAGCCGGCCCCGACAGTGTTTTCCCCGCCCTACTGCAGTGGGGTGGTACCTCGGTTACCGTAAGATTAGTGCCTCTGTTGCGGGCATGCCTGGCCTACAGACACATCCCGAAAGGTTGGAGGGAGGTGAAGGTTATATTCATTCCTAAGCCAGGCAAGAGTGACTATACAAACGCTAAATCCTACCGACCTATCAGCCTGACATCTTTTCTCCAAAAAACCTTGGAGAGACTATGCGATAGGGAGCTAAGAGACGGCGCTCTTAAAAACATACCACTACATGGTAACCAACATGCATACTGCTCAGGTAAGTCGACGGAGTCAGCTCTTCACCTGGTGATTAGCCGGATTGAAGAAGCAATTCACCAAAAAGCTACCTGGCTGGCCATATACAAGGACTATCCAATCTCGGTGGTTAGATTTTAGTCACTACAGACCACGATCATCCTAGATCGTGTATCTATGTAATAGGTAACCTCAAAACACAGATCTTAACAGATTTCTGTTGCAGAGATGTCTCTGCAGTTAGACTGTCTATACAGCGGGATGGTGTGGAGATGCCAGTAGTCTTTGCCTCGGCTTATATGCCTGAGGCGGAGACACCGCCCCCCCCCCCCCCCCCCCCATGACCTCGCCCGCCTCGTGAGTTACTGTGAGAGGAGCGGGATGGAGATTGTCATTGGGGCTGACGCAAATGCCCATCACCCACTGTGGGGCATGGACACGCAAAATGATAGGGGTAAGACATTGGTTGAATTTTTATTTACAACAAACCTATCCCTATTAAACACACTAGGCTCCGAACCAACATTCGTAACCAGAAGAAGCCACACGATCATTGACCTCACCATGGCCTCTGAGGGTGCAGCGGAAATCACCTCGGGCTGGCAGGTCTCCAAGGAGACCTCGTGCTCGGATCACAGGTGGATCCGCTTTGACATCCAGGTCTGTGCGACACCTATACCGCCACGAGGCAACCCAAGGAATACTAACAGGGTTCCCTACACACGCACGCTTGCTACCAAGCTGGCGATACTGAGCAGTCCACCAAGGTACGTGGACATAACGCAGATAGATGCACAGGTCGAGCACATCACTGCATCAATGATAGACAGCTACCATACTGCCTGCCCAGTAACCACACTGCCCGTAACACCAGGTAAACAACCCTGGTGGGGCGCCGAACTGGAACGCAAGCACGGTAAGGTAAGGAAGGCTCTGAACAGAGCCATGAATACATGGGCTGACGAGGACTGGGAGGCATACTACGCGGCCAAGTCTAGCTACAAAAAATGCATCAGTTTCAGGAGCACCGCGGGATGGCGTAAGTTCTGTGGCAATATTGAATCTTGCCAACAAGCAAACAGGGTAAGGAAAATACTGGCGCAACAGCACACACCTGGGCCAGCCACTCTCCGTAAACCTGACAATACCTTAACCACATCACCAGAGGAAACGAGACGCGTCCTAATAGAAACTCACTTCCCAGGAAGCGTCCTCACTCAGGAAATTGATTGGTCTGATACAATGCAAACACCGTCAGAAAATGACTGGCTATACGCAAACAAGATGATCACATTGGAGAAAATCCAATGGGTCATCGAAAACTACCAACCCTTTAAGGCAGCCGGCCCCGACGGTGTTTTCCCCGCCCTACTGCAGTGGGGTGGTACCTCGGTTACCGTAAGATTAGTGCCTCTGTTGCGGGCATGCCTGGCCTACAGACACATCCCGAAAGGTTGGAGGGAGGTGAAGGTTATATTCATTCCTAAGCCAGGCAAGAGTGACTATACAAACGCTAAATCCTACCGACCTATCAGCCTGACATCGTTTCTCCAAAAAACCTTGGAGAGACTATGCGATAGGGAGCTAAGAGACGGCGCTCTTAAAAACATACCACTACATGGTAACCAACATGCATACTGCTCAGGTAAGTCGACGGAGTCAGCTCTTCACCTGGTGATTAGCCGGATTGAAGAAGCAATTCACCAAAAAGCTACCTGCCTAGGCACATTTATAGACATCGAAGGCGCCTTCGATAAAACAAACTTCTCCAGTATTAGTACCGCCCTCTTCAAACATGGCGTCGATCAGGTATTAACAGATTGGATTACTAACATGTTAAGCAAGCGAGTGGTTCGTCTGGTAGAGGACCAGAACATGGCCTTGATAGCCAGGGGTTGCCCCCAAGGAGGCGTTTTATCTCCCCTCCTCTGGAACCTGGTAATAAATGACCTCATCAAAATTCTAAATGACAACCACTACTACACGATAGGTTATGCGGACGACCTCGCAATCCTTGTGTCAGGGAAGATGACAACCTCACTCAACAGGCACTACGCATCGTTGAACGATGGTGTAGGGAATTTGACCTCTCGGTGAACCGTCGGGTTCAATAAGTGGGGCCTATCACCCAAAATCATACTTTGGCTATACAACACTGTTATCCGACCAATGATCGCATACAGTGCCGTGGTCTGGTGGCCCCGCACCAAACTAACTGCAGCCTCAAGCAAACTTCAACGCATGCAGAGGCTAGCTTGCATGGCCATCACGGGCTGTATGAGGACTACTCCTACCGCAGCTCTTGAAGCAATGCTAGAACTCCCGCCCCTCCACCTGTTTATACAACAGGAAGCGACGATGGCGGCGGTACGCCTAAAAACACTAAATCTCTGGAGTAAAAGAGAAACACAACACTCCGCGTTACTTGAGGGACTCTACAAGGAGTTCCCCTTGACTAAAGCCATAAATGACCGGATTCCCAAACAATTTATCTTCGATAAAAGATACAAAATCCAACTCCATGAGGATCACCGGTAAGAGGGACAACGTCCAGCAGAGTTGCGTACTTTCACAGACGGATCCAAGACAGGTACCGGCTCGGGCGCTGGCATCTTTTCGGAGGACCTCAATATACATATAGCCTCACCTCTAGGGGCCCACAATACGGTGTTCCAAGCAGAGTGTATGGTTATATCCCTAGCAGCCTCAGCTATCGCAGCCAGACAGGTTCGGGACCACACTGTCCGTATTCTATCAGACAGCATGTCGGTCCTGCAAGCACTAAAATGCTACACAACAACCAACTCTGGGCTTTTATACGAATGTCATCACCGCTTGAATCAGGTGGGTATTCTAAACAACATAACCATTCAATGGATCAAAGGACACAGCGGTTCTCGTCGCAATGTCGCAAAAAACTCGTCGTTGATGCTGCAGACGAACTCGCAAGAAGGGGATCTAGCATGGCAGTAATGGGACCGGAACCCATCGTACCACTCCCCTTTGGGTATATACGCACTCTGGTAAGGAAACGCACTAGGGTTCAACACAACAAAATTTGGTCAGACCAAACAGACTGCAGGCTGTCCAGGGAGGTACTCCCTGCAATTGACGGCCGCTTTACAAAACAGGCCCTCCAACTGACTAAGCAGCAGCTGCGCACAATCACAGCCGCTGTCACAGGTCATGGGTCATTTAACAAGCACCTGTTTACTATAGGAGTTACAGATAGCCCGCTATGCAGAGCATGCATGGAGGTGGACGAGACGGCGGACCACGTGCTTCTCCACTGTCCAGAGGTTACTGCATACAGGGCTAAATACTTCGGTAACCCGGTTACTCTCCGAGAGATCGCCAGTAACGTCAGGGCGCTGCTGGCCTTTCTCGGGGAACTGGGGTGGATCGAATAAGGTATTGTCCCACCCTTTACGCAAAATACGCGCTACGTCGTGGAGTTGCGGAAATCGGCCCGTCTAACAATACAATATACAGGACACAGCAGTTCTCGAGGTAGCTTCAGATGCTGATGCTGATCCCCTTTGGGTACATACGCACTTTGGTAAGGAACGCACTAGGGATCAGCACGACAAAGCGTGGTCGGACCAAACTGACTGCAGACACTCCCTGCAATTGACGGCCGCTTCACAAAGCAGGCTCTCCTACTGACTAAGCAGCAGCTGCGCACAGTCACAGGCGCCGTTACCGGTCAAGGGATGATAATTGTTTTTACTTACCGAGATTTACTTCACTTGTGCGTCTTCCACAGCAATTGAAGCATGCAAATATGCATAGGCACGTTATCTCGGGATACTGAGTCACATCTGTGTGAAGTAACAGGTCCTGGAATGACAAATTAGTCTTATATAATGATGATGCAAAAAATTAATTCTTTTTCACTACTTATCATTTTGTTAGCTCATCCCTCCAGATATGAGGATGCTTGAACAGGCTGCTAAATGCTGTTATGATTATTTCTTCACTTACCAAGACTTTCCTTTATTTGCACATCTTCTATGGTACTTTGAGTGTGCTGCATATCCACATAGTCCAAATGTGAAGTAACAGGAGGTTCTGGAATGACAATTTATAGATTATAACTACATTCATAGTATATTTTGATTATTTTATACTATAATCAATCAATTTTAGATGTAATACTATGTCATTATGTGTCTCAATTATACAAAAATGTTAAGTAAATGTAAATGTAGCAACTAAGGCAATGTATTCAATTAATTAAATAATTTTGCATGCCCTAAGGTAAAATGTATTGGGACTCCATAAATTAACAACTTATCTGTTACCTACATTATTGGCAAATAAATGATTTCTATAGCCTGTAGCACTCAGGAATAATGTAGCTTTTTGTATGAATGAATATGAATAATGTACAAACTTATAAGCTAATTTTACCTCTTTATAATATTAGTATAGATACCAATCTATGTAACCTGGCATGTTATGAGTGGCTCATTGCCAAATAAAAACAGCCATATGGGTTGATCAAAGTTTAAGCTATGCTCGCCGAGGTCTGCCTGTGGATGGGTGACCGATCGTAACATATCGAGACGCCTGCGCGCCACGGAAAGCACGCTAACCCGTTAGTCCAGGGTCCCGGCTGTCATTTGTAGATGTTTGAAAGTTTGTTGTTACAGATAGTCAGAAATCTGAATGTTTGACAACCCGCCTCATCAAGGCGTCTGTGTTGCTCAGTAACTGGGTTGTGGAGGTCAGATAGACAGTCGCTCCATGTAAAATACTGTTATTCAGCTGCATCCGGTTAGACTGGAAGCCGCCCCAACATAGTTGGGAAAGGGCTAGGCAGATCATGATGATATCAATCTATCTAACCTGGCATGTTTGTTGTCCATACGGCGTCTTTGCTGTATCTTCCGGCACCAATACCGTTATTCGAAGTATGTGTACACTTCCAACTTACTCGGTGGTATGACTTACATGGCGGTATTTGAAATTATATTCGTTTTCTCGTCGCAATATACACCGACGGAAGTAACCCATGTGTTAAGAAACTCCTTATCCTTATTCGGGGTAGGGAATTTATGCAAATTCACATTGCATTGTACGAAGCAGCCTCCAAAATCACCAAACGGGTAGTCAGGTAGGTTGTCTCAATATGTAGATTTAAACAATCAATACCAGCACGAAATCAACACGGCCGGAGAAGCAGAGGCTCTACCCAACGTTACTGGGTGGAAGAAGCACTTTTGGACGATTATAACTAAAAGAAACAAACAGGACGCGGAAAATAAACACACGCTAACCGGCTGTCAAAGTTTTTTTTTTGTTTGATTGACACTGACATTTTTGAAGTGTTGCAGAGTCTCAATTTTCTTTATTTATTTGTTGTAACATTACGTGAGGCATTGAGCTTTTATCTAGAGAAAAAATTGCTGGTTTGCCATTCAACGACGTGCGAGTGCCGGTTCCATAGTAGGCATTACTATTTTACTGGACGTTTTTACATAAGCAAAATGTACCCAGAGCCATCTATGTATCTACAAATCGAGTGAGCTAGCAATGAAACTACACCACAGAATCAAGGCACGCGTTGTCCTCTGGTAATGTACGATACGAATTACACGCGGTGTCTTCTTATTGCAGACGTAGGTAGTTAAATAGGTGGCACTAGCAGTAATTTTTAATAAGTATACGCAACAGTCTCAATTTTATTTATTCATTTATTGTTACATTACGAGAGGTATTGAGCTTTTATCTAGAGAAAAAATTGTTGATTTGCCATTCAACAACATGCGAGTGCTGGTTCCTCACTCAATTCAGTAGGCATTACTATTTTACTGGACGTTTTTACATAAGTAAAATGTACCCAGAGCCATCTATCTACAAATCGAGTGAGCTAGCAACAAAACTACACCACAGAATCAAGGCACGCGTTGTCCTCTGGTAATGTACGATACGATCCACACGCGGTGTCTTCTTGTTGCGGACGTAGTTAAATAGGTGGCACTAGCAGTGATTTTTAATAAGTATACGAAATACAAATACTATAAAGACTAACAATTAATCCAGCCCAACATGGGCTAAAAAGCCAAGTAAAAGAAGATTAATCAGTAATCAGTAAAACCAGAGATTCGTTTCATGAACACTACATTTTTATTGGTACACATAATAGGTACAATATAACAATAGATCATATTAAATAATAAACATGGATTTTAAGTTGACTGTGTTGGTTGGCGATATGCTGAATGTGTCGCTCAGCTAGCTCATCTTTGAGGAAGGTGTTCTAGACAACAATATTCTTCACTTCCACCTCGCGTCGTCCCTGTAAATAAAATGTCAAGATGAAATTAAACAAAACAATGAATGAGAGGATTATGTCAATAAAATAAACCTAAAGTTATGCAATAGATTTATTAACCTGCAATAAGCTAAATAGAGTGAAACAATATTATAAAATTATCTTGTATTTTACAAAGAGCTCCCAATTATTATTGTTGTCTAAGTAGTATACTTGATGGAAAAGTTGATGGCTGCGTCTGCGCATTCTTCTTAACCACTGGGCCATTACGACAATAGAAAGATAAAATAACTTACAATCATGACTTCCTTGTTGGTTTTGATGGTGACCATCCAGTTGCCATGAGGGTTCATGACGAAGGGACGCGGAGCCGTGCCTCTGTCGCCAGCCACAGTGACCAGCCGTGGTTGTCCGGTGGGACGCAGTGCCACGTTGAACCTGGAAGATTATCAGCTTGCATTTTAAGAAGTTGTTTTTCTACTAATTAGTCTTGCTCTCTACTAGGCCAGTTGAGCCTGCCAAAACTATTCAACACAGAACTCTAACTAGCGAACGAGGACTAGTATCTCGGAGTCATCCTTAACAGCAAGTTAAACTGGAGCAACTGCAGCATGGCGGTCCTGCAAGCACTAAAATGCCATACCACTAACTCTGGGCTACTACTACACGAATGTCATAACCGCTTAAATCAGGTGTGTATTCTCAATAACATAACCATTCAATGGATTAAAGGACACAGCAGGGGGGAGTGGTCTGGATGTTTGCTTTTGCGGTTGCACAACGACATGCTTATCCTATATCTCTCTGGTAGTCCTAACGATCAAGCTTCTTAACAGTGAGACGTTCCCAGTTGCGGGCTCCATGGTGGGTGGGAGCCAGAGAGACGAATAATACTACTTTACATACATGGACAATCCAAGGCCATTTCAACCAACCGGAGTGAAGTCAGCGAAAGCCGACTCAGCTCCTAAGCGGGGTGCTAACAACACCCCGCTCGCCCCTGGAGGTCCTGCGGGTAATACTGCAGGCACCAGCGTGGGTGCTGGTCCGATTGTGGCGAAAGCTGCAGTTCGGACCAAAACAAAGTCCCAGCTTAAGCAAAGGACGTCAGCGCTGCCTGGGACCAGTACTGACCCTTTAAAAGCACAGGCGAGGACGGCGACGACTCATACCACAGCCGGACCTAGCCTTAGCTCAAACACAACCTCCTGCGGCACTTCAAGCTGCAAATCAGCAGGCTGTCACCGAGCAATCGAAGACGCCTGGCACTGACGACGCGTTCTCACGCGGTTGGCAAGGGTAAACACACTCAACAAGCCCATTGCCCTTGTACCGCCCACCCGGGCCGTCCTGCTCCTGCAGATCTGGCCAATAGGGGGGACGGGCGCAGCGGTAATGCGCTCCGTCAGGTGCGCCGCCGTGCAAAATAGAACGAGGGTAAAGCCGCTCGTCGAACACAGGCTACCGCTGCCGGGTCAAGCCGCAAAACCAGCAGCAAGGTCGACTTCTCCGCGGGGAAACGGTCGCAGGCCGAGGCCGGTGAAAGCCGACCAGAGCCTGCTGGACCGTCAACCAGCGTCGAGGAGAGGCCAGCCATAAACACCAGACCAAAGAAACAATCCGATTGGAAGGATCAGGCTACGGCCAAGCGGGCTCTCAATGAGACCTTGTCGCCTCGTGGGGAGCAGAAGCGGCCGTGGCTTGACCATTCCAAACGGATTGAAGACAGGAAAAGCTACGCCCAAGCTGCCGGCGCCACCCTGAACGTCGCAATCACTAGCGAGAGCACGGGGGCTACTGTCTCCGGCCTCCGATCCGGGGGGGACGGGTTCGACGAGGGCTTCGACCTGTTTGCCGGGTTGCGACTGGAGGGAGACGAGGAGGGTGCGACCAGCAATGGCGTCCCTTTCGTTGGCCTGTAAGGTCGTGCAGGCGAACCTCCGCCACAGCCAGACAGCGACGGCTCAGTTGCGCAAGTGGCTGGAGGTACAGGACGCGGCCGTTGCCCTGATCCAGGAGCCGTGGATTAGGGCTGGCCATATACAAGGACTATCCAATCTCGGTGGTTAGATTTTAGTCACTACAGACCACGATCATCCTAGATCGTGTATCTATGTAATAGGTAACCTCAAAACACAGATCTTAACAGATTTCTGTTGCAGAGATGTCTCTGCAGTTAGACTGTCTATACAGCGGGATGGTGTGGAGATGCCAGTAGTCTTTGCCTCGGCTTATATGCCTGAGGCGGAGACACCGCCCCCCCCCCCATGACCTCGCCCGCCTCGTGAGTTACTGTGAGAGGAGCGGGATGGAGATTGTCATTGGGGCTGACGCAAATGCCCATCACCCACTGTGGGGCATGGACACGCAAAATGATAGGGGTAAGACATTGGTTGAATTTTTATTTACAACAAACCTATCCCTATTAAACACACTAGGCTCCGAACCAACATTCGTAACCAGAAGAAGCCACACGATCATTGACCTCACCATGGCCTCTGAGGGTGCAGCGGAAATCACCTCGGGCTGGCAGGTCTCCAAGGAGACCTCGTGCTCGGATCACAGGTGGATCCGCTTTGACATCCAGGTCTGTGCGACACCTATACCGCCACGAGGCAACCCAAGGAATACTAACAGGGTTCCCTACACACGCACGCTTGCTACCAAGCTGGCGATACTGAGCAGTCCACCAAGGTACGTGGACATAACGCAGATAGATGCACAGGTCGAGCACATCACTGCATCAATGATAGACAGCTACCATACTGCCTGCCCAGTAACCACACTGCCCGTAACACCAGGTAAACAACCCTGGTGGGGCGCCGAACTGGAACGCAAGCACGGTAAGGTAAGGAAGGCTCTGAACAGAGCCATGAATACATGGGCTGACGAGGACTGGGAGGCATACTACGCGGCCAAGTCTAGCTACAAAAAATGCATCAGTTTCAGGAGCACCGCGGGATGGCGTAAGTTCTGTGGCAATATTGAATCTTGCCAACAAGCAAACAGGGTAAGGAAAATACTGGCGCAACAGCACACACCTGGGCCAGCCACTCTCCGTAAACCTGACAATACCTTAACCACATCACCAGAGGAAACGAGACGCGTCCTAATAGAAACTCACTTCCCAGGAAGCGTCCTCACTCAGGAAATTGATTGGTCTGATACAATGCAAACACCGTCAGAAAATGACTGGCTATACGCAAACAAGATGATCACATTGGAGAAAATCCAATGGGTCATCGAAAACTACCAACCCTTTAAGGCAGCCGGCCCCGACGGTGTTTTCCCCGCCCTACTGCAGTGGGGTGGTACCTCGGTTACCGTAAGATTAGTGCCTCTGTTGCGGGCATGCCTGGCCTACAGACACATCCCGAAAGGTTGGAGGGAGGTGAAGGTTATATTCATTCCTAAGCCAGGCAAGAGTGACTATACAAACGCTAAATCCTACCGACCTATCAGCCTGACATCGTTTCTCCAAAAAACCTTGGAGAGACTATGCGATAGGGAGCTAAGAGACGGCGCTCTTAAAAACATACCACTACATGGTAACCAACATGCATACTGCTCAGGTAAGTCGACGGAGTCAGCTCTTCACCTGGTGATTAGCCGGATTGAAGAAGCAATTCACCAAAAAGCTACCTGCCTAGGCACAATTATAGACATCGAAGGCGCCTTCGATAAAACAAACTTCTCCAGTATTAGTACCGCCCTCTTCAAACATGGCGTCGATCAGGTATTAACAGATTGGATTACTAACATGTTAAGCAAGCGAGTGGTTCGTCTGGTAGAGGACCAGAACATGGCCTTGATAGCCAGGGGTTGCCCCCAAGGAGGCGTTTTATCTCCCCTCCTCTGGAACCTGGTAATAAATGACCTCATCAAAATTCTAAATGACAACCACTACTACACGATAGGTTATGCGGACGACCTCGCAATCCTTGTGTCAGGGAAGATGACAACCTCACTCAACAGGCACTACGCATCGTTGAACGATGGTGTAGGGAATTTGACCTCTCGGTGAACCGTCGGGTTCAATAAGTGGGGCCTATCACCCAAAATCATACTTTGGCTATACAACACTGTTATCCGACCAATGATCGCATACAGTGCCGTGGTCTGGTGGCCCCGCACCAAACTAACTGCAGCCTCAAGCAAACTTCAACGCATGCAGAGGCTAGCTTGCATGGCCATCACGGGCTGTATGAGGACTACTCCTACCGCAGCTCTTGAAGCAATGCTAGAACTCCCGCCCCTCCACCTGTTTATACAACAGGAAGCGACGATGGCGGCGGTACGCCTAAAAACACTAAATCTCTGGAGTAAAAGAGAAACACAACACTCCGCGTTACTTGAGGGACTCTACAAGGAGTTCCCCTTGACTAAAGCCATAAATGACCGGATTCCCAAACAATTTATCTTCGATAAAAGATACAAAATCCAACTCCATGAGGATCACCGGTAAGAGGGACAACGTCCAGCAGAGTTGCGTACTTTCACAGACGGATCCAAGACAGGTACCGACTCGGGCGCTGGCATCTTTTCGGAGGACCTCAATATACATATAGCCTCACCTCTAGGGGCCCACAATACGGTGTTCCAAGCAGAGTGTATGGGTATATCCCTAGCAGCCTCAGCTATCGCAGCCAGACAGGTTCGGGACCACACTGTCCGTATTCTATCAGACAGCATGTCGGTCCTGCAAGCACTAAAATGCTACACAACAACCAACTCTGGGCTTTTATACGAATGTCATCACCGCTTGAATCAGGTGGGTATTCTAAACAACATAACCATTCAATGGATCAAAGGACACAGCGGTTCTCGTCGCAATGTCGCAAAAAACTCGTCGTTGATGCTGCAGACGAACTCGCAAGAAGGGGATCTAGCATGGCAGTAATGGGACCGGAACCCATCGTACCACTCCCCTTTGGGTATATACGCACTCTGGTAAGGAAACGCACTAGGGTTCAACACAACAAAATTTGGTCAGACCAAACAGACTGCAGGCTGTCCAGGGAGGTACTCCCTGCAATTGACGGCCGCTTTACAAAACAGGCCCTCCAACTGACTAAGCAGCAGCTGCGCACAATCACAGCCGCTGTCACAGGTCATGGGTCATTTAACAAGCACCTGTTTACTATAGGAGTTACAGATAGCCCGCTATGCAGAGCATGCATGGAGGTGGACGAGACGGCGGACCACGTGCTTCTCCACTGTCCAGAGGTTACTGCATACAGGGCTAAATACTTCGGTAACCCGGTTACTCTCCGAGAGATCGCCAGTAACGTCAGGGCGCTGCTGGCCTTTCTCGGGGAACTGGGGTGGATCGAATAAGGTATTGTCCCACCCTTTACGCAAAATACGCGCTACGTCGTGGAGTTGCGGAAATCGGCCCGTCTAACAATACAATATACAGGACACAGCAGTTCTCGAGGTAGCTTCAGATGCTGATGCTGATCCCCTTTGGGTACATACGCACTTTGGTAAGGAACGCACTAGGGATCAGCACGACAAAGCGTGGTCGGACCAAACTGACTGCAGACACTCCCTGCAATTGACGGCCGCTTCACAAAGCAGGCTCTCCTACTGACTAAGCAGCAGCTGCGCACAGTCACAGGCGCCGTTACCGGTCAAGGGATGATAATTGTTTTTACTTACCGAGATTTACTTCACTTCCACAGCAATTGAAGCATGCAAATATGCATAGGCACGTTATCTCGGGATACTGAGTCACATCTGTGTGAAGTAACAGGTCCTGGAATGACAAATTAGTCTTATATAATGATGATGCAAAAAATTAATTCTTTTTCACTACTTATCATTTTGTTAGCTCATCCCTCCAGATATGAGGATGCTTGAACAGGCTGCTAAATGCTGTTATGATTATTTCTTCACTTACCAAGACTTTCCTTTATTTGCACATCTTCTATGGTACTTTGAGTGTGCTGCATATCCACATAGTCCAAATGTGAAGTAACAGGAGGTTCTGGAATGACAATTTATAGATTATAACTACATTCATAGTATATTTTGATTATTTTATACTATAATCAATCAATTTTAGATGTAATACTATGTCATTATGTGTCTCAATTATACAAAAATGTTAAGTAAATGTAAATGTAGCAACTAAGGCAATGTATTCAATTAATTAAATAATTTTGCATGCCCTAAGGCAAAATGTATTGGGACTCCATAAATTAACAACTTATCTGTTACCTACATTATTGGCAAATAAATGATTTCTATAGCCTGTAGCACTCAGGAATAATGTAGCTTTTTGTATGAATGATGTACAAACTTATAAGCTAATTTTACCTCTTTATAATATTAGTATAGATACCAATCTATGTAACCTGGCATGTTATGAGTGGCTCATTGCCAAATAAAAACAGCCATATGGGTTGATCAAAGTTTAAGCTATGCTCGCCGAGGTCTGTCTGTGGATGGGTGACCGATCGTAACATATCGAGACGCCTGCGCGCCACGGAAAGCACGCTAACCCGTTAGTCCAGGGTCCCGGCTGTCATTTGTAGATGTTTGAAAGTTTGTTGTTACAGATAGTCAGAAATCTGAATGTTTGACAACCCGCCTCATCAAGGCGTCTGTGTTGCTCAGTAACTGGGTTGTGGAGGTCAGATAGACAGTCGCTCCATGTAAAATACTGTTATTCAGCTGCATCCGGTTAGACTGGAAGCCGCCCCAACATAGTTGGGAAAGGGCTAGGCAGATCATGATGATATCAATCTATCTAACCTGGCATGTTTGTTGTCCATACGGCGTCTTTGCTGTATCTTCCGGCACCAATACCGTTATTCGAAGTATGTGTACACTTCCAACTTACTCGGTGGTATGACTTACATGGCGGTATTTGAAATTATATTCGTTTTCTCGTCGCAATATACACCGACGGAAGTAACCCATGTGTTAAGAAACTCCTTATCCTTATTCGGGGTAGGGAATTTATGCAAATTCACATTGCATTGTACGTAGCAGCCTCCAAAATCACCAAACGGGTAGCCAGGTAGGTTGTCTCAATATGTAGATTTAAACAATCAATACCAGCACGAAATCAACACGGCCGGAGAAGCAGAGGCACTACCCAACGTTACTGGGTGGAAGAAGCACTTTTGGACGATTATAACTAAAAGAAACAAACAGGACGCGGAAAATAAACACACGCAAACCGGCTGTCAAAGTTTTTTTTTTGTTTGATTGACACTGACATTTTTGAAGTGTTGCAGAGTCTCAATTTTCTTTATTTATTTGTTGTAACATTACGTGAGGCATTGAGCTTTTATCTAGAGAAAAAATTGCTGGTTTGCCATTCAACGACGTGCGAGTGCCGGTTCCATAGTAGGCATTACTATTTTACTGGACGTTTTTACATAAGCAAAATGTACCCAGAGCCATCTATGTATCTACAAATCGAGTGAGCTAGCAATGAAACTACACCACAGAATCAAGGCACGCGTTGTCCTCTGGTAATGTACGATACGAATTACACGCGGTGTCTTCTTATTGCAGACGTAGGTAGTTAAATAGGTGGCACTAGCAGTAATTTTTAATAAGTATACGCAACAGTCTCAATTTTATTTATTCATTTATTGTTACATTACGAGAGGTATTGAGCTTTTATCTAGAGAAAAAATTGTTGATTTGCCATTCAACAACATGCGAGTGCTGGTTCCTCACTTTATTCAGTAGGCATTACTATTTTACTGGACGTTTTTACATAAGTAAAATGTACCCAGAGCCATCTATCTACAAATCGAGTGAGCTAGCAACAAAACTACACCACAGAATCAAGGCACGCGTTGTCCTCTGGTAATGTACGATACGATCCACACGCGGTGTCTTCTAGTTGCGGACGTAGTTAAATAGGTGGCACTAGCAGTGATTTTTAATAAGTATACGAAATACAAATACTATAAAGACTAACAATTAATCCAGCCCAACATGGGCTAAAAAGCCAAGTAAAAGAAGATTAATCAGTAATCAGTAAAACCAGAGATTCGTTTCATGAACACTACATTTTTATTGGTACACATAATAGGTACAATATAACAATAGATCATATTAAATAATAAACATGGATTTTAAGTTGACTGTGTTGGTTGGCGATATGCTGAATGTGTCGCTCAGCTAGCTCATCTTTGAGGAAGGTGTTCTAGACAACAATATTCTTCACTTCCACCTCGCGTCGTCCCTGTAAATAAAATGTCAAGATGAAATTAAACAAAACAATGAATGAGAGGATTATGTCAATAAAATAAACCTAAAGTTATGCAATAGATTTATTAACCTGCAATAAGCTAAATAGAGTGAAACAATATTATAAAATTATCTTGTATTTTACAAAGAGCTCCCAATTATTATTGTTGTCTAAGTAGTATACTTGATGGAAAAGTATTCCATAGATACATTATGGATTACATTTAAATGCATTTAAAGGCAAATCCAGCAAAGAAAGCGGTAAATTGATGTAAGAGCAGATATGATTACATTGATTACCAAGCCTCTCAAATGAGCTATGGATCTTGTGATGTTTGCTGAGAGTTAAAATATGTAGTGATGGAATTGTACAGTGCATCATCCCACACATTGACGATAAGATCATTACTACCAATCCTATTATGGGTTGGAAGATATAATTTATAATGTTGTAACAACTTAAATATCAATGATTCAGACTCCAGTGTGAGTATCGTATGTTGTTGTATTGTGGTAGAAGTATCCATTCCGAACCTGATGATAGTCGAGAGCTTTGCTGTGACGACATCTCTTGATCAGAAATGAAGTGCAGCGCAGGTCATACAACTGTAATTTCTTGAGTTGATGCTTTTGTTCTGTTCTGCTCTGCTCTGCTCCGGATCTGGGTCTGATAAGGCATCCGGGCAACTGTACATCAAGCTGCTCTGTAGCAATTATGGCACAAGCGAGCCATGGGATTCACCTAAAAACAATTCATAATTAAAGACCAACTTCTAAATATGGCTTCTACAGCATGGATAATGTTTAATCGTGTCATCACTTTCAACTATAGTTTGCTGCTATACTTCACTAAAACTATTCAATATGCATAAATGTGAATATACACTTAGATAAGTATCACATAACATACATACAAGCATAAACTCACGCCTTTAGCATGGTTTATTGGTTCTGTCTCTTCTGCTTGCCAAAGCATAAGAGACAGAACCAATACTATTTATAATCAATGAGTAAAGAACTATACTATGTATACACGGTGGAAGGGACTTGGACGCACAAACTGACACCATGACTGCATGATTCTGGTGGTTCATGGTGCAATGAGATTTTTAGTTAAAAAGTAAATTATTCACTTCTTAAAAATGTCATTTTGGTAGGTAGACATCATGTTTGTGTACAGCACAACGAACATCAGAATAAAACGTAGAAATTAGGAAAAGTGCACGAAAGTAGTCACCGCTATTCTTAGCAGTAATCGGATATTCGGACCCTTATACACCTAAACTTCTTTCCACCAAACAATAATATGGACATTCCTTTCTGACTAAATAAGTAATCCCGGCTATACCAAACTTAATGAAATTATAGCAGTGGTTATTTTGATTTCGTTTCTTTATGTTGTTCAAATAAATAGAATATCAATGCAAAATGACTACCACCAATAGACGACACGGTGGGCGCAGTGGCCGAGTGGTTGGCTGCTGCGCTACGGGTCGCGGGTTCGATTCCCGCACGGAAAAAATATTTCTCTGGTCTACAGGTGGTTGTTCCGGGTTTGGCTGTTAGTGTATGTGAGTTTAAATGTTTGTTAACGCACCCACGATACAGGAGAAATTACTAGTGTGGCGCGACGACATAAAAACAAAAAAAAATTAGGCGACGTTTAATCATTTAAACGTATCATACCTTCTTAGAATCCACAGCGGCCGTGAAGACTGTTGTTGCGTATCAAGCATTACGGGCGAGGGGTGATGTAGTCCAGGTGCCAATCTGCCTCAGGGATCGCTACAGTTGACTTGATCCCCACTGTCATGTCGCGGTCGCCCTGAAAGTGTATAATAGGATTTTTTTTTAATATTTTTTACTATGGGACGAGCCCGCCACACTATTCCCAATCCACTGCAACTCCTGAAAACCAGAATCAACAGTGGCGACCATCAGGAAAGCGTCGAGACAATGAAGTCCGTCGAGTCCCGGAGAAACGATTCAACTGTCTTGGAACCCGCAACGAAATTAATCAGAAAAAAGCAGCGGAGGACTAAGAAAACTACGCAATTTCTTCTTCCCTCCATATCGACCAGGAGACAGAACTGAGCTGGGCCAATAGGCACAAAGGGACGTTTACAACTGGGTTAGGCCCAGTTGCCTAGCCCCGCGGTTTAAAATTAACACTGATAGTAGTGAGTCCTGAATGATTAGAATTCATTCAACGATTCAATAGTCAACAACATTTAGAATGCGAAGCAGAACTATAAATCACTAGCAGCGCCCCGCGGTTTTACGTTTTAAGTCAACATGAAACAATCGGAATTCCAACGGGAATACTTCCGTTTTCCGTGGTAAAAAATACACTACGTGCTATGCCAGACTATTAATCTATATCTGCGCCATACTTCATCCAGATCTGTTCAGCTGTTCTGGTGTTAATAATATTGTTAGTGGCAAGTGTGATAGTGTCATTAACAGTCCACAATATTGTGGCGAAATAATATTTTCGTGACGCGCTAATTTGCAATCACAGAAACCAAGGAAGTCTAACCTTAAACCGGACCGTTGGGAAAATACAGAAACTTACCATCAAATAAATTGCATTATTCGCATCATCTACATTGAACACTTGTATCCAAGATATGTCATCGACATGAATGGATGTCACTACACTGTTATGAAAGTGGTCTTTTCTTACAGTTTCAATCGGTATTCAGCTGTAGCCGGTTAGACTGGAAGCCAACCTCAACACAGTTATGTTGTTGCAATGTTTCTTCTGCCAAACTGTACAGCAGTTTGTTGACAGATGTAGCTCCCGTATACAAAGTTCTGTTATATTTTATGAAATTACTAGCTGACAAGGTTTTGACAAAAGGTGCTAAAAAGAAACTTCCCCACTTTATTTTTAAAAGACATTTTTGTAGTACAGCTACGATCTAAATCTATTGGTATATCATTAAAAAAAATTGGGACTAAGCATTTTCTACACCTTGGTCCATAATAGTTATTACAAGTGGGTACTACAAATCTTCTAATGCATTTATTCCTTTGAGGTCTTATGTGTACCGTCTTGATTTTAAACTCATCCTCATCCAATCCACACAGCATCATCTAGCCCCGAGCTAAGCAGAGCTTGTATTATGGGTACTAGATGACTGATGTAATTAATACAATACATTACATAGATAGATATTTCTTTTTATATATAGCAAATACCCAGAACACTTGGGCTTTACCAAGGCGGGTTGGCGATTTCAGACTTATACTCATTGTAATGTGTGTAGATGTCAGTAATGTCTAAGATAAACTAATAAAGTAGGTATCATCGCTGGAGGTGAACCAGTTTTGAACCTTATCCGTCCGAGATGGTACAAATGAATTAAAAAAGTCTCAATGTTTTTCATGAGAGGTGAGACCTTTAGGTGAATGCGTAGAGGCACCTCGTGGAATTTAAATTTTCATGTTTTTAGCAATTTGGAGCTTCCGTAACTAACAAATGAGTACCCCACAAAGTATTAAAATCATTAGTACGACTTTTTCAGTTCGATTTATGCACCTGAATAAGTGTTTCATTACATGATGACATTTAACCACAATTCTATGTATGTTTGTTGTGGTATACATATACGCGAATAACTCTTTCAGTAACATACCTTATACTGACCTGAAACGCGGGCTGCGTCTGCGCATTCTTCTTAACCACTGGGCCATTACGACAATAGAAAGATAAAATAACTTACAATCATGACTTCCTTGTTGGTTTTGATGGTGACCATCCAGTTGCCATGAGGGTTCATGACGAAGGGACACGGAGCCGTGCCTCTGTCGCCAGCCACAGTGACCAGTCGTGGTTGTCCGGTGGGACGCAGTGCCACGTTGAACCTGGAAGATTATCAGCTTGCATTTTAAGAAGTTGTTTTTCTACTAATTAGTCTTGCTCTCTACTAGGCCAGTTGAGCCTGCCAAAACTATTCAACACAGAACTCCAACTAGCGAACGAGGACTAGTATCTCGGAGTCATCCTTAACAGCAAGTTAAACTGGAGCAACTGCAGCATGGCGGTCCTGCAAGCACTAAAATGCCATACCACTAACTCTGGGCTACTAATACACGAATGTCATAACCGCTTAAATCAGGTGTGTATTCTCAATAACATAACCATTCAATGGATTAAAGGACACAGCAGGGGGGAGTGGTCTGGATGTTTGCTTTTGCGGTTGCACAACGACATGCTTATCCTATATCTCTCTGGTAGTCCTAACGATCAAGCTTCTTAACAGTGAGACGTTCCCAGTTGCGGGCTCCATGGTGGGTGGGAGCCAGAGAGACGAATAATACTACTTTACATACATGGACAATCCAAGGCCATTTCAACCAACCGGAGTGAAGTCAGCGAAAGCCGACTCAGCTCCTAAGCGGGGTGCTAACAACACCCCGCTCGCCCCTGGAGGTCCTGCGGGTAATACTGCAGGCACCAGCGTGGGTGCTGGTCCGATTGTGGCGAAAGCTGCAGTTCGGACCAAAACAAAGTCCCAGCTTAAGCAAAGGACGTCAGCGCTGCCTGGGACCAGTACTGACCCTTTAAAAGCACAGGCGAGGACGGCGACGACTCATACCACAGCCGGACCTAGCCTTAGCTCACAAACACAACCTCCTGCGGCACTTCAAGCTGCAAATCAGCAGGCTGTCACCGAGCAATCGAAGACGCCTGGCACTGACGACGCGTTCTCACGCGGTTGGCAAGGGTAAACACACTCAACAAGCCCATTGCCCTTGTACCGCCCACCCGGGCCGTCCTGCTCCTGCAGATCTGGCCAATAGGGGGGACGGGCGCAGCGGTAATGCGCTCCGTCAGGTGCGCCGCCGTGCAAAATAGAACGAGGGTAAAGCCGCTCGTCGAACACAGGCTACCGCTGCCGGGTCAAGCCGCAAAACCAGCAGCAAGGTCGACTTCTCCGCGGGGAAACGGTCGCAGGCCGAGGCCGGTGAAAGCCGACCAGAGCCTGCTGGACCGTCAACCAGCGTCGAGGAGAGGCCAGCCATAAACACCAGACCAAAGAAACAATCCGATTGGAAGGATCAGGCTACGGCCAAGCGGGCTCTCAATGAGACCTTGTCGCCTCGTGGGGAGCAGAAGCGGCCGTGGCTTGACCATTCCAAACGGATTGAAGACAGGAAAAGCTACGCCCAAGCTGCCGGCGCCACCCTGAACGTCGCAATCACTAGCGAGAGCACGGGGGCTACTGTCTCCGGCCTCCGATCCGGGGGGGACGGGTTCGACGAGGGCTTCGACCTGTTTGCCGGGTTGCGACTGGAGGGAGACGAGGAGGGTGCGACCAGCAATGGCGTCCCTTTCGTTGGCCTGTAAGGTCGTGCAGGCGAACCTCCGCCACAGCCAGACAGCGACGGCTCAGTTGCGCAAGTGGCTGGAGGTACAGGACGCGGCCGTTGCCCTGATCCAGGAGCCGTGGATTAGGGCTGGCCATATACAAGGACTATCCAATCTCGGTGGTTAGATTTTAGTCACTACAGACCACGATCATCCTAGATCGTGTATCTATGTAATAGGTAACCTCAAAACACAGATCTTAACAGATTTCTGTTGCAGAGATGACTCTGCAGTTAGACTGTCTATACAGCGGGATGGTGTGGAGATGCCAGTAGTCTTTGCCTCGGCTTATATGCCTGAGGCGGAGACACCGCCCCCCCCCCCCATGACCTCGCCCGCCTCGTGAGTTACTGTGAGAGGAGCGGGATGGAGATTGTCATTGGGGCTGACGCAAATGCCCATCACCCACTGTGGGGCATGGACACGCAAAATGATAGGGGTAAGACATTGGTTGAATTTTTATTTACAACAAACCTATCCCTATTAAACACACTAGGCTCCGAACCAACATTCGTAACCAGAAGAAGCCACACGATCATTGACCTCACCATGGCCTCTGAGGGTGCAGCGGAAATCACCTCGGGCTGGCAGGTCTCCAAGGAGACCTCGTGCTCGGATCACAGGTGGATCCGCTTTGACATCCAGGTCTGTGCGACACCTATACCGCCACGAGGCAACCCAAGGAATACTAACAGGGTTCCCTACACACGCACGCTTGCTACCAAGCTGGCGATACTGAGCAGTCCACCAAGGTACGTGGACATAACGCAGATAGATGCACAGGTCGAGCACATCACTGCATCAATGATAGACAGCTACCATACTGCCTGCCCAGTAACCACACTGCCCGTAACACCAGGTAAACAACCCTGGTGGGGCGCCGAACTGGAACGCAAGCACGGTAAGGTAAGGAAGGCTCTGAACAGAGCCATGAATACATGGGCTGACGAGGACTGGGAGGCATACTACGCGGCCAAGTCTAGCTACAAAAAATGCATCAGTTTCAGGAGCACCGCGGGATGGCGTAAGTTCTGTGGCAATATTGAATCTTGCCAACAAGCAAACAGGGTAAGGAAAATACTGGCGCAACAGCACACACCTGGGCCAGCCACTCTCCGTAAACCTGACAATACCTTAACCACATCACCAGAGGAAACGAGACGCGTCCTAATAGAAACTCACTTCCCAGGAAGCGTCCTCACTCAGGAAATTGATTGGTCTGATACAATGCAAACACCGTCAGAAAATGACTGGCTATACGCAAACAAGATGATCACATTGGAGAAAATCCAATGGGTCATCGAAAACTACCAACCCTTTAAGGCAGCCGGCCCCGACGGTGTTTTCCCCGCCCTACTGCAGTGGGGTGGTACCTCGGTTACCGTAAGATTAGTGCCTCTGTTGCGGGCATGCCTGGCCTACAGACACATCCCGAAAGGTTGGAGGGAGGTGAAGGTTATATTCATTCCTAAGCCAGGCAAGAGTGACTATACAAACGCTAAATCCTACCGACCTATCAGCCTGACATCGTTTCTCCAAAAAACCTTGGAGAGACTATGCGATAGGGAGCTAAGAGACGGCGCTCTTAAAAACATACCACTACATGGTAACCAACATGCATACTGCTCAGGTAAGTCGACGGAGTCAGCTCTTCACCTGGTGATTAGCCGGATTGAAGAAGCAATTCACCAAAAAGCTACCTGGCTGGCCATATACAAGGACTATCCAATCTCGGTGGTTAGATTTTAGTCACTACAGACCACGATCATCCTAGATCGTGTATCTATGTAATAGGTAACCTCAAAACACAGATCTTAACAGATTTCTGTTGCAGAGATGTCTCTGCAGTTAGACTGTCTGAACAGCGGGATGGTGTGGAGATGCCAGTAGTCTTTGCCTCGGCTTATATGCCTGAGGCGGAGACACCGCCCCCCCCCCCCCCATGACCTCGCCCGCCTCGTGAGTTACTGTGAGAGGAGCGGGATGGAGATTGTCATTGGGGCTGACGCAAATGCCCATCACCCACTGTGGGGCATGGACACGCAAAATGATAGGGGTAAGACATTGGTTGAATTTTTATTTACAACAAACCTATCCCTATTAAACACACTAGGCTCCGAACCAACATTCGTAACCAGAAGAAGCCACACGATCATTGACCTCACCATGGCCTCTGAGGGTGCAGCGGAAATCACCTCGGGCTGGCAGGTCTCCAAGGAGACCTCGTGCTCGGATCACAGGTGGATCCGCTTTGACATCCAGGTCTGTGCGACACCTATACCGCCACGAGACAACCCAAGGAATACTAACAGGGTTCCCTACACACGCACGCTTGCTACCAAGCTGGCGATACTGAGCAGTCCACCAAGGTACGTGGACATAACGCAGATAGATGCACAGGTCGAGCACATCACTGCATCAATGATAGACAGCTACCATACTGCCTGCCCAGTAACCACACTGCCCGTAACACCAGGTAAACAACCCTGGTGGGGCGCCGAACTGGAACGCAAGCACGGTAAGGTAAGGAAGGCTCTGAACAGAGCCATGAATACATGGGCTGACGAGGACTGGGAGGCATACTACGCGGCCAAGTCTAGCTACAAAAAATGCATCAGTTTCAGGAGCACCGCGGGATGGCGTAAGTTCTGTGGCAATATTGAATCTTGCCAACAAGCAAACAGGGTAAGGAAAATACTGGCGCAACAGCACACACCTGGGCCAGCCACTCTCCGTAAACCTGACAATACCTTAACCACATCACCAGAGGAAACGAGACGCGTCCTAATAGAAACTCACTTCCCAGGAAGCGTCCTCACTCAGGAAATTGATTGGTCTGATACAATGCAAACACCGTCAGAAAATGACTGGCTATACGCAAACAAGATGATCACATTGGAGAAAATCCAATGGGTCATCGAAAACTACCAACCCTTTAAGGCAGCCGGCCCCGACAGTGTTTTCCCCGCCCTACTGCAGTGGGGTGGTACCTCGGTTACCGTAAGATTAGTGCCTCTGTTGCGGGCATGCCTGGCCTACAGACACATCCCGAAAGGTTGGAGGGAGGTGAAGGTTATATTCATTCCTAAGCCAGGCAAGAGTGACTATACAAACGCTAAATCCTACCGACCTATCAGCCTGACATCGTTTCTCCAAAAAACCTTGGAGAGACTATGCGATAGGGAGCTAAGAGACGGCGCTCTTAAAAACATACCACTACATGGTAACCAACATGCATACTGCTCAGGTAAGTCGACGGAGTCAGCTCTTCACCTGGTGATTAGCCGGATTGAAGAAGCAATTCACCAAAAAGCTACCTGCCTAGGCACATTTATAGACATCGAAGGCGCCTTCGATAAAACAAACTTCTCCAGTATTAGTACCGCCCTCTTCAAACATGGCGTCGATCAGGTATTAACAGATTGGATTACTAACATGTTAAGCAAGCGAGTGGTTCGTCTGGAAGAGGACCAGAACATGGCCTTGATAGCCAGGGGTTGCCCCCAAGGAGGCGTTTTATCTCCCCTCCTCTGGAACCTGGTAATAAATGACCTCATCAAAATTCTAAATGACAACCACTACTACACGATAGGTTATGCGGACGACCTCGCAATCCTTGTGTCAGGGAAGATGACAACCTCACTCAACAGGCACTACGCATCGTTGAACGATGGTGTAGGGAATTTGACCTCTCGGTGAACCGTCGGGTTCAATAAGTGGGGCCTATCACCCAAAATCATACTTTGGGTATACAACACTGTTATCCGACCAATGATCGCATACAGTGCCGTGGTCTGGTGGCCCCGCACCAAACTAACTGCAGCCTCAAGCAAACTTCAACGCATGCAGAGGCTAGCTTCCATGGCCATCACGGGCTGTATGAGGACTACTCCTACCGCAGCTCTTGAAGCAATGCTAGAACTCCCGCCCCTCCACCTGTTTATACAACAGGAAGCGAACACTAAATCTCTGGAGTAAAAGAGAAACACAACACTCCGCGTTACTTGAGGGACTCTACAAGGAGTTCCCCTTGACTAAAGCCATAAATGACCGGATTCCCAAACAATTTATCTTCGATAAAAGATACAAAATCCAACTCCATGAGGATCACCGGTAAGAGGGACAACGTCCAGCAGAGTTGCGTACTTTCACAGACGGATCCAAGACAGGTACCGGCTCGGGCGCTGGCATCTTTTCGGAGGACCTCAATATACATATAGCCTCACCTCTAGGGGCCCACAATACGGTGTTCCAAGCAGAGTGTATGGTTATATCCCTAGCAGCCTCAGCTATCGCAGCCAGACAGGTTCGGGACCACACTGTCCGTATTCTATCAGACAGCATGTCGGTCCTGCAAGCACTAAAATGCTACACAACAACCAACTCTGGGCTTTTATACGAATGTCATCACCGCTTGAATCAGGTGGGTATTCTAAACAACATAACCATTCAATGGATCAAAGGACACAGCGGTTCTCGTCGCAATGTCGCAAAAAACTCGTCGTTGATGCTGCAGACGAACTCGCAAGAAGGGGATCTAGCATGGCAGTAATGGGACCGGAACCCATCGTACCACTCCCCTTTGGGTATATATGCACTCTGGTAAGGAAACGCACTAGGGTTCAACACAACAAAATTTGGTCAGACCAAACAGACTGCAGGCTGTCCAGGGAGGTACTCCCTGCAATTGACGGCCGCTTTACAAAACAGGCCCTCCAACTGACTAAGCAGCAGCTGCGCACAATCACAGCCGCTGTCACAGGTCATGGGTCATTTAACAAGCACCTGTTTACTATAGGAGTTACAGATAGCCCGCTATGCAGAGCATGCATGGAGGTGGACGAGACGGCGGACCACGTGCTTCTCCACTGTCCAGAGGTTACTGCATACAGGGCTAAATACTTCGGTAACCCGGTTACTCTCCGAGAGATCGCCAGTAACGTCAGGGCGCTGCTGGCCTTTCTCGGGGAACTGGGGTGGATCGAATAAGGTATTGTCCCACCCTTTACGCAAAATACGCGCTACGTCGTGGAGTTGCGGAAATCGGCCCGTCTAACAATACAATATACAGGACACAGCAGTTCTCGAGGTAGCTTCAGATGCTGATGCTGATCCCCTTTGGGTACATACGCACTTTGGTAAGGAACGCACTAGGGATCAGCACGACAAAGCGTGGTCGGACCAAACTGACTGCAGACACTCCCTGCAATTGACGGCCGCTTCACAAAGCAGGCTCTCCTACTGACTAAGCAGCAGCTGCGCACAGTCACAGGCGCCGTTACCGGTCAAGGGATGATAATTGTTTTTACTTACCGAGATTTACTTCACTTGTGCGTCTTCCACAGCAATTGAAGCATGCAAATATGCATAGGCACGTTATCTCGGGATACTGAGTCACATCTGTGTGAAGTAACAGGTCCTGGAATGACAAATTAGTCTTATATAATGATGATGCAAAAAATTAATTCTTTTTCACTACTTATCATTTTGTTAGCTCATCCCTCCAGATATGAGGATGCTTGAACAGGCTGCTAAATGCTGTTATGATTATTTCTTCACTTACCAAGACTTTCCTTTATTTGCACATCTTCTATGGTACTTTGAGTGTGCTGCATATCCACATAGTCCAAATGTGAAGTAACAGGAGGTTCTGGAATGACAATTTATAGATTATAACTACATTCATAGTATATTTTGATTATTTTATACTATAATCAATCAATTTTAGATGTAATACTATGTCATTATGTGTCTCAATTATACAAAAATGTTAAGTAAATGTAAATGTAGCAACTAAGGCAATGTATTCAATTAATTAAATAATTTTGCATGCCCTAAGGTAAAATGTATTGGGACTCCATAAATTAACAACTTATCTGTTACCTACATTATTGGCAAATAAATGATTTCTATAGCCTGTAGCACTCAGGAATAATGTAGCTTTTTGTATGAATGAATATGAATAATGTACAAACTTATAAGCTAATTTTACCTCTTTATAATATTAGTATAGATACCAATCTATGTAACCTGGCATGTTATGAGTGGCTCATTGCCAAATAAAAACAGCCATATGGGTTGATCAAAGTTTAAGCTATGCTCGCCGAGGTCTGCCTGTGGATGGGTGACCGATCGTAACATATCGAGACGCCTGCGCGCCACGGAAAGCACGCTAACCCGTTAGTCCAGGGTCCCGGCTGTCATTTGTAGATGTTTGAAAGTTTGTTGTTACAGATAGTCAGAAATCTGAATGTTTGACAACCCGCCTCATCAAGGCGTCTGTGTTGCTCAGTAACTGGGTTGTGGAGGTCAGATAGACAGTCGCTCCATGTAAAATACTGTTATTCAGCTGCATCCGGTTAGACTGGAAGCCGCCCCAACATAGTTGGGAAAGGGCTAGGCAGATCATGATGATATCAATCTATCTAACCTGGCATGTTTGTTGTCCATACGGCGTCTTTGCTGTATCTTCCGGCACCAATACCGTTATTCGAAGTATGTGTACACTTCCAACTTACTCGGTGGTATGACTTACATGGCGGTATTTGAAATTATATTCGTTTTCTCGTCGCAATATACACCGACGGAAGTAACCCATGTGTTAAGAAACTCCTTATCCTTATTCGGGGTAGGGAATTTATGCAAATTCACATTGCATTGTACGAAGCAGCCTCCAAAATCACCAAACGGGTAGTCAGGTAGGTTGTCTCAATATGTAGATTTAAACAATCAATACCAGCACGAAATCAACACGGCCGGAGAAGCAGAGGCTCTACCCAACGTTACTGGGTGGAAGAAGCACTTTTGGACGATTATAACTAAAAGAAACAAACAGGACGCGGAAAATAAACACACGCAAACCGGCTGTCAAAGTTTTTTTTTTGTTTGATTGACACTGACATTTTTGAAGTGTTGCAGAGTCTCAATTTTCTTTATTTATTTGTTGTAACATTACGTGAGGCATTGAGCTTTTATCTAGAGAAAAAATTGCTGGTTTGCCATTCAACGACGTGCGAGTGCCGGTTCCATAGTAGGCATTACTATTTTACTGGACGTTTTTACATAAGCAAAATGTACCCAGAGCCATCTATGTATCTACAAATCGAGTGAGCTAGCAATGAAACTACACCACAGAATCAAGGCACGCGTTGTCCTCTGGTAATGTACGATACGAATTACACGCGGTGTCTTCTTATTGCAGACGTAGGTAGTTAAATAGGTGGCACTAGCAGTAATTTTTAATAAGTATACGCAACAGTCTCAATTTTATTTATTCATTTATTGTTACATTACGAGAGGTATTGAGCTTTTATCTAGAGAAAAAATTGTTGATTTGCCATTCAACAACATGCGAGTGCTGGTTCCTCACTCAATTCAGTAGGCATTACTATTTTACTGGACGTTTTTACATAAGTAAAATGTACCCAGAGCCATCTATCTACAAATCGAGTGAGCTAGCAACAAAACTACACCACAGAATCAAGGCACGCGTTGTCCTCTGGTAATGTACGATACGATCCACACGCGGTGTCTTCTTGTTGCGGACGTAGTTAAATAGGTGGCACTAGCAGTGATTTTTAATAAGTATACGAAATACAAATACTATAAAGACTAACAATTAATCCAGCCCAACATGGGCTAAAAAGCCAAGTAAAAGAAGATTAATCAGTAATCAGTAAAACCAGAGATTCGTTTCATGAACACTACATTTTTATTGGTACACATAATAGGTACAATATAACAATAGATCATATTAAATAATAAACATGGATTTTAAGTTGACTGTGTTGGTTGGCGATATGCTGAATGTGTCGCTCAGCTAGCTCATCTTTGAGGAAGGTGTTCTAGACAACAATATTCTTCACTTCCACCTCGCGTCGTCCCTGTAAATAAAATGTCAAGATGAAATTAAACAAAACAATGAATGAGAGGATTATGTCAATAAAATAAACCTAAAGTTATGCAATAGATTTATTAACCTGCAATAAGCTAAATAGAGTGAAACAATATTATAAAATTATCTTGTATTTTACAAAGAGCTCCCAATTATTATTGTTGTCTAAGTAGTATACTTGATGGAAAAGTTGATGGCTGCGTCTGCGCATTCTTCTTAACCACTGGGCCATTACGACAATAGAAAGATAAAATAACTTACAATCATGACTTCCTTGTTGGTTTTGATGGTGACCATCCAGTTGCCATGAGGGTTCATGACGAAGGGACGCGGAGCCGTGCCTCTGTCGCCAGCCACAGTGACCAGCCGTGGTTGTCCGGTGGGACGCAGTGCCACGTTGAACCTGGAAGATTATCAGCTTGCATTTTAAGAAGTTGTTTTTCTACTAATTAGTCTTGCTCTCTACTAGGCCAGTTGAGCCTGCCAAAACTATTCAACACAGAACTCTAACTAGCGAACGAGGACTAGTATCTCGGAGTCATCCTTAACAGCAAGTTAAACTGGAGCAACTGCAGCATGGCGGTCCTGCAAGCACTAAAATGCCATACCACTAACTCTGGGCTACTACTACACGAATGTCATAACCGCTTAAATCAGGTGTGTATTCTCAATAACATAACCATTCAATGGATTAAAGGACACAGCAGGGGGGAGTGGTCTGGATGTTTGCTTTTGCGGTTGCACAACGACATGCTTATCCTATATCTCTCTGGTAGTCCTAACGATCAAGCTTCTTAACAGTGAGACGTTCCCAGTTGCGGGCTCCATGGTGGGTGGGAGCCAGAGAGACGAATAATACTACTTTACATACATGGACAATCCAAGGCCATTTCAACCAACCGGAGTGAAGTCAGCGAAAGCCGACTCAGCTCCTAAGCGGGGTGCTAACAACACCCCGCTCGCCCCTGGAGGTCCTGCGGGTAATACTGCAGGCACCAGCGTGGGTGCTGGTCCGATTGTGGCGAAAGCTGCAGTTCGGACCAAAACAAAGTCCCAGCTTAAGCAAAGGACGTCAGCGCTGCCTGGGACCAGTACTGACCCTTTAAAAGCACAGGCGAGGACGGCGACGACTCATACCACAGCCGGACCTAGCCTTAGCTCACAAACACAACCTCCTGCGGCACTTCAAGCTGCAAATCAGCAGGCTGTCACCGAGCAATCGAAGACGCCTGGCACTGACGACGCGTTCTCACGCGGTTGGCAAGGGTAAACACACTCAACAAGCCCATTGCCCTTGTACCGCCCACCTGGGCCGTCCTGCTCCTGCAGATCTGGCCAATAGGGGGGACGGGCGCAGCGGAAAGGCGCTCCGTCAGGTGCGCCGCCGTGCAAAATAGAACGAGGGTAAAGCCGCTCGTCGAACACAGGCTACCGCTGCCGGGTCAAGCCGCAAAACCAGCAGCAAGGTCGACTTCTCCGCGGGGAAACGGTCGCAGGCCGAGGCCGGTGAAAGCCGACCAGAGCCTGCTGGACCGTCAACCAGCGTCGAGGAGAGGCCAGCCATAAACACCAGACCAAAGAAACAATCCGATTGGAAGGATCAGGCTACGGCCAAGCGGGCTCTCAATGAGACCTTGTCGCCTCGTGGGGAGCAGAAGCGGCCGTGGCTTGACCATTCCAAACGGATTGAAGACAGGAAAAGCTACGCCCAAGCTGCCGGCGCCACCCTGAACGTCGCAATCACTAGCGAGAGCACGGGGGCTACTGTCTCCGGCCTCCGATCCGGGGGGGACGGGTTCGACGAGGGCTTCGACCTGTTTGCCGGGTTGCGACTGGAGGGAGACGAGGAGGGTGCGACCAGCAATGGCGTCCCTTTCGTTGGCCTGTAAGGTCGTGCAGGCGAACCTCCGCCACAGCCAGACAGCGACGGCTCAGTTGCGCAAGTGGCTGGAGGTACAGGACGCGGCCGTTGCCCTGATCCAGGAGCCGTGGATTAGGGCTGGCCATATACAAGGACTATCCAATCTCGGTGGTTAGATTTTAGTCACTACAGACCACGATCATCCTAGATCGTGTATCTATGTAATAGGTAACCTCAAAACACAGATCTTAACAGATTTCTGTTGCAGAGATGTCTCTGCAGTTAGACTGTCTATACAGCGGGATGGTGTGGAGATGCCAGTAGTCTTTGCCTCGGCTTATATGCCTGAGGCGGAGACACCGCCCCCCCCCCCCCCCATGACCTCGCCCGCCTCGTGAGTTACTGTGAGAGGAGCGGGATGGAGATTGTCATTGGGGCTGACGCAAATGCCCATCACCCACTGTGGGGCATGGACACGCAAAATGATAGTGGTAAGACATTGGTTGAATTTTTATTTACAACAAACCTATCCCTATTAAACACACTAGGCTCCGAACCAACATTCGTAACCAGAAGAAGCCACACGATCATTGACCTCACCATGGCCTCTGAGGGTGCAGCGGAAATCACCTCGGGCTGGCAGGTCTCCAAGGAGACCTCGTGCTCGGATCACAGGTGGATCCACTTTGACATCCAGGTCTGTGCGACACCTATACCGCCACGAGGCAACCCAAGGAATACTAACAGGGTTCCCTACACACGCACGCTTGCTACCAAGCTGGCGATACTGAGCAGTCCACCAAGGTACGTGGACATAACGCAGATAGATGCACAGGTCGAGCACATCACTGCATCAATGATAGACAGCTACCATACTGCCTGCCCAGTAACCACACTGCCCGTAACACCAGGTAAACAACCCTGGTGGGGCGCCGAACTGGAACGCAAGCACGGCAAGGTAAGGAAGGCTCTGAACAGAGCCATGAATACATGGGCTGACGAGGACTGGGAGGCATACTACGCGGCCAAGTCTAGCTACAAAAAATGCATCAGTTTCAGGAGCACCGCGGGATGGCGTAAGTTCTGTGGCAATATTGAATCTTGCCAACAAGCAAACAGGGTAAGGAAAATACTGGCGCAACAGCACACACCTGGGCCAGCCACTCTCCGTAAACCTGACAATACCTTAACCACATCACCAGAGGAAACGAGACGCGTCCTAATAGAAACTCACTTCCCAGGAAGCGTCCTCACTCAGGAAATTGATTGGTCTGATACAATGCAAACACCGTCAGAAAATGACTGGCTATACGCAAACAAGATGATCACATTGGAGAAAATCCAATGGGTCATCGAAAACTACCAACCCTTTAAGGCAGCCGGCCCCGACGGTGTTTTCCCCGCCCTACTGCAGTGGGGTGGTACCTCGGTTACCGTAAGATTAGTGCCTCTGTTGCGGGCATGCCTGGCCTACAGACACATCCCGAAAGGTTGGAGGGAGGTGAAGGTTATATTCATTCCTAAGCCAGGCAAGAGTGACTATACAAACGCTAAATCCTACCGACCTATCAGCCTGACATAGTTTCTCCAAAAAACCTTGGAGAGACTATGCGATAGGGAGCTAAGAGACGGCGCTCTTAAAAACATACCACTACATGGTAACCAACATGCATACTGCTCAGGTAAGTCGACGGAGTCAGCTCTTCACCTGGTGATTAGCCGGATTGAAGAAGCAATTCACCAAAAAGCTACCTGCCTAGGCACATTTATAGACATCGAAGGCGCCTTCGATAAAACAAACTTCTCCAGTATTAGTACCGCCCTCTTCAAACATGGCGTCGATCAGGTATTAACAGATTGGATTACTAACATGTTAAGCAAGCGAGTGGTTCGTCTGGAAGAGGACCAGAACATGGCCTTGATAGCCAGGGGTTGCCCCCAAGGAGGCGTTTTATCTCCCCTCCTCTGGAACCTGGTAATAAATGACCTCATCAAAATTCTAAATGACAACCACTACTACACGATAGGTTATGCGGACGACCTCGCAATCCTTGTGTCAGGGAAGATGACAACCTCACTCAACAGGCACTACGCATCGTTGAACGATGGTGTAGGGAATTTGACCTCTCGGTGAACCGTCGGGTTCAATAAGTGGGGCCTATCACCCAAAATCATACTTTGGCTATACAACACTGTTATCCGACCAATGATCGCATACAGTGCCGTGGTCTGGTGGCCCCGCACCAAACTAACTGCAGCCTCAAGCAAACTTCAACGCATGCAGAGGCTAGCTTCCATGGCCATCACGGGCTGTATGAGGACTACTCCTACCGCAGCTCTTGAAGCAATGCTAGAACTCCCGCCCCTCCACCTGTTTATACAACAGGAAGCGAACACTAAATCTCTGGAGTAAAAGAGAAACACAACACTCCGCGTTACTTGAGGGACTCTACAAGGAGTTCCCCTTGACTAAAGCCATAAATGACCGGATTCCCAAACAATTTATCTTCGATAAAAGATACAAAATCCAACTCCATGAGGATCACCGGTAAGAGGGACAACGTCCAGCAGAGTTGCGTACTTTCACAGACGGATCCAAGACAGGTACCGGCTCGGGCGCTGGCATCTTTTCGGAGGACCTCAATATACATATAGCCTCACCTCTAGGGGCCCACAATACGGTGTTCCAAGCAGAGTGTATGGGTATATCCCTAGCAGCCTCAGCTATCGCAGCCAGACAGGTTCGGGACCACACTGTCCGTATTCTATCAGACAGCATGTCGGTCCTGCAAGCACTAAAATGCTACACAACAACCAACTCTGGGCTTTTATACGAATGTCATCACCGCTTGAATCAGGTGGGTATTCTAAACAACATAACCATTCAATGGATCAAAGGACACAGCGGTTCTCGTCGCAATGTCGCAAAAAACTCGTCGTTGATGCTGCAGACGAACTCGCAAGAAGGGGATCTAGCATGGCAGTAATGGGACCGGAACCCATCGTACCACTCCCCTTTGGGTATATATGCACTCTGGTAAGGAAACGCACTAGGGTTCAACACAACAAAATTTGGTCAGACCAAACAGACTGCAGGCTGTCCAGGGAGGTACTCCCTGCAATTGACGGCCGCTTTACAAAACAGGCCCTCCAACTGACTAAGCAGCAGCTGCGCACAATCACAGCCGCTGTCACAGGTCATGGGTCATTTAACAAGCACCTGTTTACTATAGGAGTTACAGATAGCCCGCTATGCAGAGCATGCATGGAGGTGGACGAGACGGCGGACCACGTGCTTCTCCACTGTCCAGAGGTTACTGCATACAGGGCTAAATACTTCGGTAACCCGGTTACTCTCCGAGAGATCGCCAGTAACGTCAGGGCGCTGCTGGCCTTTCTCGGGGAACTGGGGTGGATCGAATAAGGTATTGTCCCACCCTTTACGCAAAATACGCGCTACGTCGTGGAGTTGCGGAAATCGGCCCGTCTAACAATACAATATACAGGACACAGCAGTTCTCGAGGTAGCTTCAGATGCTGATGCTGATCCCCTTTGGGTACATACGCACTTTGGTAAGGAACGCACTAGGGATCAGCACGACAAAGCGTGGTCGGACCAAACTGACTGCAGACACTCCCTGCAATTGACGGCCGCTTCACAAAGCAGGCTCTCCTACTGACTAAGCAGCAGCTGCGCACAGTCACAGGCGCCGTTACCGGTCAAGGGATGATAATTGTTTTTACTTACCGAGATTTACTTCACTTGTGCGTCTTCCACAGCAATTGAAGCATGCAAATATGCATAGGCACGTTATCTCGGGATACTGAGTCACATCTGTGTGAAGTAACAGGTCCTGGAATGACAAATTAGTCTTATATAATGATGATGCAAAAAATTAATTCTTTTTCACTACTTATCATTTTGTTAGCTCATCCCTCCAGATATGAGGATGCTTGAACAGGCTGCTAAATGCTGTTATGATTATTTCTTCACTTACCAAGACTTTCCTTTATTTGCACATCTTCTATGGTACTTTGAGTGTGCTGCATATCCACATAGTCCAAATGTGAAGTAACAGGAGGTTCTGGAATGACAATTTATAGATTATAACTACATTCATAGTATATTTTGATTATTTTATACTATAATCAATCAATTTTAGATGTAATACTATGTCATTATGTGTCTCAATTATACAAAAATGTTAAGTAAATGTAAATGTAGCAACTAAGGCAATGTATTCAATTAATTAAATAATTTTGCATGCCCTAAGGTAAAATGTATTGGGACTCCATAAATTAACAACTTATCTGTTACCTACATTATTGGCAAATAAATGATTTCTATAGCCTGTAGCACTCAGGAATAATGTAGCTTTTTGTATGAATGAATATGAATAATGTACAAACTTATAAGCTAATTTTACCTCTTTATAATATTAGTATAGATACCAATCTATGTAACCTGGCATGTTATGAGTGGCTCATTGCCAAATAAAAACAGCCATATGGGTTGATCAAAGTTTAAGCTATGCTCGCCGAGGTCTGCCTGTGGATGGGTGACCGATCGTAACATATCGAGACGCCTGCGCGCCACGGAAAGCACGCTAACCCGTTAGTCCAGGGTCCCGGCTGTCATTTGTAGATGTTTGAAAGTTTGTTGTTACAGATAGTCAGAAATCTGAATGTTTGACAACCCGCCTCATCAAGGCGTCTGTGTTGCTCAGTAACTGGGTTGTGGAGGTCAGATAGACAGTCGCTCCATGTAAAATACTGTTATTCAGCTGCATCCGGTTAGACTGGAAGCCGCCCCAACATAGTTGGGAAAGGGCTAGGCAGATCATGATGATATCAATCTATCTAACCTGGCATGTTTGTTGTCCATACGGCGTCTTTGCTGTATCTTCCGGCACCAATACCGTTATTCGAAGTATGTGTACACTTCCAACTTACTCGGTGGTATGACTTACATGGCGGTATTTGAAATTATATTCGTTTTCTCGTCGCAATATACACCGACGGAAGTAACCCATGTGTTAAGAAACTCCTTATCCTTATTCGGGGTAGGGAATTTATGCAAATTCACATTGCATTGTACGAAGCAGCCTCCAAAATCACCAAACGGGTAGTCAGGTAGGTTGTCTCAATATGTAGATTTAAACAATCAATACCAGCACGAAATCAACACGGCCGGAGAAGCAGAGGCTCTACCCAACGTTACTGGGTGGAAGAAGCACTTTTGGACGATTATAACTAAAAGAAACAAACAGGACGCGGAAAATAAACACACGCAAACCGGCTGTCAAAGTTTTTTTTTTGTTTGATTGACACTGACATTTTTGAAGTGTTGCAGAGTCTCAATTTTCTTTATTTATTTGTTGTAACATTACGTGAGGCATTGAGCTTTTATCTAGAGAAAAAATTGCTGGTTTGCCATTCAACGACGTGCGAGTGCCGGTTCCATAGTAGGCATTACTATTTTACTGGACGTTTTTACATAAGCAAAATGTACCCAGAGCCATCTATGTATCTACAAATCGAGTGAGCTAGCAATGAAACTACACCACAGAATCAAGGCACGCGTTGTCCTCTGGTAATGTACGATACGAATTACACGCGGTGTCTTCTTATTGCAGACGTAGGTAGTTAAATAGGTGGCACTAGCAGTAATTTTTAATAAGTATACGCAACAGTCTCAATTTTATTTATTCATTTATTGTTACATTACGAGAGGTATTGAGCTTTTATCTAGAGAAAAAATTGTTGATTTGCCATTCAACAACATGCGAGTGCTGGTTCCTCACTCAATTCAGTAGGCATTACTATTTTACTGGACGTTTTTACATAAGTAAAATGTACCCAGAGCCATCTATCTACAAATCGAGTGAGCTAGCAACAAAACTACACCACAGAATCAAGGCACGCGTTGTCCTCTGGTAATGTACGATACGATCCACACGCGGTGTCTTCTTGTTGCGGACGTAGTTAAATAGGTGGCACTAGCAGTGATTTTTAATAAGTATACGAAATACAAATACTATAAAGACTAACAATTAATCCAGCCCAACATGGGCTAAAAGCCAAGTAAAAGAAGATTAATCAGTAATCAGTAAAACCAGAGATTCGTTTCATGAACACTACATTTTTATTGGTACACATAATAGGTACAATATAACAATAGATCATATTAAATAATAAACATGGATTTTAAGTTGACTTTGTTGGTTGGCGATATGCTGAATGTGTCGCTCAGCTAGCTCATCTTTGAGGAAGGTGTTCTAGACAACAATATTCTTCACTTCCACCTCGCGTCGTCCCTGTAAATAAAATGTCAAGATGAAATTAAACAAAACAATGAATGAGAGGATTATGTCAATAAAATAAACCTAAAGTTATGCAATAGATTTATTAACCTGCAATAAGCTAAATAGAGTGAAACAATATTATAAAATTATCTTGTATTTTACAAAGAGCTCCCAATTATTATTGTTGTCTAAGTAGTATACTTGATGGAAAAGTATTCCATAGATACATTATGGATTACATTTAAATGCATTTAAAGGCAAATCCAGCAAAGAAAGCGGTAAATTGATGTAAGAGCAGATATGATTACATTGATTACCAAGCCTCTCAAATGAGCTATGGATCTTGTGATGTTTGCTGAGAGTTAAAATATGTAGTGATGGAATTGTACAGTGCATCATCCCACACATTGACGATAACATCATTACTACCAATCCTATTATGGGTTGGAAGATATAATTTATAATGTTGTAACAACTTAAATATCAATGATTCAGACTCCAGTGTGAGTATCGTATGTTGTTGTATTGTGGTAGAAGTATCCATTCCGAACCTGATGATAGTCGAGAGCTTTGCTGTGACGACATCTCTTGATCAGAAATGAAGTGCAGCGCAGGTCATACAACTGTAATTTCTTGAGTTGATGCTTTTGTTCTGTTCTGCTCTGCTCTGCTCCGGATCTGGGTCTGATAAGGCATCCGGGCAACTGTACATCAAGCTGCTCTGTAGCAATTATGGCACAAGCGAGCCATGGGATTCACCTAAAAACAATTCATAATTAAAGACCAACTTCTAAATATGGCTTCTACAGCATGGATAATGTTTAATCGTGTCATCACTTTCAACTATAGTTTGCTGCTATACTTCACTAAAACTATTCAATATGCATAAATGTGAATATACACTTAGATAAGTATCACATAACATACATACAAGCATAAACTCACGCCTTTAGCATGGTTTATTGGTTCTGTCTCTTCTGCTTGCCAAAGCATAAGAGACAGAACCAATACTATTTATAATCAATGAGTAAAGAACTATACTATGTATACACGGTGGAAGGGACTTGGACGCACAAACTGACACCATGACTGCATGATTCTGGTGGTTCATGGTGCAATGAGATTTTTAGTTAAAAAGTAAATTATTCACTTCTTAAAAATGTCATTTTGGTAGGTAGACATCATGTTTGTGTACAGCACAACGAACATCAGAATAAAACGTAGAAATTAGGAAAAGTGCACGAAAGTAGTCACCGCTATTCTTAGCAGTAATCGGATATTCGGACCCTTATACACCTAAACTTCTTTCCACCAAACAATAATATGGACATTCCTTTCTGACTAAATAAGTAATCCCGGCTATACCAAACTTAATGAAATTATAGCAGTGGTTATTTTGATTTCGTTTCTTTATGTTGTTCAAATAAATAGAATATCAATGCAAAATGACTACCACCAATAGACGACACGGTGGGCGCAGTGGCTGAGTGGTTGGCTGCTGCGCTACGGGTCGCGGGTTCGATTCCCGCACGGAAAAAATATTTCTCTGGTCTACAGGTGGTTGTTCCGGGTTTGGCTGTTAGTGTATGTGAGTTTAAATGTTTGTTAACGCACCCACGATACAGGAGAAATTACTAGTGTGGCGCGACGACATAAAAACAAAAAAAAATTAGGCGACGTTTAATCATTTAAACGTATCATACCTTCTTAGAATCCACAGCGGCCGTGAAGACTGTTGTTGCGTATCAAGCATTACGGGCGAGGGGTGATGTAGTCCAGGTGCCAATCTGCCTCAGGGATCGCTACAGTTGACTTGATCCCCACTGTCATGTCGCGGTCGCCCTGAAAGTGTATAATAGGATTTTTTTTAATATTTTTTACTATGGGACGAGCCCGCCACACTATTCCCAATCCACTGCAACTCCTGAAAACCAGAATCAACAGTGGCGACCATCAGGAAAGCGTCGAGACAATGAAGTCCGTCGAGTCCCGGAGAAACGATTCAACTGTCTTGGAACCCGCAACGAAATTAATCAGAAAAAAGCAGCGGAGGACTAAGAAAACTACGCAATTTCTTCTTCCCTCCATATCGACCAGGAGACAGAACTGAGCTGGGCCAATAGGCACAAAGGGACGTTTACAACTGGGTTAGGCCCAGTTGCCTAGCCCCGCGGTTTAAAATTAACACTGATAGTAGTGAGTCCTGAATGATTAGAATTCATTCAACGATTCAATAGTCAACAACATTTAGAATGCGAAGCAGAACTATAAATCACTAGCAGCGCCCCGCGGTTTTACGTTTTAAGTCAACATGAAACAATCGGAATTCCAACGGGAATACTTCCGTTTTCCGTGGTAAAAAATACACTACGTGCTATGCCAGACTATTAATCTATATCTGCGCCATACTTCATCCAGATCTGTTCAGCTGTTCTGGTGTTAATAATATTGTTAGTGGCAAGTGTGATAGTGTCATTAACAGTCCACAATATTGTGGCGAAATAATATTTTCGTGACGCGCTAATTTGCAATCACAGAAACCAAGGAAGTCTAACCTTAAACCGGATCGTTGGGAAAATACAGAAACTTACCATCAAATAAATTGCATTATTCGCATCATCTACATTGAACACTTGTATCCAAGATATGTCATCGACATGAATGGATGTCACTACACTGTTATGAAAGTGGTCTTTTCTTACAGTTTCAATCGGTATTCAGCTGTAGCCGGTTAGACTGGAAGCCAACCTCAACACAGTTATGTTGTTGCAATGTTTCTTCTGCCAAACTGTACAGCAGTTTGTTGACAGATGTAGCTCCCGTATACAAAGTTCTGTTATATTTTATGAAATTACTAGCTGACAAGGTTTTGACAAAAGGTGCTAAAAAGAAACTTCCCCACTTTATTTTTAAAAGACATTTTTGTAGTACAGCTACGATCTAAATCTATTGGTATATCATTAAAAAAATTTGGGACTAAGCATTTTCTACACCTTGGTCCATAATAGTTATTACAAGTGGGTACTACAAATCTTCTAATGCATTTATTCCTTTGAGGTCTTATGTGTACCGTCTTGATTTTAAACTCATCCTCATCCAATCCACACAGCATCATCTAGCCCCGAGCTAAGCAGAGCTTGTATTATGGGTACTAGATGACTGATGTAATTAATACAATACATTACATAGATAGATATTTCTTATTATATATAGCAAATACCCAGAACACTTGGGCTTTACCAAGGCGGGTTGGCGATTTCAGACTTATACTCATTGTAATGTGTGTAGATGTCAGTAATGTCTAAGATAAACTAATAAAGTAGGTATCATCGCTGGAGGTGAACCAGTTTTGAACCTTATCCGTCCGAGATGGTACAAATGAATTAAAAAAGTCTCAATGTTTTTCATGAGAGGTGAGACCTTTAGGTGAATGCGTAGAGGCACCTCGTGGAATTTAAATTTTCATGTTTTTAGCAATTTGGAGCTTTCGTAACTAACAAATGAGTACCCCACAAAGTATTAATAATTAAAATCATTAGTACGACTTTTTCAGTTCGATTTATGCAACTGAATAAGTGTTTCATTACATGATGACATTTAACCACAATTCTATGTATGTTTGTTGTGGTATACATATACGCGAATAACTCTTTCAGTAACATACCTTATACTGACCTGAAACGCGGGCTGCGTCTGCGCATTCTTCTTAACCACTGGGCCATTACGACAATAGAAAGATAAAATAACTTACAATCATGACTTCCTTGTTGGTTTTGATGGTGACCATCCAGTTGCCATGAGGGTTCATGACGAAGGGACACGGAGCCGTGCCTCTGTCGCCAGCCACAGTGACCAGTCGTGGTTGTCCGGTGGGACGCAGTGCCACGTTGAACCTGGAAGATTATCAGCTTGCATTTTAAGAAGTTGTTTTTCTACTAATTAGTCTTGCTCTCTACTAGGCCAGTTGAGCCTGCCAAAACTATTCAACACAGAACTCCAACTAGCGAACGAGGACTAGTATCTCGGAGTCATCCTTAACAGCAAGTTAAACTGGAGCAACTGCAGCATGGCGGTCCTGCAAGCACTAAAATGCCATACCACTAACTCTGGGCTACTACTACACGAATGTCATAACCGCTTAAATCAGGTGTGTATTCTCAATAACATAACCATTCAATGGATTAAAGGACACAGCAGGGGGGAGTGGTCTGGATGTTTGCTTTTGCGGTTGCACAACGACATGCTTATCCTATATCTCTCTGGTAGTCCTAACTGTGCACGACAGCAATGGAAGTAGGTAAAGCGACAGAGCGGCGTGCCCGGCGACAACGGACAAGTATAAACCTGTGCACGCCGCTCGGTCGCTCCACGCGTTGCCATTGGTCGGTGACGGGGAGTGTGGCTGATTCCCGCCCCCCGCGGATCAGCCCTTATAAAAGCCCCGGACCCTGGCAGCGCGGCCAGTAAATATCCCTAAAGGATAAACTGCGAGATGCCCATTCCAAAAAAAAAAAAAAAAAAAAAAAAGCAACGCGGCCAGTCGACCGAAGCTCTGTAACTCGCTAGTGTCTCGCTATTAATTGTAACAATTTGTGTAATACGTAATTTTGCTTTAAATAAAACCGTTTTTGTATACCTACGAATGCCTTTCAATACAATCAACATACAGTCCACACGCTACACATTCTGGTCTTTCGAAAGCCGAATCTTGAAGATCCAGCAGGATGGTGTTAACACGCAGCCGTAGTGGAGACTCTAGGAGAGAACAGACCCAGCAAGAGCAAAAACCGTCCATGACCGCCAGACCGGGTGCCAACAACCCGGCACCAGAACCCAGCACGAGCTCGGTCGCTGTGATGGACACAGGCAGCGGATCTACGGCGACTCCCAACACCGACGCCACACAGACACATGGTACGCTCAAGCCCGGCGATACCAGGTCACGCCGTTCTACAGCTTCGAGAAAGAAGCGCCTCGCAGAGCTGGAGGCAAGAGAGCGGCTGGCTGAAATGAAAGTAAAGCAAGCGACGGCAGAGCGAGAGCTGCAAGAAATACAGCTGCAGCGCATCAAAGCCGAAGCTAACTCCTCGAGTGAAGACGACGACATGGAGGACGACCTCGCCTCCGTAAGGATTGGAAAGTGGCTAGCGCAACCGGCGCCGCCACCCGGAGGTGAGGTTCGACCGGCGCCATACGACACGATTGGCGCAGTGGTTGAGCCATCGGCTGCTGCGCCGCGTGTTGTGGGTTCGATCCCCGCACGGAACAAATATTTGTATGACCTACAGGTAGTTGTTCCGGGTCTGGCTGTTTGTGTATGTGAGTTTAAATGTTTGTAAACGCACCCACGATACAGGAGAAATTCCTAGTGTGGGGCAACGTTTTTTTTAAAGAAGAAAAAAGAAAGAAGAAAGAAGAATACGACGTCAGCGGCGGGAGGAAAGGCAGGGACGCAGCGAAGGACACCGGCGCCGCGACAGGCGCTCAACCGCTGCGGGATGACTACAAAGAAAGTGTGTGTGCGAAATCAAACAAGGGCAATATCGCGAGTGAAGTGTTACGCGGGAATGTGAGTGATAAAGTGATAGACGTAGCGACACTCGCCGCGGCCCTAGCTCAAGCCGCGCGCAGCTCGAGAGAGCCACCCAGGTACGTCCAGCAGCTACCAATCTTCGACGGAAAATCCGGTGAGTGGATAGCTTATAAGGCCGCGTATTGTGACTCACACACGTATTTTTCCTGTATAGAAAATGTCGCTAGGATCAGGATGAGCCTCAGAGGCGCCGCAAAGGAAGCTGTAGGTTGTCTATTATTTAGTCAATCTGACCCTCAGGTTATTCTAGACGCACTAGAAAGACGTTTCGGTAGGCCCGAGGCCTTGATTATGGCCGAGTTAGATCATATAAAATTATTACCTAAATTAAACGATAACCCAAGGGAGATATGTATTTTCGCTAGCCGTATAGCAAACACAGTGGGTACGGTAGAAGCACTAAAAAGAATCCAATATTTACACAGCCCCGAAATGTCGCGTTGTATCGTAGAAAAGTTAACGCCAATACTAAGAAACAAATGGTATGATTACGCGGCTAATAGTAAGGTTGAAGATATTCCCGAGTTAAAACGCTTATCTATGTTTATGAATGAAGAGGCAGATAAATGTGGCGCGTATGCACAACCAGAACGTGGTAATGATGACTCCAGCGGTTTAAGACAACGGCGCAGAGTAGAGCGCACGTTTAACGTGAATAAGGAAACATCAAACGAGCAATGCCCGGCGTGCGAGCAACACGGCCACAAATTACCAGACTGCAGTAAATATAAACAGCTAGACATAGATACACGATGGGATAAAGCAAAAAAATCGAACATGTGCTTTAGATGCCTACGAAACAAACATAGAAGGTTTATGTGTAAAGCGCCTATTTGTGACATAAAAGAATGCAACATGAAACATCACAAACTGTTGCACAAAGAGCGTAAAGTTGAGGCGACACACAACGTAGCGACCGCGACGCCGCCGGCGTTGACGCCCGTTATCACACACGAAACCGTTACGTCGGCGCGGGAAACTGTATCAACAACTTCGCCACAGAATCGCCGCGCGTACTTAAAAATAGTACCTGTCACATTGAGCGGACCACATACATGTATAGACACATATGCCTTATTAGACGATGGGAGTACAGTCACCTTGTTAGACGCGTCAGTAGCAGATATCCTAGGTGCAGATGGACCAGCCAGTCCTATGTGGATACAAGGCATAGGCACGGAGGTCAAGCATGAGCAAAGCCGAGTCGTGAGCCTCCACATACAAGGCAAACACCATAACGACCCACAGAAGATAGAGGCGGCGCGCACCGTTACTAGGCTTGAAATTATGGCGCAAACTGTACAAACTGAGGACATAAATAATTGTAAGCATTTAAACGACATTCATAGCACTCTTGTTTATGAACACGCGCGACCAATGATATTAATAGGCCAAGATAACTGGCATTTGTTAGTGGCCACAGAAACACGAACAGGTGCGCGTGATCAACCGGTAGCATCGTACACAAAACTTGGATGGGTATTGCACGGATGTCAGTACTCAGTAAATAAAGTTATAGCTACATTTTGCGGCCACATTAAAATCAAAGAAAATCTGGAACCAATAGAAGAAACCATGAGAAACTTTTTCAAATTAGAATCACTAGGTATAGAACCTAGAATACCTAGAGATGACCCGCAACAGCGAGCCTTGGACATCCTAGAACAGAAGAGTCGACGATTACCCGATGGCAGCTTTGAGACCGGATTATTGTGGAAACAAGAGGTACCTAAAATACCAAACAACTACCTAGGTGCCCTAAAACGGCTAGAAAATCTAGAACGACGCCTAGATAAGGACGAAAACCTTAAGACCCAGTACTTGCAACGCCTTGACAATTTATTCAACTCAGGCTACGCAGAAAAGGCACCTGAAACTTGCACGGCCAATAAAACCTGGTACCTGCCTCACTTTCCAGTGGTCAACCCAGCCAAGCCACATAAGCCGCCACGACTCGTACACGATGCAGCAGCAAAGACAGCGGGTCTGTGCCTAAACGACCTACTCCTATCGGGA
This sequence comes from Phlogophora meticulosa, assembly GCA_905147745.2. NCBI lineage: Eukaryota > Metazoa > Arthropoda > Insecta > Lepidoptera > Noctuidae > Phlogophora > Phlogophora meticulosa. Next base: position 805,569 of record LR990517.1, on the reverse strand, counting down.
CCTGACCTATTACAATCATTGCCCGGTATTTTAATGCGTTTCCGTCAAAATAAAATAGCTGTGTCAGCTGACATTAAAGAAATGTTTATGAGGATAAAGATAAGGGAAGAAGATCGCGATGCGTTGAGATTTTTATGGCGCGGTGATCAACGAAAAGGACCGCCTGGTGAATATCGCATGACCTCAGTTATCTTCGGTGCGACGTCGTCCCCGTGTACAGCGTTGTACGTGAAAGACCGCAACGCTAGCGACTACGCCGATAGGTACCCAGCAGCAGCGTTAGCGATAAAACATAATCACTATATGGATGATTACCTCCAAAGCTTTCCCAGCGAGACAGAAGCCAAGGAAATAATCGAACAAGTGGATTACATACACAAACAAGCGAACTTTCACTTGTGTGGATGGATATCGAACAATGTGAACATATTGAGTAGCGACATTGCGCCTACACACACTTCAAAAATATTAGGCGGTGATGACGATGAAAAGGCACTGGGGCTACGATGGAATACAAAAGAAGACTGCTTTGTATTTAAAATAAACAAAAACAAGACGCCCAGTGAATTATTGCATAATACGCGCCCCCCTACTAAACGTGAGGCGCTAAGTATTATCATGGCTATCTTTGACCCGTTAGGTTTAATATCACCTGTCACTATACCGGCTAAAAGGATACTTCAACACACATGGAAGTACAAAACGGAGTGGGACAAGCCACTACCCGAGGAGCTACAACCAAAATGGAAAGAATGGATGAAGTCACTAAGTACTATAGAAACGCTACTGATCCCACGTTGTTACGATTACGGTGACGTCACAGCCAGAGAAGTACATACGTTTGTAGACGCAAGCGAGGAGGCATACTCCGCAGCGGTATACTGGCGAACTGAAAGGTCAGACGGCAGCGTACAAGTGACCCTGGCGGCAGCGAAGAGTAGGGTAGCCCCACTTAAACCGGTATCAATACCTAGGCTAGTGCTGCAAGCTGCACTATTAGGAGCGCGCCTAGCTGAGACGGTCGTTCAAGAACATGACTACGAGGTGAATGACCTAACGTACTGGAGCGACTCTACCACCGTTCTGGCTTGGATTCAAGCCGAACCACGCACATTCAAGACTTTCGTGGCGCATCGTATCGCTGAAATAGAGGAGCTCACCAAGAAAAATGAATGGAGGTGGCTACCCTCAAAAGATAATGTAGCAGACGATGCGACACGCAGCTTGCCGGAACATTTTAACTCAAAACACAGATGGTTTAACGGTCCCGAGTTCCTTAAAAAAGGCAGAGATGAATGGCCACAGGTCAAAAGGGTCATTGCCCCCACGAACACGGGCGAAGAACGCGTCAAATGTCATGTAATAAACGAAACAAATGTAAACGGTCATCTCCCAAATATTACACGTTTTTCCAAATGGACACGGCTGATAAGGACAACTGCAAGAGTACTTCAGTTCATTGACCTATGTAGACAAAATCAACATACAGTCCACACGCTACACATTCTGGTCCTTCGAGCCGTTTCTCCCGCCGTCGCCATCAGGCGACTCCGTGGGGAGCACGACAATTCGTTTCGTTGGTCTTTGGAGTACATGTCCTTTGGTTATCACGTCTACCACTCGTACCTCTCCGTCTGTACCTGGCAACACCTTCGTCACCCTTCCCTTGGGCCAAGTGTTGCGTGGGAGATTAGGGTCGCAGATCACAACAACGTCTCCGACCTTGGGTGGGGTGCCACTGCCGTAGGGCTCCCGCCGGTTTTGTAGGAGACCTACCGCTCCTACAAAACCGGCGGGAGCCCTACGGCAGTGGCTAGGAGCGGTAGGTATTCACGTATCCATCTTCGCCAGAAGACGTCTGCGAGTGCCTGGGCGCGCCGCCATTGGTGCCGTGCTGTGACGTCTGCTGCGGTGAAATTACCCGGTGAGGGTACATGTGAGTTAGGGCCAATCAATGTGTGGTTAGGCGTGAGGGCTTCGGGCTCGTCTGGTGACACATTGACATGCGTGAGTGGCCTGGAGTTCACCGTATTTTCTACTTCTACGAGCAGCGTAGCGAGGGTCTCGTCTGATGGGTGAACTTCTTTCAGAGTGATGTACAGTGCTTCCTTGACTGCCCTCACCATCCTCTCCCATGCTCCGCCCATAAATGGTGACGCGGGAGGTATGCATCTCCAGCTTATGGACCGCGCATTGGACTCACTACCTAAAGCACTTAAGGCGCTTTCTCCTAGTTCCCTATCGGCCGCCTTAAAACAAGTAGCGTTGTCACTCCATATTTCTTTTGGACAACCTCTTCTACCTATAAATCGCCTGAGAGCGGCGATAGCTGAATCTGCACTAAGTGAATTTACTATTTCTATATGTATAGCTCTACAAGTTAAGCACGTAAACAAGGCTCCATACCTTTTTTCTTTATGCCTACCTACAGAAACAGATATGGGGCCAAAATAATCTAAACCAGTGAAAGTAAAAGGTCGTAAATGATGAGCTAAACGGGGGTACGGCAGGTTTCCTGTAGAGGGTTTGGCTGGCTTTGCCTTTTTTATTCTACAGTGTAAACAGCCCTTTACAACATTCTTTACAGACGGACGTAGTCTCGTAATCCAAAGACGCTGTCTTAACTCATTAACCGTTATCTCGATTCCACCATGATGTAAACTTTCATGCACAAATGCTATGTATAGCTTCGTATATCTGTGCTTACCCTCGAGTACAATTGGGTTTTTTATTTCTTCATTGACGTCTTGTACCGCGGTGATTCTCCCGCGCAAACGTAAAATACCTACGCTGTCTAGGTATGTACTTAATAGCGATAACGGGCTGTCGCCGGGCGCCGCTTTGTTATCCTTTATGGCGGCAATTTCTTTTGAGAAGCTTTCGGCTTGTGCGCCCTTGACCCATTGTTCTTCGGCGCGTAGAAGATAAGTAGCAGGTATAGGTATGTAGTTTACTGTTTTATTCCTTGTTATTTTTTGCGTACATTTTTTAACGGGTTTGCTTTTGTGTATTCTTTTCCACGTTGGATCTTTTGATGCCTTCTTCTTAGTATATTTATTCAAGCTTCTTAACAGTGAGACGTTCCCAGTTGCGGGCTCCATGGTGGGTGGGAGCCAGAGAGACGAATAATACTACTTTACATACATGGACAATCCAAGGCCATTTCAACCAACCGGAGTGAAGTCAGCGAAAGCCGACTCAGCTCCTAAGCGGGGTGCTAACAACACCCCGCTCGCCCCTGGAGGTCCTGCGGGTAATACTGCAGGCACCAGCGTGGGTGCTGGTCCGATTGTGGCGAAAGCTGCAGTTCGGACCAAAAAAAAGTCCCAGCTTAAGCAAAGGACGTCAGCGCTGCCTGGGACCAGTACTGACCCTTTAAAAGCACAGGCGAGGACGGCGACGACTCATACCACAGCCGGACCTAGCCTTAGCTCACAAACACAACCTCCTGCGGCACTTCAAGCTGCAAATCAGCAGGCTGTCACCGAGCAATCGAAGACGCCTGGCACTGACGACGCGATCTCACGCGGTTGGCAAGGGTAAACACACTCAACAAGCCCATTGCCCTTGTACCGCCCACCCGGGCCGTCCTGCTCCTGCAGATCTGGCCAATAGGGGGGACGGGCGCAGCGGTAATGCGCTCCGTCAGGTGCGCCGCCGTGCAAAATAGAACGAGGGTAAAGCCGCTCGTCGAACACAGGCTACCGCTGCCGGGTCAAGCCGCAAAACCAGCAGCAAGGTCGACTTTTCCGCGGGGAAACGGTCGCAGGCCGAGGCCGGTGAAAGCCGACCAGAGCCTGCTGGACCGTCAACCAGCGTCGAGGAGAGGCCAGCCATAAACACCAGACCAAAGAAACAATCCGATTGGAAGGATCAGGCTACGGCCAAGCGGGCTCTCAATGAGACCTTGTCGCCTCGTGGGGAGCAGAAGCGGCCGTGGCTTGACCATTCCAAACGGATTGAAGACAGGAAAAGCTACGCCCAAGCTGCCGGCGCCACCCTGAACGTCGCAATCACTAGCGAGAGCACGGGGGCTACTGTCTCCGGCCTCCGATCCGGGGGGGACGGGTTCGACGAGGGCTTCGACCTGTTTGCCGGGTTGCGACTGGAGGGAGACGAGGAGGGTGCGACCAGCAATGGCGTCCCTTTCGTTGGCCTGTAAGGTCGTGCAGGCGAACCTCCGCCACAGCCAGACAGCGACGGCTCAGTTGCGCAAGTGGCTGGAGGTACAGGACGCGGCCGTTGCCCTGATCCAGGAGCCGTGGATTAGGGCTGGCCATATACAAGGACTATCCAATCTCGGTGGTTAGATTTTAGTCACTACAGACCACGATCATCCTAGATCGTGTATCTATGTAATAGGTAACCTCAAAACACAGATCTTAACAGATTTCTGTTGCAGAGATGTCTCTGCAGTTAGACTGTCTATACAGCGGGATGGTGTGGAGATGCCAGTAGTCTTTGCCTCGGCTTATATGCCTGAGGCGGAGACACCGCCCCCCCCCCCCCCCCCCATGACCTCGCCCGCCTCGTGAGTTACTGTGAGAGGAGCGGGATGGAGATTGTCATTGGGGCTGACGCAAATGCCCATCACCCACTGTGGGGCATGGACACGCAAAATGATAGTGGTAAGACATTGGTTGAATTTTTATTTACAACAAACCTATCCCTATTAAACACACTAGGCTCCGAACCAACATTCGTAACCAGAAGAAGCCACACGATCATTGACCTCACCATGGCCTCTGAGGGTGCAGCGGAAATCACCTCGGGCTGGCAGGTCTCCAAGGAGACCTCGTGCTCGGATCACAGGTGGATCCGCTTTGACATCCAGGTCTGTGCGACACCTATACCGCCACGAGGCAACCCAAGGAATACTAACAGGGTTCCCTACACACGCACGCTTGCTACCAAGCTGGCGATACTGAGCAGTCCACCAAGGTACGTGGACATAACGCAGATAGATGCACAGGTCGAGCACATCACTGCATCAATGATAGACAGCTACCATACTGCCTGCCCAGTAACCACACTGCCCGTAACACCAGGTAAACAACCCTGGTGGGGCGCCGAACTGGAACGCAAGCACGGTAAGGTAAGGAAGGCTCTGAACAGAGCCATGAATACATGGGCTGACGAGGACTGGGAGGCATACTACGCGGCCAAGTCTAGCTACAAAAAATGCATCAGTTTCAGGAGCACCGCGGGATGGCGTAAGTTCTGTGGCAATATTGAATCTTGCCAACAAGCAAACAGGGTAAGGAAAATACTGGCGCAACAGCACACACCTGGGCCAGCCACTCTCCGTAAACCTGACAATACCTTAACCACATCACCAGAGGAAACGAGACGCGTCCTAATAGAAACTCACTTCCCAGGAAGCGTCCTCACTCAGGAAATTGATTGGTCTGATACAATGCAAACACCGTCAGAAAATGACTGGCTATACGCAAACAAGATGATCACATTGGAGAAAATCCAATGGGTCATCGAAAACTACCAACCCTTTAAGGCAGCCGGCCCCGACGGTGTTTTCCCCGCCCTACTGCAGTGGGGTGGCACCTCGGTTACCGTAAGATTAGTGCCTCTGTTGCGGGCATGCCTGGCCTACAGACACATCCCGAAAGGTTGGAGGGAGGTGAAGGTTATATTCATTCCTAAGCCAGGCAAGAGTGACTATACAAACGCTAAATCCTACCGACCTATCAGCCTGACATCGTTTCTCCAAAAAACCTTGGAGAGACTATGCGATAGGGAGCTAAGAGACGGCGCTCTTAAAAACATACCACTACATGGTAACCAACATGCATACTGCTCAGGTAAGTCGACGGAGTCAGCTCTTCACCTGGTGATTAGCCGGATTGAAGAAGCAATTCACCAAAAAGCTACCTGCCTAGGCACAATTATAGACATCGAAGGCGCCTTCGATAAAACAAACTTCTCCAGTATTAGTACCGCCCTCTTCAAACATGGCGTCGATCAGGTATTAACAGATTGGATTACTAACATGTTAAGCAAGCGAGTGGTTCGTCTGGAAGAGGACCAGAACATGGCCTTGATAGCCAGGGGTTGCCCCCAAGGAGGCGTTTTATCTCCCCTCCTCTGGAACCTGGTAATAAATGACCTCATCAAAATTCTAAATGACAACCACTACTACACGATAGGTTATGCGGACGACCTCGCAATCCTTGTGTCAGGGAAAATGACAACCTCACTCAACAGGCACTACGCATCGTTGAACGATGGTGTAGGGAATTTGACCTCTCGGTGAACCGTCGGGTTCAATAAGTGGGGCCTATCACCCAAAATCATACTTTGGCTATACAACACTGTTATCCGACCAATGATCGCATACAGTGCCGTGGTCTGGTAGCCCCGCACCAAACTAACTGCAGCCTCAAGCAAACTTCAACGCATGCAGAGGCTAGCTTGCATGGCCATCACGGGCTGTATGAGGACTACTCCTACCGCAGCTCTTGAAGCAATGCTAGAACTCCCGCCCCTCCACCTGTTTATACAACAGGAAGCGACGATGGCGGCGGTACGCCTAAAAACACTAAATCTCTGGAGTAAAAGAGAAACACAACACTCCGCGTTACTTGAGGGACTCTACAAGGAGTTCCCCTTGACTAAAGCCATAAATGACCGGATTCCCAAACAATTTATCTTCGATAAAAGATACAAAATCCAACTCCATGGGGATCACCGGTAAGAGGGACAACGTCCAGCAGAGTTGCGTACTTTCACAGACGGATCCAAGACAGGTACCGGCTCGGGCGCTGGCATCTTTTCGGAGGACCTCAATATACATATAGCCTCAACTCTAGGGGCCCACAATACGGTGTTCCAAGCAGAGTGTATGGGTATATCCCTAGCAGCCTCAGCTATCGCAGCCAGACAGGTTCGGGACCACACTGTCCGTATTCTATCAGACAGCATGTCGGTCCTGCAAGCACTAAAATGCTACACAACCAACTCTGGGCTTTTATACGAATGTCATCACCGCTTGAATCAGGTGGGTATTCTAAACAACATAACCATTCAATGGATTAAAGGACACAGCGGTTCTCGTCGCAATGTCGCAAAAAACTCGTCGTTGATGCTGCAGACGAACTCGCAAGAAGGGGATCTAGCTTGGCAGTAATGGGACCGGAACCCATCGTACCACTCCCCTTTGGGTATATACGCACTCTGGTAAGGAAACGCACTAGGGTTCAACACAACAAAATTTGGTCAGACCAAACAGACTGCAGGCTGTCCAGGGAGGTACTCCCTGCAATTGACGGCCGCTTTACAAAACAGGCCCTCCAACTGACTAAGCAGCAGCTGCGCACAATCACAGCCGCTGTCACAGGTCATGGGTCATTTAACAAGCACCTGTTTACTATAGGAGTTACAGATAGCCCGCTATGCAGAGCATGCATGGAGGTGGACGAGACGGCGGACCACGTGCTTCTCCACTGTCCAGAGGTTACTGCATACAGGGCTAAATACTTCGGTAACCCGGTTACTCTCCGAGAGATCGCCAGTAACGTCAGGGCGCTGCTGGCCTTTCTCGGGGAACTGGGGTGGATCGAATAAGATATTGTCCCACCCTTTACGCAAAATACGCGCTACGTCGTGGAGTTGCGGAAATCGGCCCGTCTAACAATACAATATACAGGACACAGCAGTTCTCGAGGTAGCTTCAAATGCTGATGCTGATCCCCTTTGGGTACATACGCACTTTGGTAAGGAACGCACTTTGGTAAGGAACGCACTAGGGATCAGCACGACAAAGCGTGGTCGGACCAAACTGACTGCAGACACTCCCTGCAATTGACGGCCGCTTCACAAAGCAGGCTCTCCTACTGACTAAGCAGCAGCTGCGCACAGTCACAGGCGCCGTTACCGGTCAAGGGATGATAATTATTTTTACTTACCGAGATTTACTACACTTGTGCGTCTTCCACAGCAATTGAAGCATGCAAATATGCATAGGCACGTTATCTCGGGATACTGAGTCACATCTGTGTGAAGTAACAGGTCCTGGAATGACAAATTAGTCTTATATAATGATGATGCAAAAAATTAATTCTTTTTCACTACTTATCATTTTGTTAGCTCATCCCTCCAGATATGAGGATGCTTGAACAGGCTGCTAAATGCTGTTATGATTATTTCTTCACTTACCAAGACTTTCCTTTATTTGCACATCTTCTATGGTACTTTGAGTGTGCTGCATATCCACATAGTCCAAATGTGAAGTAACAGGAGGTTCTGGAATGACAATTTATAGATTATAACTACATTCATAGTATATTTTGATTATTTTATACTATAATCAATCAATTTTAGATGTAATACTATGTCATTATGTGTCTCAATTATACAAAAATGTTAAGTAAATGTAAATGTAGCAACTAAGGCAATGTATTCAATTAATTAAATAATTTTGCATGCCCTAAGGCAAAATGTATTGGGACTCCATAAATTAACAACTTTTCTGTTACCTACATTATTGGCAAATAAATGATTTCTATAGCCTGTAGCACTCAGGAATAATGTAGCTTTTTGTATGAATGAATATGAATAATGTACAAACTTATAAGCTAATTTTACCTCTTTATAATATTAGTATAGATATCAATCTATGTAACCTGGCATGTTATGAGTGGCTCATTGCCAAATAAAAACAGCCATATGGGTTGATCAAAGTTTAAGCTATGCTCGCCGAGATCTGTCTGTGGATGGGTGACCGATCGTAACATATCGAGACGCCTGCGCGCCACGGAAAGCACGCTAACCCGTTAGTCCAGGGTCCCGGCTGTCATTTGTAGATGTTTGAAAGTTTGTTGTTACAGATAGTCAGAAATCTGAATGTTTGACAACCCGCCTCATCAAGGCGTCTGTGTTGCTCAGTAACTGGGTTGTGGAGGTCAGATAGACAGTCGCTCCATGTAAAATACTGTTATTCAGCTGCATCCGGTTAGACTGGAAGCCGCCCCAACATAGTTGGGAAAGGGCTAGGCAGATCATGATGATATCAATCTATCTAACCTGGCATGTTTGTTGTCCATACGGCGTCTTTGCTGTATCTTCCGGCACCAATACCGTTATTCGAAGTATGTGTACACTTCCAACTTACTCGGTGGTATGACTTACATGGCGGTATTTGAAATTATATTCGTTTTCTCGTCGCAATATACACCGACGGAAGTAACCCATGTGTTAAGAAACTCCTTATCCTTATTCGGGGTAGGGAATTTATGCAAATTCACATTGCATTGTACGTAGCAGCCTCCAAAATCACCAAACGGGTAGTCAGGTAGGTTGTCTCAATATGTAGATTTAAACAATCAATACCAGCACGAAATCAACACGGCCGGAGAAGCAGAGGCTCTACCCAACGTTACTGGGTGGAAGAAGCACTTTTGGACGATTATAACTAAAAGAAACAAACAGGACGCGGAAAATAAACACACGCAAACCGGCTGTCAAAGTTTTTTTTTTGTTTGATTGACACTGACATTTTTGAAGTGTTGCAGAGTCTCAATTTTCTTTATTTATTTGTTGTAACATTACGTGAGGCATTGAGCTTTTATCTAGAGAAAAAATTGCTGGTTTGCCATTGAACGACGTGCGAGTGCCGGTTCCATAGTAGGCATTACTATTTTACTGGACGTTTTTACATAAGCAAAATGTACCCAGAGCCATCTATGTATCTACAAATCGAGTGAGCTAGCAATGAAACTACACCACAGAATCAAGGCACGCGTTGTCCTCTGGTAATGTACGATACGAATTACACGCGGTGTCTTCTTATTGCAGACGTAGGTAGTTAAATAGGTGGCACTAGCAGTAATTTTTAATAAGTATACGCAACAGTCTCAATTTGTTTTATTCATTTATTGTTACATTACGAGAGGTATTGAGCTTTTATCTTGTGAAAAAATTGTTGATTTGCCATTCAACAACATGCGAGTGCTGGTTCCTCACTCAATTCAGTAGGCATTACTATTTTACTGGACGTTTTTACACAAGTAAAATGTACCCAGAGCCATCTATCTACAAATCGAGTGAGCTAGCAATGAAACTACACCACAGAATCAAGGCACGCGTTGTCCTCTGGTAATGTACGATACGAATTACACGCGGTGTCTTCTTATTGCAGACGTAGGTAGTTAAATAGGTGGCACTAGCAGTAATTTTTAATAAGTATACGCAACAGTCTCAATTTTATTTATTCATTTATTGTTACATTACGAGAGGTATTGAGCTTTTAGCTTGTGAAAAAATTGTTGATTTGCCATTCAACAACATGCGAGTGCTGGTTCCTCACTCAATTCAGTAGGCATTACTATTTTACTGGACGTTTTTACATAAGTAAAATGTACCCAGAGCCATCTATCTACAAATCGAGTGAGCTAGCAACAAAACTACACCACAGAATCAAGGCACGCGTTGTCCTCTGGTAATGTACGATACGATCCACACGCGGTGTCTTCTTGTTGCGGACGTAGTTAAATAGGTGGCACTAGCAGTGATTTTTAATAAGTATACGAAATACAAATACTATAAAGACTAACAATTAATCCAGCCCAACATGGGCTAAAAAGCCAAGTAAAAGAAGATTAATCAGTAATCAGTAAAACCAGAGATTCGTTTCATGAACACTACATTTTTATTGGTACACATAATAGGTACAATATAACAATAGATCATATTAAATAATAAACATGGATTTTAAGTTGACTGTGTTGGTTGGCGATATGCTGAATGTGTCGCTCAGCTAGCTCATCTTTGAGGAAGGTGTTCTAGACAACAATATCCTTCACTTCCACCTCGCGTCGTCCCTGTAAATAAAATGTCAAGATGAAATTAAACAAAACAATGAATGAGAGGATTATAAGAATATAAGAATGAGCTATGGATCTTGTGATGTTTGCTGAGAGTTAAAATATGTAGTGATGGAATTGTACAGTGCATCATCCCACACATTGACGATAAGATCATTACTACCAATCCTATTATGGGTTGGAAGATATAATTTATAATGTTGTAGCAACTTAAATATCAATGATTCAGACTCCAGTGTGAGTATCGTATGTTGTTGTATTGTGGTAGAAGTATCCATTCCGAACCTGATGATAGTCGAGAGCTTTGCTGTGACGACATCTCTTGATCAGAAATGAAGTGCAGCGCAGGTCATACAACTGTAATTTCTTGAGTTGATGCTTTTGTTCTGTTCTGCTCTGCTCTGCTCCGGATCTGGGTCTGATAAGGCATCCGGGCAACTGTACATCAAGCTGCTCTGTAGCAATTATGGCACAAGCGAGCCATGGGATTCACCTAAAAACAATTCATAATTAAAGACCAACTTCTAAATATGGCTTCTACAGCATGGATAATGTTTAATCGTGTCATCACTTTCAACTATAGTTTGCTGCTATACTTCACTAAAACTATTCAATATGCATAAATGTGAATATACACTTAGATAAGTATCACATAACATACATACAAGCATAAACTCACGCCTTTAGCATGGTTTATTGGTTCTGTCTCTTCTGCTTGCCAAAGCATAAGAGACAGAACCAATACTATTTATAATCAATGAGTAAAGAACTATACTATGTATACACGGTGGAAGGGACTTGGACGCACAAACTGACACCATGACTGCATGATTCTGGTGGTTCATGGTGCAATGAGATTTTTAGTTAAAAAGTAAATTATTCACTTCTTAAAAATGTCATTTTGGTAGGTAGACATCATGTTTGTGTACAGCACAACGAACATCAGAATAAAACGTAGAAATTAGGAAAAGTGCACGAAAGTAGTCACCGCTATTCTTAGCAGTAATCGGATATTCGGACCCTTATACACCTAAACTTCTTTCCACCAAACAATAATATGGACATTCCTTTCTGACTAAATAAGTAATCCCGGCTATACCAAACTTAATGAAATTATAGCAGTGGTTATTTTGATTTCGTTTCTTTATGTTGTTCAAATAAATAGAATATCAATGCAAAATGACTACCACCAATAGACGACACGGTGGGCGCAGTGGCCGAGTGGTTGGCTGCTGCGCTACGGGTCGCGGGTTCGATTCCCGCACGGAAAAAATATTTCTCTGGTCTACAGGTGGTTGTTCCGGGTTTGGCTGTTAGTGTATGTGAGTTTAAATGTTTGTTAACGCACCCACGATACAGGAGAAATTACTAGTGTGGCGCGACGACATAAAAACAAAAAAAAAATAGGCGACGTTTAATCATTTAAACGTATCATACCTTCTTAGAATCCACAGCGGCCGTGAAGACTGTTGTTGCGTATCAAGCATTACGGGCGAGGGGTGATGTAGTCCAGGTGCCAATCTGCCTCAGGGATCGCTACAGTTGACTTGATCCCCACTGTCATGTCGCGGTCGCCCTGAAAGTGTATAATAGGATTTTTTTTTAATATTTTTTACTATGGGACGAGCCCGCCACACTATTCCCAATCCACTGCAACTCCTGAAAACCAGAATCAACAGCGGCGACCATCAGGAAAGCGTCGAGACAATGAAGTCCGTCGAGTCCCGGAGAAACGATTCAACTGTCTTGGAACCCGCAACGAAATTAATCAGAAAAAAGCAGCGGAGGACTAAGAAAACTACGCAATTTCTTCTTCCCTCCATATCGACCAGGAGACAGAACTGAGCTGGGCCAATAGGCACAAAGGGACGTTTACAACTGGGTTAGGCCCAGTTGCCTAGCCCCGCGGTTTAAAATTAACACTGATAGTAGTGAGTCCTGAATGATTAGAATTCATTCAACGATTCAATAGTCAACAACATTTAGAATGCGAAGCAGAACTATAAATCACTAGCAGCGCCCCGCGGTTTTACGTTTTAAGTCAACATGAAACAATCGGAATTCCAACGGGAATACTTCCGTTTTCCGTGGTAAAAAATACACTACGTGCTATGCCAGACTATTAATCTATATCTGCGCCATACTTCATCCAGATCTGTTCAGCTGTTCTGGTGTTAATAATATTGTTAGTGGCAAGTGTGATAGTGTCATTAACAGTCCACAATATTGTGGCGAAATAATATTTTCGTGACGCGCTAATTTGCAATCACAGAAACCAAGGAAGTCTAACCTTAAACCGGATCGTTGGGAAAATACAGAAACTTACCATCAAATAAATTGCATTATTCGCATCATCTACATTGAACACTTGTATCCAAGATATGTCATCGACATGAATGGATGTCACTACACTGTTATGAAAGTGGTCTTTTCTTACAGTTTCAATCGGTATTCAGCTGTAGCCGGTTAGACTGGAAGCCAACCTCAACACAGTTATGTTGTTGCAATGTTTCTTCTGCCAAACTGTACAGCAGTTTGTTGACAGATGTAGCTCCCGTATACAAAGTTCTGTTATATTTTATGAAATTACTAGCTGACAAGGTTTTGACAAAAGGTGCTAAAAAGAAACTTCCCCACTTTATTTTTAAAAGACATTTTTGTAGTACAGCTACGTTCTAAATCTATTGGTATATCATTAAAAAAAATTGGGACTAAGCATTTTCTACACCTTGGTCCATAATAGTTATTACAAGTGGGTACTACAAATCTTCTAATGCATTTATTCCTTTGAGGTCTTATGTGTACCGTCTTGATTTTAAACTCATCCTCATCCAATCCACACAGCATCATCTAGCCCCGAGCTAAGCAGAGCTTGTATTATGGGTACTAGATGACTGATGTAATTAATACAATACATTACATAGATAGATATTTCTTTTTATATATAGCAAATACCCAGAACACTTGGGCTTTACCAAGGCGGGTTGGCGATTTCAGACTTATACTCATTGTAATGTGTGTAGATGTCAGTAATGTCTAAGATAAACTAATAAAGTAGGTATCATCGCTGGAGGTGAACCAGTTTTGAACCTTATCCGTCCGAGATGGTACAAATGAATTAAAAAAGTCTCAATGTTTTTCATGAGAGGTGAGACCTTTAGGTGAATGCGTAGAGGCACCTCGTGGAATTTAAATTTTCATGTTTTTAGCAATTTGGAGCTTTCGTAACTAACAAATGAGTACCCCACAAAGTATTAAAATCATTAGTACGACTTTTTCAGTTCGATTTATGCAACTGAATAAGTGTTTCATTACATGATGACATTTAACCACAATTCTATGTATGTTTGTTGTGGTATACATATACGCGAATAACTCTTTCAGTAACATACCTTATACTGACCTGAAACGCGGGCTGCGTCTGCGCATTCTTCTTAACCACTGGGCCATTACGACAATAGAAAGATAAAATAACTTACAATCATGACTTCCTTGTTGGTTTTGATGGTGACCATCCAGTTGCCATGAGGGTTCATGACGAAGGGACACGGAGCCGTGCCTCTGTCGCCAGCCACAGTGACCAGTCGTGGTTGTCCGGTGGGACGCAGTGCCACGTTGAACCTGGAAGATTATCAGCTTGCATTTTAAGAAGTTGTTTTTCTACTAATTAGTCTTGCTCTCTACTAGGCCAGTTGAGCCTGCCAAAACTATTCAACACAGAACTCCAACTAGCGAACGAGGACTAGTATCTCGGAGTCATCCTTAACAGCAAGTTAAACTGGAGCAACTGCAGCATGGCGGTCCTGCAAGCACTAAAATGCCATACCACTAACTCTGGGCTACTACTACACGAATGTCATAACCGCTTAAATCAGGTGTGTATTCTCAATAACATAACCATTCAATGGATTAAAGGACACAGCAGGGGGGAGTGGTCTGGATGTTTGCTTTTGCGGTTGCACAACGACATGCTTATCCTATATCTCTCTGGTAGTCCTAACTGTGCACGACAGCAATGGAAGTAGGTAAAGCGACAGAGCGGCGTGCCCGGCGACAACGGACAAGTATAAACCTGTGCACGCCGCTCGGTCGCTCCACGCGTTGCCATTGGTCGGTGACGGGGAGTGTGGCTGATTCCCGCCCCCCGCGGATCAGCCCTTATAAAAGCCCCGGACCCTGGCAGCGCGGCCAGTAAATATCCCTAAAGGATAAACTGCGAGATGCCCATTCCAAAAAAAAAAAAAAAAAAAAAAAAGCAACGCGGCCAGTCGACCGAAGCTCTGTAACTCGCTAGTGTCTCGCTATTAATTGTAACAATTTGTGTAATACGTAATTTTGCTTTAAATAAAACCGTTTTTGTATACCTACGAATGCCTTTCAATACAATCAACATACAGTCCACACGCTACACATTCTGGTCTTTCGAAAGCCGAATCTTGAAGATCCAGCAGGATGGTGTTAACACGCAGCCGTAGTGGAGACTCTAGGAGAGAACAGACCCAGCAAGAGCAAAAACCGTCCATGACCGCCAGACCGGGTGCCAACAACCCGGCACCAGAACCCAGCACGAGCTCGGTCGCTGTGATGGACACAGGCAGCGGATCTACGGCGACTCCCAACACCGACGCCACACAGACACATGGTACGCTCAAGCCCGGCGATACCAGGTCACGCCGTTCTACAGCTTCGAGAAAGAAGCGCCTCGCAGAGCTGGAGGCAAGAGAGCGGCTGGCTGAAATGAAAGTAAAGCAAGCGACGGCAGAGCGAGAGCTGCAAGAAATACAGCTGCAGCGCATCAAAGCCGAAGCTAACTCCTCGAGTGAAGACGACGACATGGAGGACGACCTCGCCTCCGTAAGGATTGGAAAGTGGCTAGCGCAACCGGCGCCGCCACCCGGAGGTGAGGTTCGACCGGCGCCATACGACACGATTGGCGCAGATATACATAATTCCTAGTGTGGGGCAACGTTTTTTTTAAAGAAGAAAAAAGAAAGAAGAAAGAAGAATACGACGTCAGCGGCGGGAGGAAAGGCAGGGACGCAGCGAAGGACACCGGCGCCGCGACAGGCGCTCAACCGCTGCGGGATGACTACAAAGAAAGTGTGTGTGCGAAATCAAACAAGGGCAATATCGCGAGTGAAGTGTTACGCGGGAATGTGAGTGATAAAGTGATAGACGTAGCGACACTCGCCGCGGCCCTAGCTCAAGCCGCGCGCAGCTCGAGAGAGCCACCCAGGTACGTCCAGCAGCTACCAATCTTCGACGGAAAATCCGGTGAGTGGATAGCTTATAAGGCCGCGTATTGTGACTCACACACGTATTTTTCCTGTATAGAAAATGTCGCTAGGATCAGGATGAGCCTCAGAGGCGCCGCAAAGGAAGCTGTAGGTTGTCTATTATTTAGTCAATCTGACCCTCAGGTTATTCTAGACGCACTAGAAAGACGTTTCGGTAGGCCCGAGGCCTTGATTATGGCCGAGTTAGATCATATAAAATTATTACCTAAATTAAACGATAACCCAAGGGAGATATGTATTTTCGCTAGCCGTATAGCAAACACAGTGGGTACGGTAGAAGCACTAAAAAGAATCCAATATTTACACAGCCCCGAAATGTCGCGTTGTATCGTAGAAAAGTTAACGCCAATACTAAGAAACAAATGGTATGATTACGCGGCTAATAGTAAGGTTGAAGATATTCCCGAGTTAAAACGCTTATCTATGTTTATGAATGAAGAGGCAGATAAATGTGGCGCGTATGCACAACCAGAACGTGGTAATGATGACTCCAGCGGTTTAAGACAACGGCGCAGAGTAGAGCGCACGTTTAACGTGAATAAGGAAACATCAAACGAGCAATGCCCGGCGTGCGAGCAACACGGCCACAAATTACCAGACTGCAGTAAATATAAACAGCTAGACATAGATACACGATGGGATAAAGCAAAAAAATCGAACATGTGCTTTAGATGCCTACGAAACAAACATAGAAGGTTTATGTGTAAAGCGCCTATTTGTGACATAAAAGAATGCAACATGAAACATCACAAACTGTTGCACAAAGAGCGTAAAGTTGAGGCGACACACAACGTAGCGACCGCGACGCCGCCGGCGTTGACGCCCGTTATCACACACGAAACCGTTACGTCGGCGCGGGAAACTGTATCAACAACTTCGCCACAGAATCGCCGCGCGTACTTAAAAATAGTACCTGTCACATTGAGCGGACCACATACATGTATAGACACATATGCCTTATTAGACGATGGGAGTACAGTCACCTTGTTAGACGCGTCAGTAGCAGATATCCTAGGTGCAGATGGACCAGCCAGTCCTATGTGGATACAAGGCATAGGCACGGAGGTCAAGCATGAGCAAAGCCGAGTCGTGAGCCTCCACATACAAGGCAAACACCATAACGACCCACAGAAGATAGAGGCGGCGCGCACCGTTACTAGGCTTGAAATTATGGCGCAAACTGTACAAACTGAGGACATAAATAATTGTAAGCATTTAAACGACATTCATAGCACTCTTGTTTATGAACACGCGCGACCAATGATATTAATAGGCCAAGATAACTGGCATTTGTTAGTGGCCACAGAAACACGAACAGGTGCGCGTGATCAACCGGTAGCATCGTACACAAAACTTGGATGGGTATTGCACGGATGTCAGTACTCAGTAAATAAAGTTATAGCTACATTTTGCGGCCACATTAAAATCAAAGAAAATCTGGAACCAATAGAAGAAACCATGAGAAACTTTTTCAAATTAGAATCACTAGGTATAGAACCTAGAATACCTAGAGATGACCCGCAACAGCGAGCCTTGGACATCCTAGAACAGAAGAGTCGACGATTACCCGATGGCAGCTTTGAGACCGGATTATTGTGGAAACAAGAGGTACCTAAAATACCAAACAACTACCTAGGTGCCCTAAAACGGCTAGAAAATCTAGAACGACGCCTAGATAAGGACGAAAACCTTAAGACCCAGTACTTGCAACGCCTTGACAATTTATTCAACTCAGGCTACGCAGAAAAGGCACCTGAAACTTGCACGGCCAATAAAACCTGGTACCTGCCTCACTTTCCAGTGGTCAACCCAGCCAAGCCACATAAGCCGCCACGACTCGTACACGATGCAGCAGCAAAGACAGCGGGTCTGTGCCTAAACGACCTACTCCTATCGGGACCTGACCTATTACAATCATTGCCCGGTATTTTAATGCGTTTCCGTCAAAATAAAATAGCTGTGTCAGCTGACATTAAAGAAATGTTTATGAGGATAAAGATAAGGGAAGAAGATCGCGATGCGTTGAGATTTTTATGGCGCGGTGATCAACGAAAAGGACCGCCTGGTGAATATCGCATGACCTCAGTTATCTTCGGTGCGACGTCGTCCCCGTGTACAGCGTTGTACGTGAAAGACCGCAACGCTAGCGACTACGCCGATAGGTACCCAGCAGCAGCGTTAGCGATAAAACATAATCACTATATGGATGATTACCTCCAAAGCTTTCCCAGCGAGACAGAAGCCAAGGAAATAATCGAACAAGTGGATTACATACACAAACAAGCGAACTTTCACTTGTGTGGATGGATATCGAACAATGTGAACATATTGAGTAGCGACATTGCGCCTACACACACTTCAAAAATATTAGGCGGTGATGACGATGAAAAGGCACTGGGGCTACGATGGAATACAAAAGAAGACTGCTTTGTATTTAAAATAAACAAAAACAAGACGCCCAGTGAATTATTGCATAATACGCGCCCCCCTACTAAACGTGAGGCGCTAAGTATTATCATGGCTATCTTTGACCCGTTAGGTTTAATATCACCTGTCACTATACCGGCTAAAAGGATACTTCAACACACATGGAAGTACAAAACGGAGTGGGACAAGCCACTACCCGAGGAGCTACAACCAAAATGGAAAGAATGGATGAAGTCACTAAGTACTATAGAAACGCTACTGATCCCACGTTGTTACGATTACGGTGACGTCACAGCCAGAGAAGTACATACGTTTGTAGACGCAAGCGAGGAGGCATACTCCGCAGCGGTATACTGGCGAACTGAAAGGTCAGACGGCAGCGTACAAGTGACCCTGGCGGCAGCGAAGAGTAGGGTAGCCCCACTTAAACCGGTATCAATACCTAGGCTAGTGCTGCAAGCTGCACTATTAGGAGCGCGCCTAGCTGAGACGGTCGTTCAAGAACATGACTACGAGGTGAATGACCTAACGTACTGGAGCGACTCTACCACCGTTCTGGCTTGGATTCAAGCCGAACCACGCACATTCAAGACTTTCGTGGCGCATCGTATCGCTGAAATAGAGGAGCTCACCAAGAAAAATGAATGGAGGTGGCTACCCTCAAAAGATAATGTAGCAGACGATGCGACACGCAGCTTGCCGGAACATTTTAACTCAAAACACAGATGGTTTAACGGTCCCGAGTTCCTTAAAAAAGGCAGAGATGAATGGCCACAGGTCAAAAGGGTCATTGCCCCCACGAACACGGGCGAAGAACGCGTCAAATGTCATGTAATAAACGAAACAAATGTAAACGGTCATCTCCCAAATATTACACGTTTTTCCAAATGGACACGGCTGATAAGGACAACTGCAAGAGTACTTCAGTTCATTGACCTATGTAGACCAAATCAACATACAGTCCACACGCTACACATTCTGGTCCTTCGAGCCGTTTCTCCCGCCGTCGCCATCAGGCGACTCCGTGGGGAGCACGACAATTCGTTTCGTTGGTCTTTGGAGTACATGTCCTTTGGTTATCACGTCTACCACTCGTACCTCTCCGTCTGTACCTGGCAACACCTTCGTCACCCTTCCCTTGGGCCAAGTGTTGCGTGGGAGATTAGGGTCGCAGATCACAACAACGTCTCCGACCTTGGGTGGGGTGCCACTGCCGTAGGGCTCCCGCCGGTTTTGTAGGAGACCTACCGCTCCTACAAAACCGGCGGGAGCCCTACGGCAGTGGCTAGGAGCGGTAGGTATTCACGTATCCATCTTCGCCAGAAGACGTCTGCGAGTGCCTGGGCGCGCCGCCATTGGTGCCGTGCTGTGACGTCTGCTGCGGTGAAATTACCCGGTGAGGGTACATGTGAGTTAGGGCCAATCAATGTGTGGTTAGGCGTGAGGGCTTCGGGCTCGTCTGGTGACACATTGACATGCGTGAGTGGCCTGGAGTTCACCGTATTTTCTACTTCTACGAGCAGCGTAGCGAGGGTCTCGTCTGATGGGTGAACTTCTTTCAGAGTGATGTACAGTGCTTCCTTGACTGCCCTCACCATCCTCTCCCATGCTCCGCCCATAAATGGTGACGCGGGAGGTATGCATCTCCAGCTTATGGACCGCGCATTGGACTCACTACCTAAAGCACTTAAGGCGCTTTCTCCTAGTTCCCTATCGGCCGCCTTAAAACAAGTAGCGTTGTCACTCCATATTTCTTTTGGACAACCTCTTCTACCTATAAATCGCCTGAGAGCGGCGATAGCTGAATCTGCACTAAGTGAATTTACTATTTCTATATGTATAGCTCTACAAGTTAAGCACGTAAACAAGGCTCCATACCTTTTTTCTTTATGCCTACCTACAGAAACAGATATGGGGCCAAAATAATCTAAACCAGTGAAAGTAAAAGGTCGTAAATGATGAGCTAAACGGGGGTACGGCAGGTTTCCTGTAGAGGGTTTGGCTGGCTTTGCCTTTTTTATTCTACAGTGTAAACAGCCCTTTACAACATTCTTTACAGACGGACGTAGTCTCGTAATCCAAAGACGCTGTCTTAACTCATTAACCGTTATCTCGATTCCACCATGATGTAAACTTTCATGCACAAATGCTATGTATAGCTTCGTATATCTGTGCTTACCCTCGAGTACAATTGGGTTTTTTATTTCTTCATTGACGTCTTGTACCGCGGTGATTCTCCCGCGCAAACGTAAAATACCTACGCTGTCTAGGTATGTACTTAATAGCGATAACGGGCTGTCGCCGGGCGCCGCTTTGTTATCCTTTATGGCGGCAATTTCTTTTGAGAAGCTTTCGGCTTGTGCGCCCTTGACCCATTGTTCTTCGGCGCGTAGAAGATAAGTAGCAGGTATAGGTATGTAGTTTACTGTTTTATTCCTTGTTATTTTTTGCGTACATTTTTTAACGGGTTTGCTTTTGTGTATTCTTTTCCACGTTGGATCTTTTGATGCCTTCTTCTTAGTATATTTATTCAAGCTTCTTAACAGTGAGACGTTCCCAGTTGCGGGCTCCATGGTGGGTGGGAGCCAGAGAGACGAATAATACTACTTTACATACATGGACAATCCAAGGCCATTTCAACCAACCGGAGTGAAGTCAGCGAAAGCCGACTCAGCTCCTAAGCGGGGTGCTAACAACACCCCGCTCGCCCCTGGAGGTCCTGCGGGTAATACTGCAGGCACCAGCGTGGGTGCTGGTCCGATTGTGGCGAAAGCTGCAGTTCGGACCAAAAAAAAGTCCCAGCTTAAGCAAAGGACGTCAGCGCTGCCTGGGACCAGTACTGACCCTTTAAAAGCACAGGCGAGGACGGCGACGACTCATACCACAGCCGGACCTAGCCTTAGCTCACAAACACAACCTCCTGCGGCACTTCAAGCTGCAAATCAGCAGGCTGTCACCGAGCAATCGAAGACGCCTGGCACTGACGACGCGATCTCACGCGGTTGGCAAGGGTAAACACACTCAACAAGCCCATTGCCCTTGTACCGCCCACCCGGGCCGTCCTGCTCCTGCAGATCTGGCCAATAGGGGGGACGGGCGCAGCGGTAATGCGCTCCGTCAGGTGCGCCGCCGTGCAAAATAGAACGAGGGTAAAGCCGCTCGTCGAACACAGGCTACCGCTGCCGGGTCAAGCCGCAAAACCAGCAGCAAG
The DNA here is from genome assembly GCA_905147745.2 of Phlogophora meticulosa. NCBI lineage: Eukaryota > Metazoa > Arthropoda > Insecta > Lepidoptera > Noctuidae > Phlogophora > Phlogophora meticulosa. The sequence goes on along the minus strand of LR990517.1, from coordinate 783,796 downwards.
GTCGACTTTTCCGCGGGGAAACGGTCGCAGGCCGAGGCCGGTGAAAGCCGACCAGAGCCTGCTGGACCGTCAACCAGCGTCGAGGAGAGGCCAGCCATAAACACCAGACCAAAGAAACAATCCGATTGGAAGGATCAGGCTACGGCCAAGCGGGCTCTCAATGAGACCTTGTCGCCTCGTGGGGAGCAGAAGCGGCCGTGGCTTGACCATTCCAAACGGATTGAAGACAGGAAAAGCTACGCCCAAGCTGCCGGCGCCACCCTGAACGTCGCAATCACTAGCGAGAGCACGGGGGCTACTGTCTCCGGCCTCCGATCCGGGGGGGACGGGTTCGACGAGGGCTTCGACCTGTTTGCCGGGTTGCGACTGGAGGGAGACGAGGAGGGTGCGACCAGCAATGGCGTCCCTTTCGTTGGCCTGTAAGGTCGTGCAGGCGAACCTCCGCCACAGCCAGACAGCGACGGCTCAGTTGCGCAAGTGGCTGGAGGTACAGGACGCGGCCGTTGCCCTGATCCAGGAGCCGTGGATTAGGGCTGGCCATATACAAGGACTATCCAATCTCGGTGGTTAGATTTTAGTCACTACAGACCACGATCATCCTAGATCGTGTATCTATGTAATAGGTAACCTCAAAACACAGATCTTAACAGATTTCTGTTGCAGAGATGTCTCTGCAGTTAGACTGTCTATACAGCGGGATGGTGTGGAGATGCCAGTAGTCTTTGCCTCGGCTTATATGCCTGAGGCGGAGACACCGCCCCCCCCCCCCCCCCCCCATGACCTCGCCCGCCTCGTGAGTTACTGTGAGAGGAGCGGGATGGAGATTGTCATTGGGGCTGACGCAAATGCCCATCACCCACTGTGGGGCATGGACACGCAAAATGATAGTGGTAAGACATTTGTACAAAAACTGAAGGAACCTCTTAGGAAATTGGGAATTAAAAATAAACTCAGGACGTAGCACGCAGAGAACCCTTTTAATAATGACTGGTCACATTCAAACGAAAACCAAGGACACCAAGGTTAACGCCTGATAAAATACTTATAGCTAAAGTTATTAATTACAAATTGCTCAGAGTTGACTTGAACTGAAGCTTTAACATGCCCCCGGCCGTTGGAAGCTCGCCTTTCAACAGTTGTCTTTTAATAATGGGCAAATCTTGGAGAATGCCCGTCTCACAGTTCCAGTTGAAGTCCTGATATCGGCAACTCTGCTTATGCCATCTGTGCCAGGGTGAAGACCAACAACGCGGCCCAACTTCCACTTCAGCGGTGGTTGGTTATCCTCCTTTACGACCACGAGGGAGTCCAATTTCAGGCTGTCGTTGCCGGTATGCCACTTAACTCTCTGCTGAAGCTCGGAGACATATTCCTTGCTCCATCTTGACCAGAAATGCTGACGCAACTGCTCGATACGTTGATGGCGCGTCAAGTGATGAGTGGAGTAGTCCCGGATATCCTTTACAGGAAGAGACGTGAGAGGTCGTCCAATTAAGAAATGACCCGGAGTGAGAGGCAACAGGTCTTCTGGATTTGACGATAATGGTGTGAGTGGTCGAGAATTTAAAATGCCTTCAATTTGAACTAAAACGGAGTTAAGCTCCTCGTAAGTTAGGTTACAATTGCCCAACACTCGATACAAATGAAATTTGGTCGATTTGACACCCGCCTCCCAAAGACCACCAAAATGTGGAGCGTAAGCAGGAATAAAATGGAATTTGATACCATCTCGAGCCACATTATCAGTTATGGAGTCACAATTGCGTTTCAAGAAATCAGCTATCTCATTGTAAGCTCCTACAAACGTAGTTCCGTTATCGGAGTATATGTTCAGAGGTTTTCCTCTTCGAGACATAAACCGACGTAAAGCCTGTAAATAGTTACTGCTCGTCATGTCACCCACCAACTCTAAATGAATGGCTTTAGTAGTGAAGCACACGAAAATAACAATGTAAACCTTAACCAATCTACATCCACGACCTTGACGACTAGCCGAGATTATAGGACCTGCGTAGTCAACTCCTACGCTTTGAAAGGGAAAGTCTGCTGGTGAGAGTCTGCTCAATGGGAGATTACCCATCTGAGGGACAACTGTCTGCGGCTTTAGACGCTGACATCGAACACACTGACGATAACAAGCTCTGGCTAAATTACGACCACCAAGTGGCCAGTAAGTCTCTCTAATAAATTGTACTTAATAATAACTGAGGACCTGCGTGCATTAATTTGATATGCTCAAATCTAAATAAAAGTTTGACAAAGTGATGAGTGGACTGTAATAAAATTGGATGTTTCTTTTCAAATGAATATTCGGAATTATGTAATCTACCACCTATACGAATAATTTTATTATCATCTAGAAACACATTTAGGCTTAATAATTGGTTTTTATGTGGTAATTTTTTATTATTTAACAGTAAAATGTATTCAGAAAATGACTCCTTTTGAGACTGAATAATAATTAAGTTTAATGAATTTTGTAATTCTTCATCATTTAAATAGGACGTGTTTGCTGAACGCCTTTTACATGCATTAATAAAACGGAAAACGTAGCAAATAGAACGCTGTAATCTAATAAAATTGGAAAAACGATTAAAGTCGATGAATGATTTAAATAAATCTTCAGTAACATGATCTTGGGCTAAATTAATTAAAATACTAGATTTAATGTCTGGTAAGATTCCTGGGTTCATACCTGGAGATGGCCATGTAGTACTGTCAGACTTTAAGAAAGTCGGACCGAACCACCACAAATCCAGTGATTGCATAGCGGTAGGTTCCGCTCCGCGGGTTATTAAATCAGCTGGATTGTCGTGTGTCGACACATGTCTCCAGGTGCCTGCACCGGACAACTCTAATACTTCGGCAACACGGTTGCGAACAAAAGTATTTAATTTAATAGGTAACATCTTTAACCAACCCAGCACTATCATGGAGTCAGTCCAAAAGACTACACTATATGGTTTAATGCGAAGGGAACCAGCAACCTTTTGATATAAACGTGCACCAAGCACAGCAGCACAGAGCTCAAGTCGCGGTATTGTTAATGGTTTAATAGGAGTTACGCGACTTTTAGCCATTAACAATCGCACGTCGACGTCACCCTGCTCATTGATACTGCGAATATACAAACAAGCGCCGTAAGCTCGCTCTGAAGCGTCACAAAAAATATGAAATTCTACATGTTTGTACGAGTATGCGTCACAGACCACACGACGTGAAACACGTAAGTTATTAAGGCAAGGCAAGGCTTTAATTATGTTTGCCCATATTGTTTTAACCTCAGGTGATAACTGGTCATCCCACTTCAACCCGTCTAGCCAAAGTCTCTGAAGTAACATCTTCATACTCACGACACAAGGTGCTAACAACCCTAGTGGATCAAATATTCGCGCGATTACTGCTAACATGCCACGCTTAGTAGTTTCAATGCATTCAGGAACACTAATAGGAAAACACAAATCATCTGTGTCAGTTTGCCAACTAAGACCAAGTGTTTTATTGACAACATCACTTTCCTTGTGGAAATCAAAATGACTACCGCCACATGGTTCTGAAATTAAATTGGGTTCGTTAGATTTCCACTTCCTTAAAGGCATGCAAGCAGAAGCAAGAGCATCAGTCACCTGATGACGCAACATTAGAGCCTCCTCAAACACGTCCGCACCGGTCAAAAGGTCATCTACGTAAAAATCATGAAGGATAACTTCCGCGACCTTTTGATCGTGACATTCAAGACCGATCTGTTTGAGGCACCTAGTAGCGAGAAACGGTGCACTAGCCGTACCGTAAGTTACTGTATGCAACTGGTAAGCTTTAAGAGGACTAGAAGCATCATCACGCCAAATAATTTGCTGCAGGTGCCTATCTGATGGATGTACAGACACCTGCCTGTACATTTTCTCTACGTCAGCAGAGAGGACGTACTTATGCATTCTAAATCTAAGAAGGATTGCAGTCAGATCGTCCTGGACGGTAGGCCCGACCATCTGTATTGCATTTGATGAAAGACCAGAGGTTGTGGGTGCACTAGCATTAAAAACTACTCGTAATTTAGTAGTACTACTACTCTCGCGCAGTACTCCGTGATGAGGAATAAAATATGACCGCTGATCTTCATGAATAGTACACTCGAACATATGACCTAAAGAAATGTACTCAGTCATGAAATCTTTGTACATTTTATCGAGTGAAGGTTGGCTGAGATTTCTGCGCTCCAAAGACAGAAAACATCGTTTTGCACGATGATATGAATCGCCTAAACTATTCGAAGATTCCTTCAACGGTATTTTAACGCTAAAGCGGCCATCAGCCAAACGCGTTGTGTGTTTTATAAAGTGTTCTTCACACATCTTCTCCTCAGCTGAATAAGTTGATGACTCATGACAAACTTCCTCGACCTGCCAGAAACGCGATAATTGGTTTCGGATGTCATCTAACTCAGTCGAACTGGAAGAACTTTCATTAACATTAGTAAAGTTACATTTAATTGATGAGAATTGAGATGAATTATTATTACTACAGCCGCTGTTAATTGGGCCGCAAACTAGCCAACCAAGTCTAGTTTGATAAAGTGTTGGTTTCCCATCACCTAGTAAAATCTTATCTGATCCTAATAAACTCCAAAATACGTCTGCTCCTATAATAATATCAATAGAAGCCGGTGTGTGGAAATACGGATCAGCTAAGTGAATATTTGACGGTATATTCACATGTACCTGTCTAGCGGGAACGTTATCGGTGATCGTGGGCAGGACAAAACATATTAAATCATTAGCGTACGATTCATGCAACGATTTAATGTGCACACGACACAATTTCTCCACATGCGATAGAGAATTATTTATACCTTGTATAGATTTGTTTGTGTTTAAATGAGGCAGATTCAGCTTATTAAATAAATTCTCTGTCATTAAACACGACGAACTACCAGAATCGAGAAGAGCTCGAGCGATGTGTTCTTTATTATTGACATCGTAGCACCTAATTAAGGCAGTCGACAACAGGATGTCGCCTGTGCTGCTCGTATGCGAATGCGCAGAGATATTAGCTGAGAGTGCAACGTGACTATTGTGTGTGTCGGCAGTGGAGGATGACTCAACCTTAGCCTTATCGGTCGTACCGTCAGCTGATTTGCTTGAAACAGGTTGTGATTTAAAATCTGTGTTATGAATAAGCGTGTGGTGCTTGCGTTTACATATTTTACAGCCTGGTTTCTTGCAATTATTGGGATAGTGACCGTGACGCAAACAATTATAACATACCTTATAGCTAGGTAGTAAAGACATTCTATCGTTGACACTTAATGATAGAAACTGTGGACATGAATTGAGGTTATGATCGTTTTTACATTTTGGACAATTTGATGAAGAAGAACTACTGGTGTTTTTCGTTGTAACAAAGGCTTTTATTTTAGTGTTCTGTTTAATGTTAGTTATAGAATGACGTGATTTTTCCAGTGTTTCTATTAAATCAGCGCGATTACGCATAAATTCAATGAACTGATCAAAAGTGATTCGTTTAGACTTATCAATACGCCCTTTGTATTCCTCCCATTGTCGGAATGTTGTAGTATCTAGTTTTTGTCGAATTATATGGATAAGTAATGTGTCCCAACTATGAACAGGTTCGCCTAATGTTTTTAACGCTCTGATATTTTTGTTTACATTGTCTACAATACTTTTTAATGCAGTTGAGGACTCCTTTGTGATTGTTTCGACATTGAACAACGCAGTAACGTGATTCTCAATCAATAATCTTTCATTATCGAATCGCTCACATAGAAGCTCCCATGCCACGTTGTAGTTTTTAGCAGAAAACTCGATTGACTGGATCACGACAGCAGCAGATTCGGCTAATGATGACCTTAGGTAATGGAACTTATTAATCTCGTCTATATCGTCACTGCCATGAATGAGACTTGCGAAGGTATCGCGAAATTCAAGCCAGTTATCATATGATCCTGTGAATTTGGGTAATTGGATTGTAGGTAATTTGACGAACTGACGCTTACCACTACTGCAATTCGATTTTACTTCATCTTGCTCAAGTTTCGAAAACTTACCTAACATAATTTTAGCTTGAGCTACCAACCCATAATATTGAGATTCAATTGTAGTTCTTTCGAGTGCCTCAGTATCAATATTATCACACATGCATTCTAATGTCAATTGAACCTCGTTAAATTCATTAAAAAGATCATCCAATTTGGTGACTCGCAATTGCAACTCCATTACCTGAAAGGGGGTTATCTCAGCGTCTTTTAGATTGCTTAAATAGGTTCCAAATACTGTTAACCTTCCTTTATAACTGCTTCGCTTCCTTTTAAGATAATTAATCTCAGTCATTTTGAAAGGATAGTGTCGTAGACCTGTAAATTATAGATACAATTATAATGTTAAACAATGAAACTTTAACTGTATAACTAATAACGTTTATACGTTACAAACTAACGTATATACCTATCGTATGGTCTAATGAGACTGCAATAAACTTTGCCTAGGTTAATAACGATAATTATACAAGTTTGAATTTAAGTTCTATCACTGAACCGAAGGAAAGTATGTAATGTTTACTACTCCAAAGAAATAACGTAATAAACAAATTAATTATCTACCGGTTAAATGGTTTACAAAGCAACAATTAATATTAAAGGTTTTAATAAGTAAATAACATTTGTATATTGAAATATAAATAGCTAACTAATGTAGGTTAACACTAACACTACTGTACTGTATTTTAAGCACACGTTAACTATATTAATTTACAACTGTGATTTAACCTAATGCTCTGTAAATAATTCCTTGTAAATAAACAAGAGAAAACACAAGTAAATAACTTTGTAAATGTGATATAAAAATATTTTACTAACCTTAATTAAGTTCTCATTATCAATACCTACTTACTTTAATTCCTGTATTTTATTTTACCTGATTTAACATTAATGAGTGTTGGGTGACTTTAATTAACATTACAATACTTAAACACTTCCTGTTTTATTTCACTTAATGTCCGATCCACTATTCTTCCAAAACGTGTTCGTAACCTCGTCACTCCGGTACTCATTTAATCCAATTTCCAGAATATCCAATTCCAGCTCATTCCACTTTGCTAGTATGAAGGTAATAATATCCGGTTCGTATGGACCATGTACAAAAACTGAAGGAACCTCTTAGGAAATTGGGAATTAAAAATAAACTCAGGACGTAGCACGCAGAGAACCCTTTTAATAATGACTGGTCACATTCAAACGAAAACCAAGGACACCAAGGTTAACGCCTGATAAAATACTTATAGCTAAAGTTATTAATTACAAATTGCTCAGAGTTGACTTGAACTGAAGCTTTAACAACATTGGTTGAATTTTTATTTACAACAAACCTATCCCTATTAAACACACTAGGCTCCGAACCAACATTCGTAACCAGAAGAAGCCACACGATCATTGACCTCACCATGGCCTCTGAGGGTGCAGCGGAAATCACCTCGGGCTGGCAGGTCTCCAAGGAGACCTCGTGCTCGGATCACAGGTGGATCCGCTTTGACATCCAGGTCTGTGCGACACCTATACCGCCACGAGGCAACCCAAGGAATACTAACAGGGTTCCCTACACACGCACGCTTGCTACCAAGCTGGCGATACTGAGCAGTCCACCAAGGTACGTGGACATAACGCAGATAGATGCACAGGTCGAGCACATCACTGCATCAATGATAGACAGCTACCATACTGCCTGCCCAGTAACCACACTGCCCGTAACACCAGGTAAACAACCCTGGTGGGGCGCCGAACTGGAACGCAAGCACGGTAAGGTAAGGAAGGCTCTGAACAGAGCCATGAATACATGGGCTGACGAGGACTGGGAGGCATACTACGCGGCCAAGTCTAGCTACAAAAAATGCATCAGTTTCAGGAGCACCGCGGGATGGCGTAAGTTCTGTGGCAATATTGAATCTTGCCAACAAGCAAACAGGGTAAGGAAAATACTGGCGCAACAGCACACACCTGGGCCAGCCACTCTCCGTAAACCTGACAATACCTTAACCACATCACCAGAGGAAACGAGACGCGTCCTAATAGAAACTCACTTCCCAGGAAGCGTCCTCACTCAGGAAATTGATTGGTCTGATACAATGCAAACACCGTCAGAAAATGACTGGCTATACGCAAACAAGATGATCACATTGGAGAAAATCCAATGGGTCATCGAAAACTACCAACCCTTTAAGGCAGCCGGCCCCGACGGTGTTTTCCCCGCCCTACTGCAGTGGGGTGGCACCTCGGTTACCGTAAGATTAGTGCCTCTGTTGCGGGCATGCCTGGCCTACAGACACATCCCGAAAGGTTGGAGGGAGGTGAAGGTTATATTCATTCCTAAGCCAGGCAAGAGTGACTATACAAACGCTAAATCCTACCGACCTATCAGCCTGACATCGTTTCTCCAAAAAACCTTGGAGAGACTATGCGATAGGGAGCTAAGAGACGGCGCTCTTAAAAACATACCACTACATGGTAACCAACATGCATACTGCTCAGGTAAGTCGACGGAGTCAGCTCTTCACCTGGTGATTAGCCGGATTGAAGAAGCAATTCACCAAAAAGCTACCTGCCTAGGCACAATTATAGACATCGAAGGCGCCTTCGATAAAACAAACTTCTCCAGTATTAGTACCGCCCTCTTCAAACATGGCGTCGATCAGGTATTAACAGATTGGATTACTAACATGTTAAGCAAGCGAGTGGTTCGTCTGGAAGAGGACCAGAACATGGCCTTGATAGCCAGGGGTTGCCCCCAAGGAGGCGTTTTATCTCCCCTCCTCTGGAACCTGGTAATAAATGACCTCATCAAAATTCTAAATGACAACCACTACTACACGATAGGTTATGCGGACGACCTCGCAATCCTTGTGTCAGGGAAGATGACAACCTCACTCAACAGGCACTACGCATCGTTGAACGATGGTGTAGGGAATTTGACCTCTCGGTGAACCGTCGGGTTCAATAAGTGGGGCCTATCACCCAAAATCATACTTTGGCTATACAACACTGTTATCCGACCAATGATCGCATACAGTGCCGTGGTCTGGTGGCCCCGCACCAAACTAACTGCAGCCTCAAGCAAACTTCAACGCATGCAGAGGCTAGCTTGCATGGCCATCACGGGCTGTATGAGGACTACTCCTACCGCAGCTCTTGAAGCAATGCTAGAACTCCCGCCCCTCCACCTGTTTATACAACAGGAAGCGACGATGGCGGCGGTACGCCTAAAAACACTAAATCTCTGGAGTAAAAGAGAAACACAACACTCCGCGTTACTTGAGGGACTCTACAAGGAGTTCCCCTTGACTAAAGCCATAAATGACCGGATTCCCAAACAATTTATCTTCGATAAAAGATACAAAATCCAACTCCATGGGGATCACCGGTAAGAGGGACAACGTCCAGCAGAGTTGCGTACTTTCACAGACGGATCCAAGACAGGTACCGGCTCGGGCGCTGGCATCTTTTCGGAGGACCTCAATATACATATAGCCTCAACTCTAGGGGCCCACAATACGGTGTTCCAAGCAGAGTGTATGGGTATATCCCTAGCAGCCTCAGCTATCGCAGCCAGACAGGTTCGGGACCACACTGTCCGTATTCTATCAGACAGCATGTCGGTCCTGCAAGCACTAAAATGCTACACAACCAACTCTGGGCTTTTATACGAATGTCATCACCGCTTGAATCAGGTGGGTATTCTAAACAACATAACCATTCAATGGATTAAAGGACACAGCGGTTCTCGTCGCAATGTCGCAAAAAACTCGTCGTTGATGCTGCAGACGAACTCGCAAGAAGGGGATCTAGCTTGGCAGTAATGGGACCGGAACCCATCGTACCACTCCCCTTTGGGTATATACGCACTCTGGTAAGGAAACGCACTAGGGTTCAACACAACAAAATTTGGTCAGACCAAACAGACTGCAGGCTGTCCAGGGAGGTACTCCCTGCAATTGACGGCCGCTTTACAAAACAGGCCCTCCAACTGACTAAGCAGCAGCTGCGCACAATCACAGCCGCTGTCACAGGTCATGGGTCATTTAACAAGCACCTGTTTACTATAGGAGTTACAGATAGCCCGCTATGCAGAGCATGCATGGAGGTGGACGAGACGGCGGACCACGTGCTTCTCCACTGTCCAGAGGTTACTGCATACAGGGCTAAATACTTCGGTAACCCGGTTACTCTCCGAGAGATCGCCAGTAACGTCAGGGCGCTGCTGGCCTTTCTCGGGGAACTGGGGTGGATCGAATAAGATATTGTCCCACCCTTTACGCAAAATACGCGCTACGTCGTGGAGTTGCGGAAATCGGCCCGTCTAACAATACAATATACAGGACACAGCAGTTCTCGAGGTAGCTTCAAATGCTGATGCTGATCCCCTTTGGGTACATACGCACTTTGGTAAGGAACGCACTTTGGTAAGGAACGCACTAGGGATCAGCACGACAAAGCGTGGTCGGACCAAACTGACTGCAGACACTCCCTGCAATTGACGGCCGCTTCACAAAGCAGGCTCTCCTACTGACTAAGCAGCAGCTGCGCACAGTCACAGGCGCCGTTACCGGTCAAGGGATGATAATTATTTTTACTTACCGAGATTTACTACACTTGTGCGTCTTCCACAGCAATTGAAGCATGCAAATATGCATAGGCACGTTATCTCGGGATACTGAGTCACATCTGTGTGAAGTAACAGGTCCTGGAATGACAAATTAGTCTTATATAATGATGATGCAAAAAATTAATTCTTTTTCACTACTTATCATTTTGTTAGCTCATCCCTCCAGATATGAGGATGCTTGAACAGGCTGCTAAATGCTGTTATGATTATTTCTTCACTTACCAAGACTTTCCTTTATTTGCACATCTTCTATGGTACTTTGAGTGTGCTGCATATCCACATAGTCCAAATGTGAAGTAACAGGAGGTTCTGGAATGACAATTTATAGATTATAACTACATTCATAGTATATTTTGATTATTTTATACTATAATCAATCAATTTTAGATGTAATACTATGTCATTATGTGTCTCAATTATACAAAAATGTTAAGTAAATGTAAATGTAGCAACTAAGGCAATGTATTCAATTAATTAAATAATTTTGCATGCCCTAAGGCAAAATGTATTGGGACTCCATAAATTAACAACTTTTCTGTTACCTACATTATTGGCAAATAAATGATTTCTATAGCCTGTAGCACTCAGGAATAATGTAGCTTTTTGTATGAATGATGTACAAACTTATAAGCTAATTTTACCTCTTTATAATATTAGTATAGATATCAATCTATGTAACCTGGCATGTTATGAGTGGCTCATTGCCAAATAAAAACAGCCATATGGGTTGATCAAAGTTTAAGCTATGCTCGCCGAGATCTGTCTGTGGATGGGTGACCGATCGTAACATATCGAGACGCCTGCGCGCCACGGAAAGCACGCTAACCCGTTAGTCCAGGGTCCCGGCTGTCATTTGTAGATGTTTGAAAGTTTGTTGTTACAGATAGTCAGAAATCTGAATGTTTGACAACCCGCCTCATCAAGGCGTCTGTGTTGCTCAGTAACTGGGTTGTGGAGGTCAGATAGACAGTCGCTCCATGTAAAATACTGTTATTCAGCTGCATCCGGTTAGACTGGAAGCCGCCCCAACATAGTTGGGAAAGGGCTAGGCAGATCATGATGATATCAATCTATCTAACCTGGCATGTTTGTTGTCCATACGGCGTCTTTGCTGTATCTTCCGGCACCAATACCGTTATTCGAAGTATGTGTACACTTCCAACTTACTCGGTGGTATGACTTACATGGCGGTATTTGAAATTATATTCGTTTTCTCGTCGCAATATACACCGACGGAAGTAACCCATGTGTTAAGAAACTCCTTATCCTTATTCGGGGTAGGGAATTTATGCAAATTCACATTGCATTGTACGTAGCAGCCTCCAAAATCACCAAACGGGTAGTCAGGTAGGTTGTCTCAATATGTAGATTTAAACAATCAATACCAGCACGAAATCAACACGGCCGGAGAAGCAGAGGCTCTACCCAACGTTACTGGGTGGAAGAAGCACTTTTGGACGATTATAACTAAAAGAAACAAACAGGACGCGGAAAATAAACACACGCAAACCGGCTGTCAAAGTTTTTTTTTTGTTTGATTGACACTGACATTTTTGAAGTGTTGCAGAGTCTCAATTTTCTTTATTTATTTGTTGTAACATTACGTGAGGCATTGAGCTTTTATCTAGAGAAAAAATTGCTGGTTTGCCATTGAACGACGTGCGAGTGCCGGTTCCATAGTAGGCATTACTATTTTACTGGACGTTTTTACATAAGCAAAATGTACCCAGAGCCATCTATGTATCTACAAATCGAGTGAGCTAGCAATGAAACTACACCACAGAATCAAGGCACGCGTTGTCCTCTGGTAATGTACGATACGAATTACACGCGGTGTCTTCTTATTGCAGACGTAGGTAGTTAAATAGGTGGCACTAGCAGTAATTTTTAATAAGTATACGCAACAGTCTCAATTTGTTTTATTCATTTATTGTTACATTACGAGAGGTATTGAGCTTTTATCTAGTGAAAAAATTGTTGATTTGCCATTCAACAACATGCGAGTGCTGGTTCCTCACTCAATTCAGTAGGCATTACTATTTTACTGGACGTTTTTACACAAGTAAAATGTACCCAGAGCCATCTATCTACAAATCGAGTGAGCTAGCAATGAAACTACACCACAGAATCAAGGCACGCGTTGTCCTCTGGTAATGTACGATACGAATTACACGCGGTGTCTTCTTATTGCAGACGTAGGTAGTTAAATAGGTGGCACTAGCAGTAATTTTTAATAAGTATACGCAACAGTCTCAATTTTATTTATTCATTTATTGTTACATTACGAGAGGTATTGAGCTTTTATCTTGTGAAAAAATTGTTGATTTGCCATTCAACAACATGCGAGTGCTGGTTCCTCACTCAATTCAGTAGGCATTACTATTTTACTGGACGTTTTTACATAAGTAAAATGTACCCAGAGCCATCTATCTACAAATCGAGTGAGCTAGCAACAAAACTACACCACAGAATCAAGGCACGCGTTGTCCTCTGGTAATGTACGATACGATCCACACGCGGTGTCTTCTTGTTGCGGACGTAGTTAAATAGGTGGCACTAGCAGTGATTTTTAATAAGTATACGAAATACAAATACTATAAAGACTAACAATTAATCCAGCCCAACATGGGCTAAAAAGCCAAGTAAAAGAAGATTAATCAGTAATCAGTAAAACCAGAGATTCGTTTCATGAACACTACATTTTTATTGGTACACATAATAGGTACAATATAACAATAGATCATATTAAATAATAAACATGGATTTTAAGTTGACTGTGTTGGTTGGCGATATGCTGAATGTGTCGCTCAGCTAGCTCATCTTTGAGGAAGGTGTTCTAGACAACAATATCCTTCACTTCCACCTCGCGTCGTCCCTGTAAATAAAATGTCAAGATGAAATTAAACAAAACAATGAATGAGAGGATTATAAGAATATAAGAATGAGCTATGGATCTTGTGATGTTTGCTGAGAGTTAAAATATGTAGTGATGGAATTGTACAGTGCATCATCCCACACATTGACGATAAGATCATTACTACCAATCCTATTATGGGTTGGAAGATATAATTTATAATGTTGTAGCAACTTAAATATCAATGATTCAGACTCCAGTGTGAGTATCGTATGTTGTTGTATTGTGGTAGAAGTATCCATTCCGAACCTGATGATAGTCGAGAGCTTTGCTGTGACGACATCTCTTGATCAGAAATGAAGTGCAGCGCAGGTCATACAACTGTAATTTCTTGAGTTGATGCTTTTGTTCTGTTCTGCTCTGCTCTGCTCCGGATCTGGGTCTGATAAGGCATCCGGGCAACTGTACATCAAGCTGCTCTGTAGCAATTATGGCACAAGCGAGCCATGGGATTCACCTAAAAACAATTCATAATTAAAGACCAACTTCTAAATATGGCTTCTACAGCATGGATAATGTTTAATCGTGTCATCACTTTCAACTATAGTTTGCTGCTATACTTCACTAAAACTATTCAATATGCATAAATGTGAATATACACTTAGATAAGTATCACATAACATACATACAAGCATAAACTCACGCCTTTAGCATGGTTTATTGGTTCTGTCTCTTCTGCTTGCCAAAGCATAAGAGACAGAACCAATACTATTTATAATCAATGAGTAAAGAACTATACTATGTATACACGGTGGAAGGGACTTGGACGCACAAACTGACACCATGACTGCATGATTCTGGTGGTTCATGGTGCAATGAGATTTTTAGTTAAAAAGTAAATTATTCACTTCTTAAAAATGTCATTTTGGTAGGTAGACATCATGTTTGTGTACAGCACAACGAACATCAGAATAAAACGTAGAAATTAGGAAAAGTGCACGAAAGTAGTCACCGCTATTCTTAGCAGTAATCGGATATTCGGACCCTTATACACCTAAACTTCTTTCCACCAAACAATAATATGGACATTCCTTTCTGACTAAATAAGTAATCCCGGCTATACCAAACTTAATGAAATTATAGCAGTGGTTATTTTGATTTCGTTTCTTTATGTTGTTCAAATAAATAGAATATCAATGCAAAATGACTACCACCAATAGACGACACGGTGGGCGCAGTGGCCGAGTGGTTGGCTGCTGCGCTACGGGTCGCGGGTTCGATTCCCGCACGGAATAAATATTTCTCTGGTCTACAGGTGGTTGTTCCGGGTTTGGCTGTTAGTGTATGTGAGTTTAAATGTTTGTTAACGCACCCACGATACAGGAGAAATTACTAGTGTGGCGCGACGACATAAAAACAAAAAAAAATTAGGCGACGTTTAATCATTTAAACGTATCATACCTTCTTAGAATCCACAGCGGCCGTGAAGACTGTTGTTGCGTATCAAGCATTACGGGCGAGGGGTGATGTAGTCCAGGTGCCAATCTGCCTCAGGGATCGCTACAGTTGACTTGATCCCCACTGTCATGTCGCGGTCGCCCTGAAAGTGTATAATAGGATTTTTTTTTAATATTTTTTACTATGGGACGAGCCCGCCACACTATTCCCAATCCACTGCAACTCCTGAAAACCAGAATCAACAGTGGCGACCATCAGGAAAGCGTCGAGACAATGAAGTCCGTCGAGTCCCGGAGAAACGATTCAACTGTCTTGGAACCCGCAACGAAATTAATCAGAAAAAAGCAGCGGAGGACTAAGAAAACTACGCAATTTCTTCTTCCCTCCATATCGACCAGGAGACAGAACTGAGCTGGGCCAATAGGCACAAAGGGACGTTTACAACTGGGTTAGGCCCAGTTGCCTAGCCCCGCGGTTTAAAATTAACACTGATAGTAGTGAGTCCTGAATGATTAGAATTCATTCAACGATTCAATAGTCAACAACATTTAGAATGCGAAGCAGAACTATAAATCACTAGCAGCGCCCCGCGGTTTTACCCTGTCCGGTATTAAAATCGAAAAACCGTACCGTCCCCATCTAATTGGCCAGTGTCATCGCTGCCAATTGTACGGCCACTCTCAGCGAAACTGCTTCGCCAGGCCCAGATGCGTCAAGTGTCTGGGCGACCACGCCACGGGCAAATGCGACCGTCCCAAGGACCGCACTAAATGCATTGAACCACCGAGTTGTGTTCTGTGCGGACAGTCCGGTCATACCGCGAACTTCCGAGGGTGCCCGCGAGCCCCAAAGTCGTCTTCCCAAAGGTTGATGAGACGTGCAAACGCTCGTCAACAAAGGGAATGCCCCTCTACTAGGGCGCCACCCCCGCCATCGTCTGCGCTCCCTGAGCGCCTTAGCCCACAGAGGTCATCTCCGTGGAACAAGCTGAACCACCAGAAGGCCTTCCCGGCCCTGGCGGCTAAACACAGCCACCCACCGGCGCTGATGGATTCACCCATCCCGGCGCCGACCCCAGCCCCTGCAGTCCAGGCTACCCTGACCGCAGAGGCTGAGGTTTCCGCCTTCCGTACTCAGCCTACGGAGGCTCTTTACGACGACAAAATCCGTACACAGCGCAATATGAACGTCATATTGCCAGTGTACTTAATCTTCTGCAACCGCGAAGCCGATCGTCTAGCCGATCGCTTAGAGGCTACCACAGACCCTAGGAAGCGCATCGAAGCGCTCATGGAGGCCCCCTCGGTGCTCCGTGACCTAGAAGCCCACTTTAATAACCGCAATGGATAGGTACGTTAACGCCAGAACCTTGAAACCGCGATCCCTAAAGTTAGGATACGTCAATATAAATGGCTTACTCCAGCAACGGGCTGAGTTTGCCAACTTCCTCCGCGATCACCAACCGGACGTCCTCCTCATACAGGAGACGTTCCTCAAACCGCACAACCGCGACCCCAAAATTGCAAACTACCGTATGGTGCGCAATGATAGATCCCGCTGCCACAAGGGCGGTACAATGATTTATTATAAAAACTCATTGCACTGTGTCCCTTTAACTTCTCCTCCCCCGACCTCGCTCCTTGAGTACTCTATCTGTCGGCTCGGCATGACTGGCCATCAGCCAATTACTATTGTATCCGCGTACTGCCCTCCCGCTCGTGGGAGGGACGACATCCCAGCTTTATCCCACGATATCTCGGTTCTTCTCGGCTTGAGTGACTCCGTTATCATAGCGGGCGATCTCAACGCCAAGCACCCCGCGTGGAATAGTAATGTAACCAACGCCAGAGGGAGGGCTGTCCTCAATCTGGGCGCCTCCCTTAACTATGACGTCATCGCCCCGATGACTCATACCCATTTTCCCCACGATCCTGACCATAGACCTGACATACTGGACATAGCGCTCCTAAAGAATGTAAACCTTCGTTTACAATCGATAGAGGCGCTCCACGAGCTTAACTCTGACCATCGTCCGGTGATGATGACGCTAGTTCCCCGTACGGGTCCGCTTGACCCTGATCAGCCACCCCCGACTCAATTAGTTACCGACTGGAGGAAGGTAAGCGAAAAGCTGAAATCCTCCTCGTCGCCTCTACTCGACTCCATCCCCGATCTAATCACCTCAGTCGCTGACACCACGGGCGCAGTCGACTCGTTTACGGAGCACGTACAGACAGTCCTGAACGACTGTTCAAGGCGGGTTCCGGCGCTGAATGCCCAGCGCTGGAACCTACCGGACGATGTACGGGCTCTGATAACCGAGAAGAACGCGTCCGTCCGTGCCTATAGCGCTTTTCCCTGCTCTGCGAACAAAGCCCACATGCGAATGCTACAGCGTACTGTCAGCAAACGTGTGGCGGAGCATAGGTCGGAGAGCTGGGACAAGATGATCAGTGAGCTAGAGCCCAACCACCATGCCTTCTGGAACCTCCAGAGGAAACTCCGGTCCACCGTAGAGGCTACCATGCCTCCCCTCACTCGTCCAGATAAGAGCGTCGCGTTCGACGACTCGGAAAAATCCGAATGCCTAGCCGAAAGCTTAGAGACTCAATGCTCGCTTAGCTCCCAGCCGTTCGACCAAGCTCACCTCTTAAAGGTAGACGCCGAAGTCGAACGTAGGTCCTCGCTCCCTCCCGTCGACAACCCTGATGATCCTCTGCCTCCCGTCACTCCGGACGAAGTGCAAGACATCATTAAAGGGCTCAAACCGCGCAAAGCCCCCGGTAAGGACGGTATCACCAATAGGGTGTTTCAAATCCTCCCCGCGCAACTCGTTATGCTCATGACCGCCATCTTCAATGGCGCTCTGAGCAACAATATCTTTCCTCAATCGTGGAAAGAAGCCGTGGTTATTGGCATCCCCAAGCCTGGCAAGCCCAAGTCTGAGCCCACGAGCTACCGACCTATCAGTCTGCTCAATGTTTTCGGCAAAATCTACGAGAAGCTTATTTATAAGCGACTCAAGGACTATGTCGAGGCAAAGAGCCTGATACCGAACGAACAGTTCGGGTTCCGGCCGGGACACTCGTGTGTTCAACAGGTGCACCGCGTAGTCGAACACGTCAGCGCGGGCTTTCAGAGAGGCGCGCTCACCGGCGCCCTCTTCTTCGACATTGCGAAAGCCTTCGACAAGGTCTGGCACAACGGGTTGTTATACAAGCTATACCAACTCGATGTGCCAGATCGTCTCGTGCTCATCTTGCGAGATTTTCTGTCGAATCGTACGTTTAGATATCGCGTAGACGGTACGCTATCGTCACCTCACCCTATCCGCGCGGGCGTCCCTCAAGGATCCGTGCTGTCTCCTCTCTTGTTCTCGCTGTTCACTAGCGACGTCCCTAGGGGTAGAAAGGCCCAGTTGGCGCTTTTCGCCGACGACACGGCCATCTACGTTACCGGTAACAACCCTACCACCATAGCTCGCACCCTCCAAACTTCCGCAAACGTCTTAGGCGCTTGGTTCCGGAAATGGAGAGTCGAGGTCAATCCCGACAAAAGTCAAGCGGTTCTCTTTAGGAAACCCGGACGCCGCAATGTCCCCACGCCTAGTCCGTTAGCCATGTACGGCAAGCCTATCCCTTGGGATAAGCGAGCCAAATACTTAGGTGTGATACTCGATCACAGACTTTCGTTCGCCGAACACATAAAGGCGGCGCGTTCGCGCGCCGTCTTCGCGTCCGGCAGGCTTTATTGTATGACCAACGAGAAAAGCAAGTTGTCACTCAGGTGCAAATTGCGGCTCTTCGTCTCGGTCATCCGACCAATCATGACATACGCTTGCGCAGTGTTCGCTCACGCCAAGCCGTATCATATTCATAGGCTTCAGACCGTCCAGAACCGATTCCTGCGCAGAGTCACGGGAGCCCCCTTCTACGTCCGAAATGAGACTCTCCATGTAGATCTCAAAATACCCACGGTGAAACAGTTCATGAAGCGACTCACCCAGCGCTTCATGGACTGTTCTACCTCTCATCCTAACCCCTTAGTGTCATCGGCCGCCCGATACACTCCCTCGCGAATAAGTACAGTTCGAAGACCAAGACATACACTCACAGAGCCAGATGATCCTATCACTCTCCTCCAGGAGAGCGATAAGGCCACCAGCACTGTTCGCATACAAAAACGGACATTCCGTCCTCGCCGCCGAGGCCCGTCGCGACGACCCCGTCGATGCCCCCCTCCCGACCCTTTGCTAGAGCCAGCCCGCGAAGCTGAGCCGATTAATGTTTAAAATGTCCCTAAATAATGGAACAATCAGATCCAGCCTGTCCCTTGCTGTCCTCTTCAGCGACGTCCTAAGCCGAGGTTCGTACCCCGCAGGGGGTGCCCTTAGCGATAGTCGCTTAGCTTATAAGTTTTTATGCCTGGCTGGAGGCCTTAATTTTAATTAAGCCCCCCACAGGAAAGTTCGGTTGAGCAGTAAATATCCCTAAAGGATAAACTGCGAGATGCCCATTCCAAAAAAAAAAAAAAAAAAAAAACGCGGTTTTACGTTTTAAGTCAACATGAAACAATCGGAATTCCAACGGGAATACTTCCGTTTTCCGTGGTAAAAAATACACTACGTGCTATGCCAGACTATTAATCTATATCTGCGCCATACTTCATCCAGATCTGTTCAGCTGTTCTGGTGTTAATAATATTGTTAGTGGCAAGTGTGATAGTGTCATTAACAGTCCACAATATTGTGGCGAAATAATATTTTCGTGACGCGCTAATTTGCAATCACAGAAACCAAGGAAGTCTAACCTTAAACCGGATCGTTGGGAAAATACAGAAACTTACCATCAAATAAATTGCATTATTCGCATCATCTACATTGAACACTTGTATCCAAGATATGTCATCGACATGAATGGATGTCACTACACTGTTATGAAAGTGGTCTTTTCTTACAGTTTCAATCGGTATTCAGCTGTAGCCGGTTAGACTGGAAGCCAACCTCAACACAGTTATGTTGTTGCAATGTTTCTTCTGCCAAACTGTACAGCAGTTTGTTGACAGATGTAGCTCCCGTATACAAAGTTCTGTTATATTTTATGAAATTACTAGCTGACAAGGTTTTGACAAAAGGTGCTAAAAAGAAACTTCCCTTACTTTATTTTTAAAAGACATTTTTGTAGTACAGCTACGTTCTAAATCTATTGGTATATCATTAAAAAAAATTTGGACTAAGCATTTTCTACACCTTGGTCCATAATAGTTATTACAAGTGGGTACTACAAATCTTCTAATGCATTTATTCCTTTGAGGTCTTATGTGTACCGTCTTGATTTTAAACTCATCCTCATCCAATCCACACAGCATCATCTAGCCCCGAGCTAAGCAGAGCTTGTATTATGGGTACTAGATGACTGATGTAATTAATACAATACATTACATAGATAGATATTTCTTTTTATATATAGCAAATACCCAGAACACTTGGGCTTTACCAAGGCGGGTTGGCGATTTCAGACTTATACTCATTGTAATGTGTGTAGATGTCAGTAATGTCTAAGATAAACTAATAAAGTAGGTATCATCGCTGGAGGTGAACCAGTTTTGAACCTTATCCGTCCGAGATGGTACAAATGAATTAAAAAAGTCTCAATGTTTTTCATGAGAGGTGAGACCTTTAGGTGAATGCGTAGAGGCACCTCGTGGAATTTAAATTTTCATGTTTTTAGCAATTTGGAGCTTTCGTAACTAACAAATGAGTACCCCACAAAGTATTAAAATCATTAGTACGACTTTTTCAGTTCGATTTATGCAACTGAATAAGTGTTTCATTACATGATGACATTTAACCACAATTCTATGTATGTTTGTTGTGGTATACATATACGCGAATAACTCTTTCAGTAACATACCTTATACTGACCTGAAACGCGGGCTGCGTCTGCGCATTCTTCTTAACCACTGGGCCATTACGACAATAGAAAGATAAAATAACTTACAATCATGACTTCCTTGTTGGTTTTGATGGTGACCATCCAGTTGCCATGAGGGTTCATGACGAAGGGACACGGAGCCGTGCCTCTGTCGCCAGCCACAGTGACCAGTCGTGGTTGTCCGGTGGGACGCAGTGCCACGTTGAACCTGGAAGATTATCAGCTTGCATTTTAAGAAGTTGTTTTTCTACTAATTAGTCTTGCTCTCTACTAGGCCAGTTGAGCCTGCCAAAACTATTCAACACAGAACTCCAACTAGCGAACGAGGACTAGTATCTCGGAGTCATCCTTAACAGCAAGTTAAACTGGAGCAACTGCAGCATGGCGGTCCTGCAAGCACTAAAATGCCATACCACTAACTCTGGGCTACTACTACACGAATGTCATAACCGCTTAAATCAGGTGTGTATTCTCAATAACATAACCATTCAATGGATTAAAGGACACAGCAGGGGGGAGTGGTCTGGATGTTTGCTTTTGCGGTTGCACAACGACATGCTTATCCTATATCTCTCTGGTAGTCCTAACTGTGCACGACAGCAATGGAAGTAGGTAAAGCGACAGAGCGGCGTGCCCGGCGACAACGGACAAGTATAAACCTGTGCACGCCGCTCGGTCGCTCCACGCGTTGCCATTGGTCGGTGACGGGGAGTGTGGCTGATTCCCGCCCCCCGCGGATCAGCCCTTATAAAAGCCCCGGACCCTGGCAGCGCGGCCAGTAAATATCCCTAAAGGATAAACTGCGAGATGCCCATTCCAAAAAAAAAAAAAAAAAAAAAAAAGCAACGCGGCCAGTCGACCGAAGCTCTGTAACTCGCTAGTGTCTCGCTATTAATTGTAACAATTTGTGTAATACGTAATTTTGCTTTAAATAAAACCGTTTTTGTATACCTACGAATGCCTTTCAATACAATCAACATACAGTCCACACGCTACACATTCTGGTCTTTCGAAAGCCGAATCTTGAAGATCCAGCAGGATGGTGTTAACACGCAGCCGTAGTGGAGACTCTAGGAGAGAACAGACCCAGCAAGAGCAAAAACCGTCCATGACCGCCAGACCGGGTGCCAACAACCCGGCACCAGAACCCAGCACGAGCTCGGTCGCTGTGATGGACACAGGCAGCGGATCTACGGCGACTCCCAACACCGACGCCACACAGACACATGGTACGCTCAAGCCCGGCGATACCAGGTCACGCCGTTCTACAGCTTCGAGAAAGAAGCGCCTCGCAGAGCTGGAGGCAAGAGAGCGGCTGGCTGAAATGAAAGTAAAGCAAGCGACGGCAGAGCGAGAGCTGCAAGAAATACAGCTGCAGCGCATCAAAGCCGAAGCTAACTCCTCGAGTGAAGACGACGACATGGAGGACGACCTCGCCTCCGTAAGGATTGGAAAGTGGCTAGCGCAACCGGCGCCGCCACCCGGAGGTGAGGTTCGACCGGCGCCATACGACACGATTGGCGCAGTGTTTGAGCCATCGGCTGCTGCGCCGCGTGTTGTGGGTTCGATCCCCGCACGGAACAAATATTTGTATGACCTACAGGTAGTTGTTCCGGGTCTGGCTGTTTGTGTATGTGAGTTTAAATGTTTGTAAACGCACCCACGATACAGGAGAAATTCCTAGTGTGGGGCAACGTTTTTTTTAAAGAAGAAAAAAGAAAGAAGAAAGAAGAATACGACGTCAGCGGCGGGAGGAAAGGCAGGGACGCAGCGAAGGACACCGGCGCCGCGACAGGCGCTCAACCGCTGCGGGATGACTACAAAGAAAGTGTGTGTGCGAAATCAAACAAGGGCAATATCGCGAGTGAAGTGTTACGCGGGAATGTGAGTGATAAAGTGATAGACGTAGCGACACTCGCCGCGGCCCTAGCTCAAGCCGCGCGCAGCTCGAGAGAGCCACCCAGGTACGTCCAGCAGCTACCAATCTTCGACGGAAAATCCGGTGAGTGGATAGCTTATAAGGCCGCGTATTGTGACTCACACACGTATTTTTCCTGTATAGAAAATGTCGCTAGGATCAGGATGAGCCTCAGAGGCGCCGCAAAGGAAGCTGTAGGTTGTCTATTATTTAGTCAATCTGACCCTCAGGTTATTCTAGACGCACTAGAAAGACGTTTCGGTAGGCCCGAGGCCTTGATTATGGCCGAGTTAGATCATATAAAATTATTACCTAAATTAAACGATAACCCAAGGGAGATATGTATTTTCGCTAGCCGTATAGCAAACACAGTGGGTACGGTAGAAGCACTAAAAAGAATCCAATATTTACACAGCCCCGAAATGCCGCGTTGTATCGTAGAAAAGTTAACGCCAATACTAAGAAACAAATGGTATGATTACGCGGCTAATAGTAAGGTTGAAGATATTCCCGAGTTAAAACGCTTATCTATGTTTATGAATGAAGAGGCAGATAAATGTGGCGCGTATGCACAACCAGAACGTGGTAATGATGACTCCAGCGGTTTAAGACAACGGCGCAGAGTAGAGCGCACGTTTAACGTGAATAAGGAAACATCAAACGAGCAATGCCCGGCGTGCGAGCAACACGGCCACAAATTACCAGACTGCAGTAAATATAAACAGCTAGACATAGATACACGATGGGATAAAGCAAAAAAATCGAACATGTGCTTTAGATGCCTACGAAACAAACATAGAAGGTTTATGTGTAAAGCGCCTATTTGTGACATAAAAGAATGCAACATGAAACATCACAAACTGTTGCACAAAGAGCGTAAAGTTGAGGCGACACACAACGTAGCGACCGCGACGCCGCCGGCGTTGACGCCCGTTATCACACACGAAACCGTTACGTCGGCGCGGGAAACTGTATCAACAACTTCGCCACAGAATCGCCGCGCGTACTTAAAAATAGTACCTGTCACATTGAGCGGACCACATACATGTATAGACACATATGCCTTATTAGACGATGGGAGTACAGTCACCTTGTTAGACGCGTCAGTAGCAGATATCCTAGGTGCAGATGGACCAGCCAGTCCTATGTGGATACAAGGCATAGGCACGGAGGTCAAGCATGAGCAAAGCCGAGTCGTGAGCCTCCACATACAAGGCAAACACCATAACGACCCACAGAAGATAGAGGCGGCGCGCACCGTTACTAGGCTTGAAATTATGGCGCAAACTGTACAAACTGAGGACATAAATAATTGTAAGCATTTAAACGACATTCATAGCACTCTTGTTTATGAACACGCGCGACCAATGATATTAATAGGCCAAGATAACTGGCATTTGTTAGTGGCCACAGAAACACGAACAGGTGCGCGTGATCAACCGGTAGCATCGTACACAAAACTTGGATGGGTATTGCACGGATGTCAGTACTCAGTAAATAAAGTTATAGCTACATTTTGCGGCCACATTAAAATCAAAGAAAATCTGGAACCAATAGAAGAAACCATGAGAAACTTTTTCAAATTAGAATCACTAGGTATAGAACCTAGAATACCTAGAGATGACCCGCAACAGCGAGCCTTGGACATCCTAGAACAGAAGAGTCGACGATTACCCGATGGCAGCTTTGAGACCGGATTATTGTGGAAACAAGAGGTACCTAAAATACCAAACAACTACCTAGGTGCCCTAAAACGGCTAGAAAATCTAGAACGACGCCTAGATAAGGACGAAAACCTTAAGACCCAGTACTTGCAACGCCTTGACAATTTATTCAACTCAGGCTACGCAGAAAAGGCACCTGAAACTTGCACGGCCAATAAAACCTGGTACCTGCCTCACTTTCCAGTGGTCAACCCAGCCAAGCCACATAAGCCGCCACGACTCGTACACGATGCAGCAGCAAAGACAGCGGGTCTGTGCCTAAACGACCTACTCCTATCGGGACCTGACCTATTACAATCATTGCCCGGTATTTTAATGCGTTTCCGTCAAAATAAAATAGCTGTGTCAGCTGACATTAAAGAAATGTTTATGAGGATAAAGATAAGGGAAGAAGATCGCGATGCGTTGAGATTTTTATGGCGCGGTGATCAACGAAAAGGACCGCCTGGTGAATATCGCATGACCTCAGTTATCTTCGGTGCGACGTCGTCCCCGTGTACAGCGTTGTACGTGAAAGACCGCAACGCTAGCGACTACGCCGATAGGTACCCAGCAGCAGCGTTAGCGATAAAACATAATCACTATATGGATGATTACCTCCAAAGCTTTCCCAGCGAGACAGAAGCCAAGGAAATAATCGAACAAGTGGATTACATACACAAACAAGCGAACTTTCACTTGTGTGGATGGATATCGAACAATGTGAACATATTGAGTAGCGACATTGCGCCTACACACACTTCAAAAATATTAGGCGGTGATGACGATGAAAAGGCACTGGGGCTACGATGGAATACAAAAGAAGACTGCTTTGTATTTAAAATAAACAAAAACAAGACGCCCAGTGAATTATTGCATAATACGCGCCCCCCTACTAAACGTGAGGCGCTAAGTATTATCATGGCTATCTTTGACCCGTTAGGTTTAATATCACCTGTCACTATACCGGCTAAAAGGATACTTCAACACACATGGAAGTACAAAACGGAGTGGGACAAGCCACTACCCGAGGAGCTACAACCAAAATGGAAAGAATGGATGAAGTCACTAAGTACTATAGAAACGCTACTGATCCCACGTTGTTACGATTACGGTGACGTCACAGCCAGAGAAGTACATACGTTTGTAGACGCAAGCGAGGAGGCATACTCCGCAGCGGTATACTGGCGAACTGAAAGGTCAGACGGCAGCGTACAAGTGACCCTGGCGGCAGCGAAGAGTAGGGTAGCCCCACTTAAACCGGTATCAATACCTAGGCTAGTGCTGCAAGCTGCACTATTAGGAGCGCGCCTAGCTGAGACGGTCGTTCAAGAACATGACTACGAGGTGAATGACCTAACGTACTGGAGCGACTCTACCACCGTTCTGGCTTGGATTCAAGCCGAACCACGCACATTCAAGACTTTCGTGGCGCATCGTATCGCTGAAATAGAGGAGCTCACCAAGAAAAATGAATGGAGGTGGCTACCCTCAAAAGATAATGTAGCAGACGATGCGACACGCAGCTTGCCGGAACATTTTAACTCAAAACACAGATGGTTTAACGGTCCCGAGTTCCTTAAAAAAGGCAGAGATGAATGGCCACAGGTCAAAAGGGTCATTGCCCCCACGAACACGGGCGAAGAACGCGTCAAATGTCATGTAATAAACGAAACAAATGTAAACGGTCATCTCCCAAATATTACACGTTTTTCCAAATGGACACGGCTGATAAGGACAACTGCAAGAGTACTTCAGTTCATTGACCTATGTAGACCAAATCAACATACAGTCCACACGCTACACATTCTGGTCCTTCGAGCCGTTTCTCCCGCCGTCGCCATCAGGCGACTCCGTGGGGAGCACGACAATTCGTTTCGTTGGTCTTTGGAGTACATGTCCTTTGGTTATCACGTCTACCACTCGTACCTCTCCGTCTGTACCTGGCAACACCTTCGTCACCCTTCCCTTGGGCCAAGTGTTGCGTGGGAGATTAGGGTCGCAGATCACAACAACGTCTCCGACCTTGGGTGGGGTGCCACTGCCGTAGGGCTCCCGCCGGTTTTGTAGGAGACCTACCGCTCCTACAAAACCGGCGGGAGCCCTACGGCAGTGGCTAGGAGCGGTAGGTATTCACGTATCCATCTTCGCCAGAAGACGTCTGCGAGTGCCTGGGCGCGCCGCCATTGGTGCCGTGCTGTGACGTCTGCTGCGGTGAAATTACCCGGTGAGGGTACATGTGAGTTAGGGCCAATCAATGTGTGGTTAGGCGTGAGGGCTTCGGGCTCGTCTGGTGACACATTGACATGCGTGAGTGGCCTGGAGTTCACCGTATTTTCTACTTCTACGAGCAGCGTAGCGAGGGTCTCGTCTGATGGGTGAACTTCTTTCAGAGTGATGTACAGTGCTTCCTTGACTGCCCTCACCATCCTCTCCCATGCTCCGCCCATAAATGGTGACGCGGGAGGTATGCATCTCCAGCTTATGGACCGCGCATTGGACTCACTACCTAAAGCACTTAAGGCGCTTTCTCCTAGTTCCCTATCGGCCGCCTTAAAACAAGTAGCGTTGTCACTCCATATTTCTTTTGGACAACCTCTTCTACCTATAAATCGCCTGAGAGCGGCGATAGCTGAATCTGCACTAAGTGAATTTACTATTTCTATATGTATAGCTCTACAAGTTAAGCACGTAAACAAGGCTCCATACCTTTTTTCTTTATGCCTACCTACAGAAACAGATATGGGGCCAAAATAATCTAAACCAGTGAAAGTAAAAGGTCGTAAATGATGAGCTAAACGGGGGTACGGCAGGTTTCCTGTAGAGGGTTTGGCTGGCTTTGCCTTTTTTATTCTACAGTGTAAACAGCCCTTTACAACATTCTTTACAGACGGACGTAGTCTCGTAATCCAAAGACGCTGTCTTAACTCATTAACCGTTATCTCGATTCCACCATGATGTAAACTTTCATGCACAAATGCTATGTATAGCTTCGTATATCTGTGCTTACCCTCGAGTACAATTGGGTTTTTTATTTCTTCATTGACGTCTTGTACCGCGGTGATTCTCCCGCGCAAACGTAAAATACCTACGCTGTCTAGGTATGTACTTAATAGCGATAACGGGCTGTCGCCGGGCGCCGCTTTGTTATCCTTTATGGCGGCAATTTCTTTTGAGAAGCTTTCGGCTTGTGCGCCCTTGACCCATTGTTCTTCGGCGCGTAGAAGATAAGTAGCAGGTATAGGTATGTAGTTTACTGTTTTATTCCTTGTTATTTTTTGCGTACATTTTTTAACGGGTTTGCTTTTGTGTATTCTTTTCCACGTTGGATCTTTTGATGCCTTCTTCTTAGTATATTTATTCAAGCTTCTTAACAGTGAGACGTTCCCAGTTGCGGGCTCCATGGTGGGTGGGAGCCAGAGAGACGAATAATACTACTTTACATACATGGACAATCCAAGGCCATTTCAACCAACCGGAGTGAAGTCAGCGAAAGCCGACTCAGCTCCTAAGCGGGGTGCTAACAACACCCCGCTCGCCCCTGGAGGTCCTGCGGGTAATACTGCAGGCACCAGCGTGGGTGCTGGTCCGATTGTGGCGAAAGCTGCAGTTCGGACCAAAAAAAAGTCCCAGCTTAAGCAAAGGACGTCAGCGCTGCCTGGGACCAGTACTGACCCTTTAAAAGCACAGGCGAGGACGGCGACGACTCATACCACAGCCGGACCTAGCCTTAGCTCACAAACACAACCTCCTGCGGCACTTCAAGCTGCAAATCAGCAGGCTGTCACCGAGCAATCGAAGACGCCTGGCACTGACGACGCGATCTCACGCGGTTGGCAAGGGTAAACACACTCAACAAGCCCATTGCCCTTGTACCGCCCACCCGGGCCGTCCTGCTCCTGCAGATCTGGCCAATAGGGGGGACGGGCGCAGCGGTAATGCGCTCCGTCAGGTGCGCCGCCGTGCAAAATAGAACGAGGGTAAAGCCGCTCGTCGAACACAGGCTACCGCTGCCGGGTCAAGCCGCAAAACCAGCAGCAAGGTCGACTTCTCCGCGGGGAAACGGTCGCAGGCCGAGGCCGGTGAAAGCCGACCAGAGCCTGCTGGACCGTCAACCAGCGTCGAGGAGAGGCCAGCCATAAACACCAGACCAAAGAAACAATCCGATTGGAAGGATCAGGCTACGGCCAAGCGGGCTCTCAATGAGACCTTGTCGCCTCGTGGGGAGCAGAAGCGGCCGTGGCTTGACCATTCCAAACGGATTGAAGACAGGAAAAGCTACGCCCAAGCTGCCGGCGCCACCCTGAACGTCGCAATCACTAGCGAGAGCACGGGGGCTACTGTCTCCGGCCTCCGATCCGGGGGGGACGGGTTCGACGAGGGCTTCGACCTGTTTGCCGGGTTGCGACTGGAGGGAGACGAGGAGGGTGCGACCAGCAATGGCGTCCCTTTCGTTGGCCTGTAAGGTCGTGCAGGCGAACCTCCGCCACAGCCAGACAGCGACGGCTCAGTTGCGCAAGTGGCTGGAGGTACAAGACGCGGCCGTTGCCCTGATCCAGGAGCCGTGGATTAGGGCTGGCCATATACAAGGACTATCCAATCTCGGTGGTTACATTTTAGTCACTACAGACCACGATCATCCTAGATCGTGTATCTATGTAATAGGTAACCTCAAAACACAGATCTTAACAGATTTCTGTTGCAGAGATGTCTCTGCAGTTAGACTGTCTATACAGCGGGATGGTGTGGAGATGCCAGTAGTCTTTGCCTCGGCTTATATGCCTGAGGCGGAGACACCGCCCCCCCCCCCCCATGACCTCGCCCGCCTCGTGAGTTACTGTGAGAGGAGCGGGATGGAGATTGTCATTGGGGCTGACGCAAATGCCCATCACCCACTGTGGGGCATGGACACGCAAAATGATAGGGGTAAGACATTGGTTGAATTTTTATTTACAACAAACCTATCCCTATTAAACACACTAGGCTCCGAACCAACATTCGTAACCAGAAGAAGCCACACGATCATTGACCTCACCATGGCCTCTGAGGGTGCAGCGGAAATCACCTCGGGCTGGCAGGTCTCCAAGGAGACCTCGTGCTCGGATCACAGGTGGATCCGCTTTGACATCCAGGTCTGTGCGACACCTATACCGCCACGAGGCAACCCAAGGAATACTAACAGGGTTCCCTACACACGCACGCTTGCTACCAAGCTGGCGATACTGAGCAGTCCACCAAGGTACGTGGACATAACGCAGATAGATGCACAGGTCGAGCACATCACTGCATCAATGATAGACAGCTACCATACTGCCTGCCCAGTAACCACACTGCCCGTAACACCAGGTAAACAACCCTGGTGGGGCGCCGAACTGGAACGCAAGCACGGTAAGGTAAGGAAGGCTCTGAACAGAGCCATGAATACATGGGCTGACGAGGACTGGGAGGCATACTACGCGGCCAAGTCTAGCTACAAAAAATGCATCAGTTTCAGGAGCACCGCGGGATGGCGTAAGTTCTGTGGCAATATTGAATCTTGCCAACAAGCAAACAGGGTAAGGAAAATACTGGCGCAACAGCACACACCTGGGCCAGCCACTCTCCGTAAACCTGACAATACCTTAACCACATCACCAGAGGAAACGAGACGCGTCCTAATAGAAACTCACTTCCCAGGAAGCGTCCTCACTCAGGAAATTGATTGGTCTGATACAATGCAAACACCGTCAGAAAATGACTGGCTATACGCAAACAAGATGATCACATTGGAGAAAATCCAATGGGTCATCGAAAACTACCAACCCTTTAAGGCAGCCGGCCCCGACGGTGTTTTCCCCGCCCTACTGCAGTGGGGTGGCACCTCGGTTACCGTAAGATTAGTGCCTCTGTTGCGGGCATGCCTGGCCTACAGACACATCCCGAAAGGTTGGAGGGAGGTGAAGGTTATATTCATTCCTAAGCCAGGCAAGAGTGACTATACAAACGCTAAATCCTACCGACCTATCAGCCTGACATCGTTTCTCCAAAAAACCTTGGAGAGACTATGCGATAGGGAGCTAAGAGACGGCGCTCTTAAAAACATACCACTACATGGTAACCAACATGCATACTGCTCAGGTAAGTCGACGGAGTCAGCTCTTCACCTGGTGATTAGCCGGATTGAAGAAGCAATTCACCAAAAAGCTACCTGCCTAGGCACATTTATAGACATCGAAGGCGCCTTCGATAAAACAAACTTCTCCAGTATTAGTACCGCCCTCTTCAAACATGGCGTCGATCAGGTATTAACAGATTGGATTACTAACATGTTAAGCAAGCGAGTGGTTCGTCTGGAAGAGGACCAGAACATGGCCTTGATAGCCAGGGGTTGCCCCCAAGGAGGCGTTTTATCTCCCCTCCTCTGGAACCTGGTAATAAATGACCTCATCAAAATTCTAAATGACAACCACTACTACAAGATAGGTTATGCGGACGACCTCGCAATCCTTGTGTCAGGGAAGATGACAACCTCACTCAACAGGCACTACGCATCGTTGAACGATGGTGTAGGGAATTTGACCTCTCGGTGAACCGTCGGGTTCAATAAGTGGGGCCTATCACCCAAAATCATACTTTGGCTATACAACACTGTTATCCGACCAATGATCGCATACAGTGCCGTGGTCTGGTGGCCCCGCACCAAACTAACTGCAGCCTCAAGCAAACTTCAACGCATGCAGAGGCTAGCTTGCATGGCCATCACGGGCTGTATGAGGACTACTCCTACCGCAGCTCTTGAAGCAATGCTAGAACTCCCGCCCCTCCACCTGTTTATACAACAGGAAGCGACGATGGCGGCGGTACGCCTAAAAACACTAAATCTCTGGAGTAAAAGAGGAACACAACACTCCGCGTTACTTGAGGGACTCTACAAGGAGTTCCCCTTGACTAAAGCCATAAATGACCGGATTCCCAAACAATTTATCTTCGATAAAAGATACAAAATCCAACTCCATGAGGATCACCGGTAAGAGGGACAACGTCCAGCAGAGTTGCGTACTTTCACAGACGGATCCAAGACAGGTACCGACTCGGGCGCTGGCATCTTTTCGGAGGACCTCAATATACATATAGCCTCACCTCTAGGGGCCCACAATACGGTGTTCCAAGCAGAGTGTATGGGTATATCCCTAGCAGCCTCAGCTATCGCAGCCAGACAGGTTCGGGACCACACTGTCCGTATTCTATCAGACAGCATGTCGGTCCTGCAAGCACTAAAATGCTACACAACAACCAACTCTGGGCTTTTATACGAATGTCATCACCGCTTGAATCAGGTGGGTATTCTAAACAACATAACCATTCAATGGATCAAAGGACACAGCGGTTCTCGTCGCAATGTCGCAAAAAACTCGTCGTTGATGCTGCAGACGAACTCGCAAGAAGGGGATCTAGCATGGCAGTAATGGGACCGGAACCCATCGTACCACTCCCCTTTGGGTATATACGCACTCTGGTAAGGAAACGCACTAGGGTTCAACACAACAAAATTTGGTCAGACCAAACAGACTGCAGGCTGTCCAGGGAGGTACTCCCTGCAATTGACGGCCGCTTTACAAAACAGGCCCTCCAACTGACTAAGCAGCAGCTGCGCACAATCACAGCCGCTGTCACAGGTCATGGGTCATTTAACAAGCACCTGTTTACTATAGGAGTTACAGATAGCCCGCTATGCAGAGCATGCATGGAGGTGGACGAGACGGCGGACCACGTGCTTCTCCACTGTCCAGAGGTTACTGCATACAGGGCTAAATACTTCGGTAACCCGGTTACTCTCCGAGAGATCGCCAGTAACGTCAGGGCGCTGCTGGCCTTTCTCGGGGAACTGGGGTGGATCGAATAAGGTATTGTCCCACCCTTTACGCAAAATACGCGCTACGTCGTGGAGTTGCGGAAATCGGCCCGTCTAACAATACAATATACAGGACACAGCAGTTCTCGAGGTAGCTTCAGATGCTGATGCTGATCCCCTTTGGGTACATACGCACTTTGGTAAGGAACGCACTAGGGATCAGCACGACAAAGCGTGGTCGGACCAAACTGACTGCAGACACTCCCTGCAATTGACGGCCGCTTCACAAAGCAGGCTCTCCTACTGACTAAGCAGCAGCTGCGCACAGTCACAGGCGCCGTTACCGGTCAAGGGATGATAATTGTTTTTACTTACCGAGATTTACTTCACTTGTGCGTCTTCCACAGCAATTGAAGCATGCAAATATGCATAGGCACGTTATCTCGGGATACTGAGTCACATCTGTGTGAAGTAACAGGTCCTGGAATGACAAATTAGTCTTATATAATGATGATGCAAAAAATTAATTCTTTTTCACTACTTATCATTTTGTTAGCTCATCCCTCCAGATATGAGGATGCTTGAACAGGCTGCTAAATGCTGTTATGATTATTTCTTCACTTACCAAGACTTTCCTTTATTTGCACATCTTCTATGGTACTTTGAGTGTGCTGCATATCCACATAGTCCAAATGTGAAGTAACAGGAGGTTCTGGAATGACAATTTATAGATTATAACTACATTCATAGTATATTTTGATTATTTTATACTATAATCAATCAATTTTAGATGTAATACTATGTCATTATGTGTCTCAATTATACAAAAATGTTAAGTAAATGTAAATGTAGCAACTAAGGCAATGTATTCAATTAATTAAATAATTTTGCATGCCCTAAGGTAAAATGTATTGGGACTCCATAAATTAACAACTTATCTGTTACCTACATTATTGGCAAATAAATGATTTCTATAGCCTGTAGCACTCAGGAATAATGTAGCTTTTTGTATGAATGAATATGAATAATGTACAAACTTATAAGCTAATTTTACCTCTTTATAATATTAGTATAGATACCAATCTATGTAACCTGGCATGTTATGAGTGGCTCATTGCCAAATAAAAACAGCCATATGGGTTGATCAAAGTTTAAGCTATGCTCGCCGAGGTCTGCCTGTGGATGGGTGACCGATCGTAACATATCGAGACGCCTGCGCGCCACGGAAAGCACGCTAACCCGTTAGTCCAGGGTCCCGGCTGTCATTTGTAGATGTTTGAAAGTTTGTTGTTACAGATAGTCAGAAATCTGAATGTTTGACAACCCGCCTCATCAAGGCGTCTGTGTTGCTCAGTAACTGGGTTGTGGAGGTCAGATAGACAGTCGCTCCATGTAAAATACTGTTATTCAGCTGCATCCGGTTAGACTGGAAGCCGCCCCAACATAGTTGGGAAAGGGCTAGGCAGATCATGATGATATCAATCTATCTAACCTGGCATGTTTGTTGTCCATACGGCGTCTTTGCTGTATCTTCCGGCACCAATACCGTTATTCGAAGTATGTGTACACTTCCAACTTACTCGGTGGTATGACTTACATGGCGGTATTTGAAATTATATTCGTTTTCTCGTCGCAATATACACCGACGGAAGTAACCCATGTGTTAAGAAACTCCTTATCCTTATTCGGGGTAGGGAATTTATGCAAATTCACATTGCATTGTACGAAGCAGCCTCCAAAATCACCAAACGGGTAGTCAGGTAGGTTGTCTCAATATGTAGATTTAAACAATCAATACCAGCACGAAATCAACACGGCCGGAGAAGCAGAGGCTCTACCCAACGTTACTGGGTGGAAGAAGCACTTTTGGACGATTATAACTAAAAGAAACAAACAGGACGCGGAAAATAAACACACGCAAACCGGCTGTCAAAGTTTTTTTTTTGTTTGATTGACACTGACATTTTTGAAGTGTTGCAGAGTCTCAATTTTCTTTATTTATTTGTTGTAACATTACGTGAGGCATTGAGCTTTTATCTAGAGAAAAAATTGCTGGTTTGCCATTCAACGACGTGCGAGTGCCGGTTCCATAGTAGGCATTACTATTTTACTGGACGTTTTTACATAAGCAAAATGTACCCAGAGCCATCTATGTATCTACAAATCGAGTGAGCTAGCAATGAAACTACACCACAGAATCAAGGCACGCGTTGTCCTCTGGTAATGTACGATACGAATTACACGCGGTGTCTTCTTATTGCAGACGTAGGTAGTTAAATAGGTGGCACTAGCAGTAATTTTTAATAAGTATACGCAACAGTCTCAATTTTATTTATTCATTTATTGTTACATTACGAGAGGTATTGAGCTTTTATCTAGAGAAAAAATTGTTGATTTGCCATTCAACAACATGCGAGTGCTGGTTCCTCACTCAATTCAGTAGGCATTACTATTTTACTGGACGTTTTTACATAAGTAAAATGTACCCAGAGCAATCTATCTACAAATCGAGTAAGCTAGCAACAAAACTACACCACAGAATCAAGGCACGCGTTGTCCTCTGGTAATGTACGATACGATCCACACGCGGTGTCTTCTTGTTGCGGACGTAGTTAAATAGGTGGCACTAGCAGTGATTTTTAATAAGTATACGAAATACAAATACTATAAAGACTAACAATTAATCCAGCCCAACATGGGCTAAAAAGCCAAGTAAAAGAAGATTAATCAGTAATCAGTAAAACCAGAGATTCGTTTCATGAACACTACATTTTTATTGGTACACATAATAGGTACAATATAACAATAGATCATATTAAATAATAAACATGGATTTTAAGT
The DNA here is from genome assembly GCA_905147745.2 of Phlogophora meticulosa. Lineage (NCBI taxonomy): Eukaryota > Metazoa > Arthropoda > Insecta > Lepidoptera > Noctuidae > Phlogophora > Phlogophora meticulosa. The sequence continues at coordinate 748,591 of LR990517.1, read as the reverse complement.
TGACTGTGTTGGTTGGCGATATGCTGAATGTGTCGCTCAGCTAGCTCATCTTTGAGGAAGGTGTTCTAGACAACAATATTCTTCACTTCCACCTCGCGTCGTCCCTGTAAATAAAATGTCAAGATGAAATTAAACAAAACAATGAATGAGAGGATTATGTCAATAAAATAAACCTAAAGTTATGCAATAGATTTATTAACCTGCAATAAGCTAAATAGAGTGAAACAATATTATAAAATTATCTTGTATTTTACAAAGAGCTCCCAATTATTATTGTTGTCTAAGTAGTATACTTGATGGAAAAGTTGATGGCTGCGTCTGCGCATTCTTCTTAACCACTGGGCCATTACGACAATAGAAAGATAAAATAACTTACAATCATGACTTCCTTGTTGGTTTTGATGGTGACCATCCAGTTGCCATGAGGGTTCATGACGAAGGGACGCGGAGCCGTGCCTCTGTCGCCAGCCACAGTGACCAGCCGTGGTTGTCCGGTGGGACGCAGTGCCACGTTGAACCTGGAAGATTATCAGCTTGCATTTTAAGAAGTTGTTTTTCTACTAATTAGTCTTGCTCTCTACTAGGCCAGTTGAGCCTGCCAAAACTATTCAACACAGAACTCTAACTAGCGAACGAGGACTAGTATCTCGGAGTCATCCTTAACAGCAAGTTAAACTGGAGCAACTGCAGCATGGCGGTCCTGCAAGCACTAAAATGCCATACCACTAACTCTGGGCTACTACTACACGAATGTCATAACCGCTTAAATCAGGTGTGTATTCTCAATAACATAACCATTCAATGGATTAAAGGACACAGCAGGGGGGAGTGGTCTGGATGTTTGCTTTTGCGGTTGCACAACGACATGCTTATCCTATATCTCTCTGGTAGTCCTAACGATCAAGCTTCTTAACAGTGAGACGTTCCCAGTTGCGGGCTCCATGGTGGGTGGGAGCCAGAGAGACGAATAATACTACTTTACATACATGGACAATCCAAGGCCATTTCAACCAACCGGAGTGAAGTCAGCGAAAGCCGACTCAGCTCCTAAGCGGGGTGCTAACAACACCCCGCTCGCCCCTGGAGGTCCTGCGGGTAATACTGCAGGCACCAGCGTGGGTGCTGGTCCGATTGTGGCGAAAGCTGCAGTTCGGACCAAAACAAAGTCCCAGCTTAAGCAAAGGACGTCAGCGCTGCCTGGGACCAGTACTGACCCTTTAAAAGCACAGGCGAGGACGGCGACGACTCATACCACAGCCGGACCTAGCCTTAGCTCACAAACACAACCTCCTGCGGCACTTCAAGCTGCAAATCAGCAGGCTGTCACCGAGCAATCGAAGACGCCTGGCACTGACGACGCGTTCTCACGCGGTTGGCAAGGGTAAACACACTCAACAAGCCCATTGCCCTTGTACCGCCCACCCGGGCCGTCCTGCTCCTGCAGATCTGGCCAATAGGGGGGACGGGCGCAGCGGTAATGCGCTCCGTCAGGTGCGCCGCCGTGCAAAATAGAACGAGGGTAAAGCCGCTCGTCGAACACAGGCTACCGCTGCCGGGTCAAGCCGCAAAACCAGCAGCAAGGTCGACTTCTCCGCGGGGAAACGGTCGCAGGCCGAGGCCGGTGAAAGCCGACCAGAGCCTGCTGGACCGTCAACCAGCGTCGAGGAGAGGCCAGCCATAAACACCAGACCAAAGAAACAATCCGATTGGAAGGATCAGGCTACGGCCAAGCGGGCTCTCAATGAGACCTTGTCGCCTCGTGGGGAGCAGAAGCGGCCGTGGCTTGACCATTCCAAACGGATTGAAGACAGGAAATGCTACGCCCAAGCTGCCGGCGCCACCCTGAACGTCGCAATCACTAGCGAGAGCACGGGGGCTACTGTCTCCGGCCTCCGATCCGGGGGGGACGGGTTCGACGAGGGCTTCGACCTGTTTGCCGGGTTGCGACTGGAGGGAGACGAGGAGGGTGCGACCAGCAATGGCGTCCCTTTCGTTGGCCTGTAAGGTCGTGCAGGCGAACCTCCGCCACAGCCAGACAGCGACGGCTCAGTTGCGCAAGTGGCTGGAGGTACAAGACGCGGCCGTTGCCCTGATCCAGGAGCCGTGGATTAGGGCTGGCCATATACAAGGACTATCCAATCTCGGTGGTTAGATTTTAGTCACTACAGACCACGATCATCCTAGATCGTGTATCTATGTAATAGGTAACCTCAAAACACAGATCTTAACAGATTTCTGTTGCAGAGATGTCTCTGCAGTTAGACTGTCTATACAGCGGGATGGTGTGGAGATGCCAGTAGTCTTTGCCTCGGCTTATATGCCTGAGGCGGAGACACCGCCCCCCCCCCCATGACCTCGCCCGCCTCGTGAGTTACTGTGAGAGGAGCGGGATGGAGATTGTCATTGGGGCTGACGCAAATGCCCATCACCCACTGTGGGGCATGGACACGCAAAATGATAGGGGTAAGACATTGGTTGAATTTTTATTTACAACAAACCTATCCCTATTAAACACACTAGGCTCCGAACCAACATTCGTAACCAGAAGAAGCCACACGATCATTGACCTCACCATGGCCTCTGAGGGTGCAGCGGAAATCACCTCGGGCTGGCAGGTCTCCAAGGAGACCTCGTGCTCGGATCACAGGTGGATCCGCTTTGACATCCAGGTCTGTGCGACACCTATACCGCCACGAGGCAACCCAAGGAATACTAACAGGGTTCCCTACACACGCACGCTTGCTACCAAGCTGGCGATACTGAGCAGTCCACCAAGGTACGTGGACATAACGCAGATAGATGCACAGGTCGAGCACATCACTGCATCAATGATAGACAGCTACCATACTGCCTGCCCAGTAACCACACTGCCCGTAACACCAGGTAAACAACCCTGGTGGGGCGCCGAACTGGAACGCAAGCACGGTAAGGTAAGGAAGGCTCTGAACAGAGCCATGAATACATGGGCTGACGAGGACTGGGAGGCATACTACGCGGCCAAGTCTAGCTACAAAAAATGCATCAGTTTCAGGAGCACCGCGGGATGGCGTAAGTTCTGTGGCAATATTGAATCTTGCCAACAAGCAAACAGGGTAAGGAAAATACTGGCGCAACAGCACACACCTGGGCCAGCCACTCTCCGTAAACCTGACAATACCTTAACCACATCACCAGAGGAAACGAGACGCGTCCTAATAGAAACTCACTTCCCAGGAAGCGTCCTCACTCAGGAAATTGATTGGTCTGATACAATGCAAACACCGTCAGAAAATGACTGGCTATACGCAAACAAGATGATCACATTGGAGAAAATCCAATGGGTCATCGAAAACTACCAACCCTTTAAGGCAGCCGGCCCCGACGGTGTTTTCCCCGCCCTACTGCAGTGGGGTGGTACCTCGGTTACCGTAAGATTAGTGCCTCTGTTGCGGGCATGCCTGGCCTACAGACACATCCCGAAAGGTTGGAGGGAGGTGAAGGTTATATTCATTCCTAAGCCAGGCAAGAGTGACTATACAAACGCTAAATCCTACCGACCTATCAGCCTGACATCGTTTCTCCAAAAAACCTTGGAGAGACTATGCGATAGGGAGCTAAGAGACGGCGCTCTTAAAAACATACCACTACATGGTAACCAACATGCATACTGCTCAGGTAAGTCGACGGAGTCAGCTCTTCACCTGGTGATTAGCCGGATTGAAGAAGCAATTCACCAAAAAGCTACCTGCCTAGGCACATTTATAGACATCGAAGGCGCCTTCGATAAAACAAACTTCTCCAGTATTAGTACCGCCCTCTTCAAACATGGCGTCGATCAGGTATTAACAGATTGGATTACTAACATGTTAAGCAAGCGAGTGGTTCGTCTGGAAGAGGACCAGAACATGGCCTTGATAGCCAGGGGTTGCCCCCAAGGAGGCGTTTTATCTCCCCTCCTCTGGAACCTGGTAATAAATGACCTCATCAAAATTCTAAATGACAACCACTACTACACGATAGGTTATGCGGACGACCTCGCAATCCTTGTGTCAGGGAAGATGACAACCTCACTCAACAGGCACTACGCATCGTTGAACGATGGTGTAGGGAATTTGACCTCTCGGTGAACCGTCGGGTTCAATAAGTGGGGCCTATCACCCAAAATCATACTTTGGCTATCCAACACTGTTATCCGACCAATGATCGCATACAGTGCCGTGGTCTGGTGGCCCCGCACCAAACTAACTGCAGCCTCAAGCAAACTTCAACGCATGCAGAGGCTAGCTTGCATGGCCATCACGGGCTGTATGAGGACTACTCCTACCGCAGCTCTTGAAGCAATGCTAGAACTCCCGCCCCTCCACCTGTTTATACAACAGGAAGCGACGATGGCGGCGGTACGCCTAAAAACACTAAATCTCTGGAGTAAAAGAGAAACACAACACTCCGCGTTACTTGAGGGACTCTACAAGGAGTTCCCCTTGACTAAAGCCATAAATGACCGGATTCCCAAACAATTTATCTTCGATAAAAGAAACAAAATCCAACTCCATGAGGATCACCGGTAAGAGGGACAACGTCCAGCAGAGTTGCGTACTTTCACAGACGGATCCAAGACAGGTACCGGCTCGGGCGCTGGCATCTTTTCGGAGGACCTCAATATACATATAGCCTCACCTCTAGGGGCCCACAATACGGTGTTCCAAGCAGAGTGTATGGGTATATCCCTAGCAGCCTCAGCTATCGCAGCCAGACAGGTTCGGGACCACACTGTCCGTATTCTATCAGACAGCATGTCGGTCCTGCAAGCACTAAAATGCTACACAACCAACTCTGGGCTTTTATACGAATGTCATCACCGCTTGAATCAGGTGGGTATTCTAAACAACATAACCATTCAATGGATTAAAGGACACAGCGGTTCTCGTCGCAATGTCGCAAAAAACTCGTCGTTGATGCTGCAGACGAACTCGCAAGAAGGGGATCTAGCATGGCAGTAATGGGACCGGAACCCATCGTACCACTCCCCTTTGGGTATATACGCACTCTGGTAAGGAAACGCACTAGGGTTCAACACAACAAAATTTGGTCAGACCAAACAGACTGCAGGCTGTCCAGGGAGGTACTCCCTGCAATTGACCGGCCGCTTTACAAAACAGGCCCTCCAACTGACTAAGCAGCAGCTGCGCACAATCACAGCCGCTGTCACAGGTCATGGGTCATTTAACAAGCACCTGTTTACTATAGGAGTTACAGATAGCCCGCTATGCAGAGCATGCATGGAGGTGGACGAGACGGCGGACCACGTGCTTCTCCACTGTCCAGAGGTTACTGCATACAGGGCTAAATACTTCGGTAACCCGGTTACTCTCCGAGAGATCGCCAGTAACGTCAGGGCGCTGCTGGCCTTTCTCGGGGAACTGGGGTGGATCGAATAAGGTATTGTCCCACCCTTTACGCAAAATACGCGCTACGTCGTGGAGTTGCGGAAATCGGCCCGTCTAACAATACAATATACAGGACACAGCAGTTCTCGAGGTAGCTTCAGATGCTGATGCTGATCCCCTTTGGGTACATACGCACTTTGGTAAGGAACGCACTAGGGATCAGCACGACAAAGCGTGGTCGGACCAAACTGACTGCAGACACTCCCTGCAATTGACGGCCGCTTCACAAAGCAGGCTCTCCTACTGACTAAGCAGCAGCTGCGCACAGTCACAGGCGCCGTTACCGGTCAAGGGATGATAATTGTTTTTACTTACCGAGATTTACTTCACTTCCACAGCAATTGAAGCATGCAAATATGCATAGGCACGTTATCTCGGGATACTGAGTCACATCTGTGTGAAGTAACAGGTCCTGGAATGACAAATTAGTCTTATATAATGATGATGCAAAAAATTAATTCTTTTTCACTACTTATCATTTTGTTAGCTCATCCCTCCAGATATGAGGATGCTTGAACAGGCTGCTAAATGCTGTTATGATTATTTCTTCACTTACCAAGACTTTCCTTTATTTGCACATCTTCTATGGTACTTTGAGTGTGCTGCATATCCACATAGTCCAAATGTGAAGTAACAGGAGGTTCTGGAATGACAATTTATAGATTATAACTACATTCATAGTATATTTTGATTATTTTATACTATAATCAATCAATTTTAGATGTAATACTATGTCATTATGTGTCTCAATTATACAAAAATGTTAAGTAAATGTAAATGTAGCAACTAAGGCAATGTATTCAATTAATTAAATAATTTTGCATGCCCTAAGGCAAAATGTATTGGGACTCCATAAATTAACAACTTATCTGTTACCTACATTATTGGCAAATAAATGATTTCTATAGCCTGTAGCACTCAGGAATAATGTAGCTTTTTGTATGAATGATGTACAAACTTATAAGCTAATTTTACCTCTTTATAATATTAGTATAGATACCAATCTATGTAACCTGGCATGTTATGAGTGGCTCATTGCCAAATAAAAACAGCCATATGGGTTGATCAAAGTTTAAGCTATGCTCGCCGAGGTCTGTCTGTGGATGGGTGACCGATCGTAACATATCGAGACGCCTGCGCGCCACGGAAAGCACGCTAACCCGTTAGTCCAGGGTCCCGGCTGTCATTTGTAGATGTTTGAAAGTTTGTTGTTACAGATAGTCAGAAATCTGAATGTTTGACAACCCGCCTCATCAAGGCGTCTGTGTTGCTCAGTAACTGGGTTGTGGAGGTCAGATAGACAGTCGCTCCATGTAAAATACTGTTATTCAGCTGCATCCGGTTAGACTGGAAGCCGCCCCAACATAGTTGGGAAAGGGCTAGGCAGATCATGATGATATCAATCTATCTAACCTGGCATGTTTGTTGTCCATACGGCGTCTTTGCTGTATCTTCCGGCACCAATACCGTTATTCGAAGTATGTGTACACTTCCAACTTACTCGGTGGTATGACTTACATGGCGGTATTTGAAATTATATTCGTTTTCTCGTCGCAATATACACCGACGGAAGTAACCCATGTGTTAAGAAACTCCTTATCCTTATTCGGGGTAGGGAATTTATGCAAATTCACATTGCATTGTACGTAGCAGCCTCCAAAATCACCAAACGGGTAGCCAGGTAGGTTGTCTCAATATGTAGATTTAAACAATCAATACCAGCACGAAATCAACACGGCCGGAGAAGCAGAGGCACTACCCAACGTTACTGGGTGGAAGAAGCACTTTTGGACGATTATAACTAAAAGAAACAAACAGGACGCGGAAAATAAACACACGCAAACCGGCTGTCAAAGTTTTTTTTTTGTTTGATTGACACTGACATTTTTGAAGTGTTGCAGAGTCTCAATTTTCTTTATTTATTTGTTGTAACATTACGTGAGGCATTGAGTTTTTATCTAGAGAAAAAATTGCTGGTTTGCCATTCAACGACGTGCGAGTGCCGGTTCCATAGTAGGCATTACTATTTTACTGGACGTTTTTACATAAGCAAAATGTACCCAGAGCCATCTATGTATCTACAAATCGAGTGAGCTAGCAATGAAACTACACCACAGAATCAAGGCACGCGTTGTCCTCTGGTAATGTACGATACGAATTACACGCGGTGTCTTCTTATTGCAGACGTAGGTAGTTAAATAGGTGGCACTAGCAGTAATTTTTAATAAGTATACGCAACAGTCTCAATTTTATTTATTCATTTATTGTTACATTACGAGAGGTATTGAGCTTTTATCTAGAGAAAAAATTGTTGATTTGCCATTCAACAACATGCGAGTGCTGGTTCCTCACTTTATTCAGTAGGCATTACTATTTTACTGGACGTTTTTACATAAGTAAAATGTACCCAGAGCCATCTATCTACAAATCGAGTGAGCTAGCAACAAAACTACACCACAGAATCAAGGCACGCGTTGTCCTCTGGTAATGTACGATACGATCCACACGCGGTGTCTTCTAGTTGCGGACGTAGTTAAATAGGTGGCACTAGCAGTGATTTTTAATAAGTATACGAAATACAAATACTATAAAGACTAACAATTAATCCAGCCCAACATGGGCTAAAAAGCCAAGTAAAAGAAGATTAATCAGTAATCAGTAAAACCAGAGATTCGTTTCATGAACACTACATTTTTATTGGTACACATAATAGGTACAATATAACAATAGATCATATTAAATAATAAACATGGATTTTAAGTTGACTGTGTTGGTTGGCGATATGCTGAATGTGTCGCTCAGCTAGCTCATCTTTGAGGAAGGTGTTCTAGACAACAATATTCTTCACTTCCACCTCGCGTCGTCCCTGTAAATAAAATGTCAAGATGAAATTAAACAAAACAATGAATGAGAGGATTATGTCAATAAAATAAACCTAAAGTTATGCAATAGATTTATTAACCTGCAATAAGCTAAATAGAGTGAAACAATATTATAAAATTATCTTGTATTTTACAAAGAGCTCCCAATTATTATTGTTGTCTAAGTAGTATACTTGATGGAAAAGTATTCCATAGATACATTATGGATTACATTTAAATGCATTTAAAGGCAAATCCAGCAAAGAAAGCGGTAAATTGATGTAAGAGCAGATATGATTACATTGATTACCAAGCCTCTCAAATGAGCTATGGATCTTGTGATGTTTGCTGAGAGTTAAAATATGTAGTGATGGAATTGTACAGTGCATCATCCCACACATTGACGATAAGATCATTACTACCAATCCTATTATGGGTTGGAAGATATAATTTATAATGTTGTAACAACTTAAATATCAATGATTCAGACTCCAGTGTGAGTATCGTATGTTGTTGTATTGTGGTAGAAGTATCCATTCCGAACCTGATGATAGTCGAGAGCTTTGCTGTGACGACATCTCTTGATCAGAAATGAAGTGCAGCGCAGGTCATACAACTGTAATTTCTTGAGTTGATGCTTTTGTTCTGTTCTGCTCTGCTCTGCTCCGGATCTGGGTCTGATAAGGCATCCGGGCAACTGTACATCAAGCTGCTCTGTAGCAATTATGGCACAAGCGAGCCATGGGATTCACCTAAAAACAATTCATAATTAAAGACCAACTTCTAAATATGGCTTCTACAGCATGGATAATGTTTAATCGTGTCATCACTTTCAACTATAGTTTGCTGCTATACTTCACTAAAACTATTCAATATGCATAAATGTGAATATACACTTAGATAAGTATCACATAACATACATACAAGCATAAACTCACGCCTTTAGCATGGTTTATTGGTTCTGTCTCTTCTGCTTGCCAAAGCATAAGAGACAGAACCAATACTATTTATAATCAATGAGTAAAGAACTATACTATGTATACACGGTGGAAGGGACTTGGACGCACAAACTGACACCATGACTGCATGATTCTGGTGGTTCATGGTGCAATGAGATTTTTAGTTAAAAAGTAAATTATTCACTTCTTAAAAATGTCATTTTGGTAGGTAGACATCATGTTTGTGTACAGCACAACGAACATCAGAATAAAACGTAGAAATTAGGAAAAGTGCACGAAAGTAGTCACCGCTATTCTTAGCAGTAATCGGATATTCGGACCCTTATACACCTAAACTTCTTTCCACCAAACAATAATATGGACATTCCTTTCTGACTAAATAAGTAATCCCGGCTATACCAAACTTAATGAAATTATAGCAGTGGTTATTTTGATTTCGTTTCTTTATGTTGTTCAAATAAATAGAATATCAATGCAAAATGACTACAATTAGACGACACGGTGGGCGCAGTGGCCGAGTGGTTGGCTGCTGCGCTACGGGTCGCGGGTTCGATTCCCGCACGGAAAAAATATTTCTCTGGTCTACAGGTGGTTGTTCCGGGTTTGGCTGTTAGTGTATGTGAGTTTAAATGTTTGTTAACGCACCCACGATACAGGAGAAATTACTAGTGTGGCGCGACGACATAAAAACAAAAAAAAATTAGGCGACGTTTAATCATTTAAACGTATCATACCTTCTTAGAATCCACAGCGGCCGTGAAGACTGTTGTTGCGTATCAAGCATTACGGGCGAGGGGTGATGTAGTCCAGGTGCCAATCTGCCTCAGGGATCGCTACAGTTGACTTGATCCCCACTGTCATGTCGCGGTCGCCCTGAAAGTGTATAATAGGATTTTTTTTTAATATTTTTTACTATGGGACGAGCCCGCCACACTATTCCCAATCCACTGCAACTCCTGAAAACCAGAATCAACAGTGGCGACCATCAGGAAAGCGTCGAGACAATGAAGTCCGTCGAGTCCCGGAGAAACGATTCAACTGTCTTGGAACCCGCAACGAAATTAATCAGAAAAAAGCAGCGGAGGACTAAGAAAACTACGCAATTTCTTCTTCCCTCCATATCGACCAGGAGACAGAACTGAGCTGGGCCAATAGGCACAAAGGGACGTTTACAACTGGGTTAGGCCCAGTTGCCTAGCCCCGCGGTTTAAAATTAACACTGATAGTAGTGAGTCCTGAATGATTAGAATTCATTCAACGATTCAATAGTCAACAACATTTAGAATGCGAAGCAGAACTATAAATCACTAGCAGCGCCCCGCGGTTTTACGTTTTAAGTCAACATGAAACAATCGGAATTCCAACGGGAATACTTCCGTTTTCCGTGGTAAAAAATACACTACGTGCTATGCCAGACTATTAATCTATATCTGCGCCATACTTCATCCAGATCTGTTCAGCTGTTCTGGTGTTAATAATATTGTTAGTGGCAAGTGTGATAGTGTCATTAACAGTCCACAATATTGTGGCGAAATAATATTTTCGTGACGCGCTAATTTGCAATCACAGAAACCAAGGAAGTCTAACCTTAAACCGGACCGTTGGGAAAATACAGAAACTTACCATCAAATAAATTGCATTATTCGCATCATCTACATTGAACACTTGTATCCAAGATATGTCATCGACATGAATGGATGTCACTACACTGTTATGAAAGTGGTCTTTTCTTACAGTTTCAATCGGTATTCAGCTGTAGCCGGTTAGACTGGAAGCCAACCTCAACACAGTTATGTTGTTGCAATGTTTCTTCTGCCAAACTGTACAGCAGTTTGTTGACAGATGTAGCTCCCGTATACAAAGTTCTGTTATATTTTATGAAATTACTAGCTGACAAGGTTTTGACAAAAGGTGCTAAAAAGAAACTTCCCCACTTTATTTTTAAAAGACATTTTTGTAGTACAGCTACGATCTAAATCTATTGGTATATCATTAAAAAAAATTGGGACTAAGCATTTTCTACACCTTGGTCCATAATAGTTATTACAAGTGGGTACTACAAATCTTCTAATGCATTTATTCCTTTGAGGTCTTATGTGTACCGTCTTGATTTTAAACTCATCCTCATCCAATCCACACAGCATCATCTAGCCCCGAGCTAAGCAGAGCTTGTATTATGGGTACTAGATGACTGATGTAATTAATACAATACATTACATAGATAGATATTTCTTTTTATATATAGCAAATACCCAGAACACTTGGGCTTTACCAAGGCGGGTTGGCGATTTCAGACTTATACTCATTGTAATGTGTGTAGATGTCAGTAATGTCTAAGATAAACTAATAAAGTAGGTATCATCGCTGGAGGTGAACCAGTTTTGAACCTTATCCGTCCGAGATGGTACAAATGAATTAAAAAAGTCTCAATGTTTTTCATGAGAGGTGAGACCTTTAGGTGAATGCGTAGAGGCACCTCGTGGAATTTAAATTTTCATGTTTTTAGCAATTTGGAGCTTCCGTAACTAACAAATGAGTACCCCACAAAGTATTAAAATCATTAGTACGACTTTTTCAGTTCGATTTATGCACCTGAATAAGTGTTTCATTACATGATGACATTTAACCACAATTCTATGTATGTTTGTTGTGGTATACATATACGCGAATAACTCTTTCAGTAACATACCTTATACTGACCTGAAACGCGGGCTGCGTCTGCGCATTCTTCTTAACCACTGGGCCATTACGACAATAGAAAGATAAAATAACTTACAATCATGACTTCCTTGTTGGTTTTGATGGTGACCATCCAGTTGCCATGAGGGTTCATGACGAAGGGACACGGAGCCGTGCCTCTGTCGCCAGCCACAGTGACCAGTCGTGGTTGTCCGGTGGGACGCAGTGCCACGTTGAACCTGGAAGATTATCAGCTTGCATTTTAAGAAGTTGTTTTTCTACTAATTAGTCTTGCTCTCTACTAGGCCAGTTGAGCCTGCCAAAACTATTCAACACAGAACTCCAACTAGCGAACGAGGACTAGTATCTCGGAGTCATCCTTAACAGCAAGTTAAACTGGAGCAACTGCAGCATGGCGGTCCTGCAAGCACTAAAATGCCATACCACTAACTCTGGGCTACTAATACACGAATGTCATAACCGCTTAAATCAGGTGTGTATTCTCAATAACATAACCATTCAATGGATTAAAGGACACAGCAGGGGGGAGTGGTCTGGATGTTTGCTTTTGCGGTTGCACAACGACATGCTTATCCTATATCTCTCTGGTAGTCCTAACGATCAAGCTTCTTAACAGTGAGACGTTCCCAGTTGCGGGCTCCATGGTGGGTGGGAGCCAGAGAGACGAATAATACTACTTTACATACATGGACAATCCAAGGCCATTTCAACCAACCGGAGTGAAGTCAGCGAAAGCCGACTCAGCTCCTAAGCGGGGTGCTAACAACACCCCGCTCGCCCCTGGAGGTCCTGCGGGTAATACTGCAGGCACCAGCGTGGGTGCTGGTCCGATTGTGGCGAAAGCTGCAGTTCGGACCAAAACAAAGTCCCAGCTTAAGCAAAGGACGTCAGCGCTGCCTGGGACCAGTACTGACCCTTTAAAAGCACAGGCGAGGACGGCGACGACTCATACCACAGCCGGACCTAGCCTTAGCTCACAAACACAACCTCCTGCGGCACTTCAAGCTGCAAATCAGCAGGCTGTCACCGAGCAATCGAAGACGCCTGGCACTGACGACGCGTTCTCACGCGGTTGGCAAGGGTAAACACACTCAACAAGCCCATTGCCCTTGTACCGCCCACCCGGGCCGTCCTGCTCCTGCAGATCTGGCCAATAGGGGGGACGGGCGCAGCGGTAATGCGCTCCGTCAGGTGCGCCGCCGTGCAAAATAGAACGAGGGTAAAGCCGCTCGTCGAACACAGGCTACCGCTGCCGGGTCAAGCCGCAAAACCAGCAGCAAGGTCGACTTCTCCGCGGGGAAACGGTCGCAGGCCGAGGCCGGTGAAAGCCGACCAGAGCCTGCTGGACCGTCAACCAGCGTCGAGGAGAGGCCAGCCATAAACACCAGACCAAAGAAACAATCCGATTGGAAGGATCAGGCTACGGCCAAGCGGGCTCTCAATGAGACCTTGTCGCCTCGTGGGGAGCAGAAGCGGCCGTGGCTTGACCATTCCAAACGGATTGAAGACAGGAAAAGCTACGCCCAAGCTGCCGGCGCCACCCTGAACGTCGCAATCACTAGCGAGAGCACGGGGGCTACTGTCTCCGGCCTCCGATCCGGGGGGGACGGGTTCGACGAGGGCTTCGACCTGTTTGCCGGGTTGCGACTGGAGGGAGACGAGGAGGGTGCGACCAGCAATGGCGTCCCTTTCGTTGGCCTGTAAGGTCGTGCAGGCGAACCTCCGCCACAGCCAGACAGCGACGGCTCAGTTGCGCAAGTGGCTGGAGGTACAGGACGCGGCCGTTGCCCTGATCCAGGAGCCGTGGATTAGGGCTGGCCATATACAAGGACTATCCAATCTCGGTGGTTAGATTTTAGTCACTACAGACCACGATCATCCTAGATCGTGTATCTATGTAATAGGTAACCTCAAAACACAGATCTTAACAGATTTCTGTTGCAGAGATGACTCTGCAGTTAGACTGTCTATACAGCGGGATGGTGTGGAGATGCCAGTAGTCTTTGCCTCGGCTTATATGCCTGAGGCGGAGACACCGCCCCCCCCCCCCATGACCTCGCCCGCCTCGTGAGTTACTGTGAGAGGAGCGGGATGGAGATTGTCATTGGGGCTGACGCAAATGCCCATCACCCACTGTGGGGCATGGACACGCAAAATGATAGGGGTAAGACATTGGTTGAATTTTTATTTACAACAAACCTATCCCTATTAAACACACTAGGCTCCGAACCAACATTCGTAACCAGAAGAAGCCACACGATCATTGACCTCACCATGGCCTCTGAGGGTGCAGCGGAAATCACCTCGGGCTGGCAGGTCTCCAAGGAGACCTCGTGCTCGGATCACAGGTGGATCCGCTTTGACATCCAGGTCTGTGCGACACCTATACCGCCACGAGGCAACCCAAGGAATACTAACAGGGTTCCCTACACACGCACGCTTGCTACCAAGCTGGCGATACTGAGCAGTCCACCAAGGTACGTGGACATAACGCAGATAGATGCACAGGTCGAGCACATCACTGCATCAATGATAGACAGCTACCATACTGCCTGCCCAGTAACCACACTGCCCGTAACACCAGGTAAACAACCCTGGTGGGGCGCCGAACTGGAACGCAAGCACGGTAAGGTAAGGAAGGCTCTGAACAGAGCCATGAATACATGGGCTGACGAGGACTGGGAGGCATACTACGCGGCCAAGTCTAGCTACAAAAAATGCATCAGTTTCAGGAGCACCGCGGGATGGCGTAAGTTCTGTGGCAATATTGAATCTTGCCAACAAGCAAACAGGGTAAGGAAAATACTGGCGCAACAGCACACACCTGGGCCAGCCACTCTCCGTAAACCTGACAATACCTTAACCACATCACCAGAGGAAACGAGACGCGTCCTAATAGAAACTCACTTCCCAGGAAGCGTCCTCACTCAGGAAATTGATTGGTCTGATACAATGCAAACACCGTCAGAAAATGACTGGCTATACGCAAACAAGATGATCACATTGGAGAAAATCCAATGGGTCATCGAAAACTACCAACCCTTTAAGGCAGCCGGCCCCGACAGTGTTTTCCCCGCCCTACTGCAGTGGGGTGGTACCTCGGTTACCGTAAGATTAGTGCCTCTGTTGCGGGCATGCCTGGCCTACAGACACATCCCGAAAGGTTGGAGGGAGGTGAAGGTTATATTCATTCCTAAGCCAGGCAAGAGTGACTATACAAACGCTAAATCCTACCGACCTATCAGCCTGACATCGTTTCTCCAAAAAACCTTGGAGAGACTATGCGATAGGGAGCTAAGAGACGGCGCTCTTAAAAACATACCACTACATGGTAACCAACATGCATACTGCTCAGGTAAGTCGACGGAGTCAGCTCTTCACCTGGTGATTAGCCGGATTGAAGAAGCAATTCACCAAAAAGCTACCTGGCTGGCCATATACAAGGACTATCCAATCTCGGTGGTTAGATTTTAGTCACTACAGACCACGATCATCCTAGATCGTGTATCTATGTAATAGGTAACCTCAAAACACAGATCTTAACAGATTTCTGTTGCAGAGATGTCTCTGCAGTTAGACTGTCTGAACAGCGGGATGGTGTGGAGATGCCAGTAGTCTTTGCCTCGGCTTATATGCCTGAGGCGGAGACACCGCCCCCCCCCCCCCCATGACCTCGCCCGCCTCGTGAGTTACTGTGAGAGGAGCGGGATGGAGATTGTCATTGGGGCTGACGCAAATGCCCATCACCCACTGTGGGGCATGGACACGCAAAATGATAGGGGTAAGACATTGGTTGAATTTTTATTTACAACAAACCTATCCCTATTAAACACACTAGGCTCCGAACCAACATTCGTAACCAGAAGAAGCCACACGATCATTGACCTCACCATGGCCTCTGAGGGTGCAGCGGAAATCACCTCGGGCTGGCAGGTCTCCAAGGAGACCTCGTGCTCGGATCACAGGTGGATCCGCTTTGACATCCAGGTCTGTGCGACACCTATACCGCCACGAGGCAACCCAAGGAATACTAACAGGGTTCCCTACACACGCACGCTTGCTACCAAGCTGGCGATACTGAGCAGTCCACCAAGGTACGTGGACATAACGCAGATAGATGCACAGGTCGAGCACATCACTGCATCAATGATAGACAGCTACCATACTGCCTGCCCAGTAACCACACTGCCCGTAACACCAGGTAAACAACCCTGGTGGGGCGCCGAACTGGAACGCAAGCACGGTAAGGTAAGGAAGGCTCTGAACAGAGCCATGAATACATGGGCTGACGAGGACTGGGAGGCATACTACGCGGCCAAGTCTAGCTACAAAAAATGCATCAGTTTCAGGAGCACCGCGGGATGGCGTAAGTTCTGTGGCAATATTGAATCTTGCCAACAAGCAAACAGGGTAAGGAAAATACTGGCGCAACAGCACACACCTGGGCCAGCCACTCTCCGTAAACCTGACAATACCTTAACCACATCACCAGAGGAAACGAGACGCGTCCTAATAGAAACTCACTTCCCAGGAAGCGTCCTCACTCAGGAAATTGATTGGTCTGATACAATGCAAACACCGTCAGAAAATGACTGGCTATACGCAAACAAGATGATCACATTGGAGAAAATCCAATGGGTCATCGAAAACTACCAACCCTTTAAGGCAGCCGGCCCCGACAGTGTTTTCCCCGCCCTACTGCAGTGGGGTGGTACCTCGGTTACCGTAAGATTAGTGCCTCTGTTGCGGGCATGCCTGGCCTACAGACACATCCCGAAAGGTTGGAGGGAGGTGAAGGTTATATTCATTCCTAAGCCAGGCAAGAGTGACTATACAAACGCTAAATCCTACCGACCTATCAGCCTGACATCGTTTCTCCAAAAAACCTTGGAGAGACTATGCGATAGGGAGCTAAGAGACGGCGCTCTTAAAAACATACCACTACATGGTAACCAACATGCATACTGCTCAGGTAAGTCGACGGAGTCAGCTCTTCACCTGGTGATTAGCCGGATTGAAGAAGCAATTCACCAAAAAGCTACCTGCCTAGGCACATTTATAGACATCGAAGGCGCCTTCGATAAAACAAACTTCTCCAGTATTAGTACCGCCCTCTTCAAACATGGCGTCGATCAGGTATTAACAGATTGGATTACTAACATGTTAAGCAAGCGAGTGGTTCGTCTGGAAGAGGACCAGAACATGGCCTTGATAGCCAGGGGTTGCCCCCAAGGAGGCGTTTTATCTCCCCTCCTCTGGAACCTGGTAATAAATGACCTCATCAAAATTCTAAATGACAACCACTACTACACGATAGGTTATGCGGACGACCTCGCAATCCTTGTGTCAGGGAAGATGACAACCTCACTCAACAGGCACTACGCATCGTTGAACGATGGTGTAGGGAATTTGACCTCTCGGTGAACCGTCGGGTTCAATAAGTGGGGCCTATCACCCAAAATCATACTTTGGCTATCCAACACTGTTATCCGACCAATGATCGCATACAGTGCCGTGGTCTGGTGGCCCCGCACCAAACTAACTGCAGCCTCAAGCAAACTTCAACGCATGCAGAGGCTAGCTTGCATGGCCATCACGGGCTGTATGAGGACTACTCCTACCGCAGCTCTTGAAGCAATGCTAGAACTCCCGCCCCTCCACCTGTTTATACAACAGGAAGCGACGATGGCGGCGGTACGCCTAAAAACACTAAATCTCTGGAGTAAAAGAGAAACACAACACTCCGAGTTACTTGAGGGACTCTACAAGGAGTTCCCCTTGACTAAAGCCATAAATGACCGGATTCCCAAACAATTTATCTTCGATAAAAGATACAAAATCCAACTCCATGAGGATCACCGGTAAGAGGGACAACGTCCAGCAGAGTTGCGTACTTTCACAGACGGATCCAAGACAGGTACCGGCTCGGGCGCTGGCATCTTTTCGGAGGACCTCAATATACATATAGCCTCACCTCTAGGGGCCCACAATACGGTGTTCCAAGCAGAGTGTATGGGTATATCCCTAGCAGCCTCAGCTATCGCAGCCAGACAGGTTCGGGACCACACTGTCCGTATTCTATCAGACAGCATGTCGGTCCTGCAAGCACTAAAATGCTACACAACCAACTCTGGGCTTTTATACGAATGTCATCACCGCTTGAATCAGGTGGGTATTCTAAACAACATAACCATTGAATGGATTAAAGGACACAGCGGTTCTCGTCGCAATGTCGCAAAAAACTCGTCGTTGATGCTGCAGACGAACTCGCAAGAAGGGGATCTAGCATGGCAGTAATGGGACCGGAACCCATCGTACCACTCCCCTTTGGGTATATACGCACTCTGGTAAGGAAACGCACTAGGGTTCAACACAACAAAATTTGGTCAGACCAAACAGACTGCAGGCTGTCCAGGGAGGTACTCCCTGCAATTGACGGCTTTACAAAACAGGCCCTCCAACTGACTAAGCAGCAGCTGCGCACAATCACAGCCGCTGTCACAGGTCATGGGTCATTTAACAAGCACCTGTTTACTATAGGAGTTACAGATAGCCCGCTATGCAGAGCATGCATGGAGGTGGACGAGACGGCGGACCACGTGCTTCTCCACTGTCCAGAGGTTACTGCATACAGGGCTAAATACTTCGGTAACCCGGTTACTCTCCGAGAGATCGCCAGTAACGTCAGGGCGCTGCTGGCCTTTCTCGGGGAACTGGGGTGGATCGAATAAGGTATTGTCCCACCCTTTACGAAAAATACGCGCTACATCGTGGAGTTGCGGAAATCGGCCCGTCTAACAATACAATATACAGGACACAGCAGTTCTCGAGGTAGCTTCAGATGCTGATGCTGATCCCCTTTGGGTACATACGCACTTTGGTAAGGAACGCACTAGGGATCAGCACGACAAAGCGTGGTCGGACCAAACTGACTGCAGACACTCCCTGCAATTGACGGCCGCTTCACAAAGCAGGCTCTCCTACTGACTAAGCAGCAGCTGCGCACAGTCACAGGCGCCGTTACCGGTCAAGGGATGATAATTATTTTTACTTACCGAGATTTACTTCACTTGTGCGTCTTCCACAGCAATTGAAGCATGCAAATATGCATAGGCACGTTATCTCGGGATACTGAGTCACATCTGTGTGAAGTAACAGGTCCTGGAATGACAAATTAGTCTTATATAATAATGATGCAAAAAATTAATTCTTTTTCACTACTTATCATTTTGTTAGCTCATCCCTCCAGATATGAGGATGCTTGAACAGGCTGCTAAATGCTGTTATGATTATTTCTTCACTTACCAAGACTTTCCTTTATTTGCACATCTTCTATGGTACTTTGAGTGTGCTGCATATCCACATAGTCCAAATGTGAAGTAACAGGAGGTTCTGGAATGACAATTTATAGATTATAACTACATTCATAGTATATTTTGATTATTTTATACTATAATCAATCAATTTTAGATGTAATACTATGTCATTATGTGTCTCAATTATACAAAAATGTTAAGTAAATGTAAATGTAGCAACTAAGGCAATGTATTCAATTAATTAAATAATTTTGCATGCCCTAAGGCAAAATGTATTGGGACTCCATAAATTAACAACTTTTCTGTTACCTACATTATTGGCAAATAAATGATTTCTATAGCCTGTAGCACTCAGGAATAATGTAGCTTTTTGTATGAATGATGTACAAACTTATAAGCTAATTTTACCTCCTTATAATATTAGTATAGATATCAATCTATGTAACCTGGCATGTTATGAGTGGCTCATTGCCAAATAAAAACAGCCATATGGGTTGATCAAAGTTTAAGCTATGCTCGCCGAGGTCTGTCTGTGGATGGGTGACCGATCGTAACATATCGAGACGCCTGCGCGCCACGGAAAGCACGCTAACCCGTTAGTCCAGGGTCCCGGCTGTCATTTGTAGATGTTTGAAAGTTTGTTGTTACAGATAGTCAGAAATCTGAATGTTTGACAACCCGCCTCATCAAGGCGTCTGTGTTGCTCAGTAACTGGGTTGTGGAGGTCAGATAGACAGTCGCTCCATGTAAAATACTGTTATTCAGCTGCATCCGGTTAGACTGGAAGCCGCCCCAACATAGTTGGGAAAGGGCTAGGCAGATCATGATGATATCAATCTATCTAACCTGGCATGTTTGTTGTCCATACGGCGTCTTTGCTGTATCTTCCGGTACCAATACCGTTATTCGAAGTATGTGTACACTTCCAACTTACTCGGTGGTATGACTTACATGGCGGTATTTGAAATTATATTCGTTTTCTCGTCGCAATATACACCGACGGAAGTAGCCCATGTGTTAAGAAACTCCTTATCCTTATTCGGGGTAGGGAATTTATGCAAATTCACATTGCATTGTACGTAGCAGCCTCCAAAATCACCAAACGGGTAGTCAGGTAGGTTGTCTCAATATGTAGATTTAAACAATCAATACCAGCACGAAATCAACACGGCCGGAGAAGCAGAGGCTCTACCCAACGTTACTGGGTGGAAGAAGCACTTTTGGACGATTATAACTAAAAGAAACAAACAGGACGCGGAAAATAAACACACGCAAACCGGCTGTCAAAGTTTTTTTTTTGTTTGATTGACACTGACATTTTTGAAGTGTTGCAGAGTCTCAATTTTCTTTATTTATTTGTTGTAACATTACGTGAGGCATTGAGCTTTTATCTAGAGAAAAAATTGCTGGTTTGCCATTCAACGACGTGCGAGTGCCGGTTCCATAGTAGGCATTACTATTTTACTGGACGTTTTTACATAAGCAAAATGTACCCAGAGCCATCTATGTATCTACAAATCGAGTGAGCTAGCAATGAAACTACACCACAGAATCAAGGCACGCGTTGTCCTCTGGTAATGTACGATACGAATTACACGCGGTGTCTTCTTATTGCAGACGTAGGTAGTTAAATAGGTGGCACTAGCAGTAATTTTTAATAAGTATACGCAACAGTCTCAATTTTATTTATTCATTTATTGTTACATTACGAGAGGTATTGAGCTTTTATCTAGAGAAAAAATTGTTGATTTGCCATTCAACAACATGCGAGTGCTGGTTCCTCACTCAATTCAGTAGGCATTACTATTTTACTGGACGTTTTTACATAAGTAAAATGTACCCAGAGCCATCTATCTACAAATCGAGTGAGCTAGCAACAAAACTACACCACAGAATCAAGGCACGCGTTGTCCTCTGGTAATGTACGATACGATCCACACGCGGTGTCTTCTTGTTGCGGACGTAGTTAAATAGGTGGCACTAGCAGTGATTTTTAATAAGTATACGAAATACAAATACTATAAAGACTAACAATTAATCCAGCCCAACATGGGCTAAAAAGCCAAGTAAAAGAAGATTAATCAGTAATCAGTAAAACCAGAGATTCGTTTCATGAACACTACATTTTTATTGGTACACATAATAGGTACAATATAACAATAGATCATATTAAATAATAAACATGGATTTTAAGTTGACTGTGTTGGTTGGCGATATGCTGAATGTGTCGCTCAGCTAGCTCATCTTTGAGGAAGGTGTTCTAGACAACAATATTCTTCACTTCCACCTCGCGTCGTCCCTGTAAATAAAATGTCAAGATGAAATTAAACAAAACAATGAATGAGAGGATTATGTCAATAAAATAAACCTAAAGTTATGCAATAGATTTATTAACCTGCAATAAGCTAAATAGAGTGAAACAATATTATAAAATTATCTTGTATTTTACAAAGAGCTCCCAATTATTATTGTTGTCTAAGTAGTATACTTGATGGAAAAGTATTCCATAGATACATTATGGATTACATTTAAATGCATTTAAAGGCAAATCCAGCAAAGAAAGCGGTAAATTGATGTAAGAGCAGATATGATTACATTGATTACCAAGCCTCTCAAATGAGCTATGGATCTTGTGATGTTTGCTGAGAGTTAAAATATGTAGTGATGGAATTGTACAGTGCATCATCCCACACATTGACGATAAGATCATTACTACCAATCCTATTATGGGTTGGAAGATATAATTTATAATGTTGTAACAACTTAAATATCAATGATTCAGACTCCAGTGTGAGTATCGTATGTTGTTGTATTGTGGTAGAAGTATCCATTCCGAACCTGATGATAGTCGAGAGCTTTGCTGTGACGACATCTCTTGATCAGAAATGAAGTGCAGCGCAGGTCATACAACTGTAATTTCTTGAGTTGATGCTTTTGTTCTGTTCTGCTCTGCTCTGCTCTGCTCCGGATCTGGGTCTGATAAGGCATCCGGGCAACTGTACATCAAGCTGCTCTGTAGCAATTATGGCACAAGCGAGCCATGGGATTCACCTAAAAACAATTCATAATTAAAGACCAACTTCTAAATATGGCTTCTACAGCATGGATAATGTTTAATCGTGTCATCACTTTCAACTATAGTTTGCTGCTATACTTCACTAAAACTATTCAATATTCATAAATGTGAATATACACTTAGATAAGTATCACATAACATACATACAAGCATAAACTCACGCCTTTAGCATGGTTTATTGGTTCTGTCTCTTCTGCTTGCCAAAGCATAAGAGACAGAACCAATACTATTTATAATCAATGAGTAAAGAACTATACTATGTATACACGGTGGAAGGGACTTGGACGCACAAACTGACACCATGACTGCATGATTCTGGTGGTTCATGGTGCAATGAGATTTTTAGTTAAAAAGTAAATTATTCACTTCTTAAAAATGTCATTTTGGTAGGTAGACATCATGTTTGTGTACAGCACAACGAACATCAGAATAAAACGTAGAAATTAGGAAAAGTGCACGAAAGTAGTCACCGCTATTCTTAGCAGTAATCGGATATTCGGACCCTTATACACCTAAACTTCTTTCCACCAAACAATAATATGGACATTCCTTTCTGACTAAATAAGTAATCCCGGCTATACCAAACTTAATGAAATTATAGCAGTGGTTATTTTGATTTCGTTTCTTTATGTTGTTCAAATAAATAGAATATCAATGCAAAATGACTACCACCAATAGACGACACGGTGGGCGCAGTGGCCGAGTGGTTGGCTGCTGCGCTACGGGTCGCGGGTTCGATTCCCGCACGGAAAAAATATTTCTCTGGTCTACAGGTGGTTGTTCCGGGTTTGGCTGTTAGTGTATGTGAGTTTAAATGTTTGTTAACGCACCCACGATACAGGAGAAATTACTAGTGTGGCGCGACGACATAAAAACAAAAAAAAATTAGGCGACGTTTAATCATTTAAACGTATCATACCTTCTTAGAATCCACAGCGGCCGTGAAGACTGTTGTTGCGTATCAAGCATTACGGGCGAGGGGTGATGTAGTCCAGGTGCCAATCTGCCTCAGGGATCGCTACAGTTGACTTGATCCCCACTGTCATGTCGCGGTCGCCCTGAAAGTGTATAATAGGATTTTTTTTTAATATTTTTTACTATGGGACGAGCCCGCCACACTATTCCCAATCCACTGCAACTCCTGAAAACCAGAATCAACAGTGGCGACCATCAGGAAAGCGTCGAGACAATGTAGTCCGTCGAGTCCCGGAGAAACAATTCAACTGTCTTGGAACCCGCAACGAAATTAATCAGAAAAAAGCAGCGGAGGACTAAGAAAACTACGCAATTTCTTCTTCCCTCCATATCGACCAGGAGACAGAACTGAGCTGGGCCAATAGGCACAAAGGGACGTTTACAACTGGGTTAGGCCCAGTTGCCTAGCCCCGCGGTTTAAAATTAACACTGATAGTAGTGAGTCCTGAATGATTAGAATTCATTCAACGATTCAATAGTCAACAACATTTAGAATGCGAAGCAGAACTATAAATCACTAGCAGCGCCCCGCGGTTTTACGTTTTAAGTCAACATGAAACAATCGGAATTCCAACGGGAATACTTCCGTTTTCCGTGGTAAAAAATACACTACGTGCTATGCCAGACTATTAATCTATATCTGCGCCATACTTCATCCAGATCTGTTCAGCTGTTCTGGTGTTAATAATATTGTTAGTGGCAAGTGTGATAGTGTCATTAACAGTCCACAATATTGTGGCGAAATAATATTTTCGTGACGCGCTAATTTGCAATCACAGAAACCAAGGAAGTCTAACCTTAAACCGGATCGTTGGGAAAATACAGAAACTTACCATCAAATAAATTGCATTATTCGCATCATCTACATTGAACACTTGTATCCAAGATATGTCATCGACATGAATGGATGTCACTACACTGTTATGAAAGTGGTCTTTTCTTACAGTTTCAATCGGTATTCAGCTGTAGCCGGTTAGACTGGAAGCCAACCTCAACACAGTTATGTTGTTGCAATGTTTCTTCTGCCAAACTGTACAGCAGTTTGTTGACAGATGTAGCTCCCGTATACAAAGTTCTGTTATATTTTATGAAATTACTAGCTGACAAGGTTTTGACAAAAGGTGCTAAAAAGAAACTTCCCCACTTTATTTTTAAAAGACATTTTTGTAGTACAGCTACGATCTAAATCTATTGGTATATCATTAAAAAAATTTGGGACTAAGCATTTTCTACACCTTGGTCCATAATAGTTATTACAAGTGGGTACTACAAATCTTCTAATGCATTTATTCCTTTGAGGTCTTATGTGTACCGTCTTGATTTTAAACTCATCCTCATCCAATCCACACAGCATCATCTAGCCCCGAGCTAAGCAGAGCTTGTATTATGGGTACTAGATGACTGATGTAATTAATACAATACATTACATAGATAGATATTTCTTATTATATATAGCAAATACCCAGAACACTTGGGCTTTACCAAGGCGGGTTGGCGATTTCAGACTTATACTCATTGTAATGTGTGTAGATGTCAGTAATGTCTAAGATAAACTAATAAAGTAGGTACCATCGCTGGAGGTGAACCAGTTTTGAACCTTATCTGTCCGAGATGGTACAAATGAATTAAAAAAGTCTCAATGTTTTTCATGAGAGGTGAGACCTTTAGGTGAATGCGTAGAGGCACCTCGTGGAATTTAAATTTTCATGTTTTTAGCAATTTGGAGCTTTCGTAACTAACAAATGAGTACCCCACAAAGTATTAATAATTAAAATCATTAGTACGACTTTTTCAGTTCGATTTATGCAACTGAATAAGTGTTTCATTACATGATGACATTTAACCACAATTCTATGTATGTTTGTTGTGGTATACATATACGCGAATAACTCTTTCAGTAACATACCTTATACTGACCTGAAACGCGGGCTGCGTCTGCGCATTCTTCTTAACCACTGGGCCATTACGACAATAGAAAGATAAAATAACTTACAATCATGACTTCCTTGTTGGTTTTGATGGTGACCATGCAGTTGCCATGAGGGTTCATGACGAAGGGACACGGAGCCGTGCCTCTGTCGCCAGCCACAGTGACCAGTCGTGGTTGTCCGGTGGGACGCAGTGCCACGTTGAACCTGGAAGATTATCAGCTTGCATTTTAAGAAGTTGTTTTTCTACTAATTAGTCTTGCTCTCTACTAGGCCAGTTGAGCCTGCCAAAACTATTCAACACAGAACTCCAACTAGCGAACGAGGACTAGTATCTCGGAGTCATCCTTAACAGCAAGTTAAACTGGAGCAACTGCAGCATGGCGGTCCTGCAAGCACTAAAATGCCATACCACTAACTCTGGGCTACTACTACACGAATGTCATAACCGCTTAAATCAGGTGTGTATTCTCAATAACATAACCATTCAATGGATTAAAGGACACAGCAGGGGGGAGTGGTCTGGATGTTTGCTTTTGCGGTTGCACAACGACATGCTTATCCTATATCTCTCTGGTAGTCCTAACGATCAAGCTTCTTAACAGTGAGACGTTCCCAGTTGCGGGCTCCATGGTGGGTGGGAGCCAGAGAGACGAATAATACTACTTTACATACATGGACAATCCATGGCCATTTCAACCAACCGGAGTGAAGTCAGCGAAAGCCGACTCAGCTCCTAAGCGGGGTGCTAACAACACCCCGCTCGCCCCTGGAGGTCCTGCGGGTAATACTGCAGGCACCAGCGTGGGTGCTGGTCCGATTGTGGCGAAAGCTGCAGTTCGGACCAAAAAAAAGTCCCAGCTTAAGCAAAGGACGTCAGTGCTGCCTGGGACCAGTACTGACCCTTTAAAAGCACAGGCGAGGACGGCGACGACTCATACCACAGCCGGACCTAGCCTTAGCTCACAAACACAACCTCCTGCGGCACTTCAAGCTGCAAATCAGCAGGCTGTCACCGAGCAATCGAAGACGCCTGGCACTGACGACGCGTTCTCACGCGGTTGGCAAGGGTAAACACACTCAACAAGCCCATTGCCCTTGTACCGCCCACCCGGGCCGTCCTGCTCCTGCAGATCTGGCCAATAGGGGGGACGGGCGTAGCGGTAATGCGCTCCGTCAGGTGCGCCGCCGTGCAAAATAGAACGAGGGTAAAGCCGCTCGTCGAACACAGGCTACCGCTGCCGGGTCAAGCCGCAAAACCAGCAGCAAGGTCGACTTCTCCGCGGGGAAACGGTCGCAGGCCGAGGCCGGTGAAAGCCGACCAGAGCCTGCTGGACCGTCAACCAGCGTCGAGGAGAGGCCAGCCATAAACACCAGACCAAAGAAACAATCCGATTGGAAGGATCAGGCTACGGCCAAGCGGGCTCTCAATGAGACCTTGTCGCCTCGTGGGGAGCAGAAGCGGCCGTGGCTTGACCATTCCAAACGGATTGAAGACAGGAAAAGCTACGCCCAAGCTGCCGGCGCCACCCTGAACGTCGCAATCACTAGCGAGAGCACGGGGGCTACTGTCTCCGGCCTCCGATCCGGGGGGGACGGGTTCGACGAGGGCTTCGACCTGTTTGCCGGGTTGCGACTGGAGGGAGACGAGGAGGGTGCGACCAGCAATGGCGTCCCTTTCGTTGGCCTGTAAGGTCGTGCAGGCGAACCTCCGCCACAGCCAGACAGCGACGGCTCAGTTGCGCAAGTGGCTGGAGGTACAGGACGCGGCCGTTGCCCTGATCCAGGAGCCGTGGATTAGGGCTGGCCATATACAAGGACTATCCAATCTCGGTGGTTAGATTTTAGTCACTACAGACCACGATCATCCTAGATCGTGTATCTATGTAATAGGTAACCTCAAAACACAGATCTTAACAGATTTCTGTTGCAGAGATGTCTCTGCAGTTAGACTGTCTATACAGCGGGATGGTGTGGAGATGCCAGTAGTCTTTGCCTCGGCTTATATGCCTGAGGCGGAGACACCGCCCCCCCCCATGACCTCGCCCGCCTCGTGAGTTACTGTGAGAGGAGCGGGATGGAGATTGTCATTGGGGCTGACGCAAATGCCCATCACCCACTGTGGGGCATGGACACGCAAAATGATAGGGGTAAGACATTGGTTGAATTTTTATTTACAACAAACCTATCCCTATTAAACACACTAGGCTCCGAACCAACATTCGTAACCAGAAGAAGCCACACGATCATTGACCTCACCATGGCCTCTGAGGGTGCAGCGGAAATCACCTCGGGCTGGCAGGTCTCCAAGGAGACCTCGTGCTCGGATCACAGGTGGATCCGCTTTGACATCCAGGTCTGTGCGACACCTATACCGCCACGAGGCAACCCAAGGAATACTAACAGGGTTCCCTACACACGCACGCTTGCTACCAAGCTGGCGATACTGAGCAGTCCACCAAGGTACGTGGACATAACGCAGATAGATGCACAGGTCGAGCACATCACTGCATCAATGATAGACAGCTACCATACTGCCTGCCCAGTAACCACACTGCCCGTAACACCAGGTAAACAACCCTGGTGGGGCGCCGAACTGGAACGCAAGCACGGTAAGGTAAGGAAGGTTCTGAACAGAGCCATGAATACATGGGCTGACGAGGACTGGGAGGCATACTACGCGGCCAAGTCTAGCTACAAAAAATGCATCAGTTTCAGGAGCACCGCGGGATGGCGTAAGTTCTGTGGCAATATTGAATCTTGCCAACAAGCAAACAGGGTAAGGAAAATACTGGCGCAACAGCACACACCTGGGCCAGCCACTCTCCGTAAACCTGACAATACCTTAACCACATCACCAGAGGAAACGAGACGCGTCCTAATAGAAACTCACTTCCCAGGAAGCGTCCTCACTCAGGAAATTGATTGGTCTGATACAATGCAAACACCGTCAGAAAATGACTGGCTATACGCAAACAAGATGATCACATTGGAGAAAATCCAATGGGTCATCGAAAACTACCAACCCTTTAAGGCAGCCGGCCCCGACGGTGTTTTCCCCGCCCTACTGCAGTGGGGTGGCACCTCGGTTACCGTAAGATTAGTGCCTCTGTTGCGGGCATGCCTGGCCTACAGACACATCCCGAAAGGTTGGAGGGAGGTGAAGGTTATATTCATTCCTAAGCCAGGCAAGAGTGACTATACAAACGCTAAATCCTACCGACCTATCAGCCTGACATCGTTTCTCCAAAAAACCTTGGAGAGACTATGCGATAGGGAGCTAAGAGACGGCGCTCTTAAAAACATACCACTACATGGTAACCAACATGCATACTGCTCAGGTAAGTCGACGGAGTCAGCTCTTCACCTGGTGATTAGCCGGATTGAAGAAGCAATTCACCAAAAAGCTACCTGCCTAGGCACATTTATAGACATCGAAGGCGCCTTCGATAAAACAAACTTCTCCAGTATTAGTACCGCCCTCTTCAAACATGGCGTCGATCAGGTATTAACAGATTGGATTACTAACATGTTAAGCAAGCGAGTGGTTCGTCTGGAAGTGGACCAGAACATGGCCTTGATAGCCAGGGGTTGCCCCCAAGGAGGCGTTTTATCTCCCTTCCTCTGGAACCTGGTAATAAATGACCTCATCAAAATTCTAAATGACAACCACTACTACACGATAGGTTATGCGGACGACCTCGCAATCCTTGTGTCAGGGAAGATGACAACCTCACTCAACAGGCACTACGCATCGTTGAACGATGGTGTAGGGAATTTGACCTCTCGGTGAACCGTCGGGTTCAATAAGTGGGGCCTATCACCCAAAATCATACTTTGGCTATACAACACTGTTATCCGACCAATGATCGCATACAGTGCCGTGGTCTGGTGGCCCCGCACCAAACTAACTGCAGCCTCAAGCAAACTTCAACGCATGCAGAGGCTAGCTTGCATGGCCATCACGGGCTGTATGAGGACTACTCCTACCGCAGCTCTTGAAGCAATGCTAGAACTCCCGCCCCTCCACCTGTTTATACAACAGGAAGCGACGATGGCGGCGGTACGCCTAAAAACACTAAATCTCTGGAGTAAAAGAGAAACACAACACTCCGCGTTACTTGAGGGACTCTACAAGGAGTTCCCCTTGACTAAAGCCATAAATGACCGGATTCCCAAACAATTTATCTTCGATAAAAGATACAAAATCCAACTCCATGAGGATCACCGGTAAGAGGGACAACGTCCAGCAGAGTTGCGTACTTTCACAGACGGATCCAAGACAGGTACCGGCTCGGGCGCTGGCATCTTTTCGGAGGACCTCAATATACATATAGCCTCAACTCTAGGGGCCCACAATACGGTGTTCCAAGCAGAGTGTATGGGTTTATCCCTAGCAGCCTCAGCTATCGCAGCCAGACAGGTTCGGGACCACACTGTCCGTATTCTATCAGACAGCATGTCGGTCCTGCAAGCACTAAAATGCTACACAACAACCAACTCTGGGCTTTTATACGAATGTCATCACCGCTTGAATCAGGTGGGTATTCTAAACAACATAACCATTCAATGGATCAAAGGACACAGCGGTTCTCGTCGCAATGTCGCAAAAAACTCGTCGTTGATGCTGCAGACGAACTCGCAAGAAGGGGATCTAGCATGGCAGTAATGGGACCGGAACCCATCGTACCACTCCCCTTTGGGTATATACGCACTCTGGTAAGGAAACGCACTAGGGTTCAACACAACAAAATTTGGTCAGACCAAACAGACTGCAGGCTGTCCAGGGAGGTACTCCCTGCAATTGACGGCCGCTTTACAAAACAGGCCCTCCAACTGACTAAGCAGCAGCTGCGCACAATCACAGCCGCTGTCACAGGTCATGGGTCATTTAACAAGCACCTGTTTACTATAGGAGTTACAGATAGCCCGCTATGCAGAGCATGCATGGAGGTGGACGAGACGGCGGACCACGTGCTTCTCCACTGTCCAGAGGTTACTGCATACAGGGCTAAATACTTCGGTAACCCGGTTACTCTCCGAGAGATCGCCAGTAACGTCAGGGCGCTGCTGGCCTTTCTCGGGGAACTGGGGTGGATCGAATAAGATATTGTCCCACCCTTTACGCAAAATACGCGCTACGTCGTGGAGTTGCGGAAATCGGCCCGTCTAACAATACAATATACAGGACACAGCAGTTCTCGAGGTAGCTTCAGATGCTGATGCTGATCCCCTTTGGGTACATACGCACTTTGGTAAGGAACGCACTAGGGATCAGCACGACAAAGCGTGGTCGGACCAAACTGACTGCAGACACTCCCTGCAATTGACGGCCGCTTCACAAAGCAGGCTCTCCTACTGACTAAGCAGCAGCTGCGCACAGTCACAGGCGCCGTTACCGGTCAAGGGATGATAATTATTTTTACTTACCGAGATTTACTACACTTGTGCGTCTTCCACAGCAATTGAAGCATGCAAATATGCATAGGCACGTTATCTCGGGATACTGAGTCACATCTGTGTGAAGTAACAGTTCCTGGAATGACAAATTAGTCTTATATAATGATGATGCAAAAAATTAATTCTTTTTCACTACTTATCATTTTGTTAGCTCATCCCTCCAGATATGAGGATGCTTGAACAGGCTGCTAAATGCTGTTATGATTATTTCTTCACTTACCAAGACTTTCCTTTATTTGCACATCTTCTATGGTACTTTGAGTGTGCTGCATATCCACATAGTCCAAATGTGAAGTAACAGGAGGTTCTGGAATGACAATTTATAGATTATAACTACATTCATAGTATATTTTGATTACTTTATACTATAATCAATCAATTTTAGATGTAATACTATGTCATTATGTGTCTCAATTATACAAAAATGTTAAGTAAATGTAAATGTAGCAACTAAGGCAATGTATTCAATTAATTAAATAATTTTGCATGCCCTAAGGCAAAATGTATTGGGACTCCATAAATTAACAACTTTTCTGTTACCTACATTATTGGCAAATAAATGATTTCTATAGCCTGTAGCACTCAGGAATAATGTAGCTTTTTGTATGAATGATGTACAAACTTATAAGCTAATTTTACCTCTTTATAATATTAGTATAGATACCAATCTATGTAACCTGGCATGTTATGAGTGGCTCATTGCCAAATAAAAACAGCCATATGGGTTGATCAAAGTTTAAGCTATGCTCGCCGAGGTCTGTCTGTGGATGGGTGACCGATCGTAACATATCGAGACGCCTGCGCGCCACGGAAAGCACGCTAACCCGTTAGTCCAGGGTCCCGGCTGTCATTTGTAGATGTTTGAAAGTTTGTTGTTACAGATAGTCAGAAATCTGAATGTTTGACAACCCGCCTCATCAAGGCGTCTGTGTTGCTCAGTAACTGGGTTGTGGAGGTCAGATAGACAGTCGCTCCATGTAAAATACTGTTATTCAGCTGCATCCGGTTAGACTGGAAGCCGCCCCAACATAGTTGGGAAAG
The DNA here is from genome assembly GCA_905147745.2 of Phlogophora meticulosa. NCBI lineage: Eukaryota > Metazoa > Arthropoda > Insecta > Lepidoptera > Noctuidae > Phlogophora > Phlogophora meticulosa. Next base: position 716,849 of record LR990517.1, on the reverse strand, counting down.
GGCTAGGCAGATCATGATGATATCAATCTATCTAACCTGGCATGTTTGTTGTCCATACGGCGTCTTTGCTGTATCTTCCGGCACCAATACCGTTATTCGAAGTATGTGTACACTTCCAACTTACTCGGTGGTATGACTTACATGGCGGTATTTGAAATTATATTCGTTTTCTCGTCGCAATATACACCGACGGAAGTAACCCATGTGTTAAGAAACTCCTTATCCTTATTCGGGGTAGGGAATTTATGCAAATTCACATTGCATTGTACGTAGCAGCCTCCAAAATCACCAAACGGGTAGTCAGGTAGGTTGTCTCAATATGTAGATTTAAACAATCAATACCAGCACGAAATCAACACGGCCGGAGAAGCAGAGGCTCTACCCAACGTTACTGGGTGGAAGAAGCACTTTTGGACGATTATAACTAAAATAAACAAACAGGACGCGGAAAATAAACACACGCAAACCGGCTGTCAAAGTTTTTTTTTTGTTTGATTGACACTGACATTTTTGAAGTGTTGCAGAGTCTCAATTTTCTTTATTTATTTGTTGTAACATTACGTGAGGCATTGAGTTTTTATCTAGAGAAAAAATTGCTGGTTTGCCATTCAACGACGTGCGAGTGCCGGTTCCATAGTAGGCATTACTATTTTACTGGACGTTTTTACATAAGCAAAATGTACCCAGAGCCATCTATGTATCTACAAATCGAGTGAGCTAGCAATGAAACTACACCACAGAATCAAGGCACGCGTTGTCCTCTGGTAATGTACGATACGAATTACACGCGGTGTCTTCTTATTGCAGACGTAGGTAGTTAAATAGGTGGCACTAGCAGTAATTTTTAATAAGTATACGCAACAGTCTCAATTTTATTTATTCATTTATTGTTACATTACGAGAGGTATTGAGCTTTTATCTAGTGAAAAAATTGTTGATTTGCCATTCAACAACATGCGAGTGCTGGTTCCTCACTCAATTCAGTAGGCATTACTATTTTACTGGACGTTTTTACATAAGTAAAATGTACCCAGAGCCATCTATCTACAAATCGAGTGAGCTAGCAACAAAACTACACCACAGAATCAAGGCACGCGTTGTCCTCTGGTAATGTACGATACGATCCACACGCGGTGTCTTCTTGTTGCGGACGTAGTTAAATAGGTGGCACTAGCAGTGATTTTTAATAAGTATACGAAATACAAATACTATAAAGACTAACAATTAATCCAGCCCAACATGGGCTAAAAAGCCAAGTAAAAGAAGATTAATCAGTAATCAGTAAAACCAGAGATTCGTTTCATGAACACTACATTTTTATTGGTACACATAATAGGTACAATATAACAATAGATCATATTAAATAATAAACATGGATTTTAAGTTGACTGTGTTGGTTGGCGATATGCTGAATGTGTCGCTCAGCTAGCTCATCTTTGAGGAAGGTGTTCTAGACAACAATATTCTTCACTTCCACCTCGCGTCGTCCCTGTAAATAAAATGTCAAGATGAAATTAAACAAAACAATGAATGAGAGGATTATGTCAATAAAATAAACCTAAAGTTATGCAATAGATTTATTAACCTGCAATAAGCTAAATAGAGTGAAACAATATTATAAAATTATCTTGTATTTTACAAAGAGCTCCCAATTATTATTGTTGTCTAAGTAGTATACTTGATGGAAAAGTATTCCATAGATACATTATGGATTACATTTAAATGCATTTAAAGGCAAATCCAGCAAAGAAAGCGGTAAATTGATGTAAGAGCAGATATGATTACATTGATTACCAAGCCTCTCAAATGAGCTATGGATCTTGTGATGTTTGCTGAGAGTTAAAATATGTAGTGATGGAATTGTACAGTGCATCATCCCACACATTGACGATAAGATCATTACTACCAATCCTATTATGGGTTGGAAGATATAATTTATAATGTTGTAACAACTTAAATATCAATGATTCAGACTCCAGTGTGAGTATCGTATGTTGTTGTATTGTGGTAGAAGTATCCATTCCGAACCTGATGATAGTCGAGAGCTTTGCTGTGACGACATCTCTTGATCAGAAATGAAGTGCAGCGCAGGTCATACAACTGTAATTTCTTGAGTTGATGCTTTTGTTCTGTTCTGCTCTGCTCTGCTCTGCTCCGGATCTGGGTCTGATAAGGCATCCGGGCAACTGTACATCAAGCTGCTCTGTAGCAATTATGGCACAAGCGAGCCATGGGATTCACCTAAAAACAATTCATAATTAAAGACCAACTTCTAAATATGGCTTCTACAGCATGGATAATGTTTAATCGTGTCATCACTTTCAACTATAGTTTGCTGCTATACTTCACTAAAACTATTCAATATGCATAAATGTGAATATACACTTAGATAAGTATCACATAACATACATACAAGCATAAACTCACGCCTTTAGCATGGTTTATTGGTTCTGTCTCTTCTGCTTGCCAAAGCATAAGAGACAGAACCAATACTATTTATAATCAATGAGTAAAGAACTATACTATGTATACACGGTGGAAGGGACTTGGACGCACAAACTGACACCATGACTGCATGATTCTGGTGGTTCATGGTGCAATGAGATTTTTAGTTAAAAAGTAAATTATTCACTTCTTAAAAATGTCATTTTGGTAGGTAGACATCATGTTTGTGTACAGCACAACGAACATCAGAATAAAACGTAGAAATTAGGAAAAGTGCACGAAAGTAGTCACCGCTATTCTTAGCAGTAATCGGATATTCGGACCCTTATACACCTAAACTTCTTTCCACCAAACAATAATATGGACATTCCTTTCTGACTAAATAAGTAATCCCGGCTATACCAAACTTAATGAAATTATAGCAGTGGTTATTTTGATTTCGTTTCTTTATGTTGTTCAAATAAATAGAATATCAATGCAAAATGACTACCACCAATAGACGACACGGTGGGCGCAGTGGCCGAGTGGTTGGCTGCTGCGCTACGGGTCGCGGGTTCGATTCCCGCACGGAAAAAATATTTCTCTGGTCTACAGGTGGTTGTTCCGGGTTTGGCTGTTAGTGTATGTGAGTTTAAATGTTTGTTAACGCACCCACGATACAGGAGAAATTACTAGTGTGGCGCGACGACATAAAAACAAAAAAAAATTAGGCGACGTTTAATCATTTAAACGTATCATACCTTCTTAGAATCCACAGCGGCCGTGAAGACTGTTGTTGCGTATCAAGCATTACGGGCGAGGGGTGATGTAGTCCAGGTGCCAATCTGCCTCAGGGATCGCTACAGTTGACTTGATCCCCACTGTCATGTCGCGGTCGCCCTGAAAGTGTATAATAGGATTTTTTTTTAATATTTTTTACTATGGGACGAGCCCGCCACACTATTCCCAATCCACTGCAACTCCTGAAAACCAGAATCAACAGTGGCGACCATCAGGAAAGCGTCGAGACAATGAAGTCCGTCGAGTCCCGGAGAAACGATTCAACTGTCTTGGAACCCGCAACGAAATTAATCAGAAAAAAGCAGCGGAGGACTAAGAAAACTACGCAATTTCTTCTTCCCTCCATATCGACCAGGAGACAGAACTGAGCTGGGCCAATAGGCACAAAGGGACGTTTACAACTGGGTTAGGCCCAGTTGCCTAGCCCCGCGGTTTAAAATTAACACTGATAGTAGTGAGTCCTGAATGATTAGAATTCATTCAACGATTCAATAGTCAACAACATTTAGAATGCGAAGCAGAACTATAAATCACTAGCAGCGCCCCGCGGTTTTACGTTTTAAGTCAACATGAAACAATCGGAATTCCAACGGGAATACTTCCGTTTTCCGTGGTAAAAAATACACTACGTGCTATGCCAGACTATTAATCTATATCTGCGCCATACTTCATCCAGATCTGTTCAGCTGTTCTGGTGTTAATAATATTGTTAGTGGCAAGTGTGATAGTGTCATTAACAGTCCACAATATTGTGGCGAAATAATATTTTCGTGACGCGCTAATTTGCAATCACAGAAACCAAGGAAGTCTAACCTTAAACCGGACCGTTGGGAAAATACAGAAACTTACCATCAAATAAATTGCATTATTCACATCATCTACATTGAACACTTGTATCCAAGATATGTCATCGACATGAATGGATGTCACTACACTGTTATGAAAGTGGTCTTTTCTTACAGTTTCAATCGGTATTCAGCTGTAGCCGGTTAGACTGGAAGCCAACCTCAACACAGTTATGTTGTTGCAATGTTTCTTCTGCCAAACTGTACAGCAGTTTGTTGACAGATGTAGCTCCCGTATACAAAGTTCTGTTATATTTTATGAAATTACTAGCTGACAAGGTTTTGACAAAAGGTGCTAAAAAGAAACTTCCCCACTTTATTTTTAAAAGACATTTTTGTAGTACAGCTACGATCTAAATCTATTGGTATATCATTAAAAAAATTTGGGACTAAGCATTTTCTACACCTTGGTCCATAATAGTTATTACAAGTGGGTACTACAAATCTTCTAATGCATTTATTCCTTTGAGGTCTTATGTGTACCGTCTTGATTTTAAACTCATCCTCATCCAATCCACACAGCATCATCTAGCCCCGAGCTAAGCAGAGCTTGTATTATGGGTACTAGATGACTGATGTAATTAATACAATACATTACATAGATAGATATTTCTTATTATATATAGCAAATACCCAGAACACTTGGGCTTTACCAAGGCGGGTTGGCGATTTCAGACTTATACTCATTGTAATGTGTGTAGATGTCAGTAATGTCTAAGATAAACTAATAAAGTAGGTATCATCGCTGGAGGTGAACCAGTTTTGAACCTTATCCGTCCGAGATGGTACAAATGAATTAAAAAAGTCTCAATGTTTTTCATGAGAGGTGAGACCTTTAGGTGAATGCGTAGAGGCACCTCGTGGAATTTAAATTTTCATGTTTTTAGCAATTTGGAGCTTTCGTAACTAACAAATGAGTACCCCACAAAGTATTAAAATCATTAGTACGACTTTTTCAGTTCGATTTATGCAACTGAATAAGTGTTTCATTACATGATGACATTTAACCACAATTCTATGTATGTTTGTTGTGGTATACATATACGCGAATAACTCTTTCAGTAACATACCTTATACTGACCTGAAACGCGGGCTGCGTCTGCGCATTCTTCTTAACCACTGGGCCATTACGACAATAGAAAGATAAAATAACTTACAATCATGACTTCCTTGTTGGTTTTGATGGTGACCATCCAGTTGCCATGAGGGTTCATGACGAAGGGACACGGAGCCGTGCCTCTGTCGCCAGCCACAGTGACCAGTCGTGGTTGTCCGGTGGGACGCAGTGCCACGTTGAACCTGGAAGATTATCAGCTTGCATTTTAAGAAGTTGTTTTTCTACTAATTAGTCTTGCTCTCTACTAGGCCAGTTGAGCCTGCCAAAACTATTCAACACAGAACTCCAACTAGCGAACGAGGACTAGTATCTCGGAGTCATCCTTAACAGCAAGTTAAACTGGAGCAACTGCAGCATGGCGGTCCTGCAAGCACTAAAATGCCATACCACTAACTCTGGGCTACTAATACACGAATGTCATAACCGCTTAAATCAGGTGTGTATTCTCAATAACATAACCATTCAATGGATTAAAGGACACAGCAGGGGGGAGTGGTCTGGATGTTTGCTTTTGCGGTTGCACAACGACATGCTTATCCTATATCTCTCTGGTAGTCCTAACGATCAAGCTTCTTAACAGTGAGACGTTCCCAGTTGCGGGCTCCATGGTGGGTGGGAGCCAGAGAGACGAATAATACTACTTTACATACATGGACAATCCAAGGCCATTTCAACCAACCGGAGTGAAGTCAGCGAAAGCCGACTCAGCTCCTAAGCGGGGTGCTAACAACACCCCGCTCGCCCCTGGAGGTCCTGCGGGTAATACTGCAGGCACCAGCGTGGGTGCTGGTCCGATTGTGGCGAAAGCTGCAGTTCGGACCAAAACAAAGTCCCAGCTTAAGCAAAGGACGTCAGCGCTGCCTGGGACCAGTACTGACCCTTTAAAAGCACAGGCGAGGACGGCGACGACTCATACCACAGCCGGACCTAGCCTTAGCTCACAAACACAACCTCCTGCGGCACTTCAAGCTGCAAATCAGCAGGCTGTCACCGAGCAATCGAAGACGCCTGGCACTGACGACGCGTTCTCACGCGGTTGGCAAGGGTAAACACACTCAACAAGCCCATTGCCCTTGTACCGCCCACCCGGGCCGTCCTGCTCCTGCAGATCTGGCCAATAGGGGGGACGGGCGCAGCGGTAATGCGCTCCGTCAGGTGCGCCGCCGTGCAAAATAGAACGAGGGTAAAGCCGCTCGTCGAACACAGGCTACCGCTGCCGGGTCAAGCCGCAAAACCAGCAGCAAGGTCGACTTCTCCGCGGGGAAACGGTCGCAGGCCGAGGCCGGTGAAAGCCGACCAGAGCCTGCTGGACCGTCAACCAGCGTCGAGGAGAGGCCAGCCATAAACACCAGACCAAAGAAACAATCCGATTGGAAGGATCAGGCTACGGCCAAGCGGGCTCTCAATGAGACCTTGTCGCCTCGTGGGGAGCAGAAGCGGCCGTGGCTTGACCATTCCAAACGGATTGAAGACAGGAAAAGCTACGCCCAAGCTGCCGGCGCCACCCTGAACGTCGCAATCACTAGCTACTGTCTCCGGCCTCCGATCCGGGGGGGACGGGTTCGACGAGGGCTTCGACCTGTTTGCCGGGTTGCGACTGGAGGGAGACGAGGAGGGTGCGACCAGCAATGGCGTCCCTTTCGTTGGCCTGTAAGGTCGTGCAGGCGAACCTCCGCCACAGCCAGACAGCGACGGCTCAGTTGCGCAAGTGGCTGGAGGTACAAGACGCGGCCGTTGCCCTGATCCAGGAGCCGTGGATTAGGGCTGGCCATATACAAGGACTATCCAATCTCGGTGGTTAGATTTTAGTCACTACAGACCACGATCATCCTAGATCGTGTATCTATGTAATAGGTAACCTCAAAACACAGATCTTAACAGATTTCTGTTGCAGAGATGTCTCTGCAGTTAGACTGTCTATACAGCGGGATGGTGTGGAGATGCCAGTAGTCTTTGCCTCGGCTTATATGCCTGAGGCGGAGACACCGCCCCCCCCCCCCCCCCCATGACCTCGCCCGCCTCGTGAGTTACTGTGAGAGGAGCGGGATGGAGAATGCCCATCACCCACTGTGGGGCATGGACACGCAAAATGATAGGGGTAAGACATTGGTTGAATTTTTATTTACAACAAACCTATCCCTATTAAACACACTAGGCTCCGAACCAACATTCGTAACCAGAAGAAGCCACACGATCATTGACCTCACCATGGCCTCTGAGGGTGCAGCGGAAATCACCTCGGGCTGGCAGGTCTCCAAGGAGACCTCGTGCTCGGATCACAGGTGGATCCGCTTTGACATCCAGGTCTGTGCGACACCTATACCGCCACGAGGCAACCCAAGGAATACTAACAGGGTTCCCTACACACGCACGCTTGCTACCAAGCTGGCGATACTGAGCAGTCCACCAAGGTACGTGGACATAACGCAGATAGATGCACAGGTCGAGCACATCACTGCATCAATGATAGACAGCTACCATACTGCCTGCCCAGTAACCACACTGCCCGTAACACCAGGTAAACAACCCTGGTGGGGCGCCGAACTGGAACGCAAGCACGGTAAGGTAAGGAAGGCTCTGAACAGAGCCATGAATACATGGGCTGACGAGGACTGGGAGGCATACTACGCGGCCAAGTCTAGCTACAAAAAATGCATCAGTTTCAGGAGCACCGCGGGATGGCGTAAGTTCTGTGGCAATATTGAATCTTGCCAACAAGCAAACAGGGTAAGGAAAATACTGGCGCAACAGCACACACCTGGGCCAGCCACTCTCCGTAAACCTGACAATACCTTAACCACATCACCAGAGGAAACGAGACGCGTCCTAATAGAAACTCACTTCCCAGGAAGCGTCCTCACTCAGGAAATTGATTGGTCTGATACAATGCAAACACCGTCAGAAAATGACTGGCTATACGCAAACAAGATGATCACATTGGAGAAAATCCAATGGGTCATCGAAAACTACCAACCCTTTAAGGCAGCCGGCCCCGACAGTGTTTTCCCCGCCCTACTGCAGTGGGGTGGTACCTCGGTTACCGTAAGATTAGTGCCTCTGTTGCGGGCATGCCTGGCCTACAGACACATCCCGAAAGGTTGGAGGGAGGTGAAGGTTATATTCATTCCTAAGCCAGGCAAGAGTGACTATACAAACGCTAAATCCTACCGACCTATCAGCCTGACATCGTTTCTCCAAAAAACCTTGGAGAGACTATGCGATAGGGAGCTAAGAGACGGCGCTCTTAAAAACATACCACTACATGGTAACCAACATGCATACTGCTCAGGTAAGTCGACGGAGTCAGCTCTTCACCTGGTGATTAGCCGGATTGAAGAAGCAATTCACCAAAAAGCTACCTGCCTAGGCACATTTATAGACATCGAAGGCGCCTTCGATAAAACAAACTTCTCCAGTATTAGTACCGCCCTCTTCAAACATGGCGTCGATCAGGTATTAACAGATTGGATTACTAACATGTTAAGCAAGCGAGTGGTTCGTCTGGAAGAGGACCAGAACATGGCCTTGATAGCCAGGGGTTGCCCCCAAGGAGGCGTTTTATCTCCCCTCCTCTGGAACCTGGTAATAAATGACCTCATCAAAATTCTAAATGACAACCACTACTACACGATAGGTTATGCGGACGACCTCGCAATCCTTGTGTCAGGGAAGATGACAACCTCACTCAACAGGCACTACGCATCGTTGAACGATGGTGTAGGGAATTTGACCTCTCGGTGAACCGTCGGGTTCAATAAGTGGGGCCTATCACCCAAAATCATACTTTGGCTATACAACACTGTTATCCGACCAATGATCGCATACAGTGCCGTGGTCTGGTGGCCCCGCACCAAACTAACTGCAGCCTCAAGCAAACTTCAACGCATGCAGAGGCTAGCTTGCATGGCCATCACGGGCTGTATGAGGACTACTCCTACCGCAGCTCTTGAAGCAATGCTAGAACTCCCGCCCCTCCACCTGTTTATACAACAGGAAGCGACGATGGCGGCGGTACGCCTAAAAACACTAAATCTCTGGAGTAAAAGAGAAACACAACACTCCGCGTTACTTGAGGGACTCTACAAGGAGTTCCCCTTGACTAAAGCCATAAATGACCGGATTCCCAAACAATTTATCTTCGATAAAAGATACAAAATCCAACTCCATGAGGATCACCGGTAAGAGGGACAACGTCCAGCAGAGTTGCGTACTTTCACAGACGGATCCAAGACAGGTACCGACTCGGGCGCTGGCATCTTTTCGGAGGACCTCAATATACATATAGCCTCACCTCTAGGGGCCCACAATACGGTGTTCCAAGCAGAGTGTATGGGTATATCCCTAGCAGCCTCAGCTATCGCAGCCAGACAGGTTCGGGACCACACTGTCCGTATTCTATCAGACAGCATGTCGGTCCTGCAAGCACTAAAATGCTACACAACAACCAACTCTGGGCTTTTATACGAATGTCATCACCGCTTGAATCAGGTGGGTATTCTAAACAACATAACCATTCAATGGATCAAAGGACACAGCGGTTCTCGTCGCAATGTCGCAAAAAACTCGTCGTTGATGCTGCAGACGAACTCGCAAGAAGGGGATCTAGCATGGCAGTAATGGGACCGGAACCCATCGTACCACTCCCCTTTGGGTATATATGCACTCTGGTAAGGAAACGCACTAGGGTTCAACACAACAAAATTTGGTCAGACCAAACAGACTGCAGGCTGTCCAGGGAGGTACTCCCTGCAATTGACGGCCGCTTTACAAAACAGGCCCTCCAACTGACTAAGCAGCAGCTGCGCACAATCACAGCCGCTGTCACAGGTCATGGGTCATTTAACAAGCACCTGTTTACTATAGGAGTTACAGATAGCCCGCTATGCAGAGCATGCATGGAGGTGGACGAGACGGCGGACCACGTGCTTCTCCACTGTCCAGAGGTTACTGCATACAGGGCTAAATACTTCGGTAACCCGGTTACTCTCCGAGAGATCGCCAGTAACGTCAGGGCGCTGCTGGCCTTTCTCGGGGAACTGGGGTGGATCGAATAAGGTATTGTCCCACCCTTTACGCAAAATACGCGCTACGTCGTGGAGTTGCGGAAATCGGCCCGTCTAACAATACAATATACAGGACACAGCAGTTCTCGAGGTAGCTTCAGATGCTGATGCTGATCCCCTTTGGGTACATACGCACTTTGGTAAGGAACGCACTAGGGATCAGCACGACAAAGCGTGGTCGGACCAAACTGACTGCAGACACTCCCTGCAATTGACGGCCGCTTCACAAAGCAGGCTCTCCTACTGACTAAGCAGCAGCTGCGCACAGTCACAGGCGCCGTTACCGGTCAAGGGATGATAATTGTTTTTACTTACCGAGATTTACTTCACTTGTGCGTCTTCCACAGCAATTGAAGCATGCAAATATGCATAGGCACGTTATCTCGGGATACTGAGTCACATCTGTGTGAAGTAACAGGTCCTGGAATGACAAATTAGTCTTATATAATGATGATGCAAAAAATTAATTCTTTTTCACTACTTATCATTTTGTTAGCTCATCCCTCCAGATATGAGGATGCTTGAACAGGCTGCTAAATGCTGTTATGATTATTTCTTCACTTACCAAGACTTTCCTTTATTTGCACATCTTCTATGGTACTTTGAGTGTGCTGCATATCCACATAGTCCAAATGTGAAGTAACAGGAGGTTCTGGAATGACAATTTATAGATTATAACTACATTCATAGTATATTTTGATTATTTTATACTATAATCAATCAATTTTAGATGTAATACTATGTCATTATGTGTCTCAATTATACAAAAATGTTAAGTAAATGTAAATGTAGCAACTAAGGCAATGTATTCAATTAATTAAATAATTTTGCATGCCCTAAGGCAAAATGTATTGGGACTCCATAAATTAACAACTTATCTGTTACCTACATTATTGGCAAATAAATGATTTCTATAGCCTGTAGCACTCAGGAATAATGTAGCTTTTTGTATGAATGAATATGAATAATGTACAAACTTATAAGCTAATTTTACCTCTTTATAATATTAGTATAGATACCAATCTATGTAACCTGGCATGTTATGAGTGGCTCATTGCCAAATAAAAACAGCCATATGGGTTGATCAAAGTTTAAGCTATGCTCGCCGAGGTCTGCCTGTGGATGGGTGACCGATCGTAACATATCGAGACGCCTGCGCGCCACGGAAAGCACGCTAACCCGTTAGTCCAGGGTCCCGGCTGTCATTTGTAGATGTTTGAAAGTTTGTTGTTACAGATAGTCAGAAATCTGAATGTTTGACAACCCGCCTCATCAAGGCGTCTGTGTTGCTCAGTAACTGGGTTGTGGAGGTCAGATAGACAGTCGCTCCATGTAAAATACTGTTATTCAGCTGCATCCGGTTAGACTGGAAGCCGCCCCAACATAGTTGGGAAAGGGCTAGGCAGATCATGATGATATCAATCTATCTAACCTGGCATGTTTGTTGTCCATACGGCGTCTTTGCTGTATCTTCCGGCACCAATACCGTTATTCGAAGTATGTGTACACTTCCAACTTACTCGGTGGTATGACTTACATGGCGGTATTTGAAATTATATTCGTTTTCTCGTCGCAATATACACCGACGGAAGTAACCCATGTGTTAAGAAACTCCTTATCCTTATTCGGGGTAGGGAATTTATGCAAATTCACATTGCATTGTACGAAGCAGCCTCCAAAATCACCAAACGGGTAGTCAGGTAGGTTGTCTCAATATGTAGATTTAAACAATCAATACCAGCACGAAATCAACACGGCCGGAGAAGCAGAGGCTCTACCCAACGTTACTGGGTGGAAGAAGCACTTTTGGACGATTATAACTAAAAGAAACAAACAGGACGCGGAAAATAAACACACGCAAACCGGCTGTCAAAGTTTTTTTTTTGTTTGATTGACACTGACATTTTTGAAGTGTTGCAGAGTCTCAATTTTCTTTATTTATTTGTTGTAACATTACGTGAGGCATTGAGCTTTTATCTAGAGAAAAAATTGCTGGTTTGCCATTCAACGACGTGCGAGTGCCGGTTCCATAGTAGGCATTACTATTTTACTGGACGTTTTTACATAAGCAAAATGTACCCAGAGCCATCTATGTATCTACAAATCGAGTGAGCTAGCAATGAAACTACACCACAGAATCAAGGCACGCGTTGTCCTCTGGTAATGTACGATACGAATTACACGCGGTGTCTTCTTATTGCAGACGTAGGTAGTTAAATAGGTGGCACTAGCAGTAATTTTTAATAAGTATACGCAACAGTCTCAATTTTATTTATTCATTTATTGTTACATTACGAGAGGTATTGAGCTTTTATCTAGAGAAAAAATTGTTGATTTGCCATTCAACAACATGCGAGTGCTGGTTCCTCACTCAATTCAGTAGGCATTACTATTTTACTGGACGTTTTTACATAAGTAAAATGTACCCAGAGCCATCTATCTACAAATCGAGTGAGCTAGCAACAAAACTACACCACAGAATCAAGGCACGCGTTGTCCTCTGGTAATGTACGATACGATCCACACGCGGTGTCTTCTTGTTGCGGACGTAGTTAAATAGGTGGCACTAGCAGTGATTTTTAATAAGTATACGAAATACAAATACTATAAAGACTAACAATTAATCCAGCCCAACATGGGCTAAAAAGCCAAGTAAAAGAAGATTAATCAGTAATCAGTAAAACCAGAGATTCGTTTCATGAACACTACATTTTTATTGGTACACATAATAGGTACAATATAACAATAGATCATATTAAATAATAAACATGGATTTTAAGTTGACTGTGTTGGTTGGCGATATGCTGAATGTGTCGCTCAGCTAGCTCATCTTTGAGGAAGGTGTTCTAGACAACAATATTCTTCACTTCCACCTCGCGTCGTCCCTGTAAATAAAATGTCAAGATGAAATTAAACAAAACAATGAATGAGAGGATTATGTCAATAAAATAAACCTAAAGTTATGCAATATATTTATTAACCTGCAATAAGCTAAATAGAGTGAAACAATATTATAAAATTATCTTGTATTTTACAAAGAGCTCCCAATTATTATTGTTGTCTAAGTAGTATACTTGATGGAAAAGTTGATGGCTGCGTCTGCGCATTCTTCTTAACCACTGGGCCATTACGACAATAGAAAGATAAAATAACTTACAATCATGACTTCCTTGTTGGTTTTGATGGTGACCATCCAGTTGCCATGAGGGTTCATGACGAAGGGACGCGGAGCCGTGCCTCTGTCGCCAGCCACAGTGACCAGCCGTGGTTGTCCGGTGGGACGCAGTGCCACGTTGAACCTGGAAGATTATCAGCTTGCATTTTAAGAAGTTGTTTTTCTACTAATTAGTCTTGCTCTCTACTAGGCCAGTTGAGCCTGCCAAAACTATTCAACACAGAACTCTAACTAGCGAACGAGGACTAGTATCTCGGAGTCATCCTTAACAGCAAGTTAAACTGGAGCAACTGCAGCATGGCGGTCCTGCAAGCACTAAAATGCCATACCACTAACTCTGGGCTACTACTACACGAATGTCATAACCGCTTAAATCAGGTGTGTATTCTCAATAACATAACCATTCAATGGATTAAAGGACACAGCAGGGGGGAGTGGTCTGGATGTTTGCTTTTGCGGTTGCACAACGACATGCTTATCCTATATCTCTCTGGTAGTCCTAACGATCAAGCTTCTTAACAGTGAGACGTTCCCAGTTGCGGGCTCCATGGTGGGTGGGAGCCAGAGAGACGAATAATACTACTTTACATACATGGACAATCCAAGGCCATTTCAACCAACCGGAGTGAAGTCAGCGAAAGCCGACTCAGCTCCTAAGCGGGGTGCTAACAACACCCCGCTCGCCCCTGGAGGTCCTGCGGGTAATACTGCAGGCACCAGCGTGGGTGCTGGTCCGATTGTGGCGAAAGCTGCAGTTCGGACCAAAACAAAGTCCCAGCTTAAGCAAAGGACGTCAGCGCTGCCTGGGACCAGTACTGACCCTTTAAAAGCACAGGCGAGGACGGCGACGACTCATACCACAGCCGGACCTAGCCTTAGCTCACAAACACAACCTCCTGCGGCACTTCAAGCTGCAAATCAGCAGGCTGTCACCGAGCAATCGAAGACGCCTGGCACTGACGACGCGTTCTCACGCGGTTGGCAAGGGTAAACACACTCAACAAGCCCATTGCCCTTGTACCGCCCACCCGGGCCGTCCTGCTCCTGCAGATCTGGCCAATAGGGGGGACGGGCGCAGCGGTAATGCGCTCCGTCAGGTGCGCCGCCGTGCAAAATAGAACGAGGGTAAAGCCGCTCGTCGAACACAGGCTACCGCTGCCGGGTCAAGCCGCAAAACCAGCAGCAAGGTCGACTTCTCCGCGGGGAAACGGTCGCAGGCCGAGGCCGGTGAAAGCCGACCAGAGCCTGCTGGACCGTCAACCAGCGTCGAGGAGAGGCCAGCCATAAACACCAGACCAAAGAAACAATCCGATTGGAAGGATCAGGCTACGGCCAAGCGGGCTCTCAATGAGACCTTGTCGCCTCGTGGGGAGCAGAAGCGGCCGTGGCTTGACCATTCCAAACGGATTGAAGACAGGAAAAGCTACGCCCAAGCTGCCGGCGCCACCCTGAACGTCGCAATCACTAGCTACTGTCTCCGGCCTCCGATCCGGGGGGGACGGGTTCGACGAGGGCTTCGACCTGTTTGCCGGGTTGCGACTGGAGGGAGACGAGGAGGGTGCGACCAGCAATGGCGTCCCTTTCGTTGGCCTGTAAGGTCGTGCAGGCGAACCTCCGCCACAGCCAGACAGCGACGGCTCAGTTGCGCAAGTGGCTGGAGGTACAGGACGCGGCCGTTGCCCTGATCCAGGAGCCGTGGATTAGGGCTGGCCATATACAAGGACTATCCAATCTCGGTGGTTAGATTTTAGTCACTACAGACCACGATCATCCTAGATCGTGTATCTATGTAATAGGTAACCTCAAAACACAGATCTTAACAGATTTCTGTTGCAGAGATGTCTCTGCAGTTAGACTGTCTATACAGCGGGATGGTGTGGAGATGCCAGTAGTCTTTGCCTCGGCTTATATGCCTGAGGCGGAGACACCGCCCCCCCCCCCATGACCTCGCCCGCCTCGTGAGTTACTGTGAGAGGAGCGGGATGGAGATTGTCATTGGGGCTGACGCAAATGCCCATCACCCACTGTGGGGCATGGACACGCAAAATGATAGGGGTAAGACATTGGTTGAATTTTTATTTACAACAAACCTATCCCTATTAAACACACTAGGCTCCGAACCAACATTCGTAACCAGAAGAAGCCACACGATCATTGACCTCACCATGGCCTCTGAGGGTGCAGCGGAAATCACCTCGGGCTGGCAGGTCTCCAAGGAGACCTCGTGCTCGGATCACAGGTGGATCCGCTTTGACATCCAGGTCTGTGCGACACCTATACCGCCACGAGGCAACCCAAGGAATACTAACAGGGTTCCCTACACACGCACGCTTGCTACCAAGCTGGCGATACTGAGCAGTCCACCAAGGTACGTGGACATAACGCAGATAGATGCACAGGTCGAGCACATCACTGCATCAATGATAGACAGCTACCATACTGCCTGCCCAGTAACCACACTGCCCGTAACACCAGGTAAACAACCCTGGTGGGGCGCCGAACTGGAACGCAAGCACGGTAAGGTAAGGAAGGCTCTGAACAGAGCCATGAATACATGGGCTGACGAGGACTGGGAGGCATACTACGCGGCCAAGTCTAGCTACAAAAAATGCATCAGTTTCAGGAGCACCGCGGGATGGCGTAAGTTCTGTGGCAATATTGAATCTTGCCAACAAGCAAACAGGGTAAGGAAAATACTGGCGCAACAGCACACACCTGGGCCAGCCACTCTCCGTAAACCTGACAATACCTTAACCACATCACCAGAGGAAACGAGACGCGTCCTAATAGAAACTCACTTCCCAGGAAGCGTCCTCACTCAGGAAATTGATTGGTCTGATACAATGCAAACACCGTCAGAAAATGACTGGCTATACGCAAACAAGATGATCACATTGGAGAAAATCCAATGGGTCATCGAAAACTACCAACCCTTTAAGGCAGCCGGCCCCGACAGTGTTTTCCCCGCCCTACTGCAGTGGGGTGGTACCTCGGTTACCGTAAGATTAGTGCCTCTGTTGCGGGCATGCCTGGCCTACAGACACATCCCGAAAGGTTGGAGGGAGGTGAAGGTTATATTCATTCCTAAGCCAGGCAAGAGTGACTATACAAACGCTAAATCCTACCGACCTATCAGCCTGACATCGTTTCTCCAAAAAACCTTGGAGAGACTATGCGATAGGGAGCTAAGAGACGGCGCTCTTAAAAACATACCACTACATGGTAACCAACATGCATACTGCTCAGGTAAGTCGACGGAGTCAGCTCTTCACCTGGTGATTAGCCGGATTGAAGAAGCAATTCACCAAAAAGCTACCTGCCTAGGCACATTTATAGACATCGAAGGCGCCTTCGATAAAACAAACTTCTCCAGTATTAGTACCGCCCTCTTCAAACATGGCGTCGATCAGGTATTAACAGATTGGATTACTAACATGTTAAGCAAGCGAGTGGTTCGTCTGGAAGAGGACCAGAACATGGCCTTGATAGCCAGGGGTTGCCCCCAAGGAGGCGTTTTATCTCCCCTCCTCTGGAACCTGGTAATAAATGACCTCATCAAAATTCTAAATGACAACCACTACTACACGATAGGTTATGCGGACGACCTCGCAATCCTTGTGTCAGGGAAGATGACAACCTCACTCAACAGGCACTACGCATCGTTGAACGATGGTGTAGGGAATTTGACCTCTCGGTGAACCGTCGGGTTCAATAAGTGGGGCCTATCACCCAAAATCATACTTTGGCTATCCAACACTGTTATCCGACCAATGATCGCATACAGTGCCGTGGTCTGGTGGCCCCGCACCAAACTAACTGCAGCCTCAAGCAAACTTCAACGCATGCAGAGGCTAGCTTCCATGGCCATCACGGGCTGTATGAGGACTACTCCTACCGCAGCTCTTGAAGCAATGCTAGAACTCCCGCCCCTCCACCTGTTTATACAACAGGAAGCGACGATGGCGGCGGTACGCCTAAAAACACTAAATCTCTGGAGTAAAAGAGAAACACAACACTCCGCGTTACTTGAGGGACTCTACAAGGAGTTCCCCTTGACTAAAGCCATAAATGACCGGATTCCCAAACAATTTATCTTCGATAAAAGAAACAAAATCCAACTCCATGAGGATCACCGGTAAGAGGGACAACGTCCAGCAGAGTTGCGTACTTTCACAGACGGATCCAAGACAGGTACCGGCTCGGGCGCTGGCATCTTTTCGGAGGACCTCAATATACATATAGCCTCACCTCTAGGGGCCCACAATACGGTGTTCCAAGCAGAGTGTATGGGTATATCCCTAGCAGCCTCAGCTATCGCAGCCAGACAGGTTCGGGACCACACTGTCCGTATTCTATCAGACAGCATGTCGGTCCTGCAAGCACTAAAATGCTACACAACCAACTCTGGGCTTTTATACGAATGTCATCACCGCTTGAATCAGGTGGGTATTCTAAACAACATAACCATTCAATGGATTAAAGGACACAGCGGTTCTCGTCGCAATGTCGCAAAAAACTCGTCGTTGATGCTGCAGACGAACTCGCAAGAAGGGGATCTAGCATGGCAGTAATGGGACCGGAACCCATCGTACCACTCCCCTTTGGGTATATACGCACTCTGGTAAGGAAACGCACTAGGGTTCAACACAACAAAATTTGGTCAGACCAAACAGACTGCAGGCTGTCCAGGGAGGTACTCCCTGCAATTGACCGGCCGCTTTACAAAACAGGCCCTCCAACTGACTAAGCAGCAGCTGCGCACAATCACAGCCGCTGTCACAGGTCATGGGTCATTTAACAAGCACCTGTTTACTATAGGAGTTACAGATAGCCCGCTATGCAGAGCATGCATGGAGGTGGACGAGACGGCGGACCACGTGCTTCTCCACTGTCCAGAGGTTACTGCATACAGGGCTAAATACTTCGGTAACCCGGTTACTCTCCGAGAGATCGCCAGTAACGTCAGGGCGCTGCTGGCCTTTCTCGGGGAACTGGGGTGGATCGAATAAGGTATTGTCCCACCCTTTACGCAAAATACGCGCTACGTCGTGGAGTTGCGGAAATCGGCCCGTCTAACAATACAATATACAGGACACAGCAGTTCTCGAGGTAGCTTCAGATGCTGATGCTGATCCCCTTTGGGTACATACGCACTTTGGTAAGGAACGCACTAGGGATCAGCACGACAAAGCGTGGTCGGACCAAACTGACTGCAGACACTCCCTGCAATTGACGGCCGCTTCACAAAGCAGGCTCTCCTACTGACTAAGCAGCAGCTGCGCACAGTCACAGGCGCCGTTACCGGTCAAGGGATGATAATTGTTTTTACTTACCGAGATTTACTTCACTTCCACAGCAATTGAAGCATGCAAATATGCATAGGCACGTTATCTCGGGATACTGAGTCACATCTGTGTGAAGTAACAGGTCCTGGAATGACAAATTAGTCTTATATAATGATGATGCAAAAAATTAATTCTTTTTCACTACTTATCATTTTGTTAGCTCATCCCTCCAGATATGAGGATGCTTGAACAGGCTGCTAAATGCTGTTATGATTATTTCTTCACTTACCAAGACTTTCCTTTATTTGCACATCTTCTATGGTACTTTGAGTGTGCTGCATATCCACATAGTCCAAATGTGAAGTAACAGGAGGTTCTGGAATGACAATTTATAGATTATAACTACATTCATAGTATATTTTGATTATTTTATACTATAATCAATCAATTTTAGATGTAATACTATGTCATTATGTGTCTCAATTATACAAAAATGTTAAGTAAATGTAAATGTAGCAACTAAGGCAATGTATTCAATTAATTAAATAATTTTGCATGCCCTAAGGCAAAATGTATTGGGACTCCATAAATTAACAACTTATCTGTTACCTACATTATTGGCAAATAAATGATTTCTATAGCCTGTAGCACTCAGGAATAATGTAGCTTTTTGTATGAATGATGTACAAACTTATAAGCTAATTTTACCTCTTTATAATATTAGTATAGATACCAATCTATGTAACCTGGCATGTTATGAGTGGCTCATTGCCAAATAAAAACAGCCATATGGGTTGATCAAAGTTTAAGCTATGCTCGCCGAGGTCTGTCTGTGGATGGGTGACCGATCGTAACATATCGAGACGCCTGCGCGCCACGGAAAGCACGCTAACCCGTTAGTCCAGGGTCCCGGCTGTCATTTGTAGATGTTTGAAAGTTTGTTGTTACAGATAGTCAGAAATCTGAATGTTTGACAACCCGCCTCATCAAGGCGTCTGTGTTGCTCAGTAACTGGGTTGTGGAGGTCAGATAGACAGTCGCTCCATGTAAAATACTGTTATTCAGCTGCATCCGGTTAGACTGGAAGCCGCCCCAACATAGTTGGGAAAGGGCTAGGCAGATCATGATGATATCAATCTATCTAACCTGGCATGTTTGTTGTCCATACGGCGTCTTTGCTGTATCTTCCGGCACCAATACCGTTATTCGAAGTATGTGTACACTTCCAACTTACTCGGTGGTATGACTTACATGGCGGTATTTGAAATTATATTCGTTTTCTCGTCGCAATATACACCGACGGAAGTAACCCATGTGTTAAGAAACTCCTTATCCTTATTCGGGGTAGGGAATTTATGCAAATTCACATTGCATTGTACGTAGCAGCCTCCAAAATCACCAAACGGGTAGCCAGGTAGGTTGTCTCAATATGTAGATTTAAACAATCAATACCAGCACGAAATCAACACGGCCGGAGAAGCAGAGGCACTACCCAACGTTACTGGGTGGAAGAAGCACTTTTGGACGATTATAACTAAAAGAAACAAACAGGACGCGGAAAATAAACACACGCAAACCGGCTGTCAAAGTTTTTTTTTTGTTTGATTGACACTGACATTTTTGAAGTGTTGCAGAGTCTCAATTTTCTTTATTTATTTGTTGTAACATTACGTGAGGCATTGAGTTTTTATCTAGAGAAAAAATTGCTGGTTTGCCATTCAACGACGTGCGAGTGCCGGTTCCATAGTAGGCATTACTATTTTACTGGACGTTTTTACATAAGCAAAATGTACCCAGAGCCATCTATGTATCTACAAATCGAGTGAGCTAGCAATGAAACTACACCACAGAATCAAGGCACGCGTTGTCCTCTGGTAATGTACGATACGAATTACACGCGGTGTCTTCTTATTGCAGACGTAGGTAGTTAAATAGGTGGCACTAGCAGTAATTTTTAATAAGTATACGCAACAGTCTCAATTTTATTTATTCATTTATTGTTACATTACGAGAGGTATTGAGCTTTTATCTAGAGAAAAAATTGTTGATTTGCCATTCAACAACATGCGAGTGCTGGTTCCTCACTTTATTCAGTAGGCATTACTATTTTACTGGACGTTTTTACATAAGTAAAATGTACCCAGAGCCATCTATCTACAAATCGAGTGAGCTAGCAACAAAACTACACCACAGAATCAAGGCACGCGTTGTCCTCTGGTAATGTACGATACGATCCACACGCGGTGTCTTCTAGTTGCGGACGTAGTTAAATAGGTGGCACTAGCAGTGATTTTTAATAAGTATACGAAATACAAATACTATAAAGACTAACAATTAATCCAGCCCAACATGGGCTAAAAAGCCAAGTAAAAGAAGATTAATCAGTAATCAGTAAAACCAGAGATTCGTTTCATGAACACTACATTTTTATTGGTACACATAATAGGTACAATATAACAATAGATCATATTAAATAATAAACATGGATTTTAAGTTGACTGTGTTGGTTGGCGATATGCTGAATGTGTCGCTCAGCTAGCTCATCTTTGAGGAAGGTGTTCTAGACAACAATATTCTTCACTTCCACCTCGCGTCGTCCCTGTAAATAAAATGTCAAGATGAAATTAAACAAAACAATGAATGAGAGGATTATGTCAATAAAATAAACCTAAAGTTATGCAATAGATTTATTAACCTGCAATAAGCTAAATAGAGTGAAACAATATTATAAAATTATCTTGTATTTTACAAAGAGCTCCCAATTATTATTGTTGTCTAAGTAGTATACTTGATGGAAAAGTATTCCATAGATACATTATGGATTACATTTAAATGCATTTAAAGGCAAATCCAGCAAAGAAAGCGGTAAATTGATGTAAGAGCAGATATGATTACATTGATTACCAAGCCTCTCAAATGAGCTATGGATCTTGTGATGTTTGCTGAGAGTTAAAATATGTAGTGATGGAATTGTACAGTGCATCATCCCACACATTGACGATAAGATCATTACTACCAATCCTATTATGGGTTGGAAGATATAATTTATAATGTTGTAACAACTTAAATATCAATGATTCAGACTCCAGTGTGAGTATCGTATGTTGTTGTATTGTGGTAGAAGTATCCATTCCGAACCTGATGATAGTCGAGAGCTTTGCTGTGACGACATCTCTTGATCAGAAATGAAGTGCAGCGCAGGTCATACAACTGTAATTTCTTGAGTTGATGCTTTTGTTCTGTTCTGCTCTGCTCTGCTCCGGATCTGGGTCTGATAAGGCATCCGGGCAACTGTACATCAAGCTGCTCTGTAGCAATTATGGCACAAGCGAGCCATGGGATTCACCTAAAAACAATTCATAATTAAAGACCAACTTCTAAATATGGCTTCTACAGCATGGATAATGTTTAATCGTGTCATCACTTTCAACTATAGTTTGCTGCTATACTTCACTAAAACTATTCAATATGCATAAATGTGAATATACACTTAGATAAGTATCACATAACATACATACAAGCATAAACTCACGCCTTTAGCATGGTTTATTGGTTCTGTCTCTTCTGCTTGCCAAAGCATAAGAGACAGAACCAATACTATTTATAATCAATGAGTAAAGAACTATACTATGTATACACGGTGGAAGGGACTTGGACGCACAAACTGACACCATGACTGCATGATTCTGGTGGTTCATGGTGCAATGAGATTTTTAGTTAAAAAGTAAATTATTCACTTCTTAAAAATGTCATTTTGGTAGGTAGACATCATGTTTGTGTACAGCACAACGAACAT
Source organism: Phlogophora meticulosa (assembly GCA_905147745.2). Lineage (NCBI taxonomy): Eukaryota > Metazoa > Arthropoda > Insecta > Lepidoptera > Noctuidae > Phlogophora > Phlogophora meticulosa. The sequence continues at coordinate 694,343 of LR990517.1, read as the reverse complement.
CAGAATAAAACGTAGAAATTAGGAAAAGTGCACGAAAGTAGTCACCGCTATTCTTAGCAGTAATCGGATATTCGGACCCTTATACACCTAAACTTCTTTCCACCAAACAATAATATGGACATTCCTTTCTGACTAAATAAGTAATCCCGGCTATACCAAACTTAATGAAATTATAGCAGTGGTTATTTTGATTTCGTTTCTTTATGTTGTTCAAATAAATAGAATATCAATGCAAAATGACTACAATTAGACGACACGGTGGGCGCAGTGGCCGAGTGGTTGGCTGCTGCGCTACGGGTCGCGGGTTCGATTCCCGCACGGAAAAAATATTTCTCTGGTCTACAGGTGGTTGTTCCGGGTTTGGCTGTTAGTGTATGTGAGTTTAAATGTTTGTTAACGCACCCACGATACAGGAGAAATTACTAGTGTGGCGCGACGACATAAAAACAAAAAAAAATTAGGCGACGTTTAATCATTTAAACGTATCATACCTTCTTAGAATCCACAGCGGCCGTGAAGACTGTTGTTGCGTATCAAGCATTACGGGCGAGGGGTGATGTAGTCCAGGTGCCAATCTGCCTCAGGGATCGCTACAGTTGACTTGATCCCCACTGTCATGTCGCGGTCGCCCTGAAAGTGTATAATAGGATTTTTTTTTAAAATCCAACTCCATGAGGATCACCGGTAAGAGGGACAACGTCCAGCAGAGTTGCGTACTTTCACAGACGGATCCAAGACAGGTACCGGCTCGGGCGCTGGCATCTTTTCGGAGGACCTCAATATACATATAGCCTCAACTCTAGGGGCCCACAATACGGTGTTCCAAGCAGAGTGTATGGGTATATCCCTAGCAGCCTCAGCTATCGCAGCCAGACAGGTTCGGGACCACACTGTCCGTATTCTATCAGACAGCATGTCGGTCCTGCAAGCACTAAAATGCTACACAACCAACTCTGGGCTTTTATACGAATGTCATCACCGCTTGAATCAGGTGGGTATTCTAAACAACATAACCATTCAATGGATTAAAGGACACAGCGGTTCTCGTCGCAATGTCGCAAAAAACTCGTCGTTGATGCTGCAGACGAACTCGCAAGAAGGGGATCTAGCATGGCAGTAATGGGACCGCAACCCATCGTACCACTCCCCTTTGGGTATATACGCACTCTGGTAAGGAAACGCACTAGGGTTCAACACAACAAAATTTGGTCAGACCAAACAGACTGCAGGCTGTCCAGGGAGGTACTCCCTGCAATTGACGGCCGCTTTACAAAACAGGCCCTCCAACTGACTAAGCAGCAGCTGCGCACAATCACAGCCGCTGTCACAGGTCATGGGTCATTTAACAAGCACCTGTTTACTATAGGAGTTACAGATAGCCCGCTATGCAGAGCATGCATGGAGGTGGACGAGACGGCGGACCACGTGCTTCTCCACTGTCCAGAGGTTACTGCATACAGGGCTAAATACTTCGGTAACCCGGTTACTCTCCGAGAGATCGCCAGTAACGTCAGGGCGCTGCTGGCCTTTCTCGGGGAACTGGGGTGGATCGAATAAGATATTGTCCCACCCTTTACGCAAAATACGCGCTACGTCGTGGAGTTGCGGAAATCGGCCCGTCTAACAATACAATATACAGGACACAGCAGTTCTCGAGGTAGCTTCAGATGCTGATGCTGATCCCCTTTGGGTACATACGCACTTTGGTAAGGAACGCACTAGGGATCAGCACGACAAAGCGTGGTCGGACCAAACTGACTGCAGACACTCCCTGCAATTGACGGCCGCTTCACAAAGCAGGCTCTCCTACTGACTAAGCAGCAGCTGCGCACAGTCACAGGCGCCGTTACCGGTCAAGGGATGATAATTATTTTTACTTACCGAGATTTACTACACTTGTGCGTCTTCCACAGCAATTGAAGCATGCAAATATGCATAGGCACGTTATCTCGGGATACTGAGTCACATCTGTGTGAAGTAACAGGTCCTGGAATGACAAATTAGTCTTATATAATGATGATGCAAAAAATTAATTCTTTTTCACTACTTATCATTTTGTTAGCTCATCCCTCCAGATATGAGGATGCTTGAACAGGCTGCTAAATGCTGTTATGATTATTTCTTCACTTACCAAGACTTTCCTTTATTTGCACATCTTCTATGGTACTTTGAGTGTGCTGCATATCCACATAGTCCAAATGTGAAGTAACAGGAGGTTCTGGAATGACAATTTATAGATTATAACTACATTCATAGTATATTTTGATTACTTTATACTATAATCAATCAATTTTAGATGTAATACTATGTCATTATGTGTCTCAATTATACAAAAATGTTAAGTAAATGTAAATGTAGCAACTAAGGCAATGTATTCAATTAATTAAATAATTTTGCATGCCCTAAGGCAAAATGTATTAAGACTCCATAAATTAACAACTTTTCTGTTACCTACATTATTGGCAAATAAATGATTTCTATAGCCTGTAGCACTCAGGAATAATGTAGCTTTTTGTATGAATGAATATGAATAATGTACAAACTTATAAGCTAATTTTACCTCCTTATAATATTAGTATAGATATCAATCTATGTAACCTGGCATGTTATGAGTGGCTCATTGCCAAATAAAAACAGCCATATGGGTTGATCAAAGTTTAAGCTATGCTCGCCGAGGTCTGTCTGTGGATGGGTGACCGATCGTAACATATCGAGACGCCTGCGCGCCACGGAAAGCACGCTAACCCGTTAGTCCAGGGTCCCGGCTGTCATTTGTAGATGTTTGAAAGTTTGTTGTTACAGATAGTCAGAAATCTGAATGTTTGACAACCCACCTCATCAAGGCGTCTGTGTTGCTCAGTAACTGGGTTGTGGAGGTCAGATAGACAGTCGCTCCATGTAAAATACTGTTATTCAGCTGCATCCGGTTAGACTGGAAGCCGCCCCAACATAGTTGGGAAAGGGCTAGGCAGATCATGATGATATCAATCTATCTAACCTGGCATGTTTGTTGTCCATACGGCGTCTTTGCTGTATCTTCCGGCACCAATACCGTTATTCGAAGTATGTGTACACTTCCAACTTACTCGGTGGTATGACTTACATGGCGGTATTTGAAATTATATTCGTTTTCTCGTCGCAATATACACCGACGGAAGTAACCCATGTGTTAAGAAACTCCTTATCCTTATTCGGGGTAGGGAATTTATGCAATTTCACATTGCATTGTACGTAGCAGCCTCCAAAATCACCAAACGGGTAGCCAGGTAGGTTGTCTCAATATGTAGATTTAAACAATCAATACCAGCACGAAATCAACACGGCCGGAGAAGCAGAGGCTCTACCCAACGTTACTGGGTGGAAGAAGCACTTTTGGACGATTATAACTAAAAGAAACAAACAGGACGCGGAAAATAAACACACGCAAACCGGCTGTCAAAGTTTTTTTTTTGTTTGATTGACACTGACATTTTTGAAGTGTTGCAGAGTCTCAATTTTCTTTATTTATTTGTTGTAACATTACGTGAGGCATTGAGTTTTTATCTAGAGAAAAAATTGCTGGTTTGCCATTCAACGACGTGCGAGTGCCGGTTCCATAGTAGGCATTACTATTTTACTGGACGTTTTTACATAAGCAAAATGTACCCAGAGCCATCTATGTATCTACAAATCGAGTGAGCTAGCAATGAAACTACACCACAGAATCAAGGCACGCGTTGTCCTCTGGTAATGTACGATACGAATTACACGCGGTGTCTTCTTATTGCAGACGTAGGTAGTTAAATAGGTGGCACTAGCAGTGATTTTTAATAAGTATACGCAACAGTCTCAATTTTATTTATTCATTTATTGTTACATTACGAGAGGTATTGAGCTTTTATCTAGTGAAAAAATTGTTGATTTGCCATTCAACAACATGCGAGTGCTGGTTCCTCACTCAATTCAGTAGGCATTACTATTTTACTGGACGTTTTTACATAAGTAAAATGTACCCAGAGCAATCTATCTACAAATCGAGTGAGCTAGCAACAAAACTACACCACAGAATCAAGGCACGCGTTGTCCTCTGGTAATGTACGATACGATCCACACGCGGTGTCTTCTTGTTGCGGACGTAGTTAAATAGGTGGCACTAGCAGTGATTTTTAATAAGTATACGAAATACAAATACTATAAAGACTAACAATTAATCCAGCCCAACATGGGCTAAAAAGCCAAGTAAAAGAAGATTAATCAGTAATCAGTAAAACCAGAGATTCGTTTCATGAACACTACATTTTTATTGGTACACATAATAGGTAACAATATAACAATAGATCATATTAAATAATAAACATGGATTTTAAGTTGACTGTGTTGGTTGGCGATATGCTGAATGTGTCGCTCAGCTAGCTCATCTTTGAGGAAGGTGTTCTAGACAACAATATTCTTCACTTCCACCTCGCGTCGTCCCTGTAAATAAAATGTCAAGATGAAATTAAACAAAACAATGAATGAGAGGATTATGTCAATAAAATAAACCTAAAGTTATGCAATAGATTTATTAACCTGCAATAAGCTAAATAGAGTGAAACAATATAATAAAATTATCTTGTATTTTACAAAGAGCTCCCAATTATTATTGTTGTCTAAGTAGTATACTTGATGGAAAAGTATTCCATAGATACATTATGGATTACATTTAAATGCATTTAAAGGCAAATCCAGCAAAGAAAGCGGTAAATTGATGTAAGAGCAGATATGATTACATTGATTACCAAGCCTCTCAAATGAGCTATGGATCTTGTGATGTTTGCTGAGAGTTAAAATATGTAGTGATGGAATTGTACAGTGCATCATCCCACACATTGACGATAAGATCATTACTACCAATCCTATTATGGGTTGGAAGATATAATTTATAATGTTGTAACAACTTAAATATCAATGATTCAGACTCCAGTGTGAGTATCGTATGTTGTTGTATTGTGGTAGAAGTATCCATTCCGAACCTGATGATAGTCGAGAGCTTTGCTGTGACGACATCTCTTGATCAGAAATGAAGTGCAGCGCAGGTCATACAACTGTAATTTCTTGAGTTGATGCTTTTGTTCTGTTCTGCTCTGCTCTGCTCCGGATCTGGGTCTGATAAGGCATCCGGGCAACTGTACATCAAGCTGCTCTGTAGCAATTATGGCACAAGCGAGCCATGGGATTCACCTAAAAACAATTCATAATTAAAGACCAACTTCTAAATATGGCTTCTACAGCATGGATAATGTTTAATCGTGTCATCACTTTCAACTATAGTTTGCTGCTATACTTCACTAAAACTATTCAATATGCATAAATGTGAATATACACTTAGATAAGTATCACATAACATACATACAAGCATAAACTCACGCCTTTAGCATGGTTTATTGGTTCTGTCTCTTCTGCTTGCCAAAGCATAAGAGACAGAACCAATACTATTTATAATCAATGAGTAAAGAACTATACTATGTATACACGGTGGAAGGGACTTGGACGCACAAACTGACACCATGACTGCATGATTCTGGTGGTTCATGGTGCAATGAGATTTTTAGTTAAAAAGTAAATTATTCACTTCTTAAAAATGTCATTTTGGTAGGTAGACATCATGTTTGTGTACAGCACAACGAACATCAGAATAAAACGTAGAAATTAGGAAAAGTGCACGAAAGTAGTCACCGCTATTCTTAGCAGTAATCGGATATTCGGACCCTTATACACCTAAACTTCTTTCCACCAAACAATAATATGGACATTCCTTTCTGACTAAATAAGTAATCCCGGCTATACCAAACTTAATGAAATTATAGCAGTGGTTATTTTGATTTCGTTTCTTTATGTTGTTCAAATAAATAGAATATCAATGCAAAATGACTACCACCAATAGACGACACGGTGGGCGCAGTGGCCGAGTGGTTGGCTGCTGCGCTACGGGTCGCGGGTTCGATTCCCGCACGGAAAAAATATTTCTCTGGTCTACAGGTGGTTGTTCCGGGTTTGGCTGTTAGTGTATGTGAGTTTAAATGTTTGTTAACGCACCCACGATACAGGAGAAATTACTAGTGTGGCGCGACGACATAAAAACAAAAAAAAATTAGGCGACGTTTAATCATTTAAACGTATCATACCTTCTTAGAATCCACAGCGGCCGTGAAGACTGTTGTTGCGTATCAAGCATTACGGGCGAGGGGTGATGTAGTCCAGGTGCCAATCTGCCTCAGGGATCGCTACAGTTGACTTGATCCCCACTGTCATGTCGCGGTCGCCCTGAAAGTGTATAATAGGATTTTTTTTTAATATTTTTTACTATGGGACGAGCCCGCCACACTATTCCCAATCCACTGCAACTCCTGAAAACCAGAATCAACAGTGGCGACCATCAGGAAAGCGTCGAGACAATGAAGTCCGTCGAGTCCCGGAGAAACGATTCAACTGTCTTGGAACCCGCAACGAAATTAATCAGAAAAAAGCAGCGGAGGACTAAGAAAACTACGCAATTTCTTCTTCCCTCCATATCGACCAGGAGACAGAACTGAGCTGGGCCAATAGGCACAAAGGGACGTTTACAACTGGGTTAGGCCCAGTTGCCTAGCCCCGCGGTTTAAAATTAACACTGATAGTAGTGAGTCCTGAATGATTAGAGTTCATTCAACGATTCAATAGTCAACAACATTTAACATTCAAGAACTATAAATCACTAGCAGCGCCCCGCGGTTTTACGTTTTAAGTCAACATGAAACAATCGGAATTCCAACGGGAATACTTCCGTTTTCCGTGGTAAAAAATACACTACGTGCTATGCCAGACTATTAATCTATATCTGCGCCATACTTCATCCAGATCTGTTCAGCTGTTCTGGTGTTAATAATATTGTTAGTGGCAAGTGTGATAGTGTCATTAACAGTCCACAATATTGTGGCGAAATAATATTTTCGTGACGCGCTAATTTGCAATCACAGAAACCAAGGAAGTCTAACCTTAAACCGGATCGTTGGGGAAATACAGAAACTTACCATCAAATAAATTGCATTATTCGCATCATCTACATTGAACACTTGTATCCAAGATATGTCATCGACATGAATGGATGTCACTACACTGTTATGAAAGTGGTCTTTTCTTACAGTTTCAATCGGTATTCAGCTGTAGCCGGTTAGACTGGAAGCCAACCTCAACACAGTTATGTTGTTGCAATGTTTCTTCTGCCAAACTGTACAGCAGTTTGTTGACAGATGTAGCTCCCGTATACAAAGTTCTGTTATATTTTATGAAATTACTAGCTGACAAGGTTTTGACAAAAGGTGCTAAAAAGAAACTTCCCCACTTTATTTTTAAAAGACATTTTTGTAGTACAGCTACGATCTAAATCTATTGGTATATCATTAAAAAAATTTGGGACTAAGCATTTTCTACACCTTGGTCCATAATAGTTATTACAAGTGGGTACTACAAATCTTCTAATGCATTTATTCCTTTGAGGTCTTATGTGTACCGTCTTGATTTTAAACTCATCCTCATCCAATCCACACAGCATCATCTAGCCCCGAGCTAAGCAGAGCTTGTATTATGGGTACTAGATGACTGATGTAATTAATACAATACATTACATAGATAGATATTTCTTATTATATATAGCAAATACCCAGAACACTTGGGCTTTACCAAGGCGGGTTGGCGATTTCAGACTTATACTCATTGTAATGTGTGTAGATGTCAGTAATGTCTAAGATAAACTAATAAAGTAGGTATCATCGCTGGAGGTGAACCAGTTTTGAACCTTATCCGTCCGAGATGGTACAAATGAATTAAAAAAGTCTCAATGTTTTTCATGAGAGGTGAGACCTTTAGGTGAATGCGTAGAGGCACCTCGTGGAATTTAAATTTTCATGTTTTTAGCAATTTGGAGCTTTCGTAACTAACAAATGAGTACCCCACAAAGTATTAAAATCATTAGTACGACTTTTTCAGTTCGATTTATGCAACTGAATAAGTGTTTCATTACATGATGACATTTAACCACAATTCTATGTATGTTTGTTGTGGTATACATATACGCGAATAACTCTTTCAGTAACATACCTTATACTGACCTGAAACGCGGGCTGCGTCTGCGCATTCTTCTTAACCACTGGGCCATTACGACAATAGAAAGATAAAATAACTTACAATCATGACTTCCTTGTTGGTTTTGATGGTGACCATCCAGTTGCCATGAGGGTTCATGACGAAGGGACACGGAGCCGTGCCTCTGTCGCCAGCCACAGTGACCAGTCGTGGTTGTCCGGTGGGACGCAGTGCCACGTTGAACCTGGAAGATTATCAGCTTGCATTTTAAGAAGTTGTTTTTCTACTAATTAGTCTTGCTCTCTACTAGGCCAGTTGAGCCTGCCAAAACTATTCAACACAGAACTCCAACTAGCGAACGAGGACTAGTATCTCGGAGTCATCCTTAACAGCAAGTTAAACTGGAGCAACTGCAGCATGGCGGTCCTGCAAGCACTAAAATGCCATACCACTAACTCTGGGCTACTAATACACGAATGTCATAACCGCTTAAATCAGGTGTGTATTCTCAATAACATAACCATTCAATGGATTAAAGGACACAGCAGGGGGGAGTGGTCTGGATGTTTGCTTTTGCGGTTGCACAACGACATGCTTATCCTATATCTCTCTGGTAGTCCTAACGATCAAGCTTCTTAACAGTGAGACGTTCCCAGTTGCGGGCTCCATGGTGGGTGGGAGCCAGAGAGACGAATAATACTACTTTACATACATGGACAATCCAATGCCATTTCAACCAACCGGAGTGAAGTCAGCGAAAGCCGACTCAGCTCCTAAGCGGGGTGCTAACAACACCCCGCTCGCCCCTGGAGGTCCTGCGGGTAATACTGCAGGCACCAGCGTGGGTGCTGGTCCGATTGTGGCGAAAGCTGCAGTTCGGACCAAAACAAAGTCCCAGCTTAAGTAAAGGACGTCAGCGCTGCCTGGGACCAGTACTGACCCTTTAAAAGCACAGGCGAGGACGGCGACGACTCATACCACAGCCGGACCTAGCCTTAGCTCACAAACACAACCTCCTGCGGCACTTCAAGCTGCAAATCAGCAGGCTGTCACCGAGCAATCGAAGACGCCTGGCACTGACGACGCGTTCTCACGCGGTTGGCAAGGGTAAACACACTCAACAAGCCCATTGCCCTTGTACCGCCCACCCGGGCCGTCCTGCTCCTGCAGATCTGGCCAATAGGGGGGACGGGCGCAGCGGTAATGCGCTCCGTCAGGTGCGCCGCCGTGCAAAATAGAACGAGGGTAAAGCCGCTCGTCGAACACAGGCTACCGCTGCCGGGTCAAGCCGCAAAACCAGCAGCAAGGTCGACTTCTCCGCGGGGAAACGGTCGCAGGCCGAGGCCGGTGAAAGCCGACCAGAGCCTGCTGGACCGTCAACCAGCGTCGAGGAGAGGCCAGCCATAAACACCAGACCAAAGAAACAATCCGATTGGAAGGATCAGGCTACGGCCAAGCGGGCTCTCAATGAGACCTTGTCGCCTCGTGGGGAGCAGAAGCGGCCGTGGCTTGACCATTCCCAACGGATTGAAGACAGGAAAAGCTACGCCCAAGCTGCCGGCGCCACCCTGAACGTCGCAATCACTAGCGAGAGCACGGGGGCTACTGTCTCCGGCCTCCGATCCGGGGGGGACGGGTTCGACGAGGGCTTCGACCTGTTTGCCGGGTTGCGACTGGAGGGAGACGAGGAGGGTGCGACCAGCAATGGCGTCCCTTTCGTTGGCCTGTAAGGTCGTGCAGGCGAACCTCCGCCACAGCCAGACAGCGACGGCTCAGTTGCGCAAGTGGCTGGAGGTACAAGACGCGGCCGTTGCCCTGATCCAGGAGCCGTGGATTAGGGCTGGCCATATACAAGGACTATCCAATCTCGGTGGTTAGATTTTAGTCACTACAGACCACGATCATCCTAGATCGTGTATCTATGTAATAGGTAACCTCAAAACACAGATCTTAACAGATTTCTGTTGCAGAGATGTCTCTGCAGTTAGACTGTCTATACAGCGGGATGGTGTAGAGATGCCAGTAGTGTTTGCCTCGGCTTATATGCCTGAGGCGGAGACACCGCCCCCCCCCCCCCCCCCCCCATGACCTCGCCCGCCTCGTGAGTTACTGTGAGAGGAGCGGGATGGAGATTGTCATTGGGGCTGACGCAAATGCCCATCACCCACTGTGGGGCATGGACACGCAAAATGATAGGGGTAAGACATTGGTTGAATTTTTATTTACAACAAACCTATCCCTATTAAACACACTAGGCTCCGAACCAACATTCGTAACCAGAAGAAGCCACACGATCATTGACCTCACCATGGCCTCTGAGGGTGCAGCGGAAATCACCTCGGGCTGGCAGGTCTCCAAGGAGACCTCGTGCTCGGATCACAGGTGGATCCGCTTTGACATCCAGGTCTGTGCGACACCTATACCGCCACGAGGCAGGCCGAGGCCGGTGAAAGCCGACCAGAGCCTGCTGGACCGTCAACCAGCGTCGAGGAGAGGCCAGCCATAAACACCAGACCAAAGAAACAATCCGATTGGAAGGATCAGGCTACGGCCAAGCGGGCTCTCAATGAGACCTTGTCGCCTCGTGGGGAGCAGAAGCGGCCGTGGCTTGACCATTCCCAACGGATTGAAGACAGGAAAAGCTACGCCCAAGCTGCCGGCGCCACCCTGAACGTCGCAATCACTAGCGAGAGCACGGGGGCTACTGTCTCCGGCCTCCGATCCGGGGGGGACGGGTTCGACGAGGGCTTCGACCTGTTTGCCGGGTTGCGACTGGAGGGAGACGAGGAGGGTGCGACCAGCAATGGCGTCCCTTTCGTTGGCCTGTAACTGTGGCGACGGCTCAGTTGCGCAAGTGGCTGGAGGTACAGGACGCGGCCGTTGCCCTGATCCAGGAGCCGTGGATTAGGGCTGGCCATATACAAGGACTATCCAATCTCGGTGGTTAGATTTTAGTCACTACAGACCACGATCATCCTAGATCGTGTATCTATGTAATAGGTAACCTCAAAACACAGATCTTAACAGATTTCTGTTGCAGAGATGCCTCTGCAGTTAGACTGTCTATACAGCGGGATGGTGTGGAGATGCCAGTAGTCTTTGCCTCGGCTTATATGCCTGAGGCGGAGACACCGCCCCCCCCCCCCCCCCATGACCTCGCCCGCCTCGTGAGTTACTGTGAGAGGAGCGGGATGGAGATTGTCATTGGGGCTGACGCAAATGCCCATCACCCACTGTGGGGCATGGACACGCAAAATGATAGGGGTAAGACATTGGTTGAATTTTTATTTACAACAAACCTATCCCTATTAAACACACTAGGCTCCGAACCAACATTCGTAACCAGAAGAAGCCACACGATCATTGACCTCACCATGGCCTCTGAGGGTGCAGCGGAAATCACCTCGGGCTGGCAGGTCTCCAAGGAGACCTCGTGCTCGGATCACAGGTGGATCCGCTTTGACATCCAGGTCTGTGCGACACCTATACCGCCACGAGGCAACCCAAGGAATACTAACAGGGTTCCCTACACACGCACGCTTGCTACCAAGCTGGCGATACTGAGCAGTCCACCAAGGTACGTGGACATAACGCAGATAGATGCACAGGTCGAGCACATCACTGCATCAATGATAGACAGCTACCATACTGCCTGCCCAGTAACCACACTGCCCGTAACACCAGGTAAACAACCCTGGTGGGGCGCCGAACTGGAACGCAAGCACGGTAAGGTAAGGAAGGCTCTGAACAGAGCCATGAATACATGGGCTGACGAGGACTGGGAGGCATACTACGCGGCCAAGTCTAGCTACAAAAAATGCATCAGTTTCAGGAGCACCGCGGGATGGCGTAAGTTCTGTGGCAATATTGAATCTTGCCAACAAGCAAACAGGGTAAGGAAAATACTGGCGCAACAGCACACACCTGGGCCAGCCACTCTCCGTAAACCTGACAATACCTTAACCACATCACCAGAGGAAACGAGACGCGTCCTAATAGAAACTCACTTCCCAGGAAGCGTCCTCACTCAGGAAATTGATTGGTCTGATACAATGCAAACACCGTCAGAAAATGACTGGCTATACGCAAACAAGATGATCACATTGGAGAAAATCCAATGGGTCATCGAAAACTACCAACCCTTTAAGGCAGCCGGCCCCGACGGTGTTTTCCCCGCCCTACTGCAGTGGGGTGGCACCTCGGTTACCGTAAGATTAGTGCCTCTGTTGCGGGCATGCCTGGCCTACAGACACATCCCGAAAGGTTGGAGGGAGGTGAAGGTTATATTCATTCCTAAGCCAGGCAAGAGTGACTATACAAACGCTAAATCCTACCGACCTATCAGCCTGACATCGTTTCTCCAAAAAACCTTGGAGAGACTATGCGATAGGGAGCTAAGAGACGGCGCTCTTAAAAACATACCACTACATGGTAACCAACATGCATACTGCTCAGGTAAGTCGACGGAGTCAGCTCTTCACCTGGTGATTAGCCGGATTGAAGAAGCAATTCACCAAAAAGCTACCTGCCTAGGCACATTTATAGACATCGAAGGCGCCTTCGATAAAACAAACTTCTCCAGTATTAGTACCGCCCTCTTCAAACATGGCGTCGATCAGGTATTAACAGATTGGATTACTAACATGTTAAGCAAGCGAGTGGTTCGTCTGGATGAGGACCAGAACATGGCCTTGATAGCCAGGGGTTGCCCCCAAGGAGGCGTTTTATCTCCCTTCCTCTGGAACCTGGTAATAAATGACCTCATCAAAATTCTAAATGACAACCACTACTACACGATAGGTTATGCGGACGACCTCGCAATCCTTGTGTCAGGGAAGATGACAACCTCACTCAACAGGCACTACGCATCGTTGAACGATGGTGTAGGGAATTTGACCTCTCGGTGAACCGTCGGGTTCAATAAGTGGGGCCTATCACCCAAAATCATACTTTGGCTATACAACACTGTTATCCGACCAATGATCGCATACAGTGCCGTGGTCTGGTGGCCCCGCACCAAACTAACTGCAGCCTCAAGCAAACTTCAACGCATGCAGAGGCTAGCTTGCATGGCCATCACGGGCTGTATGAGGACTACTCCTACCGCAGCTCTTGAAGCAATGCTAGAACTCCCGCCCCTCCACCTGTTTATACAACAGGAAGCGACGATGGCGGCGGTACGCCTAAAAACACTAAATCTCTGGAGTAAAAGAGAAACACAACACTCCGCGTTACTTGAGGGACTCTACAAGGAGTTCCCCTTGACTAAAGCCATAAATGACCGGATTCCCAAACAATTTATCTTCGATAAAAGATACAAAATCCAACTCCATGAGGATCACCGGTAAGAGGGACAACGTCCAGCAGAGTTGCGTACTTTCACAGACGGATCCAAGACAGGTACCGGCTCGGGCGCTGGCATCTTTTCGGAGGACCTCAATATACATATAGCCTCAACTCTAGGGGCCCACAATACGGTGTTCCAAGCAGAGTGTATGGGTATATCCCTAGCAGCCTCAGCTATCGCAGCCAGACAGGTTCGGGACCACACTGTCCGTATTCTATCAGACAGCATGTCGGTCCTGCAAGCACTAAAATGCTACACAACCAACTCTGGGCTTTTATACGAATGTCATCACCGCTTGAATCAGGTGGGTATTCTAAACAACATAACCATTCAATGGATTAAAGGACACAGCGGTTCTCGTCGCAATGTCGCAAAAAACTCGTCGTTGATGCTGCAGACGATCTCGCAAGAAGGGGATCTAGCATGGCAGTAATGGGACCGCAACCCATCGTACCACTCCCCTTTGGGTATATACGCACTCTGGTAAGGAAACGCACTAGGGTTCAACACAACAAAATTTGGTCAGACCAAACAGACTGCAGGCTGTCCAGGGAGGTACTCCCTGCAATTGACGGCCGCTTTACAAAACAGGCCCTCCAACTGACTAAGCAGCAGCTGCGCACAATCACAGCCGCTGTCACAGGTCATGGGTCATTTAACAAGCACCTGTTTACTATAGGAGTTACAGATAGCCCGCTATGCAGAGCATGCATGGAGGTGGACGAGACGGCGGACCACGTGCTTCTCCACTGTCCAGAGGTTACTGCATACAGGGCTAAATACTTCGGTAACCCGGTTACTCTCCGAGAGATCGCCAGTAACGTCAGGGCGCTGCTGGCCTTTCTCGGGGAACTGGGGTGGATCGAATAAGATATTGTCCCACCCTTTACGCAAAATACGCGCTACGTCGTGGAGTTGCGGAAATCGGCCCGTCTAACAATACAATATACAGGACACAGCAGTTCTCGAGGTAGCTTCAGATGCTGATGCTGATCCCCTTTGGGTACATACGCACTTTGGTAAGGAACGCACTAGGGATCAGCACGACAAAGCGTGGTCGGACCAAACTGACTGCAGACACTCCCTGCAATTGACGGCCGCTTCACAAAGCAGGCTCTCCTACTGACTAAGCAGCAGCTGCGCACAGTCACAGGCGCCGTTACCGGTCAAGGGATGATAATTATTTTTACTTACCGAGATTTACTACACTTGTGCGTCTTCCACAGCAATTGAAGCATGCAAATATGCATAGGCACGTTATCTCGGGATACTGAGTCACATCTGTGTGAAGTAACAGGTCCTGGAATGACAAATTAGTCTTATATAATGATGATGCAAAAAATTAATTCTTTTTCACTACTTATCATTTTGTTAGCTCATCCCTCCAGATATGAGGATGCTTGAACAGGCTGCTAAATGCTGTTATGATTATTTCTTCACTTACCAAGACTTTCCTTTATTTGCACATCTTCTATGGTACTTTGAGTGTGCTGCATATCCACATAGTCCAAATGTGAAGTAACAGGAGGTTTTGGAATGACAATTTATAGATTATAACTACATTCATAGTATATTTTGATTACTTTATACTATAATCAATCAATTTTAGATGTAATACTATGTCATTATGTGTCTCAATTATACAAAAATGTTAAGTAAATGTAAATGTAGCAACTAAGGCAATGTATTCAATTAATTAAATAATTTTGCATGCCCTAAGGCAAAATGTATTAAGACTCCATAAATTAACAACTTTTCTGTTACCTACATTATTGGCAAATAAATGATTTCTATAGCCTGTAGCACTCAGGAATAATGTAGCTTTTTGTATGAATGAATATGAATAATGTACAAACTTATAAGCTAATTTTACCTCTTTATAATATTAGTATAGATATCAATCTATGTAACCTGGCATGTTATGAGTGGCTCATTGCCAAATAAAAACAGCCATATGGGTTGATCAAAGTTTAAGCTATGCTCGCCGAGGTCTGTCTGTGGATGGGTGACCGATCGTAACATATCGAGACGCCTGCGCGCCACGGAAAGCACGCTAACCCGTTAGTCCAGGGTCCCGGCTGTCATTTGTAGATGTTTGAAAGTTTGTTGTTACAGATAGTCAGAAATCTGAATGTTTGACAACCCACCTCATCAAGGCGTCTGTGTTGCTCAGTAACTGGGTTGTGGAGGTCAGATAGACAGTCGCTCCATGTAAAATACTGTTATTCAGCTGCATCCGGTTAGACTGGAAGCCGCCCCAACATAGTTGGGAAAGGGCTAGGCAGATCATGATGATATCAATCTATCTAACCTGGCATGTTTGTTGTCCATACGGCGTCTTTGCTGTATCTTCCGGCACCAATACCGTTATTCGAAGTATGTGTACACTTCCAACTTACTCGGTGGTATGACTTACATGGCGGTATTTGAAATTATATTCGTTTTCTCGTCGCAATATACACCGACGGAAGTAACCCATGTGTTAAGAAACTCCTTATCCTTATTCGGGGTAGGGAATTTATGCAAATTCACATTGCATTGTACGTAGCAGCCTCCAAAATCACCAAACGGGTAGCCAGGTAGGTTGTCTCAATATGTAGATTTAAACAATCAATACCAGCACGAAATCAACACGGCCGGAGAAGCAGAGGCTCTACCCAACGTTACTGGGTGGAAGAAGCACTTTTGGACGATTATAACTAAAAGAAACAAACAGGACGCGGAAAATAAACACACGCAAACCGGCTGTCAAAGTTTTTTTTTTGTTTGATTGACACTGACATTTTTGAAGTGTTGCAGAGTCTCAATTTTCTTTATTTATTTGTTGTAACATTACGTGAGGCATTGAGTTTTTATCTAGAGAAAAAATTGCTGGTTTGCCATTCAACGACGTGCGAGTGCCGGTTCCATAGTAGGCATTACTATTTTACTGGACGTTTTTACATAAGCAAAATGTACCCAGAGCCATCTATGTATCTACAAATCGAGTGAGCTAGCAATGAAACTACACCACAGAATCAAGGCACGCGTTGTCCTCTGGTAATGTACGATACGAATTACACGCGGTGTCTTCTTATTGCAGACGTAGGTAGTTAAATAGGTGGCACTAGCAGTGATTTTTAATAAGTATACGCAACAGTCTCAATTTTATTTATTCATTTATTGTTACATTACGAGAGGTATTGAGCTTTTATCTAGTGAAAAAATTGTTGATTTGCCATTCAACAACATGCGAGTGCTGGTTCCTCACTCAATTCAGTAGGCATTACTATTTTACTGGACGTTTTTACATAAGTAAAATGTACCCAGAGCCATCTATCTACAAATCGAGTGAGCTAGCAACAAAACTACACCACAGAATCAAGGCACGCGTTGTCCTCTGGTAATGTACGATACGATCCACACGCGGTGTCTTCTTGTTGCGGACGTAGTTAAATAGGTGGCACTAGCAGTGATTTTTAATAAGTATACGAAATACAAATACTATAAAGACTAACAATTAATCCAGCCCAACATGGGCTAAAAAGCCAAGTAAAAGAAGATTAATCAGTAATCAGTAAAACCAGAGATTCGTTTCATGAACACTACATTTTTATTGGTACACATAATAGGTAACAATATAACAATAGATCATATTAAATAATAAACATGGATTTTAAGTTGACTGTGTTGGTTGGCGATATGCTGAATGTGTCGCTCAGCTAGCTCATCTTTGAGGAAGGTGTTCTAGACAACAATATTCTTCACTTCCACCTCGCGTCGTCCCTGTAAATAAAATGTCAAGATGAAATTAAACAAAACAATGAATGAGAGGATTATGTCAATAAAATAAACCTAAAGTTATGCAATAGATTTATTAACCTGCAATAAGCTAAATAGAGTGAAACAATATAATAAAATTATCTTGTATTTTACAAAGAGCTCCCAATTATTATTAATGTCTAAGTAGTATACTTGATGGAAAAGTATTCCATAGATACATTATGGATTACATTTAAATGCATTTAAAGGCAAATCCAGCAAAGAAAGCGGTAAATTGATGTAAGAGCAGATATGATTACATTGATTACCAAGCCTCTCAAATGAGCTATGGATCTTGTGATGTTTGCTGAGAGTTAAAATATGTAGTGATGGAATTGTACAGTGCATCATCCCACACATTGACGATAAGATCATTACTACCAATCCTATTATGGGTAATGTCATGATGGCCCAGTGGTTTAGGCCTCGCCTCTTGTGCACGAGGTTGTGGGTTCAAATCTGGGCAAGTACCAATGTGAGTTTTTCAATTCATATGTACTTTCTAAGTTTATCTTGGACATCATTGACATCGGTGAAGGAAAACATCGTGAGGAAACCTGGACTTATCTAATTAATATAAGTCTGAAATCGCCAACCCGTCTTGAGCAAGCGTGGTGATTAATGCTCGTGCCTTCTCTGTATGAGAAGAGGCCTTTGCCCTGCAGTGGGACAGTAATAGGCTGGTACTGGTACTGGTACTGGTACTATTATGGGTTGGAAGATATAATTTATAATGTTGTAACAACTTAAATATCAATGATTCAGACTCCAGTGTGAGTATCGTGTGTTGTTGTATTGTGGTAGAAGTATCCATTCCGAACCTGATGATAGTCGAGAGCTTTGCTGTGACGACATCTCTTGATCAGAAATGAAGTGCAGCGCAGGTCATACAACTGTAATTTCTTGAGTTGATGCTTTTGTTCTGTTCTCCTCTGCTCTGCTCTGCTCCGGATCTGGGTCTGATAAGGCATCCGGGCAACTGTACATCAAGCTGCTCTGTAGCAATTATGGCACAAGCGAGCCATGGGATTCACCTAAAAACAATTCATAATTAAAGACCAACTTCTAAATATGGCTCCTACAGCATGGATAATGTTTATTCGTGTCATCACTTTCAACTATAGTTTGCTGCTATACTTCACTAAAACTATTCAATATGCATAAATGTGAATATACACTTAGATAAGTATCACATAACATACATACAAGCATAAACTCACGCCTTTAGCATGGTTTATTGGTTCTGTCTCTTCTGCTTACCAAAGCATAAGAGACAGAACCAATACTATTTATAATCGGACCCTTATACACCTAAACTTCTTTCCACCAAACAATAATATGGACATTCCTTTCTGACTAAATAAGTAATCCCGGCTATACCAAACTTAATGAAATTATAGCAGTGGTTATTTTGATTTCGTTTCTTTATGTTGTTCAAATAAATAGAATATCAATGCAAAATGACTACCACCAATAGACGACACGGTGGGCGCAGTGGCCGAGTGGTTGGCTGCTGCGCTACGGGTCGCGGGTTCGATTCCCGCACGGAAAAAATATTTCTCTGGTCTACAGGTGGTTCCGGGTTTGGCTGTTAGTGTATGTGAGTTTAAATGTTTGTTAACGCACCCACGATACAGGAGAAATTACTAGTGTGGCGCGACGACATAAAAACAAAAAAAAATTAGGCGACGTTTAATCATTTAAACGTATCATACCTTCTTAGAATCCACAGCGGCCGTGAAGACTGTTGTTGCGTATCAAGCATTACGGGCGAGGGGTGATGTAGTCCAGGTGCCAATCTGCCTCAGGGATCGCTACAGTTGACTTGATCCCCACTGTCATGTCGCGGTCGCCCTGAAAGTGTATAATAGGATTTTTTTTTAATATTTTTTACTATGGGACGAGCCCGCCACACTATTCCCAATCCACTCCTGGAACTCCTGAAAACCAGAATCAACAGTGGCGACCATCAGGAAAGCGTCGAGACAATGAAGTCCGTCGAGTCCCGGAGAAACGATTCAACTGTCTTGGAACCCGCAACGAAATTAATCAGAAAAAAGCAGCGGAGGACTAAGAAAACTACGCAATTTCTTCTTCCCTCCATATCGACCAGGAGACAGAACTGAGCTGGGCCAATAGGCACAAAGGGACGTTTACAACTGGGTTAGGCCCAGTTGCCTAGCCCCGCGGTTTAAAATTAACACTGATAGTAGTGAGTCCTGAATGATTAGAATTCATTCAACGATTCAATAGTCAACAACATTTAATATTCAAGAACTATAAATCACTAGCAGCGCCCCGCGGTTTTACGTTTTAAGTCAACATGAAACAATCGGAATTCCAACGGGAATACTTCCGTTTTCCGTGGTAAAAAATACACTACGTGCTATGCCAGACTATTAATCTATATCTGCGCCATACTTCATCCAGATCTGTTCAGCTGTTCTGGTGTTAATAATATTGTTAGTGGCAAGTGTGATAGTGTCATTAACAGTCCACAATATTGTGGCGAAATAATATTTTCGTGACGCGCTAATTTGCAATCACAGAAACCAAGGAAGTCTAACCTTAAACCGGATCGTTGGGAAAATACAGAAACTTACCATCAAATAAATTGCATTATTCGCATCATCTACATTGAACACTTGTATCCAAGATATGTCATCGACATGAATGGATGTCACTACACTGTTATGAAAGTGGTCTTTTCTTACAGTTTCAATCGGTATTCAGCTGTAGCCGGTTAGACTGGAAGCCAACCTCAACACAGTTATGTTGTTGCAATGTTTCTTCTGCCAAACTGTACAGCAGTTTGTTGACAGATGTAGCTCCCGTATACAAAGTTCTGTTATATTTTATGAAATTACTAGCTGACAAGGTTTTGACAAAAGGTGCTAAAAAGAAACTTCCCCACTTTATTTTTAAAAGACATTTTTGTAGTACAGCTACGATCTAAATCTATTGGTATATCATTAAAAAAATTTGGGACTAAGCATTTTCTACACCTTGGTCCATAATAGTTATTACAAGTGGGTACTACAAATCTTCTAATGCATTTATTCCTTTGAGGTCTTATGTGTACCGTCTTGATTTTCAACTCATCCTCATCCAATCCACACAGCATCATCTAGCCCCGAGCTAAGCAGAGCTTGTATTATGGGTACTAGATGACTGATGTAATTAATACAATACATTACATAGATAGATATTTCTTTTTATATATAGCAAGGCGGGTTGGCGATTTCAGACTTATACTCATTGTAATGTGTGTAGATGTCAGTAATGTCTAAGATAAACTAATAAAGTAGGTATCATCGCTGGAGGTGAACCAGTTTTGAACCTTATCCGTCCGAGATGGTACAAATGAATTAAAAAAGTCTCAATGTTTTTCATGAGAGGTGAGACCTTTAGGTGAATGCGTAGAGGCACCTCGTGGAATTTAAATTTTCATGTTTTTAGCAATTTGGAGCTTTCGTAACTAACAAATGAGTACCCCACAAAGTATTAAAATCATTAGTACGACTTTTTCAGTTCGATTTATGCAACTGAATAAGTGTTTCATTACATGATGACATTTAACCACAATTCTATGTATGTTTGTTGTGGTATACATATACGCGAATAACTCTTTCAGTAACATACCTTATACTGACCTGAAACGCGGGCTGCGTCTGCGCATTCTTCTTAACCACTGGGCCATTACGACAATAGAAAGATAAAATAACTTACAATCATGACTTCCTTGTTGGTTTTGATGGTGACCATCCAGTTGCCATGAGGGTTCATGACGAAGGGACACGGAGCCGTGCCTCTGTCGCCAGCCACAGTGACCAGTCGTGGTTGTCCGGTGGGACGCAGTGCCACGTTGAACCTGGAAGATTATCAGCTTGCATTTTAAGAAGTTGTTTTTCTACTAATTAGTCTTGCTCTCTACTAGGCCAGTTGAGCCTGCCAAAACTATTCAACACAGAACTCCAACTAGCGAACGAGGACTAGTATCTCGGAGTCATCCTTAACAGCAAGTTAAACTGGAGCAACTGCAGTATGGCGGTCCTGCAAGCACTAAAATGCCATACCACTAACTCTGGGCTACTAATACACGAATGTCATAACCGCTTAAATCAGGTGTGTATTCTCAATAACATAACCATTCAATGGATTAAAGGACACAGCAGGGGGGAGTGGTCTGGATGTTTGCTTTTGCGGTTGCACAACGACATGCTTATCCTATATCTCTCTGGTAGTCCTAACGATCAAGCTTCTTAACAGTGAGACGTTCCCAGTTGCGGGCTCCATGGTGGGTGGGAGCCAGAGAGACGAATAATACTACTTTACATACATGGACAATCCAAGGCCATTTCAACCAACCGGAGTGAAGTCAGCGAAAGCCGACTCAGCTCCTAAGCGGGGTGCTAACAACACCCCGCTCGCCCCTGGAGGTCCTGCGGGTAATACTGCAGGCACCAGCGTGGGTGCTGGTCCGATTGTGGCGAAAGCTGCAGTTCGGAACAAAACAAAGTCCCAGCTTAAGCAAAGGACGTCAGCGCTGCCTGGGACCAGTACTGACCCTTTAAAAGCACAGGCGAGGACGGCGACGACTCATACCACAGCCGGACCTAGCCTTAGCTCACAAACACAACCTCCTGCGGCACTTCAAGCTGCAAATCAGCAGGCTGTCACCGAGCAATCGAAGACGCCTGGCACTGACGACGCATTCTCACGCGGTTGGCAAGGGTAAACACACTCAACAAGCCCATTGCCCTTGTACCGCCCACCCGGGCCGTCCTGCTCCTGCAGATCTGGCCAATAGTAATGCGCTCCGTCAGGTGCGCCGCCGTGCAAAATAGAACGAGGGTAAAGCCGCTCGTCGAACACAGGCTACCGCTGCCGGGTCAAGCCGCAAAACCAGCAGCAAGGTCGACTTCTCCGCGGGGAAACGGTCGCAGGCCGAGGCCGGTGAAAGCCGACCAGAGCCTGCTGGACCGTCAACCAGCGTCGAGGAGAGGCCAGCCATAAACACCAGACCAAAGAAACAATCCGATTGGAAGGATCAGGCTACGGCCAAGCGGGCTCTCAATGAGACCTTGTCGCCTCGTGGGGAGCAGAAGCGGCCGTGGCTTGACCATTCCCAACGGATTGAAGACAGGAAAAGCTACGCCCAAGCTGCCGGCGCCACCCTGAACGTCGCAATCACTAGCGAGAGCACGGGGGCTACTGTCTCCGGCCTCCGATCCGGGGGGGACGGGTTCGACGAGGGCTTCGACCTGTTTGCCGGGTTGCGACTGGAGGGAGACGAGGAGGGTGCGACCAGCAATGGCGTCCCTTTCGTTGGCCTGTAAGGTCGTGCAGGCGAACCTCCGCCACAGCCAGACAGCGACGGCTCAGTTGCGCAAGTGGCTGGAGGTACAAGACGCGGCCGTTGCCCTGATCCAGGAGCCGTGGATTAGGGCTGGCCATATACAAGGACTATCCAATCTCGGTGGTTAGATTTTAGTCACTACAGACCACGATCATCCTAGATCGTGTATCTATGTAATAGGTAACCTCAAAACACAGATCTTAACAGATTTCTGTTGCAGAGATGTCTCTGCAGTTAGACTGTCTATACAGCGGGATGGTGTGGAGATGCCAGTAGTCTTTGCCTCGGCTTATATGCCTGAGGCGGAGCCACCGGCCCCCCCCCCCATGACCTCGCCCGCCTCGTGAGTTACTGTGAGAGGAGCGGGATGGAGAATGCCCATCACCCACTGTGGGGCATGGACACGCAAAATGATAGGGGTAAGACATTGGTTGAATTTTTATTTACAACAAACCTATCCCTATTAAACACACTAGGCTCCGAACCAACATTCGTAACCAGAAGAAGCCACACGATCATTGACCTCACCATGGCCTCTGAGGGTGCAGCGGAAATCACCTCGGGCTGGCAGGTCTCCAAGGAGACCTCGTGCTCGGATCACAGGTGGATCCGCTTTGACATCCAGGTCTGTGCGACACCTATACCGCCACGAGGCAACCCAAGGAATACTAACAGGGTTCCCTACACACGCACGCTTGCTACCAAGCTGGCGATACTGAGCAGTCCACCAAGGTACGTGGACATAACGCAGATAGATGCACAGGTCGAGCACATCACTGCATCAATGATAGACAGCTACCATACTGCCTGCCCAGTAACCACACTGCCCGTAACACCAGGTAAACAACCCTGGTGGGGCGCCGAACTGGAACGCAAGCACGGTAAGGTAAGGAAGGCTCTGAACAGAGCCATGAATACATGGGCTGACGAGGACTGGGAGGCATACTACGCGGCCAAGTCTAGCTACAAAAAATGCATCAGTTTCAGGAGCACCGCGGGATGGCGTAAGTTCTGTGGCAATATTGAATCTTGCCAACAAGCAAACAGGGTAGGGAAAATACTGGCGCAACAGCACACACCTGGGCCAGCCACTCTCCGTAAACCTGACAATACCTTAACCACATCACCAGAGGAAACGAGACGCGTCCTAATAGAAACTCACTTCCCAGGAAGCGTCCTCACTCAGGAAATTGATTGGTCTGATACAATGCAAACACCGTCAGAAAATGACTGGCTATACGCAAACAAGATGATCACATTGGAGAAAATCCAATGGGTCATCGAAAACTACCAACCCTTTAAGGCAGCCGGCCCCGACGGTGTTTTCCCCGCCCTACTGCAGTGGGGTGGCACCTCGGTTACCGTAAGATTAGTGCCTCTGTTGCGGGCATGCCTGGCCTACAGACACATCCCGAAAGGTTGGAGGGAGGTGAAGGTTATATTCATTCCTAAGCCAGGCAAGAGTGACTATACAAACGCTAAATCCTACCGACCTATCAGCCTGACATCGTTTCTCCAAAAAACCTTGGAGAGACTATGCGATAGGGAGCTAAGAGACGGCGCTCTTAAAAACATACCACTACATGGTAACCAACATGCATACTGCTCAGGTAAGTCGACGGAGTCAGCTCTTCACCTGGTGATTAGCCGGATTGAAGAAGCAATTCACCAAAAAGCTACCTGCCTAGGCACATTTATAGACATCGAAGGCGCCTTCGATAAAACAAACTTCTCCAGTATTAGTACCGCCCTCTTCAAACATGGCGTCGATCAGGTATTAACAGATTGGATTACTAACACGTTAAGCAAGCGAGTGGTTCGTCTGGAAGAGGACCAGAACATGGCCTTGATAGCCAGGGGTTGCCCCCAAGGAGGCGTTTTATCTCCCTTCCTCTGGAACCTGGTAATAAATGACCTCATCAAAATTCTAAATGACAACCACTACTACACGATAGGTTATGCGGACGACCTCGCAATCCTTGTGTCAGGGAAGATGACAACCTCACTCAACAGGCACTACGCATCGTTGAACGATGGTGTAGGGAATTTGACCTCTCGGTGAACCGTCGGGTTCAATAAGTGGGGCCTATCACCCAAAATCATACTTTGGCTATACAACACTGTTATCCGACCAATGATCGCATACAGTGCCGTGGTCTGGTGGCCCCGCACCAAACTAACTGCAGCCTCAAGCAAACTTCAACGCATGCAGAGGCTAGCTTGCATGGCCATCACTGGCTGTATGAGGACTACTCCTACCGCAGCTCTTGAAGCAATGCTAGAACTCCCGCCCCTCCACCTGTTTATACAACAGGAAGCGACGATGGCGGCGGTACGCCTAAAAACACTAAATCTCTGGAGTAAAAGAGAAACACAACACTCCGCGTTACTTGAGGGACTCTACAAGGAGTTCCCCTTGACTAAAGCCATAAATGACCGGATTCCCAAACAATTTATCTTCGATAAAAGATACAAAATCCAACTCCATGAGGATCACCGGTAAGAGGGACAACGTCCAGCAGAGTTGCGTACTTTCACAGACGGATCCAAGACAGGTACCGGCTCGGGCGCTGGCATCTTTTCGGAGGACCTCAATATACATATAGCCTCAACTCTAGGGGCCCACAATACGGTGTTCCAAGCAGAGTGTATGGGTATATCCCTAGCAGCCTCAGCTATCGCAGCCAGACAGGTTCGGGACCACACTGTCCGTATTCTATCAGACAGCATGTCGGTCCTGCAAGCACTAAAATGCTACACAACCAACTCTGGGCTTTTATACGAATGTCATCACCGCTTGAATCAGGTGGGTATTCTAAACAACATAACCATTCAATGGATTAAAGGACACAGCGGTTCTCGTCGCAATGTCGCAAAAAACTCGTCGTTGATGCTGCAGACGAACTCGCAAGAAGGGGATCTAGCATGGCAGTAATGGGACCGCAACCCATCGTACCACTCCCCTTTGGGTATATACGCACTCTGGTAAGGAAACGCACTAGGGTTCAACACAACAAAATTTGGTCAGACCAAACAGACTGCAGGCTGTCCAGGGAGGTACTCCCTGCAATTGACGGCCGCTTTACAAAACAGGCCCTCCAACTGACTAAGCAGCAGCTGCGCACAATCACAGCCGCTGTCACAGGTCATGGGTCATTTAACAAGCACCTGTTTACTATAGGAGTTACAGATAGCCCGCTATGCAGAGCATGCATGGAGGTGGACGAGACGGCGGACCACGTGCTTCTCCACTGTCCAGAGGTTACTGCATACAGGGCTAAATACTTCGGTAACCCGGTTACTCTCCGAGAGATCGCCAGTAACGTCAGGGCGCTGCTGGCCTTTCTCGGGGAACTGGGGTGGATCGAATAAGATATTGTCCCACCCTTTACGCAAAATACGCGCTACGTCGTGGAGTTGCGGAAATCGGCCCGTCTAACAATACAATATACAGGACACAGCAGTTCTCGAGGTAGCTTCAGATGCTGATGCTGATCCCCTTTGGGTACATACGCACTTTGGTAAGGAACGCACTAGGGATCAGCACGACAAAGCGTGGTCGGACCAAACTGACTGCAGACACTCCCTGCAATTGACGGCCGCTTCACAAAGCAGGCTCTCCTACTGACTAAGCAGCAGCTGCGCACAGTCACAGGCGCCGTTACCGGTCAAGGGATGATAATTATTTTTACTTACCGAGATTTACTACACTTGTGCGTCTTCCACAGCAATTGAAGCATGCAAATATGCATAGGCACGTTATCTCGGGATACTGAGTCACATCTGTGTGAAGTAACAGGTCCTGGAATGACAAATTAGTCTTATATAATGATGATGCAAAAAATTAATTCTTTTTCACTACTTATCATTTTGTTAGCTCATCCCTCCAGATATGAGGATGCTTGAACAGGCTGCTAAATGCTGTTATGATTATTTCTTCACTTACCAAGACTTTCCTTTATTTGCACATCTTCTATGGTACTTTGAGTGTGCTGCATATCCACATAGTCCAAATGTGAAGTAACAGGAGGTTCTGGAATGACAATTTATAGATTATAACTACATTCATAGTATATTTTGATTACTTTATACTATAATCAATCAATTTTAGATGTAATACTATGTCATTATGTGTCTCAATTATACAAAAATGTTAAGTAAATGTAGCAACTAAGGCAATGTATTCAATTAATTAAATAATTTTGCATGCCCTAAGGCAAAATGTATTGGGACTCCATAAATTAACAACTTATCTGTTACCTACATTATTGGCAAATAAATGATTTCTATAGCCTGTAGCACTCAGGAATAATGTAGCTTTTTGTATGAATGATGTACAAACTTATAAGCTAATTTTACCTCTTTATAATATTAGTATAGATATCAATCTATGTAACCTGGCATGTTATGAGTGGCTCATTGCCAAATAAAAACAGCCATATGGGTTGATCAAAGTTTAAGCTATGCTCGCCGAGGTCTGTCTGTGGATGGGTGACCGATCGTAACATATCGAGACGCCTGCGCGCCACGGAAAGCACGCTAACCCGTTAGTCCAGGGTCCCGGCTGTCATTTGTAGATGTTTGAAAGTTTGTTGTTACAGATAGTCAGAAATCTGAATGTTTGACAACCCGCCTCATCAAGGCGTCTGTGTTGCTCAGTAACTGGGTTGTGGAGGTCAGATAGACAGTCGCTCCATGTAAAATACTGTTATTCAGCTGCATCCGGTTAGACTGGAAGCCGCCCCAACATAGTTGGGAAAGGGCTAGACAGATCATGATGATATCAATCTATCTAACCTGGCATGTTTGTTGTCCATACGGCGTCTTTGCTGTATCTTCCGGCACCAATACCGTTATTCGAAGTATGTGTACACTTCCAACTTACTCGGTGGTATGACTTACATGGCGGTATTTGAAATTATATTCGTTTTCTCGTCGCAATATACACCGACGGAAGTAACCCATGTGTTAAGAAACTCCTTATCCTTATTCGGGGTAGGGAATTTATGCAAATTCACATTGCATTGTACGTAGCAGCCTCCAAAATCACCAAACGGGTAGCCAGGTAGGTTGTCTCAATATGTAGATTTAAACAATCAATACCAGCACGAAATCAACACGGCCGGAGAAGCAGAGGCTCTACCCAACGTTACTGGGTGGAAGAAGCACTTTTGGACGATTATAACTAAAAGAAACAAACAGGACGCGGAAAATAAACACACGCAAACCGGCTGTCAAAGTTTTTTTTTTGTTTGATTGACGCTGACATTTTTGAAGTGTTGCAGAGTCTCAATTTTCTTTATTTATTTGTTGTAACATTACGTGAGGCATTGAGTTTTTATCTAGAGAAAAAATTGCTGGTTTGCCATTCAACGACGTGCGAGTGCCGGTTCCATAGTAGGCATTACTATTTTACTGGACGTTTTTACATAAGCAAAATGTACCCAGAGCCATCTATGTATCTACAAATCGAGTGAGCTAGCAATGAAACTACACCACAGAATCAAGGCACGCGTTGTCCTCTGGTAATGTACGATACGAATTACACGCGGTGTCTTCATATTGCAGACGTAGGTAGTTAAATAGGTGGCACTAGCAGTAATTTTTAATAAGTATACGCAACAGTCTCAATTTTATTTATTCATTTATTGTTACATTACGAGAGGTATTGAGCTTTTATCTAGTGAAAAAATTGTTGATTTGCCATTCAACAACATGCGAGTGCTGGTTCCTCACTCAATTCAGTAGGCATTACTATTTTACTGGACGTTTTTACATAAGTAAAATGTACCCAGAGCCATCTATCTACAAATCGAGTGAGCTAGCAACAAAACTACACCACAGAATCAAGGCACGCGTTGTCCTCTGGTAATGTACGATACGATCCACACGCGGTGTCTTCTTGTTGCGGACGTAGTTAAATAGGTGGCACTAGCAGTGATTTTTAATAAGTATACGAAATACAAATACTATAAAGACTAACAATTAATCCAGCCCAACATGGGCTAAAAAGCCAAGTAGAAGAAGTTAATCAGTAATCAGTAAAACCAGAGATTCGTTTCATGAACACTACATTTTTATTGGTACACATAATAGGTACAATATAACAATAGATCATATTAAATAATAAACATGGATTTTAAGTTGACTGTGTTGGTTGGCGATATGCTGAATGTGTCGCTCAGCTAGCTCATCTTTGAGGAAGGTGTTCTAGACAACAATATTCTTCACTTCCACCTCGCGTCGTCCCTGTAAATAAAATGTCAAGATGAAATTAAACAAAACAATGAATGAGAGGATTATGTCAATAAAATAAACCTAAAGTTATGCAATAGATTTATTAACCTGCAATAAGCTAAATAGAGTGAAACAATATTATAAAATTATCTTGTATTTTACAAAGAGCTCCCAATTATTATTGTTGTCTAAGTAGTATACTTGATGGAAAAGTATTCCATAGATACATTATGGATTACATTTAAATGCATTTAAAGGCAAATCCAGCAAAGAAAGCGGTAAATTGATGTAAGAGCAGATATGATTACATTGATTACCAAGCCTCTCAAATGAGCTATGGATCTTGTGATGTTTGCTGAGAGTTAAAATATGTAGTGATGGAATTGTACAGTGCATCATCCCACACATTGACGATAAGATCATTACTACCAATCCTATTATGGGTTGGAAGATATAATTTATAATGTTGTAACAACTTAAATATCAATGATTCAGACTCCAGTGTGAGTATCGTATGTTGTTGTATTGTGGTAGAAGTATCCATTCCGAACCTGATGATAGTCGAGAGCTTTGCTGTGACGACATCTCTTGATCAGAAATGAAGTGCAGCGCAGGTCATACAACTGTAATTTCTTGAGTTGATGCTTTTGTTCTGTTCTGCTCTGCTCTGCTCCGGATCTGGGTCTGATAAGGCATCCGGGCAACTGTACATCAAGCTGCTCTGTAGCAATTATGGCACAAGCGAGCCATGGGATTCACCTAAAAACAATTCATAATTAAAGACCAACTTCTAAATATGGCTTCTACAGCATGGATAATGTTTAATCGTGTCATCACTTTCAACTATAGTTTGCTGCTATACTTCACTAAAACTATTCAATATGCATAAATGTGAATATACACTTAGATAAGTATCACATAACATACATACAAGCATAAACTCACGCCTTTAGCATGGTTTATTGGTTCTGTCTCTTCTGCTTGCCAAAGCATAAGAGACAGAACCAATACTATTTATAATCAATGAGTAAAGAACTATACTATGTATACACGGTGGAAGGGACTTGGACGCACAAACTGACACCATGACTGCATGATTCTGGTGGTTCATGGTGCAATGAGATTTTTAGTTAAAAAGTAAATTATTCACTTCTTAAAAATGTCATTTTGGTAGGTAGACATCATGTTTGTGTACAGCACAACGAACATCAGAATAAAACGTAGAAATTAGGAAAAGTGCACGAAAGTAGTCACCGCTATTCTTAGCAGTAATCGGATATTCGGACCCTTATACACCTAAACTTCTTTCCACCAAACAATAATATGGACATTCCTTTCTGACTAAATAAGTAATCCCGGCTATACCAAACTTAATGAAATTATAGCAGTGGTTATTTTGATTTCGTTTCTTTATGTTGTTCAAATAAATAGAATATCAATGCAAAATGACTACCACCAATAGACGACACGGTGGGCGCAGTGGCCGAGTGGTTGGCTGCTGCGCTACGGGTCGCGGGTTCGATTCCCGCACGGAAAAAATATTTCTCTGGTCTACAGGTGGTTGTTCCGGGTTTGGCTGTTAGTGTATGTGAGTTTAAATGTTTGTTAACGCACCCACGATACAGGAGAAATTACTAGTGTGGCGCGACGACATAAAAACAAAAAAAAATTAGGCGACGTTTAATCATTTAAACGTATCATACCTTCTTAGAATCCACAGCGGCCGTGAAGACTGTTGTTGCGTATCAAGCATTACGGGCGAGGGGTGATGTAGTCCAGGTGCCAATCTGCCTCAGGGATCGCTACAGTTGACTTGATCCCCACTGTCATGTCGCGGTCGCCCTGAAAGTGTATAATAGGATTTTTTTTTAATATTTTTTACTATGGGACGAGCCCGCCACACTATTCCCAATCCACTGCAACTCCTGAAAACCAGAATCAACAGTGGCGACCATCAGGAAAGCGTCGAGACAATGAAGTCCGTCGAGTCCCGGAGAAACGATTCAACTGTCTTGGAACCCGCAACGAAATTAATCAGAAAAAAGCAGCGGAGGACTAAGAAAACTACGCAATTTCTTCTTCCCTCCATATCGACCAGGAGACAGAACTGAGCTGGGCCAATAGGCACAAAGGGACGTTTACAACTGGGTTAGGCCCAGTTGCCTAGCCCCGCGGTTTAAAATTAACACTGATAGTAGTGAGTCCTGAATGATTAGAGTTCATTCAACGATTCAATAGTCAACAACATTTAACATTCAAGAACTATAAATCACTAGCAGCGCCCCGCGGTTTTACGTTTTAAGTCAACATGAAACAATCGGAATTCCAACGGGAATACTTCCGTTTTCCGTGGTAAAAAATACACTACGTGCTATGCCAGACTATTAATCTATATCTGCGCCATACTTCATCCAGATCTGTTCAGCTGTTCTGGTGTTAATAATATTGTTAGTGGCAAGTGTGATAGTGTCATTAACAGTCCACAATATTGTGGCGAAATAATATTTTCGTGACGCGCTAATTTGCAATCACAGAAACCAAGGAAGTCTAACCTTAAACCGGATCGTTGGGGAAATACAGAAACTTACCATCAAATAAATTGCATTATTCGCATCATCTACATTGAACACTTGTATCCAAGATATGTCATCGACATGAATGGATGTCACTACACTGTTATGAAAGTGGTCTTTTCTTACAGTTTCAATCGGTATTCAGCTGTAGCCGGTTAGACTGGAAGCCAACCTCAACACAGTTATGTTGTTGCAATGTTTCTTCTGCCAAACTGTACAGCAGTTTGTTGACAGATGTAGCTCCCGTATACAAAGTTCTGTTATATTTTATGAAATTACTAGCTGACAAGGTTTTGACAAAAGGTGCTAAAAAGAAACTTCCCCACTTTATTTTTAAAAGACATTTTTGTAGTACAGCTACGTTCTAAATCTATTGGTATATCATTAAAAAAATTTGGGACTAAGCATTTTCTACACCTTGGTCCATAATAGTTATTACAAGTGGGTACTACAAATCTTCTAATGCATTTATTCCTTTGAGGTCTTATGTGTACCGTCTTGATTTTAAACTCATCCTCATCCAATCCACACAGCATCATCTAGCCCCGAGCTAAGCAGAGCTTGTATTATGGGTACTAGATGACTGATGTAATTAATACAATACATTACATAGATAGATATTTCTTATTATATATAGCAAATACCCAGAACACTTGGGCTTTACCAAGGCGGGTTGGCGATTTCAGACTTATACTCATTGTAATGTGTGTAGATGTCAGTAATGTCTAAGATAAACTAATAAAGTAGGTATCATCGCTGGAGGTGAACCAGTTTTGAACCTTATCCGTCCGAGATGGTACAAATGAATTAAAAAAGTCTCAATGTTTTTCATGAGAGGTGAGACCTTTAGGTGAATGCGTAGAGGCACCTCGTGGAATTTAAATTTTCATGTTTTTAGCAATTTGGAGCTTTCGTAACTAACAAATGAGTACCCCACAAAGTATTAAAATCATTAGTACGACTTTTTCAGTTCGATTTATGCAACTGAATAAGTGTTTCATTACATGATGACATTTAACCACAATTCTATGTATGTTTGTTGTGGTATACATATACGCGAATAACTCTTTCAGTAACATACCTTATACTGACCTGAAACGCGGGCTGCGTCTGCGCATTCTTCTTAACCACTGGGCCATTACGACAATAGAAAGATAAAATAACTTACAATCATGACTTCCTTGTTGGTTTTGATGGTGACCATCCAGTTGCCATGAGGGTTCATGACGAAGGGACACGGAGCCGTGCCTCTGTCGCCAGCCACAGTGACCAGTCGTGGTTGTCCGGTGGGACGCAGTGCCACGTTGAACCTGGAAGATTATCAGCTTGCATTTTAAGAAGTTGTTTTTCTACTAATTAGTCTTGCTCTCTACTAGGCCAGTTGAGCCTGCCAAAACTATTCAACACAGAACTCCAACTAGCGAACGAGGACTAGTATCTCGGAGTCATCCTTAACAGCAAGTTAAACTGGAGCAACTGCAGCATGGCGGTCCTGCAAGCACTAAAATGCCATACCACTAACTCTGGGCTACTAATACACGAATGTCATAACCGCTTAAATCAGGTGTGTATTCTCAATAACATAACCATTCAATGGATTAAAGGACACAGCAGGGGGGAGTGGTCTGGATGTTTGCTTTTGCGGTTGCACAACGACATGCTTATCCTATATCTCTCTGGTAGTCCTAACGATCAAGCTTCTTAACAGTGAGACGTTCCCAGTTGCGGGCTCCATGGTGGGTGGGAGCCAGAGAGACGAATAATACTACTTTACATACATGGACAATCCAAGGCCATTTCAACCAACCGGAGTGAAGTCAGCGAAAGCCGACTCAGCTCCTAAGCGGGGTGCTAACAACACCCCGCTCGCCCCTGGAGGTCCTGCGGGTAATACTGCAGGCACCAGCGTGGGTGCTGGTCCGATTGTGGCGAAAGCTGCAGTTCGGACCAAAACAAAGTCCCAGCTTAAGTAAAGGACGTCAGCGCTGCCTGGGACCAGTACTGACCCTTTAAAAGCACAGGCGAGGACGGCGACGACTCATACCACAGCCGGACCTAGCCTTAGCTCACAAACACAACCTCCTGCGGCACTTCAAGCTGCAAATCAGCAGGCTGTCACCGAGCAATCGAAGACGCCTGGCACTGACGACGCGTTCTCACGCGGTTGGCAAGGGTAAACACACTCAACAAGCCCATTGCCCTTGTACCGCCCACCCGGGCCGTCCTGCTCCTGCAGATCTGGCCAATAGGGGGGACGGGCGCAGCGGTAATGCGCTCCGTCAGGTGCGCCGCCGTGCAAAATAGAACGAGGGTAAAGCCGCTCGTCGAACACAGGCTACCGCTGCCGGGTCAAGCCGCAAAACCAGCAGCAAGGTCGACTTCTCCGCGGGGAAACGGTCGCAGGCCGAGGCCGGTGAAAGCCGACCAGAGCCTGCTGGACCGTCAACCAGCGTCGAGGAGAGGCCAGCCATAAACACCAGACCAAAGAAACAATCCGATTGGAAGGATCAGGCTACGGCCAAGCGGGCTCTCAATGAGACCTTGTCGCCTCGTGGGGAGCAGAAGCGGCCGTGGCTTGACCATTCCCAACGGATTGAAGACAGGAAAAGCTACGCCCAAGCTGCCGGCGCCACCCTGAACGTCGCAATCACTAGCGAGAGCACGGGGGCTACTGTCTCCGGCCTCCGATCCGGGGGGGACGGGTTCGACGAGGGCTTCGACCTGTTTGCCGGGTTGCGACTGGAGGGAGACGAGGAGGGTGCGACCAGCAATGGCGTCCCTTTCGTTGGCCTGTAAGGTCGTGCAGGCGAACCTCCGCCACAGCCAGACAGCGACGGCTCAGTTGCGCAAGTGGCTGGAGGTACAAGACGCGGCCGTTGCCCTGATCCAGGAGCCGTGGATTAGGGCTGGCCATATACAAGGACTATCCAATCTCGGTGGTTAGATTTTAGTCACTACAGACCACGATCATCCTAGATCGTGTATCTATGTAATAGGTAACCTCAAAACACAGCTCTTAACAGATTTCTGTTGCAGAGATGTCTCTGCAGTTAGACTGTCTATACAGCGGGATGGTGTAGAGATGCCAGTAGTGTTTGCCTCGGCTTATATGCCTGAGGCGGAGACACCGCCCCCCCCCCCCCCCCATGACCTCGCCCGCCTCGTGAGTTACTGTGAGAGGAGCGGGATGGAGATTGTCATTGGGGCTGACGCAAATGCCCATCACCCACTGTGGGGCATGGACACGCAAAATGATAGGGGTAAGACATTGGTTGAATTTTTATTTACAACAAACCTATCCCTATTAAACACACTAGGCTCCGAACCAACATTCGTAACCAGAAGAAGCCACACGATCATTGACCTCACCATGGCCTCTGAGGGTGCAGCGGAAATCACCTCGGGCTGGCAGGTCTCCAAGGAGACCTCGTGCTCGGATCACAGGTGGATCCGCTTTGACATCCAGGTCTGTGCGACACCTATACCGCCACGAGGCAACCCAAGGAATACTAACAGGGTTCCCTACACACGCACGCTTGCTACCAAGCTGGCGATACTGAGCAGTCCACCAAGGTACGTGGACATAACGCAGATAGATGCACAGGTCGAGCACATCACTGCATCAATGATAGACAGCTACCATACTGCCTGCCCAGTAACCACACTGCCCGTAACACCAGGTAAACAACCCTGGTGGGGCGCCGAACTGGAACGCAAGCACGGTAAGGTAAGGAAGGCTCTGAACAGAGCCATGAATACATGGGCTGACGAGGACTGGGAGGCATACTACGCGGCCAAGTCTAGCTACAAAAAATGCATCAGTTTCAGGAGCACCGCGGGATGGCGTAAGTTCTGTGGCAATATTGAATCTTGCCAACAAGCAAACAGGGTAAGGAAAATACTGGCGCAACAGCACACACCTGGGCCAGCCACTCTCCGTAAACCTGACAATACCTTAACCACATCACCAGAGGAAACGAGACGCGTCCTAATAGAAACTCACTTCCCAGGAAGCGTCCTCACTCAGGAAATTGATTGGTCTGATACAATGCAAACACCGTCAGAAAATGACTGGCTATACGCAAACAAGATGATCACATTGGAGAAAATCCAATGGGTCATCGAAAACTACCAACCCTTTAAGGCAGCCGGCCCCGACGGTGTTTTCCCCGCCCTACTGCAGTGGGGTGGCACCTCGGTTACCGTAAGATTAGTGCCTCTGTTGCGGGCATGCCTGGCCTACAGACACATCCCGAAAGGTTGGAGGGAGGTGAAGGTTATATTCATTCCTAAGCCAGGCAAGAGTGACTATACAAACGCTAAATCCTACCGACCTATCAGCCTGACATCGTTTCTCCAAAAAACCTTGGAGAGACTATGCGATAGGGAGCTAAGAGACGGCGCTCTTAAAAACATACCACTACATGGTAACCAACATGCATACTGCTCAGGTAAGTCGACGGAGTCAGCTCTTCACCTGGTGATTAGCCGGATTGAAGAAGCAATTCACCAAAAAGCTACCTGCCTAGGCACATTTATAGACATCGAAGGCGCCTTCGATAAAACAAACTTCTCCAGTATTAGTACCGCCCTCTTCAAACATGGCGTCGATCAGGTATTAACAGATTGGATTACTAACATGTTAAGCAAGCGAGTGGTTCGTCTGGATGAGGACCAGAACATGGCCTTGATAGCCAGGGGTTGCCCCCAAGGAGGCGTTTTATCTCCCTTCCTCTGGAACCTGGTAATAAATGACCTCATCAAAATTCTAAATGACAACCACTACTACACGATAGGTTATGCGGACGACCTCGCAATCCTTGTGTCAGGGAAGATGACAACCTCACTCAACAGGCACTACGCATCGTTGAACGATGGTGTAGGGAATTTGACCTCTCGGTGAACCGTCGGGTTCAATAAGTGGGGCCTATCACCCAAAATCATACTTTGGCTATACAACACTGTTATCCGACCAATGATCGCATACAGTGCCGTGGTCTGGTGGCCCCGCACCAAACTAACTGCAGCCTCAAGCAAACTTCAACGCATGCAGAGGCTAGCTTGCATGGCCATCACGGGCTGTATGAGGACTACTCCTACCGCAGCTCTTGAAGCAATGCTAGAACTCCCGCCCCTCCACCTGTTTATACAACAGGAAGCGACGATGGCGGCGGTACGCCTAAAAACACTAAATCTCTGGAGTAAAAGAGAAACACAACACTCCGCGTTACTTGAGGGACTCTACAAGGAGTTCCCCTTGACTAAAGCCATAAATGACCGGATTCCCAAACAATTTATCTTCGATAAAAGATACAAAATCCAACTCGTGTGTATGGGTATATCCCTAGCAGCCTCAGCTATCGCAGCCAGACAGGTTCGGGACCACACTGTCCGTATTCTATCAGACAGCATGTCGGTCCTGCAAGCACTAAAATGCTACACAACCAACTCTGGGCTTTTATACGAATGTCATCACCGCTTGAATCAGGTGGGTATTCTAAACAACATAACCATTCAATGGATTAAAGGACACAGCGGTTCTCGTCGCAATGTCGCAAAAAACTCGTCGTTGATGCTGCAGACGAACTCGCAAGAAGGGGATCTAGCATGGCAGTAATGGGACCGCAACCCATCGTACCACTCCCCTTTGGGTATATACGCACTCTGGTAAGGAAACGCACTAGGGTTCAACACAACAAAATTTGGTCAGACCAAACAGACTGCAGGCTGTCCAGGGAGGTACTCCCTGCAATTGACGGCCGCTTTACAAAACAGGCCCTCCAACTGACTAAGCAGCAGCTGCGCACAATCACAGCCGCTGTCACAGGTCATGGGTCATTTAACAAGCACCTGTTTACTATAGGAGTTACAGATAGCCCGCTATGCAGAGCATGCATGGAGGTGGACGAGACGGCGGACCACGTGCTTCTCCACTGTCCAGAGGTTACTGCATACAGGGCTAAATACTTCGGTAACCCGGTTACTCTCCGAGAGATCGCCAGTAACGTCAGGGCGCTGCTGGCCTTTCTCGGGGAACTGGGGTGGATCGAATAAGATATTGTCCCACCCTTTACGCAAAATACGCGCTACGTCGTGGAGTTGCGGAAATCGGCCCGTCTAACAATACAATATACAGGACACAGCAGTTCTCGAGGTAGCTTCAGATGCTGATGCTGATCCCCTTTGGGTACATACGCACTTTGGTAAGGAACGCACTAGGGATCAGCACGACAAAGCGTGGTCGGACCAAACTGACTGCAGACACTCCCTGCAATTGACGGCCGCTTCACAAAGCAGGCTCTCCTACTGACTAAGCAGCAGCTGCGCACAGTCACAGGCGCCGTTACCGGTCAAGGGATGATAATTATTTTTACTTACCGAGATTTACTACACTTGTGCGTCTTCCACAGCAATTGAAGCATGCAAATATGCATAGGCACGTTATCTCGGGATACTGAGTCACATCTGTGTGAAGTAACAGGTCCTGGAATGACAAATTAGTCTTATATAATGATGATGCAAAAAATTAATTCTTTTTCACTACTTATCATTTTGTTAGCTCATCCCTCCAGATATGAGGATGCTTGAACAGGCTGCTAAATGCTGTTATGATTATTTCTTCACTTACCAAGACTTTCCTTTATTTGCACATCTTCTATGGTACTTTGAGTGTGCTGCATATCCACATAGTCCAAATGTGAAGTAACAGGAGGTTCTGGAATGACAATTTATAGATTATAACTACATTCATAGTATATTTTGATTATTTTATACTATAATCAATCAATTTTAGATGTAATACTATGTCATTATGTGTCTCAATTATACAAAAATGTTAAGTAAATGTAGCAACTAAGGCAATGTATTCAATTAATTAAATAATTTTGCATGCCCTAAGGCAAAATGTATTGGGACTCCATAAATTAACAACTTATCTGTTACCTACATTATTGGCAAATAAATGATTTCTATAGCCTGTAGCACTCAGGAATAATGTAGCTTTTTGTATGAATGGTGTACAAACTTATAAGCTAATTTTACCTCTTTATAATATTAGTATAGATATCAATCTATGTAACCTGGCATGTTATGAGTGGCTCATTGCCAAATAAAAACAGCCATATGGGTTGATCAAAGTTTAAGCTATGCTCGCCGAGGTCTGTCTGTGGATGGGTGACCGATCGTAACATATCGAGACGCCTGCGCACCACGGAAAGCACGCTAACCCGTTAGTCCAGGGTCCCGGCTGTCATTTGTAGATGTTTGGAAGTTTGTTGTTACAGATAGTCAGAAATCTGAATGTTTGACAACCCGCCTCATCAAGGCGTCTGTGTTGCTCAGTAACTGGGTTGTGGAGGTCAGATAGACAGTCGCTCCATGTAAAATACTGTTATTCAGCTGCATCCGGTTAGACTGGAAGCCGCCCCAACATAGTTGGGAAAGGGCTAGGCAGATCATGATGATATCAATCTATCTAACCTGGCATGTTTGTTGTCCATACGGCGTCTTTGCTGTATCTTCCGGCACCAATACCGTTATTCGAAGTATGTGTACACTTCCAACTTACTCGGTGGTATGACTTACATGGCGGTATTTGAAATTATATTCGTTTTCTCG
This sequence comes from Phlogophora meticulosa, assembly GCA_905147745.2. Lineage (NCBI taxonomy): Eukaryota > Metazoa > Arthropoda > Insecta > Lepidoptera > Noctuidae > Phlogophora > Phlogophora meticulosa. The sequence goes on along the minus strand of LR990517.1, from coordinate 655,330 downwards.
TCGCAATATACACCGACGGAAGTAACCCATGTGTTAAGAAACTCCTTATCCTTATTCGGGGTAGGGAATTTATGCAAATTCACATTGCATTGTACGTAGCAGCCTCCAAAATCACCAAACGGGTAGTCAGGTAGGTTGTCTCAATATGTAGATTTAAACAATCAATACCAGCACGAAATCAACACGGCCGGAGAAGCAGAGGCTCTACCCAACGTTACTGGGTGGAAGAAGCACTTTTGGACGATTATAACTAAAAGAAACAAACAGGACGCGGAAAATAAACACACGCAAACCGGCTGTCAAAGTTTTTTTTTTGTTTGATTGACGCTGACATTTTTGAAGTGTTGCAGAGTCTCAATTTTCTTTATTTATTTGTTGTAACATTACGTGAGGCATTGAGTTTTTATCTAGAGAAAAAATTGCTGGTTTGCCATTCAACGACGTGCGAGTGCCGGTTCCATAGTAGGCATTACTATTTTACTGGACGTTTTTACATAAGCAAAATGTACCCAGAGCCATCTATGTATCTACAAATCGAGTGAGCTAGCAATGAAACTACACCACAGAATCAAGGCACGCGTTGTCCTCTGGTAATGTACGATACGAATTACACGCGGTGTCTTCATATTGCAGACGTAGGTAGTTAAATAGGTGGCACTAGCAGTAATTTTTAATAAGTATACGCAACAGTCTCAATTTTATTTATTCATTTATTGTTACATTACGAGAGGTATTGAGCTTTTATCTAGTGAAAAAATTGTTGATTTGCCATTCAACAACATGCGAGTGCTGGTTCCTCACTCAATTCAGTAGGCATTACTATTTTACTGGACGTTTTTACATAAGTAAAATGTACCCAGAGCCATCTATCTACAAATCGAGTGAGCTAGCAACAAAACTACACCACAGAATCAAGGCACGCGTTGTCCTCTGGTAATGTACGATACGATCCACACGCGGTGTCTTCTTGTTGCGGACGTAGTTAAATAGGTGGCACTAGCAGTGATTTTTAATAAGTATACGAAATACAAATACTATAAAGACTAACAATTAATCCAGCCCAACATGGGCTAAAAAGCCAAGTAGAAGAAGTTAATCAGTAATCAGTAAAACCAGAGATTCGTTTCATGAACACTACATTTTTATTGGTACACATAATAGGTACAATATAACAATAGATCATATTAAATAATAAACATGGATTTTAAGTTGACTGTGTTGGTTGGCGATATGCTGAATGTGTCGCTCAGCTAGCTCATCTTTGAGGAAGGTGTTCTAGACAACAATATTCTTCACTTCCACCTCGCGTCGTCCCTGTAAATAAAATGTCAAGATGAAATTAAACAAAACAATGAATGAGAGGATTATGTCAATAAAATAAACCTAAAGTTATGCAATAGATTTATTAACCTGCAATAAGCTAAATAGAGTGAAACAATATTATAAAATTATCTTGTATTTTACAAAGAGCTCCCAATTATTATTGTTGTCTAAGTAGTATACTTGATGGAAAAGTATTCCATAGATACATTATGGATTACATTTAAATGCATTTAAAGGCAAATCCAGCAAAGAAAGCGGTAAATTGATGTAAGAGCAGATATGATTACATTGATTACCAAGCCTCTCAAATGAGCTATGGATCTTGTGATGTTTGCTGAGAGTTAAAATATGTAGTGATGGAATTGTACAGTGCATCATCCCACACATTGACGATAAGATCATTACTACCAATCCTATTATGGGTTGGAAGATATAATTTATAATGTTGTAACAACTTAAATATCAATGATTCAGACTCCAGTGTGAGTATCGTATGTTGTTGTATTGTGGTAGAAGTATCCATTCCGAACCTGATGATAGTCGAGAGCTTTGCTGTGACGACATCTCTTGATCAGAAATGAAGTGCAGCGCAGGTCATACAACTGTAATTTCTTGAGTTGATGCTTTTGTTCTGTTCTGCTCTGCTCTGCTCCGGATCTGGGTCTGATAAGGCATCCGGGCAACTGTACATCAAGCTGCTCTGTAGCAATTATGGCACAAGCGAGCCATGGGATTCACCTAAAAACAATTCATAATTAAAGACCAACTTCTAAATATGGCTTCTACAGCATGGATAATGTTTAATCGTGTCATCACTTTCAACTATAGTTTGCTGCTATACTTCACTAAAACTATTCAATATGCATAAATGTGAATATACACTTAGATAAGTATCACATAACATACATACAAGCATAAACTCACGCCTTTAGCATGGTTTATTGGTTCTGTCTCTTCTGCTTGCCAAAGCATAAGAGACAGAACCAATACTATTTATAATCAATGAGTAAAGAACTATACTATGTATACACGGTGGAAGGGACTTGGACGCACAAACTGACACCATGACTGCATGATTCTGGTGGTTCATGGTGCAATGAGATTTTTAGTTAAAAAGTAAATTATTCACTTCTTAAAAATGTCATTTTGGTAGGTAGACATCATGTTTGTGTACAGCACAACGAACATCAGAATAAAACGTAGAAATTAGGAAAAGTGCACGAAAGTAGTCACCGCTATTCTTAGCAGTAATCGGATATTCGGACCCTTATACACCTAAACTTCTTTCCACCAAACAATAATATGGACATTCCTTTCTGACTAAATAAGTAATCCCGGCTATACCAAACTTAATGAAATTATAGCAGTGGTTATTTTGATTTCGTTTCTTTATGTTGTTCAAATAAATAGAATATCAATGCAAAATGACTACCACCAATAGACGACACGGTGGGCGCAGTGGCCGAGTGGTTGGCTGCTGCGCTACGGGTCGCGGGTTCGATTCCCGCACGGAAAAAATATTTCTCTGGTCTACAGGTGGTTGTTCCGGGTTTGGCTGTTAGTGTATGTGAGTTTAAATGTTTGTTAACGCACCCACGATACAGGAGAAATTACTAGTGTGGCGCGACGACATAAAAACAAAAAAAAATTAGGCGACGTTTAATCATTTAAACGTATCATACCTTCTTAGAATCCACAGCGGCCGTGAAGACTGTTGTTGCGTATCAAGCATTACGGGCGAGGGGTGATGTAGTCCAGGTGCCAATCTGCCTCAGGGATCGCTACAGTTGACTTGATCCCCACTGTCATGTCGCGGTCGCCCTGAAAGTGTATAATAGGATTTTTTTTTAATATTTTTTACTATGGGACGAGCCCGCCACACTATTCCCAATCCACTGCAACTCCTGAAAACCAGAATCAACAGTGGCGACCATCAGGAAAGCGTCGAGACAATGAAGTCCGTCGAGTCCCGGAGAAACGATTCAACTGTCTTGGAACCCGCAACGAAATTAATCAGAAAAAAGCAGCGGAGGACTAAGAAAACTACGCAATTTCTTCTTCCCTCCATATCGACCAGGAGACAGAACTGAGCTGGGCCAATAGGCACAAAGGGACGTTTACAACTGGGTTAGGCCCAGTTGCCTAGCCCCGCGGTTTAAAATTAACACTGATAGTAGTGAGTCCTGAATGATTAGAGTTCATTCAACGATTCAATAGTCAACAACATTTAACATTCAAGAACTATAAATCACTAGCAGCGCCCCGCGGTTTTACGTTTTAAGTCAACATGAAACAATCGGAATTCCAACGGGAATACTTCCGTTTTCCGTGGTAAAAAATACACTACGTGCTATGCCAGACTATTAATCTATATCTGCGCCATACTTCATCCAGATCTGTTCAGCTGTTCTGGTGTTAATAATATTGTTAGTGGCAAGTGTGATAGTGTCATTAACAGTCCACAATATTGTGGCGAAATAATATTTTCGTGACGCGCTAATTTGCAATCACAGAAACCAAGGAAGTCTAACCTTAAACCGGATCGTTGGGGAAATACAGAAACTTACCATCAAATAAATTGCATTATTCGCATCATCTACATTGAACACTTGTATCCAAGATATGTCATCGACATGAATGGATGTCACTACACTGTTATGAAAGTGGTCTTTTCTTACAGTTTCAATCGGTATTCAGCTGTAGCCGGTTAGACTGGAAGCCAACCTCAACACAGTTATGTTGTTGCAATGTTTCTTCTGCCAAACTGTACAGCAGTTTGTTGACAGATGTAGCTCCCGTATACAAAGTTCTGTTATATTTTATGAAATTACTAGCTGACAAGGTTTTGACAAAAGGTGCTAAAAAGAAACTTCCCCACTTTATTTTTAAAAGACATTTTTGTAGTACAGCTACGATCTAAATCTATTGGTATATCATTAAAAAAATTTGGGACTAAGCATTTTCTACACCTTGGTCCATAATAGTTATTACAAGTGGGTACTACAAATCTTCTAATGCATTTATTCCTTTGAGGTCTTATGTGTACCGTCTTGATTTTAAACTCATCCTCATCCAATCCACACAGCATCATCTAGCCCCGAGCTAAGCAGAGCTTGTATTATGGGTACTAGATGACTGATGTAATTAATACAATACATTACATAGATAGATATTTCTTATTATATATAGCAAATACCCAGAACACTTGGGCTTTACCAAGGCGGGTTGGCGATTTCAGACTTATACTCATTGTAATGTGTGTAGATGTCAGTAATGTCTAAGATAAACTAATAAAGTAGGTATCATCGCTGGAGGTGAACCAGTTTTGAACCTTATCCGTCCGAGATGGTACAAATGAATTAAAAAAGTCTCAATGTTTTTCATGAGAGGTGAGACCTTTAGGTGAATGCGTAGAGGCACCTCGTGGAATTTAAATTTTCATGTTTTTAGCAATTTGGAGCTTTCGTAACTAACAAATGAGTACCCCACAAAGTATTAAAATCATTAGTACGACTTTTTCAGTTCGATTTATGCAACTGAATAAGTGTTTCATTACATGATGACATTTAACCACAATTCTATGTATGTTTGTTGTGGTATACATATACGCGAATAACTCTTTCAGTAACATACCTTATACTGACCTGAAACGCGGGCTGCGTCTGCGCATTCTTCTTAACCACTGGGCCATTACGACAATAGAAAGATAAAATAACTTACAATCATGACTTCCTTGTTGGTTTTGATGGTGACCATCCAGTTGCCATGAGGGTTCATGACGAAGGGACACGGAGCCGTGCCTCTGTCGCCAGCCACAGTGACCAGTCGTGGTTGTCCGGTGGGACGCAGTGCCACGTTGAACCTGGAAGATTATCAGCTTGCATTTTAAGAAGTTGTTTTTCTACTAATTAGTCTTGCTCTCTACTAGGCCAGTTGAGCCTGCCAAAACTATTCAACACAGAACTCCAACTAGCGAACGAGGACTAGTATCTCGGAGTCATCCTTAACAGCAAGTTAAACTGGAGCAACTGCAGCATGGCGGTCCTGCAAGCACTAAAATGCCATACCACTAACTCTGGGCTACTAATACACGAATGTCATAACCGCTTAAATCAGGTGTGTATTCTCAATAACATAACCATTCAATGGATTAAAGGACACAGCAGGGGGGAGTGGTCTGGATGTTTGCTTTTGCGGTTGCACAACGACATGCTTATCCTATATCTCTCTGGTAGTCCTAACGATCAAGCTTCTTAACAGTGAGACGTTCCCAGTTGCGGGCTCCATGGTGGGTGGGAGCCAGAGAGACGAATAATACTACTTTACATACATGGACAATCCAAGGCCATTTCAACCAACCGGAGTGAAGTCAGCGAAAGCCGACTCAGCTCCTAAGCGGGGTGCTAACAACACCCCGCTCGCCCCTGGAGGTCCTGCGGGTAATACTGCAGGCACCAGCGTGGGTGCTGGTCCGATTGTGGCGAAAGCTGCAGTTCGGACCAAAACAAAGTCCCAGCTTAAGTAAAGGACGTCAGCGCTGCCTGGGACCAGTACTGACCCTTTAAAAGCACAGGCGAGGACGGCGACGACTCATACCACAGCCGGACCTAGCCTTAGCTCACAAACACAACCTCCTGCGGCACTTCAAGCTGCAAATCAGCAGGCTGTCACCGAGCAATCGAAGACGCCTGGCACTGACGACGCGTTCTCACGCGGTTGGCAAGGGTAAACACACTCAACAAGCCCATTGCCCTTGTACCGCCCACCCGGGCCGTCCTGCTCCTGCAGATCTGGCCAATAGGGGGGACGGGCGCAGCGGTAATGCGCTCCGTCAGGTGCGCCGCCGTGCAAAATAGAACGAGGGTAAAGCCGCTCGTCGAACACAGGCTACCGCTGCCGGGTCAAGCCGCAAAACCAGCAGCAAGGTCGACTTCTCCGCGGGGAAACGGTCGCAGGCCGAGGCCGGTGAAAGCCGACCAGAGCCTGCTGGACCGTCAACCAGCGTCGAGGAGAGGCCAGCCATAAACACCAGACCAAAGAAACAATCCGATTGGAAGGATCAGGCTACGGCCAAGCGGGCTCTCAATGAGACCTTGTCGCCTCGTGGGGAGCAGAAGCGGCCGTGGCTTGACCATTCCCAACGGATTGAAGACAGGAAAAGCTACGCCCAAGCTGCCGGCGCCACCCTGAACGTCGCAATCACTAGCGAGAGCACGGGGGCTACTGTCTCCGGCCTCCGATCCGGGGGGGACGGGTTCGACGAGGGCTTCGACCTGTTTGCCGGGTTGCGACTGGAGGGAGACGAGGAGGGTGCGACCAGCAATGGCGTCCCTTTCGTTGGCCTGTAAGGTCGTGCAGGCGAACCTCCGCCACAGCCAGACAGCGACGGCTCAGTTGCGCAAGTGGCTGGAGGTACAGGACGCGGCCGTTGCCCTGATCCAGGAGCCGTGGATTAGGGCTGGCCATATACAAGGACTATCCAATCTCGGTGGTTAGATTTTAGTCACTACAGACCACGATCATCCTAGATCGTGTATCTATGTAATAGGTAACCTCAAAACACAGATCTTAACAGATTTCTGTTGCAGAGATGTCTCTGCAGTTAGACTGTCTATACAGCGGGATGGTGTGGAGATGCCAGTAGTCTTTGCCTCGGCTTATATGCCTGAGGCGGAGACACCGCCCCCCCCCCCCCCATGACCTCGCCCGCCTCGTGAGTTACTGTGAGAGGAGCGGGATGGAGATTGTCATTGGGGCTGACGCAAATGCCCATCACCCACTGTGGGGCATGGACACGCAAAATGATAGGGGTAAGACATTGGTTGAATTTTTATTTACAACATACCTATCCCTATTAAACACACTAGGCTCCGAACCAACATTCGTAACCAGAAGAAGCCACACGATCATTGACCTCACCATGGCCTCTGAGGGTGCAGCGGAAATCACCTCGGGCTGGCAGGTCTCCAAGGAGACCTCGTGCTCGGATCACAGGTGGATCCGCTTTGACATCCAGGTCTGTGCGACACCTATACCGCCACGAGACAACCCAAGGAATACTAACAGGGTTCCCTACACACGCACGCTTGCTACCAAGCTGGCGATACTGAGCAGTCCACCAAGGTACGTGGACATAACGCAGATAGATGCACAGGTCGAGCACATCACTGCATCAATGATAGACAGCTACCATACTGCCTGCCCAGTAACCACACTGCCCGTAACACCAGGTAAACAACCCTGGTGGGGCGCCGAACTGGAACGCAAGCACGGTAAGGTAAGGAAGGCTCTGAACAGAGCCATGAATACATGGGCTGACGAGGACTGGGAGGCATACTACGCGGCCAAGTCTAGCTACAAAAAATGCATCAGTTTCAGGAGCACCGCGGGATGGCGTAAGTTCTGTGGCAATATTGAATCTTGCCAACAAGCAAACAGGGTAAGGAAAATACTGGCGCAACAGCACACACCTGGGCCAGCCACTCTCCGTAAACCTGACAATACCTTAACCACATCACCAGAGGAAACGAGACGCGTCCTAATAGAAACTCACTTCCCAGGAAGCGTCCTCACTCAGGAAATTGATTGGTCTGATACAATGCAAACACCGTCAGAAAATGACTGGCTATACGCAAACAAGATGATCACATTGGAGAAAATCCAATGGGTCATCGAAAACTACCAACCCTTTAGGGCAGCCGGCCCCGACGGTGTTTTCCCCGCCCTACTGCAGTGGGGTGGCACCTCGGTTACCGTAAGATTAGTGCCTCTGTTGCGGGCATGCCTGGCCTACAGACACATCCCGAAAGGTTGGAGGGAGGTGAAGGTTATATTCATTCCTAAGCCAGGCAAGAGTGACTATACAAACGCTAAATCCTACCGACCTATCAGCCTGACATCGTTTCTCCAAAAAACCTTGGAGAGACTATGCGATAGGGAGCTAAGAGACGGCGCTCTTAAAAACATACCACTACATGGTAACCAACATGCATACTGCTCAGGTAAGTCGACGGAGTCAGCTCTTCACCTGGTGATTAGCCGGATTGAAGAAGCAATTCACCAAAAAGCTACCTGCCTAGGCACATTTATAGACATCGAAGGCGCCTTCGATAAAACAAACTTCTCCAGTATTAGTACCGCCCTCTTCAAACATGGCGTCGATCAGGTATTAACAGATTGGATTACTAACATGTTAAGCAAGCGAGTGGTTCGTCTGGATGAGGACCAGAACATGGCCTTGATAGCCAGGGGTTGCCCCCAAGGAGGCGTTTTATCTCCCTTCCTCTGGAACCTGGTAATAAATGACCTCATCAAAATTCTAAATGACAACCACTACTACACGATAGGTTATGCGGACGACCTCGCAATCCTTGTGTCAGGGAAGATGACAACCTCACTCAACAGGCACTACGCATCGTTGAACGATGGTGTAGGGAATTTGACCTCTCGGTGAACCGTCGGGTTCAATAAGTGGGGCCTATCACCCAAAATCATACTTTGGCTATACAACACTGTTATCCGACCAATGATCGCATACAGTGCCGTGGTCTGGTGGCCCCGCACCAAACTAACTGCAGCCTCAAGCAAACTTCAACGCATGCAGAGGCTAGCTTGCATGGCCATCACGGGCTGTATGAGGACTACTCCTACCGCAGCTCTTGAAGCAATGCTAGAACTCCCGCCCCTCCACCTGTTTATACAACAGGAAGCGACGATGGCGGCGGTACGCCTAAAAACACTAAATCTCTGGAGTAAAAGAGAAACACAACACTCCGCGTTACTTGAGGGACTCTACAAGGAGTTCCCCTTGACTAAAGCCATAAATGACCGGATTCCCAAACAATTTATCTTCGATAAAAGATACAAAATCCAACTCCATGAGGATCACCGGTAAGAGGGACAACGTCCAGCAGAGTTGCGTACTTTCACAGACGGATCCAAGACAGGTACCGGCTCGGGCGCTGGCATCTTTTCGGAGGACCTCAATATACATATAGCCTCAACTCTAGGGGCCCACAATACGGTGTTCCAAGCAGAGTGTATGGGTATATCCCTAGCAGCCTCAGCTATCGCAGCCAGACAGGTTCGGGACCACACTGTCCGTATTCTATCAGACAGCATGTCGGTCCTGCAAGCACTAAAATGCTACACAACCAACTCTGGGCTTTTATACGAATGTCATCACCGCTTGAATCAGGTGGGTATTCTAAACAACATAACCATTCAATGGATTAAAGGACACAGCGGTTCTCGTCGCAATGTCGCAAAAAACTCGTCGTTGATGCTGCAGACGAACTCGCAAGAAGGGGATCTAGCATGGCAGTAATGGGACCGCAACCCATCGTACTATCTCCCCTTTGGGTATATACGCACTCTGGTAAGGAAACGCACTAGGGTTCAACACAACAAAATTTGGTCAGACCAAACAGACTGCAGGCTGTCCAGGGAGGTACTCCCTGCAATTGACGGCCGCTTTACAAAACAGGCCCTCCAACTGACTAAGCAGCAGCTGCGCACAATCACAGCCGCTGTCACAGGTCATGGGTCATTTAACAAGCACCTGTTTACTATAGGAGTTACAGATAGCCCGCTATGCAGAGCATGCATGGAGGTGGACGAGACGGCGGACCACGTGCTTCTCCACTGTCCAGAGGTTACTGCATACAGGGCTAAATACTTCGGTAACCCGGTTACTCTCCGAGAGATCGCCAGTAACGTCAGGGCGCTGCTGGCCTTTCTCGGGGAACTGGGGTGGATCGAATAAGATATTGTCCCACCCTTTACGCAAAATACGCGCTACGTCGTGGAGTTGCGGAAATCGGCCCGTCTAACAATACAATATACAGGACACAGCAGTTCTCGAGGTAGCTTCAGATGCTGATGCTGATCCCCTTTGGGTACATACGCACTTTGGTAAGGAACGCACTAGGGATCAGCACGACAAAGCGTGGTCGGACCAAACTGACTGCAGACACTCCCTGCAATTGACGGCCGCTTCACAAAGCAGGCTCTCCTACTGACTAAGCAGCAGCTGCGCACAGTCACAGGCGCCGTTACCGGTCAAGGGATGATAATTATTTTTACTTACCGAGATTTACTACACTTGTGCGTCTTCCACAGCAATTGAAGCATGCAAATATGCATAGGCACGTTATCTCGGGATACTGAGTCACATCTGTGTGAAGTAACAGGTCCTGGAATGACAAATTAGTCTTATATAATGATGATGCAAAAAATTAATTCTTTTTCACTACTTATCATTTTGTTAGCTCATCCCTCCAGATATGAGGATGCTTGAACAGGCTGCTAAATGCTGTTATGATTATTTCTTCACTTACCAAGACTTTCCTTTATTTGCACATCTTCTATGGTACTTTGAGTGTGCTGCATATCCACATAGTCCAAATGTGAAGTAACAGGAGGTTCTGGAATGACAATTTATAGATTATAACTACATTCATAGTATATTTTGATTATTTTATACTATAATCAATCAATTTTAGATGTAATACTATGTCATTATGTGTCTCAATTATACAAAAATGTTAAGTAAATGTAGCAACTAAGGCAATGTATTCAATTAATTAAATAATTTTGCATGCCCTAAGGCAAAATGTATTGGGACTCCATAAATTAACAACTTATCTGTTACCTACATTATTGGCAAATAAATGATTTCTATAGCCTGTAGCACTCAGGAATAATGTAGCTTTTTGTATGAATGATGTACAAACTTATAAGCTAATTTTACCTCTTTATAATATTAGTATAGATATCAATCTATGTAACCTGGCATGTTATGAGTGGCTCATTGCCAAATAAAAACAGCCATATGGGTTGATCAAAGTTTAAGCTATGCTCGCCGAGGTCTGTCTGTGGATGGGTGACCGATCGTAACATATCGAGACGCCTGCGCGCCACGGAAAGCACGCTAACCCGTTAGTCCAGGGTCCCGGCTGTCATTTGTAGATGTTTGAAAGTTTGTTGTTACAGATAGTCAGAAATCTGAATGTTTGACAACCCGCCTCATCAAGGCGTCTGTGTTGCTCAGTAACTGGGTTGTGGAGGTCAGATAGACAGTCGCTCCATGTAAAATACTGTTATTCAGCTGCATCCGGTTAGACTGGAAGCCGCCCCAACATAGTTGGGAAAGGGCTAGGCAGATCATGATGATATCAATCTATCTAACCTGGCATGTTTGTTGTCCATACGGCGTCTTTGCTGTATCTTCCGGCACCAATACCGTTATTCGAAGTATGTGTACACTTCCAACTTACTCGGTGGTATGACTTACATGGCGGTATTTGAAATTATATTCGTTTTCTCGTCGCAATATACACCGACGGAAGTAACCCATGTGTTAAGAAACTCCTTATCCTTATTCGGGGTAGGGAATTTATGCAAATTCACATTGCATTGTACGTAGCAGCCTCCAAAATCACCAAACGGGTAGTCAGGTAGGTTGTCTCAATATGTAGATTTAAACAATCAATACCAGCACGAAATCAACACGGCCGGAGAAGCAGAGGCTCTACCCAACGTTACTGGGTGGAAGAAGCACTTTTGGACGATTATAACTAAAATAAACAAACAGGACGCGGAAAATAAACACACGCAAACCGGCTGTCAAAGTTTTTTTTTTGTTTGATTGACGCTGACATTTTTGAAGTGTTGCAGAGTCTCAATTTTCTTTATTTATTTGTTGTAACATTACGTGAGGCATTGAGCTTTTATCTAGAGAAAAAAATGCTGGTTTGCCATTCAACGACGTGCGAGTGCCGGTTCCATAGTAGGCATTACTATTTTACTGGACGTTTTTACATAAGCAAAATGTACCCAGAGCCATCTATGTATCTACAAATCGAGTGAGCTAGCAATGAAACTACACCACAGAATCAAGGCACGCGTTGTCCTCTGGTAATGTACGATACGAATTACACGCGGTGTCTTCTTATTGCAGACGTAGGTAGTTAAATAGGTGGCACTAGCAGTAATTTTTAATAAGTATACGCAACAGTCTCAATTTTATTTATTCATTTATTGTTACATTACGAGAGGTATTGAGCTTTTATCTAGTGAAAAAATTGTTGATTTGCCATTCAACAACATGCGAGTGCTGGTTCCTCACTCAATTCAGTAGGCATTACTATTTTACTGGACGTTTTTACATAAGTAAAATGTACCCAGAGCCATCTATCTACAAATCGAGTGAGCTAGCAACAAAACTACACCACAGAATCAAGGCACGCGTTGTCCTCTGGTAATGTACGATACGATCCACACGCGGTGTCTTCTTGTTGCGGACGTAGTTAAATAGGTGGCACTAGCAGTGATTTTTAATAAGTATACGAAATACAAATACTATAAAGACTAACAATTAATCCAGCCCAACATGGGCTAAAAAGCCAAGTAAAAGAAGTTAATCAGTAATCAGTAAAACCAGAGATTCGTTTCATGAACACTACATTTTTATTGGTACACATAATAGGTACAATATAACAATAGATCATATTAAATAATAAACATGGATTTTAAGTTGACTGTGTTGGTTGGCGATATGCTGAATGTGTCGCTCAGCTAGCTCATCTTTGAGGAAGGTGTTCTAGACAACAATATTCTTCACTTCCACCTCGCGTCGTCCCTGTAAATAAAATGTCAAGATGAAATTAAACAAAACAATGAATGAGAGGATTATGTCAATAAAATAAACCTAAAGTTATGCAATAGATTTATTAACCTGCAATAAGCTAAATAGAGTGAAACAATATTATAAAATTATCTTGTATTTTACAAAGAGCTCCCAATTATTATTGTTGTCTAAGTAGTATACTTGATGGAAAAGTATTCCATAGATACATTATGGATTACATTTAAATGCATTTAAAGGCAAATCCAGCAAAGAAAGCGGTAAATTGATGTAAGAGCAGATATGATTACATTGATTACCAAGCCTCTCAAATGAGCTATGGATCTTGTGATGTTTGCTGAGAGTTAAAATATGTAGTGATGGAATTGTACAGTGCATCATCCCACACATTGACGATAAGATCATTACTACCAATCCTATTATGGGTTGGAAGATATAATTTATAATGTTGTAACAACTTAAATATCAATGATTCAGACTCCAGTGTGAGTATCGTATGTTGTTGTATTGTGGTAGAAGTATCCATTCCGAACCTGATGATAGTCGAGAGCTTTGCTGTGACGACATCTCTTGATCAGAAATGAAGTGCAGCGCAGGTCATACAACTGTAATTTCTTGAGTTGATGCTTTTGTTCTGTTCTGCTCTGCTCTGCTCTGCTCTGCTCTGCTCCGGATCTGGGTCTGATAAGGCATCCGGGCAACTGTACATCAAGCTGCTCTGTAGCAATTATGGCACAAGCGAGCCATGGGATTCACCTAAAAACAATTCATAATTAAAGACCAACTTCTAAATATGGCTTCTACAGCATGGATAATGTTTAATCGTGTCATCACTTTCAACTATAGTTTGCTGCTATACTTCACTAAAACTATTCAATATGCATAAATGTGAATATACACTTAGATAAGTATCACATAACATACATACAAGCATAAACTCACGCCTTTAGCATGGTTTATTGGTTCTGTCTCTTCTGCTTGCCAAAGCATAAGAGACAGAACCAATACTATTTATAATCAATGAGTAAAGAACTATACTATGTATACACGGTGGAAGGGACTTGGACGCACAAACTGACACCATGACTGCATGATTCTGGTGGTTCATGGTGCAATGAGATTTTTAGTTAAAAAGTAAATTATTCACTTCTTAAAAATGTCATTTTGGTAGGTAGACATCATGTTTGTGTACAGCACAACGAACATCAGAATAAAACGTAGAAATTAGGAAAAGTGCACGAAAGTAGTCACCGCTATTCTTAGCAGTAATCGGATATTCGGACCCTTATACACCTAAACTTCTTTCCACCAAACAATAATATGGACATTCCTTTCTGACTAAATAAGTAATCCCGGCTATACCAAACTTAATGAAATTATAGCAGTGGTTATTTTGATTTCGTTTCTTTATGTTGTTCAAATAAATAGAATATCAATGCAAAATGACTACCACCAATAGACGACACGGTGGGCGCAGTGGCCGAGTGGTTGGCTGCTGCGCTACGGGTCGCGGGTTCGATTCCCGCACGGAAAAAATATTTCTCTGGTCTACAGGTGGTTGTTCCGGGTTTGGCTGTTAGTGTATGTGAGTTTAAATGTTTGTTAACGCACCCACGATACAGGAGAAATTACTAGTGTGGCGCGACGACATAAAAACAAAAAAAAATTAGGCGACGTTTAATCATTTAAACGTATCATACCTTCTTAGAATCCACAGCGGCCGTGAAGACTGTTGTTGCGTATCAAGCATTACGGGCGAGGGGTGATGTAGTCCAGGTGCCAATCTGCCTCAGGGATCGCTACAGTTGACTTGATCCCCACTGTCATGTCGCGGTCGCCCTGAAAGTGTATAATAGGATTTTTTTTTAATATTTTTTACTATGGGACGAGCCCGCCACACTATTCCCAATCCACTGCAACTCCTGAAAACCAGAATCAACAGTGGCGACCATCAGGAAAGCGTCGAGACAATGAAGTCCGTCGAGTCCCGGAGAAACGATTCAACTGTCTTGGAACCCGCAACGAAATTAATCAGAAAAAAGCAGCGGAGGACTAAGAAAACTACGCAATTTCTTCTTCCCTCCATATCGACCAGGAGACAGAACTGAGCTGGGCCAATAGGCACAAAGGGACGTTTACAACTGGGTTAGGCCCAGTTGCCTAGCCCCGCGGTTTAAAATTAACACTGATAGTAGTGAGTCCTGAATGATTAGAATTCATTCAACGATTCAATAGTCAACAACATTTAGAATGCGAAGCAGAACTATAAATCACTAGCAGCGCCCCGCGGTTTTACGTTTTAAGTCAACATGAAACAATCGGAATTCCAACGGGAATACTTCCGTTTTCCGTGGTAAAAAATACACTACGTGCTATGCCAGACTATTAATCTATATCTGCGCCATACTTCATCCAGATCTGTTCAGCTGTTCTGGTGTTAATAATATTGTTAGTGGCAAGTGTGATAGTGTCATTAACAGTCCACAATATTGTGGCGAAATAATATTTTCGTGACGCGCTAATTTGCAATCACAGAAACCAAGGAAGTCTAACCTTAAACCGGATCGTTGGGGAAATACAGAAACTTACCATCAAATAAATTGCATTATTCGCATCATCTACATTGAACACTTGTATCCAAGATATGTCATCGACATGAATGGATGTCACTACACTGTTATGAAAGTGGTCTTTTCTTACAGTTTCAATCGGTATTCAGCTGTAGCCGGTTAGACTGGAAGCCAACCTCAACACAGTTATGTTGTTGCAATGTTTCTTCTGCCAAACTGTACAGCAGTTTGTTGACAGATGTAGCTCCCGTATAGAAAGTTCTGTTATATTTTATGAAATTACTAGCTGACAAGGTTTTGACAAAAGGTGCTAAAAAGAAACTTCCCCACTTTATTTTTAAAAGACATTTTTGTAGTACAGCTACGATCTAAATCTATTGGTATATCATTAAAAAAATTTGGGACTAAGCATTTTCTACACCTTGGTCCATAATAGTTATTACAAGTGGGTACTACAAATCTTCTAATGCATTTATTCCTTTGAGGTCTTATGTGTACCGTCTTGATTTTAAACTCATCCTCATCCAATCCACACAGCATCATCTAGCCCCGAGCTAAGCAGAGCTTGTATTATGGGTACTAGATGACTGATGTAATTAATACAATACATTACATAGACAGATATTTCTTATTATATATAGCAAATACCCAGAACACTTGGGCTTTACCAAGGCGGGTTGGCGATTTCAGACTTATACTCATTGTAATGTGTGTAGATGTCAGTAATGTCTAAGATAAACTAATAAAGTAGGTATCATCGCTGGAGGTGAACCAGTTTTGAACCTTATCCGTCCGAGATGGTACAAATGAATTAAAAAAGTCTCAATGTTTTTCATGAGAGGTGAGACCTTTAGGTGAATGCGTAGAGGCACCTCGTGGAATTTAAATTTTCATGTTTTTAGCAATTTGGAGCTTTCGTAACTAACAAATGAGTACCCCACAAAGTATTAAAATCATTAGTACGACTTTTTCAGTTCGATTTATGCAACTGAATAAGTGTTTCATTACATGATGACATTTAACCACAATTCTATGTATGTTTGTTGTGGTATACATATACGCGAATAACTCTTTCAGTAACATACCTTATACTGACCTGAAACGCGGGCTGCGTCTGCGCATTCTTCTTAACCACTGGGCCATTACGACAATAGAAAGATAAAATAACTTACAATCATGACTTCCTTGTTGGTTTTGATGGTGACCATCCAGTTGCCATGAGGGTTCATGACGAAGGGACACGGAGCCGTGCCTCTGTCGCCAGCCACAGTGACCAGTCGTGGTTGTCCGGTGGGACGCAGTGCCACGTTGAACCTGGAAGATTATCAGCTTGCATTTTAAGAAGTTGTTTTTCTACTAATTAGTCTTGCTCTCTACTAGGCCAGTTGAGCCTGCCAAAACTATTCAACACAGAACTCCAACTAGCGAACGAGGACTAGTATCTCGGAGTCATCCTTAACAGCAAGTTAAACTGGAGCAACTGCAGCATGGCGGTCCTGCAAGCACTAAAATGCCATACCACTAACTCTGGGCTACTACTACACGAATGTCATAACCGCTTAAATCAGGTGTGTATTCTCAATAACATAACCATTCAATGGATTAAAGGACACAGCAGGGGGGAGTGGTCTGGATGTTTGCTTTTGCGGTTGCACAACGACATGCTTATCCTATATCTCTCTGGTAGTCCTAACGATCAAGCTTCTTAACAGTGAGACGTTCCCAGTTGCGGGCTCCATGGTGGGTGGGAGCCAGAGAGACGAATAATACTACTTTACATACATGGACAATCCAAGGCCATTTCAACCAACCGGAGTGAAGTCAGCGAAAGCCGACTCAGCTCCTAAGCGGGGTGCTAACAACACCCCGCTCGCCCCTGGAGGTCCTGCGGGTAATAATGCAGGCACCAGCGCGGGTGCTGGTCCGATTGTGGCGAAAGCTGCAGTTCGGACCAAAACAAAGTCCCAGCTTAAGCAAAGGACGTCAGCGCTGCCTGGGACCAGTACTGACCCTTTAAAAGCACAGGCGAGGACGGCGACGACTCATACCACAGCCGGACCTAGCCTTAGCTCACAAACACAACCTCCTGCGGCACTTCAAGCTGCAAATCAGCAGGCTGTCACCGAGCAATCGAAGACGCCTGGCACTGACGACGCGTTCTCACGCGGTTGGCAAGGGTAAACACACTCAACAAGCCCATTGCCCTTGTACCGCCCACCCGGGCCGTCCTGCTCCTGCAGATCTGGCCAATAGGGGGGACGGGCGCAGCGGTAATGCGCTCCATCAGGTGCGCCGCCGTGCAAAATAGAACGAGGGTAAAGCCGCTCGTCGAACACAGGCTACCGCTGCCGGGTCAAGCCGCAAAACCAGCAGCAAGGTCGACTTCTCCGCGGGGAAACGGTCGCAGGCCGAGGCCGGTGAAAGCCGACCAGAGCCTGCTGGACCGTCAACCAGCGTCGAGGAGAGGCCAGCCATAAACACCAGACCAAAGAAACAATCCGATTGGAAGGATCACGCTACGGCCAAGCGGGCTCTCAATGAGACCTTGTCGCCTCGTGGGGAGCAGAAGCGGCCGTGGCTTGACCATTCCAAACGGATTGAAGACAGGAAAAGCTACGCCCAAGCTGCCGGCGCCACCCTGAACGTCGCAATCACTAGCGAGAGCACGGGGGCTACTGTCTCCGGCCTCCGATCCGGGGGGGACGGGTTCGACGAGGGCTTCGACCTGTTTGCCGGGTTGCGACTGGAGGGAGACGAGGAGGGTGCGACCAGCAATGGCGTCCCTTTCGTTGGCCTGTAAGGTCGTGCAGGCGAACCTCCGCCACAGCCAGACAGCGACGGCTCAGTTGCGCAAGTGGCTGGAGGTACAGGACGCGGCCGTTGCCCTGATCCAGGAGCCGTGGATTAGGGCTGGCCATATACAAGGACTATCCAATCTCGGTGGTTAGATTTTAGTCACTACAGACCACGATCATCCTAGATCGTGTATCTATGTAATAGGTAACCTCAAAACACAGATCTTAACAGATTTCTGTTGCAGAGATGTCTCTGCAGTTAGACTGTCTATACAGCGGGATGGTGTGGAGATGCCAGTAGTCTTTGCCTCGGCTTATATGCCTGAGGCGGAGACACCGCCCCCCCCCATGACCTCGCCCGCCTCGTGAGTTACTGTGAGAGGAGCGGGATGGAGATTGTCATTGGGGCTGACGCAAATGCCCATCACCCACTGTGGGGCATGGACACGCAAAATGATAGGGGTAAGACATTGGTTGAATTTTTATTTACAACAAACCTATCCCTATTAAACACACTAGGCTCCGAACCAACATTCGTAACCAGAAGAAGCCACACGATCATTGACCTCACCATGGCCTCTGAGGGTGCAGCGGAAATCACCTCGGGCTGGCAGGTCTCCAAGGAGACCTCGTGCTCGGATCACAGGTGGATCCGCTTTGACATCCAGGTCTGTGCGACACCTATACCGCCACGAGGCAACCCAAGGAATACTAACAGGGTTCCCTACACACGCACGCTTGCTACCAAGCTGGCGATACTGAGCAGTCCACCAAGGTACGTGGACATAACGCAGATAGATGCACAGGTCGAGCACATCACTGCATCAATGATAGACAGCTACCATACTGCCTGCCCAGTAACCACATTGCCCGTAACACCAGGTAAACAACCCTGGTGGGGCGCCGAACTGGAACGCAAGCACGGTAAGGTAAGGAAGGCTCTGAACAGAGCCATGAATACATGGGCTGACGAGGACTGGGAGGCATACTACGCGGCCAAGTCTAGCTACAAAAAATGCATCAGTTTCAGGAGCACCGCGGGATGGCGTAAGTTCTGTGGCAATATTGAATCTTGCCAACAAGCAAACAGGGTAAGGAAAATACTGGCGCAACAGCACACACCTGGGCCAGCCACTCTCCGTAAACCTGACAATACCTTAACCACATCACCAGAGGAAACGAGACGCGTCCTAATAGAAACTCACTTCCCAGGAAGCGTCCTCACTCAGGAAATTGATTGGTCTGATACAATGCAAACACCGTCAGAAAATGACTGGCTATACGCAAACAAGATGATCACATTGGAGAAAATCCAATGGGTCATCGAAAACTACCAACCCTTTAAGGCAGCCGGCCCCGACGGTGTTTTCCCCGCCCTACTGCAGTGGGGTGGCACCTCGGTTACCGTAAGATTAGTGCCTCTGTTGCGGGCATGCCTGGCCTACAGACACATCCCGAAAGGTTGGAGGGAGGTGAAGGTTATATTCATTCCTAAGCCAGGCAAGAGTGACTATACAAACGCTAAATCCTACCGACCTATCAGCCTGACATCGTTTCTCCAAAAAACCTTGGAGAGACTATGCGATAGGGAGCTAAGAGACGGCGCTCTTAAAAACATACCACTACATGGTAACCAACATGCATACTGCTCAGGTAAGTCGACGGAGTCAGCTCTTCACCTGGTGATTAGCCGGATTGAAGAAGCAATTCACCAAAAAGCTACCTGCCTAGGCACATTTATAGACATCGAAGGCGCCTTCGATAAAACAAACTTCTCCAGTATTAGTACCGCCCTCTTCAAACATGGCGTCGATCAGGTATTAACAGATTGGATTACTAACATGTTAAGCAAGCGAGTGGTTCGTCTGGATGAGGACCAGAACATGGCCTTGATAGCCAGGGGTTGCCCCCAAGGAGGCGTTTTATCTCCCTTCCTCTGGAACCTGGTAATAAATGACCTCATCAAAATTCTAAATGACAACCACTACTACACGATAGGTTATGCGGACGACCTCGCAATCCTTGTGTCAGGGAAGATGACAACCTCACTCAACAGGCACTACGCATCGTTGAACGATGGTGTAGGGAATTTGACCTCTCGGTGAACCGTCGGGTTCAATAAGTGGGGCCTATCACCCAAAATCATACTTTGGCTATACAACACTGTTATCCGACCAATGATCGCATACAGTGCCGTGGTCTGGTGGCCCCGCACCAAACTAACTGCAGCCTCAAGCAAACTTCAACGCATGCAGAGGCTAGCTTGCATGGCCATCACGGGCTGTATGAGGACTACTCCTACCGCAGCTCTTGAAGCAATGCTAGAACTCCCGCCCCTCCACCTGTTTATACAACAGGAAGCGACGATGGCGGCGGTACGCCTAAAAACACTAAATCTCTGGAGTAAAAGAGAAACACAACACTCCGCGTTACTTGAGGGACTCTACAAGGAGTTCCCCTTGACTAAAGCCATAAATGACCGGATTCCCAAACAATTTATCTTCGATAAAAGATACAAAATCCAACTCGTGTGTATGGGTATATCCCTAGCAGCCTCAGCTATCGCAGCCAGACAGGTTCGGGACCACACTGTCCGTATTCTATCAGACAGCATGTCGGTCCTGCAAGCACTAAAATGCTACACAACCAACTCTGGGCTTTTATACGAATGTCATCACCGCTTGAATCAGGTGGGTATTCTAAACAACATAACCATTCAATGGATTAAAGGACACAGCGGTTCTCGTCGCAATGTCGCAAAAAACTCGTCGTTGATGCTGCAGACGAACTCGCAAGAAGGGGATCTAGCATGGCAGTAATGGGACCGGAACCCATCGTACCACTCCCCTTTGGGTATATACGCACTCTGGTAAGGAAACGCACTAGGGTTCAACACAACAAAATTTGGTCAGACCAAACAGACTGCAGGCTGTCCAGGGAGGTACTCCCTGCAATTGACGGCCGCTTTACAAAACAGGCCCTCCAACTGACTAAGCAGCAGCTGCGCACAATCACAGCCGCTGTCACAGGTCATGGGTCATTTAACAAGCACCTGTTTACTATAGGAGTTACAGATAGCCCGCTATGCAGAGCATGCATGGAGGTGGACGAGACGGCGGACCACGTGCTTCTCCACTGTCCAGAGGTTACTGCATACAGGGCTAAATACTTCGGTAACCCGGTTACTCTCCGAGAGATCGCCAGTAACGTCAGGGCGCTGCTGGCCTTTCTCGGGGAACTGGGGTGGATCGAATAAGATATTGTCCCACCCTTTACGCAAAATACGCGCTACGTCGTGGAGTTGCGGAAATCGGCCCGTCTAACAATACAATATACAGGACACAGCAGTTCTCGAGGTAGCTTCAGATGCTGATGCTGATCCCCTTTGGGTACATACGCACTTTGGTAAGGAACGCACTAGGGATCAGCACGACAAAGCGTGGTCGGACCAAACTGACTGCAGACACTCCCTGCAATTGACGGCCGCTTCACAAAGCAGGCTCTCCTACTGACTAAGCAGCAGCTGCGCACAGTCACAGGCGCCGTTACCGGTCAAGGGATGATAATTATTTTTACTTACCGAGATTTACTACACTTGTGCGTCTTCCACAGCAATTGAAGCATGCAAATATGCATAGGCACGTTATCTCGGGATACTGAGTCACATCTGTGTGAAGTAACAGGTCCTGGAATGACAAATTAGTCTTATATAATGATGATGCAAAAAATTAATTCTTTTTCACTACTTATCATTTTGTTAGCTCATCCCTCCAGATATGAGGATGCTTGAACAGGCTGCTAAATGCTGTTATGATTATTTCTTCACTTACCAAGACTTTCCTTTATTTGCACATCTTCTATGGTACTTTGAGTGTGCTGCATATCCACATAGTCCAAATGTGAAGTAACAGGAGGTTCTGGAATGACAATTTATAGATTATAACTACATTCATAGTATATTTTGATTATTTTATACTATAATCAATCAATTTTAGATGTAATACTATGTCATTATGTGTCTCAATTATACAAAAATGTTAAGTAAATGTAGCAACTAAGGCAATGTATTCAATTAATTAAATAATTTTGCATGCCCTAAGGCAAAATGTATTGGGACTCCATAAATTAACAACTTATCTGTTACCTACATTATTGGCAAATAAATGATTTCTATAGCCTGTAGCACTCAGGAATAATGTAGCTTTTTGTATGAATGATGTACAAACTTATAAGCTAATTTTACCTCTTTATAATATTAGTATAGATATCAATCTATGTAACCTGGCATGTTATGAGTGGCTCATTGCCAAATAAAAACAGCCATATGGGTTGATCAAAGTTTAAGCTATGCTCGCCGAGGTCTGTCTGTGGATGGGTGACCGATCGTAACATATCGAGACGCCTGCGCGCCACGGAAAGCACGCTAACCCGTTAGTCCAGGGTCCCGGCTGTCATTTGTAGATGTTTGAAAGTTTGTTGTTACAGATAGTCAGAAATCTGAATGTTTGACAACCCGCCTCATCAAGGCGTCTGTGTTGCTCAGTAACTGGGTTGTGGAGGTCAGATAGACAGTCGCTCCATGTAAAATACTGTTATTCAGCTGCATCCGGTTAGACTGGAAGCCGCCCCAACATAGTTGGGAAAGGGCTAGGCAGATCATGATGATATCAATCTATCTAACCTGGCATGTTTGTTGTCCATACGGCGTCTTTGCTGTATCTTCCGGCACCAATACCGTTATTCGAAGTATGTGTACACTTCCAACTTACTCGGTGGTATGACTTACATGGCGGTATTTGAAATTATATTCGTTTTCTCGTCGCAATATACACCGACGGAAGTAACCCATGTGTTAAGAAACTCCTTATCCTTATTCGGGGTAGGGAATTTATGCAAATTCACATTGCATTGTACGTAGCAGCCTCCAAAATCACCAAACGGGTAGTCAGGTAGGTTGTCTCAATATGTAGATTTAAACAATCAATACCAGCACGAAATCAACACGGCCGGAGAAGCAGAGGCTCTACCCAACGTTACTGGGTGGAAGAAGCACTTTTGGACGATTATAACTAAAATAAACAAACAGGACGCGGAAAATAAACACACGCAAACCGGCTGTCAAAGTTTTTTTTTTGTTTGATTGACGCTGACATTTTTGAAGTGTTGCAGAGTCTCAATTTTCTTTATTTATTTGTTGTAACATTACGTGAGGCATTGAGTTTTTATCTAGAGAAAAAATTGCTGGTTTGCCATTCAACGACGTGCGAGTGCCGGTTCCATAGTAGGCATTACTATTTTACTGGACGTTTTTACATAAGCAAAATGTACCCAGAGCCATCTATGTATCTACAAATCGAGTGAGCTAGCAATGAAACTACACCACAGAATCAAGGCACGCGTTGTCCTCTGGTAATGTACGATACGAATTACACGCGGTGTCTTCTTATTGCAGACGTAGGTAGTTAAATAGGTGGCACTAGCAGTAATTTTTAATAAGTATACGCAACAGTCTCAATTTTATTTATTCATTTATTGTTACATTACGAGAGGTATTGAGCTTTTATCTAGTGAAAAAATTGTTGATTTGCCATTCAACAACATGCGAGTGCTGGTTCCTCACTCAATTCAGTAGGCATTACTATTTTACTGGACGTTTTTACATAAGTAAAATGTACCCAGAGCCATCTATCTACAAATCGAGTGAGCTAGCAACAAAACTACACCACAGAATCAAGGCACGCGTTGTCCTCTGGTAATGTACGATACGATCCACACGCGGTGTCTTCTTGTTGCGGACGTAGTTAAATAGGTGGCACTAGCAGTGATTTTTAATAAGTATACGAAATACAAATACTATAAAGACTAACAATTAATCCAGCCCAACATGGGCTAAAAAGCCAAGTAGAAGAAGTTAATCAGTAATCAGTAAAACCAGAGATTCGTTTCATGAACACTACATTTTTATTGGTACACATAATAGGTACAATATAACAATAGATCATATTAAATAATAAACATGGATTTTAAGTTGACTGTGTTGGTTGGCGATATGCTGAATGTGTCGCTCAGCTAGCTCATCTTTGAGGAAGGTGTTCTAGACAACAATATTCTTCACTTCCACCTCGCGTCGTCCCTGTAAATAAAATGTCAAGATGAAATTAAACAAAACAATGAATGAGAGGATTATGTCAATAAAATAAACCTAAAGTTATGCAATAGATTTATTAACCTGCAATAAGCTAAATAGAGTGAAACAATATTATAAAATTATCTTGTATTTTACAAAGAGCTCCCAATTATTATTGTTGTCTAAGTAGTATACTTGATGGAAAAGTATTCCATAGATACATTATGGATTACATTTAAATGCATTTAAAGGCAAATCCAGCAAAGAAAGCGGTAAATTGATGTAAGAGCAGATATGATTACATTGATTACCAAGCCTCTCAAATGAGCTATGGATCTTGTGATGTTTGCTGAGAGTTAAAATATGTAGTGATGGAATTGTACAGTGCATCATCCCACACATTGACGATAAGATCATTACTACCAATCCTATTATGGGTTGGAAGATATAATTTATAATGTTGTAACAACTTAAATATCAATGATTCAGACTCCAGTGTGAGTATCGTATGTTGTTGTATTGTGGTAGAAGTATCCATTCCGAACCTGATGATAGTCGAGAGCTTTGCTGTGACGACATCTCTTGATCAGAAATGAAGTGCAGCGCAGGTCATACAACTGTAATTTCTTGAGTTGATGCTTTTGTTCTGTTCTGCTCTGCTCTGCTCCGGATCTGGGTCTGATAAGGCATCCGGGCAACTGTACATCAAGCTGCTCTGTAGCAATTATGGCACAAGCGAGCCATGGGATTCACCTAAAAACAATTCATAATTAAAGACCAACTTCTAAATATGGCTTCTACAGCATGGATAATGTTTAATCGTGTCATCACTTTCAACTATAGTTTGCTGCTATACTTCACTAAAACTATTCAATATGCATAAATGTGAATATACACTTAGATAAGTATCACATAACATACATACAAGCATAAACTCACGCCTTTAGCATGGTTTATTGGTTCTGTCTCTTCTGCTTGCCAAAGCATAAGAGACAGAACCAATACTATTTATAATCAATGAGTAAAGAACTATACTATGTATACACGGTGGAAGGGACTTGGACGCACAAACTGACACCATGACTGCATGATTCTGGTGGTTCATGGTGCAATGAGATTTTTAGTTAAAAAGTAAATTATTCACTTCTTAAAAATGTCATTTTGGTAGGTAGACATCATGTTTGTGTACAGCACAACGAACATCAGAATAAAACGTAGAAATTAGGAAAAGTGCACGAAAGTAGTCACCGCTATTCTTAGCAGTAATCGGATATTCGGATCCTTATACACCTAAACTTCTTTCCACCAAACAATAATATGGACATTCCTTTCTGACTAAATAAGTAATCCCGGCTATACCAAACTTAATGAAATTATAGCAGTGGTTATTTTGATTTCGTTTCTTTATGTTGTTCAAATAAATAGAATATCAATGCAAAATGACTACCACCAATAGACGACACGGTGGGCGCAGTGGCCGAGTGGTTGGCTGCTGCGCTACGGGTCGCGGGTTCGATTCCCGCACGGAAAAAATATTTCTCTGGTCTACAGGTGGTTGTTCCGGGTTTGGCTGTTAGTGTATGTGAGTTTAAATGTTTGTTAACGCACCCACGATACAGGAGAAATTACTAGTGTGGCGCGACGACATAAAAACAAAAAAAAATTAGGCGACGTTTAATCATTTAAACGTATCATACCTTCTTAGAATCCACAGCGGCCGTGAAGACTGTTGTTGCGTATCAAGCATTACGGGCGAGGGGTGATGTAGTCCAGGTGCCAATCTGCCTCAGGGATCGCTACAGTTGACTTGATCCCCACTGTCATGTCGCGGTCGCCCTGAAAGTGTATAATAGGATTTTTTTTTAATATTTTTTACTATGGGACGAGCCCGCCACACTATTCCCAATCCACTGCAACTCCTGAAAACCAGAATCAACAGTGGCGACCATCAGGAAAGCGTCGAGACAATGAAGTCCGTCGAGTCCCGGAGAAACGATTCAACTGTCTTGGAACCCGCAACGAAATTAATCAGAAAAAAGCAGCGGAGGACTAAGAAAACTACGCAATTTCTTCTTCCCTCCATATCGACCAGGAGACAGAACTGAGCTGGGCCAATAGGCACAAAGGGACGTTTACAACTGGGTTAGGCCCAGTTGCCTAGCCCCGCGGTTTAAAATTAACACTGATAGTAGTGAGTCCTGAATGATTAGAATTCATTCAACGATTCAATAGTCAACAACATTTAGAATGCGAAGCAGAACTATAAATCACTAGCAGCGCCCCGCGGTTTTACGTTTTAAGTCAACATGAAACAATCGGAATTCCAACGGGAATACTTCCGTTTTCCGTGGTAAAAAATACACTACGTGCTATGCCAGACTATTAATCTATATCTGCGCCATACTTCATCCAGATCTGTTCAGCTGTTCTGGTGTTAATAATATTGTTAGTGGCAAGTGTGATAGTGTCATTAACAGTCCACAATATTGTGGCGAAATAATATTTTCGTGACGCGCTAATTTGCAATCACAGAAACCAAGGAAGTCTAACCTTAAACCGGATCGTTGGGGAAATACAGAAACTTACCATCAAATAAATTGCATTATTCGCATCATCTACATTGAACACTTGTATCCAAGATATGTCATCGACATGAATGGATGTCACTACACTGTTATGAAAGTGGTCTTTTCTTACAGTTTCAATCGGTATTCAGCTGTAGCCGGTTAGACTGGAAGCCAACCTCAACACAGTTATGTTGTTGCAATGTTTCTTCTGCCAAACTGTACAGCAGTTTGTTGACAGATGTAGCTCCCGTATACAAAGTTCTGTTATATTTTATGAAATTACTAGCTGACAAGGTTTTGACAAAAGGTGCTAAAAAGAAACTTCCCCACTTTATTTTTAAAAGACATTTTTGTAGTACAGCTACTATCTAAATCTATTGGTATATCATTAAAAAAATTTGGGACTAAGCATTTTCTACACCTTGGTCCATAATAGTTATTACAAGTGGGTACTACAAATCTTCTAATGCATTTATTCCTTTGAGGTCTTATGTGTACCGTCTTGATTTTAAACTCATCCTCATCCAATCCACACAGCATCATCTAGCCCCGAGCTAAGCAGAGCTTGTATTATGGGTACTAGATGACTGATGTAATTAATACAATACATTACATAGACAGATATTTCTTATTATATATAGCAAATACCCAGAACACTTGGGCTTTACCAAGGCGGGTTGGCGATTTCAGACTTATACTCATTGTAATGTGTGTAGATGTCAGTAATGTCTAAGATAAACTAATAAAGTAGGTATCATCGCTGGAGGTGAACCAGTTTTGAACCTTATCCGTCCGAGATGGTACAAATGAATTAAAAAAGTCTCAATGTTTTTCATGAGAGGTGAGACCTTTAGGTGAATGCGTAGAGGCACCTCTTGGAATTTAAATTTTCATGTTTTTAGCAATTTGGAGCTTTCGTAACTAACAAATGAGTACCCCACAAAGTATTAAAATCATTAGTACGACTTTTTCAGTTCGATTTATGCAACTGAATAAGTGTTTCATTACATGATGACATTTAACCACAATTCTATGTATGTTTGTTGTGGTATACATATACGCGAATAACTCTTTCAGTAACATACCTTATACTGACCTGAAACGCGGGCTGCGTCTGCGCATTCTTCTTAACCACTGGGCCATTACGACAATAGAAAGATAAAATAACTTACAATCATGACTTCCTTGTTGGTTTTGATGGTGACCATCCAGTTGCCATGAGGGTTCATGACGAAGGGACACGGAGCCGTGCCTCTGTCGCCAGCCACAGTGACCAGTCGTGGTTGTCCGGTGGGACGCAGTGCCACGTTGAACCTGGAAGATTATCAGCTTGCATTTTAAGAAGTTGTTTTTCTACTAATTAGTCTTGCTCTCTACTAGGCCAGTTGAGCCTGCCAAAACTATTCAACACAGAACTCCAACTAGCGAACGAGGACTAGTATCTCGGAGTCATCCTTAACAGCAAGTTAAACTGGAGCAACTGCAGCATGGCGGTCCTGCAAGCACTAAAATGCCATACCACTAACTCTGGGCTACTAATACACGAATGTCATAACCGCTTAAATCAGGTGTGTATTCTCAATAACATAACCATTCAATGGATTAAAGGACACAGCAGGGGGGAGTGGTCTGGATGTTTGCTTTTGCGGTTGCACAACGACATGCTTATCCTATATCTCTCTGGTAGTCCTAACGATCAAGCTTCTTAACAGTGAGACGTTCCCAGTTGCGGGCTCCATGGTGGGTGGGAGCCAGAGAGACGAATAATACTACTTTACATACATGGACAATCCAAGGCCATTTCAACCAACCGGAGTGAAGTCAGCGAAAGCCGACTCAGCTCCTAAGCGGGGTGCTAACAACACCCCGCTCGCCCCTGGAGGTCCTGCGGGTAATAATGCAGGCACCAGCGCGGGTGCTGGTCCGATTGTGGCGAAAGCTGCAGTTCGGACCAAAACAAAGTCCCAGCTTAAGCAAAGGACGTCAGCGCTGCCTGGGACCAGTACTGACCCTTTAAAAGCACAGGCGAGGACGGCGACGACTCATACCACAGCCGGACCTAGCCTTAGCTCACAAACACAACCTCCTGCGGCACTTCAAGCTGCAAATCAGCAGGCTGTCACCGAGCAATCGAAGACGCCTGGCACTGACGACGCGTTCTCACGCGGTTGGCAAGGGTAAACACACTCAACAAGCCCATTGCCCTTGTACCGCCCACCCGGGCCGTCCTGCTCCTGCAGATCTGGCCAATAGGGGGGACGGGCGCAGCGGTAATGCGCTCCATCAGGTGCGCCGCCGTGCAAAATAGAACGAGGGTAAAGCCGCTCGTCGAACACAGGCTACCGCTGCCGGGTCAAGCCGCAAAACCAGCAGCAAGGTCGACTTCTCCGCGGGGAAACGGTCGCAGGCCGAGGCCGGTGAAAGCCGACCAGAGCCTGCTGGACCGTCAACCAGCGTCGAGGAGAGGCCAGCCATAAACACCAGACCAAAGAAACAATCCGATTGG
Organism: Phlogophora meticulosa; assembly: GCA_905147745.2. NCBI lineage: Eukaryota > Metazoa > Arthropoda > Insecta > Lepidoptera > Noctuidae > Phlogophora > Phlogophora meticulosa. The sequence goes on along the minus strand of LR990517.1, from coordinate 625,795 downwards.
AAGGATCACGCTACGGCCAAGCGGGCTCTCAATGAGACCTTGTCGCCTCGTGGGGAGCAGAAGCGGCCGTGGCTTGACCATTCCAAACGGATTGAAGACAGGAAAAGCTACGCCCAAGCTGCCGGCGCCACCCTGAACGTCGCAATCACTAGCGAGAGCACGGGGGCTACTGTCTCCGGCCTCCGATCCGGGGGGGACGGGTTCGACGAGGGCTTCGACCTGTTTGCCGGGTTGCGACTGGAGGGAGACGAGGAGGGTGCGACCAGCAATGGCGTCCCTTTCGTTGGCCTGTAAGGTCGTGCAGGCGAACCTCCGCCACAGCCAGACAGCGACGGCTCAGTTGCGCAAGTGGCTGGAGGTACAGGACGCGGCCGTTGCCCTGATCCAGGAGCCGTGGATTAGGGCTGGCCATATACAAGGACTATCCAATCTCGGTGGTTAGATTTTAGTCACTACAGACCACGATCATCCTAGATCGTGTATCTATGTAATAGGTAACCTCAAAACACAGATCTTAACAGATTTCTGTTGCAGAGATGTCTCTGCAGTTAGACTGTCTATACAGCGGGATGGTGTGGAGATGCCAGTAGTCTTTGCCTCGGCTTATATGCCTGAGGCGGAGACACCGCCCCCCCCCATGACCTCGCCCGCCTCGTGAGTTACTGTGAGAGGAGCGGGATGGAGATTGTCATTGGGGCTGACGCAAATGCCCATCACCCACTGTGGGGCATGGACACGCAAAATGATAGGGGTAAGACATTGGTTGAATTTTTATTTACAACAAACCTATCCCTATTAAACACACTAGGCTCCGAACCAACATTCGTAACCAGAAGAAGCCACACGATCATTGACCTCACCATGGCCTCTGAGGGTGCAGCGGAAATCACCTCGGGCTGGCAGGTCTCCAAGGAGACCTCGTGCTCGGATCACAGGTGGATCCGCTTTGACATCCAGGTCTGTGCGACACCTATACCGCCACGAGGCAACCCAAGGAATACTAACAGGGTTCCCTACACACGCACGCTTGCTACCAAGCTGGCGATACTGAGCAGTCCACCAAGGTACGTGGACATAACGCAGATAGATGCACAGGTCGAGCACATCACTGCATCAATGATAGACAGCTACCATACTGCCTGCCCAGTAACCACACTGCCCGTAACACCAGGTAAACAACCCTGGTGGGGCGCCGAACTGGAACGCAAGCACGGTAAGGTAAGGAAGGCTCTGAACAGAGCCATGAATACATGGGCTGACGAGGACTGGGAGGCATACTACGCGGCCAAGTCTAGCTACAAAAAATGCATCAGTTTCAGGAGCACCGCGGGATGGCGTAAGTTCTGTGGCAATATTGAATCTTGCCAACAAGCAAACAGGGTAAGGAAAATACTGGCGCAACAGCACACACCTGGGCCAGCCACTCTCCGTAAACCTGACAATACCTTAACCACATCACCAGAGGAAACGAGACGCGTCCTAATAGAAACTCACTTCCCAGGAAGCGTCCTCACTCAGGAAATTGATTGGTCTGATACAATGCAAACACCGTCAGAAAATGACTGGCTATACGCAAACAAGATGATCACATTGGAGAAAATCCAATGGGTCATCGAAAACTACCAACCCTTTAAGGCAGCCGGCCCCGACGGTGTTTTCCCCGCCCTACTGCAGTGGGGTGGCACCTCGGTTACCGTAAGATTAGTGCCTCTGTTGCGGGCATGCCTGGCCTACAGACACATCCCGAAAGGTTGGAGGGAGGTGAAGGTTATATTCATTCCTAAGCCAGGCAAGAGTGACTATACAAACGCTAAATCCTACCGACCTATCAGCCTGACATCGTTTCTCCAAAAAACCTTGGAGAGACTATGCGATAGGGAGCTAAGAGACGGCGCTCTTAAAAACATACCACTACATGGTAACCAACATGCATACTGCTCAGGTAAGTCGACGGAGTCAGCTCTTCACCTGGTGATTAGCCGGATTGAAGAAGCAATTCACCAAAAAGCTACCTGCCTAGGCACATTTATAGACATCGAAGGCGCCTTCGATAAAACAAACTTCTCCAGTATTAGTACCGCCCTCTTCAAACATGGCGTCGATCAGGTATTAACAGATTGGATTACTAACATGTTAAGCAAGCGAGTGGTTCGTCTGGATGAGGACCAGAACATGGCCTTGATAGCCAGGGGTTGCCCCCAAGGAGGCGTTTTATCTCCCTTCCTCTGGAACCTGGTAATAAATGACCTCATCAAAATTCTAAATGACAACCACTACTACACGATAGGTTATGCGGACGACCTCGCAATCCTTGTGTCAGGGAAGATGACAACCTCACTCAACAGGCACTACGCATCGTTGAACGATGGTGTAGGGAATTTGACCTCTCGGTGAACCGTCGGGTTCAATAAGTGGGGCCTATCACCCAAAATCATACTTTGGCTATACAACACTGTTATCCGACCAATGATCGCATACAGTGCCGTGGTCTGGTGGCCCCGCACCAAACTAACTGCAGCCTCAAGCAAACTTCAACGCATGCAGAGGCTAGCTTGCATGGCCATCACGGGCTGTATGAGGACTACTCCTACCGCAGCTCTTGAAGCAATGCTAGAACTCCCGCCCCTCCACCTGTTTATACAACAGGAAGCGACGATGGCGGCGGTACGCCTAAAAACACTAAATCTCTGGAGTAAAAGAGAAACACAACACTCCGCGTTACTTGAGGGACTCTACAAGGAGTTCCCCTTGACTAAAGCCATAAATGACCGGATTCCCAAACAATTTATCTTCGATAAAAGATACAAAATCCAACTCCATGAGGATCACCGGTAAGAGGGACAACGTCCAGCAGAGTTGCGTACTTTCACAGACGGATCCAAGACAGGTACCGGCTCGGGCGCTGGCATCTTTTCGGAGGACCTCAATATACATATAGCCTCAACTCTAGGGGCCCACAATACGGTGTTCCAAGCAGAGTGTATGGGTATATCCCTAGCAGCCTCAGCTATCGCAGCCAGACAGGTTCGGGACCACACTGTCCGTATTCTATCAGACAGCATGTCGGTCCTGCAAGCACTAAAATGCTACACAACCAACTCTGGGCTTTTATACGAATGTCATCACCGCTTGAATCAGGTGGGTATTCTAAACAACATAACCATTCAATGGATTAAAGGACACAGCGGTTCTCGTCGCAATGTCGCAAAAAACTCGTCGTTGATGCTGCAGACGAACTCGCAAGAAGGGGATCTAGCATGGCAGTAATGGGACCGCAACCCATCGTACCACTCCCCTTTGGGTATATACGCACTCTGGTAAGGAAACGCACTAGGGTTCAACACAACAAAATTTGGTCAGACCAAACAGACTGCAGGCTGTCCAGGGAGGTACTCCCTGCAATTGACGGCCGCTTTACAAAACAGGCCCTCCAACTGACTAAGCAGCAGCTGCGCACAATCACAGCCGCTGTCACAGGTCATGGGTCATTTAACAAGCACCTGTTTACTATAGGAGTTACAGATAGCCCGCTATGCAGAGCATGCATGGAGGTGGACGAGACGGCGGACCACGTGCTTCTCCACTGTCCAGAGGTTACTGCATACAGGGCTAAATACTTCGGTAACCCGGTTACTCTCCGAGAGATCGCCAGTAACGTCAGGGCGCTGCTGGCCTTTCTCGGGCAACTGGGGTGGATCGAATAAGATATTGTCCCACCCTTTACGCAAAATACGCGCTACGTCGTGGAGTTGCGGAAATCGGCCCGTCTAACAATACAATATACAGGACACAGCAGTTCTCGAGGTAGCTTCAGATGCTGATGCTGATCCCCTTTGGGTACATACGCACTTTGGTAAGGAACGCACTAGGGATCAGCACGACAAAGCGTGGTCGGACCAAACTGACTGCAGACACTCCCTGCAATTGACGGCCGCTTCACAAAGCAGGCTCTCCTACTGACTAAGCAGCAGCTGCGCACAGTCACAGGCGCCGTTACCGGTCAAGGGATGATAATTATTTTTACTTACCGAGATTTACTACACTTGTGCGTCTTCCACAGCAATTGAAGCATGCAAATATGCATAGGCACGTTATCTCGGGATACTGAGTCACATCTGTGTGAAGTAACAGGTCCTGGAATGACAAATTAGTCTTATATAATGATGATGCAAAAAATTAATTCTTTTTCACTACTTATCATTTTGTTAGCTCATCCCTCCAGATATGAGGATGCTTGAACAGGCTGCTAAATGCTGTTATGATTATTTCTTCACTTACCAAGACTTTCCTTTATTTGCACATCTTCTATGGTACTTTGAGTGTGCTGCATATCCACATAGTCCAAATGTGAAGTAACAGGAGGTTCTGGAATGACAATTTATAGATTATAACTACATTCATAGTATATTTTGATTACTTTATACTATAATCAATCAATTTTAGATGTAATACTATGTCATTATGTGTCTCAATTATACAAAAATGTTAAGTAAATGTAAATGTAGCAACTAAGGCAATGTATTCAATTAATTAAATAATTTTGCATGCCCTAAGGCAAAATGTATTGGGACTCCATAAATTAACAACAGCTTATCTGTTACCTACATTATTGGCAAATAAATGATTTCTATAGCCTGTAGCACTCAGGAATAATGTAGATTTTTGTATGAATGATGTACAAACTTATAAGCTAATTTTACCTCTTTATAATATTAGTATAGATATCAATCTATGTAACCTGGCATGTTATGAGTGGCTCATTGCCAAATAAAAACAGCCATATGGGTTGATCAAAGTTTAAGCTATGCTCGCCGAGGTCTGTCTGTGGATGGGTGACCGATCGTAACATATCGAGACGCCTGCGCGCCACGGAAAGCACGCTAACCCGTTAGTCCAGGGTCCCGGCTGTCATTTGTAGATGTTTGAAAGTTTGTTGTTACAGATAGTCAGAAATCTGAATGTTTGACAACCCGCCTCATCAAGGCGTCTGTGTTGCTCAGTAACTGGGTTGTGGAGGTCAGATAGACAGTCGCTCCATGTAAAATACTGTTATTCAGCTGCATCCGGTTAGACTGGAAGCCGCCCCAACATAGTTGGGAAAGGGCTAGGCAGATCATGATGATATCAATCTATCTAACCTGGCATGTTTGTTGTCCATACGGCGTCTTTGTATCTTCCGGCACCAATACCGTTATTCGAAGTATGTGTACACTTCCAACTTACTCGGTGGTATGACTTACATGGCGGTATTTGAAATTATATTCGTTTTCTCGTCGCAATATACACCGACGGAAGTAACCCATGTGTTAAGAAACTCCTTATCCTTATTCGGGGTAGGGAATTTATGCAAATTCACATTGCATTGTACGTAGCAGCCTCCAAAATCACCAAACGGGTAGCCAGGTAGGTTGTCTCAATATGTAGATTTAAACAATCAATACCAGCACGAAATCAACACGGCCGGAGAAGCAGAGGCTCTACCCAACGTTACTGGGTGGAAGAAGCACTTTTGGACGATTATAACTAAAAGAAACAAACAGGACGCGGAAAATAAACACACGCAAACCGGCTGTCAAAGTTTTTTTTTTGTTTGATTGACACTGACATTTTTGAAGTGTTGCAGAGTCTCAATTTTCTTTATTTATTTGTTGTAACATTACGTGAGGCATTGAGTTTTTATCTAGAGAAAAAATTGCTGGTTTGCCATTCAACGACGTGCGAGTGCCGGTTCCATAGTAGGCATTACTATTTTACTGGACGTTTTTACATAAGCAAAATGTACCCAGAGCCATCTATGTATCTACAAATCGAGTGAGCTAGCAATGAAACTACACCACAGAATCAAGGCACGCGTTGTCCTCTGGTAATGTACGATACGAATTACACGCGGTGTCTTTTTATTGCAGACGTAGGTAGTTAAATAGGTGGCACTAGCAGTAATTTTTAATAAGTATACGCAACAGTCTCAATTTTATTTATTCATTTATTGTTACATTACGAGAGGTATTGAGCTTTTATCTAGAGAAAAAATTGTTGATTTGCCATTCAACAACATGCGAGTGCTGGTTCCTCACTCAATTCAGTAGGCATTACTATTTTACTGGACGTTTTTACATAAGTAAAATGTACCCAGAGCCATCTATCTACAAATCGAGTGAGCTAGCAACAAAACTACACCACAGAATCAAGGCACGCGTTGTCCTCTGGTAATGTACGATACGATCCACACGCGGTGTCTTCTTGTTGCGGACGTAGTTAAATAGGTGGCACTAGCAGTGATTTTTAATAAGTATACGAAATACAAATACTATAAAGACTAACAATTAATCCAGCCCAACATGGGCTAAAAAGCCAAGTAAAAGAAGATTAATCAGTAATCAGTAAAACCAGAGATTCGTTTCATGAACACTACATTTTTATTGGTACACATAATAGGTACAATATAACAATAGATCATATTAAATAATAAACATGGATTTTAAGTTGACTGTGTTGGTTGGCGATATGCTGAATGTGTCGCTCAGCTAGCTCATCTTTGAGGAAGGTGTTCTAGACAACAATATTCTTCACTTCCACCTCGCGTCGTCCCTGTAAATAAAATGTCAAGATGAAATTAAACAAAACAATGAATGAGAGGATTATGTCAATAAAATAAACCTAAAGTTATGCAATAGATTTATTAACCTGCAATAAGCTAAATAGAGTGAAACAATATAATAAAATTATCTTGTATTTTACAAAGAGCTCCCAATTATTATTGTTGTCTAAGTAGTATACTTGATGGAAAAGTATTCCATAGATACATTATGGATTACATTTAAATGCATTTAAAGGCAAATCCAGCAAAGAAAGCGGTAAATTGATGTAAGAGCAGATATGATTACATTGATTACCAAGCCTCTCAAATGAGCTATGGATCTTGTGATGTTTGCTGAGAGTTAAAATATGTAGTGATGGAATTGTACAGTGCATCATCCCACACATTGACGATAAGATCATTACTACCAATCCTATTATGGGTTGGAAGATATAATTTATAATGTTGTAACAACTTAAATATCAATGATTCAGACTCCAGTGTGAGTATCGTATGTTGTTGTATTGTGGTAGAAGTATCCATTCCGAACCTGATGATAGTCGAGAGCTTTGCTGTGACGACATCTCTTGATCAGAAATGAAGTGCAGCGCAGGTCATACAACTGTAATTTCTTGAGTTGATGCTTTTGTTCTGTTCTGCTCTGCTCTGCTCCGGATCTGGGTCTGATAAGGCATCCGGGCAACTGTACATCAAGCTGCTCTGTAGCAATTATGGCACAAGCGAGCCATGGGATTCACCTAAAAACAATTCATAATTAAAGACCAACTTCTAAATATGGCTTCTACAGCATGGATAATGACTGAATCACTTTCAACTATAGTTTGCTGCTATACTTCACTAAAACTATTCAATATGCATAAATATGAATATACACTTAGATAAGTATCACATAACATACATACAAGCATAAACTCACGCCTTTAGCATGGTTTATTGGTTCTGTCTCTTCTGCTTGCCAAAGCATAAGAGACAGAACCAATACTATTTATAATCAATGAGTAAAGAACTGTACTATGTATACACGGTGGAAGGGACTTGGACGCACAAACTGACACCATGACTGCATGATTCTGGTGGTTCATGGTGCAATGAGATTTTTAGTTAAAAAGTAAATTATTCACTTCTTAAAAATGTCATTTTGGTAGGTAGACATCATGTTTGTGTACAGCACAACGAACATCAGAATAAAACGTAGAAATTAGGAAAAGTGCACGAAAGTAGTCACCGCTATTCTTAGCAGTAATCGGATATTCGGACCCTTATACACCTAAACTTCTTTCCACCAAACAATAATATGGACATTCCTTTCTGACTAAATAAGTAATCCCGGCTATACCAAACTTAATGAAATTATAGCAGTGGTTATTTTGATTTCGTTTCTTTATGTTGTTCAAATAAATAGAATATCAATGCAAAATGACTACCACCAATAGACGACACGGTGGGCGCAGTGGCCGAGTGGTTGGCTGCTGCGCTACGGGTCGCGGGTTCGATTCCCGCACGGAAAAAATATTTCTCTGGTCTACAGGTGGTTGTTCCGGGTTTGGCTGTTAGTGTATGTGAGTTTAAATGTTTGTTAACGCACCCACGATACAGGAGAAATTACTAGTGTGGCGCGACGACATAAAAACAAAAAAAAATTAGGCGACGTTTAATCATTTAAACGTATCATACCTTCTTAGAATCCACAGCGGCCGTGAAGACTGTTGTTGCGTATCAAGCATTACGGGCGAGGGGTGATGTAGTCCAGGTGCCAATCTGCCTCAGGGATCGCTACAGTTGACTTGATCCCCACTGTCATGTCGCGGTCGCCCTGAAAGTGTATAATAGGATTTTTTTTTAATATTTTTTACTATGGGACGAGCCCGCCACACTATTCCCAATCCACTGCAACTCCTGAAAACCAGAATCAACAGTGGCGACCATCAGGAAAGCGTCGAGACAATGAAGTCCGTCGAGTCCCGGAGAAACGATTCAACTGTCTTGGAACCCGCAACGAAATTAATCAGAAAAAAGCAGCGGAGGACTAAGAAAACTACGCAATTTCTTCTTCCCTCCATATCGACCAGGAGACAGAACTGAGCTGGGCCAATAGGCACAAAGGGACGTTTACAACTGGGTTAGGCCCAGTTGCCTAGCCCCGCGGTTTAAAATTAACACTGATAGTAGTGAGTCCTGAATGATTAGAATTCATTCAACGATTCAATAGTCAACAACATTTAACATTCAAGAACTATAAATCACTAGCAGCGCCCCGCGGTTTTACGTTTTAAGTCAACATGAAACAATCGGAATTCCAACGGGAATACTTCCGTTTTCCGTGGTAAAAAATACACTACGTGCTATGCCAGACTATTAATCTATATCTGCGCCATACTTCATCCAGATCTGTTCAGCTGTTCTGGTGTTAATAATATTGTTAGTGGCAAGTGTGATAGTGTCATTAACAGTCCACAATATTGTGGCGAAATAATATTTTCGTGACGCGCTAATTTGCAATCACAGAAACCAAGGAAGTCTAACCTTAAACCGGATCGTTGGGGAAATACAGAAACTTACCATCAAATAAATTGCATTATTCGCATCATCTACATTGAACACTTGTATCCAAGATATGTCATCGACATGAATGGATGTCACTACACTGTTATGAAAGTGGTCTTTTCTTACAGTTTCAATCGGTATTCAGCTGTAGCCGGTTAGACTGGAAGCCAACCTCAACACAGTTATGTTGTTGCAATGTTTCTTCTGCCAAACTGTACAGCAGTTTGTTGACAGATGTAGCTCCCGTATACAAAGTTCTGTTATATTTTATGAAATTACTAGCTGACAAGGTTTTGACAAAAGGTGCTAAAAAGAAACTTCCCCACTTTATTTTTAAAAGACATTTTTGTAGTACAGCTACGATCTAAATCTATTGGTATATCATTAAAAAAAATTGGGACTAAGCATTTTCTACACCTTGGTCCATAATAGTTATTACAAGTGGGTACTACAAATCTTCTAATGCATTTATTCCTTTGAGGTCTTATGTGTACCGTCTTGATTTTAAACTCATCCTCATCCAATCCACACAGCATCATCTAGCCCCGAGCTAAGCAGAGCTTGTATTATGGGTACTAGATGACTGATGTAATTAATACAATACATTACATAGATAGATATTTCTTATTATATATAGCAAATACCCAGAACACTTGGGCTTTACCAAGGCGGGTTGGCGATTTCAGACTTATACTCATTGTAATGTGTGTAGATGTCAGTAATGTCTAAGATAAACTAATAAAGTAGGTATCATCGCTGGAGGTGAACCAGTTTTGAACCTTATCCGTCCGAGATGGTACAAATGAATTAAAAAAGTCTCAATGTTTTTCATGAGAGGTGAGACCTTTAGGTGAATGCGTAGAGGCACCTCGTGGAATTTAAATTTTCATGTTTTTAGCAATTTGGAGCTTTCGTAACTAACAAATGAGTACCCCACAAAGTATTAAAATCATTAGTACGACTTTTTCAGTTCGATTTATGCAACTGAATAAGTGTTTCATTACATGATGACATTTAACCACAATTCTATGTATGTTTGTTGTGGTATACATATACGCGAATAACTCTTTCAGTAACATACCTTATACTGACCTGAAACGCGGGCTGCGTCTGCGCATTCTTCTTAACCACTGGGCCATTACGACAATAGAAAGATAAAATAACTTACAATCATGACTTCCTTGTTGGTTTTGATGGTGACCATCCAGTTGCCATGAGGGTTCATGACGAAGGGACACGGAGCCGTGCCTCTGTCGCCAGCCACAGTGACCAGTCGTGGTTGTCCGGTGGGACGCAGTGCCACGTTGAACCTGGAAGATTATCAGCTTGCATTTTAAGAAGTTGTTTTTCTACTAATTAGTCTTGCTCTCTACTAGGCCAGTTGAGCCTGCCAAAACTATTCAACACAGTACTCCAACTAGCGAACGAGGACTAGTATCTCGGAGTCATCCTTAACAGCAAGTTAAACTGGAGCAACTGCAGCATGGCGGTCCTGCAAGCACTAAAATGCCATACCACTAACTCTGGGCTGCTAATACACGAATGTCATAACCGCTTAAATCAGGTGTGTATTCTCAATAACATAACCATTCAATGGATTAAAGGACACAGCAGGGGGGAGTGGTCTGGATGTTTGCTTTTGCGGTTGCACAACGACATGCTTATCCTATATCTCTCTGGTAGTCCTAACGATCAAGCTTCTTAACAGTGAGACGTTCCCAGTTGCGGGCTCCATGGTGGGTGGGAGCCAGAGAGACGAATAATACTACTTTACATACATGGACAATCCAAGGCCATTTCAACCAACCGGAGTGAAGTCAGCGAAAGCCGACTCAGCTCCTAAGCGGGGTGCTAACAACACCCCGCTCGCCCCTGGAGGTCCTGCGGGTAATACTGCAGGCACCAGCGTGGGTGCTGGTCCGATTGTGGCGAAAGCTGCAGTTCGGACCAAAACAAAGTCCCAGCTTAAGCAAAGGACGTCAGCGCTGCCTGGGACCAGTACTGACCCTTTAAAAGCACAGGCGAGGACGGCGACGACTCATACCACAGCCGGACCTAGCCTTAGCTCACAAACACAACCTCCTGCGGCACTTCAAGCAGCAAATCACCGAGCAATCGAAGACGCCTGGCACTGACGACGCGTTCTCACGCGGTTGGCAAGGGTAAACACACTCAACAAGCCCATTGCCCTTGTACCGCCCACCCGGGCCGTCCTGCTCCTGCAGATCTGGCCAATAGGGGGGACGGGCGTAGCGGTAATGCGCTCCGTCAGGTGCGCCGCCGTGCAAAATAGAACGAGGGTAAAGCCGCTCGTCGAACACAGGCTACCGCTGCCGGGTCAAGCCGCAAAACCAGCAGCAAGGTCGACTTCTCCGCGGGGAAACGGTCGCAGGCCGAGGCCGGTGAAAGCCGACCAGAGCCTGCTGGACCGTCAACCAGCGTCGAGGAGAGGCCAGCCATAAACACCAGACCAAAGAAACAATCCGATTGGAAGGATCAGGCTACGGCCAAGCGGGCTCTCAATGAGACCTTGTCGCCTCGTGGGGAGCAGAAGCGGCCGTGGCTTGACCATTCCCAACGGATTGAAGACAGGAAAAGCTACGCCCAAGCTGCCGGCGCCACCCTGAACGTCGCAATCACTAGCGAGAGCACGGGGGCTACTGTCTCCGGCCTCCGATCCGGGGGGGACGGGTTCGACGAGGGCTTCGACCTGTTTGCCGGGTTGCGACTGGAGGGAGACGAGGAGGGTGCGACCAGCAATGGCGTCCCTTTCGTTGGCCTGTAAGGTCGTGCAGGCGAACCTCCGCCACAGCCAGACAGCGACGGCTCAGTTGCGCAAGTGGCTGGAGGTACAGGACGCGGCCGTTACCCTGATCCAGGAGCCGTGGATTAGGGCTGGCCATATACAAGGACTATCCAATCTCGGTGGTTAGATTTTAGTCACTACAGACCACGATCATCCTAGATCGTGTATCTATGTAATAGGTAACCTCAAAACACAGATCTTAACAGATTTCTGTTGCAGAGATGTCTCTGCAGTTAGACTGTCTATACAGCGGGATGGTGTGGAGATGCCAGTAGTCTTTGCCTCGGCTTATATGCCTGAGGCGGAGACACCGCCCCCCCCCCCCATGACCTCGCCCGCCTCGTGAGTTACTGTGAGAGGAGCGGGATGGAGATTGTCATTGGGGCTGACGCAAATGCCCATCACCCACTGTGGGGCATGGACACGCAAAATGATAGGGGTAAGACATTGGTTGAATTTTTATTTACAACAAACCTATCCCTATTAAACACACTAGGCTCCGAACCAACATTCGTAACCAGAAGAAGCCACACGATCATTGACCTCACCATGGCCTCTGAGGGTGCAGCGGAAATCACCTCGGGCTGGCAGGTCTCCAAGGAGACCTCGTTCTCGGATCACAGGTGGATCCGCTTTGACATCCAGGTCTGTGCGACACCTATACCGCCACGAGGCAACCCAAGGAATACTAACAGGGTTCCCTACACACGCACGCTTGCTACCAAGCTGGCGATACTGAGCAGTCCACCAAGGTACGTGGACATAACGCAGATAGATGCACAGGTCGAGCACATCACTGCATCAATGATAGACAGCTACCATACTGCCTGCCCAGTAACCACACTGCCCGTAACACCAGGTAAACAACCCTGGTGGGGCGCCGAACTGGAACGCAAGCACGGTAAGGTAAGGAAGGCTCTGAACAGAGCCATGAATACATGGGCTGACGAGGACTGGGAGGCATACTACGCGGCCAAGTCTAGCTACAAAAAATGCATCAGTTTCAGGAGCACCGCGGGATGGCGTAAGTTCTGTGGCAATATTGAATCTTGCCAACAAGCAAACAGGGTAAGGAAAATACTGGCGCAACAGCACACACCTGGGCCAGCCACTCTCCGTAAACCTGACAATACCTTAACCACATCACCAGAGGAAACGAGACGCGTCCTAATAGAAACTCACTTCCCAGGAAGCGTCCTCACTCAGGAAATTGATTGGTCTGATACAATGCAAACACCGTCAGAAAATGACTGGCTATACGCAAACAAGATGATCACATTGGAGAAAATCCAATGGGTCATCGAAAACTACCAACCCTTTAAGGCAGCCGGCCCCGACGGTGTTTTCCCCGCCCTACTGCAGTGGGGTGGCACCTCGGTTACCGTAAGATTAGTGCCTCTGTTGCGGGCATGCCTGGCCTACAGACACATCCCGAAAGGTTGGAGGGAGGTGAAGGTTATATTCATTCCTAAGCCAGGCAAGAGTGACTATACAAACGCTAAATCCTACCGACCTATCAGCCTGACATCGTTTCTCCAAAAAACCTTGGAGAGACTATGCGATAGGGAGCTAAGAGACGGCGCTCTTAAAAACATACCACTACATGGTAACCAACATGCATACTGCTCAGGTAAGTCGACGGAGTCAGCTCTTCACCTGGTGATTAGCCGGATTGAAGAAGCAATTCACCAAAAAGCTACCTGCCTAGGCACATTTATAGACATCGAAGGCGCCTTCGATAAAACAAACTTCTCCAGTATTAGTACCGCCCTCTTCAAACATGGCGTCGATCAGGTATTAACAGATTGGATTACTAACATGTTAAGCAAGCGAGTGGTTCGTCTGGATGAGGACCAGAACATGGCCTTGATAGCCAGGGGTTGCCCCCAAGGAGGCGTTTTATCTCCCTTCCTCTGGAACCTGGTAATAAATGACCTCATCAAAATTCTAAATGACAACCACTACTACACGATAGGTTATGCGGACGACCTCGCAATCCTTGTGTCAGGGAAGATGACAACCTCACTCAACAGGCACTACGCATCGTTGAACGATGGTGTAGGGAATTTGACCTCTCGGTGAACCGTCGGGTTCAATAAGTGGGGCCTATCACCCAAAATCATACTTTGGCTATACAACACTGTTATCCGACCAATGATCGCATACAGTGCCGTGGTCTGGTGGCCCCGCACCAAACTAACTGCAGCCTCAAGCAAACTTCAACGCATGCAGAGGCTAGCTTGCATGGCCATCACGGGCTGTATGAGGACTACTCCTACCGCAGCTCTTGAAGCAATGCTAGAACTCCCGCCCCTCCACCTGTTTATACAACAGGAAGCGACGATGGCGGCGGTACGCCTAAAAACACTAAATCTCTGGAGTAAAAGAGATACACAACACTCCGCGTTACTTGAGGGACTCTACAAGGAGTTCCCCTTGACTAAAGCCATAAATGACCGGATTCCCAAACAATTTATCTTCGATAAAAGATACAAAATCCAACTCCATGAGGATCACCGGTAAGAGGGACAACGTCCAGCAGAGTTGCGTACTTTCACAGACGGATCCAAGACAGGTACCGGCTCGGGCGCTGGCATCTTTTCGGAGGACCTCAATATACATATAGCCTCAACTCTAGGGGCCCACAATACGGTGTTCCAAGCAGAGTGTATGGGTATATCCCTAGCAGCCTCAGCTATCGCAGCCAGACAGGTTCGGGACCACACTGTCCGTATTCTATCAGACAGCATGTCGGTCCTGCAAGCACTAAAATGCTACACAACCAACTCTGGGCTTTTATACGAATGTCATCACCGCTTGAATCAGGTGGGTATTCTAAACAACATAACCATTCAATGGATTAAAGGACACAGCGGTTCTCGTCGCAATGTCGCAAAAAACTCGTCGTTGATGCTGCAGACGAACTCGCAAGAAGGGGATCTAGCATGGCAGTAATGGGACCGCAACCCATCGTACCACTCCCCTTTGGGTATATACGCACTCTGGTAAGGAAACGCACTAGGGTTCAACACAACAAAATTTGGTCAGACCAAACAGACTGCAGGCTGTCCAGGGAGGTACTCCCTGCAATTGACGGCCGCTTTACAAAACAGGCCCTCCAACTGACTAAGCAGCAGCTGCGCACAATCACAGCCGCTGTCACAGGTCATGGGTCATTTAACAAGCACCTGTTTACTATAGGAGTTACAGATAGCCCGCTATGCAGAGCATGCATGGAGGTGGACGAGACGGCGGACCACGTGCTTCTCCACTGTCCAGAGGTTACTGCATACAGGGCTAAATACTTCGGTAACCCGGTTACTCTCCGAGAGATCGCCAGTAACGTCAGGGCGCTGCTGGCCTTTCTCGGGGAACTGGGGTGGATCGAATAAGATATTGTCCCACCCTTTACGCAAAATACGCGCTACGTCGTGGAGTTGCGGAAATCGGCCCGTCTAACAATACAATATACAGGACACAGCAGTTCTCGAGGTAGCTTCAGATGCTGATGCTGATCCCCTTTGGGTACATACGCACTTTGGTAAGGAACGCACTAGGGATCAGCACGACAAAGCGTGGTCGGACCAAACTGACTGCAGACACTCCCTGCAATTGACGGCCGCTTCACAAAGCAGGCTCTCCTACTGACTAAGCAGCAGCTGCGCACAGTCACAGGCGCCGTTACCGGTCAAGGGATGATAATTATTTTTACTTACCGAGATTTACTACACTTGTGCGTCTTCCACAGCAATTGAAGCATGCAAATATGCATAGGCACGTTATCTCGGGATACTGAGTCACATCTGTGTGAAGTAACAGGTCCTGGAATGACAAATTAGTCTTATATAATGATGATGCAAAAAATTAATTCTTTTTCACTACTTATCATTTTGTTAGCTCATCCCTCCAGATATGAGGATGCTTGAACAGGCTGCTAAATCCTGTTATGATTATTTCTTCACTTACCAAGACTTTCCTTTATTTGCACATCTTCTATGGTACTTTGAGTGTGCTGCATATCCACATAGTCCAAATGTGAAGTAACAGGAGGTTCTGGAATGACAATTTATAGATTATAACTACATTCATAGTATATTTTGATTACTTTATACTATAATCAATCAATTTTAGATGTAATACTATGTCATTATGTGTCTCAATTATACAAAAATGTTAAGTAAATGTAAATGTAGCAACTAAGGCAATGTATTCAATTAATTAAATAATTTTGCATGCCCTAAGGCAAAATGTATTGGGACTCCATAAATTAACAACAGCTTATCTGTTACCTACATTATTGGCAAATAAATGATTTCTATAGCCTGTAGCACTCAGGAATAATGTAGCTTTTTGTATGAATGATGTACAAACTTATAAGCTAATTTTACCTCTTTATAATATTAGTATAGATATCAATCTATGTAACCTGGCATGTTATGAGTGGCTCATTGCCAAATAAAAACAGCCATATGGGTTGATCAAAGTTTAAGCTATGCTCGCCGAGGTCTGTCTGTGGATGGGTGACCGATCGTAACATATCGAGACGCCTGCGCGCCACGGAAAGCACGCTAACCCGTTAGTCCAGGGTCCCGGCTGTCATTTGTAGATGTTTGAAAGTTTGTTGTTACAGATAGTCAGAAATCTGAATGTTTGACAACCCGCCTCATCAAGGCGTCTGTGTTGCTCAGTAACTGGGTTGTGGAGGTCAGATAGACAGTCGCTCCATGTAAAATACTGTTATTCAGCTGCATCCGGTTAGACTGGAAGCCGCCCCAACATAGTTGGGAAAGGGCTAGGCAGATCATGATGATATCAATCTATCTAACCTGGCATGTTTGTTGTCCATACGGCGTCTTTGCTGTATCTTCCGGCACCAATACCGTTATTCGAAGTATGTGTACACTTCCAACTTACTCGGTGGTATGACTTACATGGCGGTATTTGAAATTATATTCGTTTTCTCGTCGCAATATACACCGACGGAAGTAACCCATGTGTTAAGAAACTCCTTATCCTTATTCGGGGTAGGGAGTTTATGCAAATTCACATTGCATTGTACGTAGCAGCCTCCAAAATCACCAAACGGGTAGTCAGGTAGGTTGTCTCAATATGTAGATTTAAACAATCAATACCAGCACGAAATCAACACGGCCGGAGAAGCAGAGGCTCTACCCAACGTTACTGGGTGGAAGAAGCACTTTTGGACGATTATAACTAAAATAAACAAACAGGACGCGGAAAATAAACACACGCAAACCGGCTGTCAAAGTTTTTTTTTTGTTTGATTGACACTGACATTTTTGAAGTGTTGCAGAGTCTCAATTTTCTTTATTTATTTGTTGTAGCATTACGTGAGGCATTGAGTTTTTATCTAGAGAAAAAATTGCTGGTTTGCCATTCAACGACGTGCGAGTGCCGGTTCCATAGTAGGCATTACTATTTTACTGGACGTTTTTACATAAGCAAAATGTACCCAGAGCCATCTATGTATCTACAAATCGAGTGAGCTAGCAATGAAACTACACCACAGAATCAAGGCACGCGTTGTCCTCTGGTAATGTACGATACGAATTACACGCGGTGTCTTCTTATTGCAGACGTAGGTAGTTAAATAGGTGGCACTAGCAGTAATTTTTAATAAGTATACGCAACAGTCTCAATTTTATTTATTCATTTATTGTTACATTACGAGAGGTATTGAGCTTTTATCTAGTGAAAAAATTGTTGATTTGCCATTCAACAACATGCGAGTGCTGGTTCCTCACTCAATTCAGTAGGCATTACTATTTTACTGGACGTTTTTACATAAGTAAAATGTACCCAGAGCCATCTATCTACAAATCGAGTGAGCTAGCAACAAAACTACACCACAGAATCAAGGCACGCGTTGTCCTCTGGTAATGTACGATACGATCCACACGCGGTGTCTTCTTGTTGCGGACGTAGTTAAATAGGTGGCACTAGCAGTGATTTTTAATAAGTATACGAAATACAAATACTATAAAGACTAACAATTAATCCAGCCCAACATGGGCTAAAAAGCCAAGTAAAAGAAGATTAATCAGTAATCAGTAAAACCAAAGATTCGTTTCATGAACACTACATTTTTATTGGTACACATAATAGGTACAATATAACAATAGATCATATTAAATAATAAACATGGATTTTAAGTTGACTGTGTTGGTTGGCGATATGCTGAATGTGTCGCTCAGCTAGCTCATCTTTGAGGAAGGTGTTCTAGACAACAATATTCTTCACTTCCACCTCGCGTCGTCCCTGTAAATAAAATGTCAAGATGAAATTAAACAAAACAATGAATGAGAGGATTATGTCAATAAAATAAACCTAAAGTTATGCAATAGATTTATTAACCTGCAATAAGCTAAATAGAGTGAAACAATATAATAAAATTATCTTGTATTTTACAAAGAGCTCCCAATTATTATTGTTGTCTAAGTAGTATACTTGATGGAAAAGTATTCCATAGATACATTATGGATTACATTTAAATGCATTTAAAGGCAA
Organism: Phlogophora meticulosa; assembly: GCA_905147745.2. Taxonomy (NCBI): domain Eukaryota; kingdom Metazoa; phylum Arthropoda; class Insecta; order Lepidoptera; family Noctuidae; genus Phlogophora; species Phlogophora meticulosa. The sequence continues at coordinate 607,319 of LR990517.1, read as the reverse complement.
ATCCAGCAAAGAAAGCGGTAAATTGATGTAAGAGCAGATATGATTACATTGATTACCAAGCCTCTCAAATGAGCTATGGATCTTGTGATGTTTGCTGAGAGTTAAAATATGTAGTGATGGAATTGTACAGTGCATCATCCCACACATTGACGATAAGATCATTACTACCAATCCTATTATGGGTTGGAAGATATAATTTATAATGTTGTAACAACTTAAATATCAATGATTCAGACTCCAGTGTGAGTATCGTATGTTGTTGTATTGTGGTAGAAGTATCCATTCCGAACCTGATGATAGTCGAGAGCTTTGCTGTGACGACATCTCTTGATCAGAAATGAAGTGCAGCGCAGGTCATACAACTGTAATTTCTTGAGTTGATGCTTTTGTTCTGTTCTGCTCTGCTCTGCTCCGGATCTGGGTCTGATAAGGCATCCGGGCAACTGTACATCAAGCTGCTCTGTAGCAATTATGGCACAAGCGAGCCATGGGATTCACCTAAAAACAATTCATAATTATAAATAAATAAAATAAATAAATAAATATTGCTGGACAATCCACACAGCATCATCTAGCCCCAAGTTAAGCAGAGCTTGTGTTATGGGTACTAGATGACTGATATACTTAATACAATACATTACATAGATATATATTTTTATTATATATAGCAAATACCCAGAACACCCGGAACAAATATTTGTAGATCGTACAAACATTTGTCCCAAGGCGGGAATCGAACCCGCAACCTCTTGCGTCGCAGGCGGACCTTCGCCCGCCGCGCCACATCGGTCGTCAAATTAAAGATCAACTTCTAAATATGGCTTCTACAGTATGGATAATGTTTAATCGTGTCATCACTTTCAACTATAGTTTGCTGCTATACTTCACTAAAACTATTCAATATGCATAAATGTGAATATACACTTAGATAAGTATCACATAACATACATACAAGCATAAACTCACGCCTTTAGCATGGTTTATTGGTTCTGTCTCTTCTGCTTGCCAAAGCATAAGAGACAGAACCAATACTATTTATAATCAATGAGTAAAGAACTATACTATGTATACACGGTGGAAGGGACTTGGACGCACAAACTGACACCATGACTGCATGATTCTGGTGGTTCATGGTGCAATGAGATTTTTAGTTAAAAAGTAAATTATTCACTTCTTAAAAATGTCATTTTGGTAGGTAGACATCATGTTTGTGTACAGCACAACGAACATCAGAATAAAACGTAGAAATTAGGAAAAGTGCACGAAAGTAGTCACCGCTATTCTTAGCAGTAATCGGATATTCGGACCCTTATACACCTAAACTTCTTTCCACCAAACAATAATATGGACATTCCTTTCTGACTAAATAAGTAATCCCGGCTATACCAAACTTAATGAAATTATAGCAGTGGTTATTTTGATTTCGTTTCTTTATGTTGTTCAAATAAATAGAATATCAATGCAAAATGACTACCACCAATAGACGACACGGTGGGCGCAGTGGCCGAGTGGTTGGCTGCTGCGCTACGGGTCGCGGGTTCGATTCCCGCACGGAAAAAATATTTCTCTGGTCTACAGGTGGTTGTTCCGGGTTTGGCTGTTAGTGTATGTGAGTTTAAATGTTTGTTAACGCACCCACGATACAGGAGAAATTACTAGTGTGGCGCGACGACATAAAAACAAAAAAAAATTAGGCGACGTTTAATCATTTAAACGTATCATACCTTCTTAGAATCCACAGCGGCCGTGAAGACTGTTGTTGCGTATCAAGCATTACGGGCGAGGGGTGATGTAGTCCAGGTGCCAATCTGCCTCAGGGATCGCTACAGTTGACTTGATCCCCACTGTCATGTCGCGGTCGCCCTGAAAGTGTATAATAGGATTTTTTTAAAATATTTTTTACTATGGGACGAGCCCGCCACACTATTCCCAATCCACTGCAACTCCTGAAAACCAGAATCAACAGTGGCGACCATCAGGAAAGCGTCGAGACAATGAAGTCCGTCGAGTCCCGGAGAAACGATTCAACTGTCTTGGAACCCGCAACGAAATTAATCAGAAAAAAGCAGCGGAGGACTAAGAAAACTACGCAATTTCTTCTTCCCTCCATATCGACCAGGAGACAGAACTGAGCTGGGCCAATAGGCACAAAGGGACGTTTACAACTGGGTTAGGCCCAGTTGCCTAGCCCCGCGGTTTAAAATTAACACTGATAGTAGTGAGTCCTGAATGATTAGAATTCATTCAACGATTCAATAGTCAACAACATTTAACATTCAAGAACTATAAATCACTAGCAGCGCCCCGCGGTTTTACGTTTTAAGTCAACATGAAACAATCGGAATTCCAACGGGAATACTTCCGTTTTCCGTGGTAAAAAATACACTACGTGCTATGCCAGACTATTAATCTATATCTGCGCCATACTTCATCCAGATCTGTTCAGCTGTTCTGGTGTTAATAATATTGTTAGTGGCAAGTGTGATAGTGTCATTAACAGTCCACAATATTGTGGCGAAATAATATTTTCGTGACGCGCTAATTTGCAATCACAGAAACCAAGGAAGTCTAACCTTAAACCGGATCGTTGGGGAAATACAGAAACTTACCATCAAATAAATTGCATTATTCGCATCATCTACATTGAACACTTGTATCCAAGATATGTCATCGACATGAATGGATGTCACTACACTGTTATGAAAGTGGTCTTTTCTTACAGTTTCAATCGGTATTCAGCTGTAGCCGGTTAGACTGGAAGCCAACCTCAACACAGTTATGTTGTTGCAATGTTTCTTCTGCCAAACTGTACAGCAGTTTGTTGACAGATGTAGCTCCCGTATACAAAGTTCTATTATATTTTATGAAATTACTAGCTGACAAGGTTTTGACAAAAGGTGCTAAAAAGAAACTTCCCCACTTTATTTTTAAAAGACATTTTTGTAGTACAGCTACGATCTAAATCTATTGGTATATCATTAAAAAAATTTGGGACTAAGCATTTTCTACACCTTGGTCCATAATAGTTATTACAAGTGTGTACTACAAATCTTCTAATGCATTTATTCCTTTGAGGTCTTATGTGTACCGTCTTGATTTTAAACTCATCCTCATCCAATCCACACAGCATCATCTAGCCCCGAGCTAAGCAGAGCTTGTATTATGGGTACTAGATGACTGATGTAATTAATACAATACATTACATAGACAGATATTTCTTATTATATATAGCAAATACCCAGAACACTTGGGCTTTACCAAGGCGGGTTGGCGATTTCAGACTTATACTCATTGTAATGTGTGTAGATGTCAGTAATGTCTAAGATAAACTAATAAAGTAGGTATCATCGCTGGAGGTGAACCAGTTTTGAACCTTATCCGTCCGAGATGGTACAAATGAATTAAAAAAGTCTCAATGTTTTTCATGAGAGGTGAGACCTTTAGGTGAATGCGTAGAGTCACCTCGTGGAATTTAAATTTTCATGTTTTTAGCAATTTGGAGCTTTCGTAACTAACAAATGAGTACCCCACAAAGTATTAAAATCATTAGTACGACTTTTTCAGTTCGATTTATGCAACTGAATAAGTGTTTCATTACATGATGACATTTAACCACAATTCTATGTATGTTTGTTGTGGTATACATATACGCGAATAACTCTTTCAGTAACATACCTTATACTGACCTGAAACGCGGGCTGCGTCTGCGCATTCTTCTTAACCACTGGGCCATTACGACAATAGAAAGATAAAATAACTTACAATCATGACTTCCTTGTTGGTTTTGATGGTGACCATCCAGTTGCCATGAGGGTTCATGACGAAGGGACACGGAGCCGTGCCTCTGTCGCCAGCCACAGTGACCAGTCGTGGTTGTCCGGTGGGACGCAGTGCCACGTTGAACCTGGAAGATTATCAGCTTGCATTTTAAGAAGTTGTTTTTCTACTAATTAGTCTTGCTCTCTACTAGGCCAGTTGAGCCTGCCAAAACTATTCAACACAGAACTCCAACTAGCGAACGAGGACTAGTATCTCGGAGTCATCCTTAACAGCAAGTTAAACTGGAGCAACTGCAGCATGGCGGTCCTGCAAGCACTAAAATGCCATACCACTAACTCTGGGCTACTAATACACGAATGTCATAACCGCTTAAATCAGGTGTGTATTCTCAATAATATAACCATTCAATGGATTAAAGGACACAGCAGGGGGGAGTGGTCTGGATGTTTGCTTTTGCGGTTGCACAACGACATGCTTATCCTATATCTCTCTGGTAGTCCTAACGATCAAGCTTCTTAACAGTGAGACGTTCCCAGTTGCGGGCTCCATGGTGGGTGGGAGCCAGAGAGACGAATAATACTACTTTACATACATGGACAATCCAAGGCCATTTCAACCAACCGGAGTGAAGTCAGCGAAAGCCGACTCCTAAGCGGGGTGCTAACAACACCCCGCTCGCCCCTGGAGGTCCTGCGGGTAATACTGCAGGCACCAGCGTGGGTGCTGGTCCGATTGTGGCGAAAGCTGCAGTTCGGACCAAAAAAAAGGCCCAGCTTAAGCAAAGGACGTCAGCGCTGCCTGGGACCAGTACTGACCCTTTAAAAGCACAGGCGAGGACGGCGACGACTCATACCACAGCCGGACCTAGCCTTAGCTCACAAACACAACCTCCTGCGGCACTTCAAGCAGCAAATCACCGAGCAATCGAAGACGCCTGGCACTGACGACGCGTTCTCACGCGGTTGGCAAGGGTAAACACACTCAACAAGCCCATTGCCCTTGTACCGCCCACCCGGGCCGTCCTGCTCCTGCAGATCTGGCCAATAGGGGGGACGGGCGCAGCGGTAATGCGCTCCGTCAGGTGCGCCGCCGTGCAAAATAGAACGAGGGTAAAGCCGCTCGTCGAACACAGGCTACCGCTGCCGGGTCAAGCCGCAAAACCAGCAGCAAGGTCGACTTCTCCGCGGGGAAACGGTCGCAGGCCAAGGCCGGTGAAAGCCGACCAGAGCCTGCTGGACCGTCAACCAGCGTCGAGGAGAGGCCAGCCATAAACACCAGACCAAAGAAACAATCCGATTGGAAGGATCAGGCTACGGCCAAGCGGGCTCTCAATGAGACCTTGTCGCCTCGTGGGGAGCAGAAGCGGCCGTGGCTTGACCATTCCCAACGGATTGAAGACAGGAAAAGCTACGCCCAAGCTGCCGGCGCCACCCTGAACGTCGCAATCACTAGCGAGAGCACGGGGGCTACTGTCTCCGGCCTCCGATCCGGGGGGGACGGGTTCGACGAGGGCTTCGACCTGTTTGCCGGGTTGCGACTGGAGGGAGACGAGGAGGGTGCGACCAGCAATGGCGTCCCTTTCGTTGGCCTGTAAGGTCGTGCAGGCGAACCTCCGCCACAGCCAGACAGCGACGGCTCAGTTGCGCAAGTGGCTGGAGGTACAAGACGCGGCCGTTGCCCTGATCCAGGAGCCGTGGATTAGGGCTGGCCATATACAAGGACTATCCAATCTCGGTGGTTAGATTTTAGTCACTACAGACCACGATCATCCTAGATCGTGTATCTATGTAATAGGTAACCTCAAAACACAGATCTTAACAGATTTCTGTTGCAGAGATGTCTCTGCAGTTAGACTGTCTATACAGCGGGATGGTGTAGAGATGCCAGTAGTGTTTGCCTCGGCTTATATGCCTGAGGCGGAGACACCGCCCCCCCCCCCCCCCCCCCCCATGACCTCGCCCGCCTCGTGAGTTACTGTGAGAGGAGCGGGATGGAGATTGTCATTGGGGCTGACGCAAATGCCCATCACCCACTGTGGGGCATGGACACGCAAAATGATAGGGGTAAGACATTGGTTGAATTTTTATTTACAACAAACCTATCCCTATTAAACACACTAGGCTCCGAACCAACATTCGTAACCAGAAGAAGCCACACGATCATTGACCTCACCATGGCCTCTGAGGGTGCAGCGGAAATCACCTCGGGCTGGCAGGTCTCCAAGGAGACCTCGTGCTCGGATCACAGGTGGATCCGCTTTGACATCCAGGTCTGTGCGACACCTATACCGCCACGAGGCAGGCCGAGGCCGGTGAAAGCCGACCAGAGCCTGCTGGACCGTCAACCAGCGTCGAGGAGAGGCCAGCCATAAACACCAGACCAAAGAAACAATCCGATTGGAAGGATCAGGCTACGGCCAAGCGGGCTCTCAATGAGACCTTGTCGCCTCGTGGGGAGCAGAAGCGGCCGTGGCTTGACCATTCCCAACGGATTGAAGACAGGAAAAGCTACGCCCAAGCTGCCGGCGCCACCCTGAACGTCGCAATCACTAGCGAGAGCACGGGGGCTACTGTCTCCGGCCTCCGATCCGGGGGGGACGGGTTCGACGAGGGCTTCGACCTGTTTGCCGGGTTGCGACTGGAGGGAGACGAGGAGGGTGCGACCAGCAATGGCGTCCCTTTCGTTGGCCTGTAACTGTGGCGACGGCTCAGTTGCGCAAGTGGCTGGAGGTACAGGACGCGGCCGTTGCCCTGATCCAGGAGCCGTGGATTAGGGCTGGCCATATACAAGGACTATCCAATCTCGGTGGTTAGATTTTAGTCACTACAGACCACGATCATCCTAGATCGTGTATCTATGTAATAGGTAACCTCAAAACACAGATCTTAACAGATTTCTGTTGCAGAGATGTCTCTGCAGTTAGACTGTCTATACAGCGGGATGGTGTGGAGATGCCAGTAGTCTTTGCCTCGGCTTATATGCCTGAGGCGGAGACACCGCCCCCCCCCATGACCTCGCCCGCCTCGTGAGTTACTGTGAGAGGAGCGGGATGGAGATTGTCATTGGGGCTGACGCAAATGCCCATCACCCACTGTGGGGCATGGACACGCAAAATGATAGGGGTAAGACATTGGTTGAATTTTTATTTACAACAAACCTATCCCTATTAAACACACTAGGCTCCGAACCAACATTCGTAACCAGAAGAAGCCACACGATCATTGACCTCACCATGGCCTCTGAGGGTGCAGCGGAAATCACCTCGGGCTGGCAGGTCTCCAAGGAGACCTCGTGCTCGGATCACAGGTGGATCCGCTTTGACATCCAGGTCTGTGCGACACCTATACCGCCACGAGGCAACCCAAGGAATACTAACAGGGTTCCCTACACACGCACGCTTGCTACCAAGCTGGCGATACTGAGCAGTCCACCAAGGTACGTGGACATAACGCAGATAGATGCACAGGTCGAGCACATCACTGCATCAATGATAGACAGCTACCATACTGCCTGCCCAGTAACCACACTGCCCGTAACACCAGGTAAACAACCCTGGTGGGGCGCCGAACTGGAACGCAAGCACGGTAAGGTAAGGAAGGCTCTGAACAGAGCCATGAATACATGGGCTGACGAGGACTGGGAGGCATACTACGCGGCCAAGTCTAGCTACAAAAAATGCATCAGTTTCAGGAGCACCTCGGGATGGCGTAAGTTCTGTGGCAATATTGAATCTTGCCAACAAGCAAACAGGGTAAGGAAAATACTGGCGCAACAGCACACACCTGGGCCAGCCACTCTCCGTAAACCTGACAATACCTTAACCACATCACCAGAGGAAACGAGACGCGTCCTAATAGAAACTCACTTCCCAGGAAGCGTCCTCACTCAGGAAATTGATTGGTCTGATACAATGCAAACACCGTCAGAAAATGACTGGCTATACGCAAACAAGATGATCACATTGGAGAAAATCCAATGGGTCATCGAAAACTACCAACCCTTTAAGGCAGCCGGCCCCGACGGTGTTTTCCCCGCCCTACTGCAGTGGGGTGGCACCTCGGTTACCGTAAGATTAGTGCCTCTGTTGCGGGCATGCCTGGCCTACAGACACATCCCGAAAGGTTGGAGGGAGGTGAAGGTTATATTCATTCCTAAGCCAGGCAAGAGTGACTATACAAACGCTAAATCCTACCGACCTATCAGCCTGACATCGTTTCTCCAAAAAACCTTGGAGAGACTATGCGATAGGGAGCTAAGAGACGGCGCTCTTAAAAACATACCACTACATGGTAACCAACATGCATACTGCTCAGGTAAGTCGACGGAGTCAGCTCTTCACCTGGTGATTAGCCGGATTGAAGAAGCAATTCACCAAAAAGCTACCTGCCTAGGCACATTTATAGACATCGAAGGCGCCTTCGATAAAACAAACTTCTCCAGTATTAGTACCGCCCTCTTCAAACATGGCGTCGATCAGGTATTAACAGATTGGATTACTAACATGTTAAGCAAGCGAGTGGTTCGTCTGGAAGAGGACCAGAACATGGCCTTGATAGCCAGGGGTTGCCCCCAAGGAGGCGTTTTATCTCCCCTCCTCTGGAACCTGGTAATAAATGACCTCATCAAAATTCTAAATGACAACCACTACTACACGATAGGTTATGCGGACGACCTCGCAATCCTTGTGTCAGGGAAGATGACAACCTCACTCAACAGGCACTACGCATCGTTGAACGATGGTGTAGGGAATTTGACCTCTCGGTGAACCGTCGGGTTCAATAAGTGGGGCCTATCACCCAAAATCATACTTTGGCTATACAACACTGTTATCCGACCAATGATCGCTTACAGTGCCGTGGTCTGGTGGCCCCGCACCAAACTAACTGCAGCCTCAAGCAAACTTCAACGCATGCAGAGGCTAGCTTGCATGGCCATCACGGGCTGTATGAGGACTACTCCTACCGCAGCTCTTGAAGCAATGGTAGAACTCCCGCCCCTCCACCTGTTTATACAACAGGAAGCGACGATGGCGGCGGTACGCCTAAAAACACTAAATCTCTGGAGTAAAAGAGAAACACAACACTCCGCGTTACTTGAGGGACTCTACAAGGAGTTCCCCTTGACTAAAGCCATAAATGACCGGATTCCCAAACAATTTATCTTCGATAAAAGATACAAAATCCAACTCCATGAGGATCACCGGTAAGAGGGACAACGTCCAGCAGAGTTGCGTACTTTCACAGACGGATCCAAGACAGGTACCGGCTCGGGCGCTGGCATCTTTTCGGAGGACCTCAATATACATATAGCCTCAACTCTAGGGGCCCACAATACGGTGTTCCAAGCAGAGTGTATGGGTATATCCCTAGCAGCCTCAGCTATCGCAGCCAGACAGGTTCGGGACCACACTGTCCGTATTCTATCAGACAGCATGTCGGTCCTGCAAGCACTAAAATGCTACACAACCAACTCTGGGCTTTTATACGAATGTCATCACCGCTTGAATCAGGTGGGTATTCTAAACAACATAACCATTCAATGGATTAAAGGACACAGCGGTTCTCGTCGCAATGTCGCAAAAAACTCGTCGTTGATGCTGCAGACGAACTCGCAAGAAGGGGATCTAGCATGGCAGTAATGGGACCGGAACCCATCGTACCACTCCCCTTTGGGTATATACGCACTCTGGTAAGGAAACGCACTAGGGTTCAACACAACAAAATTTGGTCAGACCAAACAGACTGCAGGCTGTCCAGGGAGGTACTCCCTGCAATTGACGGCCGCTTTACAAAACAGGCCCTCCAACTGACTAAGCAGCAGCTGCGCACAATCACAGCCGCTGTCACAGGTCATGGGTCATTTAACAAGCACCTGTTTACTATAGGAGTTACAGATAGCCCGCTATGCAGAGCATGCATGGAGGTGGACGAGACGGCGGACCACGTGCTTCTGCACTGTCCAGAGGTTACTGCATACAGGGCTAAATACTTCGGTAACCCGGTTACTCTCCGAGAGATCGGCAGTAACGTCAGGGCGCTGCTGGCCTTTCTCGGGGAACTGGGGTGGATCGAATAAGGTATTGTCCCACCCTTTACGCAAAATACGCGCTACGTCGTGGAGTTGCGGAAATCGGCCCGTCTAACAATACAATATACAGGACACAGCAGTTCTCGAGGTAGCTTCAGATGCTGATGCTGATCCCCTTTGGGTACATACGCACTTTGGTAAGGAACGCACTAGGGATCAGCACGACAAAGCGTGGTCGGACCAAACTGACTGCAGACACTCCCTGCAATTGACGGCCGCTTCACAAAGCAGGCTCTCCTACTGACTAAGCAGCAGCTGCGCACAGTCACAGGCGCCGTTACCGGTCAAGGGATGATAATTATTTTTACTTACCGAGATTTACTACACTTGTGCGTCTTCCACAGCAATTGAAGCATGCAAATATGCATAGGCACGTTATCTCGGGATACTGAGTCACATCTGTGTGAAGTAACAGGTCCTGGAATGACAAATTAGTCTTATATAATGATGATGCAAAAAATTAATTCTTTTTCACTACTTATCATTTTGTTAGCTCATCCCTCCAGATATGAGGATGCTTGAACAGGCTGCTAAATGCTGTTATGATTATTTCTTCACTTACCAAGACTTTCCTTTATTTGCACATCTTCTATGGTACTTTGAGTGTGCTGCATATCCACATAGTCCAAATGTGAAGTAACAGGAGGTTCTGGAATGACAATTTATAGATTATAACTACATTCATAGTATATTTTGATTACTTTATACTATAATCAATCAATTTTAGATGTAATACTATGTCATTATGTGTCTCAATTATACAAAAATGTTAAGTAAATGTAAATGTAGCAACTAAGGCAATGTATTCAATTAATTAAATAATTTTGCATGCCCTAAGGCAAAATGTATTGGGACTCCATAAATTAACAACTTATCTGTTACCTACATTATTGGCAAATAAATGATTTCTATAGCCTGTAGCACTCAGGAATAATGTAGCTTTTTGTATGAATGATGTACAAACTTATAAGCTAATTTTACCTCCTTATAATATTAGTATAGATATCAATCTATGTAACCTGGCATGTTATGAGTGGCTCATTGCCAAATAAAAACAGCCATATGGGTTGATCAAAGTTTAAGCTATGCTCGCCGAGGTCTGTCTGTGGATGGGTGACCGATCGTAACATATCGAGACGCCTGCGCGCCACGGAAAGCACGCTAACCCGTTAGTCCAGGGTCCCGGCTGTCATTTGTAGATGTTTGAAAGTTTGTTGTTACAGATAGTCAGAAATCTGAATGTTTGACAACCCGCCTCATCAAGGCGTCTGTGTTGCTCAGTAACTGGGTTGTGGAGGTCAGATAGACAGTCGCTCCATGTAAAATACTGTTATTCAGCTGCATCCGGTTAGACTGGAAGCCGCCCCAACATAGGTGGGAAAGGGCTAGGCAGATCATGATGATATCAATCTATCTAACCTGGCATGTTTGTTGTCCATACGGCGTCTTTGCTGTATCTTCCGGCACCAATACCGTTATTCGAAGTATGTGTACACTTCCAACTTACTCGGTGGTATGACTTACATGGCGGTATTTGAAATTATATTCGTTTTCTCGTCGCAATATACACCGACGGAAGTAACCCATGTGTTAAGAAACTCCTTATCCTTATTCGGGGTAGGGAATTTATGCAAATTCACATTGCATTGTACGTAGCAGCCTCCAAAATCACCAAACGGGTAGTCAGGTAGGTTGTCTCAATATGTAGATTTAAACAATCAATACCAGCACGAAATCAACACGGCCGGAGAAGCAGAGGCTCTACCCAACGTTACTGGGTGGAAGAAGCACTTTTGGACGATTATAACTAAAAGAAACAAACAGGACGCGGAAAATAAACACACGCAAACCGGCTGTCAAAGTTTTTTTTTTGTTTGATTGACACTGACATTTTTGAAGTGTTGCAGAGTCTCAATTTTCTTTATTTATTTGTTGTAACATTACGTGAGGCATTGAGCTTTTATCTAGAGAAAAAATTGCTGGTTTGCCATTCAACGACGTGCGAGTGCCGGTTCCATAGTAGGCATTACTATTTTACTGGACGTTTTTACATAAGCAAAATGTACCCAGAGCCATCTATGTATCTACAAATCGAGTGAGCTAGCAATGAAACTACACCACAGAATCAAGGCACGCGTTGTCCTCTGGTAATGTACGATACGAATTACACGCGGTGTCTTCTTATTGCAGACGTAGGTAGTTAAATAGGTGGCACTAGCAGTGATTTTTAATAAGTATACGCAACAGTCTCAATTTTATTTATTCATTTATTGTTACATTACGAGAGGTATTGAGCTTTTATCTAGTGAAAAAATTGTTGATTTGCCATTCAACAACATGCGAGTGCTGGTTCCTCACTCAATTCAGTAGGCATTACTATTTTACTGGACGTTTTTACATAAGTAAAATGTACCCAGAGCCATCTATCTACAAATCGAGTGAGCTAGCAACAAAACTACACCACAGAATCAAGGCACGCGTTGTCCTCTGGTAATGTACGATACGATCCACACGCGGTGTCTTCTTGTTGCGGACGTAGTTAAACAGGTGGCACTAGCAGTGATTTTTAATAAGTATACGAAATACAAATACTATAAAGACTAACAATTAATCCAGCCCAACATGGGCTAAAAAGCCAAGTATAAGAAGATTAATCAGTAATCAGTAAAACCAGAGATTCGTTTCATGAACACTACATTTTTATTGGTACACATAATAGGTACAATATAACAATAGATCATATTAAATAATAAACATGGATTTTAAGTTGACTGTGTTGGTTGGCGATATGCTGAATGTGTCGCTCAGCTAGCTCATCTTTGAGGAAGGTGTTCTAGACAACAATATTCTTCACTTCCACCTCGCGTCGTCCCTGTAAATAAAATGTCAAGATGAAATTAAACAAAACAATGAATGAGAGGATTATGTCAATAAAATAAACCTAAAGTTATGCAATAGATTTATTAACCTGCAATAAGCTAAATAGAGTGAAACAATATTATAAAATTATCTTGTATTTTACAAAGAGCTCCCAATTATTATTGTTGTCTAAGTAGTATACTTGATGGAAAAGTATTCCATAGATACATTATGGATTACATTTAAATGCATTTAAAGGCAAATCCAGCAAAGAAAGCGGTAAATTGATGTAAGAGCAGATATGATTACATTGATTACCAAGCCTCTCAAATGAGCTATGGATCTTGTGATGTTTGCTGAGAGTTAAAATATGTAGTGATGGAATTGTACAGTGCATCATCCCACACATTGACGATAAGATCATTACTACCAATCCTATTATGGGTTGGAAGATATAATTTATAATGTTGTAACAACTTAAATATCAATGATTCAGACTCCAGTGTGAGTATCGTATGTTGTTGTATTGTGGTAGAAGTATCCATTCCGAACCTGATGATAGTCGAGAGCTTTGCTGTGACGACATCTCTTGATCAGAAATGAAGTGCAGCGCAGGTCATACAACTGTAATTTCTTGAGTTGATGCTTTTGTTCTGTTCTGCTCTGCTCTGCTCCGGATCTGGGTCTGATAAGGCATCCGGGCAACTGTACATCAAGCTGCTCTGTAGCAATTATGGCACAAGCGAGCCATGGGATTCACCTAAAAACAATTCATAATTAAAGACCAACTTCTAAATATGGCTTCTACAGCATGGATAATGTTTAATCGTGTCATCACTTTCAACTATAGTTTGCTGCTATACTTCACTAAAACTATTCAATATGCATAAATGTGAATATACACTTAGATAAGTATCACATAACATACATACAAGCATAAACTCACGCCTTTAGCATGGTTTATTGGTTCTGTCTCTTCTGCTTGCCAAAGCATAAGAGACAGAACCAATACTATTTATAATCAATGAGTAAAGAACTATACTATGTATACACGGTGGAAGGGACTTGGACGCACAAACTGACACCATGACTGCATGATTCTGGTGGTTCATGGTGCAATGAGATTTTTAGTTAAAAAGTAAATTATTCACTTCTTAAAAATGTCATTTTGGTAGGTAGACATCATGTTTGTGTACAGCACAACGAACATCAGAATAAAACGTAGAAATTAGGAAAAGTGCACGAAAGTAGTCACCGCTATTCTTAGCAGTAATCGGATATTCGGACCCTTATACACCTAAACTTCTTTCCACCAAACAATAATATGGACATTCCTTTCTGACTAAATAAGTAATCCCGGCTATACCAAACTTAATGAAATTATAGCAGTGGTTATTTTGATTTCGTTTCTTTATGTTGTTCAAATAAATAGAATATCAATGCAAAATGACTACCACCAATAGACGACACGGTGGGCGCAGTGGCCGAGTGGTTGGCTGCTGCGCTACGGGTCGCGGGTTCGATTCCCGCACGGAAAAAATATTTCTCTGGTCTACAGGTGGTTGTTCCGGGTTTGGCTGTTAGTGTATGTGAGTTTAAATGTTTGTTAACGCACCCACGATACAGGAGAAATTACTAGTGTGGCGCGACGACATAAAAACAAAAAAAAAATTAGGCGACGTTTAATCATTTAAACGTATCATACCTTCTTAGAATCCACAGCGGCCGTGAAGACTGTTGTTGCGTATCAAGCATTACGGGCGAGGGGTGATGTAGTCCAGGTGCCAATCTGCCTCAGGGATCGCTACAGTTGACTTGATCCCCACTGTCATGTCGCGGTCGCCCTGAAAGTGTATAATAGGATTTTTTTTAAATATTTTTTACTATGGGACGAGCCCGCCACACTATTCCCAATCCACTGCAACTCCTGAAAACCAGAATCAACAGTGGCGACCATCAGGAAAGCGTCGAGACAATGAAGTCCGTCGAGTCCCGGAGAAACGATTCAACTGTCTTGGAACCCGCAACGAAATTAATCAGAAAAAAGCAGCGGAGGACTAAGAAAACTACGCAATTTCTTCTTCCCTCCATATCGACCAGGAGACAGAACTGAGCTGGGCCAATAGGCACAAAGGGACGTTTACAACTGGGTTAGGCCCAGTTGCCTAGCCCCGCGGTTTAAAATTAACACTGATAGTAGTGAGTCCTGAATGATTAGAGTTCATTCAACGATTCAATAGTCAACAACATTTAACATTCAAGAACTATAAATCACTAGCAGCGCCCCGCGGTTTTACGTTTTAAGTCAACATGAAACAATCGGAATTCCAACGGGAATACTTCCGTTTTCCGTGGTAAAAAATACACTACGTGCTATGCCAGACTATTAATCTATATCTGCGCCATACTTCATCCAGATCTGTTCAGCTGTTCTGGTGTTAATAATATTGTTAGTGGCAAGTGTGATAGTGTCATTAACAGTCCACAATATTGTGGCGAAATAATATTTTCGTGACGCGCTAATTTGCAATCACAGAAACCAAGGAAGTCTAACCTTAAACCGGATCGTTGGGGAAATACAGAAACTTACCATCAAATAAATTGCATTATTCGCATCATCTACATTGAACACTTGTATCCAAGATATGTCATCGACATGAATGGATGTCACTACACTGTTATGAAAGTGGTCTTTTCTTACAGTTTCAATCGGTATTCAGCTGTAGCCGGTTAGACTGGAAGCCAACCTCAACACAGTTATGTTGTTGCAATGTTTCTTCTGCCAAACTGTACAGCAGTTTGTTGACAGATGTAGCTCCCGTATACAAAGTTCTGTTATATTTTATGAAATTACTAGCTGACAAGGTTTTGACAAAAGGTGCTAAAAAGAAACTTCCCCACTTTATTTTTAAAAGACATTTTTGTAGTACAGCTACGATCTAAATCTATTGGTATATCATTAAAAAAATTTGGGACTAAGCATTTTCTACACCTTGGTCCATAATAGTTATTACAAGTGGGTACTACAAATCTTCTAATGCATTTATTCCTTTGAGGTCTTATGTGTACCGTCTTGATTTTAAACTCATCCTCATCCAATCCACACAGCATCATCTAGCCCCGAGCTAAGCAGAGCTTGTATTATGGGTACTAGATGACTGATGTAATTAATACAATACATTACATAGATAGATATTTCTTATTATATATAGCAAATACCCAGAACACTTGGGCTTTACCAAGGCGGGTTGGCGATTTCAGACTTATACTCATTGTAATGTGTGTAGATGTCAGTAATGTCTAAGATAAACTAATAAAGTAGGTATCATCGCTGGAGGTGAACCAGTTTTGAACCTTATCCGTCCGAGATGGTACAAATGAATTAAAAAAGTCTCAATGTTTTTCATGAGAGGTGAGACCTTTAGGTGAATGCGTAGAGGCACCTCGTGGAATTTAAATTTTCATGTTTTTAGCAATTTGGAGCTTTCGTAACTAACAAATGAGTACCCCACAAAGTATTAAAATCATTAGTACGACTTTTTCAGTTCGATTTATGCAACTGAATAAGTGTTTCATTACATGATGACATTTAACCACAATTCTATGTATGTTTGTTGTGGTATACATATACGCGAATAACTCTTTCAGTAACATACCTTATACTGACCTGAAACGCGGGCTGCGTCTGCGCATTCTTCTTAACCACTGGGCCATTACGACAATAGAAAGATAAAATAACTTACAATCATGACTTCCTTGTTGGTTTTGATGGTGACCATCCAGTTGCCATGAGGGTTCATGACGAAGGGACACGGAGCCGTGCCTCTGTCGCCAGCCACAGTGACCAGTCGTGGTTGTCCGGTGGGACGCAGTGCCACGTTGAACCTGGAAGATTATCAGCTTGCATTTTAAGAAGTTGTTTTTCTACTAATTAGTCTTGCTCTCTACTAGGCCAGTTGAGCCTGCCAAAACTATTCAACACAGAACTCCAACTAGCGAACGAGGACTAGTATCTCGGAGTCATCCTTAACAGCAAGTTAAACTGGAGCAACTGCAGCATGGCGGTCCTGCAAGCACTAAAATGCCATACCACTAACTCTGGGCTACTAATACACGAATGTCATAACCGCTTAAATCAGGTGTGTATTCTCAATAACATAACCATTCAATGGATTAAAGGACACAGCAGGGGGGAGTGGTCTGGATGTTTGCTTTTGCGGTTGCACAACGACATGCTTATCCTATATCTCTCTGGTAGTCCTAACGATCAAGCTTCTTAACAGTGAGACGTTCCCAGTTGCGGGCTCCATGGTGGGTGGGAGCCAGAGAGACGAATAATACTACTTTACATACATGGACAATCCAAGGCCATTTCAACCAACCGGAGTGAAGTCAGCGAAAGCCGACTCAGCTCCTAAGCGGGGTGCTAACAACACCCCGCTCGCCCCTGGAGGTCCTGCGGGTAATACTGCAGGCACCAGCGTGGGTGCTGGTCCGATTGTGGCGAAAGCTGCAGTTCGGACCAAAACAAAGTCCCAGCTTAAGTAAAGGACGTCAGCGCTGCCTGGGACCAGTACTGACCCTTTAAAAGCACAGGCGAGGACGGCGACGACTCATACCACAGCCGGACCTAGCCTTAGCTCACAAACACAACCTCCTGCGGCACTTCAAGCTGCAAATCAGCAGGCTGTCACCGAGCAATCGAAGACGCCTGGCACTGACGACGCGTTCTCACGCGGTTGGCAAGGGTAAACACACTCAACAAGCCCATTGCCCTTGTACCGCCCACCCGGGCCGTCCTGCTCCTGCAGATCTGGCCAATAGGGGGGACGGGCGTAGCGGTAATGCGCTCCGTCAGGTGCGCCGCCGTGCAAAATAGAACGAGGGTAAAGCCGCTCGTCGAACACAGGCTACCGCTGCCGGGTCAAGCCGCAAAACCAGCAGCAAGGTCGACTTCTCCGCGGGGAAACGGTCGCAGGCCGAGGCCGGTGAAAGCCGACCAGAGCCTGCTGGACCGTCAACCAGCGTCGAGGAGAGGCCAGCCATAAACACCAGACCAAAGAAACAATCCGATTGGAAGGATCAGGCTACGGCCAAGCGGGCTCTCAATGAGACCTTGTCGCCTCGTGGGGAGCAGAAGCGGCCGTGGCTTGACCATTCCCAACGGATTGAAGACAGGAAAAGCTACGCCCAAGCTGCCGGCGCCACCCTGAACGTCGCAATCACTAGCGAGAGCACGGGGGCTACTGTCTCCGGCCTCCGATCCGGGGGGGACGGGTTCGACGAGGGCTTCGACCTGTTTGCCGGGTTGCGACTGGAGGGAGACGAGGAGGGTGCGACCAGCAATGGCGTCCCTTTCGTTGGCCTGTAAGGTCGTGCAGGCGAACCTCCGCCACAGCCAGACAGCGACGGCTCAGTTGCGCAAGTGGCTGGAGGTACAAGACGCGGCCGTTGCCCTGATCCAGGAGCCGTGGATTAGGGCTGGCCATATACAAGGACTATCCAATCTCGGTGGTTAGATTTTAGTCACTACAGACCACGATCATCCTAGATCGTGTATCTATGTAATAGGTAACCTCAAAACACAGATCTTAACAGATTTCTGTTGCAGAGATGTCTCTGCAGTTAGACTGTCTATACAGCGGGATGGTGTAGAGATGCCAGTAGTGTTTGCCTCGGCTTATATGCCTGAGGCGGAGACACCGCCCCCCCCCCCCCCCCATGACCTCGCCCGCCTCGTGAGTTACTGTGAGAGGAGCGGGATGGAGATTGTCATTGGGGCTGACGCAAATGCCCATCACCCACTGTGGGGCATGGACACGCAAAATGATAGGGGTAAGACATTGGTTGAATTTTTATTTACAACAAACCTATCCCTATTAAACACACTAGGCTCCGAACCAACATTCGTAACCAGAAGAAGCCACACGATCATTGACCTCACCATGGCCTCTGAGGGTGCAGCGGAAATCACCTCGGGCTGGCAGGTCTCCAAGGAGACCTCGTGCTCGGATCACAGGTGGATCCGCTTTGACATCCAGGTCTGTGCGACACCTATACCGCCACGAGGCAGGCCGAGGCCGGTGAAAGCCGACCAGAGCCTGCTGGACCGTCAACCAGCGTCGAGGAGAGGCCAGCCATAAACACCAGACCAAAGAAACAATCCGATTGGAAGGATCAGGCTACGGCCAAGCGGGCTCTCAATGAGACCTTGTCGCCTCGTGGGGAGCAGAAGCGGCCGTGGCTTGACCATTCCCAACGGATTGAAGACAGGAAAAGCTACGCCCAAGCTGCCGGCGCCACCCTGAACGTCGCAATCACTAGCGAGAGCACGGGGGCTACTGTCTCCGGCCTCCGATCCGGGGGGGACGGGTTCGACGAGGGCTTCGACCTGTTTGCCGGGTTGCGACTGGAGGGAGACGAGGAGGGTGCGACCAGCAATGGCGTCCCTTTCGTTGGCCTGTAACTGTGGCGACGGCTCAGTTGCGCAAGTGGCTGGAGGACGCGGCCGTTGCCCTGATCCAGGAGCCGTGGATTAGGGCTGGCCATATACAAGGACTATCCAATCTCGGTGGTTAGATTTTAGTCACTACAGACCACGATCATCCTAGATCGTGTATCTATGTAATAGGTAACCTCAAAACACAGATCTTAACAGATTTCTGTTGCAGAGATGTCTCTGCAGTTAGACTGTCTATACAGCGGGATGGTGTGGAGATGCCAGTAGTCTTTGCCTCGGCTTATATGCCTGAGGCGGAGACACCCCCCCCCCCCCCCCCCCCATGACCTCGCCCGCCTCGTGAGTTACTGTGAGAGGAGCGGGATGGAGATTGTCATTGGGGCTGACGCAAATGCCCATCACCCACTGTGGGGCATGGACACGCAAAATGATAGGGGTAAGACATTGGTTGAATTTTTATTTACAACAAACCTATCCCTATTAAACACACTAGGCTCCGAACCAACATTCGTAACCAGAAGAAGCCACACGATCATTGACCTCACCATGGCCTCTGAGGGTGCAGCGGAAATCACCTCGGGCTGGCAGGTCTCCAAGGAGACCTCGTGCTCGGATCACAGGTGGATCCGCTTTGACATCCAGGTCTGTGCGACACCTATACCGCCACGAGGCAACCCAAGGAATACTAACAGGGTTCCCTACACACGCACGCTTGCTACCAAGCTGGCGATACTGAGCAGTCCACCAAGGTACGTGGACATAACGCAGATAGATGCACAGGTCGAGCACATCACTGCATCAATGATAGACAGCTACCATACTGCCTGCCCAGTAACCACACTGCCCGTAACACCAGGTAAACAACCCTGGTGGGGCGCCGAACTGGAACGCAAGCACGGTAAGGTAAGGAAGGCTCTGAACAGAGCCATGAATACATGGGCTGACGAGGACTGGGAGGCATACTACGCGGCCAAGTCTAGCTACAAAAAATGCATCAGTTTCAGGAGCACCGCGGGATGGCGTAAGTTCTGTGGCAATATTGAATCTTGCCAACAAGCAAACAGGGTAAGGAAAATACTGGCGCAACAGCACACACCTGGGCCAGCCACTCTCCGTAAACCTGACAATACCTTAACCACATCACCAGAGGAAACGAGACGCGTCCTAATAGAAACTCACTTCCCAGGAAGCGTCCTCACTCAGGAAATTGATTGGTCTGATACAATGCAAACACCGTCAGAAAATGACTGGCTATACGCAAACAAGATGATCACATTGGAGAAAATCCAATGGGTCATCGAAAACTACCAACCCTTTAAGGCAGCCGGCCCCGACGGTGTTTTCCCCGCCCTACTGCAGTGGGGTGGCACCTCGGTTACCGTAAGATTAGTGCCTCTGTTGCGGGCATGCCTGGCCTACAGACACATCCCGAAAGGTTGGAGGGAGGTGAAGGTTATATTCATTCCTAAGCCAGGCAAGAGTGACTATACAAACGCTAAATCCTACCGACCTATCAGCCTGACATCGTTTCTCCAAAAAACCTTGGAGAGACTATGCGATAGGGAGCTAAGAGACGGCGCTCTTAAAAACATACCACTACATGGTAACCAACATGCATACTGCTCAGGTAAGTCGACGGAGTCAGCTCTTCACCTGGTGATTAGCCGGATTGAAGAAGCAATTCACCAAAAAGCTACCTGCCTAGGCACATTTATAGACATCGAAGGCGCCTTCGATAAAACAAACTTCTCCAGTATTAGTACCGCCCTCTTCAAACATGGCGTCGATCAGGTATTAACAGATTGGATTACTAACATGTTAAGCAAGCGAGTGGTTCGTCTGGATGAGGACCAGAACATGGCCTTGATAGCCAGGGGTTGCCCCCAAGGAGGCGTTTTATCTCCCTTCCTCTGGAACCTGGTAATAAATGACCTCATCAAAATTCTAAATGACAACCACTACTACACGATAGGTTATGCGGACGACCTCGCAATCCTTGTGTCAGGGAAGATGACAACCTCACTCAACAGGCACTACGCATCGTTGAACGATGGTGTAGGGAATTTGACCTCTCGGTGAACCGTCGGGTTCAATAAGTGGGGCCTATCACCCAAAATCATACTTTGGCTATACAACACTGTTATCCGACCAATGATCGCATACAGTGCCGTGGTCTGGTGGCCCCGCACCAAACTAACTGCAGCCTCAAGCAAACTTCAACGCATGCAGAGGCTAGCTTGCATGGCCATCACGGGCTGTATGAGGACTACTCCTACCGCAGCTCTTGAAGCAATGCTAGAACTCCCGCCCCTCCACCTGTTTATACAACAGGAAGCGACGATGGCGGCGGTACGCCTAAAAACACTAAATCTCTGGAGTAAAAGAGAAACACAACACTCCGCGTTACTTGAGGGACTCTACAAGGAGTTCCCCTTGACTAAAGCCATAAATGACCGGATTCCCAAACAATTTATCTTCGATAAAAGATACAAAATCCAACTCCATGAGGATCACCGGTAAGAGGGACAACGTCCAGCAGAGTTGCGTACTTTCACAGACGGATCCAAGACAGGTACCGGCTCGGGCGCTGGCATCTTTTCGGAGGACCTCAATATACATATAGCCTCAACTCTAGGGGCCCACAATACGGTGTTCCAAGCAGAGTGTATGGGTATATCCCTAGCAGCCTCAGCTATCGCAGCCAGACAGGTTCGGGACCACACTGTCCGTATTCTATCAGACAGCATGTCGGTCCTGCAAGCACTAAAATGCTACACAACCAACTCTGGGCTTTTATACGAATGTCATCACCGCTTGAATCAGGTGGGTATTCTAAACAACATAACCATTCAATGGATTAAAGGACACAGCGGTTCTCGTCGCAATGGCCGCTTTATAAAACAGGCCCTCCAACTGACTAAGCAGCAGCTGCGCACAATCACAGCCGCTGTCACAGGTCATGGGTCATTTAACAAGCACCTGTTTACTATAGGAGTTACAGATAGCCCGCTATGCAGAGCATGCATGGAGGTGGACGAGACGGCGGACCACGTGCTTCTCCACTGTCCAGAGGTTACTGCATACAGGGCTAAATACTTCGGTAACCCGGTTACTCTCCGAGAGATCGCCAGTAACGTCAGGGCGCTGCTGGCCTTTCTCGGGGAACTGGGGTGGATCGAATAAGATATTGTCCCACCCTTTACGCAAAATACGCGCTACGTCGTGGAGTTGCGGAAATCGGCCCGTCTAACAATACAATATACAGGACACAGCAGTTCTCGAGGTAGCTTCAGATGCTGATGCTGATCCCCTTTGGGTACATACGCACTTTGGTAAGGAACGCACTAGGGATCAGCACGACAAAGCGTGGTCGGACCAAACTGACTGCAGACACTCCCTGCAATTGACGGCCGCTTCACAAAGCAGGCTCTCCTACTGACTAAGCAGCAGCTGCGCACAGTCACAGGCGCCGTTACCGGTCAAGGGATGATAATTATTTTTACTTACCGAGATTTACTACACTTGTGCGTCTTCCACAGCAATTGAAGCATGCAAATATGCATAGGCACGTTATCTCGGGATACTGAGTCACATCTGTGTGAAGTAACAGGTCCTGGAATGACAAATTAGTCTTATATAATGATGATGCAAAAAATTAATTCTTTTTCACTACTTATCATTTTGTTAGCTCATCCCTCCAGATATGAGGATGCTTGAACAGGCTGCTAAATGCTGTTATGATTATTTCTTCACTTACCAAGACTTTCCTTTATTTGCACATCTTCTATGGTACTTTGAGTGTGCTGCATATCCACATAGTCCAAATGTGAAGTAACAGGAGGTTCTGGAATGACAATTTATAGATTATAACTACATTCATAGTATATTTTGATTACTTTATACTATAATCAATCAATTTTAGATGTAATACTATGTCATTATGTGTCTCAATTATACAAAAATGTTAAGTAAATGTAGCAACTAAGGCAATGTATTCAATTAATTAAATAATTTTGCATGCCCTAAGGCAAAATGTATTGGGACTCCATAAATTAACAACTTATCTGTTACCTACATTATTGGCAAATAAATGATTTCTATAGCCTGTAGCACTCAGGAATAATGTAGCTTTTTGTATGAATGATGTACAAACTTATAAGCTAATTTTACCTCTTTATAATATTAGTATAGATATCAATCTATGTAACCTGGCATGTTATGAGTGGCTCATTGCCAAATAAAAACAGCCATATGGGTTGATCAAAGTTTAAGCTATGCTCGCCGAGGTCTGTCTGTGGATGGGTGACCGATCGTAACATATCGAGACGCCTGCGCGCCACGGAAAGCACGCTAACCCGTTAGTCCAGGGTCCCGGCTGTCATTTGTAGATGTTTGAAAGTTTGTTGTTACAGATAGTCAGAAATCTGAATGTTTGACAACCCGCCTCATCAAGGCGTCTGTGTTGCTCAGTAACTGGGTTGTGGAGGTCAGATAGACAGTCGCTCCATGTAAAATACTGTTATTCAGCTGCATCCGGTTAGACTGGAAGCCGCCCCAACATAGTTGGGAAAGGGCTAGGCAGATCATGATGATATCAATCTATCTAACCTGGCATGTTTGTTGTCCATACGGCGTCTTTGCTGTATCTTCCGGCACCAATACCGTTATTCGAAGTATGTGTACACTTCCAACTTACTCGGTGGTATGACTTACATGGCGGTATTTGAAATTATATTCGTTTTCTCGTCGCAATATACACCGACGGAAGTAACCCATGTGTTAAGAAACTCCTTATCCTTATTCGGGGTAGGGAATTTATGCAAATTCACATTGCATTGTACGTAGCAGCCTCCAAAATCACCAAACGGGTAGTCAGGTAGGTTGTCTCAATATGTAGATTTAAACAATCAATACCAGCACGAAATCAACACGGCCGGAGAAGCAGAGGCTCTACCCAACGTTACTGGGTGGAAGAAGCACTTTTGGACGATTATAACTAAAAGAAACAAACAGGACGCGGAAAATAAACACACGCAAACCGGCTGTCAAAGTTTTTTTTTTGTTTGATTGACACTGACATTTTTGAAGTGTTGCAGAGTCTCAATTTTCTTTATTTATTTGTTGTAACATTACGTGAGGCATTGAGCTTTTATCTAGAGAAAAAATTGCTGGTTTGCCATTCAACGACGTGCGAGTGCCGGTTCCATAGTAGGCATTACTATTTTACTGGACGTTTTTACATAAGCAAAATGTACCCAGAGCCATCTATGTATCTACAAATCGAGTGAGCTAGCAATGAAACTACACCACAGAATCAAGGCACGCGTTGTCCTCTGGTAATGTACGATACGAATTACACGCGGTGTCTTCTTATTGCAGACGTAGGTAGTTAAATAGGTGGCACTAGCAGTAATTTTTAATAAGTATACGCAACAGTCTCAATTTTATTTATTCATTTATTGTTACATTACGAGAGGTATTGAGCTTTTATCTAGTGAAAAAATTGTTGATTTGCCATTCAACAACATGCGAGTGCTGGTTCCTCACTCAATTCAGTAGGCATTACTATTTTACTGGACGTTTTTACATAAGTAAAATGTACCCAGAGCCATCTATCTACAAATCGAGTGAGCTAGCAACAAAACTACACCACAGAATCAAGGCACGCGTTGTCCTCTGGTAATGTACGATACGATCCACACGCGGTGTCTTCTTGTTGCGGACGTAGTTAAATAGGTGGCACTAGCAGTGATTTTTAATAAGTATACGAAATACAAATACTATAAAGACTAACAATTAATCCAGCCCAACATGGGCTAAAAAGCCAAGTAAAAGAAGTTAATCAGTAATCAGTAAAACCAGAGATTCGTTTCATGAACACTACATTTTTATTGGTACACATAATAGGTACAATATAACAATAGATCATATTAAATAATAAACATGGATTTTAAGTTGACTGTGTTGGTTGGCGATATGCTGAATGTGTCGCTCAGCTAGCTCATCTTTGAGGAAGGTGTTCTAGACAACAATATTCTTCACTTCCACCTCGCGTCGTCCCTGTAAATAAAATGTCAAGATGAAATTAAACAAAACAATGAATGAGAGGATTATGTCAATAAAATAAACCTAAAGTTATGCAATAGATTTATTAACCTGCAATAAGCTAAATAGAGTGAAACAATATTATAAAATTATCTTGTATTTTACAAAGAGCTCCCAATTATTATTGTTGTCTAAGTAGTATACTTGATGGAAAAGTATTCCATAGATACATTATGGATTACATTTAAATGCATTTAAAGGCAAATCCAGCAAAGAAAGCGGTAAATTGATGTAAGAGCAGATATGATTACATTGATTACCAAGCCTCTCAAATGAGCTATGGATCTTGTGATGTTTGCTGAGAGTTAAAATATGTAGTGATGGAATTGTACAGTGCATCATCCCACACATTGACGATAAGATCATTACTACCAATCCTATTATGGGTTGGAAGATATAATTTATAATGTTGTAACAACTTAAATATCAATGATTCAGACTCCAGTGTGAGTATCGTATGTTGTTGTATTGTGGTAGAAGTATCCATTCCGAACCTGATGATAGTCGAGAGCTTTGCTGTGACGACATCTCTTGATCAGAAATGAAGTGCAGCGCAGGTCATACAACTGTAATTTCTTGAGTTGATGCTTTTGTTCTGTTCTGCTCTGCTCTGCTCTGCTCTGCTCTGCTCCGGATCTGGGTCTGATAAGGCATCCGGGCAACTGTACATCAAGCTGCTCTGTAGCAATTATGGCACAAGCGAGCCATGGGATTCACCTAAAAACAATTCATAATTAAAGACCAACTTCTAAATATGGCTTCTACAGCATGGATAATGTTTAATCGTGTCATCACTTTCAACTATAGTTTGCTGCTATACTTCACTAAAACTATTCAATATGCATAAATGTGAATATACACTTAGATAAGTATCACATAACATACATACAAGCATAAACTCACGCCTTTAGCATGGTTTATTGGTTCTGTCTCTTCTGCTTGCCAAAGCATAAGAGACAGAACCAATACTATTTATAATCAATGAGTAAAGAACTATACTATGTATACACGGTGGAAGGGACTTGGACGCACAAACTGACACCATGACTGCATGATTCTGGTGGTTCATGGTGCAATGAGATTTTTAGTTAAAAAGTAAATTATTCACTTCTTAAAAATGTCATTTTGGTAGGTAGACATCATGTTTGTGTACAGCACAACGAACATCAGAATAAAACGTAGAAATTAGGAAAAGTGCACGAAAGTAGTCACCGCTATTCTTAGCAGTAATCGGATATTCGGACCCTTATACACCTAAACTTCTTTCCACCAAACAATAATATGGACATTCCTTTCTGACTAAATAAGTAATCCCGGCTATACCAAACTTAATGAAATTATAGCAGTGGTTATTTTGATTTCGTTTCTTTATGTTGTTCAAATAAATAGAATATCAATGCAAAATGACTACCACCAATAGACGACACGGTGGGCGCAGTGGCCGAGTGGTTGGCTGCTGCGCTACGGGTCGCGGGTTCGATTCCCGCACGGAAAAAATATTTCTCTGGTCTACAGGTGGTTGTTCCGGGTTTGGCTGTTAGTGTATGTGAGTTTAAATGTTTGTTAACGCACCCACGATACAGGAGAAATTACTAGTGTGGCGCGACGACATAAAAACAAAAAAAAATTAGGCGACGTTTAATCATTTAAACGTATCATACCTTCTTAGAATCCACAGCGGCCGTGAAGACTGTTGTTGCGTATCAAGCATTACGGGCGAGGGGTGATGTAGTCCAGGTGCCAATCTGCCTCAGGGATCGCTACAGTTGACTTGATCCCCACTGTCATGTCGCGGTCGCCCTGAAAGTGTATAATAGGATTTTTTTTTAATATTTTTTACTATGGGACGAGCCCGCCACACTATTCCCAATCCACTGCAACTCCTGAAAACCAGAATCAACAGTGGCGACCATCAGGAAAGCGTCGAGACAATGAAGTCCGTCGAGTCCCGGAGAAACGATTCAACTGTCTTGGAACCCGCAACGAAATTAATCAGAAAAAAGCAGCGGAGGACTAAGAAAACTACGCAATTTCTTCTTCCCTCCATATCGACCAGGAGACAGAACTGAGCTGGGCCAATAGGCACAAAGGGACGTTTACAACTGGGTTAGGCCCAGTTGCCTAGCCCCGCGGTTTAAAATTAACACTGATAGTAGTGAGTCCTGAATGATTAGAATTCATTCAACGATTCAATAGTCAACAACATTTAGAATGCGAAGCAGAACTATAAATCACTAGCAGCGCCCCGCGGTTTTACGTTTTAAGTCAACATGAAACAATCGGAATTCCAACGGGAATACTTCCGTTTTCCGTGGTAAAAAATACACTACGTGCTATGCCAGACTATTAATCTATATCTGCGCCATACTTCATCCAGATCTGTTCAGCTGTTCTGGTGTTAATAATATTGTTAGTGGCAAGTGTGATAGTGTCATTAACAGTCCACAATATTGTGGCGAAATAATATTTTCGTGACGCGCTAATTTGCAATCACAGAAACCAAGGAAGTCTAACCTTAAACCGGATCGTTGGGGAAATACAGAAACTTACCATCAAATAAATTGCATTATTCGCATCATCTACATTGAACACTTGTATCCAAGATATGTCATCGACATGAATGGATGTCACTACACTGTTATGAAAGTGGTCTTTTCTTACAGTTTCAATCGGTATTCAGCTGTAGCCGGTTAGACTGGAAGCCAACCTCAACACAGTTATGTTGTTGCAATGTTTCTTCTGCCAAACTGTACAGCAGTTTGTTGACAGATGTAGCTCCCGTATACAAAGTTCTGTTATATTTTATGAAATTACTAGCTGACAAGGTTTTGACAAAAGGTGCTAAAAAGAAACTTCCCCACTTTATTTTTAAAAGACATTTTTGTAGTACAGCTACTATCTAAATCTATTGGTATATCATTAAAAAAATTTGGGACTAAGCATTTTCTACACCTTGGTCCATAATAGTTATTACAAGTGGGTACTACAAATCTTCTAATGCATTTATTCCTTTGAGGTCTTATGTGTACCGTCTTGATTTTAAACTCATCCTCATCCAATCCACACAGCATCATCTAGCCCCGAGCTAAGCAGAGCTTGTATTATGGGTACTAGATGACTGATGTAATTAATACAATACATTACATAGACAGATATTTCTTATTATATATAGCAAATACCCAGAACACTTGGGCTTTACCAAGGCGGGTTGGCGATTTCAGACTTATACTCATTGTAATGTGTGTAGATGTCAGTAATGTCTAAGATAAACTAATAAAGTAGGTATCATCGCTGGAGGTGAACCAGTTTTGAACCTTATCCGTCCGAGATGGTACAAATGAATTAAAAAAGTCTCAATGTTTTTCATGAGAGGTGAGACCTTTAGGTGAATGCGTAGAGGCACCTCGTGGAATTTAAATTTTCATGTTTTTAGCAATTTGGAGCTTTCGTAACTAACAAATGAGTACCCCACAAAGTATTAAAATCATTAGTACGACTTTTTCAGTTCGATTTATGCAACTGAATAAGTGTTTCATTACATGATGACATTTAACCACAATTCTATGTATGTTTGTTGTGGTATACATATACGCGAATAACTCTTTCAGTAACATACCTTATACTGACCTGAAACGCGGGCTGCGTCTGCGCATTCTTCTTAACCACTGGGCCATTACGACAATAGAAAGATAAAATAACTTACAATCATGACTTCCTTGTTGGTTTTGATGGTGACCATCCAGTTGCCATGAGGGTTCATGACGAAGGGACACGGAGCCGTGCCTCTGTCGCCAGCCACAGTGACCAGTCGTGGTTGTCCGGTGGGACGCAGTGCCACGTTGAACCTGGAAGATTATCAGCTTGCATTTTAAGAAGTTGTTTTTCTACTAATTAGTCTTGCTCTCTACTAGGCCAGTTGAGCCTGCCAAAACTATTCAACACAGAACTCCAACTAGCGAACGAGGACTAGTATCTCGGAGTCATCCTTAACAGCAAGTTAAACTGGAGCAACTGCAGCATGGCGGTCCTGCAAGCACTAAAATGCCATACCACTAACTCTGGGCTACTACTACACGAATGTCATAACCGCTTAAATCAGGTGTGTATTCTCAATAACATAACCATTCAATGGATTAAAGGACACAGCAGGGGGGAGTGGTCTGGATGTTTGCTTTTGCGGTTGCACAACGACATGCTTATCCTATATCTCTCTGGTAGTCCTAACGATCAAGCTTCTTAACAGTGAGACGTTCCCAGTTGCGGGCTCCATGGTGGGTGGGAGCCAGAGAGACGAATAATACTACTTTACATACATGGACAATCCAAGGCCATTTCAACCAACCGGAGTGAAGTCAGCGAAAGCCGACTCAGCTCCTAAGCGGGGTGCTAACAACACCCCGCTCGCCCCTGGAGGTCCTGCGGGTAATAATGCAGGCACCAGCGCGGGTGCTGGTCCGATTGTGGCGAAAGCTGCAGTTCGGACCAAAACAAAGTCCCAGCTTAAGCAAAGGACGTCAGCGCTGCCTGGGACCAGTACTGACCCTTTAAAAGCACAGGCGAGGACGGCGACGACTCATACCACAGCCGGACCTAGCCTTAGCTCACAAACACAACCTCCTGCGGCACTTCAAGCTGCAAATCAGCAGGCTGTCACCGAGCAATCGAAGACGCCTGGCACTGACGACGCGTTCTCACGCGGTTGGCAAGGGTAAACACACTCAACAAGCCCATTGCCCTTGTACCGCCCACCCGGGCCGTCCTGCTCCTGCAGATCTGGCCAATAGGGGGGACGGGCGCAGCGGTAATGCGCTCCATCAGGTGCGCCGCCGTGCAAAATAGAACGAGGGTAAAGCCGCTCGTCGAACACAGGCTACCGCTGCCGGGTCAAGCCGCAAAACCAGCAGCAAGGTCGACTTCTCCGCGGGGAAACGGTCGCAGGCCGAGGCCGGTGAAAGCCGACCAGAGCCTGCTGGACCGTCAACCAGCGTCGAGGAGAGGCCAGCCATAAACACCAGACCAAAGAAACAATCCGATTGGAAGGATCACGCTACGGCCAAGCGGGCTCTCAATGAGACCTTCTCGCCTCGTGGGGAGCAGAAGCGGCCGTGGCTTGACCATTCCAAACGGATTGAAGACAGGAAAAGCTACGCCCAAGCTGCCGGCGCCACCCTGAACGTCGCAATCACTAGCGAGAGCACGGGGGCTACTGTCTCCGGCCTCCGATCCGGGGGGGACGGGTTCGACGAGGGCTTCGACCTGTTTGCCGGGTTGCGACTGGAGGGAGACGAGGAGGGTGCGACCAGCAATGGCGTCCCTTTCGTTGGCCTGTAAGGTCGTGCAGGCGAACCTCCGCCACAGCCAGACAGCGACGGCTCAGTTGCGCAAGTGGCTGGAGGTACAGGACGCGGCCGTTGCCCTGATCCAGGAGCCGTGGATTAGGGCTGGCCATATACAAGGACTATCCAATCTCGGTGGTTAGATTTTAGTCACTACAGACCACGATCATCCTAGATCGTGTATCTATGTAATAGGTAACCTCAAAACACAGATCTTAACAGATTTCTGTTGCAGAGATGTCTCTGCAGTTAGACTGTCTATACAGCGGGATGGTGTGGAGATGCCAGTAGTCTTTGCCTCGGCTTATATGCCTGAGGCGGAGACACCGCCCCCCCCCATGACCTCGCCCGCCTCGTGAGTTACTGTGAGAGGAGCGGGATGGAGATTGTCATTGGGGCTGACGCAAATGCCCATCACCCACTGTGGGGCATGGACACGCAAAATGATAGGGGTAAGACATTGGTTGAATTTTTATTTACAACAAACCTATCCCTATTAAACACACTAGGCTCCGAACCAACATTCGTAACCAGAAGAAGCCACACGATCATTGACCTCACCATGGCCTCTGAGGGTGCAGCGGAAATCACCTCGGGCTGGCAGGTCTCCAAGGAGACCTCGTGCTCGGATCACAGGTGGATCCGCTTTGACATCCAGGTCTGTGCGACACCTATACCGCCACGAGGCAACCCAAGGAATACTAACAGGGTTCCCTACACACGCACGCTTGCTACCAAGCTGGCGATACTGAGCAGTCCACCAAGGTACGTGGACATAACGCAGATAGATGCACAGGTCGAGCACATCACTGCATCAATGATAGACAGCTACCATACTGCCTGCCCAGTAACCACATTGCCCGTAACACCAGGTAAACAACCCTGGTGGGGCGCCGAACTGGAACGCAAGCACGGTAAGGTAAGGAAGGCTCTGAACAGAGCCATGAATACATGGGCTGACGAGGACTGGGAGGCATACTACGCGGCCAAGTCTAGCTACAAAAAATGCATCAGTTTCAGGAGCACCGCGGGATGGCGTAAGTTCTGTGGCAATATTGAATCTTGCCAACAAGCAAACAGGGTAAGGAAAATACTGGCGCAACAGCACACACCTGGGCCAGCCACTCTCCGTAAACCTGACAATACCTTAACCACATCACCAGAGGAAACGAGACGCGTCCTAATAGAAACTCACTTCCCAGGAAGCGTCCTCACTCAGGAAATTGATTGGTCTGATACAATGCAAACACCGTCAGAAAATGACTGGCTATACGCAAACAAGATGATCACATTGGAGAAAATCCAATGGGTCATCGAAAACTACCAACCCTTTAAGGCAGCCGGCCCCGACGGTGTTTTCCCCGCCCTACTGCAGTGGGGTGGCACCTCGGTTACCGTAAGATTAGTGCCTCTGTTGCGGGCATGCCTGGCCTACAGACACATCCCGAAAGGTTGGAGGGAGGTGAAGGTTATATTCATTCCTAAGCCAGGCAAGAGTGACTATACAAACGCTAAATCCTACCGACCTATCAGCCTGACATCGTTTCTCCAAAAAACCTTGGAGAGACTATGCGATAGGGAGCTAAGAGACGGCGCTCTTAAAAACATACCACTACATGGTAACCAACATGCATACTGCTCAGGTAAGTCGACGGAGTCAGCTCTTCACCTGGTGATTAGCCGGATTGAAGAAGCAATTCACCAAAAAGCTACCTGCCTAGGCACATTTATAGACATCGAAGGCGCCTTCGATAAAACAAACTTCTCCAGTATTAGTACCGCCCTCTTCAAACATGGCGTCGATCAGGTATTAACAGATTGGATTACTAACATGTTAAGCAAGCGAGTGGTTCGTCTGGATGAGGACCAGAACATGGCCTTGATAGCCAGGGGTTGCCCCCAAGGAGGCGTTTTATCTCCCTTCCTCTGGAACCTGGTAATAAATGACCTCATCAAAATTCTAAATGACAACCACTACTACACGATAGGTTATGCGGACGACCTCGCAATCCTTGTGTCAGGGAAGATGACAACCTCACTCAACAGGCACTACGCATCGTTGAACGATGGTGTAGGGAATTTGACCTCTCGGTGAACCGTCGGGTTCAATAAGTGGGGCCTATCACCCAAAATCATACTTTGGCTATACAACACTGTTATCCGACCAATGATCGCATACAGTGCCGTGGTCTGGTGGCCCCGCACCAAACTAACTGCAGCCTCAAGCAAACTTCAACGCATGCAGAGGCTAGCTTGCATGGCCATCACGGGCTGTATGAGGACTACTCCTACCGCAGCTCTTGAAGCAATGCTAGAACTCCCGCCCCTCCACCTGTTTATACAACAGGAAGCGACGATGGCGGCGGTACGCCTAAAAACACTAAATCTCTGGAGTAAAAGAGAAACACAACACTCCGCGTTACTTGAGGGACTCTACAAGGAGTTCCCCTTGACTAAAGCCATAAATGACCGGATTCCCAAACAATTTATCTTCGATAAAAGATACAAAATCCAACTCGTGTGTATGGGTATATCCCTAGCAGCCTCAGCTATCGCAGCCAGACAGGTTCGGGACCACACTGTCCGTATTCTATCAGACAGCATGTCGGTCCTGCAAGCACTAAAATGCTACACAACCAACTCTGGGCTTTTATACGAATGTCATCACCGCTTGAATCAGGTGGGTATTCTAAACAACATAACCATTCAATGGATTAAAGGACACAGCGGTTCTCGTCGCAATGTCGCAAAAAACTCGTCGTTGATGCTGCAGACGAACTCGCAAGAAGGGGATCTAGCATGGCAGTAATGGGACCGCAACCCATCGTACCACTCCCCTTTGGGTATATACGCACTCTGGTAAGGAAACGCACTAGGGTTCAACACAACAAAATTTGGTCAGACCAAACAGACTGCAGGCTGTCCAGGGAGGTACTCCCTGCAATTGACGGCCGCTTTACAAAACAGGCCCTCCAACTGACTAAGCAGCAGCTGCGCACAATCACAGCCGCTGTCACAGGTCATGGGTCATTTAACAAGCACCTGTTTACTATAGGAGTTACAGATAGCCCGCTATGCAGAGCATGCATGGAGGTGGACGAGACGGCGGACCACGTGCTTCTCCACTGTCCAGAGGTTACTGCATACAGGGCTAAATACTTCGGTAACCCGGTTACTCTCCGAGAGATCGCCAGTAACGTCAGGGCGCTGCTGGCCTTTCTCGGGGAACTGGGGTGGATCGAATAAGATATTGTCCCACCCTTTACGCAAAATACGCGCTACGTCGTGGAGTTGCGGAAATCGGCCCGTCTAACAATACAATATACAGGACACAGCAGTTCTCGAGGTAGCTTCAGATGCTGATGCTGATCCCCTTTGGGTACATACGCACTTTGGTAAGGAACGCACTAGGGATCAGCACGACAAAGCGTGGTCGGACCAAACTGACTGCAGACACTCCCTGCAATTGACGGCCGCTTCACAAAGCAGGCTCTCCTACTGACTAAGCAGCAGCTGCGCACAGTCACAGGCGCCGTTACCGGTCAAGGGATGATAATTATTTTTACTTACCGAGATTTACTACACTTGTGCGTCTTCCACAGCAATTGAAGCATGCAAATATGCATAGGCACGTTATCTCGGGATACTGAGTCACATCTGTGTGAAGTAACAGGTCCTGGAATGACAAATTAGTCTTATATAATGATGATGCAAAAAATTAATTCTTTTTCACTACTTATCATTTTGTTAGCTCATCCCTCCAGATATGAGGATGCTTGAACAGGCTGCTAAATGCTGTTATGATTATTTCTTCACTTACCAAGACTTTCCTTTATTTGCACATCTTCTATGGTACTTTGAGTGTGCTGCATATCCACATAGTCCAAATGTGAAGTAACAGGAGGTTCTGGAATGACAATTTATAGATTATAACTACATTCATAGTATATTTTGATTATTTTATACTATAATCAATCAATTTTAGATGTAATACTATGTCATTATGTGTCTCAATTATACAAAAATGTTAAGTAAATGTAGCAACTAAGGCAATGTATTCAATTAATTAAATAATTTTGCATGCCCTAAGGCAAAATGTATTGGGACTCCATAAATTAACAACTTATGTTACCTACATTATTGGCAAATAAATGATTTCTATAGCCTGTAGCACTCAGGAATAATGTAGCTTTTTGTATGAATGGTGTACAAACTTATAAGCTAATTTTACCTCTTTATAATATTAGTATAGATATCAATCTATGTAACCTGGCATGTTATGAGTGGCTCATTGCCAAATAAAAACAGCCATATGGGTTGATCAAAGTTTAAGCTATGCTCGCCGAGGTCTGTCTGTGGATGGGTGACCGATCGTAACATATCGAGACGCCTGCGCACCACGGAAAGCACGCTAACCCGTTAGTCCAGGGTCCCGGCTGTCATTTGTAGATGTTTGGAAGTTTGTTGTTACAGATAGTCAGAAATCTGAATGTTTGACAACCCGCCTCATCAAGGCGTCTGTGTTGCTCAGTAACTGGGTTGTGGAGGTCAGATAGACAGTCGCTCCATGTAAAATACTGTTATTCAGCTGCATCCGGTTAGACTGGAAGCCGCCCCAACATAGTTGGGAAAGGGCTAGGCAGATCATGATGATATCAATCTATCTAACCTGGCATGTTTGTTGTCCATACGGCGTCTTTGCTGTATCTTCCGGCACCAATACCGTTATTCGAAGTATGTGTACACTTCCAACTTACTCGGTGGTATGACTTACATGGCGGTATTTGAAATTATATTAGTTTTCTCGTCGCAATATACACCGACGGAAGTAACCCATGTGTTAAGAAACTCCTTATCCTTATTCGGGGTAGGGAATTTATGCAAATTCACATTGCATTGTACGTAGCAGCCTCCAAAATCACCAAACGGGTAGTCAGGTAGGTTGTCTCAATATGTAGATTTAAACAATCAATACCAGCACGAAATCAACACGGCCGGAGAAGCAGAGGCTCTACCCAACGTTACTGGGTGGAAGAAGCACTTTTGGACGATTATAACTAAAAGAAACAAACAGGACGCGGAAAATAAACACACGCAAACCGGCTGTCAAAGTTTTTTTTTTGTTTGATTGACGCTGACATTTTTGAAGTGTTGCAGAGTCTCAATTTTCTTTATTTATTTGTTGTAACATTACGTGAGGCATTGAGTTTTTATCTAGAGAAAAAATTGCTGGTTTGCCATTCAACGACGTGCGAGTGCCGGTTCCATAGTAGGCATTACTATTTTACTGGACGTTTTTACATAAGCAAAATGTACCCAGAGCCATCTATGTATCTACAAATCGAGTGAGCTAGCAATGAAACTACACCACAGAATCAAGGCACGCGTTGTCCTCTGGTAATGTACGATACGAATTACACGCGGTGTCTTCATATTGCAGACGTAGGTAGTTAAATAGGTGGCACTAGCAGTAATTTTTAATAAGTATACGCAACAGTCTCAATTTTATTTATTCATTTATTGTTACATTACGAGAGGTATTGAGCTTTTATCTAGTGAAAAAATTGTTGATTTGCCATTCAACAACATGCGAGTGCTGGTTCCTCACTCAATTCAGTAGGCATTACTATTTTACTGGACGTTTTTACATAAGTAAAATGTACCCAGAGCCATCTATCTACAAATCGAGTGAGCTAGCAACAAAACTACACCACAGAATCAAGGCACGCGTTGTCCTCTGGTAATGTACGATACGATCCACACGCGGTGTCTTCTTGTTGCGGACGTAGTTAAATAGGTGGCACTAGCAGTGATTTTTAATAAGTATACGAAATACAAATACTATAAAGACTAACAATTAATCCAGCCCAACATGGGCTAAAAAGCCAAGTAGAAGAAGTTAATCAGTAATCAGTAAAACCAGAGATTCGTTTCATGAACACTACATTTTTATTGGTACACATAATAGGTACAATATAACAATAGATCATATTAAATAATAAACATGGATTTTAAGTTGACTGTGTTGGTTGGCGATATGCTGAATGTGTCGCTCAGCTAGCTCATCTTTGAGGAAGGTGTTCTAGACAACAATATTCTTCACTTCCACCTCGCGTCGTCCCTGTAAATAAAATGTCAAGATGAAATTAAACAAAACAATGAATGAGAGGATTATGTCAATAAAATAAACCTAAAGTTATGCAATAGATTTATTAACCTGCAATAAGCTAAATAGAGTGAAACAATATTATAAAATTATCTTGTATTTTACAAAGAGCTCCCAATTATTATTGTTGTCTAAGTAGTATACTTGATGGAAAAGTATTCCATAGATACATTATGGATTACATTTAAATGCATTTAAAGGCAAATCCAGCAAAGAAAGCGGTAAATTGATGTAAGAGCAGATATGATTACATTGATTACCAAGCCTCTCAAATGAGCTATGGATCTTGTGATGTTTGCTGAGAGTTAAAATATGTAGTGATGGAATTGTACAGTGCATCATCCCACACATTGACGATAAGATCATTACTACCAATCCTATTATGGGTTGGAAGATATAATTTATAATGTTGTAACAACTTAAATATCAATGATTCAGACTCCAGTGTGAGTATCGTATGTTGTTGTATTGTGGTAGAAGTATCCATTCCGAACCTGATGATAGTCGAGAGCTTTGCTGTGACGACATCTCTTGATCAGAAATGAAGTGCAGCGCAGGTCATACAACTGTAATTTCTTGAGTTGATGCTTTTGTTCTGTTCTGCTCTGCTCTGCTCCGGATCTGGGTCTGATAAGGCATCCGGGCAACTGTACATCAAGCTGCTCTGTAGCAATTATGGCACAAGCGAGCCATGGGATTCACCTAAAAACAATTCATAATTAAAGACCAACTTCTAAATATGGCTTCTACAGCATGGATAATGTTTAATCGTGTCATCACTTTCAACTATAGTTTGCTGCTATACTTCACTAAAACTATTCAATATGCATAAATGTGAATATACACTTAGATAAGTATCACATAACATACATACAAGCATAAACTCACGCCTTTAGCATGGTTTATTGGTTCTGTCTCTTCTGCTTGCCAAAGCATAAGAGACAGAACCAATACTATTTATAATCAATGAGTAAAGAACTATACTATGTATACACGGTGGAAGGGACTTGGACGCACAAACTGACACCATGACTGCATGATTCTGGTGGTTCATGGTGCAATGAGATTTTTAGTTAAAAAGTAAATTATTCACTTCTTAAAAATGTCATTTTGGTAGGTAGACATCATGTTTGTGTACAGCACAACGAACATCAGAATAAAACGTAGAAATTAGGAAAAGTGCACGAAAGTAGTCACCGCTATTCTTAGCAGTAATCGGATATTCGGACCCTTATACACCTAAACTTCTTTCTTTCTTTCTTTTTTCTTTTTTTTTTTATTGCAATCCATAATGTACATACAGGTGGTAAAGATACAATTAGAGAAACAATTATGGACCCTGTTCTTTCCACCAAACAATAATATGGACATTCCTTTCTGACTAAATAAGTAATCCCGGCTATACCAAACTTAATGAAATTATAGCAGTGGTTATTTTGATTTCGTTTCTTTATGTTGTTCAAATAAATAGAATATCAATGCAAAATGACTACCACCAATAGACGACACGGTGGGCGCAGTGGCCGAGTGGTTGGCTGCTGCGCTACGGGTCGCGGGTTCGATTCCCGCACGGAAAAAATATTTCTCTGGTCTACAGGTGGTTGTTCCGGGTTTGGCTGTTAGTGTATGTGAGTTTAAATGTTTGTTAACGCACCCACGATACAGGAGAAATTACTAGTGTGGCGCGACGACATAAAAACAAAAAAAAATTAGGCGACGTTTAATCATTTAAACGTATCATACCTTCTTAGAATCCACAGCGGCCGTGAAGACTGTTGTTGCGTATCAAGCATTACGGGCGAGGGGTGATGTAGTCCAGGTGCCAATCTGCCTCAGGGATCGCTACAGTTGACTTGATCCCCACTGTCATGTCGCGGTCGCCCTGAAAGTGTATAATAGGATTTTTTTTTAATATTTTTTACTATGGGACGAGCCCGCCACACTATTCCCAATCCACTGCAACTCCTGAAAACCAGAATCAACAGTGGCGACCATCAGGAAAGCGTCGAGACAATGAAGTCCGTCGAGTCCCGGAGAAACGATTCAACTGTCTTGGAACCCGCAACGAAATTAATCAGAAAAAAGCAGCGGAGGACTAAGAAAACTACGCAATTTCTTCTTCCCTCCATATCGACCAGGAGACAGAACTGAGCTGGGCCAATAGGCACAAAGGGACGTTTACAACTGGGTTAGGCCCAGTTGCCTAGCCCCGCGGTTTAAAATTAACACTGATAGTAGTGAGTCCTGAATGATTAGAATTCATTCAACGATTCAATAGTCAACAACATTTAGAATGCGAAGCAGAACTATAAATCACTAGCAGCGCCCCGCGGTTTTACGTTTTAAGTCAACATGAAACAATCGGAATTCCAACGGGAATACTTCCGTTTTCCGTGGTAAAAAATACACTACGTGCTATGCCAGACTATTAATCTATATCTGCGCCATACTTCATCCAGATCTGTTCAGCTGTTCTGGTGTTAATAATATTGTTAGTGGCAAGTGTGATAGTGTCATTAACAGTCCACAATATTGTGGCGAAATAATATTTTCGTGACGCGCTAATTTGCAATCACAGAAACCAAGGAAGTCTAACCTTAAACCGGATCGTTGGGGAAATACAGAAACTTACCATCAAATAAATTGCATTATTCGCATCATCTACATTGAACACTTGTATCCAAGATATGTCATCGACATGAATGGATGTCACTACACTGTTATGAAAGTGGTCTTTTCTTACAGTTTCAATCGGTATTCAGCTGTAGCCGGTTAGACTGGAA
Source organism: Phlogophora meticulosa (assembly GCA_905147745.2). Taxonomy (NCBI): domain Eukaryota; kingdom Metazoa; phylum Arthropoda; class Insecta; order Lepidoptera; family Noctuidae; genus Phlogophora; species Phlogophora meticulosa. The sequence continues at coordinate 567,743 of LR990517.1, read as the reverse complement.
GCCAACCTCAACACAGTTATGTTGTTGCAATGTTTCTTCTGCCAAACTGTACAGCAGTTTGTTGACAGATGTAGCTCCCGTATACAAAGTTCTGTTATATTTTATGAAATTACTAGCTGACAAGGTTTTGACAAAAGGTGCTAAAAAGAAACTTCCCCACTTTATTTTTAAAAGACATTTTTGTAGTACAGCTACTATCTAAATCTATTGGTATATCATTAAAAAAATTTGGGACTAAGCATTTTCTACACCTTGGTCCATAATAGTTATTACAAGTGGGTACTACAAATCTTCTAATGCATTTATTCCTTTGAGGTCTTATGTGTACCGTCTTGATTTTAAACTCATCCTCATCCAATCCACACAGCATCATCTAGCCCCGAGCTAAGCAGAGCTTGTATTATGGGTACTAGATGACTGATGTAATTAATACAATACATTACATAGACAGATATTTCTTATTATATATAGCAAATACCCAGAACACTTGGGCTTTACCAAGGCGGGTTGGCGATTTCAGACTTATACTCATTGTAATGTGTGTAGATGTCAGTAATGTCTAAGATAAACTAATAAAGTAGGTATCATCGCTGGAGGTGAACCAGTTTTGAACCTTATCCGTCCGAGATGGTACAAATGAATTAAAAAAGTCTCAATGTTTTTCATGAGAGGTGAGACCTTTAGGTGAATGCGTAGAGGCACCTCTTGGAATTTAAATTTTCATGTTTTTAGCAATTTGGAGCTTTCGTAACTAACAAATGAGTACCCCACAAAGTATTAAAATCATTAGTACGACTTTTTCAGTTCGATTTATGCAACTGAATAAGTGTTTCATTACATGATGACATTTAACCACAATTCTATGTATGTTTGTTGTGGTATACATATACGCGAATAACTCTTTCAGTAACATACCTTATACTGACCTGAAACGCGGGCTGCGTCTGCGCATTCTTCTTAACCACTGGGCCATTACGACAATAGAAAGATAAAATAACTTACAATCATGACTTCCTTGTTGGTTTTGATGGTGACCATCCAGTTGCCATGAGGGTTCATGACGAAGGGACACGGAGCCGTGCCTCTGTCGCCAGCCACAGTGACCAGTCGTGGTTGTCCGGTGGGACGCAGTGCCACGTTGAACCTGGAAGATTATCAGCTTGCATTTTAAGAAGTTGTTTTTCTACTAATTAGTCTTGCTCTCTACTAGGCCAGTTGAGCCTGCCAAAACTATTCAACACAGAACTCCAACTAGCGAACGAGGACTAGTATCTCGGAGTCATCCTTAACAGCAAGTTAAACTGGAGCAACTGCAGCATGGCGGTCCTGCAAGCACTAAAATGCCATACCACTAACTCTGGGCTACTACTACACGAATGTCATAACCGCTTAAATCAGGTGTGTATTCTCAATAACATAACCATTCAATGGATTAAAGGACACAGCAGGGGGGAGTGGTCTGGATGTTTGCTTTTGCGGTTGCACAACGACATGCTTATCCTATATCTCTCTGGTAGTCCTAACGATCAAGCTTCTTAACAGTGAGACGTTCCCAGTTGCGGGCTCCATGGTGGGTGGGAGCCAGAGAGACGAATAATACTACTTTACATACATGGACAATCCAAGGCCATTTCAACCAACCGGAGTGAAGTCAGCGAAAGCCGACTCAGCTCCTAAGCGGGGTGCTAACAACACCCCGCTCGCCCCTGGAGGTCCTGCGGGTAATAATGCAGGCACCAGCGCGGGTGCTGGTCCGATTGTGGCGAAAGCTGCAGTTCGGACCAAAACAAAGTCCCAGCTTAAGCAAAGGACGTCAGCGCTGCCTGGGACCAGTACTGACCCTTTAAAAGCACAGGCGAGGACGGCGACGACTCATACCACAGCCGGACCTAGCCTTAGCTCACAAACACAACCTCCTGCGGCACTTCAAGCTGCAAATCAGCAGGCTGTCACCGAGCAATCGAAGACGCCTGGCACTGACGACGCGTTCTCACGCGGTTGGCAAGGGTAAACACACTCAACAAGCCCATTGCCCTTGTACCGCCCACCCGGGCCGTCCTGCTCCTGCAGATCTGGCCAATAGGGGGGACGGGCGCAGCGGTAATGCGCTCCATCAGGTGCGCCGCCGTGCAAAATAGAACGAGGGTAAAGCCGCTCGTCGAACACAGGCTACCGCTGCCGGGTCAAGCCGCAAAACCAGCAGCAAGGTCGACTTCTCCGCGGGGAAACGGTCGCAGGCCGAGGCCGGTGAAAGCCGACCAGAGCCTGCTGGACCGTCAACCAGCGTCGAGGAGAGGCCAGCCATAAACACCAGACCAAAGAAACAATCCGATTGGAAGGATCACGCTACGGCCAAGCGGGCTCTCAATGAGACCTTGTCGCCTCGTGGGGAGCAGAAGCGGCCGTGGCTTGACCATTCCAAACGGATTGAAGACAGGAAAAGCTACGCCCAAGCTGCCGGCGCCACCCTGAACGTCGCAATCACTAGCGAGAGCACGGGGGCTACTGTCTCCGGCCTCCGATCCGGGGGGGACGGGTTCGACGAGGGCTTCGACCTGTTTGCCGGGTTGCGACTGGAGGGAGACGAGGAGGGTGCGACCAGCAATGGCGTCCCTTTCGTTGGCCTGTAAGGTCGTGCAGGCGAACCTCCGCCACAGCCAGACAGCGACGGCTCAGTTGCGCAAGTGGCTGGAGGTACAGGACGCGGCCGTTGCCCTGATCCAGGAGCCGTGGATTAGGGCTGGCCATATACAAGGACTATCCAATCTCGGTGGTTAGATTTTAGTCACTACAGACCACGATCATCCTAGATCGTGTATCTATGTAATAGGTAACCTCAAAACACAGATCTTAACAGATTTCTGTTGCAGAGATGTCTCTGCAGTTAGACTGTCTATACAGCGGGATGGTGTGGAGATGCCAGTAGTCTTTGCCTCGGCTTATATGCCTGAGGCGGAGACACCGCCCCCCCCCATGACCTCGCCCGCCTCGTGAGTTACTGTGAGAGGAGCGGGATGGAGATTGTCATTGGGGCTGACGCAAATGCCCATCACCCACTGTGGGGCATGGACACGCAAAATGATAGGGGTAAGACATTGGTTGAATTTTTATTTACAACAAACCTATCCCTATTAAACACACTAGGCTCCGAACCAACATTCGTAACCAGAAGAAGCCACACGATCATTGACCTCACCATGGCCTCTGAGGGTGCAGCGGAAATCACCTCGGGCTGGCAGGTCTCCAAGGAGACCTCGTGCTCGGATCACAGGTGGATCCGCTTTGACATCCAGGTCTGTGCGACACCTATACCGCCACGAGGCAACCCAAGGAATACTAACAGGGTTCCCTACACACGCACGCTTGCTACCAAGCTGGCGATACTGAGCAGTCCACCAAGGTACGTGGACATAACGCAGATAGATGCACAGGTCGAGCACATCACTGCATCAATGATAGACAGCTACCATACTGCCTGCCCAGTAACCACATTGCCCGTAACACCAGGTAAACAACCCTGGTGGGGCGCCGAACTGGAACGCAAGCACGGTAAGGTAAGGAAGGCTCTGAACAGAGCCATGAATACATGGGCTGACGAGGACTGGGAGGCATACTACGCGGCCAAGTCTAGCTACAAAAAATGCATCAGTTTCAGGAGCACCGCGGGATGGCGTAAGTTCTGTGGCAATATTGAATCTTGCCAACAAGCAAACAGGGTAAGGAAAATACTGGCGCAACAGCACACACCTGGGCCAGCCACTCTCCGTAAACCTGACAATACCTTAACCACATCACCAGAGGAAACGAGACGCGTCCTAATAGAAACTCACTTCCCAGGAAGCGTCCTCACTCAGGAAATTGATTGGTCTGATACAATGCAAACACCGTCAGAAAATGACTGGCTATACGCAAACAAGATGATCACATTGGAGAAAATCCAATGGGTCATCGAAAACTACCAACCCTTTAAGGCAGCCGGCCCCGACGGTGTTTTCCCCGCCCTACTGCAGTGGGGTGGCACCTCGGTTACCGTAAGATTAGTGCCTCTGTTGCGGGCATGCCTGGCCTACAGACACATCCCGAAAGGTTGGAGGGAGGTGAAGGTTATATTCATTCCTAAGCCAGGCAAGAGTGACTATACAAACGCTAAATCCTACCGACCTATCAGCCTGACATCGTTTCTCCAAAAAACCTTGGAGAGACTATGCGATAGGGAGCTAAGAGACGGCGCTCTTAAAAACATACCACTACATGGTAACCAACATGCATACTGCTCAGGTAAGTCGACGGAGTCAGCTCTTCACCTGGTGATTAGCCGGATTGAAGAAGCAATTCACCAAAAAGCTACCTGCCTAGGCACATTTATAGACATCGAAGGCGCCTTCGATAAAACAAACTTCTCCAGTATTAGTACCGCCCTCTTCAAACATGGCGTCGATCAGGTATTAACAGATTGGATTACTAACATGTTAAGCAAGCGAGTGGTTCGTCTGGATGAGGACCAGAACATGGCCTTGATAGCCAGGGGTTGCCCCCAAGGAGGCGTTTTATCTCCCTTCCTCTGGAACCTGGTAATAAATGACCTCATCAAAATTCTAAATGACAACCACTACTACACGATAGGTTATGCGGACGACCTCGCAATCCTTGTGTCAGGGAAGATGACAACCTCACTCAACAGGCACTACGCATCGTTGAACGATGGTGTAGGGAATTTGACCTCTCGGTGAACCGTCGGGTTCAATAAGTGGGGCCTATCACCCAAAATCATACTTTGGCTATCCAACACTGTTATCCGACCAATGATCGCATACAGTGCCGTGGTCTGGTGGCCCCGCACCAAACTAACTGCAGCCTCAAGCAAACTTCAACGCATGCAGAGGCTAGCTTGCATGGCCATCACGGGCTGTATGAGGACTACTCCTACCGCAGCTCTTGAAGCAATGCTAGAACTCCCGCCCCTCCACCTGTTTATACAACAGGAAGCGACGATGGCGGCGGTACGCCTAAAAACACTAAATCTCTGGAGTAAAAGAGAAACACAACACTCCGCGTTACTTGAGGGACTCTACAAGGAGTTCCCCTTGACTAAAGCCATAAATGACCGGATTCCCAAACAATTTATCTTCGATAAAAGATACAAAATCCAACTCCATGGGGATCACCGGTAAGAGGGACAACGTCCAGCAGAGTTGCGTACTTTCACAGACGGATCCAAGACAGGTACCGGCTCGGGCGCTGGCATCTTTTCGGAGGACCTCAATATACATATAGCCTCACCTCTAGGGGCCCACAATACGGTGTTCCAAGCAGAGTGTATGGGTATATCCCTAGCAGCCTCAGCTATCGCAGCCAGACAGGTTCGGGACCACACTGTCCGTATTCTATCAGACAGCATGTCGGTCCTGCAAGCACTAAAATGCTACACAACCAACTCTGGGCTTTTATACGAATGTCATCACCGCTTGAATCAGGTGGGTATTCTAAACAACATAACCATTCAATGGATTAAAGGACACAGCGGTTCTCGTCGCAATGTCGCAAAAAACTCGTCGTTGATGCTGCAGACGAACTCGCAAGAAGGGGATCTAGCATGGCAGTAATGGGACCGCAACCCATCGTACCACTCCCCTTTGGGTATATACGCACTCTGGTAAGGAAACGCACTAGGGTTCAACACAACAAAATTTGGTCAGACCAAACAGACTGCAGGCTGTCCAGGGAGGTACTCCCTGCAATTGACGGCCGCTTTACAAAACAGGCCCTCCAACTGACTAAGCAGCAGCTGCGCACAATCACAGCCGCTGTCACAGGTCATGGGTCATTTAACAAGCACCTGTTTACTATAGGAGTTACAGATAGCCCGCTATGCAGAGCATGCATGGAGGTGGACGAGACGGCGGACCACGTGCTTCTCCACTGTCCAGAGGTTACTGCATACAGGGCTAAATACTTCGGTAACCCGGTTACTCTCCGAGAGATCGCCAGTAACGTCAGGGCGCTGCTGGCCTTTCTCGGGGAACTGGGGTGGATCGAATAAGATATTGTCCCACCCTTTACGCAAAATACGCGCTACGTCGTGGAGTTGCGGAAATCGGCCCGTCTAACAATACAATATACAGGACACAGCAGTTCTCGAGGTAGCTTCAGATGCTGATGCTGATCCCCTTTGGGTACATACGCACTTTGGTAAGGAACGCACTAGGGATCAGCACGACAAAGCGTGGTCGGACCAAACTGACTGCAGACACTCCCTGCAATTGACGGCCGCTTCACAAAGCAGGCTCTCCTACTGACTAAGCAGCAGCTGCGCACAGTCACAGGCGCCGTTACCGGTCAAGGGATGATAATTATTTTTACTTACCGAGATTTACTACACTTGTGCGTCTTCCACAGCAATTGAAGCATGCAAATATGCATAGGCACGTTATCTCGGGATACTGAGTCACATCTGTGTGAAGTAACAGGTCCTGGAATGACAAATTAGTCTTATATAATGATGATGCAAAAAATTAATTCTTTTTCACTACTTATCATTTTGTTAGCTCATCCCTCCAGATATGAGGATGCTTGAACAGGCTGCTAAATCCTGTTATGATTATTTCTTCACTTACCAAGACTTTCCTTTATTTGCACATCTTCTATGGTACTTTGAGTGTGCTGCATATCCACATAGTCCAAATGTGAAGTAACAGGAGGTTCTGGAATGACAATTTATAGATTATAACTACATTCATAGTATATTTTGATTACTTTATACTATAATCAATCAATTTTAGATGTAATACTATGTCATTATGTGTCTCAATTATACAAAAATGTTAAGTAAATGTAAATGTAGCAACTAAGGCAATGTATTCAATTAATTAAATAATTTTGCATGCCCTAAGGCAAAATGTATTGGGACTCCATAAATTAACAACAGCTTATCTGTTACCTACATTATTGGCAAATAAATGATTTCTATAGCCTGTAGCACTCAGGAATAATGTAGCTTTTTGTATGAATGATGTACAAACTTATAAGCTAATTTTACCTCTTTATAATATTAGTATAGATATCAATCTATGTAACCTGGCATGTTATGAGTGGCTCATTGCCAAATAAAAACAGCCATATGGGTTGATCAAAGTTTAAGCTATGCTCGCCGAGGTCTGTCTGTGGATGGGTGACCGATCGTAACATATCGAGACGCCTGCGCGCCACGGAAAGCACGCTAACCCGTTAGTCCAGGGTCCCGGCTGTCATTTGTAGATGTTTGAAAGTTTGTTGTTACAGATAGTCAGAAATCTGAATGTTTGACAACCCGCCTCATCAAGGCGTCTGTGTTGCTCAGTAACTGGGTTGTGGAGGTCAGATAGACAGTCGCTCCATGTAAAATACTGTTATTCAGCTGCATCCGGTTAGACTGGAAGCCGCCCCAACATAGTTGGGAAAGGGCTAGGCAGATCATGATGATATCAATCTATCTAACCTGGCATGTTTGTTGTCCATACGGCGTCTTTGCTGTATCTTCCGGCACCAATACCGTTATTCGAAGTATGTGTACACTTCCAACTTACTCGGTGGTATGACTTACATGGCGGTATTTGAAATTATATTCGTTTTCTCGTCGCAATATACACCGACGGAAGTAACCCATGTGTTAAGAAACTCCTTATCCTTATTCGGGGTAGGGAATTTATGCAAATTCACATTGCATTGTACGTAGCAGCCTCCAAAATCACCAAACGGGTAGTCAGGTAGGTTGTCTCAATATGTAGATTTAAACAATCAATACCAGCACGAAATCAACACGGCCGGAGAAGCAGAGGCTCTACCCAACGTTACTGGGTGGAAGAAGCACTTTTGGACGATTATAACTAAAATAAACAAACAGGACGCGGAAAATAAACACACGCAAACCGGCTGTCAAAGTTTTTTTTTTGTTTGATTGACGCTGACATTTTTGAAGTGTTGCAGAGTCTCAATTTTCTTTATTTATTTGTTGTAACATTACGTGAGGCATTGAGTTTTTATCTAGAGAAAAAATTGCTGGTTTGCCATTCAACGACGTGCGAGTGCCGGTTCCATAGTAGGCATTACTATTTTACTGGACGTTTTTACATAAGCAAAATGTACCCAGAGCCATCTATGTATCTACAAATCGAGTGAGCTAGCAATGAAACTACACCACAGAATCAAGGCACGCGTTGTCCTCTGGTAATGTACGATACGAATTACACGCGGTGTCTTCTTATTGCAGACGTAGGTAGTTAAATAGGTGGCACTAGCAGTAATTTTTAATAAGTATACGCAACAGTCTCAATTTTATTTATTCATTTATTGTTACATTACGAGAGGTATTGAGCTTTTATCTAGTGAAAAAATTGTTGATTTGCCATTCAACAACATGCGAGTGCTGGTTCCTCACTCAATTCAGTAGGCATTACTATTTTACTGGACGTTTTTACATAAGTAAAATGTACCCAGAGCCATCTATCTACAAATCGAGTGAGCTAGCAACAAAACTACACCACAGAATCAAGGCACGCGTTGTCCTCTGGTAATGTACGATACGATCCACACGCGGTGTCTTCTTGTTGCGGACGTAGTTAAATAGGTGGCACTAGCAGTGATTTTTAATAAGTATACGAAATACAAATACTATAAAGACTAACAATTAATCCAGCCCAACATGGGCTAAAAAGCCAAGTAGAAGAAGTTAATCAGTAATCAGTAAAACCAGAGATTCGTTTCATGAACACTACATTTTTATTGGTACACATAATAGGTACAATATAACAATAGATCATATTAAATAATAAACATGGATTTTAAGTTGACTGTGTTGGTTGGCGATATGCTGAATGTGTCGCTCAGCTAGCTCATCTTTGAGGAAGGTGTTCTAGACAACAATATTCTTCACTTCCACCTCGCGTCGTCCCTGTAAATAAAATGTCAAGATGAAATTAAACAAAACAATGAATGAGAGGATTATGTCAATAAAATAAACCTAAAGTTATGCAATAGATTTATTAACCTGCAATAAGCTAAATAGAGTGAAACAATATTATAAAATTATCTTGTATTTTACAAAGAGCTCCCAATTATTATTGTTGTCTAAGTAGTATACTTGATGGAAAAGTATTCCATAGATACATTATGGATTACATTTAAATGCATTTAAAGGCAAATCCAGCAAAGAAAGCGGTAAATTGATGTAAGAGCAGATATGATTACATTGATTACCAAGCCTCTCAAATGAGCTATGGATCTTGTGATGTTTGCTGAGAGTTAAAATATGTAGTGATGGAATTGTACAGTGCATCATCCCACACATTGACGATAAGATCATTACTACCAATCCTATTATGGGTTGGAAGATATAATTTATAATGTTGTAACAACTTAAATATCAATGATTCAGACTCCAGTGTGAGTATCGTATGTTGTTGTATTGTGGTAGAAGTATCCATTCCGAACCTGATGATAGTCGAGAGCTTTGCTGTGACGACATCTCTTGATCAGAAATGAAGTGCAGCGCAGGTCATACAACTGTAATTTCTTGAGTTGATGCTTTTGTTCTGTTCTGCTCTGCTCTGCTCCGGATCTGGGTCTGATAAGGCATCCGGGCAACTGTACATCAAGCTGCTCTGTAGCAATTATGGCACAAGCGAGCCATGGGATTCACCTAAAAACAATTCATAATTAAAGACCAACTTCTAAATATGGCTTCTACAGCATGGATAATGTTTAATCGTGTCATCACTTTCAACTATAGTTTGCTGCTATACTTCACTAAAACTATTCAATATGCATAAATGTGAATATACACTTAGATAAGTATCACATAACATACATACAAGCATAAACTCACGCCTTTAGCATGGTTTATTGGTTCTGTCTCTTCTGCTTGCCAAAGCATAAGAGACAGAACCAATACTATTTATAATCAATGAGTAAAGAACTATACTATGTATACACGGTGGAAGGGACTTGGACGCACAAACTGACACCATGACTGCATGATTCTGGTGGTTCATGGTGCAATGAGATTTTTAGTTAAAAAGTAAATTATTCACTTCTTAAAAATGTCATTTTGGTAGGTAGACATCATGTTTGTGTACAGCACAACGAACATCAGAATAAAACGTAGAAATTAGGAAAAGTGCACGAAAGTAGTCACCGCTATTCTTAGCAGTAATCGGATATTCGGACCCTTATACACCTAAACTTCTTTCCACCAAACAATAATATGGACATTCCTTTCTGACTAAATAAGTAATCCCGGCTATACCAAACTTAATGAAATTATAGCAGTGGTTATTTTGATTTCGTTTCTTTATGTTGTTCAAATAAATAGAATATCAATGCAAAATGACTACCACCAATAGACGACACGGTGGGCGCAGTGGCCGAGTGGTTGGCTGCTGCGCTACGGGTCGCGGGTTCGATTCCCGCACGGAAAAAATATTTCTCTGGTCTACAGGTGGTTGTTCCGGGTTTGGCTGTTAGTGTATGTGAGTTTAAATGTTTGTTAACGCACCCACGATACAGGAGAAATTACTAGTGTGGCGCGACGACATAAAAACAAAAAAAAAATTAGGCGACGTTTAATCATTTAAACGTATCATACCTTCTTAGAATCCACAGCGGCCGTGAAGACTGTTGTTGCGTATCAAGCATTACGGGCGAGGGGTGATGTAGTCCAGGTGCCAATCTGCCTCAGGGATCGCTACAGTTGACTTGATCCCCACTGTCATGTCGCGGTCGCCCTGAAAGTGTATAATAGGATTTTTTTTTAATTTTTTTTACTATGGGACGAGCCCGCCACACTATTCCCAATCCACTGCAACTCCTGAAAACCAGAATCAACAGTGGCGACCATCAGGAAAGCGTCGAGACAATGAAGTCCGTCGAGTCCCGGAGAAACGATTCAACTGTCTTGGAACCCGCAACGAAATTAATCAGAAAAAAGCAGCGGAGGACTAAGAAAACTACGCAATTTCTTCTTCCCTCCATATCGACCAGGAGACAGAACTGAGCTGGGCCAATAGGCACAAAGGGACGTTTACAACTGGGTTAGGCCCAGTTGCCTAGCCCCGCGGTTTAAAATTAACACTGATAGTAGTGAGTCCTGAATGATTAGAATTCATTCAACGATTCAATAGTCAACAACATTTAGAATGCGAAGCAGAACTATAAATCACTAGCAGCGCCCCGCGGTTTTACGTTTTAAGTCAACATGAAACAATCGGAATTCCAACGGGAATACTTCCGTTTTCCGTGGTAAAAAATACACTACGTGCTATGCCAGACTATTAATCTATATCTGCGCCATACTTCATCCAGATCTGTTCAGCTGTTCTGGTGTTAATAATATTGTTAGTGGCAAGTGTGATAGTGTCATTAACAGTCCACAATATTGTGGCGAAATAATATTTTCGTGACGCGCTAATTTGCAATCACAGAAACCAAGGAAGTCTAACCTTAAACCGGATCGTTGGGGAAATACAGAAACTTACCATCAAATAAATTGCATTATTCGCATCATCTACATTGAACACTTGTATCCAAGATATGTCATCGACATGAATGGATGTCACTACACTGTTATGAAAGTGGTCTTTTCTTACAGTTTCAATCGGTATTCAGCTGTAGCCGGTTAGACTGGAAGCCAACCTCAACACAGTTATGTTGTTGCAATGTTTCTTCTGCCAAACTGTACAGCAGTTTGTTGACAGATGTAGCTCCCGTATACAAAGTTCTGTTATATTTTATGAAATTACTAGCTGACAAGGTTTTGACAAAAGGTGCTAAAAAGAAACTTCCCCACTTTATTTTTAAAAGACATTTTTGTAGTACAGCTACTATCTAAATCTATTGGTATATCATTAAAAAAATTTGGGACTAAGCATTTTCTACACCTTGGTCCATAATAGTTATTACAAGTGGGTACTACAAATCTTCTAATGCATTTATTCCTTTGAGGTCTTATGTGTACCGTCTTGATTTTAAACTCATCCTCATCCAATCCACACAGCATCATCTAGCCCCGAGCTAAGCAGAGCTTGTATTATGGGTACTAGATGACTGATGTAATTAATACAATACATTACATAGACAGATATTTCTTATTATATATAGCAAATACCCAGAACACTTGGGCTTTACCAAGGCGGGTTGGCGATTTCAGACTTATACTCATTGTAATGTGTGTAGATGTCAGTAATGTCTAAGATAAACTAATAAAGTAGGTATCATCGCTGGAGGTGAACCAGTTTTGAACCTTATCCGTCCGAGATGGTACAAATGAATTAAAAAAGTCTCAATGTTTTTCATGAGAGGTGAGACCTTTAGGTGAATGCGTAGAGGCACCTCGTGGAATTTAAATTTTCATGTTTTTAGCAATTTGGAGCTTTCGTAACTAACAAATGAGTACCCCACAAAGTATTAAAATCATTAGTACGACTTTTTCAGTTCGATTTATGCAACTGAATAAGTGTTTCATTACATGATGACATTTAACCACAATTCTATGTATGTTTGTTGTGGTATACATATACGCGAATAACTCTTTCAGTAACATACCTTATACTGACCTGAAACGCGGGCTGCGTCTGCGCATTCTTCTTAACCACTGGGCCATTACGACAATAGAAAGATAAAATAACTTACAATCATGACTTCCTTGTTGGTTTTGATGGTGACCATCCAGTTGCCATGAGGGTTCATGACGAAGGGACACGGAGCCGTGCCTCTGTCGCCAGCCACAGTGACCAGTCGTGGTTGTCCGGTGGGACGCAGTGCCACGTTGAACCTGGAAGATTATCAGCTTGCATTTTAAGAAGTTGTTTTTCTACTAATTAGTCTTGCTCTCTACTAGGCCAGTTGAGCCTGCCAAAACTATTCAACACAGAACTCCAACTAGCGAACGAGGACTAGTATCTCGGAGTCATCCTTAACAGCAAGTTAAACTGGAGCAACTGCAGCATGGCGGTCCTGCAAGCACTAAAATGCCATACCACTAACTCTGGGCTACTACTACACGAATGTCATAACCGCTTAAATCAGGTGTGTATTCTCAATAACATAACCATTCAATGGATTAAAGGACACAGCAGGGGGGAGTGGTCTGGATGTTTGCTTTTGCGGTTGCACAACGACATGCTTATCCTATATCTCTCTGGTAGTCCTAACGATCAAGCTTCTTAACAGTGAGACGTTCCCAGTTGCGGGCTCCATGGTGGGTGGGAGCCAGAGAGACGAATAATACTACTTTACATACATGGACAATCCAAGGCCATTTCAACCAACCGGAGTGAAGTCAGCGAAAGCCGACTCAGCTCCTAAGCGGGGTGCTAACAACACCCCGCTCGCCCCTGGAGGTCCTGCGGGTAATACTGCAGGCACCAGCGTGGGTGCTGGTCCGATTGTGGCGAAAGCTGCAGTTCGGACCAAAAAAAAGTCCCAGCTTAAGCAAAGGACGTCAGCGCTGCCTGGGACCAGTACTGACCCTTTAAAAGCACAGGCGAGGACGGCGACGACTCATACCACAGCCGGACCTAGCCTTAGCTCACAAACACAACCTCCTGCGGCACTTCAAGCTGCAAATCAGCAGGCTGTCACCGAGCAATCGAAGACGCCTGGCACTGACGACGCGTTCTCACGCGGTTGGCAAGGGTAAACACACTCAACAAGCCCATTGCCCTTGTACCGCCCACCCGGGCCGTCCTGCTCCTGCAGATCTGGCCAATAGGGGGGACGGGCGCAGCGGTAATGCGCTCCGTCAGGTGCGCCGCCGTGCAAAATAGAACGAGGGTAAAGCCGCTCGTCGAACACAGGCTACCGCTGCCGGGTCAAGCCGCAAAACCAGCAGCAAGGTCGACTTCTCCGCGGGGAAACGGTCGCAGGCCGAGGCCGGTGAAAGCCGACCAGAGCCTGCTGGACCGTCAACCAGCGTCGAGGAGAGGCCAGCCATAAACACCAGACCAAAGAAACAATCCGATTGGAAGGATCACGCTACGGCCAAGCGGGCTCTCAATGAGACCTTGTCGCCTCGTGGGGAGCAGAAGCGGCCGTGGCTTGACCATTCCAAACGGATTGAAGACAGGAAAAGCTACGCCCAAGCTGCCGGCGCCACCCTGAACGTCGCAATCACTAGCGAGAGCACGGGGGCTACTGTCTCCGGCCTCCGATCCGGGGGGGACGGGTTCGACGAGGGCTTCGACCTGTTTGCCGGGTTGCGACTGGAGGGAGACGAGGAGGGTGCGACCAGCAATGGCGTCCCTTTCGTTGGCCTGTAAGGTCGTGCAGGCGAACCTCCGCCACAGCCAGACAGCGACGGCTCAGTTGCGCAAGTGGCTGGAGGTACAGGACGCGGCCGTTGCCCTGATCCAGGAGCCGTGGATTAGGGCTGGCCATATACAAGGACTATCCAATCTCGGTGGTTAGATTTTAGTCACTACAGACCACGATCATCCTAGATCGTGTATCTATGTAATAGGTAACCTCAAAACACAGATCTTAACAGATTTCTGTTGCAGAGATGTCTCTGCAGTTAGACTGTCTATACAGCGGGATGGTGTGGAGATGCCAGTAGTCTTTGCCTCGGCTTATATGCCTGAGGCGGAGACACCGCCCCCCCCCATGACCTCGCCCGCCTCGTGAGTTACTGTGAGAGGAGCGGGATGGAGATTGTCATTGGGGCTGACGCAAATGCCCATCACCCACTGTGGGGCATGGACACGCAAAATGATAGGGGTAAGACATTGGTTGAATTTTTATTTACAACAAACCTATCCCTATTAAACACACTAGGCTCCGAACCAACATTCGTAACCAGAAGAAGCCACACGATCATTGACCTCACCATGGCCTCTGAGGGTGCAGCGGAAATCACCTCGGGCTGGCAGGTCTCCAAGGAGACCTCGTGCTCGGATCACAGGTGGATCCGCTTTGACATCCAGGTCTGTGCGACACCTATACCGCCACGAGGCAACCCAAGGAATACTAACAGGGTTCCCTACACACGCACGCTTGCTACCAAGCTGGCGATACTGAGCAGTCCACCAAGGTACGTGGACATAACGCAGATAGATGCACAGGTCGAGCACATCACTGCATCAATGATAGACAGCTACCATACTGCCTGCCCAGTAACCACACTGCCCGTAACACCAGGTAAACAACCCTGGTGGGGCGCCGAACTGGAACGCAAGCACGGTAAGGTAAGGAAGGCTCTGAACAGAGCCATGAATACATGGGCTGACGAGGACTGGGAGGCATACTACGCGGCCAAGTCTAGCTACAAAAAATGCATCAGTTTCAGGAGCACCGCGGGATGGCGTAAGTTCTGTGGCAATATTGAATCTTGCCAACAAGCAAACAGGGTAAGGAAAATACTGGCGCAACAGCACACACCTGGGCCAGCCACTCTCCGTAAACCTGACAATACCTTAACCACATCACCAGAGGAAACGAGACGCGTCCTAATAGAAACTCACTTCCCAGGAAGCGTCCTCACTCAGGAAATTGATTGGTCTGATACAATGCAAACACCGTCAGAAAATGACTGGCTATACGCAAACAAGATGATCACATTGGAGAAAATCCAATGGGTCATCGAAAACTACCAACCCTTTAGGGCAGCCGGCCCCGACGGTGTTTTCCCCGCCCTACTGCAGTGGGGTGGCACCTCGGTTACCGTAAGATTAGTGCCTCTGTTGCGGGCATGCCTGGCCTACAGACACATCCCGAAAGGTTGGAGGGAGGTGAAGGTTATATTCATTCCTAAGCCAGGCAAGAGTGACTATACAAACGCTAAATCCTACCGACCTATCAGCCTGACATCGTTTCTCCAAAAAACCTTGGAGAGACTATGCGATAGGGAGCTAAGAGACGGCGCTCTTAAAAACATACCACTACATGGTAACCAACATGCATACTGCTCAGGTAAGTCGACGGAGTCAGCTCTTCACCTGGTGATTAGCCGGATTGAAGAAGCAATTCACCAAAAAGCTACCTGCCTAGGCACATTTATAGACATCGAAGGCGCCTTCGATAAAACAAACTTCTCCAGTATTAGTACCGCCCTCTTCAAACATGGCGTCGATCAGGTATTAACAGATTGGATTACTAACATGTTAAGCAAGCGAGTGGTTCGTCTGGATGAGGACCAGAACATGGCCTTGATAGCCAGGGGTTGCCCCCAAGGAGGCGTTTTATCTCCCTTCCTCTGGAACCTGGTAATAAATGACCTCATCAAAATTCTAAATGACAACCACTACTACACGATAGGTTATGCGGACGACCTCGCAATCCTTGTGTCAGGGAAGATGACAACCTCACTCAACAGGCACTACGCATCGTTGAACGATGGTGTAGGGAATTTGACCTCTCGGTGAACCGTCGGGTTCAATAAGTGGGGCCTATCACCCAAAATCATACTTTGGCTATACAACACTGTTATCCGACCAATGATCGCATACAGTGCCGTGGTCTGGTGGCCCCGCACCAAACTAACTGCAGCCTCAAGCAAACTTCAACGCATGCAGAGGCTAGCTTGCATGGCCATCACGGGCTGTATGAGGACTACTCCTACCGCAGCTCTTGAAGCAATGCTAGAACTCCCGCCCCTCCACCTGTTTATACAACAGGAAGCGACGATGGCGGCGGTACGCCTAAAAACACTAAATCTCTGGAGTAAAAGAGAAACACAACACTCCGCGTTACTTGAGGGACTCTACAAGGAGTTCCCCTTGACTAAAGCCATAAATGACCGGATTCCCAAACAATTTATCTTCGATAAAAGATACAAAATCCAACTCCATGAGGATCACCGGTAAGAGGGACAACGTCCAGCAGAGTTGCGTACTTTCACAGACGGATCCAAGACAGGTACCGGCTCGGGCGCTGGCATCTTTTCGGAGGACCTCAATATACATATAGCCTCAACTCTAGGGGCCCACAATACGGTGTTCCAAGCAGAGTGTATGGGTATATCCCTAGCAGCCTCAGCTATCGCAGCCAGACAGGTTCGGGACCACACTGTCCGTATTCTATCAGACAGCATGTCGGTCCTGCAAGCACTAAAATGCTACACAACCAACTCTGGGCTTTTATACGAATGTCATCACCGCTTGAATCAGGTGGGTATTCTAAACAACATAACCATTCAATGGATTAAAGGACACAGCGGTTCTCGTCGCAATGTCGCAAAAAACTCGTCGTTGATGCTGCAGACGAACTCGCAAGAAGGGGATCTAGCATGGCAGTAATGGGACCGCAACCCATCGTACTATCTCCCCTTTGGGTATATACGCACTCTGGTAAGGAAACGCACTAGGGTTCAACACAACAAAATTTGGTCAGACCAAACAGACTGCAGGCTGTCCAGGGAGGTACTCCCTGCAATTGACGGCCGCTTTACAAAACAGGCCCTCCAACTGACTAAGCAGCAGCTGCGCACAATCACAGCCGCTGTCACAGGTCATGGGTCATTTAACAAGCACCTGTTTACTATAGGAGTTACAGATAGCCCGCTATGCAGAGCATGCATGGAGGTGGACGAGACGGCGGACCACGTGCTTCTCCACTGTCCAGAGGTTACTGCATACAGGGCTAAATACTTCGGTAACCCGGTTACTCTCCGAGAGATCGCCAGTAACGTCAGGGCGCTGCTGGCCTTTCTCGGGGAACTGGGGTGGATCGAATAAGATATTGTCCCACCCTTTACGCAAAATACGCGCTACGTCGTGGAGTTGCGGAAATCGGCCCGTCTAACAATACAATATACAGGACACAGCAGTTCTCGAGGTAGCTTCAGATGCTGATGCTGATCCCCTTTGGGTACATACGCACTTTGGTAAGGAACGCACTAGGGATCAGCACGACAAAGCGTGGTCGGACCAAACTGACTGCAGACACTCCCTGCAATTGACGGCCGCTTCACAAAGCAGGCTCTCCTACTGACTAAGCAGCAGCTGCGCACAGTCACAGGCGCCGTTACCGGTCAAGGGATGATAATTATTTTTACTTACCGAGATTTACTACACTTGTGCGTCTTCCACAGCAATTGAAGCATGCAAATATGCATAGGCACGTTATCTCGGGATACTGAGTCACATCTGTGTGAAGTAACAGGTCCTGGAATGACAAATTAGTCTTATATAATGATGATGCAAAAAATTAATTCTTTTTCACTACTTATCATTTTGTTAGCTCATCCCTCCAGATATGAGGATGCTTGAACAGGCTGCTAAATGCTGTTATGATTATTTCTTCACTTACCAAGACTTTCCTTTATTTGCACATCTTCTATGGTACTTTGAGTGTGCTGCATATCCACATAGTCCAAATGTGAAGTAACAGGAGGTTCTGGAATGACAATTTATAGATTATAACTACATTCATAGTATATTTTGATTATTTTATACTATAATCAATCAATTTTAGATGTAATACTATGTCATTATGTGTCTCAATTATACAAAAATGTTAAGTAAATGTAGCAACTAAGGCAATGTATTCAATTAATTAAATAATTTTGCATGCCCTAAGGCAAAATGTATTGGGACTCCATAAATTAACAACTTATCTGTTACCTACATTATTGGCAAATAAATGATTTCTATAGCCTGTAGCACTCAGGAATAATGTAGCTTTTTGTATGAATGATGTACAAACTTATAAGCTAATTTTACCTCCTTATAATATTAGTATAGATATCAATCTATGTAACCTGGCATGTTATGAGTGGCTCATTGCCAAATAAAAACAGCCATATGGGTTGATCAAAGTTTAAGCTATGCTCGCCGAGGTCTGTCTGTGGATGGGTGACCGATCGTAACATATCGAGACGCCTGCGCGCCACGGAAAGCACGCTAACCCGTTAGTCCAGGGTCCCGGCTGTCATTTGTAGATGTTTGAAAGTTTGTTGTTACAGATAGTCAGAAATCTGAATGTTTGACAACCCGCCTCATCAAGGCGTCTGTGTTGCTCAGTAACTGGGTTGTGGAGGTCAGATAGACAGTCGCTCCATGTAAAATACTGTTATTCAGCTGCATCCGGTTAGACTGGAAGCCGCCCCAACATAGTTGGGAAAGGGCTAGGCAGATCATGATGATATCAATCTATCTAACCTGGCATGTTTGTTGTCCATACGGCGTCTTTGCTGTATCTTCCGGCACCAATACCGTTATTCGAAGTATGTGTACACTTCCAACTTACTCGGTGGTATGACTTACATGGCGGTATTTGAAATTATATTCGTTTTCTCGTCGCAATATACACCGACGGAAGTAACCCATGTGTTAAGAAACTCCTTATCCTTATTCGGGGTAGGGAATTTATGCAAATTCACATTGCATTGTACGTAGCAGCCTCCAAAATCACCAAACGGGTAGTCAGGTAGGTTGTCTCAATATGTAGATTTAAACAATCAATACCAGCACGAAATCAACACGGCCGGAGAAGCAGAGGCTCTACCCAACGTTACTGGGTGGAAGAAGCACTTTTGGACGATTATAACTAAAATAAACAAACAGGACGCGGAAAATAAACACACGCAAACCGGCTGTCAAAGTTTTTTTTTTGTTTGATTGACGCTGACATTTTTGAAGTGTTGCAGAGTCTCAATTTTCTTTATTTATTTGTTGTAACATTACGTGAGGCATTGAGCTTTTATCTAGAGAAAAAAATGCTGGTTTGCCATTCAACGACGTGCGAGTGCCGGTTCCATAGTAGGCATTACTATTTTACTGGACGTTTTTACATAAGCAAAATGTACCCAGAGCCATCTATGTATCTACAAATCGAGTGAGCTAGCAATGAAACTACACCACAGAATCAAGGCACGCGTTGTCCTCTGGTAATGTACGATACGAATTACACGCGGTGTCTTCTTATTGCAGACGTAGGTAGTTAAATAGGTGGCACTAGCAGTAATTTTTAATAAGTATACGCAACAGTCTCAATTTTATTTATTCATTTATTGTTACATTACGAGAGGTATTGAGCTTTTATCTAGTGAAAAAATTGTTGATTTGCCATTCAACAACATGCGAGTGCTGGTTCCTCACTCAATTCAGTAGGCATTACTATTTTACTGGACGTTTTTACATAAGTAAAATGTACCCAGAGCCATCTATCTACAAATCGAGTGAGCTAGCAACAAAACTACACCACAGAATCAAGGCACGCGTTGTCCTCTGGTAATGTACGATACGATCCACACGCGGTGTCTTCTTGTTGCGGACGTAGTTAAATAGGTGGCACTAGCAGTGATTTTTAATAAGTATACGAAATACAAATACTATAAAGACTAACAATTAATCCAGCCCAACATGGGCTAAAAAGCCAAGTAAAAGAAGTTAATCAGTAATCAGTAAAACCAGAGATTCGTTTCATGAACACTACATTTTTATTGGTACACATAATAGGTACAATATAACAATAGATCATATTAAATAATAAACATGGATTTTAAGTTGACTGTGTTGGTTGGCGATATGCTGAATGTGTCGCTCAGCTAGCTCATCTTTGAGGAAGGTGTTCTAGACAACAATATTCTTCACTTCCACCTCGCGTCGTCCCTGTAAATAAAATGTCAAGATGAAATTAAACAAAACAATGAATGAGAGGATTATGTCAATAAAATAAACCTAAAGTTATGCAATAGATTTATTAACCTGCAATAAGCTAAATAGAGTGAAACAATATTATAAAATTATCTTGTATTTTACAAAGAGCTCCCAATTATTATTGTTGTCTAAGTAGTATACTTGATGGAAAAGTATTCCATAGATACATTATGGATTACATTTAAATGCATTTAAAGGCAAATCCAGCAAAGAAAGCGGTAAATTGATGTAAGAGCAGATATGATTACATTGATTACCAAGCCTCTCAAATGAGCTATGGATCTTGTGATGTTTGCTGAGAGTTAAAATATGTAGTGATGGAATTGTACAGTGCATCATCCCACACATTGACGATAAGATCATTACTACCAATCCTATTATGGGTTGGAAGATATAATTTATAATGTTGTAACAACTTAAATATCAATGATTCAGACTCCAGTGTGAGTATCGTATGTTGTTGTATTGTGGTAGAAGTATCCATTCCGAACCTGATGATAGTCGAGAGCTTTGCTGTGACGACATCTCTTGATCAGAAATGAAGTGCAGCGCAGGTCATACAACTGTAATTTCTTGAGTTGATGCTTTTGTTCTGTTCTGCTCTGCTCTGCTCTGCTCTGCTCTGCTCCGGATCTGGGTCTGATAAGGCATCCGGGCAACTGTACATCAAGCTGCTCTGTAGCAATTATGGCACAAGCGAGCCATGGGATTCACCTAAAAACAATTCATAATTAAAGACCAACTTCTAAATATGGCTTCTACAGCATGGATAATGTTTAATCGTGTCATCACTTTCAACTATAGTTTGCTGCTATACTTCACTAAAACTATTCAATATGCATAAATGTGAATATACACTTAGATAAGTATCACATAACATACATACAAGCATAAACTCACGCCTTTAGCATGGTTTATTGGTTCTGTCTCTTCTGCTTGCCAAAGCATAAGAGACAGAACCAATACTATTTATAATCAATGAGTAAAGAACTATACTATGTATACACGGTGGAAGGGACTTGGACGCACAAACTGACACCATGACTGCATGATTCTGGTGGTTCATGGTGCAATGAGATTTTTAGTTAAAAAGTAAATTATTCACTTCTTAAAAATGTCATTTTGGTAGGTAGACATCATGTTTGTGTACAGCACAACGAACATCAGAATAAAACGTAGAAATTAGGAAAAGTGCACGAAAGTAGTCACCGCTATTCTTAGCAGTAATCGGATATTCGGACCCTTATACACCTAAACTTCTTTCCACCAAACAATAATATGGACATTCCTTTCTGACTAAATAAGTAATCCCGGCTATACCAAACTTAATGAAATTATAGCAGTGGTTATTTTGATTTCGTTTCTTTATGTTGTTCAAATAAATAGAATATCAATGCAAAATGACTACCACCAATAGACGACACGGTGGGCGCAGTGGCCGAGTGGTTGGCTGCTGCGCTACGGGTCGCGGGTTCGATTCCCGCACGGAAAAAATATTTCTCTGGTCTACAGGTGGTTGTTCCGGGTTTGGCTGTTAGTGTATGTGAGTTTAAATGTTTGTTAACGCACCCACGATACAGGAGAAATTACTAGTGTGGCGCGACGACATAAAAACAAAAAAAAATTAGGCGACGTTTAATCATTTAAACGTATCATACCTTCTTAGAATCCACAGCGGCCGTGAAGACTGTTGTTGCGTATCAAGCATTACGGGCGAGGGGTGATGTAGTCCAGGTGCCAATCTGCCTCAGGGATCGCTACAGTTGACTTGATCCCCACTGTCATGTCGCGGTCGCCCTGAAAGTGTATAATAGGATTTTTTTTTAATATTTTTTACTATGGGACGAGCCCGCCACACTATTCCCAATCCACTGCAACTCCTGAAAACCAGAATCAACAGTGGCGACCATCAGGAAAGCGTCGAGACAATGAAGTCCGTCGAGTCCCGGAGAAACGATTCAACTGTCTTGGAACCCGCAACGAAATTAATCAGAAAAAAGCAGCGGAGGACTAAGAAAACTACGCAATTTCTTCTTCCCTCCATATCGACCAGGAGACAGAACTGAGCTGGGCCAATAGGCACAAAGGGACGTTTACAACTGGGTTAGGCCCAGTTGCCTAGCCCCGCGGTTTAAAATTAACACTGATAGTAGTGAGTCCTGAATGATTAGAATTCATTCAACGATTCAATAGTCAACAACATTTAGAATGCGAAGCAGAACTATAAATCACTAGCAGCGCCCCGCGGTTTTACGTTTTAAGTCAACATGAAACAATCGGAATTCCAACGGGAATACTTCCGTTTTCCGTGGTAAAAAATACACTACGTGCTATGCCAGACTATTAATCTATATCTGCGCCATACTTCATCCAGATCTGTTCAGCTGTTCTGGTGTTAATAATATTGTTAGTGGCAAGTGTGATAGTGTCATTAACAGTCCACAATATTGTGGCGAAATAATATTTTCGTGACGCGCTAATTTGCAATCACAGAAACCAAGGAAGTCTAACCTTAAACCGGATCGTTGGGGAAATACAGAAACTTACCATCAAATAAATTGCATTATTCGCATCATCTACATTGAACACTTGTATCCAAGATATGTCATCGACATGAATGGATGTCACTACACTGTTATGAAAGTGGTCTTTTCTTACAGTTTCAATCGGTATTCAGCTGTAGCCGGTTAGACTGGAAGCCAACCTCAACACAGTTATGTTGTTGCAATGTTTCTTCTGCCAAACTGTACAGCAGTTTGTTGACAGATGTAGCTCCCGTATACAAAGTTCTGTTATATTTTATGAAATTACTAGCTGACAAGGTTTTGACAAAAGGTGCTAAAAAGAAACTTCCCCACTTTATTTTTAAAAGACATTTTTGTAGTACAGCTACGATCTAAATCTATTGGTATATCATTAAAAAAATTTGGGACTAAGCATTTTCTACACCTTGGTCCATAATAGTTATTACAAGTGGGTACTACAAATCTTCTAATGCATTTATTCCTTTGAGGTCTTATGTGTACCGTCTTGATTTTAAACTCATCCTCATCCAATCCACACAGCATCATCTAGCCCCGAGCTAAGCAGAGCTTGTATTATGGGTACTAGATGACTGATGTAATTAATACAATACATTACATAGACAGATATTTCTTATTATATATAGCAAATACCCAGAACACTTGGGCTTTACCAAGGCGGGTTGGCGATTTCAGACTTATACTCATTGTAATGTGTGTAGATGTCAGTAATGTCTAAGATAAACTAATAAAGTAGGTATCATCGCTGGAGGTGAACCAGTTTTGAACCTTATCCGTCCGAGATGGTACAAATGAATTAAAAAAGTCTCAATGTTTTTCATGAGAGGTGAGACCTTTAGGTGAATGCGTAGAGGCACCTCGTGGAATTTAAATTTTCATGTTTTTAGCAATTTGGAGCTTTCGTAACTAACAAATGAGTACCCCACAAAGTATTAAAATCATTAGTACGACTTTTTCAGTTCGATTTATGCAACTGAATAAGTGTTTCATTACATGATGACATTTAACCACAATTCTATGTATGTTTGTTGTGGTATACATATACGCGAATAACTCTTTCAGTAACATACCTTATACTGACCTGAAACGCGGGCTGCGTCTGCGCATTCTTCTTAACCACTGGGCCATTACGACAATAGAAAGATAAAATAACTTACAATCATGACTTCCTTGTTGGTTTTGATGGTGACCATCCAGTTGCCATGAGGGTTCATGACGAAGGGACACGGAGCCGTGCCTCTGTCGCCAGCCACAGTGACCAGTCGTGGTTGTCCGGTGGGACGCAGTGCCACGTTGAACCTGGAAGATTATCAGCTTGCATTTTAAGAAGTTGTTTTTCTACTAATTAGTCTTGCTCTCTACTAGGCCAGTTGAGCCTGCCAAAACTATTCAACACAGAACTCCAACTAGCGAACGAGGACTAGTATCTCGGAGTCATCCTTAACAGCAAGTTAAACTGGAGCAACTGCAGCATGGCGGTCCTGCAAGCACTAAAATGCCATACCACTAACTCTGGGCTACTACTACACGAATGTCATAACCGCTTAAATCAGGTGTGTATTCTCAATAACATAACCATTCAATGGATTAAAGGACACAGCAGGGGGGAGTGGTCTGGATGTTTGCTTTTGCGGTTGCACAACGACATGCTTATCCTATATCTCTCTGGTAGTCCTAACGATCAAGCTTCTTAACAGTGAGACGTTCCCAGTTGCGGGCTCCATGGTGGGTGGGAGCCAGAGAGACGAATAATACTACTTTACATACATGGACAATCCAAGGCCATTTCAACCAACCGGAGTGAAGTCAGCGAAAGCCGACTCAGCTCCTAAGCGGGGTGCTAACAACACCCCGCTCGCCCCTGGAGGTCCTGCGGGTAATAATGCAGGCACCAGCGCGGGTGCTGGTCCGATTGTGGCGAAAGCTGCAGTTCGGACCAAAACAAAGTCCCAGCTTAAGCAAAGGACGTCAGCGCTGCCTGGGACCAGTACTGACCCTTTAAAAGCACAGGCGAGGACGGCGACGACTCATACCACAGCCGGACCTAGCCTTAGCTCACAAACACAACCTCCTGCGGCACTTCAAGCTGCAAATCAGCAGGCTGTCACCGAGCAATCGAAGACGCCTGGCACTGACGACGCGTTCTCACGCGGTTGGCAAGGGTAAACACACTCAACAAGCCCATTGCCCTTGTACCGCCCACCCGGGCCGTCCTGCTCCTGCAGATCTGGCCAATAGGGGGGACGGGCGCAGCGGTAATGCGCTCCATCAGGTGCGCCGCCGTGCAAAATAGAACGAGGGTAAAGCCGCTCGTCGAACACAGGCTACCGCTGCCGGGTCAAGCCGCAAAACCAGCAGCAAGGTCGACTTCTCCGCGGGGAAACGGTCGCAGGCCGAGGCCGGTGAAAGCCGACCAGAGCCTGCTGGACCGTCAACCAGCGTCGAGGAGAGGCCAGCCATAAACACCAGACCAAAGAAACAATCCGATTGGAAGGATCACGCTACGGCCAAGCGGGCTCTCAATGAGACCTTGTCGCCTCGTGGGGAGCAGAAGCGGCCGTGGCTTGACCATTCCAAACGGATTGAAGACAGGAAAAGCTACGCCCAAGCTGCCGGCGCCACCCTGAACGTCGCAATCACTAGCGAGAGCACGGGGGCTACTGTCTCCGGCCTCCGATCCGGGGGGGACGGGTTCGACGAGGGCTTCGACCTGTTTGCCGGGTTGCGACTGGAGGGAGACGAGGAGGGTGCGACCAGCAATGGCGTCCCTTTCGTTGGCCTGTAAGGTCGTGCAGGCGAACCTCCGCCACAGCCAGACAGCGACGGCTCAGTTGCGCAAGTGGCTGGAGGTACAGGACGCGGCCGTTGCCCTGATCCAGGAGCCGTGGATTAGGGCTGGCCATATACAAGGACTATCCAATCTCGGTGGTTAGATTTTAGTCACTACAGACCACGATCATCCTAGATCGTGTATCTATGTAATAGGTAACCTCAAAACACAGATCTTAACAGATTTCTGTTGCAGAGATGTCTCTGCAGTTAGACTGTCTATACAGCGGGATGGTGTGGAGATGCCAGTAGTCTTTGCCTCGGCTTATATGCCTGAGGCGGAGACACCGCCCCCCCCCATGACCTCGCCCGCCTCGTGAGTTACTGTGAGAGGAGCGGGATGGAGATTGTCATTGGGGCTGACGCAAATGCCCATCACCCACTGTGGGGCATGGACACGCAAAATGATAGGGGTAAGACATTGGTTGAATTTTTATTTACAACAAACCTATCCCTATTAAACACACTAGGCTCCGAACCAACATTCGTAACCAGAAGAAGCCACACGATCATTGACCTCACCATGGCCTCTGAGGGTGCAGCGGAAATCACCTCGGGCTGGCAGGTCTCCAAGGAGACCTCGTGCTCGGATCACAGGTGGATCCGCTTTGACATCCAGGTCTGTGCGACACCTATACCGCCACGAGGCAACCCAAGGAATACTAACAGGGTTCCCTACACACGCACGCTTGCTACCAAGCTGGCGATACTGAGCAGTCCACCAAGGTACGTGGACATAACGCAGATAGATGCACAGGTCGAGCACATCACTGCATCAATGATAGACAGCTACCATACTGCCTGCCCAGTAACCACACTGCCCGTAACACCAGGTAAACAACCCTGGTGGGGCGCCGAACTGGAACGCAAGCACGGTAAGGTAAGGAAGGCTCTGAACAGAGCCATGAATACATGGGCTGACGAGGACTGGGAGGCATACTACGCGGCCAAGTCTAGCTACAAAAAATGCATCAGTTTCAGGAGCACCGCGGGATGGCGTAAGTTCTGTGGCAATATTGAATCTTGCCAACAAGCAAACAGGGTAAGGAAAATACTGGCGCAACAGCACACACCTGGGCCAGCCACTCTCCGTAAACCTGACAATACCTTAACCACATCACCAGAGGAAACGAGACGCGTCCTAATAGAAACTCACTTCCCAGGAAGCGTCCTCACTCAGGAAATTGATTGGTCTGATACAATGCAAACACCGTCAGAAAATGACTGGCTATACGCAAACAAGATGATCACATTGGAGAAAATCCAATGGGTCATCGAAAACTACCAACCCTTTAGGGCAGCCGGCCCCGACGGTGTTTTCCCCGCCCTACTGCAGTGGGGTGGCACCTCGGTTACCGTAAGATTAGTGCCTCTGTTGCGGGCATGCCTGGCCTACAGACACATCCCGAAAGGTTGGAGGGAGGTGAAGGTTATATTCATTCCTAAGCCAGGCAAGAGTGACTATACAAACGCTAAATCCTACCGACCTATCAGCCTGACATCGTTTCTCCAAAAAACCTTGGAGAGACTATGCGATAGGGAGCTAAGAGACGGCGCTCTTAAAAACATACCACTACATGGTAACCAACATGCATACTGCTCAGGTAAGTCGACGGAGTCAGCTCTTCACCTGGTGATTAGCCGGATTGAAGAAGCAATTCACCAAAAAGCTACCTGCCTAGGCACATTTATAGACATCGAAGGCGCCTTCGATAAAACAAACTTCTCCAGTATTAGTACCGCCCTCTTCAAACATGGCGTCGATCAGGTATTAACAGATTGGATTACTAACATGTTAAGCAAGCGAGTGGTTCGTCTGGATGAGGACCAGAACATGGCCTTGATAGCCAGGGGTTGCCCCCAAGGAGGCGTTTTATCTCCCTTCCTCTGGAACCTGGTAATAAATGACCTCATCAAAATTCTAAATGACAACCACTACTACACGATAGGTTATGCGGACGACCTCGCAATCCTTGTGTCAGGGAAGATGACAACCTCACTCAACAGGCACTACGCATCGTTGAACGATGGTGTAGGGAATTTGACCTCTCGGTGAACCGTCGGGTTCAATAAGTGGGGCCTATCACCCAAAATCATACTTTGGCTATACAACACTGTTATCCGACCAATGATCGCATACAGTGCCGTGGTCTGGTGGCCCCGCACCAAACTAACTGCAGCCTCAAGCAAACTTCAACGCATGCAGAGGCTAGCTTGCATGGCCATCACGGGCTGTATGAGGACTACTCCTACCGCAGCTCTTGAAGCAATGCTAGAACTCCCGCCCCTCCACCTGTTTATACAACAGGAAGCGACGATGGCGGCGGTACGCCTAAAAACACTAAATCTCTGGAGTAAAAGAGAAACACAACACTCCGCGTTACTTGAGGGACTCTACAAGGAGTTCCCCTTGACTAAAGCCATAAATGACCGGATTCCCAAACAATTTATCTTCGATAAAAGATACAAAATCCAACTCGTGTGTATGGGTATATCCCTAGCAGCCTCAGCTATCGCAGCCAGACAGGTTCGGGACCACACTGTCCGTATTCTATCAGACAGCATGTCGGTCCTGCAAGCACTAAAATGCTACACAACCAACTCTGGGCTTTTATACGAATGTCATCACCGCTTGAATCAGGTGGGTATTCTAAACAACATAACCATTCAATGGATTAAAGGACACAGCGGTTCTCGTCGCAATGTCGCAAAAAACTCGTCGTTGATGCTGCAGACGAACTCGCAAGAAGGGGATCTAGCATGGCAGTAATGGGACCGGAACCCATCGTACCACTCCCCTTTGGGTATATACGCACTCTGGTAAGGAAACGCACTAGGGTTCAACACAACAAAATTTGGTCAGACCAAACAGACTGCAGGCTGTCCAGGGAGGTACTCCCTGCAATTGACGGCCGCTTTACAAAACAGGCCCTCCAACTGACTAAGCAGCAGCTGCGCACAATCACAGCCGCTGTCACAGGTCATGGGTCATTTAACAAGCACCTGTTTACTATAGGAGTTACAGATAGCCCGCTATGCAGAGCATGCATGGAGGTGGACGAGACGGCGGACCACGTGCTTCTCCACTGTCCAGAGGTTACTGCATACAGGGCTAAATACTTCGGTAACCCGGTTACTCTCCGAGAGATCGCCAGTAACGTCAGGGCGCTGCTGGCCTTTCTCGGGGAACTGGGGTGGATCGAATAAGATATTGTCCCACCCTTTACGCAAAATACGCGCTACGTCGTGGAGTTGCGGAAATCGGCCCGTCTAACAATACAATATACAGGACACAGCAGTTCTCGAGGTAGCTTCAGATGCTGATGCTGATCCCCTTTGGGTACATACGCACTTTGGTAAGGAACGCACTAGGGATCAGCACGACAAAGCGTGGTCGGACCAAACTGACTGCAGACACTCCCTGCAATTGACGGCCGCTTCACAAAGCAGGCTCTCCTACTGACTAAGCAGCAGCTGCGCACAGTCACAGGCGCCGTTACCGGTCAAGGGATGATAATTATTTTTACTTACCGAGATTTACTACACTTGTGCGTCTTCCACAGCAATTGAAGCATGCAAATATGCATAGGCACGTTATCTCGGGATACTGAGTCACATCTGTGTGAAGTAACAGGTCCTGGAATGACAAATTAGTCTTATATAATGATGATGCAAAAAATTAATTCTTTTTCACTACTTATCATTTTGTTAGCTCATCCCTCCAGATATGAGGATGCTTGAACAGGCTGCTAAATGCTGTTATGATTATTTCTTCACTTACCAAGACTTTCCTTTATTTGCACATCTTCTATGGTACTTTGAGTGTGCTGCATATCCACATAGTCCAAATGTGAAGTAACAGGAGGTTCTGGAATGACAATTTATAGATTATAACTACATTCATAGTATATTTTGATTATTTTATACTATAATCAATCAATTTTAGATGTAATACTATGTCATTATGTGTCTCAATTATACAAAAATGTTAAGTAAATGTAGCAACTAAGGCAATGTATTCAATTAATTAAATAATTTTGCATGCCCTAAGGCAAAATGTATTGGGACTCCATAAATTAACAACTTTTCTGTTACCTACATTATTGGCAAATAAATGATTTCTATAGCCTGTAGCACTCAGGAATAATGTAGCTTTTTGTATGAATGATGTACAAACTTATAAGCTAATTTTACCTCTTTATAATATTAGTATAGATATCAATCTATGTAACCTGGCATGTTATGAGTGGCTCATTGCCAAATAAAAACAGCCATATGGGTTGATCAAAGTTTAAGCTATGCTCGCCGAGGTCTGTCTGTGGATGGGTGACCGATCGTAACATATCGAGACGCCTGCGCGCCACGGAAAGCACGCTAACCCGTTAGTCCAGGGTCCCGGCTGTCATTTGTAGATGTTTGAAAGTTTGTTGTTACAGATAGTCAGAAATCTGAATGTTTGACAACCCGCCTCATCAAGGCGTCTGTGTTGCTCAGTAACTGGGTTGTGGAGGTCAGATAGACAGTCGCTCCATGTAAAATACTGTTATTCAGCTGCATCCGGTTAGACTGGAAGCCGCCCCAACATAGTTGGGAAAGGGCTAGGCAGATCATGATGATATCAATCTATCTAACCTGGCATGTTTGTTGTCCATACGGCGTCTTTGCTGTATCTTCCGGCACCAATACCGTTATTCGAAGTATGTGTACACTTCCAACTTACTCGGTGGTATGACTTACATGGCGGTATTTGAAATTATATTCGTTTTCTCGTCGCAATATACACCGACGGAAGTAACCCATGTGTTAAGAAACTCCTTATCCTTATTCGGGGTAGGGAATTTATGCAAATTCACATTGCATTGTACGTAGCAGCCTCCAAAATCACCAAACGGGTAGTCAGGTAGGTTGTCTCAATATGTAGATTTAAACAATCAATACCAGCACGAAATCAACACGGCCGGAGAAGCAGAGGCTCTACCCAACGTTACTGGGTGGAAGAAGCACTTTTGGACGATTATAACTAAAATAAACAAACAGGACGCGGAAAATAAACACACGCAAACCGGCTGTCAAAGTTTTTTTTTTGTTTGATTGACGCTGACATTTTTGAAGTGTTGCAGAGTCTCAATTTTCTTTATTTATTTGTTGTAACATTACGTGAGGCATTGAGTTTTTATCTAGAGAAAAAATTGCTGGTTTGCCATTCAACGACGTGCGAGTGCCGGTTCCATAGTAGGCATTACTATTTTACTGGACGTTTTTACATAAGCAAAATGTACCCAGAGCCATCTATGTATCTACAAATCGAGTGAGCTAGCAATGAAACTACACCACAGAATCAAGGCACGCGTTGTCCTCTGGTAATGTACGATACGAATTACACGCGGTGTCTTCTTATTGCAGACGTAGGTAGTTAAATAGGTGGCACTAGCAGTAATTTTTAATAAGTATACGCAACAGTCTCAATTTTATTTATTCATTTATTGTTACATTACGAGAGGTATTGAGCTTTTATCTAGTGAAAAAATTGTTGATTTGCCATTCAACAACATGCGAGTGCTGGTTCCTCACTCAATTCAGTAGGCATTACTATTTTACTGGACGTTTTTACATAAGTAAAATGTACCCAGAGCCATCTATCTACAAATCGAGTGAGCTAGCAACAAAACTACACCACAGAATCAAGGCACGCGTTGTCCTCTGGTAATGTACGATACGATCCACACGCGGTGTCTTCTTGTTGCGGACGTAGTTAAATAGGTGGCACTAGCAGTGATTTTTAATAAGTATACGAAATACAAATACTATAAAGACTAACAATTAATCCAGCCCAACATGGGCTAAAAAGCCAAGTAGAAGAAGTTAATCAGTAATCAGTAAAACCAGAGATTCGTTTCATGAACACTACATTTTTATTGGTACACATAATAGGTACAATATAACAATAGATCATATTAAATAATAAACATGGATTTTAAGTTGACTGTGTTGGTTGGCGATATGCTGAATGTGTCGCTCAGCTAGCTCATCTTTGAGGAAGGTGTTCTAGACAACAATATTCTTCACTTCCACCTCGCGTCGTCCCTGTAAATAAAATGTCAAGATGAAATTAAACAAAACAATGAATGAGAGGATTATGTCAATAAAATAAACCTAAAGTTATGCAATAGATTTATTAACCTGCAATAAGCTAAATAGAGTGAAACAATATTATAAAATTATCTTGTATTTTACAAAGAGCTCCCAATTATTATTGTTGTCTAAGTAGTATACTTGATGGAAAAGTATTCCATAGATACATTATGGATTACATTTAAATGCATTTAAAGGCAAATCCAGCAAAGAAAGCGGTAAATTGATGTAAGAGCAGATATGATTACATTGATTACCAAGCCTCTCAAATGAGCTATGGATCTTGTGATGTTTGCTGAGAGTTAAAATATGTAGTGATGGAATTGTACAGTGCATCATCCCACACATTGACGATAAGATCATTACTACCAATCCTATTATGGGTTGGAAGATATAATTTATAATGTTGTAACAACTTAAATATCAATGATTCAGACTCCAGTGTGAGTATCGTATGTTGTTGTATTGTGGTAGAAGTATCCATTCCGAACCTGATGATAGTCGAGAGCTTTGCTGTGACGACATCTCTTGATCAGAAATGAAGTGCAGCGCAGGTCATACAACTGTAATTTCTTGAGTTGATGCTTTTGTTCTGTTCTGCTCTGCTCTGCTCCGGATCTGGGTCTGATAAGGCATCCGGGCAACTGTACATCAAGCTGCTCTGTAGCAATTATGGCACAAGCGAGCCATGGGATTCACCTAAAAACAATTCATAATTAAAGACCAACTTCTAAATATGGCTTCTACAGCATGGATAATGTTTAATCGTGTCATCACTTTCAACTATAGTTTGCTGCTATACTTCACTAAAACTATTCAATATGCATAAATGTGAATATACACTTAGATAAGTATCACATAACATACATACAAGCATAAACTCACGCCTTTAGCATGGTTTATTGGTTCTGTCTCTTCTGCTTGCCAAAGCATAAGAGACAGAACCAATACTATTTATAATCAATGAGTAAAGAACTATACTATGTATACACGGTGGAAGGGACTTGGACGCACAAACTGACACCATGACTGCATGATTCTGGTGGTTCATGGTGCAATGAGATTTTTAGTTAAAAAGTAAATTATTCACTTCTTAAAAATGTCATTTTGGTAGGTAGACATCATGTTTGTGTACAGCACAACGAACATCAGAATAAAACGTAGAAATTAGGAAAAGTGCACGAAAGTAGTCACCGCTATTCTTAGCAGTAATCGGATATTCGGATCCTTATACACCTAAACTTCTTTCCACCAAACAATAATATGGACATTCCTTTCTGACTAAATAAGTAATCCCGGCTATACCAAACTTAATGAAATTATAGCAGTGGTTATTTTGATTTCGTTTCTTTATGTTGTTCAAATAAATAGAATATCAATGCAAAATGACTACCACCAATAGACGACACGGTGGGCGCAGTGGCCGAGTGGTTGGCTGCTGCGCTACGGGTCGCGGGTTCGATTCCCGCACGGAATAAATATTTCTCTGGTCTACAGGTGGTTGTTCCGGGTTTGGCTGTTAGTGTATGTGAGTTTAAATGTTTGTTAACGCACCCACGATACAGGAGAAATTACTAGTGTGGCGCGACGACATAAAAACAAAAAAAAATTAGGCGACGTTTAATCATTTAAACGTATCATACCTTCTTAGAATCCACAGCGGCCGTGAAGACTGTTGTTGCGTATCAAGCATTACGGGCGAGGGGTGATGTAGTCCAGGTGCCAATCTGCCTCAGGGATCGCTACAGTTGACTTGATCCCCACTGTCATGTCGCGGTCGCCCTGAAAGTGTATAATAGGATTTTTTTAAAATATTTTTTACTATGGGACGAGCCCGCCACACTATTCCCAATCCACTGCAACTCCTGAAAACCAGAATCAACAGTGGCGACCATCAGGAAAGCGTCGAGACAATGAAGTCCGTCGAGTCCCGGAGAAACGATTCAACTGTCTTGGAACCCGCAACGAAATTAATCAGAAAAAAGCAGCGGAGGACTAAGAAAACTACGCAATTTCTTCTTCCCTCCATATCGACCAGGAGACAGAACTGAGCTGGGCCAATAGGCACAAAGGGACGTTTACAACTGGGTTAGGCCCAGTTGCCTAGCCCCGCGGTTTAAAATTAACACTGATAGTAGTGAGTCCTGAATGATTAGAATTCATTCAACGATTCAATAGTCAACAACATTTAGAATGCGAAGCAGAACTATAAATCACTAGCAGCGCCCCGCGGTTTTACGTTTTAAGTCAACATGAAACAATCGGAATTCCAACGGGAATACTTCCGTTTTCCGTGGTAAAAAATACACTACGTGCTATGCCAGACTATTAATCTATATCTGCGCCATACTTCATCCAGATCTGTTCAGCTGTTCTGGTGTTAATAATATTGTTAGTGGCAAGTGTGATAGTGTCATTAACAGTCCACAATATTGTGGCGAAATAATATTTTCGTGACGCGCTAATTTGCAATCACAGAAACCAAGGAAGTCTAACCTTAAACCGGATCGTTGGGGAAATACAGAAACTTACCATCAAATAAATTGCATTATTCGCATCATCTACATTGAACACTTGTATCCAAGATATGTCATCGACATGAATGGATGTCACTACACTGTTATGAAAGTGGTCTTTTCTTACAGTTTCAATCGGTATTCAGCTGTAGCCGGTTAGACTGGAAGCCAACCTCAACACAGTTATGTTGTTGCAATGTTTCTTCTGCCAAACTGTACAGCAGTTTGTTGACAGATGTAGCTCCCGTATACAAAGTTCTGTTATATTTTATGAAATTACTAGCTGACAAGGTTTTGACAAAAGGTGCTAAAAAGAAACTTCCCCACTTTATTTTTAAAAGACATTTTTGTAGTACAGCTACTATCTAAATCTATTGGTATATCATTAAAAAAATTTGGGACTAAGCATTTTCTACACCTTGGTCCATAATAGTTATTACAAGTGGGTACTACAAATCTTCTAATGCATTTATTCCTTTGAGGTCTTATGTGTACCGTCTTGATTTTAAACTCATCCTCATCCAATCCACACAGCATCATCTAGCCCCGAGCTAAGCAGAGCTTGTATTATGGGTACTAGATGACTGATGTAATTAATACAATACATTACATAGACAGATATTTCTTATTATATATAGCAAATACCCAGAACACTTGGGCTTTACCAAGGCGGGTTGGCGATTTCAGACTTATACTCATTGTAATGTGTGTAGATGTCAGTAATGTCTAAGATAAACTAATAAAGTAGGTATCATCGCTGGAGGTGAACCAGTTTTGAACCTTATCCGTCCGAGATGGTACAAATGAATTAAAAAAGTCTCAATGTTTTTCATGAGAGGTGAGACCTTTAGGTGAATGCGTAGAGGCACCTCTTGGAATTTAAATTTTCATGTTTTTAGCAATTTGGAGCTTTCGTAACTAACAAATGAGTACCCCACAAAGTATTAAAATCATTAGTACGACTTTTTCAGTTCGATTTATGCAACTGAATAAGTGTTTCATTACATGATGACATTTAACCACAATTCTATGTATGTTTGTTGTGGTATACATATACGCGAATAACTCTTTCAGTAACATACCTTATACTGACCTGAAACGCGGGCTGCGTCTGCGCATTCTTCTTAACCACTGGGCCATTACGACAATAGAAAGATAAAATAACTTACAATCATGACTTCCTTGTTGGTTTTGATGGTGACCATCCAGTTGCCATGAGGGTTCATGACGAAGGGACACGGAGCCGTGCCTCTGTCGCCAGCCACAGTGACCAGTCGTGGTTGTCCGGTGGGACGCAGTGCCACGTTGAACCTGGAAGATTATCAGCTTGCATTTTAAGAAGTTGTTTTTCTACTAATTAGTCTTGCTCTCTACTAGGCCAGTTGAGCCTGCCAAAACTATTCAACACAGAACTCCAACTAGCGAACGAGGACTAGTATCTCGGAGTCATCCTTAACAGCAAGTTAAACTGGAGCAACTGCAGCATGGCGGTCCTGCAAGCACTAAAATGCCATACCACTAACTCTGGGCTACTAATACACGAATGTCATAACCGCTTAAATCAGGTGTGTATTCTCAATAACATAACCATTCAATGGATTAAAGGACACAGCAGGGGGGAGTGGTCTGGATGTTTGCTTTTGCGGTTGCACAACGACATGCTTATCCTATATCTCTCTGGTAGTCCTAACGATCAAGCTTCTTAACAGTGAGACGTTCCCAGTTGCGGGCTCCATGGTGGGTGGGAGCCAGAGAGACGAATAATACTACTTTACATACATGGACAATCCAAGGCCATTTCAACCAACCGGAGTGAAGTCAGCGAAAGCCGACTCAGCTCCTAAGCGGGGTGCTAACAACACCCCGCTCGCCCCTGGAGGTCCTGCGGGTAATAATGCAGGCACCAGCGCGGGTGCTGGTCCGATTGTGGCGAAAGCTGCAGTTCGGACCAAAACAAAGTCCCAGCTTAAGCAAAGGACGTCAGCGCTGCCTGGGACCAGTACTGACCCTTTAAAAGCACAGGCGAGGACGGCGACGACTCATACCACAGCCGGACCTAGCCTTAGCTCACAAACACAACCTCCTGCGGCACTTCAAGCTGCAAATCAGCAGGCTGTCACCGAGCAATCGAAGACGCCTGGCACTGACGACGCGTTCTCACGCGGTTGGCAAGGGTAAACACACTCAACAAGCCCATTGCCCTTGTACCGCCCACCCGGGCCGTCCTGCTCCTGCAGATCTGGCCAATAGGGGGGACGGGCGCAGCGGTAATGCGCTCCATCAGGTGCGCCGCCGTGCAAAATAGAACGAGGGTAAAGCCGCTCGTCGAACACAGGCTACCGCTGCCGGGTCAAGCCGCAAAACCAGCAGCAAGGTCGACTTCTCCGCGGGGAAACGGTCGCAGGCCGAGGCCGGTGAAAGCCGACCAGAGCCTGCTGGACCGTCAACCAGCGTCGAGGAGAGGCCAGCCATAAACACCAGACCAAAGAAACAATCCGATTGGAAGGATCACGCTACGGCCAAGCGGGCTCTCAATGAGACCTTGTCGCCTCGTGGGGAGCAGAAGCGGCCGTGGCTTGACCATTCCAAACGGATTGAAGACAGGAAAAGCTACGCCCAAGCTGCCGGCGCCACCCTGAACGTCGCAATCACTAGCGAGAGCACGGGGGCTACTGTCTCCGGCCTCCGATCCGGGGGGGACGGGTTCGACGAGGGCTTCGACCTGTTTGCCGGGTTGCGACTGGAGGGAGACGAGGAGGGTGCGACCAGCAATGGCGTCCCTTTCGTTGGCCTGTAAGGTCGTGCAGGCGAACCTCCGCCACAGCCAGACAGCGACGGCTCAGTTGCGCAAGTGGCTGGAGGTACAGGACGCGGCCGTTGCCCTGATCCAGGAGCCGTGGATTAGGGCTGGCCATATACAAGGACTATCCAATCTCGGTGGTTAGATTTTAGTCACTACAGACCACGATCATCCTAGATCGTGTATCTATGTAATAGGTAACCTCAAAACACAGATCTTAACAGATTTCTGTTGCAGAGATGTCTCTGCAGTTAGACTGTCTATACAGCGGGATGGTGTGGAGATGCCAGTAGTCTTTGCCTCGGCTTATATGCCTGAGGCGGAGACACCGCCCCCCCCCCCCCCCATGACCTCGCCCGCCTCGTGAGTTACTGTGAGAGGAGCGGGATGGAGATTGTCATTGGGGCTGACGCAAATGCCCATCACCCACTGTGGGGCATGGACACGCAAAATGATAGGGGTAAGACATTGGTTGAATTTTTATTTACAACAAACCTATCCCTATTAAACACACTAGGCTCCGAACCAACATTCGTAACCAGAAGAAGCCACACGATCATTGACCTCACCATGGCCTCTGAGGGTGCAGCGGAAATCACCTCGGGCTGGCAGGTCTCCAAGGAGACCTCGTGCTCGGATCACAGGTGGATCCGCTTTGACATCCAGGTCTGTGCGACACCTATACCGCCACGAGGCAACCCAAGGAATACTAACAGGGTTCCCTACACACGCACGCTTGCTACCAAGCTGGCGATACTGAGCAGTCCACCAAGGTACGTGGACATAACGCAGATAGATGCACAGGTCGAGCACATCACTGCATCAATGATAGACAGCTACCATACTGCCTGCCCAGTAACCACACTGCCCGTAACACCAGGTAAACAACCCTGGTGGGGCGCCGAACTGGAACGCAAGCACGGTAAGGTAAGGAAGGCTCTGAACAGAGCCATGAATACATGGGCTGACGAGGACTGGGAGGCATACTACGCGGCCAAGTCTAGCTACAAAAAATGCATCAGTTTCAGGAGCACCGCGGGATGGCGTAAGTTCTGTGGCAATATTGAATCTTGCCAACAAGCAAACAGGGTAAGGAAAATACTGGCGCAACAGCACACACCTGGGCCAGCCACTCTCCGTAAACCTGACAATACCTTAACCACATCACCAGAGGAAACGAGACGCGTCCTAATAGAAACTCACTTCCCAGGAAGCGTCCTCACTCAGGAAATTGATTGGTCTGATACAATGCAAACACCGTCAGAAAATGACTGGCTATACGCAAACAAGATGATCACATTGGAGAAAATCCAATGGGTCATCGAAAACTACCAACCCTTTAAGGCAGCCGGCCCCGACGGTGTTTTCCCCGCCCTACTGCAGTGGGGTGGCACCTCGGTTACCGTAAGATTAGTGCCTCTGTTGCGGGCATGCCTGGCCTACAGACACATCCCGAAAGGTTGGAGGGAGGTGAAGGTTATATTCATTCCTAAGCCAGGCAAGAGTGACTATACAAACGCTAAATCCTACCGACCTATCAGCCTGACATCGTTTCTCCAAAAAACCTTGGAGAGACTATGCGATAGGGAGCTAAGAGACGGCGCTCTTAAAAACATACCACTACATGGTAACCAACATGCATACTGCTCAGGTAAGTCGACGGAGTCAGCTCTTCACCTGGTGATTAGCCGGATTGAAGAAGCAATTCACCAAAAAGCTACCTGCCTAGGCACATTCATAGACATCGAAGGCGCCTTCGATAAAACAAACTTCTCCAGTATTAGTACCGCCCTCTTCAAACATGGCGTCGATCAGGTATTAACAGATTGGATTACTAACATGTTAAGCAAGCGAGTGGTTCGTCTGGATGAGGACCAGAACATGGCCTTGATAGCCAGGGGTTGCCCCCAAGGAGGCGTTTTATCTCCCTTCCTCTGGAACCTGGTAATAAATGACCTCATCAAAATTCTAAATGACAACCACTACTACACGATAGGTTATGCGGACGACCTCGCAATCCTTGTGTCAGGGAAGATGACAACCTCACTCAACAGGCACTACGCATCGTTGAACGATGGTGTAGGGAATTTGACCTCTCGGTGAACCGTCGGGTTCAATAAGTGGGGCCTATCACCCAAAATCATACTTTGGCTATACAACACTGTTATCCGACCAATGATCGCATACAGTGCCGTGGTCTGGTGGCCCCGCACCAAACTAACTGCAGCCTCAAGCAAACTTCAACGCATGCAGAGGCTAGCTTGCATGGCCATCACGGGCTGTATGAGGACTACTCCTACCGCAGCTCTTGAAGCAATGCTAGAACTCCCGCCCCTCCACCTGTTTATACAACAGGAAGCGACGATGGCGGCGGTACGCCTAAAAACACTAAATCTCTGGAGTAAAAGAGAAACACAACACTCCGCGTTACTTGAGGGACTCTACAAGGAGTTCCCCTTGACTAAAGCCATAAATGACCGGATTCCCAAACAATTTATCTTCGATAAAAGATACAAAATCCAACTCCATGAGGATCACCGGTAAGAGGGACAACGTCCAGCAGAGTTGCGTACTTTCACAGACGGATCCAAGACAGGTACCGGCTCGGGCGCTGGCATCTTTTCGGAGGACCTCAATATACATATAGCCTCAACTCTAGGGGCCCACAATACGGTGTTCCAAGCAGAGTGTATGGGTATATCCCTAGCAGCCTCAGCTATCGCAGCCAGACAGGTTCGGGACCACACTGTCCGTATTCTATCAGACAGCATGTCGGTCCTGCAAGCACTAAAATGCTACACAACCAACTCTGGGCTTTTATACGAATGTCATCACCGCTTGAATCAGGTGGGTATTCTAAACAACATAACCATTCAATGGATTAAAGGACACAGCGGTTCTCGTCGCAATGTCGCAAAAAACTCGTCGTTGATGCTGCAGACGAACTCGCAAGAAGGGGATCTAGCATGGCAGTAATGGGACCGCAACCCATCGTACCACTCCCCTTTGGGTATATACGCACTCTGGTAAGGAAACGCACTAGGGTTCAACACAACAAAATTTGGTCAGACCAAACAGACTGCAGGCTGTCCAGGGAGGTACTCCCTGCAATTGACGGCCGCTTTACAAAACAGGCCCTCCAACTGACTAAGCAGCAGCTGCGCACAATCACAGCCGCTGTCACAGGTCATGGGTCATTTAACAAGCACCTGTTTACTATAGGAGTTACAGATAGCCCGCTATGCAGAGCATGCATGGAGGTGGACGAGACGGCGGACCACGTGCTTCTCCACTGTCCAGAGGTTACTGCATACAGGGCTAAATACTTCGGTAACCCGGTTACTCTCCGAGAGATCGCCAGTAACGTCAGGGCGCTGCTGGCCTTTCTCGGGCAACTGGGGTGGATCGAATAAGATATTGTCCCACCCTTTACGCAAAATACGCGCTACGTCGTGGAGTTGCGGAAATCGGCCCGTCTAACAATACAATATACAGGACACAGCAGTTCTCGAGGTAGCTTCAGATGCTGATGCTGATCCCCTTTGGGTACATACGCACTTTGGTAAGGAACGCACTAGGGATCAGCACGACAAAGCGTGGTCGGACCAAACTGACTGCAGACACTCCCTGCAATTGACGGCCGCTTCACAAAGCAGGCTCTCCTACTGACTAAGCAGCAGCTGCGCACAGTCACAGGCGCCGTTACCGGTCAAGGGATGATAATTATTTTTACTTACCGAGATTTACTACACTTGTGCGTCTTCCACAGCAATTGAAGCATGCAAATATGCATAGGCACGTTATCTCGGGATACTGAGTCACATCTGTGTGAAGTAACAGGTCCTGGAATGACAAATTAGTCTTATATAATGATGATGCAAAAAATTAATTCTTTTTCACTACTTATCATTTTGTTAGCTCATCCCTCCAGATATGAGGATGCTTGAACAGGCTGCTAAATGCTGTTATGATTATTTCTTCACTTACCAAGACTTTCCTTTATTTGCACATCTTCTATGGTACTTTGAGTGTGCTGCATATCCACATAGTCCAAATGTGAAGTAACAGGAGGTTCTGGAATGACAATTTATAGATTATAACTACATTCATAGTATATTTTGATTACTTTATACTATAATCAATCAATTTTAGATGTAATACTATGTCATTATGTGTCTCAATTATACAAAAATGTTAAGTAAATGTAAATGTAGCAACTAAGGCAATGTATTCAATTAATTAAATAATTTTGCATGCCCTAAGGCAAAATGTATTGGGACTCCATAAATTAACAACAGCTTATCTGTTACCTACATTATTGGCAAATAAATGATTTCTATAGCCTGTAGCACTCAGGAATAATGTAGCTTTTTGTATGAATGATGTACAAACTTATAAGCTAATTTTACCTCTTTATAATATTAGTATAGATATCAATCTATGTAACCTGGCATGTTATGAGTGGCTCATTGCCAAATAAAAACAGCCATATGGGTTGATCAAAGTTTAAGCTATGCTCGCCGAGGTCTGTCTGTGGATGGGTGACCGATCGTAACATATCGAGACGCCTGCGCGCCACGGAAAGCACGCTAACCCGTTAGTCCAGGGTCCCGGCTGTCATTTGTAGATGTTTGAAAGTTTGTTGTTACAGATAGTCAGAAATCTGAATGTTTGACAACCCGCCTCATCAAGGCGTCTGTGTTGCTCAGTAACTGGGTTGTGGAGGTCAGATAGACAGTCGCTCCATGTAAAATACTGTTATTCAGCTGCATCCGGTTAGACTGGAAGCCGCCCCAACATAGTTGGGAAAGGGCTAGGCAGATCATGATGATATCAATCTATCTAACCTGGCATGTTTGTTGTCCATACGGCGTCTTTGCTGTATCTTCCGGCACCAATACCGTTATTCGAAGTATGTGTACACTTCCAACTTACTCGGTGGTATGACTTACATGGCGGTATTTGAAATTATATTCGTTTTCTCGTCGCAATATACACCGACGGAAGTAACCCATGTGTTAAGAAACTCCTTATCCTTATTCGGGGTAGGGAATTTATGCAAATTCACATTGCATTGTACGTAGCAGCCTCCAAAATCACCAAACGGGTAGTCAGGTAGGTTGTCTCAATATGTAGATTTAAACAATCAATACCAGCACGAAATCAACACGGCCGGAGAAGCAGAGGCTCTACCCAACGTTACTGGGTGGAAGAAGCACTTTTGGACGATTATAACTAAAAGAAACAAACAGGACGCGGAAAATAAACACACGCAAACCGGCTGTCAAAGTTTTTTTTTTTGTTTGATTGACACTGACATTTTTGAAGTGTTGCAGAGTCTCAATTTTCTTTATTTATTTGTTGTAACATTACGTGAGGCATTGAGCTTTTATCTAGAGAAAAAATTGCTGGTTTGCCATTCAACGACGTGCGAGTGCCGGTTCCATAGTAGGCATTACTATTTTACTGGACGTTTTTACATAAGCAAAATGTACCCAGAGCCATCTATGTATCTACAAATCGAGTGAGCTAGCAATGAAACTACACCACAGAATCAAGGCACGCGTTGTCCTCTGGTAATGTACGATACGAATTACACGCGGTGTCTTTTTATTGCAGACGTAGGTAGTTAAATAGGTGGCACTAGCAGTAATTTTTAATAAGTATACGCAACAGTCTCAATTTTATTTATTCATTTATTGTTACATTACGAGAGGTATTGAGCTTTTATCTAGAGAAAAAATTGTTGATTTGCCATTCAACAACATGCGAGTGCTGGTTCCTCACTCAATTCAGTAGGCATTACTATTTTACTGGACGTTTTTACATAAGTAAAATGTACCCAGAGCCATCTATCTACAAATCGAGTGAGCTAGCAACAAAACTACACCACAGAATCAAGGCACGCGTTGTCCTCTGGTAATGTACGATACGATCCACACGCGGTGTCTTCTTGTTGCGGACGTAGTTAAATAGGTGGCACTAGCAGTGATTT
Organism: Phlogophora meticulosa; assembly: GCA_905147745.2. Classification (NCBI taxonomy): domain Eukaryota; kingdom Metazoa; phylum Arthropoda; class Insecta; order Lepidoptera; family Noctuidae; genus Phlogophora; species Phlogophora meticulosa. Next base: position 524,304 of record LR990517.1, on the reverse strand, counting down.
TTAATAAGTATACGAAATACAAATACTATAAAGACTAACAATTAATCCAGCCCAACATGGGCTAAAAAGCCAAGTAAAAGAAGATTAATCAGTAATCAGTAAAACCAGAGATTCGTTTCATGAACACTACATTTTTATTGGTACACATAATAGGTACAATATAACAATAGATCATATTAAATAATAAACATGGATTTTAAGTTGACTGTGTTGGTTGGCGATATGCTGAATGTGTCGCTCAGCTAGCTCATCTTTGAGGAAGGTGTTCTAGACAACAATATTCTTCACTTCCACCTCGCGTCGTCCCTGTAAATAAAATGTCAAGATGAAATTAAACAAAACAATGAATGAGAGGATTATGTCAATAAAATAAACCTAAAGTTATGCAATAGATTTATTAACCTGCAATAAGCTAAATAGAGTGAAACAATATAATAAAATTATCTTGTATTTTACAAAGAGCTCCCAATTATTATTGTTGTCTAAGTAGTATACTTGATGGAAAAGTATTCCATAGATACATTATGGATTACATTTAAATGCATTTAAAGGCAAATCCAGCAAAGAAAGCGGTAAATTGATGTAAGAGCAGATATGATTACATTGATTACCAAGCCTCTCAAATGAGCTATGGATCTTGTGATGTTTGCTGAGAGTTAAAATATGTAGTGATGGAATTGTACAGTGCATCATCCCACACATTGACGATAAGATCATTACTACCAATCCTATTATGGGTTGGAAGATATAATTTATAATGTTGTAACAACTTAAATATCAATGATTCAGACTCCAGTGTGAGTATCGTATGTTGTTGTATTGTGGTAGAAGTATCCATTCCGAACCTGATGATAGTCGAGAGCTTTGCTGTGACGACATCTCTTGATCAGAAATGAAGTGCAGCGCAGGTCATACAACTGTAATTTCTTGAGTTGATGCTTTTGTTCTGTTCTGCTCTGCTCTGCTCCGGATCTGGGTCTGATAAGGCATCCGGGCAACTGTACATCAAGCTGCTCTGTAGCAATTATGGCACAAGCGAGCCATGGGATTCACCTAAAAACAATTCATAATTAAAGACCAACTTCTAAATATGGCTTCTACAGCATGGATAATGACTGAATCACTTTCAACTATAGTTTGCTGCTATACTTCACTAAAACTATTCAATATGCATAAATATGAATATACACTTAGATAAGTATCACATAACATACATACAAGCATAAACTCACGCCTTTAGCATGGTTTATTGGTTCTGTCTCTTCTGCTTGCCAAAGCATAAGAGACAGAACCAATACTATTTATAATCAATGAGTAAAGAACTGTACTATGTATACACGGTGGAAGGGACTTGGACGCACAAACTGACACCATGACTGCATGATTCTGGTGGTTCATGGTGCAATGAGATTTTTAGTTAAAAAGTAAATTATTCACTTCTTAAAAATGTCATTTTGGTAGGTAGACATCATGTTTGTGTACAGCACAACGAACATCAGAATAAAACGTAGAAATTAGGAAAAGTGCACGAAAGTAGTCACCGCTATTCTTAGCAGTAATCGGATATTCGGACCCTTATACACCTAAACTTCTTTCCACCAAACAATAATATGGACATTCCTTTCTGACTAAATAAGTAATCCCGGCTATACCAAACTTAATGAAATTATAGCAGTGGTTATTTTGATTTCGTTTCTTTATGTTGTTCAAATAAATAGAATATCAATGCAAAATGACTACCACCAATAGACGACACGGTGGGCGCAGTGGCCGAGTGGTTGGCTGCTGCGCTACGGGTCGCGGGTTCGATTCCCGCACGGAAAAAATATTTCTCTGGTCTACAGGTGGTTGTTCCGGGTTTGGCTGTTAGTGTATGTGAGTTTAAATGTTTGTTAACGCACCCACGATACAGGAGAAATTACTAGTGTGGCGCGACGACATAAAAACAAAAAAAAATTAGGCGACGTTTAATCATTTAAACGTATCATACCTTCTTAGAATCCACAGCGGCCGTGAAGACTGTTGTTGCGTATCAAGCATTACGGGCGAGGGGTGATGTAGTCCAGGTGCCAATCTGCCTCAGGGATCGCTACAGTTGACTTGATCCCCACTGTCATGTCGCGGTCGCCCTGAAAGTGTATAATAGGATTTTTTTTAAATATTTTTTACTATGGGACGAGCCCGCCACACTATTCCCAATCCACTGCAACTCCTGAAAACCAGAATCAACAGTGGCGACCATCAGGAAAGCGTCGAGACAATGAAGTCCGTCGAGTCCCGGAGAAACGATTCAACTGTCTTGGAACCCGCAACGAAATTAATCAGAAAAAAGCAGCGGAGGACTAAGAAAACTACGCAATTTCTTCTTCCCTCCATATCGACCAGGAGACAGAACTGAGCTGGGCCAATAGGCACAAAGGGACGTTTACAACTGGGTTAGGCCCAGTTGCCTAGCCCCGCGGTTTAAAATTAACACTGATAGTAGTGAGTCCTGAATGATTAGAATTCATTCAACGATTCAATAGTCAACAACATTTAACATTCAAGAACTATAAATCACTAGCAGCGCCCCGCGGTTTTACGTTTTAAGTCAACATGAAACAATCGGAATTCCAACGGGAATACTTCCGTTTTCCGTGGTAAAAAATACACTACGTGCTATGCCAGACTATTAATCTATATCTGCGCCATACTTCATCCAGATCTGTTCAGCTGTTCTGGTGTTAATAATATTGTTAGTGGCAAGTGTGATAGTGTCATTAACAGTCCACAATATTGTGGCGAAATAATATTTTCGTGACGCGCTAATTTGCAATCACAGAAACCAAGGAAGTCTAACCTTAAACCGGATCGTTGGGGAAATACAGAAACTTACCATCAAATAAATTGCATTATTCGCATCATCTACATTGAACACTTGTATCCAAGATATGTCATCGACATGAATGGATGTCACTACACTGTTATGAAAGTGGTCTTTTCTTACAGTTTCAATCGGTATTCAGCTGTAGCCGGTTAGACTGGAAGCCAACCTCAACACAGTTATGTTGTTGCAATGTTTCTTCTGCCAAACTGTACAGCAGTTTGTTGACAGATGTAGCTCCCGTATACAAAGTTCTGTTATATTTTATGAAATTACTAGCTGACAAGGTTTTGACAAAAGGTGCTAAAAAGAAACTTCCCCACTTTATTTTTAAAAGACATTTTTGTAGTACAGCTACGATCTAAATCTATTGGTATATCATTAAAAAAAATTGGGACTAAGCATTTTCTACACCTTGGTCCATAATAGTTATTACAAGTGGGTACTACAAATCTTCTAATGCATTTATTCCTTTGAGGTCTTATGTGTACCGTCTTGATTTTAAACTCATCCTCATCCAATCCACACAGCATCATCTAGCCCCGAGCTAAGCAGAGCTTGTATTATGGGTACTAGATGACTGATGTAATTAATACAATACATTACATAGATAGATATTTCTTATTATATATAGCAAATACCCAGAACACTTGGGCTTTACCAAGGCGGGTTGGCGATTTCAGACTTATACTCATTGTAATGTGTGTAGATGTCAGTAATGTCTAAGATAAACTAATAAAGTAGGTATCATCGCTGGAGGTGAACCAGTTTTGAACCTTATCCGTCCGAGATGGTACAAATGAATTAAAAAAGTCTCAATGTTTTTCATGAGAGGTGAGACCTTTAGGTGAATGCGTAGAGGCACCTCGTGGAATTTAAATTTTCATGTTTTTAGCAATTTGGAGCTTTCGTAACTAACAAATGAGTACCCCACAAAGTATTAAAATCATTAGTACGACTTTTTCAGTTCGATTTATGCAACTGAATAAGTGTTTCATTACATGATGACATTTAACCACAATTCTATGTATGTTTGTTGTGGTATACATATACGCGAATAACTCTTTCAGTAACATACCTTATACTGACCTGAAACGCGGGCTGCGTCTGCGCATTCTTCTTAACCACTGGGCCATTACGACAATAGAAAGATAAAATAACTTACAATCATGACTTCCTTGTTGGTTTTGATGGTGACCATCCAGTTGCCATGAGGGTTCATGACGAAGGGACACGGAGCCGTGCCTCTGTCGCCAGCCACAGTGACCAGTCGTGGTTGTCCGGTGGGACGCAGTGCCACGTTGAACCTGGAAGATTATCAGCTTGCATTTTAAGAAGTTGTTTTTCTACTAATTAGTCTTGCTCTCTACTAGGCCAGTTGAGCCTGCCAAAACTATTCAACACAGTACTCCAACTAGCGAACGAGGACTAGTATCTCGGAGTCATCCTTAACAGCAAGTTAAACTGGAGCAACTGCAGCATGGCGGTCCTGCAAGCACTAAAATGCCATACCACTAACTCTGGGCTGCTAATACACGAATGTCATAACCGCTTAAATCAGGTGTGTATTCTCAATAACATAACCATTCAATGGATTAAAGGACACAGCAGGGGGGAGTGGTCTGGATGTTTGCTTTTGCGGTTGCACAACGACATGCTTATCCTATATCTCTCTGGTAGTCCTAACGATCAAGCTTCTTAACAGTGAGACGTTCCCAGTTGCGGGCTCCATGGTGGGTGGGAGCCAGAGAGACGAATAATACTACTTTACATACATGGACAATCCAAGGCCATTTCAACCAACCGGAGTGAAGTCAGCGAAAGCCGACTCAGCTCCTAAGCGGGGTGCTAACAACACCCCGCTCGCCCCTGGAGGTCCTGCGGGTAATACTGCAGGCACCAGCGTGGGTGCTGGTCCGATTGTGGCGAAAGCTGCAGTTCGGACCAAAACAAAGTCCCAGCTTAAGCAAAGGACGTCAGCGCTGCCTGGGACCAGTACTGACCCTTTAAAAGCACAGGCGAGGACGGCGACGACTCATACCACAGCCGGACCTAGCCTTAGCTCACAAACACAACCTCCTGCGGCACTTCAAGCAGCAAATCACCGAGCAATCGAAGACGCCTGGCACTGACGACGCGTTCTCACGCGGTTGGCAAGGGTAAACACACTCAACAAGCCCATTGCCCTTGTACCGCCCACCCGGGCCGTCCTGCTCCTGCAGATCTGGCCAATAGGGGGGACGGGCGCAGCGGTAATGCGCTCCGTCAGGTGCGCCGCCGTGCAAAATAGAACGAGGGTAAAGCCGCTCGTCGAACACAGGCTACCGCTGCCGGGTCAAGCCGCAAAACCAGCAGCAAGGTCGACTTCTCCGCGGGGAAACGGTCGCAGGCCGAGGCCGGTGAAAGCCGACCAGAGCCTGCTGGACCGTCAACCAGCGTCGAGGAGAGGCCAGCCATAAACACCAGACCAAAGAAACAATCCGATTGGAAGGATCAGGCTACGGCCAAGCGGGCTCTCAATGAGACCTTGTCGCCTCGTGGGGAGCAGAAGCGGCCGTGGCTTGACCATTCCCAACGGATTGAAGACAGGAAAAGCTACGCCCAAGCTGCCGGCGCCACCCTGAACGTCGCAATCACTAGCGAGAGCACGGGGGCTACTGTCTCCGGCCTCCGATCCGGGGGGGACGGGTTCGACGAGGGCTTCGACCTGTTTGCCGGGTTGCGACTGGAGGGAGACGAGGAGGGTGCGACCAGCAATGGCGTCCCTTTCGTTGGCCTGTAAGGTCGTGCAGGCGAACCTCCGCCACAGCCAGACAGCGACGGCTCAGTTGCGCAAGTGGCTGGAGGTACAGGACGCGGCCGTTACCCTGATCCAGGAGCCGTGGATTAGGGCTGGCCATATACAAGGACTATCCAATCTCGGTGGTTAGATTTTAGTCACTACAGACCACGATCATCCTAGATCGTGTATCTATGTAATAGGTAACCTCAAAACACAGATCTTAACAGATTTCTGTTGCAGAGATGTCTCTGCAGTTAGACTGTCTATACAGCGGGATGGTGTGGAGATGCCAGTAGTCTTTGCCTCGGCTTATATGCCTGAGGCGGAGACACCGCCCCCCCCCCCCATGACCTCGCCCGCCTCGTGAGTTACTGTGAGAGGAGCGGGATGGAGATTGTCATTGGGGCTGACGCAAATGCCCATCACCCACTGTGGGGCATGGACACGCAAAATGATAGGGGTAAGACATTGGTTGAATTTTTATTTACAACAAACCTATCCCTATTAAACACACTAGGCTCCGAACCAACATTCGTAACCAGAAGAAGCCACACGATCATTGACCTCACCATGGCCTCTGAGGGTGCAGCGGAAATCACCTCGGGCTGGCAGGTCTCCAAGGAGACCTCGTTCTCGGATCACAGGTGGATCCGCTTTGACATCCAGGTCTGTGCGACACCTATACCGCCACGAGGCAACCCAAGGAATACTAACAGGGTTCCCTACACACGCACGCTTGCTACCAAGCTGGCGATACTGAGCAGTCCACCAAGGTACGTGGACATAACGCAGATAGATGCACAGGTCGAGCACATCACTGCATCAATGATAGACAGCTACCATACTGCCTGCCCAGTAACCACACTGCCCGTAACACCAGGTAAACAACCCTGGTGGGGCGCCGAACTGGAACGCAAGCACGGTAAGGTAAGGAAGGCTCTGAACAGAGCCATGAATACATGGGCTGACGAGGACTGGGAGGCATACTACGCGGCCAAGTCTAGCTACAAAAAATGCATCAGTTTCAGGAGCACCGCGGGATGGCGTAAGTTCTGTGGCAATATTGAATCTTGCCAACAAGCAAACAGGGTAAGGAAAATACTGGCGCAACAGCACACACCTGGGCCAGCCACTCTCCGTAAACCTGACAATACCTTAACCACATCACCAGAGGAAACGAGACGCGTCCTAATAGAAACTCACTTCCCAGGAAGCGTCCTCACTCAGGAAATTGATTGGTCTGATACAATGCAAACACCGTCAGAAAATGACTGGCTATACGCAAACAAGATGATCACATTGGAGAAAATCCAATGGGTCATCGAAAACTACCAACCCTTTAAGGCAGCCGGCCCCGACGGTGTTTTCCCCGCCCTACTGCAGTGGGGTGGCACCTCGGTTACCGTAAGATTAGTGCCTCTGTTGCGGGCATGCCTGGCCTACAGACACATCCCGAAAGGTTGGAGGGAGGTGAAGGTTATATTCATTCCTAAGCCAGGCAAGAGTGACTATACAAACGCTAAATCCTACCGACCTATCAGCCTGACATCGTTTCTCCAAAAAACCTTGGAGAGACTATGCGATAGGGAGCTAAGAGACGGCGCTCTTAAAAACATACCACTACATGGTAACCAACATGCATACTGCTCAGGTAAGTCGACGGAGTCAGCTCTTCACCTGGTGATTAGCCGGATTGAAGAAGCAATTCACCAAAAAGCTACCTGCCTAGGCACATTTATAGACATCGAAGGCGCCTTCGATAAAACAAACTTCTCCAGTATTAGTACCGCCCTCTTCAAACATGGCGTCGATCAGGTATTAACAGATTGGATTACTAACATGTTAAGCAAGCGAGTGGTTCGTCTGGATGAGGACCAGAACATGGCCTTGATAGCCAGGGGTTGCCCCCAAGGAGGCGTTTTATCTCCCTTCCTCTGGAACCTGGTAATAAATGACCTCATCAAAATTCTAAATGACAACCACTACTACACGATAGGTTATGCGGACGACCTCGCAATCCTTGTGTCAGGGAAGATGACAACCTCACTCAACAGGCACTACGCATCGTTGAACGATGGTGTAGGGAATTTGACCTCTCGGTGAACCGTCGGGTTCAATAAGTGGGGCCTATCACCCAAAATCATACTTTGGCTATACAACACTGTTATCCGACCAATGATCGCATACAGTGCCGTGGTCTGGTGGCCCCGCACCAAACTAACTGCAGCCTCAAGCAAACTTCAACGCATGCAGAGGCTAGCTTGCATGGCCATCACGGGCTGTATGAGGACTACTCCTACCGCAGCTCTTGAAGCAATGCTAGAACTCCCGCCCCTCCACCTGTTTATACAACAGGAAGCGACGATGGCGGCGGTACGCCTAAAAACACTAAATCTCTGGAGTAAAAGAGATACACAACACTCCGCGTTACTTGAGGGACTCTACAAGGAGTTCCCCTTGACTAAAGCCATAAATGACCGGATTCCCAAACAATTTATCTTCGATAAAAGATACAAAATCCAACTCCATGAGGATCACCGGTAAGAGGGACAACGTCCAGCAGAGTTGCGTACTTTCACAGACGGATCCAAGACAGGTACCGGCTCGGGCGCTGGCATCTTTTCGGAGGACCTCAATATACATATAGCCTCAACTCTAGGGGCCCACAATACGGTGTTCCAAGCAGAGTGTATGGGTATATCCCTAGCAGCCTCAGCTATCGCAGCCAGACAGGTTCGGGACCACACTGTCCGTATTCTATCAGACAGCATGTCGGTCCTGCAAGCACTAAAATGCTACACAACCAACTCTGGGCTTTTATACGAATGTCATCACCGCTTGAATCAGGTGGGTATTCTAAACAACATAACCATTCAATGGATTAAAGGACACAGCGGTTCTCGTCGCAATGTCGCAAAAAACTCGTCGTTGATGCTGCAGACGAACTCGCAAGAAGGGGATCTAGCATGGCAGTAATGGGACCGCAACCCATCGTACCACTCCCCTTTGGGTATATACGCACTCTGGTAAGGAAACGCACTAGGGTTCAACACAACAAAATTTGGTCAGACCAAACAGACTGCAGGCTGTCCAGGGAGGTACTCCCTGCAATTGACGGCCGCTTTACAAAACAGGCCCTCCAACTGACTAAGCAGCAGCTGCGCACAATCACAGCCGCTGTCACAGGTCATGGGTCATTTAACAAGCACCTGTTTACTATAGGAGTTACAGATAGCCCGCTATGCAGAGCATGCATGGAGGTGGACGAGACGGCGGACCACGTGCTTCTCCACTGTCCAGAGGTTACTGCATACAGGGCTAAATACTTCGGTAACCCGGTTACTCTCCGAGAGATCGCCAGTAACGTCAGGGCGCTGCTGGCCTTTCTCGGGGAACTGGGGTGGATCGAATAAGATATTGTCCCACCCTTTACGCAAAATACGCGCTACGTCGTGGAGTTGCGGAAATCGGCCCGTCTAACAATACAATATACAGGACACAGCAGTTCTCGAGGTAGCTTCAGATGCTGATGCTGATCCCCTTTGGGTACATACGCACTTTGGTAAGGAACGCACTAGGGATCAGCACGACAAAGCGTGGTCGGACCAAACTGACTGCAGACACTCCCTGCAATTGACGGCCGCTTCACAAAGCAGGCTCTCCTACTGACTAAGCAGCAGCTGCGCACAGTCACAGGCGCCGTTACCGGTCAAGGGATGATAATTATTTTTACTTACCGAGATTTACTACACTTGTGCGTCTTCCACAGCAATTGAAGCATGCAAATATGCATAGGCACGTTATCTCGGGATACTGAGTCACATCTGTGTGAAGTAACAGGTCCTGGAATGACAAATTAGTCTTATATAATGATGATGCAAAAAATTAATTCTTTTTCACTACTTATCATTTTGTTAGCTCATCCCTCCAGATATGAGGATGCTTGAACAGGCTGCTAAATGCTGTTATGATTATTTCTTCACTTACCAAGACTTTCCTTTATTTGCACATCTTCTATGGTACTTTGAGTGTGCTGCATATCCACATAGTCCAAATGTGAAGTAACAGGAGGTTCTGGAATGACAATTTATAGATTATAACTACATTCATAGTATATTTTGATTATTTTATACTATAATCAATCAATTTTAGATGTAATACTATGTCATTATGTGTCTCAATTATACAAAAATGTTAAGTAAATGTAGCAACTAAGGCAATGTATTCAATTAATTAAATAATTTTGCATGCCCTAAGGCAAAATGTATTGGGACTCCATAAATTAACAACTTATCTGTTACCTACATTATTGGCAAATAAATGATTTCTATAGCCTGTAGCACTCAGGAATAATGTAGCTTTTTGTATGAATGATGTACAAACTTATAAGCTAATTTTACCTCTTTATAATATTAGTATAGATATCAATCTATGTAACCTGGCATGTTATGAGTGGCTCATTGCCAAATAAAAACAGCCATATGGGTTGATCAAAGTTTAAGCTATGCTCGCCGAGGTCTGTCTGTGGATGGGTGACCGATCGTAACATATCGAGACGCCTGCGCGCCACGGAAAGCACGCTAACCCGTTAGTCCAGGGTCCCGGCTGTCATTTGTAGATGTTTGAAAGTTTGTTGTTACAGATAGTCAGAAATCTGAATGTTTGACAACCCGCCTCATCAAGGCGTCTGTGTTGCTCAGTAACTGGGTTGTGGAGGTCAGATAGACAGTCGCTCCATGTAAAATACTGTTATTCAGCTGCATCCGGTTAGACTGGAAGCCGCCCCAACATAGTTGGGAAAGGGCTAGGCAGATCATGATGATATCAATCTATCTAACCTGGCATGTTTGTTGTCCATACGGCGTCTTTGCTGTATCTTCCGGCACCAATACCGTTATTCGAAGTATGTGTACACTTCCAACTTACTCGGTGGTATGACTTACATGGCGGTATTTGAAATTATATTCGTTTTCTCGTCGCAATATACACCGACGGAAGTAACCCATGTGTTAAGAAACTCCTTATCCTTATTCGGGGTAGGGAATTTATGCAAATTCACATTGCATTGTACGTAGCAGCCTCCAAAATCACCAAACGGGTAGTCAGGTAGGTTGTCTCAATATGTAGATTTAAACAATCAATACCAGCACGAAATCAACACGGCCGGAGAAGCAGAGGCTCTACCCAACGTTACTGGGTGGAAGAAGCACTTTTGGACGATTATAACTAAAATAAACAAACAGGACGCGGAAAATAAACACACGCAAACCGGCTGTCAAAGTTTTTTTTTTGTTTGATTGACGCTGACATTTTTGAAGTGTTGCAGAGTCTCAATTTTCTTTATTTATTTGTTGTAACATTACGTGAGGCATTGAGTTTTTATCTAGAGAAAAAATTGCTGGTTTGCCATTCAACGACGTGCGAGTGCCGGTTCCATAGTAGGCATTACTATTTTACTGGACGTTTTTACATAAGCAAAATGTACCCAGAGCCATCTATGTATCTACAAATCGAGTGAGCTAGCAATGAAACTACACCACAGAATCAAGGCACGCGTTGTCCTCTGGTAATGTACGATACGAATTACACGCGGTGTCTTCTTATTGCAGACGTAGGTAGTTAAATAGGTGGCACTAGCAGTAATTTTTAATAAGTATACGCAACAGTCTCAATTTTATTTATTCATTTATTGTTACATTACGAGAGGTATTGAGCTTTTATCTAGTGAAAAAATTGTTGATTTGCCATTCAACAACATGCGAGTGCTGGTTCCTCACTCAATTCAGTAGGCATTACTATTTTACTGGACGTTTTTACATAAGTAAAATGTACCCAGAGCCATCTATCTACAAATCGAGTGAGCTAGCAACAAAACTACACCACAGAATCAAGGCACGCGTTGTCCTCTGGTAATGTACGATACGATCCACACGCGGTGTCTTCTTGTTGCGGACGTAGTTAAATAGGTGGCACTAGCAGTGATTTTTAATAAGTATACGAAATACAAATACTATAAAGACTAACAATTAATCCAGCCCAACATGGGCTAAAAAGCCAAGTAGAAGAAGTTAATCAGTAATCAGTAAAACCAGAGATTCGTTTCATGAACACTACATTTTTATTGGTACACATAATAGGTACAATATAACAATAGATCATATTAAATAATAAACATGGATTTTAAGTTGACTGTGTTGGTTGGCGATATGCTGAATGTGTCGCTCAGCTAGCTCATCTTTGAGGAAGGTGTTCTAGACAACAATATTCTTCACTTCCACCTCGCGTCGTCCCTGTAAATAAAATGTCAAGATGAAATTAAACAAAACAATGAATGAGAGGATTATGTCAATAAAATAAACCTAAAGTTATGCAATAGATTTATTAACCTGCAATAAGCTAAATAGAGTGAAACAATATTATAAAATTATCTTGTATTTTACAAAGAGCTCCCAATTATTATTGTTGTCTAAGTAGTATACTTGATGGAAAAGTATTCCATAGATACATTATGGATTACATTTAAATGCATTTAAAGGCAAATCCAGCAAAGAAAGCGGTAAATTGATGTAAGAGCAGATATGATTACATTGATTACCAAGCCTCTCAAATGAGCTATGGATCTTGTGATGTTTGCTGAGAGTTAAAATATGTAGTGATGGAATTGTACAGTGCATCATCCCACACATTGACGATAAGATCATTACTACCAATCCTATTATGGGTTGGAAGATATAATTTATAATGTTGTAACAACTTAAATATCAATGATTCAGACTCCAGTGTGAGTATCGTATGTTGTTGTATTGTGGTAGAAGTATCCATTCCGAACCTGATGATAGTCGAGAGCTTTGCTGTGACGACATCTCTTGATCAGAAATGAAGTGCAGCGCAGGTCATACAACTGTAATTTCTTGAGTTGATGCTTTTGTTCTGTTCTGCTCTGCTCTGCTCTGCTCCGGATCTGGGTCTGATAAGGCATCCGGGCAACTGTACATCAAGCTGCTCTGTAGCAATTATGGCACAAGCGAGCCATGGGATTCACCTAAAAACAATTCATAATTAAAGACCAACTTCTAAATATGGCTTCTACAGCATGGATAATGTTTAATCGTGTCATCACTTTCAACTATAGTTTGCTGCTATACTTCACTAAAACTATTCAATATGCATAAATGTGAATATACACTTAGATAAGTATCACATAACATACATACAAGCATAAACTCACGCCTTTAGCATGGTTTATTGGTTCTGTCTCTTCTGCTTGCCAAAGCATAAGAGACAGAACCAATACTATTTATAATCAATGAGTAAAGAACTATACTATGTATACACGGTGGAAGGGACTTGGACGCACAAACTGACACCATGACTGCATGATTCTGGTGGTTCATGGTGCAATGAGATTTTTAGTTAAAAAGTAAATTATTCACTTCTTAAAAATGTCATTTTGGTAGGTAGACATCATGTTTGTGTACAGCACAACGAACATCAGAATAAAACGTAGAAATTAGGAAAAGTGCACGAAAGTAGTCACCGCTATTCTTAGCAGTAATCGGATATTCGGATCCTTATACACCTAAACTTCTTTCCACCAAACAATAATATGGACATTCCTTTCTGACTAAATAAGTAATCCCGGCTATACCAAACTTAATGAAATTATAGCAGTGGTTATTTTGATTTCGTTTCTTTATGTTGTTCAAATAAATAGAATATCAATGCAAAATGACTACCACCAATAGACGACACGGTGGGCGCAGTGGCCGAGTGGTTGGCTGCTGCGCTACGGGTCGCGGGTTCGATTCCCGCACGGAATAAATATTTCTCTGGTCTACAGGTGGTTGTTCCGGGTTTGGCTGTTAGTGTATGTGAGTTTAAATGTTTGTTAACGCACCCACGATACAGGAGAAATTACTAGTGTGGCGCGACGACATAAAAACAAAAAAAAATTAGGCGACGTTTAATCATTTAAACGTATCATACCTTCTTAGAATCCACAGCGGCCGTGAAGACTGTTGTTGCGTATCAAGCATTACGGGCGAGGGGTGATGTAGTCCAGGTGCCAATCTGCCTCAGGGATCGCTACAGTTGACTTGATCCCCACTGTCATGTCGCGGTCGCCCTGAAAGTGTATAATAGGATTTTTTTTAAATATTTTTTACTATGGGACGAGCCCGCCACACTATTCCCAATCCACTGCAACTCCTGAAAACCAGAATCAACAGTGGCGACCATCAGGAAAGCGTCGAGACAATGAAGTCCGTCGAGTCCCGGAGAAACGATTCAACTGTCTTGGAACCCGCAACGAAATTAATCAGAAAAAAGCAGCGGAGGACTAAGAAAACTACGCAATTTCTTCTTCCCTCCATATCGACCAGGAGACAGAACTGAGCTGGGCCAATAGGCACAAAGGGACGTTTACAACTGGGTTAGGCCCAGTTGCCTAGCCCCGCGGTTTAAAATTAACACTGATAGTAGTGAGTCCTGAATGATTAGAATTCATTCAACGATTCAATAGTCAACAACATTTAGAATGCGAAGCAGAACTATAAATCACTAGCAGCGCCCCGCGGTTTTACGTTTTAAGTCAACATGAAACAATCGGAATTCCAACGGGAATACTTCCGTTTTCCGTGGTAAAAAATACACTACGTGCTATGCCAGACTATTAATCTATATCTGCGCCATACTTCATCCAGATCTGTTCAGCTGTTCTGGTGTTAATAATATTGTTAGTGGCAAGTGTGATAGTGTCATTAACAGTCCACAATATTGTGGCGAAATAATATTTTCGTGACGCGCTAATTTGCAATCACAGAAACCAAGGAAGTCTAACCTTAAACCGGATCGTTGGGGAAATACAGAAACTTACCATCAAATAAATTGCATTATTCGCATCATCTACATTGAACACTTGTATCCAAGATATGTCATCGACATGAATGGATGTCACTACACTGTTATGAAAGTGGTCTTTTCTTACAGTTTCAATCGGTATTCAGCTGTAGCCGGTTAGACTGGAAGCCAACCTCAACACAGTTATGTTGTTGCAATGTTTCTTCTGCCAAACTGTACAGCAGTTTGTTGACAGATGTAGCTCCCGTATACAAAGTTCTGTTATATTTTATGAAATTACTAGCTGACAAGGTTTTGACAAAAGGTGCTAAAAAGAAACTTCCCCACTTTATTTTTAAAAGACATTTTTGTAGTACAGCTACTATCTAAATCTATTGGTATATCATTAAAAAAATTTGGGACTAAGCATTTTCTACACCTTGGTCCATAATAGTTATTACAAGTGGGTACTACAAATCTTCTAATGCATTTATTCCTTTGAGGTCTTATGTGTACCGTCTTGATTTTAAACTCATCCTCATCCAATCCACACAGCATCATCTAGCCCCGAGCTAAGCAGAGCTTGTATTATGGGTACTAGATGACTGATGTAATTAATACAATACATTACATAGACAGATATTTCTTATTATATATAGCAAATACCCAGAACACTTGGGCTTTACCAAGGCGGGTTGGCGATTTCAGACTTATACTCATTGTAATGTGTGTAGATGTCAGTAATGTCTAAGATAAACTAATAAAGTAGGTATCATCGCTGGAGGTGAACCAGTTTTGAACCTTATCCGTCCGAGATGGTACAAATGAATTAAAAAAGTCTCAATGTTTTTCATGAGAGGTGAGACCTTTAGGTGAATGCGTAGAGGCACCTCTTGGAATTTAAATTTTCATGTTTTTAGCAATTTGGAGCTTTCGTAACTAACAAATGAGTACCCCACAAAGTATTAAAATCATTAGTACGACTTTTTCAGTTCGATTTATGCAACTGAATAAGTGTTTCATTACATGATGACATTTAACCACAATTCTATGTATGTTTGTTGTGGTATACATATACGCGAATAACTCTTTCAGTAACATACCTTATACTGACCTGAAACGCGGGCTGCGTCTGCGCATTCTTCTTAACCACTGGGCCATTACGACAATAGAAAGATAAAATAACTTACAATCATGACTTCCTTGTTGGTTTTGATGGTGACCATCCAGTTGCCATGAGGGTTCATGACGAAGGGACACGGAGCCGTGCCTCTGTCGCCAGCCACAGTGACCAGTCGTGGTTGTCCGGTGGGACGCAGTGCCACGTTGAACCTGGAAGATTATCAGCTTGCATTTTAAGAAGTTGTTTTTCTACTAATTAGTCTTGCTCTCTACTAGGCCAGTTGAGCCTGCCAAAACTATTCAACACAGAACTCCAACTAGCGAACGAGGACTAGTATCTCGGAGTCATCCTTAACAGCAAGTTAAACTGGAGCAACTGCAGCATGGCGGTCCTGCAAGCACTAAAATGCCATACCACTAACTCTGGGCTACTAATACACGAATGTCATAACCGCTTAAATCAGGTGTGTATTCTCAATAACATAACCATTCAATGGATTAAAGGACACAGCAGGGGGGAGTGGTCTGGATGTTTGCTTTTGCGGTTGCACAACGACATGCTTATCCTATATCTCTCTGGTAGTCCTAACGATCAAGCTTCTTAACAGTGAGACGTTCCCAGTTGCGGGCTCCATGGTGGGTGGGAGCCAGAGAGACGAATAATACTACTTTACATACATGGACAATCCAAGGCCATTTCAACCAACCGGAGTGAAGTCAGCGAAAGCCGACTCAGCTCCTAAGCGGGGTGCTAACAACACCCCGCTCGCCCCTGGAGGTCCTGCGGGTAATAATGCAGGCACCAGCGCGGGTGCTGGTCCGATTGTGGCGAAAGCTGCAGTTCGGACCAAAACAAAGTCCCAGCTTAAGCAAAGGACGTCAGCGCTGCCTGGGACCAGTACTGACCCTTTAAAAGCACAGGCGAGGACGGCGACGACTCATACCACAGCCGGACCTAGCCTTAGCTCACAAACACAACCTCCTGCGGCACTTCAAGCTGCAAATCAGCAGGCTGTCACCGAGCAATCGAAGACGCCTGGCACTGACGACGCGTTCTCACGCGGTTGGCAAGGGTAAACACACTCAACAAGCCCATTGCCCTTGTACCGCCCACCCGGGCCGTCCTGCTCCTGCAGATCTGGCCAATAGGGGGGACGGGCGCAGCGGTAATGCGCTCCATCAGGTGCGCCGCCGTGCAAAATAGAACGAGGGTAAAGCCGCTCGTCGAACACAGGCTACCGCTGCCGGGTCAAGCCGCAAAACCAGCAGCAAGGTCGACTTCTCCGCGGGGAAACGGTCGCAGGCCGAGGCCGGTGAAAGCCGACCAGAGCCTGCTGGACCGTCAACCAGCGTCGAGGAGAGGCCAGCCATAAACACCAGACCAAAGAAACAATCCGATTGGAAGGATCACGCTACGGCCAAGCGGGCTCTCAATGAGACCTTGTCGCCTCGTGGGGAGCAGAAGCGGCCGTGGCTTGACCATTCCAAACGGATTGAAGACAGGAAAAGCTACGCCCAAGCTGCCGGCGCCACCCTGAACGTCGCAATCACTAGCGAGAGCACGGGGGCTACTGTCTCCGGCCTCCGATCCGGGGGGGACGGGTTCGACGAGGGCTTCGACCTGTTTGCCGGGTTGCGACTGGAGGGAGACGAGGAGGGTGCGACCAGCAATGGCGTCCCTTTCGTTGGCCTGTAAGGTCGTGCAGGCGAACCTCCGCCACAGCCAGACAGCGACGGCTCAGTTGCGCAAGTGGCTGGAGGTACAGGACGCGGCCGTTGCCCTGATCCAGGAGCCGTGGATTAGGGCTGGCCATATACAAGGACTATCCAATCTCGGTGGTTAGATTTTAGTCACTACAGACCACGATCATCCTAGATCGTGTATCTATGTAATAGGTAACCTCAAAACACAGATCTTAACAGATTTCTGTTGCAGAGATGTCTCTGCAGTTAGACTGTCTATACAGCGGGATGGTGTGGAGATGCCAGTAGTCTTTGCCTCGGCTTATATGCCTGAGGCGGAGACACCGCCCCCCCCCCCCCCCATGACCTCGCCCGCCTCGTGAGTTACTGTGAGAGGAGCGGGATGGAGATTGTCATTGGGGCTGACGCAAATGCCCATCACCCACTGTGGGGCATGGACACGCAAAATGATAGGGGTAAGACATTGGTTGAATTTTTATTTACAACAAACCTATCCCTATTAAACACACTAGGCTCCGAACCAACATTCGTAACCAGAAGAAGCCACACGATCATTGACCTCACCATGGCCTCTGAGGGTGCAGCGGAAATCACCTCGGGCTGGCAGGTCTCCAAGGAGACCTCGTGCTCGGATCACAGGTGGATCCGCTTTGACATCCAGGTCTGTGCGACACCTATACCGCCACGAGGCAACCCAAGGAATACTAACAGGGTTCCCTACACACGCACGCTTGCTACCAAGCTGGCGATACTGAGCAGTCCACCAAGGTACGTGGACATAACGCAGATAGATGCACAGGTCGAGCACATCACTGCATCAATGATAGACAGCTACCATACTGCCTGCCCAGTAACCACACTGCCCGTAACACCAGGTAAACAACCCTGGTGGGGCGCCGAACTGGAACGCAAGCACGGTAAGGTAAGGAAGGCTCTGAACAGAGCCATGAATACATGGGCTGACGAGGACTGGGAGGCATACTACGCGGCCAAGTCTAGCTACAAAAAATGCATCAGTTTCAGGAGCACCGCGGGATGGCGTAAGTTCTGTGGCAATATTGAATCTTGCCAACAAGCAAACAGGGTAAGGAAAATACTGGCGCAACAGCACACACCTGGGCCAGCCACTCTCCGTAAACCTGACAATACCTTAACCACATCACCAGAGGAAACGAGACGCGTCCTAATAGAAACTCACTTCCCAGGAAGCGTCCTCACTCAGGAAATTGATTGGTCTGATACAATGCAAACACCGTCAGAAAATGACTGGCTATACGCAAACAAGATGATCACATTGGAGAAAATCCAATGGGTCATCGAAAACTACCAACCCTTTAAGGCAGCCGGCCCCGACGGTGTTTTCCCCGCCCTACTGCAGTGGGGTGGCACCTCGGTTACCGTAAGATTAGTGCCTCTGTTGCGGGCATGCCTGGCCTACAGACACATCCCGAAAGGTTGGAGGGAGGTGAAGGTTATATTCATTCCTAAGCCAGGCAAGAGTGACTATACAAACGCTAAATCCTACCGACCTATCAGCCTGACATCGTTTCTCCAAAAAACCTTGGAGAGACTATGCGATAGGGAGCTAAGAGACGGCGCTCTTAAAAACATACCACTACATGGTAACCAACATGCATACTGCTCAGGTAAGTCGACGGAGTCAGCTCTTCACCTGGTGATTAGCCGGATTGAAGAAGCAATTCACCAAAAAGCTACCTGCCTAGGCACATTTATAGACATCGAAGGCGCCTTCGATAAAACAAACTTCTCCAGTATTAGTACCGCCCTCTTCAAACATGGCGTCGATCAGGTATTAACAGATTGGATTACTAACATGTTAAGCAAGCGAGTGGTTCGTCTGGATGAGGACCAGAACATGGCCTTGATAGCCAGGGGTTGCCCCCAAGGAGGCGTTTTATCTCCCTTCCTCTGGAACCTGGTAATAAATGACCTCATCAAAATTCTAAATGACAACCACTACTACACGATAGGTTATGCGGACGACCTCGCAATCCTTGTGTCAGGGAAGATGACAACCTCACTCAACAGGCACTACGCATCGTTGAACGATGGTGTAGGGAATTTGACCTCTCGGTGAACCGTCGGGTTCAATAAGTGGGGCCTATCACCCAAAATCATACTTTGGCTATACAACACTGTTATCCGACCAATGATCGCATACAGTGCCGTGGTCTGGTGGCCCCGCACCAAACTAACTGCAGCCTCAAGCAAACTTCAACGCATGCAGAGGCTAGCTTGCATGGCCATCACGGGCTGTATGAGGACTACTCCTACCGCAGCTCTTGAAGCAATGCTAGAACTCCCGCCCCTCCACCTGTTTATACAACAGGAAGCGACGATGGCGGCGGTACGCCTAAAAACACTAAATCTCTGGAGTAAAAGAGATACACAACACTCCGCGTTACTTGAGGGACTCTACAAGGAGTTCCCCTTGACTAAAGCCATAAATGACCGGATTCCCAAACAATTTATCTTCGATAAAAGATACAAAATCCAACTCCATGAGGATCACCGGTAAGAGGGACAACGTCCAGCAGAGTTGCGTACTTTCACAGACGGATCCAAGACAGGTACCGGCTCGGGCGCTGGCATCTTTTCGGAGGACCTCAATATACATATAGCCTCAACTCTAGGGGCCCACAATACGGTGTTCCAAGCAGAGTGTATGGGTATATCCCTAGCAGCCTCAGCTATCGCAGCCAGACAGGTTCGGGACCACACTGTCCGTATTCTATCAGACAGCATGTCGGTCCTGCAAGCACTAAAATGCTACACAACCAACTCTGGGCTTTTATACGAATGTCATCACCGCTTGAATCAGGTGGGTATTCTAAACAACATAACCATTCAATGGATTAAAGGACACAGCGGTTCTCGTCGCAATGTCGCAAAAAACTCGTCGTTGATGCTGCAGACGAACTCGCAAGAAGGGGATCTAGCATGGCAGTAATGGGACCGCAACCCATCGTACCACTCCCCTTTGGGTATATACGCACTCTGGTAAGGAAACGCACTAGGGTTCAACACAACAAAATTTGGTCAGACCAAACAGACTGCAGGCTGTCCAGGGAGGTACTCCCTGCAATTGACGGCCGCTTTACAAAACAGGCCCTCCAACTGACTAAGCAGCAGCTGCGCACAATCACAGCCGCTGTCACAGGTCATGGGTCATTTAACAAGCACCTGTTTACTATAGGAGTTACAGATAGCCCGCTATGCAGAGCATGCATGGAGGTGGACGAGACGGCGGACCACGTGCTTCTCCACTGTCCAGAGGTTACTGC
Source organism: Phlogophora meticulosa (assembly GCA_905147745.2). Taxonomy (NCBI): domain Eukaryota; kingdom Metazoa; phylum Arthropoda; class Insecta; order Lepidoptera; family Noctuidae; genus Phlogophora; species Phlogophora meticulosa. The sequence goes on along the minus strand of LR990517.1, from coordinate 503,690 downwards.
ATACAGGGCTAAATACTTCGGTAACCCGGTTACTCTCCGAGAGATCGCCAGTAACGTCAGGGCGCTGCTGGCCTTTCTCGGGCAACTGGGGTGGATCGAATAAGATATTGTCCCACCCTTTACGCAAAATACGCGCTACGTCGTGGAGTTGCGGAAATCGGCCCGTCTAACAATACAATATACAGGACACAGCAGTTCTCGAGGTAGCTTCAGATGCTGATGCTGATCCCCTTTGGGTACATACGCACTTTGGTAAGGAACGCACTAGGGATCAGCACGACAAAGCGTGGTCGGACCAAACTGACTGCAGACACTCCCTGCAATTGACGGCCGCTTCACAAAGCAGGCTCTCCTACTGACTAAGCAGCAGCTGCGCACAGTCACAGGCGCCGTTACCGGTCAAGGGATGATAATTATTTTTACTTACCGAGATTTACTACACTTGTGCGTCTTCCACAGCAATTGAAGCATGCAAATATGCATAGGCACGTTATCTCGGGATACTGAGTCACATCTGTGTGAAGTAACAGGTCCTGGAATGACAAATTAGTCTTATATAATGATGATGCAAAAAATTAATTCTTTTTCACTACTTATCATTTTGTTAGCTCATCCCTCCAGATATGAGGATGCTTGAACAGGCTGCTAAATGCTGTTATGATTATTTCTTCACTTACCAAGACTTTCCTTTATTTGCACATCTTCTATGGTACTTTGAGTGTGCTGCATATCCACATAGTCCAAATGTGAAGTAACAGGAGGTTCTGGAATGACAATTTATAGATTATAACTACATTCATAGTATATTTTGATTACTTTATACTATAATCAATCAATTTTAGATGTAATACTATGTCATTATGTGTCTCAATTATACAAAAATGTTAAGTAAATGTAAATGTAGCAACTAAGGCAATGTATTCAATTAATTAAATAATTTTGCATGCCCTAAGGCAAAATGTATTGGGACTCCATAAATTAACAACAGCTTATCTGTTACCTACATTATTGGCAAATAAATGATTTCTATAGCCTGTAGCACTCAGGAATAATGTAGCTTTTTGTATGAATGATGTACAAACTTATAAGCTAATTTTACCTCTTTATAATATTAGTATAGATATCAATCTATGTAACCTGGCATGTTATGAGTGGCTCATTGCCAAATAAAAACAGCCATATGGGTTGATCAAAGTTTAAGCTATGCTCGCCGAGGTCTGTCTGTGGATGGGTGACCGATCGTAACATATCGAGACGCCTGCGCGCCACGGAAAGCACGCTAACCCGTTAGTCCAGGGTCCCGGCTGTCATTTGTAGATGTTTGAAAGTTTGTTGTTACAGATAGTCAGAAATCTGAATGTTTGACAACCCGCCTCATCAAGGCGTCTGTGTTGCTCAGTAACTGGGTTGTGGAGGTCAGATAGACAGTCGCTCCATGTAAAATACTGTTATTCAGCTGCATCCGGTTAGACTGGAAGCCGCCCCAACATAGTTGGGAAAGGGCTAGGCAGATCATGATGATATCAATCTATCTAACCTGGCATGTTTGTTGTCCATACGGCGTCTTTGCTGTATCTTCCGGCACCAATACCGTTATTCGAAGTATGTGTACACTTCCAACTTACTCGGTGGTATGACTTACATGGCGGTATTTGAAATTATATTCGTTTTCTCGTCGCAATATACACCGACGGAAGTAACCCATGTGTTAAGAAACTCCTTATCCTTATTCGGGGTAGGGAATTTATGCAAATTCACATTGCATTGTACGTAGCAGCCTCCAAAATCACCAAACGGGTAGTCAGGTAGGTTGTCTCAATATGTAGATTTAAACAATCAATACCAGCACGAAATCAACACGGCCGGAGAAGCAGAGGCTCTACCCAACGTTACTGGGTGGAAGAAGCACTTTTGGACGATTATAACTAAAAGAAACAAACAGGACGCGGAAAATAAACACACGCAAACCGGCTGTCAAAGTTTTTTTTTTTGTTTGATTGACACTGACATTTTTGAAGTGTTGCAGAGTCTCAATTTTCTTTATTTATTTGTTGTAACATTACGTGAGGCATTGAGCTTTTATCTAGAGAAAAAATTGCTGGTTTGCCATTCAACGACGTGCGAGTGCCGGTTCCATAGTAGGCATTACTATTTTACTGGACGTTTTTACATAAGCAAAATGTACCCAGAGCCATCTATGTATCTACAAATCGAGTGAGCTAGCAATGAAACTACACCACAGAATCAAGGCACGCGTTGTCCTCTGGTAATGTACGATACGAATTACACGCGGTGTCTTCTTATTGCAGACGTAGGTAGTTAAATAGGTGGCACTAGCAGTAATTTTTAATAAGTATACGCAACAGTCTCAATTTTATTTATTCATTTATTGTTACATTACGAGAGGTATTGAGATTTTATCTAGTGAAAAAATTGTTGATTTGCCATTCAACAACATGCGAGTGCTGTTTCCTCACTCAATTCAGTAGGCATTACTATTTTACTGGACGTTTTTACATAAGTAAAATGTACCCAGAGCCATCTATCTACAAATCGAGTGAGCTAGCAACAAAACTACACCACAGAATCAAGGCACGCGTTGTCCTCTGGTAATGTACGATACGATCCACACGCGGTGTCTTCTTGTTGCGGACGTAGTTAAATAGGTGGCACTAGCAGTGATTTTTAATAAGTATACGAAATACAAATACTATAAAGACTAACAATTAATCCAGCCCAACATGGGCTAAAAAGCCAAGTAAAAGAAGATTAATCAGTAATCAGTAAAACCAGAGATTCGTTTCATGAACACTACATTTTTATTGGTACACATAATAGGTACAATATAACAATAGATCATATTAAATAATAAACATGGATTTTAAGTTGACTGTGTTGGTTGGCGATATGCTGAATGTGTCGCTCAGCTAGCTCATCTTTGAGGAAGGTGTTCTAGACAACAATATTCTTCACTTCCACCTCGCGTCGTCCCTGTAAATAAAATGTCAAGATGAAATTAAACAAAACAATGAATGAGAGGATTATGTCAATAAAATAAACCTAAAGTTATGCAATAGATTTATTAACCTGCAATAAGCTAAATAGAGTGAAACAATATAATAAAATTATCTTGTATTTTACAAAGAGCTCCCAATTATTATTGTTGTCTAAGTAGTATACTTGATGGAAAAGTATTCCATAGATACATTATGGATTACATTTAAATGCATTTAAAGGCAAATCCAGCAAAGAAAGCGGTAAATTGATGTAAGAGCAGATATGATTACATTGATTACCAAGCCTCTCAAATGAGCTATGGATCTTGTGATGTTTGCTGAGAGTTAAAATATGTAGTGATGGAATTGTACAGTGCATCATCCCACACATTGACGATAAGATCATTACTACCAATCCTATTATGGGTTGGAAGATATAATTTATAATGTTGTAACAACTTAAATATCAATGATTCAGACTCCAGTGTGAGTATCGTATGTTGTTGTATTGTGGTAGAAGTATCCATTCCGAACCTGATGATAGTCGAGAGCTTTGCTGTGACGACATCTCTTGATCAGAAATGAAGTGCAGCGCAGGTCATACAACTGTAATTTCTTGAGTTGATGCTTTTGTTCTGTTCTGCTCTGCTCTGCTCCGGATCTGGGTCTGATAAGGCATCCGGGCAACTGTACATCAAGCTGCTCTGTAGCAATTATGGCACAAGCGAGCCATGGGATTCACCTAAAAACAATTCATAATTAAAGACCAACTTCTAAATATGGCTTCTACAGCATGGATAATGACTGAATCACTTTCAACTATAGTTTGCTGCTATACTTCACTAAAACTATTCAATATGCATAAATATGAATATACACTTAGATAAGTATCACATAACATACATACAAGCATAAACTCACGCCTTTAGCATGGTTTATTGGTTCTGTCTCTTCTGCTTGCCAAAGCATAAGAGACAGAACCAATACTATTTATAATCAATGAGTAAAGAACTGTACTATGTATACACGGTGGAAGGGACTTGGACGCACAAACTGACACCATGACTGCATGATTCTGGTGGTTCATGGTGCAATGAGATTTTTAGTTAAAAAGTAAATTATTCACTTCTTAAAAATGTCATTTTGGTAGGTAGACATCATGTTTGTGTACAGCACAACGAACATCAGAATAAAACGTAGAAATTAGGAAAAGTGCAAGAAAGTAGTCACCGCTATTCTTAGCAGTAATCGGATATTCGGACCCTTATACACCTAAACTTCTTTCCACCAAACAATAATATGGACATTCCTTTCTGACTAAATAAGTAATCCCGGCTATACCAAACTTAATGAAATTATAGCAGTGGTTATTTTGATTTCGTTTCTTTATGTTGTTCAAATAAATAGAATATCAATGCAAAATGACTACCACCAATAGACGACACGGTGGGCGCAGTGGCCGAGTGGTTGGCTGCTGCGCTACGGGTCGCGGGTTCGATTCCCGCACGGAAAAAATATTTCTCTGGTCTACAGGTGGTTGTTCCGGGTTTGGCTGTTAGTGTATGTGAGTTTAAATGTTTGTTAACGCACCCACGATACAGGAGAAATTACTAGTGTGGCGCGACGACATAAAAACAAAAAAAAATTAGGCGACGTTTAATCATTTAAACGTATCATACCTTCTTAGAATCCACAGCGGCCGTGAAGACTGTTGTTGCGTATCAAGCATTACGGGCGAGGGGTGATGTAGTCCAGGTGCCAATCTGCCTCAGGGATCGCTACAGTTGACTTGATCCCCACTGTCATGTCGCGGTCGCCCTGAAAGTGTATAATAGGATTTTTTTTTAATATTTTTTACTATGGGACGAGCCCGCCACACTATTCCCAATCCACTGCAACTCCTGAAAACCAGAATCAACAGTGGCGACCATCAGGAAAGCGTCGAGACAATGAAGTCCGTCGAGTCCCGGAGAAACGATTCAACTGTCTTGGAACCCGCAACGAAATTAATCAGAAAAAAGCAGCGGAGGACTAAGAAAACTACGCAATTTCTTCTTCCCTCCATATCGACCAGGAGACAGAACTGAGCTGGGCCAATAGGCACAAAGGGACGTTTACAACTGGGTTAGGCCCAGTTGCCTAGCCCCGCGGTTTAAAATTAACACTGATAGTAGTGAGTCCTGAATGATTAGAATTCATTCAACGATTCAATAGTCAACAACATTTAACATTCAAGAACTATAAATCACTAGCAGCGCCCCGCGGTTTTACGTTTTAAGTCAACATGAAACAATCGGAATTCCAACGGGAATACTTCCGTTTTCCGTGGTAAAAAATACACTACGTGCTATGCCAGACTATTAATCTATATCTGCGCCATACTTCATCCAGATCTGTTCAGCTGTTCTGGTGTTAATAATATTGTTAGTGGCAAGTGTGATAGTGTCATTAACAGTCCACAATATTGTGGCGAAATAATATTTTCGTGACGCGCTAATTTGCAATCACAGAAACCAAGGAAGTCTAACCTTAAACCGGATCGTTGGGGAAATACAGAAACTTACCATCAAATAAATTGCATTATTCGCATCATCTACATTGAACACTTGTATCCAAGATATGTCATCGACATGAATGGATGTCACTACACTGTTATGAAAGTGGTCTTTTCTTACAGTTTCAATCGGTATTCAGCTGTAGCCGGTTAGACTGGAAGCCAACCTCAACACAGTTATGTTGTTGCAATGTTTCTTCTGCCAAACTGTACAGCAGTTTGTTGACAGATGTAGCTCCCGTATACAAAGTTCTGTTATATTTTATGAAATTACTAGCTGACAAGGTTTTGACAAAAGGTGCTAAAAAGAAACTTCCCCACTTTATTTTTAAAAGACATTTTTGTAGTACAGCTACGATCTAAATCTATTGGTATATCATTAAAAAAAATTGGGACTAAGCATTTTCTACACCTTGGTCCATAATAGTTATTACAAGTGGGTACTACAAATCTTCTAATGCATTTATTCCTTTGAGGTCTTATGTGTACCGTCTTGATTTTAAACTCATCCTCATCCAATCCACACAGCATCATCTAGCCCCGAGCTAAGCAGAGCTTGTATTATGGGTACTAGATGACTGATGTAATTAATACAATACATTACATAGATAGATATTTCTTATTATATATAGCAAATACCCAGAACACTTGGGCTTTACCAAGGCGGGTTGGCGATTTCAGACTTATACTCATTGTAATGTGTGTAGATGTCAGTAATGTCTAAGATAAACTAATAAAGTAGGTATCATCGCTGGAGGTGAACCAGTTTTGAACCTTATCCGTCCGAGATGGTACAAATGAATTAAAAAAGTCTCAATGTTTTTCATGAGAGGTGAGACCTTTAGGTGAATGCGTAGAGGCACCTCGTGGAATTTAAATTTTCATGTTTTTAGCAATTTGGAGCTTTCGTAACTAACAAATGAGTACCCCACAAAGTATTAAAATCATTAGTACGACTTTTTCAGTTCGATTTATGCAACTGAATAAGTGTTTCATTACATGATGACATTTAACCACAATTCTATGTATGTTTGTTGTGGTATACATATACGCGAATAACTCTTTCAGTAACATACCTTATACTGACCTGAAACGCGGGCTGCGTCTGCGCATTCTTCTTAACCACTGGGCCATTACGACAATAGAAAGATAAAATAACTTACAATCATGACTTCCTTGTTGGTTTTGATGGTGACCATCCAGTTGCCATGAGGGTTCATGACGAAGGGACACGGAGCCGTGCCTCTGTCGCCAGCCACAGTGACCAGTCGTGGTTGTCCGGTGGGACGCAGTGCCACGTTGAACCTGGAAGATTATCAGCTTGCATTTTAAGAAGTTGTTTTTCTACTAATTAGTCTTGCTCTCTACTAGGCCAGTTGAGCCTGCCAAAACTATTCAACACAGTACTCCAACTAGCGAACGAGGACTAGTATCTCGGAGTCATCCTTAACAGCAAGTTAAACTGGAGCAACTGCAGCATGGCGGTCCTGCAAGCACTAAAATGCCATACCACTAACTCTGGGCTGCTAATACACGAATGTCATAACCGCTTAAATCAGGTGTGTATTCTCAATAACATAACCATTCAATGGATTAAAGGACACAGCAGGGGGGAGTGGTCTGGATGTTTGCTTTTGCGGTTGCACAACGACATGCTTATCCTATATCTCTCTGGTAGTCCTAACGATCAAGCTTCTTAACAGTGAGACGTTCCCAGTTGCGGGCTCCATGGTGGGTGGGAGCCAGAGAGACGAATAATACTACTTTACATACATGGACAATCCAAGGCCATTTCAACCAACCGGAGTGAAGTCAGCGAAAGCCGACTCAGCTCCTAAGCGGGGTGCTAACAACACCCCGCTCGCCCCTGGAGGTCCTGCGGGTAATACTGCAGGCACCAGCGTGGGTGCTGGTCCGATTGTGGCGAAAGCTGCAGTTCGGACCAAAACAAAGTCCCAGCTTAAGCAAAGGACGTCAGCGCTGCCTGGGACCAGTACTGACCCTTTAAAAGCACAGGCGAGGACGGCGACGACTCATACCACAGCCGGACCTAGCCTTAGCTCACAAACACAACCTCCTGCGGCACTTCAAGCAGCAAATCACCGAGCAATCGAAGACGCCTGGCACTGACGACGCGTTCTCACGCGGTTGGCAAGGGTAAACACACTCAACAAGCCCATTGCCCTTGTACCGCCCACCCGGGCCGTCCTGCTCCTGCAGATCTGGCCAATAGGGGGGACGGGCGCAGCGGTAATGCGCTCCGTCAGGTGCGCCGCCGTGCAAAATAGAACGAGGGTAAAGCCGCTCGTCGAACACAGGCTACCGCTGCCGGGTCAAGCCGCAAAACCAGCAGCAAGGTCGACTTCTCCGCGGGGAAACGGTCGCAGGCCGAGGCCGGTGAAAGCCGACCAGAGCCTGCTGGACCGTCAACCAGCGTCGAGGAGAGGCCAGCCATAAACACCAGACCAAAGAAACAATCCGATTGGAAGGATCAGGCTACGGCCAAGCGGGCTCTCAATGAGACCTTGTCGCCTCGTGGGGAGCAGAAGCGGCCGTGGCTTGACCATTCCCAACGGATTGAAGACAGGAAAAGCTACGCCCAAGCTGCCGGCGCCACCCTGAACGTCGCAATCACTAGCGAGAGCACGGGGGCTACTGTCTCCGGCCTCCGATCCGGGGGGGACGGGTTCGACGAGGGCTTCGACCTGTTTGCCGGGTTGCGACTGGAGGGAGACGAGGAGGGTGCGACCAGCAATGGCGTCCCTTTCGTTGGCCTGTAAGGTCGTGCAGGCGAACCTCCGCCACAGCCAGACAGCGACGGCTCAGTTGCGCAAGTGGCTGGAGGTACAGGACGCGGCCGTTACCCTGATCCAGGAGCCGTGGATTAGGGCTGGCCATATACAAGGACTATCCAATCTCGGTGGTTAGATTTTAGTCACTACAGACCACGATCATCCTAGATCGTGTATCTATGTAATAGGTAACCTCAAAACACAGATCTTAACAGATTTCTGTTGCAGAGATGTCTCTGCAGTTAGACTGTCTATACAGCGGGATGGTGTGGAGATGCCAGTAGTCTTTGCCTCGGCTTATATGCCTGAGGCGGAGACACCGCCCCCCCCCCCCATGACCCCGCCCGCCTCGTGAGTTACTGTGAGAGGGGCGGGATGGAGATTGTCATTGGGGCTGACGCAAATGCCCATCACCCACTGTGGGGCATGGACACGCAAAATGATAGGGGTAAGACATTGGTTGAATTTTTATTTACAACAAACCTATCCCTATTAAACACACTAGGCTCCGAACCAACATTCGTAACCAGAAGAAGCCACACGATCATTGACCTCACCATGGCCTCTGAGGGTGCAGCGGAAATCACCTCGGGCTGGCAGGTCTCCAAGGAGACCTCGTGCTCGGATCACAGGTGGATCCGCTTTGACATCCAGGTCTGTGCGACACCTATACCGCCACGAGGCAACCCAAGGAATACTAACAGGGTTCCCTACACACGCACGCTTGCTACCAAGCTGGCGATACTGAGCAGTCCACCAAGGTACGTGGACATAACGCAGATAGATGCACAGGTCGAGCACATCACTGCATCAATGATAGACAGCAGCCATACTGCCTGCCCAGTAACCACACTGCCCGTAACACCAGGTAAACAACCCTGGTGGGGCGCCGAACTGGAACGCAAGCACGGTAAGGTAAGGAAGGCTCTGAACAGAGCCATGAATACATGGGCTGACGAGGACTGGGCGGCATACTACGCGGCCAAGTCTAGCTACAAAAAATGCATCAGTTTCAGGAGCACCGCGGGATGGCGTAAGTTCTGTGGCAATATTGAATCTTGCCAACAAGCAAACAGGGTAAGGAAAATACTGGCGCAACAGCACACACCTGGGCCAGCCACTCTCCGTAAACCTGACAATACCTTAACCACATCACCAGAGGAAACGAGACGCGTCCTAATAGAAACTCACTTCCCAGGAAGCGTCCTCACTCAGGAAATTGATTGGTCTGATACAATGCAAACACCGTCAGAAAATGACTGGCTATACGCAAACAAGATGATCACATTGGAGAAAATCCAATGGGTCATCGAAAACTACCAACCCTTTAAGGCAGCCGGCCCCGACGGTGTTTTCCCCGCCCTACTGCAGTGGGGTGGCACCTCGGTTACCGTAAGATTAGTGCCTCTGTTGCGGGCATGCCTGGCCTACAGACACATCCCGAAAGGTTGGAGGGAGGTGAAGGTTATATTCATTCCTAAGCCAGGCAAGAGTGACTATACAAACGCTAAATCCTACCGACCTATCAGCCTGACATCGTTTCTCCAAAAAACCTTGGAGAGACTATGCGATAGGGAGCTAAGAGACGGCGCTCTTAAAAACATACCACTACATGGTAACCAACATGCATACTGCTCAGGTAAGTCGACGGAGTCAGCTCTTCACCTGGTGATTAGCCGGATTGAAGAAGCAATTCACCAAAAAGCTACCTGCCTAGGCACATTTATAGACATCGAAGGCGCCTTCGATAAAACAAACTTCTCCAGTATTAGTACCGCCCTCTTCAAACATGGCGTCGATCAGGTATTAACAGATTGGATTACTAACATGTTAAGCAAGCGAGTGGTTCGTCTGGATGAGGACCAGAACATGGCCTTGATAGCCAGGGGTTGCCCCCAAGGAGGCGTTTTATCTCCCTTCCTCTGGAACCTGGTAATAAATGACCTCATCAAAATTCTAAATGACAACCACTACTACACGATAGGTTATGCGGACGACCTCGCAATCCTTGTGTCAGGGAAGATGACAACCTCACTCAACAGGCACTACGCATCGTTGAACGATGGTGTAGGGAATTTGACCTCTCGGTGAACCGTCGGGTTCAATAAGTGGGGCCTATCACCCAAAATCATACTTTGGCTATACAACACTGTTATCCGACCAATGATCGCATACAGTGCCGTGGTCTGGTGGCCCCGCACCAAACTAACTGCAGCCTCAAGCAAACTTCAACGCATGCAGAGGCTAGCTTGCATGGCCATCACGGGCTGTATGAGGACTACTCCTACCGCAGCTCTTGAAGCAATGCTAGAACTCCCGCCCCTCCACCTGTTTATACAACAGGAAGCGACGATGGCGGCGGTACGCCTAAAAACACTAAATCTCTGGAGTAAAAGAGATACACAACACTCCGCGTTACTTGAGGGACTCTACAAGGAGTTCCCCTTGACTAAAGCCATAAATGACCGGATTCCCAAACAATTTATCTTCGATAAAAGATACAAAATCCAACTCCATGAGGATCACCGGTAAGAGGGACAACGTCCAGCAGAGTTGCGTACTTTCACAGACGGATCCAAGACAGGTACCGGCTCGGGCGCTGGCATCTTTTCGGAGGACCTCAATATACATATAGCCTCAACTCTAGGGGCCCACAATACGGTGTTCCAAGCAGAGTGTATGGGTATATCCCTAGCAGCCTCAGCTATCGCAGCCAGACAGGTTCGGGACCACACTGTCCGTATTCTATCAGACAGCATGTCGGTCCTGCAAGCACTAAAATGCTACACAACCAACTCTGGGCTTTTATACGAATGTCATCACCGCTTGAATCAGGTGGGTATTCTAAACAACATAACCATTCAATGGATTAAAGGACACAGCGGTTCTCGTCGCAATGTCGCAAAAAACTCGTCGTTGATGCTGCAGACGAACTCGCAAGAAGGGGATCTAGCATGGCAGTAATGGGACCGCAACCCATCGTACCACTCCCCTTTGGGTATATACGCACTCTGGTAAGGAAACGCACTAGGGTTCAACACAACAAAATTTGGTCAGACCAAACAGACTGCAGGCTGTCCAGGGAGGTACTCCCTGCAATTGACGGCCGCTTTACAAAACAGGCCCTCCAACTGACTAAGCAGCAGCTGCGCACAATCACAGCCGCTGTCACAGGTCATGGGTCATTTAACAAGCACCTGTTTACTATAGGAGTTACAGATAGCCCGCTATGCAGAGCATGCATGGAGGTGGACGAGACGGCGGACCACGTGCTTCTCCACTGTCCAGAGGTTACTGCATACAGGGCTAAATACTTCGGTAACCCGGTTACTCTCCGAGAGATCGCCAGTAACGTCAGGGCGCTGCTGGCCTTTCTCGGGGAACTGGGGTGGATCGAATAAGATATTGTCCCACCCTTTACGCAAAATACGCGCTACGTCGTGGAGTTGCGGAAATCGGCCCGTCTAACAATACAATATACAGGACACAGCAGTTCTCGAGGTAGCTTCAGATGCTGATGCTGATCCCCTTTGGGTACATACGCACTTTGGTAAGGAACGCACTAGGGATCAGCACGACAAAGCGTGGTCGGACCAAACTGACTGCAGACACTCCCTGCAATTGACGGCCGCTTCACAAAGCAGGCTCTCCTACTGACTAAGCAGCAGCTGCGCACAGTCACAGGCGCCGTTACCGGTCAAGGGATGATAATTATTTTTACTTACCGAGATTTACTACACTTGTGCGTCTTCCACAGCAATTGAAGCATGCAAATATGCATAGGCACGTTATCTCGGGATACTGAGTCACATCTGTGTGAAGTAACAGGTCCTGGAATGACAAATTAGTCTTATATAATGATGATGCAAAAAATTAATTCTTTTTCACTACTTATCATTTTGTTAGCTCATCCCTCCAGATATGAGGATGCTTGAACAGGCTGCTAAATCCTGTTATGATTATTTCTTCACTTACCAAGACTTTCCTTTATTTGCACATCTTCTATGGTACTTTGAGTGTGCTGCATATCCACATAGTCCAAATGTGAAGTAACAGGAGGTTCTGGAATGACAATTTATAGATTATAACTACATTCATAGTATATTTTGATTACTTTATACTATAATCAATCAATTTTAGATGTAATACTATGTCATTATGTGTCTCAATTATACAAAAATGTTAAGTAAATGTAAATGTAGCAACTAAGGCAATGTATTCAATTAATTAAATAATTTTGCATGCCCTAAGGCAAAATGTATTGGGACTCCATAAATTAACAACAGCTTATCTGTTACCTACATTATTGGCAAATAAATGATTTCTATAGCCTGTAGCACTCAGGAATAATGTAGCTTTTTGTATGAATGATGTACAAACTTATAAGCTAATTTTACCTCTTTATAATATTAGTATAGATATCAATCTATGTAACCTGGCATGTTATGAGTGGCTCATTGCCAAATAAAAACAGCCATATGGGTTGATCAAAGTTTAAGCTATGCTCGCCGAGGTCTGTCTGTGGATGGGTGACCGATCGTAACATATCGAGACGCCTGCGCGCCACGGAAAGCACGCTAACCCGTTAGTCCAGGGTCCCGGCTGTCATTTGTAGATGTTTGAAAGTTTGTTGTTACAGATAGTCAGAAATCTGAATGTTTGACAACCCGCCTCATCAAGGCGTCTGTGTTGCTCAGTAACTGGGTTGTGGAGGTCAGATAGACAGTCGCTCCATGTAAAATACTGTTATTCAGCTGCATCCGGTTAGACTGGAAGCCGCCCCAACATAGTTGGGAAAGGGCTAGGCAGATCATGATGATATCAATCTATCTAACCTGGCATGTTTGTTGTCCATACGGCGTCTTTGCTGTATCTTCCGGCACCAATACCGTTATTCGAAGTATGTGTACACTTCCAACTTACTCGGTGGTATGACTTACATGGCGGTATTTGAAATTATATTCGTTTTCTCGTCGCAATATACACCGACGGAAGTAACCCATGTGTTAAGAAACTCCTTATCCTTATTCGGGGTAGGGAATTTATGCAAATTCACATTGCATTGTACGTAGCAGCCTCCAAAATCACCAAACGGGTAGTCAGGTAGGTTGTCTCAATATGTAGATTTAAACAATCAATACCAGCACGAAATCAACACGGCCGGAGAAGCAGAGGCTCTACCCAACGTTACTGGGTGGAAGAAGCACTTTTGGACGATTATAACTAAAATAAACAAACAGGACGCGGAAAATAAACACACGCAAACCGGCTGTCAAAGTTTTTTTTTTGTTTGATTGACACTGACATTTTTGAAGTGTTGCAGAGTCTCAATTTTCTTTATTTATTTGTTGTAGCATTACGTGAGGCATTGAGTTTTTATCTAGAGAAAAAATTGCTGGTTTGCCATTCAACGACGTGCGAGTGCCGGTTCCATAGTAGGCATTACTATTTTACTGGACGTTTTTACATAAGCAAAATGTACCCAGAGCCATCTATGTATCTACAAATCGAGTGAGCTAGCAATGAAACTACACCACAGAATCAAGGCACGCGTTGTCCTCTGGTAATGTACGATACGAATTACACGCGGTGTCTTCTTATTGCAGACGTAGGTAGTTAAATAGGTGGCACTAGCAGTAATTTTTAATAAGTATACGCAACAGTCTCAATTTTATTTATTCATTTATTGTTACATTACGAGAGGTATTGAGCTTTTATCTAGTGAAAAAATTGTTGATTTGCCATTCAACAACATGCGAGTGCTGGTTCCTCACTCAATTCAGTAGGCATTACTATTTTACTGGACGTTTTTACATAAGTAAAATGTACCCAGAGCCATCTATCTACAAATCGAGTGAGCTAGCAACAAAACTACACCACAGAATCAAGGCACGCGTTGTCCTCTGGTAATGTACGATACGATCCACACGCGGTGTCTTCTTGTTGCGGACGTAGTTAAATAGGTGGCACTAGCAGTGATTTTTAATAAGTATACGAAATACAAATACTATAAAGACTAACAATTAATCCAGCCCAACATGGGCTAAAAAGCCAAGTAAAAGAAGATTAATCAGTAATCAGTAAAACCAAAGATTCGTTTCATGAACACTACATTTTTATTGGTACACATAATAGGTACAATATAACAATAGATCATATTAAATAATAAACATGGATTTTAAGTTGACTGTGTTGGTTGGCGATATGCTGAATGTGTCGCTCAGCTAGCTCATCTTTGAGGAAGGTGTTCTAGACAACAATATTCTTCACTTCCACCTCGCGTCGTCCCTGTAAATAAAATGTCAAGATGAAATTAAACAAAACAATGAATGAGAGGATTATGTCAATAAAATAAACCTAAAGTTATGCAATAGATTTATTAACCTGCAATAAGCTAAATAGAGTGAAACAATATAATAAAATTATCTTGTATTTTACAAAGAGCTCCCAATTATTATTGTTGTCTAAGTAGTATACTTGATGGAAAAGTATTCCATAGATACATTATGGATTACATTTAAATGCATTTAAAGGCAAATCCAGCAAAGAAAGCGGTAAATTGATGTAAGAGCAGATATGATTACATTGATTACCAAGCCTCTCAAATGAGCTATGGATCTTGTGATGTTTGCTGAGAGTTAAAATATGTAGTGATGGAATTGTACAGTGCATCATCCCACACATTGACGATAAGATCATTACTACCAATCCTATTATGGGTTGGAAGATATAATTTATAATGTTGTAACAACTTAAATATCAATGATTCAGACTCCAGTGTGAGTATCGTATGTTGTTGTATTGTGGTAGAAGTATCCATTCCGAACCTGATGATAGTCGAGAGCTTTGCTGTGACGACATCTCTTGATCAGAAATGAAGTGCAGCGCAGGTCATACAACTGTAATTTCTTGAGTTGATGCTTTTGTTCTGTTCTGCTCTGCTCTGCTCCGGATCTGGGTCTGATAAGGCATCCGGGCAACTGTACATCAAGCTGCTCTGTAGCAATTATGGCACAAGCGAGCCATGGGATTCACCTAAAAACAATTCATAATTATAAATAAATAAAATAAATAAATAAATATTGCTGGACAATCCACACAGCATCATCTAGCCCCAAGTTAAGCAGAGCTTGTGTTATGGGTACTAGATGACTGATATACTTAATACAATACATTACATAGATATATATTTTTATTATATATAGCAAATACCCAGAACACCCGGAACAAATATTTGTAGATCGTACAAACATTTGTCCCAAGGCGGGAATCGAACCCGCAACCTCTTGCGTCGCAGGCGGACCTTCGCCCGCCGCGCCACATCGGTCGTCAAATTAAAGATCAACTTCTAAATATGGCTTCTACAGTATGGATAATGTTTAATCGTGTCATCACTTTCAACTATAGTTTGCTGCTATACTTCACTAAAACTATTCAATATGCATAAATGTGAATATACACTTAGATAAGTATCACATAACATACATACAAGCATAAACTCACGCCTTTAGCATGGTTTATTGGTTCTGTCTCTTATGCTTGCCAAAGCATAAGAGACAGAACCAATACTATTTATAATCAATGAGTAAAGAACTATACTATGTATACACGGTGGAAGGGACTTGGACGCACAAACTGACACCATGACTGCATGATTCTGGTGGTTCATGGTGCAATGAGATTTTTAGTTAAAAAGTAAATTATTCACTTCTTAAAAATGTCATTTTGGTAGGTAGACATCATGTTTGTGTACAGCACAACGAACATCAGAATAAAACGTAGAAATTAGGAAAAGTGCACGAAAGTAGTCACCGCTATTCTTAGCAGTAATCGGATATTCGGACCCTTATACACCTAAACTTCTTTCCACCAAACAATAATATGGACATTCCTTTCTGACTAAATAAGTAATCCCGGCTATACCAAACTTAATGAAATTATAGCAGTGGTTATTTTGATTTCGTTTCTTTATGTTGTTCAAATAAATAGAATATCAATGCAAAATGACTACCACCAATAGACGACACGGTGGGCGCAGTGGCCGAGTGGTTGGCTGCTGCGCTACGGGTCGCGGGTTCGATTCCCGCACGGAAAAAATATTTCTCTGGTCTACAGGTGGTTGTTCCGGGTTTGGCTGTTAGTGTATGTGAGTTTAAATGTTTGTTAACGCACCCACGATACAGGAGAAATTACTAGTGTGGCGCGACGACATAAAAACAAAAAAAAATTAGGCGACGTTTAATCATTTAAACGTATCATACCTTCTTAGAATCCACAGCGGCCGTGAAGACTGTTGTTGCGTATCAAGCATTACGGGCGAGGGGTGATGTAGTCCAGGTGCCAATCTGCCTCAGGGATCGCTACAGTTGACTTGATCCCCACTGTCATGTCGCGGTCGCCCTGAAAGTGTATAATAGGATTTTTTTTAAATATTTTTTACTATGGGACGAGCCCGCCACACTATTCCCAATCCACTGCAACTCCTGAAAACCAGAATCAACAGTGGCGACCATCAGGAAAGCGTCGAGACAATGAAGTCCGTCGAGTCCCGGAGAAACGATTCAACTGTCTTGGAACCCGCAACGAAATTAATCAGAAAAAAGCAGCGGAGGACTAAGAAAACTACGCAATTTCTTCTTCCCTCCATATCGACCAGGAGACAGAACTGAGCTGGGCCAATAGGCACAAAGGGACGTTTACAACTGGGTTAGGCCCAGTTGCCTAGCCCCGCGGTTTAAAATTAACACTGATAGTAGTGAGTCCTGAATGATAAGAATTCATTCAACGATTCAATAGTCAACAACATTTAACATTCAAGAACTATAAATCACTAGCAGCGCCCCGCGGTTTTACGTTTTAAGTCAACATGAAACAATCGGAATTCCAACGGGAATACTTCCGTTTTCCGTGGTAAAAAATACACTACGTGCTATGCCAGACTATTAATCTATATCTGCGCCATACTACATCCAGATCTGTTCAGCTGTTCTGGTGTTAATAATATTGTTAGTGGCAAGTGTGATAGTGTCATTAACAGTCCACAATATTGTGGCGAAATAATATTTTCGTGACGCGCTAATTTGCAATCACAGAAACCAAGGAAGTCTAACCTTAAACCGGATCGTTGGGGAAATACAGAAACTTACCATCAAATAAATTGCATTATTCGCATCATCTACATTGAACACTTGTATCCAAGATATGTCATCGACATGAATGGATGTCACTACACTGTTATGAAAGTGGTCTTTTCTTACAGTTTCAATCGGTATTCAGCTGTAGCCGGTTAGACTGGAAGCCAACCTCAACACAGTTATGTTGTTGCAATGTTTCTTCTGCCAAACTGTACAGCAGTTTGTTGACAGATGTAGCTCCCGTATACAAAGTTCTATTATATTTTATGAAATTACTAGCTGACAAGGTTTTGACAAAAGGTGCTAAAAAGAAACTTCCCCACTTTATTTTTAAAAGACATTTTTGTAGTACAGCTACGATCTAAATCTATTGGTATATCATTAAAAAAATTTGGGACTAAGCATTTTCTACACCTTGGTCCATAATAGTTATTACAAGTGTGTACTACAAATCTTCTAATGCATTTATTCCTTTGAGGTCTTATGTGTACCGTCTTGATTTTAAACTCATCCTCATCCAATCCACACAGCATCATCTAGCCCCGAGCTAAGCAGAGCTTGTATTATGGGTACTAGATGACTGATGTAATTAATACAATACATTACATAGACAGATATTTCTTATTATATATAGCAAATACCCAGAACACTTGGGCTTTACCAAGGCGGGTTGGCGATTTCAGACTTATACTCATTGTAATGTGTGTAGATGTCAGTAATGTCTAAGATAAACTAATAAAGTAGGTATCATCGCTGGAGGTGAACCAGTTTTGAACCTTATCCGTCCGAGATGGTACAAATGAATTAAAAAAGTCTCAATGTTTTTCATGAGAGGTGAGACCTTTAGGTGAATGCGTAGAGTCACCTCGTGGAATTTAAATTTTCATGTTTTTAGCAATTTGGAGCTTTCGTAACTAACAAATGAGTACCCCACAAAGTATTAAAATCATTAGTACGACTTTTTCAGTTCGATTTATGCAACTGAATAAGTGTTTCATTACATGATGACATTTAACCACAATTCTATGTATGTTTGTTGTGGTATACATATACGCGAATAACTCTTTCAGTAACATACCTTATACTGACCTGAAACGCGGGCTGCGTCTGCGCATTCTTCTTAACCACTGGGCCATTACGACAATAGAAAGATAAAATAACTTACAATCATGACTTCCTTGTTGGTTTTGATGGTGACCATCCAGTTGCCATGAGGGTTCATGACGAAGGGACACGGAGCCGTGCCTCTGTCGCCAGCCACAGTGACCAGTCGTGGTTGTCCGGTGGGACGCAGTGCCACGTTGAACCTGGAAGATTATCAGCTTGCATTTTAAGAAGTTGTTTTTCTACTAATTAGTCTTGCTCTCTACTAGGCCAGTTGAGCCTGCCAAAACTATTCAACACAGAACTCCAACTAGCGAACGAGGACTAGTATCTCGGAGTCATCCTTAACAGCAAGTTAAACTGGAGCAACTGCAGCATGGCGGTCCTGCAAGCACTAAAATGCCATACCACTAACTCTGGGCTACTAATACACGAATGTCATAACCGCTTAAATCAGGTGTGTATTCTCAATAATATAACCATTCAATGGATTAAAGGACACAGCAGGGGGGAGTGGTCTGGATGTTTGCTTTTGCGGTTGCACAACGACATGCTTATCCTATATCTCTCTGGTAGTCCTAACGATCAAGCTTCTTAACAGTGAGACGTTCCCAGTTGCGGGCTCCATGGTGGGTGGGAGCCAGAGAGACGAATAATACTACTTTACATACATGGACAATCCAAGGCCATTTCAACCAACCGGAGTGAAGTCAGCGAAAGCCGACTCCTAAGCGGGGTGCTAACAACACCCCGCTCGCCCCTGGAGGTCCTGCGGGTAATACTGCAGGCACCAGCGTGGGTGCTGGTCCGATTGTGGCGAAAGCTGCAGTTCGGACCAAAAAAAAGGCCCAGCTTAAGCAAAGGACGTCAGCGCTGCCTGGGACCAGTACTGACCCTTTAAAAGCACAGGCGAGGACGGCGACGACTCATACCACAGCCGGACCTAGCCTTAGCTCACAAACACAACCTCCTGCGGCACTTCAAGCAGCAAATCACCGAGCAATCGAAGACGCCTGGCACTGACGACGCGTTCTCACGCGGTTGGCAAGGGTAAACACACTCAACAAGCCCATTGCCCTTGTACCGCCCACCCGGGCCGTCCTGCTCCTGCAGATCTGGCCAATAGGGGGGACGGGCGCAGCGGTAATGCGCTCCGTCAGGTGCGCCGCCGTGCAAAATAGAACGAGGGTAAAGCCGCTCGTCGAACACAGGCTACCGCTGCCGGGTCAAGCCGCAAAACCAGCAGCAAGGTCGACTTCTCCGCGGGGAAACGGTCGCAGGCCAAGGCCGGTGAAAGCCGACCAGAGCCTGCTGGACCGTCAACCAGCGTCGAGGAGAGGCCAGCCATAAACACCAGACCAAAGAAACAATCCGATTGGAAGGATCAGGCTACGGCCAAGCGGGCTCTCAATGAGACCTTGTCGCCTCGTGGGGAGCAGAAGCGGCCGTGGCTTGACCATTCCCAACGGATTGAAGACAGGAAAAGCTACGCCCAAGCTGCCGGCGCCACCCTGAACGTCGCAATCACTAGCGAGAGCACGGGGGCTACTGTCTCCGGCCTCCGATCCGGGGGGGACGGGTTCGACGAGGGCTTCGACCTGTTTGCCGGGTTGCGACTGGAGGGAGACGAGGAGGGTGCGACCAGCAATGGCGTCCCTTTCGTTGGCCTGTAAGGTCGTGCAGGCGAACCTCCGCCACAGCCAGACAGCGACGGCTCAGTTGCGCAAGTGGCTGGAGGTACAAGACGCGGCCGTTGCCCTGATCCAGGAGCCGTGGATTAGGGCTGGCCATATACAAGGACTATCCAATCTCGGTGGTTAGATTTTAGTCACTACAGACCACGATCATCCTAGATCGTGTATCTATGTAATAGGTAACCTCAAAACACAGATCTTAACAGATTTCTGTTGCAGAGATGTCTCTGCAGTTAGACTGTCTATACAGCGGGATGGTGTAGAGATGCCAGTAGTGTTTGCCTCGGCTTATATGCCTGAGGCGGAGACACCGCCCCCCCCCCCCCCCCCATGACCTCGCCCGCCTCGTGAGTTACTGTGAGAGGAGCGGGATGGAGATTGTCATTGGGGCTGACGCAAATGCCCATCACCCACTGTGGGGCATGGACACGCAAAATGATAGGGGTAAGACATTGGTTGAATTTTTATTTACAACAAACCTATCCCTATTAAACACACTAGGCTCCGAACCAACATTCGTAACCAGAAGAAGCCACACGATCATTGACCTCACCATGGCCTCTGAGGGTGCAGCGGAAATCACCTCGGGCTGGCAGGTCTCCAAGGAGACCTCGTGCTCGGATCACAGGTGGATCCGCTTTGACATCCAGGTCTGTGCGACACCTATACCGCCACGAGGCAGGCCGAGGCCGGTGAAAGCCGACCAGAGCCTGCTGGACCGTCAACCAGCGTCGAGGAGAGGCCAGCCATAAACACCAGACCAAAGAAACAATCCGATTGGAAGGATCAGGCTACGGCCAAGCGGGCTCTCAATGAGACCTTGTCGCCTCGTGGGGAGCAGAAGCGGCCGTGGCTTGACCATTCCCAACGGATTGAAGACAGGAAAAGCTACGCCCAAGCTGCCGGCGCCACCCTGAACGTCGCAATCACTAGCGAGAGCACGGGGGCTACTGTCTCCGGCCTCCGATCCGGGGGGGACGGGTTCGACGAGGGCTTCGACCTGTTTGCCGGGTTGCGACTGGAGGGAGACGAGGAGGGTGCGACCAGCAATGGCGTCCCTTTCGTTGGCCTGTAACTGTGGCGACGGCTCAGTTGCGCAAGTGGCTGGAGGTACAGGACGCGGCCGTTGCCCTGATCCAGGAGCCGTGGATTAGGGCTGGCCATATACAAGGACTATCCAATCTCGGTGGTTAGATTTTAGTCACTACAGACCACGATCATCCTAGATCGTGTATCTATGTAATAGGTAACCTCAAAACACAGATCTTAACAGATTTCTGTTGCAGAGATGTCTCTGCAGTTAGACTGTCTATACAGCGGGATGGTGTGGAGATGCCAGTAGTCTTTGCCTCGGCTTATATGCCTGAGGCGGAGACACCGCCCCCCCCCCCCCCCATGACCTCGCCCGCCTCGTGAGTTACTGTGAGAGGAGCGGGATGGAGATTGTCATTGGGGCTGACGCAAATGCCCATCACCCACTGTGGGGCATGGACACGCAAAATGATAGGGGTAAGACATTGGTTGAATTTTTATTTACAACAAACCTATCCCTATTAAACACACTAGGCTCCGAACCAACATTCGTAACCAGAAGAAGCCACACGATCATTGACCTCACCATGGCCTCTGAGGGTGCAGCGGAAATCACCTCGGGCTGGCAGGTCTCCAAGGAGACCTCGTTCTCGGATCACAGGTGGATCCGCTTTGACATCCAGGTCTGTGCGACACCTATACCGCCACGAGGCAACCCAAGGAATACTAACAGGGTTCCCTACACACGCACGCTTGCTACCAAGCTGGCGATACTGAGCAGTCCACCAAGGTACGTGGACATAACGCAGATAGATGCACAGGTCGAGCACATCACTGCATCAATGATAGACAGCTACCATACTGCCTGCCCAGTAACCACACTGCCCGTAACACCAGGTAAACAACCCTGGTGGGGCGCCGAACTGGAACGCAAGCACGGTAAGGTAAGGAAGGCTCTGAACAGAGCCATGAATACATGGGCTGACGAGGACTGGGAGGCATACTACGCGGCCAAGTCTAGCTACAAAAAATGCATCAGTTTCAGGAGCACCTCGGGATGGCGTAAGTTCTGTGGCAATATTGAATCTTGCCAACAAGCAAACAGGGTAAGGAAAATACTGGCGCAACAGCACACACCTGGGCCAGCCACTCTCCGTAAACCTGACAATACCTTAACCACATCACCAGAGGAAACGAGACGCGTCCTAATAGAAACTCACTTCCCAGGAAGCGTCCTCACTCAGGAAATTGATTGGTCTGATACAATGCAAACACCGTCAGAAAATGACTGGCTATACGCAAACAAGATGATCACATTGGAGAAAATCCAATGGGTCATCGAAAACTACCAACCCTTTAAGGCAGCCGGCCCCGACGGTGTTTTCCCCGCCCTACTGCAGTGGGGTGGCACCTCGGTTACCGTAAGATTAGTGCCTCTGTTGCGGGCATGCCTGGCCTACAGACACATCCCGAAAGGTTGGAGGGAGGTGAAGGTTATATTCATTCCTAAGCCAGGCAAGAGTGACTATACAAACGCTAAATCCTACCGACCTATCAGCCTGACATCGTTTCTCCAAAAAACCTTGGAGAGACTATGCGATAGGGAGCTAAGAGACGGCGCTCTTAAAAACATACCACTACATGGTAACCAACATGCATACTGCTCAGGTAAGTCGACGGAGTCAGCTCTTCACCTGGTGATTAGCCGGATTGAAGAAGCAATTCACCAAAAAGCTACCTGCCTAGGCACATTTATAGACATCGAAGGCGCCTTCGATAAAACAAACTTCTCCAGTATTAGTACCGCCCTCTTCAAACATGGCGTCGATCAGGTATTAACAGATTGGATTACTAACATGTTAAGCAAGCGAGTGGTTCGTCTGGAAGAGGACCAGAACATGGCCTTGATAGCCAGGGGTTGCCCCCAAGGAGGCGTTTTATCTCCCCTCCTCTGGAACCTGGTAATAAATGACCTCATCAAAATTCTAAATGACAACCACTACTACACGATAGGTTATGCGGACGACCTCGCAATCCTTGTGTCAGGGAAGATGACAACCTCACTCAACAGGCACTACGCATCGTTGAACGATGGTGTAGGGAATTTGACCTCTCGGTGAACCGTCGGGTTCAATAAGTGGGGCCTATCACCCAAAATCATACTTTGGCTATACAACACTGTTATCCGACCAATGATCGCTTACAGTGCCGTGGTCTGGTGGCCCCGCACCAAACTAACTGCAGCCTCAAGCAAACTTCAACGCATGCAGAGGCTAGCTTGCATGGCCATCACGGGCTGTATGAGGACTACTCCTACCGCAGCTCTTGAAGCAATGGTAGAACTCCCGCCCCTCCACCTGTTTATACAACAGGAAGCGACGATGGCGGCGGTACGCCTAAAAACACTAAATCTCTGGAGTAAAAGAGAAACACAACACTCCGCGTTACTTGAGGGACTCTACAAGGAGTTCCCCTTGACTAAAGCCATAAATGACCGGATTCCCAAACAATTTATCTTCGATAAAAGATACAAAATCCAACTCCATGAGGATCACCGGTAAGAGGGACAACGTCCAGCAGAGTTGCGTACTTTCACAGACGGATCCAAGACAGGTACCGGCTCGGGCGCTGGCATCTTTTCGGAGGACCTCAATATACATATAGCCTCAACTCTAGGGGCCCACAATACGGTGTTCCAAGCAGAGTGTATGGGTATATCCCTAGCAGCCTCAGCTATCGCAGCCAGACAGGTTCGGGACCACACTGTCCGTATTCTATCAGACAGCATGTCGGTCCTGCAAGCACTAAAATGCTACACAACCAACTCTGGGCTTTTATACGAATGTCATCACCGCTTGAATCAGGTGGGTATTCTAAACAACATAACCATTCAATGGATTAAAGGACACAGCGGTTCTCGTCGCAATGTCGCAAAAAACTCGTCGTTGATGCTGCAGACGAACTCGCAAGAAGGGGATCTAGCATGGCAGTAATGGGACCGGAACCCATCGTACCACTCCCCTTTGGGTATATACGCACTCTGGTAAGGAAACGCACTAGGGTTCAACACAACAAAATTTGGTCAGACCAAACAGACTGCAGGCTGTCCAGGGAGGTACTCCCTGCAATTGACGGCCGCTTTACAAAACAGGCCCTCCAACTGACTAAGCAGCAGCTGCGCACAATCACAGCCGCTGTCACAGGTCATGGGTCATTTAACAAGCACCTGTTTACTATAGGAGTTACAGATAGCCCGCTATGCAGAGCATGCATGGAGGTGGACGAGACGGCGGACCACGTGCTTCTGCACTGTCCAGAGGTTACTGCATACAGGGCTAAATACTTCGGTAACCCGGTTACTCTCCGAGAGATCGGCAGTAACGTCAGGGCGCTGCTGGCCTTTCTCGGGGAACTGGGGTGGATCGAATAAGGTATTGTCCCACCCTTTACGCAAAATACGCGCTACGTCGTGGAGTTGCGGAAATCGGCCCGTCTAACAATACAATATACAGGACACAGCAGTTCTCGAGGTAGCTTCAGATGCTGATGCTGATCCCCTTTGGGTACATACGCACTTTGGTAAGGAACGCACTAGGGATCAGCACGACAAAGCGTGGTCGGACCAAACTGACTGCAGACACTCCCTGCAATTGACGGCCGCTTCACAAAGCAGGCTCTCCTACTGACTAAGCAGCAGCTGCGCACAGTCACAGGCGCCGTTACCGGTCAAGGGATGATAATTATTTTTACTTACCGAGATTTACTACACTTGTGCGTCTTCCACAGCAATTGAAGCATGCAAATATGCATAGGCACGTTATCTCGGGATACTGAGTCACATCTGTGTGAAGTAACAGGTCCTGGAATGACAAATTAGTCTTATATAATGATGATGCAAAAAATTAATTCTTTTTCACTACTTATCATTTTGTTAGCTCATCCCTCCAGATATGAGGATGCTTGAACAGGCTGCTAAATGCTGTTATGATTATTTCTTCACTTACCAAGACTTTCCTTTATTTGCACATCTTCTATGGTACTTTGAGTGTGCTGCATATCCACATAGTCCAAATGTGAAGTAACAGGAGGTTCTGGAATGACAATTTATAGATTATAACTACATTCATAGTATATTTTGATTATTTTATACTATAATCAATCAATTTTAGATGTAATACTATGTCATTATGTGTCTCAATTATACAAAAATGTTAAGTAAATGTAAATGTAGCAACTAAGGCAATGTATTCAATTAATTAAATAATTTTGCATGCCCTAAGGCAAAATGTATTGGGACTCCATAAATTAACAACTTATCTGTTACCTACATTATTGGCAAATAAATGATTTCTATAGCCTGTAGCACTCAGGAATAATGTAGCTTTTTGTATGAATGATGTACAAACTTATAAGCTAATTTTACCTCTTTATAATATTAGTATAGATATCAATCTATGTAACCTGGCATGTTATGAGTGGCTCATTGCCAAATAAAAACAGCCATATGGGTTGATCAAAGTTTAAGCTATGCTCGCCGAGGTCTGTCTGTGGATGGGTGACCGATCGTAACATATCGAGACGCCTGCGCGCCACGGAAAGCACGCTAACCCGTTAGTCCAGGGTCCCGGCTGTCATTTGTAGATGTTTGAAAGTTTGTTGTTACAGATAGTCAGAAATCTGAATGTTTGACAACCCGCCTCATCAAGGCGTCTGTGTTGCTCAGTAACTGGGTTGTGGAGGTCAGATAGACAGTCGCTCCATGTAAAATACTGTTATTCAGCTGCATCCGGTTAGACTGGAAGCCGCCCCAACATAGGTGGGAAAGGGCTAGGCAGATCATGATGATATCAATCTATCTAACCTGGCATGTTTGTTGTCCATACGGCGTCTTTGCTGTATCTTCCGGCACCAATACCGTTATTCGAAGTATGTGTACACTTCCAACTTACTCGGTGGTATGACTTACATGGCGGTATTTGAAATTATATTCGTTTTCT
Source organism: Phlogophora meticulosa (assembly GCA_905147745.2). Lineage (NCBI taxonomy): Eukaryota > Metazoa > Arthropoda > Insecta > Lepidoptera > Noctuidae > Phlogophora > Phlogophora meticulosa. Next base: position 477,387 of record LR990517.1, on the reverse strand, counting down.
CGTCGCAATATACACCGACGGAAGTAACCCATGTGTTAAGAAACTCCTTATCCTTATTCGGGGTAGGGAATTTATGCAAATTCACATTGCATTGTACGTAGCAGCCTCCAAAATCACCAAACGGGTAGTCAGGTAGGTTGTCTCAATATGTAGATTTAAACAATCAATACCAGCACGAAATCAACACGGCCGGAGAAGCAGAGGCTCTACCCAACGTTACTGGGTGGAAGAAGCACTTTTGGACGATTATAACTAAAAGAAACAAACAGGACGCGGAAAATAAACACACGCAAACCGGCTGTCAAAGTTTTTTTTTGTTTGATTGACACTGACATTTTTGAAGTGTTGCAGAGTCTCAATTTTCTTTATTTATTTGTTGTAACATTACGTGAGGCATTGAGTTTTTATCTAGAGAAAAAATTGCTGGTTTGCCATTCAACGACGTGCGAGTGCCGGTTCCATAGTAGGCATTACTATTTTACTGGACGTTTTTACATAAGCAAAATGTACCCAGAGCCATCTATGTATCTACAAATCGAGTGAGCTAGCAATGAAACTACACCACAGAATCAAGGCACGCGTTGTCCTCTGGTAATGTACGATACGAATTACACGCGGTGTCTTCTTATTGCAGACGTAGGTAGTTAAATAGGTGGCACTAGCAGTGATTTTTAATAAGTATACGCAACAGTCTCAATTTTATTTATTCATTTATTGTTACATTACGAGAGGTATTGAGCTTTTATCTAGTGAAAAAATTGTTGATTTGCCATTCAACAACATGCGAGTGCTGGTTCCTCACTCAATTCAGTAGGCATTACTATTTTACTGGACGTTTTTACATAAGTAAAATGTACCCAGAGCCATCTATCTACAAATCGAGTGAGCTAGCAACAAAACTACACCACAGAATCAAGGCACGCGTTGTCCTCTGGTAATGTACGATACGATCCACACGCGGTGTCTTCTTGTTGCGGACGTAGTTAAACAGGTGGCACTAGCAGTGATTTTTAATAAGTATACGAAATACAAATACTATAAAGACTAACAATTAATCCAGCCCAACATGGGCTAAAAAGCCAAGTATAAGAAGATTAATCAGTAATCAGTAAAACCAGAGATTCGTTTCATGAACACTACATTTTTATTGGTACACATAATAGGTACAATATAACAATAGATCATATTAAATAATAAACATGGATTTTAAGTTGACTGTGTTGGTTGGCGATATGCTGAATGTGTCGCTCAGCTAGCTCATCTTTGAGGAAGGTGTTCTAGACAACAATATTCTTCACTTCCACCTCGCGTCGTCCCTGTAAATAAAATGTCAAGATGAAATTAAACAAAACAATGAATGAGAGGATTATGTCAATAAAATAAACCTAAAGTTATGCAATAGATTTATTAACCTGCAATAAGCTAAATAGAGTGAAACAATATTATAAAATTATCTTGTATTTTACAAAGAGCTCCCAATTATTATTGTTGTCTAAGTAGTATACTTGATGGAAAAGTATTCCATAGATACATTATGGATTACATTTAAATGCATTTAAAGGCAAATCCAGCAAAGAAAGCGGTAAATTGATGTAAGAGCAGATATGATTACATTGATTACCAAGCCTCTCAAATGAGCTATGGATCTTGTGATGTTTGCTGAGAGTTAAAATATGTAGTGATGGAATTGTACAGTGCATCATCCCACACATTGACGATAAGATCATTACTACCAATCCTATTATGGGTTGGAAGATATAATTTATAATGTTGTAACAACTTAAATATCAATGATTCAGACTCCAGTGTGAGTATCGTATGTTGTTGTATTGTGGTAGAAGTATCCATTCCGAACCTGATGATAGTCGAGAGCTTTGCTGTGACGACATCTCTTGATCAGAAATGAAGTGCAGCGCAGGTCATACAACTGTAATTTCTTGAGTTGATGCTTTTGTTCTGTTCTGCTCTGCTCTGCTCCGGATCTGGGTCTGATAAGGCATCCGGGCAACTGTACATCAAGCTGCTCTGTAGCAATTATGGCACAAGCGAGCCATGGGATTCACCTAAAAACAATTCATAATTAAAGACCAACTTCTAAATATGGCTTCTACAGCATGGATAATGTTTAATCGTGTCATCACTTTCAACTATAGTTTGCTGCTATACTTCACTAAAACTATTCAATATGCATAAATGTGAATATACACTTAGATAAGTATCACATAACATACATACAAGCATAAACTCACGCCTTTAGCATGGTTTATTGGTTCTGTCTCTTCTGCTTGCCAAAGCATAAGAGACAGAACCAATACTATTTATAATCAATGAGTAAAGAACTATACTATGTATACACGGTGGAAGGGACTTGGACGCACAAACTGACACCATGACTGCATGATTCTGGTGGTTCATGGTGCAATGAGATTTTTAGTTAAAAAGTAAATTATTCACTTCTTAAAAATGTCATTTTGGTAGGTAGACATCATGTTTGTGTACAGCACAACGAACATCAGAATAAAACGTAGAAATTAGGAAAAGTGCACGAAAGTAGTCACCGCTATTCTTAGCAGTAATCGGATATTCGGACCCTTATACACCTAAACTTCTTTCCACCAAACAATAATATGGACATTCCTTTCTGACTAAATAAGTAATCCCGGCTATACCAAACTTAATGAAATTATAGCAGTGGTTATTTTGATTTCGTTTCTTTATGTTGTTCAAATAAATAGAATATCAATGCAAAATGACTACCACCAATAGACGACACGGTGGGCGCAGTGGCCGAGTGGTTGGCTGCTGCGCTACGGGTCGCGGGTTCGATTCCCGCACGGAAAAAATATTTCTCTGGTCTACAGGTGGTTGTTCCGGGTTTGGCTGTTAGTGTATGTGAGTTTAAATGTTTGTTAACGCACCCACGATACAGGAGAAATTACTAGTGTGGCGCGACGACATAAAAACAAAAAAAAAATTAGGCGACGTTTAATCATTTAAACGTATCATACCTTCTTAGAATCCACAGCGGCCGTGAAGACTGTTGTTGCGTATCAAGCATTACGGGCGAGGGGTGATGTAGTCCAGGTGCCAATCTGCCTCAGGGATCGCTACAGTTGACTTGATCCCCACTGTCATGTCGCGGTCGCCCTGAAAGTGTATAATAGGATTTTTTTTTAATATTTTTTACTATGGGACGAGCCCGCCACACTATTCCCAATCCACTGCAACTCCTGAAAACCAGAATCAACAGTGGCGACCATCAGGAAAGCGTCGAGACAATGAAGTCCGTCGAGTCCCGGAGAAACGATTCAACTGTCTTGGAACCCGCAACGAAATTAATCAGAAAAAAGCAGCGGAGGACTAAGAAAACTACGCAATTTCTTCTTCCCTCCATATCGACCAGGAGACAGAACTGAGCTGGGCCAATAGGCACAAAGGGACGTTTACAACTGGGTTAGGCCCAGTTGCCTAGCCCCGCGGTTTAAAATTAACACTGATAGTAGTGAGTCCTGAATGATTAGAATTCATTCAACGATTCAATAGTCAACAACATTTAGAATGCGAAGCAGAACTATAAATCACTAGCAGCGCCCCGCGGTTTTACGTTTTAAGTCAACATGAAACAATCGGAATTCCAACGGGAATACTTCCGTTTTCCGTGGTAAAAAATACACTACGTGCTATGCCAGACTATTAATCTATATCTGCGCCATACTTCATCCAGATCTGTTCAGCTGTTCTGGTGTTAATAATATTGTTAGTGGCAAGTGTGATAGTGTCATTAACAGTCCACAATATTGTGGCGAAATAATATTTTCGTGACGCGCTAATTTGCAATCACAGAAACCAAGGAAGTCTAACCTTAAACCGGATCGTTGGGGAAATACAGAAACTTACCATCAAATAAATTGCATTATTCGCATCATCTACATTGAACACTTGTATCCAAGATATGTCATCGACATGAATGGATGTCACTACACTGTTATGAAAGTGGTCTTTTCTTACAGTTTCAATCGGTATTCAGCTGTAGCCGGTTAGACTGGAAGCCAACCTCAACACAGTTATGTTGTTGCAATGTTTCTTCTGCCAAACTGTACAGCAGTTTGTTGACAGATGTAGCTCCCGTATACAAAGTTCTGTTATATTTTATGAAATTACTAGCTGACAAGGTTTTGACAAAAGGTGCTAAAAAGAAACTTCCCCACTTTATTTTTAAAAGACATTTTTGTAGTACAGCTACGATCTAAATCTATTGGTATATCATTAAAAAAATTTGGGACTAAGCATTTTCTACACCTTGGTCCATAATAGTTATTACAAGTGGGTACTACAAATCTTCTAATGCATTTATTCCTTTGAGGTCTTATGTGTACCGTCTTGATTTTAAACTCATCCTCATCCAATCCACACAGCATCATCTAGCCCCGAGCTAAGCAGAGCTTGTATTATGGGTACTAGATGACTGATGTAATTAATACAATACATTACATAGACAGATATTTCTTATTATATATAGCAAATACCCAGAACACTTGGGCTTTACCAAGGCGGGTTGGCGATTTCAGACTTATACTCATTGTAATGTGTGTAGATGTCAGTAATGTCTAAGATAAACTAATAAAGTAGGTATCATCGCTGGAGGTGAACCAGTTTTGAACCTTATCCGTCCGAGATGGTACAAATGAATTAAAAAAGTCTCAATGTTTTTCATGAGAGGTGAGACCTTTAGGTGAATGCGTAGAGGCACCTCGTGGAATTTAAATTTTCATGTTTTTAGCAATTTGGAGCTTTCGTAACTAACAAATGAGTACCCCACAAAGTATTAAAATCATTAGTACGACTTTTTCAGTTCGATTTATGCAACTGAATAAGTGTTTCATTACATGATGACATTTAACCACAATTCTATGTATGTTTGTTGTGGTATACATATACGCGAATAACTCTTTCAGTAACATACCTTATACTGACCTGAAACGCGGGCTGCGTCTGCGCATTCTTCTTAACCACTGGGCCATTACGACAATAGAAAGATAAAATAACTTACAATCATGACTTCCTTGTTGGTTTTGATGGTGACCATCCAGTTGCCATGAGGGTTCATGACGAAGGGACACGGAGCCGTGCCTCTGTCGCCAGCCACAGTGACCAGTCGTGGTTGTCCGGTGGGACGCAGTGCCACGTTGAACCTGGAAGATTATCAGCTTGCATTTTAAGAAGTTGTTTTTCTACTAATTAGTCTTGCTCTCTACTAGGCCAGTTGAGCCTGCCAAAACTATTCAACACAGAACTCCAACTAGCGAACGAGGACTAGTATCTCGGAGTCATCCTTAACAGCAAGTTAAACTGGAGCAACTGCAGCATGGCGGTCCTGCAAGCACTAAAATGCCATACCACTAACTCTGGGCTACTACTACACGAATGTCATAACCGCTTAAATCAGGTGTGTATTCTCAATAACATAACCATTCAATGGATTAAAGGACACAGCAGGGGGGAGTGGTCTGGATGTTTGCTTTTGCGGTTGCACAACGACATGCTTATCCTATATCTCTCTGGTAGTCCTAACTGTGCACGACAGCAATGGAAGTAGGTAAAGCGACAGAGCGGCGTGCCCGGCGACAACGGACAAGTATAAACCTGTGCACGCCGCTCGGTCGCTCCACGCGTTGCCATTGGTCGGTGACGGGGAGTGTGGCTGATTCCCGCCCCCCGCGGATCAGCCCTTATAAAAGCCCCGGACCCTGGCAGCGCGGCCAGTAAATATCCCTAAAGGATAAACTGCGAGATGCCCATTCCAAAAAAAAAAAAAAAAAAAAAAAAGCAACGCGGCCAGTCGACCGAAGCTCTGTAACTCGCTAGTGTCTCGCTATTAATTGTAACAATTTGTGTAATACGTAATTTTGCTTTAAATAAAACCGTTTTTGTATACCTACTAATGCCTTTCAATACAATCAACATACAGTCCACACGCTACACATTCTGGTCTTTCGAAAGCCGAATCTTGAAGATCCAGCAGGATGGTGTTAACACGCAGCCGTAGTGGAGACTCTAGGAGAGAACAGACCCAGCAAGAGCAAAAACCGTCCATGACCGCCAGACCGGGTGCCAACAACCCGGCACCAGAACCCAGCACGAGCTCGGTCGCTGTGATGGACACAGGCAACGGATCTACGGCGACTCCCAACACCGACGCCACACAGACACATGGTACGCTCAAGCCCGGCGATACCAGGTCACGCCGTTCTACAGCTTCGAGAAAGAAGCGCCTCGCAGAGCTGGAGGCAAGAGAGCGGCTGGCTGAAATGAAAGTAAAGCAAGCGACGGCAGAGCGAGAGCTGCAAGAAATACAGCTGCAGCGCATCAAAGCCGAAGCTAACTCCTCGAGTGAAGACGACGACATGGAGGACGACCTCGCCTCCGTAAGGATTGGAAAGTGGCTAGCGCAACCGGCGCCGCCACCCGGAGGTGAGGTTCGACCGGCGCCATACGACACGATTGGCGCAGTGGTTGAGCCATCGGCTGCTGCGCCGCGTGTTGTGGGTTCGATCCCCGCACGGAACAAATATTTGTATGACCTACAGGTAGTTGTTCCGGGTCTGGCTGTTTGTGTATGTGAGTTTAAATGTTTGTAAACGCACCCACGATACAGGAGAAATTCCTAGTGTGGGGCAACGTTTTTTTTAAAGAAGAAAAAAGAAAGAAGAAAGAAGAATACGACGTCAGCGGCGGGAGGAAAGGCAGGGACGCAGCGAAGGACACCGGCGCCGCGACAGGCGCTCAACCGCTGCGGGATGACTACAAAGAAAGTGTGTGTGCGAAATCAAACAAGGGCAATATCGCGAGTGAAGTGTTACGCGGGAATGTGAGTGATAAAGTGATAGACGTAGCGACACTCGCCGCGGCCCTAGCTCAAGCCGCGCGCAGCTCGAGAGAGCCACCCAGGTACGTCCAGCAGCTACCAATCTTCGACGGAAAATCCGGTGAGTGGATAGCTTATAAGGCCGCGTATTGTGACTCACACACGTATTTTTCCTGTATAGAAAATGTCGCTAGGATCAGGATGAGCCTCAGAGGCGCCGCAAAGGAAGCTGTAGGTTGTCTATTATTTAGTCAATCTGACCCTCAGGTTATTCTAGACGCACTAGAAAGACGTTTCGGTAGGCCCGAGGCCTTGATTATGGCCGAGTTAGATCATATAAAATTATTACCTAAATTAAACGATAACCCAAGGGAGATATGTATTTTCGCTAGCCGTATAGCAAACACAGTGGGTACGGTAGAAGCACTAAAAAGAATCCAATATTTACACAGCCCCGAAATGTCGCGTTGTATCGTAGAAAAGTTAACGCCAATACTAAGAAACAAATGGTATGATTACGCGGCTAATAGTAAGGTTGAAGATATTCCCGAGTTAAAACGCTTATCTATGTTTATGAATGAAGAGGCAGATAAATGTGGCGCGTATGCACAACCAGAACGTGGTAATGATGACTCCAGCGGTTTAAGACAACGGCGCAGAGTAGAGCGCACGTTTAACGTGAATAAGGAAACATCAAACGAGCAATGCCCGGCGTGCGAGCAACACGGCCACAAATTACCAGACTGCAGTAAATATAAACAGCTAGACATAGATACACGATGGGATAAAGCAAAAAAATCGAACATGTGCTTTAGATGCCTACGAAACAAACATAGAAGGTTTATGTGTAAAGCGCCTATTTGTGACATAAAAGAATGCAACATGAAACATCACAAACTGTTGCACAAAGAGCGTAAAGTTGAGGCGACACACAACGTAGCGACCGCGACGCCGCCGGCGTTGACGCCCGTTATCACACACGAAACCGTTACGTCGGCGCGGGAAACTGTATCAACAACTTCGCCACAGAATCGCCGCGCGTACTTAAAAATAGTACCTGTCACATTGAGCGGACCACATACATGTATAGACACATATGCCTTATTAGACGATGGGAGTACAGTCACCTTGTTAGACGCGTCAGTAGCAGATATCCTAGGTGCAGATGGACCAGCCAGTCCTATGTGGATACAAGGCATAGGCACGGAGGTCAAGCATGAGCAAAGCCGAGTCGTGAGCCTCCACATACAAGGCAAACACCATAACGACCCACAGAAGATAGAGGCGGCGCGCACCGTTACTAGGCTTGAAATTATGGCGCAAACTGTACAAACTGAGGACATAAATAATTGTAAGCATTTAAACGACATTCATAGCACTCTTGTTTATGAACACGCGCGACCAATGATATTAATAGGCCAAGATAACTGGCATTTGTTAGTGGCCACAGAAACACGAACAGGTGCGCGTGATCAACCGGTAGCATCGTACACAAAACTTGGATGGGTATTGCACGGATGTCAGTACTCAGTAAATAAAGTTATAGCTACATTTTGCGGCCACATTAAAATCAAAGAAAATCTGGAACCAATAGAAGAAACCATGAGAAACTTTTTCAAATTAGAATCACTAGGTATAGAACCTAGAATACCTAGAGATGACCCGCAACAGCGAGCCTTGGACATCCTAGAACAGAAGAGTCGACGATTACCCGATGGCAGCTTTGAGACCGGATTATTGTGGAAACAAGAGGTACCTAAAATACCAAACAACTACCTAGGTGCCCTAAAACGGCTAGAAAATCTAGAACGACGCCTAGATAAGGACGAAAACCTTAAGACCCAGTACTTGCAACGCCTTGACAATTTATTCAACTCAGGCTACGCAGAAAAGGCACCTGAAACTTGCACGGCCAATAAAACCTGGTACCTGCCTCACTTTCCAGTGGTCAACCCAGCCAAGCCACATAAGCCGCCACGACTCGTACACGATGCAGCAGCAAAGACAGCGGGTCTGTGCCTAAACGACCTACTCCTATCGGGACCTGACCTATTACAATCATTGCCCGGTATTTTAATGCGTTTCCGTCAAAATAAAATAGCTGTGTCAGCTGACATTAAAGAAATGTTTATGAGGATAAAGATAAGGGAAGAAGATCGCGATGCGTTGAGATATTTATGGCGCGGTGATCAACGAAAAGGACCGCCTGGTGAATATCGCATGACCTCAGTTATCTTCGGTGCGACGTCGTCCCCGTGTACAGCGTTGTACGTGAAAGACCGCAACGCTAGCGACTACGCCGATAGGTACCCAGCAGCAGCGTTAGCGATAAAACATAATCACTATATGGATGATTACCTCCAAAGCTTTCCCAGCGAGACAGAAGCCAAGGAAATAATCGAACAAGTGGATTACATACACAAACAAGCGAACTTTCACTTGTGTGGATGGATATCGAACAATGTGAACATATTGAGTAGCGACATTGCGCCTACACACACTTCAAAAATATTAGGCGGTGATGACGATGAAAAGGCACTGGGGCTACGATGGAATACAAAAGAAGACTGCTTTGTATTTAAAATAAACAAAAACAAGACGCCCAGTGAATTATTGCATAATACGCGCCCCCCTACTAAACGTGAGGCGCTAAGTATTATCATGGCTATCTTTGACCCGTTAGGTTTAATATCACCTGTCACTATACCGGCTAAAAGGATACTTCAACACACATGGAAGTACAAAACGGAGTGGGACAAGCCACTACCCGAGGAGCTACAACCAAAATGGAAAGAATGGATGAAGTCACTAAGTACTATAGAAACGCTACTGATCCCACGTTGTTACGATTACGGTGACGTCACAGCCAGAGAAGTACATACGTTTGTAGACGCAAGCGAGGAGGCATACTCCGCAGCGGTATACTGGCGAACTGAAAGGTCAGACGGCAGCGTACAAGTGACCCTGGCGGCAGCGAAGAGTAGGGTAGCCCCACTTAAACCGGTATCAATACCTAGGCTAGTGCTGCAAGCTGCACTATTAGGAGCGCGCCTAGCCCAGACGGTCGTTCAAGAACATGACTACGAGGTGAATGACCTAACGTACTGGAGCGACTCTACCACCGTTCTGGCTTGGATTCAAGCCGAACCACGCACATTCAAGACTTTCGTGGCGCATCGTATCGCTGAAATAGAGGAGCTCACCAAGAAAAATGAATGGAGGTGGCTACCCTCAAAAGATAATGTAGCAGACGATGCGACACGCAGCTTGCCGGAACATTTTAACTCAAAACACAGATGGTTTAACGGTCCCGAGTTCCTTAAAAAAGGCAGAGATGAATGGCCACAGGTCAAAAGGGTCATTGCCCCCACGAACACGGGCGAAGAACGCGTCAAATGTCATGTAATAAACGAAACAAATGTAAACGGTCATCTCCCAAATATTACACGTTTTTCCAAATGGACACGGCTGATAAGGACAACTGCAAGAGTACTTCAGTTCATTGACCTATGTAGACCAAATCAACATACAGTCCACACGCTACACATTCTGGTCCTTCGAGCCGTTTCTCCCGCCGTCGCCATCAGGCGACTCCGTGGGGAGCACGACAATTCGTTTCGTTGGTCTTTGGAGTACATGTCCTTTGGTTATCACGTCTACCACTCGTACCTCTCCGTCTGTACCTGGCAACACCTTCGTCACCCTTCCCTTGGGCCAAGTGTTGCGTGGGAGATTAGGGTCGCAGATCACAACAACGTCTCCGACCTTGGGTGGGGTGCCACTGCCGTAGGGCTCCCGCCGGTTTTGTAGGAGACCTACCGCTCCTACAAAACCGGCGGGAGCCCTACGGCAGTGGCTAGGAGCGGTAGGTATTCACGTATCCATCTTCGCCAGAAGACGTCTGCGAGTGCCTGGGCGCGCCGCCATTGGTGCCGTGCTGTGACGTCTGCTGCGGTGAAATTACCCGGTGAGGGTACATGTGAGTTAGGGCCAATCAATGTGTGGTTAGGCGTGAGGGCTTCGGGCTCGTCTGGTGACACATTGACATGCGTGAGTGGCCTGGAGTTCACCGTATTTTCTACTTCTACGAGCAGCGTAGCGAGGGTCTCGTCTGATGGGTGAACTTCTTTCAGAGTGATGTACAGTGCTTCCTTGACTGCCCTCACCATCCTCTCCCATGCTCCGCCCATAAATGGTGACGCGGGAGGTATGCATCTCCAGCTTATGGACCGCGCATTGGACTCACTACCTAAAGCACTTAAGGCGCTTTCTCCTAGTTCCCTATCGGCCGCCTTAAAACAAGTAGCGTTGTCACTCCATATTTCTTTTGGACAACCTCTTCTACCTATAAATCGCCTGAGAGCGGCGATAGCTGAATCTGCACTAAGTGAATTTACTATTTCTATATGTATAGCTCTACAAGTTAAGCACGTAAACAAGGCTCCATACCTTTTTTCTTTATGCCTACCTACAGAAACAGATATGGGGCCAAAATAATCTAAACCAGTGAAAGTAAAAGGTCGTAAATGATGAGCTAAACGGGGGTACGGCAGGTTTCCTGTAGAGGGTTTGGCTGGCTTTGCCTTTTTTATTCTACAGTGTAAACAGCCCTTTACAACATTCTTTACAGACGGACGTAGTCTCGTAATCCAAAGACGCTGTCTTAACTCATTAACCGTTATCTCGATTCCACCATGATGTAAACTTTCATGCACAAATGCTATGTATAGCTTCGTATATCTGTGCTTACCCTCGAGTACAATTGGGTTTTTTATTTCTTCATTGACGTCTTGTACCGCGGTGATTCTCCCGCGCAAACGTAAAATACCTACGCTGTCTAGGTATGTACTTAATAGCGATAACGGGCTGTCGCCGGGCGCCGCTTTGTTCCTTTATGGCGGCAATTTCTTTTGAGAAGCTTTCGGCTTGTGCGCCCTTGACCCATTGTTCTTCGGCGCGTAGAAGATAAGTAGCAGGTATAGGTATGTAGTTTACTGTTTTATTCCTTGTTATTTTTTGCGTACATTTTTTAACGGGTTTGCTTTTGTGTATTCTTTTCCACGTTGGATCTTTTGATGCCTTCTTCTTAGTATATTTATTCAAGCTTCTTAACAGTGAGACGTTCCCAGTTGCGAGCTCCATGGTGGGTGGGAGCCAGAGAGACGAATAATACTACTTTACATACATGGACAATCCAAGGCCATTTCAACCAACCGGAGTGAAGTCAGCGAAAGCCGACTCAGCTCCTAAGCGGGGTGCTAACAACACCCCGCTCGCCCCTGGAGGTGCTGCGGGTAATACTGCAGGCACCAGCGTGGGTGCTGGTCCGATTGTGGCGAAAGCTGCAGTTCGGACCAAAAAAAAGTCCCAGCTTAAGCAAAGGACGTCAGCGCTGCCTGGGACCAGTACTGACCCTTTAAAAGCACAGGCGAGGACGGCGACGACTCATACCACAGCCGGACCTAGCCTTAGCTCACAAACACAACCTCCTGCGGCACTTCAAGCTGCAAATCAGCAGGCTGTCACCGAGCAATCGAAGACGCCTGGCACTGACGACGCGTTCTCACGCGGTTGGCAAGGGTAAACACACTCAACAAGCCCATTGCCCTTGTACCGCCCACCCGGGCCGTCCTGCTCCTGCAGATCTGGCCAATAGGGGGGACGGGCGCAGCGGTAATGCGCTCCGTCAGGTGCGCCGCCGTGCAAAATAGAACGAGGGTAAAGCCGCTCGTCGAACACAGGCTACCGCTGCCGGGTCAAGCCGCAAAACCAGCAGCAAGGTCGACTTCTCCGCGGGGAAACGGTCGCAGGCCGAGGCCGGTGAAAGCCGACCAGAGCCTGCTGGACCGTCAACCAGCGTCGAGGAGAGGCCAGCCATAAACACCAGACCAAAGAAACAATCCGATTGGTAGGATCAGGCTACGGCCAAGCGGGCTCTCAATGAGACCTTGTCGCCTCGTGGGGAGCAGAAGCGGCCGTGGCTTGACCATTCCAAACGGATTGAAGACAGGAAAAGCTACGCCCAAGCTGCCGGCGCCACCCTGAACGTCGCAATCACTAGCGAGAGCACGGGGGCTACTGTCTCCGGCCTCCGATCCGGGGGGGACGGGTTCGACGAGGGCTTCGACCTGTTTGCCGGGTTGCGACTGGAGGGAGACGAGGAGGGTGCGACCAGCAATGGCGTCCCTTTCGTTGGCCTGTAACTGTGGCGACGGCTCAGTTGCGCAAGTGGCTGGAGGACGCGGCCGTTGCCCTGATCCAGGAGCCGTGGATTAGGGCTGGCCATATACAAGGACTATCCAATCTCGGTGGTTAGATTTTAGTCACTACAGACCACGATCATCCTAGATCGTGTATCTATGTAATAGGTAACCTCAAAACACAGATCTTAACAGATTTCTGTTGCAGAGATGTCTCTGCAGTTAGACTGTCTATACAGCGGGATGGTGTGGAGATGCCAGTAGTCTTTGCCTCGGCTTATATGCCTGAGGCGGAGACACCGCCCCCCCCCCATGACCTCGCCCGCCTCGTGAGTTACTGTGAGAGGAGCGGGATGGAGATTGTCATTGGGGCTGACGCAAATGCCCATCACCCACTGTGGGGCATGGACACGCAAAATGATAGGGGTAAGACATTGGTTGAATTTTTATTTACAACAAACCTATCCCTATTAAACACACTAGGCTCCGAACCAACATTCGTAACCAGAAGAAGCCACACGATCATTGACCTCACCATGGCCTCTGAGGGTGCAGCGGAAATCACCTCGGGCTGGCAGGTCTCCAAGGAGACCTCGTGCTCGGATCACAGGTGGATCCGCTTTGACATCCAGGTCTGTGCGACACCTATACCGCCACGAGGCAACCCAAGGAATACTAACAGGGTTCCCTACACACGCACGCTTGCTACCAAGCTGGCGATACTGAGCAGTCCACCAAGGTACGTGGACATAACGCAGATAGATGCACAGGTCGAGCACATCACTGCATCAATGATAGACAGCTACCATACTGCCTGCCCAGTAACCACACTGCCCGTAACACCAGGTAAACAACCCTGGTGGGGCGCCGAACTGGAACGCAAGCACGGTAAGGTAAGGAAGGCTCTGAACAGAGCCATGAATACATGGGCTGACGAGGACTGGGAGGCATACTACGCGGCCAAGTCTAGCTACAAAAAATGCATCAGTTTCAGGAGCACCGCGGGATGGCGTAAGTTCTGTGGCAATATTGAATCTTGCCAACAAGCAAACAGGGTAAGGAAAATACTGGCGCAACAGCACACACCTGGGCCAGCCACTCTCCGTAAACCTGACAATACCTTAACCACATCACCAGAGGAAACGAGACGCGTCCTAATAGAAACTCACTTCCCAGGAAGCGTCCTCACTCAGGAAATTGATTGGTCTGATACAATGCAAACACCGTCAGAAAATGACTGGCTATACGCAAACAAGATGATCACATTGGAGAAAATCCAATGGGTCATCGAAAACTACCAACCCTTTAAGGCAGCCGGCCCCGACGGTGTTTTCCCCGCCCTACTGCAGTGGGGTGGCACCTCGGTTACCGTAAGATTAGTGCCTCTGTTGCGGGCATGCCTGGCCTACAGACACATCCCGAAAGGTTGGAGGGAGGTGAAGGTTATATTCATTCCTAAGCCAGGCAAGAGTGACTATACAAACGCTAAATCCTACCGACCTATCAGCCTGACATCGTTTCTCCAAAAAACCTTGGAGAGACTATGCGATAGGGAGCTAAGAGACGGCGCTCTTAAAAACATACCACTACATGGTAACCAACATGCATACTGCTCAGGTAAGTCGACGGAGTCAGCTCTTCACCTGGTGATTAGCCGGATTGAAGAAGCAAATCACCAAAAAGCTACCTGCCTAGGCACAATTATAGACATCGAAGGCGCCTTCGATAAAACAAACTTCTCCAGTATTAGTACCGCCCTCTTCAAACATGGCGTCGATCAGGTATTAACAGATTGGATTACTAACATGTTAAGCAAGCGAGTGGTTCGTCTGGAAGAGGACCAGAACATGGCCTTGATAGCCAGGGGTTGCCCCCAAGGAGGCGTTTTATCTCCCCTCCTCTGGAACCTGGTAATAAATGACCTCATCAAAATTCTAAATGACAACCACTACTACACGATAGGTTATGCGGACGACCTCGCAATCCTTGTGTCAGGGAAGATGACAACCTCACTCAACAGGCACTACGCATCGTTGAACGATGGTGTAGGGAATTTGACCTCTCGGTGAACCGTCGGGTTCAATAAGTGGGGCCTATCACCCAAAATCATACTTTGGCTATACAACACTGTTATCCGACCAATGATCGCATACAGTGCCGTGGTCTGGTGGCCCCGCACCAAACTAACTGCAGCCTCAAGCAAACTTCAACGCATGCAGAGGCTAGCTTGCATGGCCATCACGGGCTGTATGAGGACTACTCCTACCGCAGCTCTTGAAGCAATGCTAGAACTCCCGCCCCTCCACCTGTTTATACAACAGGAAGCGACGATGGCGGCGGTACGCCTAAAAACACTAAATCTCTGGAGTAAAAGAGAAACACAACACTCCGCGTTACTTGAGGGACTCTACAAGGAGTTCCCCTTGACTAAAGCCATAAATGACCGGATTCCCAAACAATTTATCTTCGATAAAAGATACAAAATCCAACTCCATGGGGATCACCGGTAAGAGGGACAACGTCCACCAGAGTTGCGTACTTTCACAGACGGATCCAAGACAGGTACCGGCTCGGGCGCTGGCATCTTTTCGGAGGACCTCAATATACATATAGCCTCAACTCTAGGGGCCCACAATACGGTGTTCCAAGCAGAGTGTATGGGTATATCCCTAGCAGCCTCAGCTATCGCAGCCAGACAGGTTCGGGACCACACTGTCCGTATTCTATCAGACAGCATGTCGGTCCTGCAAGCACTAAAATGCTACACAACCAACTCTGGGCTTTTATACGAATGTCATCACCGCTTGAATCAGGTGGGTATTCTAAACAACATAACCATTCAATGGATTAAAGGACACAGCGGTTCTCGTCGCAATGTCGCAAAAAACTCGTCGTTGATGCTGCAGACGAACTCGCAAGAAGGGGATCTAGCTTGGCAGTAATGGGACCGGAACCCATCGTACCACTCCCCTTTGGGTATATACGCACTCTGGTAAGGAAACGCACTAGGGTTCAACACAACAAAATTTGGTCAGACCAAACAGACTGCAGGCTGTCCAGGGAGGTACTCCCTGCAATTGACGGCCGCTTTACAAAACAGGCCCTCCAACTGACTAAGCAGCAGCTGCGCACAATCACAGCCGCTGTCACAGGTCATGGGTCATTTAACAAGCACCTGTTTACTATAGGAGTTACAGATAGCCCGCTATGCAGAGCATGCATGGAGGTGGACGAGACGGCGGACCACGTGCTTCTCCACTGTCCAGAGGTTACTGCATACAGGGCTAAATACTTCGGTAACCCGGTTACTCTCCGAGAGATCGCCAGTAACGTCAGGGCGCTGCTGGCCTTTCTCGGGGAACTGGGGTGGATCGAATAAGATATTGTCCCACCCTTTACGCAAAATACGCGCTACGTCGTGGAGTTGCGGAAATCGGCCCGTCTAACAATACAATATACAGGACACAGCAGTTCTCGAGGTAGCTTCAGATGCTGATGCTGATCCCCTTTGGGTACATACGCACTTTGGTAAGGAACGCACTAGGGATCAGCACGACAAAGCGTGGTCGGACCAAACTGACTGCAGACACTCCCTGCAATTGACGGCCGCTTCACAAAGCAGGCTCTCCTACTGACTAAGCAGCAGCTGCGCACAGTCACAGGCGCCGTTACCGGTCAAGGGATGATAATTATTTTTACTTACCGAGATTTACTACACTTGTGCGTCTTCCACAGCAATTGAAGCATGCAAATATGCATAGGCACGTTATCTCGGGATACTGAGTCACATCTGTGTGAAGTAACAGGTCCTGGAATGACAAATTAGTCTTATATAATGATGATGCAAAAAATTAATTCTTTTTCACTACTTATCATTTTGTTAGCTCATCCCTCCAGATATGAGGATGCTTGAACAGGCTGCTAAATGCTGTTATGATTATTTCTTCACTTACCAAGACTTTCCTTTATTTGCACATCTTCTATGGTACTTTGAGTGTGCTGCATATCCACATAGTCCAAATGTGAAGTAACAGGAGGTTCTGGAATGACAATTTATAGATTATAACTACATTCATAGTATATTTTGATTATTTTATACTATAATCAATCAATTTTAGATGTAATACTATGTCATTATGTGTCTCAATTATACAAAAATGTTAAGTAAATGTAAATGTAGCAACTAAGGCAATGTATTCAATTAATTAAATAATTTTGCATGCCCTAAGGCAAAATGTATTGGGACTCCATAAATTAACAACTTATCTGTTACCTACATTATTGGCAAATAAATGATTTCTATAGCCAGGAATAATGTAGCTTTTTGTATGAATGAATATGAATAATGTACAAACTTATAAGCTAATTTTACCTCTTTATAATATTAGTATAGATATCAATCTATGTAACCTGGCATGTTATGAGTGGCTCATTGCCAAATAAAAACAGCCATATGGGTTGATCAAAGTTTAAGCTATGCTCGCCGAGGTCTGTCTATGGATGGGTGACCGATCGTAACATATCGAGACGCCTGCGCGCCACGGAAAGCACGCTAACCCGTTAGTCCAGGGTCCCGGCTGTCATTTGTAGATGTTTGAAAGTTTGTTGTTACAGATAGTCAGAAATCTGAATGTTTGACAACCCGCCTCATCAAGGCGTCTGTGTTGCTCAGTAACTGGGTTGTGGAGGTCAGATAGACAGTCGCTTCATGTAAAATACTGTTATTCAGCTGCATCCGGTTAGACTGGAAGCCGCCCCAACATAGTTGGGAAAGGGCTAGGCAGATCATGATGATATCAATCTATCTAACCTGGCATGTTTGTTGTCCATACGGCGTCTTTGCTGTTCCGGCACCAATACCGTTATTCGAAGTATGTGTACACTTCCAACTTACTCGGTGGTATGACTTACATGGCGGTATTTGAAATTATATTCGTTTTCTCGTCGCAATATACACCGACGGAAGTAACCCATGTGTTAAGAAACTCCTTATCCTTATTCGGGGTAGGGAATTTATGCAAATTCACATTGCATTGTACGTAGCAGCCTCCAAAATCACCAAACGGGTAGTCAGGTAGGTTGTCTCAATATGTAGATTTAAACAATCAATACCAGCACGAAATCAACACGGCCGGAGAAGCAGAGGCTCTACCCAACGTTACTGGGTGGAAGAAGCACTTTTGGACGATCATAACTAAAAGAAACAAACAGGACGCGGAAAATAAACACACGCAAACCGGCTGTCAAAGTTTATTTTTTGTTTGATTGACACTGACATTTTTGAAGTGTTGCAGAGTCTCAATTTTCTTTATTTATTTGTTGTAACATTACGTGAGGCATTGAGCTTTTATCTAGAGAAAAAATTGCTGGTTTGCCATTCAACGACGTGCGAGTGCCGGTTCCATAGTAGGCATTACTATTTTACTGGACGTTTTTACATAAGCAAAATGTACCCAGAGCCATCTATGTATCTACAAATCGAGTGAGCTAGCAATGAAACTACACCACAGAATCAAGGCACGCGTTGTCCTCTGGTAATGTACGATACGAATTACACGCGGTGTCTTCTTATTGCAGACGTAGGTAGTTAAATAGGTGGCACTAGCAGTAATTTTTAATAAGTATACGCAACAGTCTCAATTTTATTTATTCATTTATTGTTACATTACGAGAGGTATTGAGATTTTATCTAGTGAAAAAATTGTTGATTTGCCATTCAACAACATGCGAGTGCTGTTTCCTCACTCAATTCAGTAGGCATTACTATTTTACTGGACGTTTTTACATAAGTAAAATGTACCCAGAGCCATCTATCTACAAATCGAGTGAGCTAGCAACAAAACTACACCACAGAATCAAGGCACGCGTTGTCCTCTGGTAATGTACGATACGATCCACACGCGGTGTCTTCTTGTTGCGGACGTAGTTAAATAGGTGGCACTAGCAGTGATTTTTAATAAGTATACGAAATACAAATACTATAAAGACTAACAATTAATCCAGCCCAACATGGGCTAAAAAGGAAATGTATAAGAAGATTAATCAGCAATCAGTAAAACCAGAGATTCGTTTCATGAACACTACATTTTTATTGGTACACATAATAGGTACAATATAACAATAGATCATATTAAATAATAAACATGGATTTTAAGTTGACTGTGTTGGTTGGCGATATGCTGAATGTGTCGCTCAGCTAGCTCATCTTTGAGGAAGGTGTTCTAGACAACAATATTCTTCACTTCCACCTCGCGTCGTCCCTGTAAATAAAATGTCAAGATGAAATTAAACAAAACAATGAATGAGAGGATTATGTCAATAAAATAAACCTAAAGTTATGCAATAGATTTATTAACCTGCAATAAGCTAAATAGAGTGAAACAATATTATAAAATTATCTTGTATTTTACAAAGAGCTCCCAATTATTATTGTTGTCTAAGTAGTATACTTGATGGAAAAGTATTCCATAGATACATTATGGATTACATTTAAATGCATTTAAAGGCAAATCCAGCAAAGAAAGCGGTAAATTGATGTAAGAGCAGATATGATTACATTGATTACCAAGCCTCTCAAATGAGCTATGGATCTTGTGATGTTTGCTGAGAGTTAAAATATGTAGTGATGGAATTGTACAGTGCATCATCCCACACATTGACGATAAGATCATTACTACCAATCCTATTATGGGTTGGAAGATATAATTTATAATGTTGTAACAACTTAAATATCAATGATTCAGACTCCAGTGTGAGTATCGTATGTTGTTGTATTGTGGTAGAAGTATCCATTCCGAACCTGATGATAGTCGAGAGCTTTGCTGTGACGGCATCTCTTGATCAGAAATGAAGTGCAGCGCAGGTCATACAACTGTAATTTCTTGAGTTGATGCTTTTGTTCTGTTCTGCTCTGCTCTGCTCCGGATCTGGGTCTGATAAGGCATCCGGGCAACTGTACATCAAGCTGCTCTGTAGCAATTATGGCACAAGCGAGCCATGGGATTCACCTAAAAACAATTCATAATTAAAGACCAACTTCTAAATATGGCTTCTACAGCATGGATAATGTTTAATCTTGTCATCACTTTCAACTATAGTTTGCTGCTATACTTCACTAAAACTATTCAATATGCATAAATGTGAATATACACTTAGATAAGTATCACATAACATACATACAAGCATAAACTCACGCCTTTAGCATGGTTTATTGGTTCTGTCTCTTCTGCTTGCCAAAGCATAAGAGACAGAACCAATACTATTTATAATCAATGAGTAAAGAACTATACTATGTATACACGGTGGAAGGGACTTGGACGCACAAACTGACACCATGACTGCATGATTCTGGTGGTTCATGGTGCAATGAGATTTTTAGTTAAAAAGTAAATTATTCACTTCTTAAAAATGTCATTTTGGTAGGTAGACATCATGTTTGTGTACAGCACAACGAACATCAGAATAAAACGTAGAAATTAGGAAAAGTGCACGAAAGTAGTCACCGCTATTCTTAGCAGTAATCGGATATTCGGATCCTTATACACCTAAACTTCTTTCCACCAAACAATAATATGGACATTCCTTTCTGACTAAATAAGTAATCCCGGCTATACCAAACTTAATGAAATTATAGCAGTGGTTATTTTGATTTCGTTTCTTTATGTTGTTCAAATAAATAGAATATCAATGCAAAATGACTACCACCAATAGACGACACGGTGGGCGCAGTGGCCGAGTGGTTGGCTGCTGCGCTACGGGTCGCGGGTTCGATTCCCGCACGGAATAAATATTTCTCTGGTCTACAGGTGGTTGTTCCGGGTTTGGCTGTTAGTGTATGTGAGTTTAAATGTTTGTTAACGCACCCACGATACAGGAGAAATTACTAGTGTGGCGCGACGACATAAAAACAAAAAAAAAATAGGCGACGTTTAATCATTTAAACGTATCATACCTTCTTAGAATCCACAGCGGCCGTGAAGACTGTTGTTGCGTATCAAGCATTACGGGCGAGGGGTGATGTAGTCCAGGTGCCAATCTGCCTCAGGGATCGCTACAGTTGACTTGATCCCCACTGTCATGTCGCGGTCGCCCTGAAAGTGTATAATAGGATTTTTTTTTAATATTTTTTACTATGGGACGAGCCCGCCACACTATTCCCAATCCACTGAAACTCCTGAAAACCAGAATCAACAGTGGCGACCATCAGGAAAGCGTCGAGACAATGAAGTCCGTCGAGTCCCGGAGAAACGATTCAACTGTCTTGGAACCCGCAACGAAATTAATCAGAAAAAAGCAGCGGAGGACTAAGAAAACTACGCAATTTCTTCTTCCCTCCATATCGACCAGGAGACAGAACTGAGCTGGGCCAATAGGCACAAAGGGACGTTTACAACTGGGTTAGGCCCAGTTGCCTAGCCCCGCGGTTTAAAATTAACACTGATAGTAGTGAGTCCTGAATGATTAGAATTCATTCAACGATTCAATAGTCAACAACATTTAGAATGCGAAGCAGAACTATAAATCACTAGCAGCGCCCCGCGGTTTTACGTTTTAAGTCAACATGAAACAATCGGAATTCCAACGGGAATACTTCCGTTTTCCGTGGTAAAAAATACACTACGTGCTATGCCAGACTATTAATCTATATCTGCGCCATACTTCATCCAGATCTGTTCAGCTGTTCTGGTGTTAATAATATTGTTAGTGGCAAGTGTGATAGTGTCATTAACAGTCCACAATATTGTGGCGAAATAATATTTTCGTGACGCGCTAATTTGCAATCACAGAAACCAAGGAAGTCTAACCTTAAACCGGATCGTTGGGAAAATACAGAAACTTACCATCAAATAAATTGCATTATTCGCATCATCTACATTGAACACTTGTATCCAAGATATGTCATCGACATGAATGGATGTCACTACACTGTTATGAAAGTGGTCTTTTCTTACAGTTTCAATCGGTATTCAGCTGTAGCCGGTTAGACTGGAAGCCAACCTCAACACAGTTATGTTGTTGCAATGTTTCTTCTGCCAAACTGTACAGCAGTTTGTTGACAGATGTAGCTCCCGTATACAAAGTTCTGTTATATTTTATGAAATTACTAGCTGACAAGGTTTTGACAAAAGGTGCTAAAAAGAAACTTCCCCACTTTATTTTTAAAAGACATTTTTGTAGTACAGCTACGTTCTAAATCTATTGGTATATCATTAAAAAAAATTGGGACTAAGCATTTTCTACACCTTGGTCCATAATAGTTATTACAAGTGGGTACTACAAATCTTCTAATGCATTTATTCCTTTGAGGTCTTATGTGTACCGTCTTGATTTTAAACTCATCCTCATCCAATCCACACAGCATCATCTAGCCCCGAGCTAAGCAGAGCTTGTATTATGGGTACTAGATGACTGATGTAATTAATACAATACATTACATAGATAGATATTTCTTTTTATATATAGCAAATACCCAGAACACTTGGGCTTTACCAAGGCGGGTTGGCGATTTCAGACTTATACTCATTGTAATGTGTGTAGATGTCAGTAATGTCTAAGATAAACTAATAAAGTAGGTATCATCGCTGGAGGTGAACCAGTTTTGAACCTTATCCGTCCGAGATGGTACAAATGAATTAAAAAAGTCTCAATGTTTTTCATGAGAGGTGAGACCTTTAGGTGAATGCGTAGAGGCACCTCGTGGAATTTAAATTTTCATGTTTTTAGCAATTTGGAGCTTTCGTAACTAACAAATGAGTACCCCACAAAGTATTAAAATCATTAGTACGACTTTTTCAGTTCGATTTATGCAACTGAATAAGTGTTTCATTACATGATGACATTTAACCACAATTCTATGTATGTTTGTTGTGGTATACATATACGCGAATAACTCTTTCAGTAACATACCTTATACTGACCTGAAACGCGGGCTGCGTCTGCGCATTCTTCTTAACCACTGGGCCATTACGACAATAGAAAGATAAAATAACTTACAATCATGACTTCCTTGTTGGTTTTGATGGTGACCATCCAGTTGCCATGAGGGTTCATGACGAAGGGACACGGAGCCGTGCCTCTGTCGCCAGCCACAGTGACCAGTCGTGGTTGTCCGGTGGGACGCAGTGCCACGTTGAACCTGGAAGATTATCAGCTTGCATTTTAAGAAGTTGTTTTTCTACTAATTAGTCTTGCTCTCTACTAGGCCAGTTGAGCCTGCCAAAACTATTCAACACAGAACTCCAACTAGCGAACGAGGACTAGTATCTCGGAGTCATCCTTAACAGCAAGTTAAACTGGAGCAACTGCAGCATGGCGGTCCTGCAAGCACTAAAATGCCATACCACTAACTCTGGGCTACTACTACACGAATGTCATAACCGCTTAAATCAGGTGTGTATTCTCAATAACATAACCATTCAATGGATTAAAGGACACAGCAGGGGGGAGTGGTCTGGATGTTTGCTTTTGCGGTTGCACAACGACATGCTTATCCTATATCTCTCTGGTAGTCCTAACTGTGCACGACAGCAATGGAAGTAGGTAAAGCGACAGAGCGGCGTGCCCGGCGACAACGGACAAGTATAAACCTGTGCACGCCGCTCGGTCGCTCCACGCGTTGCCATTGGTCGGTGACGGGGAGTGTGGCTGATTCCCGCCCCCCGCGGATCAGCCCTTATAAAAGCCCCGGACCCTGGCAGCGCGGCCAGGCGGCTCTTCGTCTCGGTCATCCGACCAATCATGACATACGCTTGCGCAGTGTTCGCTCACGCCAACCCTTATCATATTCATAGGCTTCAGACCGTCCAGAACCGATTCCTGCGCAGAGTCACGGGAGCCCCCTTCTACGTCCGAAATGAGACTCTCCATGTAGATCTCAAAATACCCACGGTGAAACAGTTCATGAAGCGACTCACCCAGCGCTTCATGGACTGTTCTACCGCTCATCCTAACCCCTTAGTGTCATCGGCCGCCCGATACACTCCCTCGCGAATAAGTACAGTTCGAAGACCAAGACATACACTCACAGAGCCAGATGATCCTATCACTCTCCTCCAGGAGAGCGATAAGGCCACCAGCACTGTTCGCATACAAAAACGGACATTCCGTCCTCGCCGCCGAGGCCCGTCGCGACGACCCCGTCGATGCCCCCCTCCCGACCCTTTGCTAGAGCCAGCCCGCGAAGCTGAGCCGATTAATGTTTAAAATGTCCCTAAATAATGGAACAATCAGATCCAGCCTGTCCCTTGCTGTCCTCTTCAGCGACGTCCTAAGCCGAGGTTCGTACCCCGCAGGGGGTGCCCTTAGCGATAGTCGCTTAGCTTATAAGTTTTTATGCCTGGCTGGAGGCCTTAATTTTAATTAAGCCCCCCACAGGAAAGTTCGGTTGAGCAGTAAATATCCCTAAAGGATAAACTGCGAGATGCCCATTCCAAAAAAAAATAAAAAAAACAGCGCGGCCAGTCGACCGAAGCTCTGTATTTGTGTAATACGTAATTTTGCTTTAAATAAAACCGTTTTTGTATACCTACGAATGCCTTTCAATACAATCAACATACAGTCCACACGCTACACATTCTGGTCTTTCGAAAGCCGAATCTTGAAGATCCAGCAGGATGGTGTTAACACGCAGCCGTAGTGGAGACTCTAGGAGAGAACAGACCCAGCAAGAGCAAAAACCGTCCATGACCGCCAGACCGGGTGCCAACAACCCGGCACCAGAACCCAGCACGAGCTCGGTCGCTGTGATGGACACAGGCAGCGGATCTACGGCGACTCCCAACACCGACGCCACACAGACACATGGTACGCTCAAGCCCGGCGATACCAGGTCACGCCGTTCTACAGCTTCGAGAAAGAAGCGCCTCGCAGAGCTGGAGGCAAGAGAGCGGCTGGCTGAAATGAAAGTAAAGCAAGCGACGGCAGAGCGAGAGCTGCAAGAAATACAGCTGCAGCGCATCAAAGCCGAAGCTAACTCCTCGAGTGAAGACGACGACATGGAGGACGACCTCGCCTCCGTAAGGATTGGAAAGTGGCTAGCGCAACCGGCGCCGCCACCCGGAGGTGAGGTTCGACCGGCGCCATACGACGTCAGCGGCGAGAGGAAAGGCAGGGACGCAGCGAAGGACACCGGCGCCGCGACAGGCGCTCAACCGCTGCGGGATGACTACAAAGAAAGTGTGTGTGCGAAATCAAACAAGGGCAATATCGCGAGTGAAGTGTTACGCGGGAATGTGAGTGATAAAGTGATAGACGTAGCGACACTCGCCGCGGCCCTAGCTCAAGCCGCGCGCAGCTCGAGAGAGCCACCCAGGTACGTCCAGCAGCTACCAATCTTCGACGGAAAATCCGGTGAGTGGATAGCTTATAAGGCCGCGTATTGTGACTCACACACGTATTTTTCCTGTATAGAAAATGTCGCTAGGATCAGGATGAGCCTCAGAGGCGCCGCAAAGGAAGCTGTAGGTTGTCTATTATTTAGTCAATCTGACCCTCAGGTTATTCTAGACGCACTAGAAAGACGTTTCGGTAGGCCCGAGGCCTTGATTATGGCCGAGTTAGATCATATAAAATTATTACCTAAATTAAACGATAACCCAAGGGAGATATGTATTTTCGCTAGCCGTATAGCAAACACAGTGGGTACGGTAGAAGCACTAAAAAGAATCCAATATTTACACAGCCCCGAAATGTCGCGTTGTATCGTAGAAAAGTTAACGCCAATACTAAGAAAAAAATGGTATGATTACGCGGCTAATAGTAAGGTTGAAGATATTCCCGAGTTAAAACGCTTATCTATGTTTATGAATGAAGAGGCAGATAAATGTGGCGCGTATGCACAACCAGAACGTGGTAATGATGACTCCAGCGGTTTAAGACAACGGCGCAGAGTAGAGCGCACGTTTAACGTGAATAAGGAAACATCAAACGAGCAATGCCCGGCGTGCGAGCAACACGGCCACAAATTACCAGACTGCAGTAAATATAAACAGCTAGACATAGATACACGATGGGATATAGCAAAAAAATCGAACATGTGCTTTAGATGCCTACGAAACAAACATAGAAGGTTTATGTGTAAAGCGCCTATTTGTGACATAAAAGAATGCAACATGAAACATTACAAACTGTTGCATAAAGAGCGTAAAGTTGAGGCGACACACAACGTAGCGACCGCGACGCCGCCGGCGTTGACGCCCGTTATCACACACGAAACCGTTACGTCGGCGCGGGAAACTGTATCAACAACTTCGCCACAGAATCGCCGCGCGTACTTAAAAATAGTACCTGTCACATTGAGCGGACCACATACATGTATAGACACATATGCCTTATTAGACGATGGGAGTACAGTCACCTTGTTAGACGCGTCAGTAGCAGATATCCTAGGTGCAGATGGACCAGCCAGTCCTATGTGGATACAAGGCATAGGCACGGAGGTCAAGCATGAGCATAGCCGAGTCGTGAGCCTCCACATACAAGGCAAACACCATAACGACCCACAGAAGATAGAGGCGGCGCGCACCGTTAATAGGCTTGAAATTATGGCGCAAACTGTACAAACTGAGGACATAAATAATTGTAAGCATTTAAACGACATTCATAGCACTCTTGTTTATGAACACGCGCGACCAATGATATTAATAGGCCAAGATAACTGGCATTTGTTAGTGGCCACAGAAACACGAACAGGTGCGCGTGATCAACCGGTAGCATCGTACACAAAACTTGGATGGGTATTGCACGGATGTCAGTACTCAGTAAATAAAGTTATAGCTACATTTTGCGGCCACATTAAAATCAAAGAAAATCTGGAACCAATAGAAGAAACCATGAGAAACTTTTTCAAATTAGAATCACTAGGTATAGAACCTAGAATACCTAGAGATGACCCGCAACAGCGAGCCTTGGACATCCTAGAACAGAAGAGTCGACGATTACCCGATGGCAGCTTTGAGACCGGATTATTGTGGAAACAAGAGGTACCTAAAATACCAAACAACTACCTAGGTGCCCTAAAACGGCTAGAAAATCTAGAACGACGCCTAGATAAGGACGAAAACCTTAAGACCCAGTACTTGCAACGCCTTGACAATTTATTCAACTCAGGCTACGCAGAAAAGGCACCTGAAACTTGCACGGCCAATAAAACCTGGTACCTGCCTCACTTTCCAGTGGTCAACCCAGCCAAGCCACATAAGCCGCCACGACTCGTACACGATGCAGCAGCAAAGACAGCGGGTCTGTGCCTAAACGACCTACTCCTATCGGGACCTGACCTATTACAATCATTGCCCGGTATTTTAATGCGTTTCCGTCAAAATAAAATAGCTGTGTCAGCTGACATTAAAGAAATGTTTATGAGGATAAAGATAAGGGAAGAAGATCGCGATGCGTTGAGATTTTTATGGCGCGGTGATCAACGAAAAGGACCGCCTGGTGAATATCGCATGACCTCAGTTATCTTCGGTGCGACGTCGTCCCCGTGTACAGCGTTGTACGTGAAAGACCGCAACGCTAGCGACTACGCCGATAGGTACCCAGCAGCAGCGTTAGCGATAAAACATAATCACTATATGGATGATTACCTCCAAAGCTTTCCCAGCGAGACAGAAGCCAAGGAAATAATCGAACAAGTGGATTACATACACAAACAAGCGAACTTTCACTTGTGTGGATGGATATCGAACAATGTGAACATATTGAGTAGCGACATTGCGCCTACACACACTTCAAAAATATTAGGCGGTGATGACGATGAAAAGGCACTGGGGCTACGATGGAATACAAAAGAAGACTGCTTTGTATTTAAAATAAACAAAAACAAGACGCCCAGTGAATTATTGCATAATACGCGCCCCCTACTAAACGTGAGGCGCTAAGTATTATCATGGCTATCTTTGACCCGTTAGGTTTAATATCACCTGTCACTATACCGGCTAAAAGGATACTTCAACACACATGGAAGTACAAAACGGAGTGGGACAAGCCACTACCCGAGGAGCTACAACCAAAATGGAAAGAATGGATGAAGTCACTAAGTACTATAGAAACGCTACTGATCCCACGTTGTTACGATTACGGTGACGTCACAGCCAGAGAAGTACATACGTTTGTAGACGCAAGCGAGGAGGCATACTCCGCAGCGGTATACTGGCGAACTGAAAGGTCAGACGGCAGCGTACAAGTGACCCTGGCGGCAGCGAAGAGTAGGGTAGCCCCACTTAAACCGGTATCAATACCTAGGCTAGTGCTGCAAGCTGCACTATTAGGAGCGCGCCTAGCCCAGACGGTCGTTCAAGAACATGACTACGAGGTGAATGACCTAACGTACTGGAGCGACTCTACCACCGTTCTGGCATGGATTCAAGCCGAACCACGCACATTCAAGACTTTCGTGGCGCATCGTATCGCTGAAATAGAGGAGCTCACCAAGAAAAATGAATGGAGGTGGCTACCCTCAAAAGATAATGTAGCAGACGATGCGACACGCAGCTTGCCGGAACATTTTAACTCAAAACACAGATGGTTTAACGGTCCCGAGTTCCTTAAAAAAGGCAGAGATGAATGGCCACAGGTCAAAAGGGTCATTGCCCCCACGAACACGGGCGAAGAACGCGTCAAATGTCATGTAATAAACGAAACAAATGTAAACGGTCATCTCCCAAATATTACACGTTTTTCCAAATGGACACGGCTGATAAGGACAACTGCAAGAGTACTTCAGTTCATTGACCTATGTAGACCAAATCAACATACAGTCCACACGCTACACATTCTGGTCCTTCGAGCCGTTTCTCCCGCCGTCGCCATCAGGCGACTCCGTGGGGAGCACGACAATTCGTTTCGTTGGTCTTCGGAGTACATGTCCTTTGGTTATCACGTCTACCACTCGTACCTCTCCGTCTGTACCTGGCAACACCTTCGTCACCCTTCCCTTGGGCCAAGTGTTGCGTGGGAGATTAGGGTCGCAGATCACAACAACGTCTCCGACCTTGGGTGGGGTGCCACTGCCGTAGGGCTCCCGCCGGTTTTGTAGGAGCGGTAGGTATTCACGTATCCATCTTCGCCAGAAGACGTCTGCGAGTGCCTGGGCGCGCCGCCATTGGTGCCGTGCTGTGACGTCTGCTGCGGTGAAATTACCCGGTGAGGGTACATGTGAGTTAGGGCCAATCAATGTGTGGTTAAGCGTGAGGGCTTCGGGCTCGTCTGGTGACACATTGACATGCGTGAGTGGCCTGGAGTTCACCGTATTTTCTACTTCTACGAGCAGCGTAGCGAGGGTCTCGTCTGATGGGTGAACTTCTTTCAGAGTGATGTACAGTGCTTCCTTGACTGCCCTCACCATCCTCTCCCATGCTCCGCCCATAAATGGTGACGCGGGAGGTATGCATCTCCAGCTTATGGACCGCGCATTGGACTCACTACCTAAAGCACTTAAGGCGCTTTCTCCTAGTTCCCTATCGGCCGCCTTAAAACAAGTAGCGTTGTCACTCCATATTTCTTTTGGACAACCTCTTCTACCTATAAATCGCCTGAGAGCGGCGATAGCTGAATCTGCACTAAGTGAATTTACTATTTCTATATGTATAGCTCTACAAGTTAAGCACGTAAACAAGGCTCCATACCTTTTTTCTTTATGCCTACCTACAGAAACAGATATGGGGCCAAAATAATCTAAACCAGTGAAAGTAAAAGGTCGTAAATGATGAGCTAAACGGGGGTACGGCAGGTTTCCTGTAGAGGGTTTGGCTGGCTTTGCCTTTTTTATTCTACAGTGTAAACAGCCCTTTACAACATTCTTTACAGACGGACGTAGTCTCGTAATCCAAAGACGCTGTCTTAACTCATTAACCGTTATCTCGATTCCACCATGATGTAAACTTTCATGCACAAATGCTATGTATAGCTTCGTATATCTGTGCTTACCCTCGAGTACAATTGGGTTTTTTATTTCTTCATTGACGTCTTGTACCGCGGTGATTCTCCCGCGCAAACGTAAAATACCTACGCTGTCTAGGTATGTACTTAATAGCGATAACGGGCTGTCGCCGGGCGCCGCTTTGTTATCCTTTATGGCGGCAATTTCTTTTGAGAAGCTTTCGGCTTGTGCGCCCTTGACCCATTGTTCTTCGGCGCGTAGAAGATAAGTAGCAGGTATAGGTATGTAGTTTACTGTTTTATTCCTTGTTATTTTTTGCGTACATTTTTTAACGGGTTTGCTTTTGTGTATTCTTTTCCACGTTGGATCTTTTGATGCCTTCTTCTTAGTATATTTATTCAAGCTTCTTAACAGTGAGACGTTCCCAGTTGCGGGCTCCATGGTGGGTGGGAGCCAGAGAGACGAATAATACTACTTTACATACATGGACAATCCAAGGCCATTTCAACCAACCGGAGTGAAGTCAGCGAAAGCCGACTCAGCTCCTCAGCGGGGTGCTAACAACACCCCGCTCGCCCCTGGAGGTCCTGCGGGTAATACTGCAGGCACCAGCGTGGGTGCTGGTCCGATTGTGGCGAAAGCTGCAGTTCGGACCAAAAAAAAGTCCCAGCTTAAGCAAAGGACGTCAGCGCTGCCTGGGACCAGTACTGACCCTTTAAAAGCACAGGCGAGGACGGCGACGACTCATACCACAGCCGGACCTAGCCTTAGCTCACAAACACAACCTCCTGCGGCACTTCAAGCTGCAAATCAGCAGGCTGTCACCGAGCAATCGAAGACGCCTGGCACTGACGACGCGTTCTCACGCGGTTGGCAAGGGTAAACACACTCAACAAGCCCATTGCCCTTGTACCGCCCACCCGGGCCGTCCTGCTCCTGCAGATCTGGCCAATAGGGGGGACGGGCGCAGCGGTAATGCGCTCCGTCAGGTGCGCCGCCGTGCAAAATAGAACGAGGGTAAAGCCGCTCGTCGAACACAGGCTACCGCTGCCGGGTCAAGCCGCAAAACCAGCAGCAAGGTCGACTTCTCCGCGGGGAAACGGTCGCAGGCCGAGGCCGGTGAAAGCCGACCAGAGCCTGCTGGACCGTCAACCAGCGTCGAGGAGAGGCCAGCCATAAACACCAGACCAAAGAAACAATCCGATTGGAAGGATCAGGCTACGGCCAAGCGGGCTCTCAATGAGACCTTGTCGCCTCGTGGGGAGCAGAAGCGGCCGTGGCTTGACCATTCCAAACGGATTGAAGACAGGAAAAGCTACGCCCAAGCTGCCGGCGCCACCCTGAACGTCGCAATCACTAGCGAGAGCACGGGGGCTACTGTCTCCGGCCTCCGATCCGGGGGGGACGGGTTCGACGAGGGCTTCGACCTGTTTGCCGGGTTGCGACTGGAGGGAGACGAGGAGGGTGCGACCAGCAATGGCGTCCCTTTCGTTGGCCTGTAAGGTCGTGCAGGCTAACCTCCGCCACAGCCAGACAGCGACGGCTCAGTTGCGCAAGTGGCTGGAGGTACAGGACGCGGCCGTTGCCCTGATCCAGGAGCCGTGGATTAGGGCTGGCCATATACAAGGACTATCCAATCTCGGTGGTTAGATTTTAGTCACTACAGACCACGATCATCCTAGATCGTGTATCTATGTAATAGGTAACCTCAAAACACAGATCTTAACAGATTTCTGTTGCAGAGATGTCTCTGCAGTTAGACTGTCTATACAGCGGGATGGTGTGGAGATGCCAGTAGTCTTTGCCTCGGCTTATATGCCTGAGGCGGAGACACCGCCCCCCCCCCATGACCTCGCCCGCCTCGTGAGTTACTGTGAGAGGAGCGGGATGGAGATTGTCATTGGGGCTGACGCAAATGCCCATCACCCACTGTGGGGCATGGACACGCAAAATGATAGGGGTAAGACATTGGTTGAATTTTTATTTACAACAAACCTATCCCTATTAAACACACTAGGCTCCGAACCAACATTCGTAACCAGAAGAAGCCACACGATCATTGACCTCACCATGGCCTCTGAGGGTGCAGCGGAAATCACCTCGGGCTGGCAGGTCTCCAAGGAGACCTCGTGCTCGGATCACAGGTGGATCCGCTTTGACATCCAGGTCTGTGCGACACCTATACCGCCACGAGGCAACCCAAGGAATACTAACAGGGTTCCCTACACACGCACGCTTGCTACCAAGCTGGCGATACTGAGCAGTCCACCAAGGTACGTGGACATAACGCAGATAGATGCACAGGTCGAGCACATCACTGCATCAATGATAGACAGCTACCATACTGCCTGCCCAGTAACCACACTGCCCGTAACACCAGGTAAACAACCCTGGTGGGGCGCCGAACTGGAACGCAAGCACGGTAAGGTAAGGAAGGCTCTGAACAGAGCCATGAATACATGGGCTGACGAGGACTGGGAGGCATACTACGCGGCCAAGTTTAGCTACAAAAAATGCATCAGTTTCAGGAGCACCGCGGGATGGCGTAAGTTCTGTGGCAATATTGAATCTTGCCAACAAGCAAACAGGGTAAGGAAAATACTGGCGTAACAGCACACACCTGGGCCAGCCACTCTCCGTAAACCTGACAATACCTTAACCACATCACCAGAGGAAACGAGACGCGTCCTAATAGAAACTCACTTCCCAGGAAGCGTCCTCACTCAGGAAATTGATTGGTCTGATACAATGCAAACACCGTCAGAAAATGACTGGCTATACGCAAACAAGATGATCACATTGGAGAAAATCCAATGGGTCATCGAAAACTACCAACCCTTTAAGGCAGCCGGCCCCGACGGTGTTTTCCCCGCCCTACTGCAGTGGGGTGGCACCTCGGTTACCGTAAGATTAGTGCCTCTGTTGCGGGCATGCCTGGCCTACAGACACATCCCGAAAGGTTGGAGGGAGGTGAAGGTTATATTCATTCCTAAGCCAGGCAAGAGTGACTATACAAACGCTAAATCCTACCGACCTATCAGCCTGACATCGTTTCTCCAAAAAACCTTGGAGAGACTATGCGATAGGGAGCTAAGAGACGGCGCTCTTAAAAACATACCACTACATGGTAACCAACATGCATACTGCTCAGGTAAGTCGACGGAGTCAGCTCTTCACCTGGTGATTAGCCGGATTGAAGAAGCAATTCACCAAAAAGCTACCTGCCTAGGCACATTTATAGACATCGAAGGCGCCTTCGATAAAAACAAACTTCTCCAGTATTAGTACCGCCCTCTTCAAACATGGCGTCGATCAGGTATTAACAGATTGGATTACTAACATGTTAAGCAAGCGAGTGGTTCGTCTGGAAGAGGACCAGAACATGGCCTTGATAGCCAGGGGTTGCCCCCAAGGAGGCGTTTTATCTCCCTTCCTCTGGAACCTGGTAATAAATGACCTCATCAAAATTCTAAATGACAACCACTACTACACGATAGGTTATGCGGACGACCTCGCAATCCTTGTGTCAGGGAAGATGACAACCTCACTCAACAGGCACTACGCATCGTTGAACGATGGTGTAGGGAATTTGACCTCTCGGTGAACCGTCGGGTTCAATAAGTGGGGCCTATCACCCAAAATCATACTTTGGCTATCCAACACTGTTATCCGACCAATGATCGCATACAGTGCCGTGGTCTGGTGGCCCCGCACCAAACTAACTGCAGCCTCAAGCAAACTTCAACGCATGCAGAGGCTAGCTTGCATGGCCATCACGGGCTGTATGAGGACTACTCCTACCGCAGCTCTTGAAGCAATGCTAGAACTCCCGCCCCTCCACCTGTTTATACAACAGGAAGCGACGATGGCGGCGGTACGCCTAAAAACACTAAATCTCTGGAGTAAAAGAGAAACACAACACTCCGCGTTACTTGAGGGACTCTACAAGGAGTTCCCCTTGACTAAAGCCATAAATGACCGGATTCCCAAACAATTTATCTTCGATAAAAGATACAAAATCCAACTCCATGGGGATCACCGGTAAGAGGGACAACGTCCAGCAGAGTTGCGTACTTTCACAGACGGATCCAAGACAGGTACCGGCTCGGGCGCTGGCATCTTTTCGGAGGACCTCAATATACATATAGCCTCAACTCTAGGGGCCCACAATACGGTGTTCCAAGCAGAGTGTATGGGTATATCCCTAGCAGCCTCAGCTATCGCAGCCAGACAGGTTCGGGACCACACTGTCCGTATTCTATCAGACAGCATGTCGGTCCTGCAAGCACTAAAATGCTACACAACCAACTCTGGGCTTTTATACGAATGTCATCACCGCTTGAATCAGGTGGGTATTCTAAACAACATAACCATTCAATGGATTAAAGGACACAGCGGTTCTCGTCGCAATGTCGCAAAAAACTCGTCGTTGATGCTGCAGACGAACTCGCAAGAAGGGGATCTAGCATGGCAGTAATGGGACCGGAACCCATCGTACCACTCCCCTTTGGGTATATACGCACTCTGGTAAGGAAACGCACTAGGGTTCAACACAACAAAATTTGGTCAGACCAAACAGACTGCAGGCTGTCCAGGGAGGTACTCCCTGCAATTGACGGCCGCTTTACAAAACAGGCCCTCCAACTGACTAAGCAGCAGCTGCGCACAATCACAGCCGCTGTCACAGGTCATGGGTCATTTAACAAGCACCTGTTTACTATAGGAGTTACAGATAGCCCGCTATGCAGAGCATGCATGGAGGTGGACGAGACGGCGGACCACGTGCTTCTGCACTGTCCAGAGGTTACTGCATACAGGGCTAAATACTTCGGTAACCCGGTTACTCTCCGAGAGATCGGCAGTAACGTCAGGGCGCTGCTGGCCTTTCTCGGGGAACTGGGGTGGATCGAATAAGGTATTGTCCCACCCTTTACGCAAAATACGCGCTACGTCGTGGAGTTGCGGAAATCGGCCCGTCTAACAATACAATATACAGGACACAGCAGTTCTCGAGGTAGCTTCAGATGCTGATGCTGATCCCCTTTGGGTACATACGCACTTTGGTAAGGAACGCACTAGGGATCAGCACGACAAAGCGTGGTCGGACCAAACTGACTGCAGACACTCCCTGCAATTGACGGCCGCTTCACAAAGCAGGCTCTCCTACTGACTAAGCAGCAGCTGCGCACAGTCACAGGCGCCGTTACCGGTCAAGGGATGATAATTATTTTTA
Organism: Phlogophora meticulosa; assembly: GCA_905147745.2. Taxonomy (NCBI): domain Eukaryota; kingdom Metazoa; phylum Arthropoda; class Insecta; order Lepidoptera; family Noctuidae; genus Phlogophora; species Phlogophora meticulosa. The sequence goes on along the minus strand of LR990517.1, from coordinate 442,210 downwards.
CTTACCGAGATTTACTACACTTGTGCGTCTTCCACAGCAATTGAAGCATGCAAATATGCATAGGCACGTTATCTCGGGATACTGAGTCACATCTGTGTGAAGTAACAGGTCCTGGAATGACAAATTAGTCTTATATAATGATGATGCAAAAAATTAATTCTTTTTCACTACTTATCATTTTGTTAGCTCATCCCTCCAGATATGAGGATGCTTGAACAGACTGCTAAATGCTGTTATGATTATTTCTTCACTTACCAAGACTTTCCTTTATTTGCACATCTTCTATGGTACTTTGAGTGTGCTGCATATCCACATAGTCCAAATGTGAAGTAACAGGAGGTTCTGGAATGACAATTTATAGATTATAACTACATTCATAGTATATTTTGATTATTTTATACTATAATCAATCAATTTTAGATGTAATACTATGTCATTATGTGTCTCAATTATACAAAAATGTTAAGTAAATGTAGCAACTAAGGCAATGTATTCAATTAATTAAATAATTTTGCATGCCCTAGGGCAAAATGTATTGGGACTCCATAAATTAACAACTTTTCTGTTACCTACATTATTGGCAAATAAATGATTTCTATAGCCTGTAGCACTCAGGAATAATGTAGCTTTTTGTATGAATGATGTACAAACTTATAAGCTAATTTTACCTCTTTATAATATTAGTATAGATATCAATCTATGTAACCTGGCATGTTATGAGTGGCTCATTGCCAAATAAAAACAGCCATATGGGTTGATCAAAGTTTAAGCTATGCTCGCCGAGGTCTGTCTGTGGATGGGTGACCGATCGTAACATATCGAGACGCCTGCGCGCCACGGAAAGCACGCTAACCCGTTAGTCCAGGGTCCCGGCTGTCATTTGTAGATGTTTGAAAGTTTGTTGTTACAGATAGTCAGAAATCTGAATGTTTGACAACCCGCCTCATCAAGGCGTCTGTGTTGCTCAGTAACTGGGTTGTGGAGGTCAGATAGACAGTCGCTCCATGTAAAATACTGTTATTCAGCTGCATCCGGTTAGACTGGAAGCCGCCCCAACATAGTTGGGAAAGGGCTAGGCAGATCATGATGATATCAATCTATCTAACCTGGCATGTTTGTTGTCCATACGGCGTCTTTGCTGTATCTTCCGGCACCAATACCGTTATTCGAAGTATGTGTACACTTCCAACTTACTCGGTGGTATGACTTACATGGCGGTATTTGAAATTATATTCGTTTTCTCGTCGCAATATACACCGACGGAAGTAACCCATGTGTTAAGAAACTCCTTATCCTTATTCGGGGTAGGGAATTTATGCAAATTCACATTGCATTGTACGTAGCAGCCTCCAAAATCACCAAACGGGTAGTCAGGTAGGTTGTCTCAATATGTAGATTTAAACAATCAATACCAGCACGAAATCAACACGGCCGGAGAAGCAGAGGCTCTACCCAACGTAACTACTGGGTGGAAGAAGCACTTTTGGACGATTATAACTAAAAGAAACAAACAGGACGCGGAAAATAAACACACGCAAACCGGCTGTCAAAGTTTTTTTTTTGTTTGATTGACACTGACATTTTTGAAGTGTTGCAGAGTCAATTTTCTTTATTTATTTGTTGTAACATTACGTGAGGCATTGAGTTTTTATCTAGAGAAAAAATTGCTGGTTTGCCATTCAACGACGTGCGAGTGCCGGTTCCATAGTAGGCATTACTATTTTACTGGACGTTTTTACATAAGCAAAATGTACCCAGAGCCATCTATGTATCTACAAATCGAGTGAGCTAGCAATGAAACTACACCACAGAATCAAAGCACGCGTTGTCCTCTGGTAATGTACGATACGAATTACACGCGGTGTCTTCTTATTGCAGACGTAGGTAGTTAAATAAGTGGCACTAGCAGTAATTTTTAATAAGTATACGCAACAGTCTCAATTTTATTTATTCATTTATTGTTACATTACGAGAGGTATTGAGCTTTTATCTAGTGAAAAAATTGTTGATTTGCCATTCAACAACATGCGAGTGCTGGTTCCTCACTCAATTCAGTAGGCATTACTATTTTACTGGACGTTTTTACATAAGTAAAATGTACCCAGAGCCATCTATCTACAAATCGAGTGAGCTAGCAACAAAACTACACCACAGAATCAAGGCACGCGTTGTCCTCTGGTAATGTACGATACGATCCACACGCGGTGTCTTCTTGTTGCGGACGTAGTTAAATAGGTGGCACTAGCAGTGATTTTTAATAAGTATACGAAATACAAATACTATAAAGACTAACAATTAATCCAGCCCAACATGGGCTAAAAAGCCAAGTAAAAGAAGATTAATCAGTAATCAGTAAAACCAGAGATTCGTTTCATGAACACTACATTTTTATTGGTACACATAATAGGTACAATATAACAATAGATCATATTAAATAATAAACATGGATTTTAAGTTGACTGTGTTGGTTGGCGATATGCTGAATGTGTCGCTCAGCTAGCTCATCTTTGAGGAAGGTGTTCTAGACAACAATATTCTTCACTTCCACCTCGCGTCGTCCCTGTAAATAAAATGTCAAGATGAAATTAAACAAAACAATGAATGAGAGGATTATGTCAATAAAATAAACCTAAAGTTATGCAATAGATTTATTAACCTGCAATAAGCTAAATAGAGTGAAACAATATTATAAAATTATCTTGTATTTTACAAAGAGCTCCCAATTATTATTGTTGTCTAAGTAGTATACTTGATGGAAAAGTATTCCATAGATACATTATGGATTACATTTAAATGCATTTAAAGGCAAATCCAGCAAAGAAAGCGGTAAATTGATGTAAGAGCAGATATGATTACATTGATTACCAAGCCTCTCAAATGAGCTATGGATCTTGTGATGTTTGCTGAGAGTTAAAATATGTAGTGATGGAATTGTACAGTGCATCATCCCACACATTGACGATAAGATCATTACTACCAATCCTATTATGGGTTGGAAGATATAATTTATAATGTTCTAACAACTTAAATATCAATGATTCAGACTCCAGTGTGAGTATCGTATGTTGTTGTATTGTGGTAGAAGTATCCATTCCGAACCTGATGATAGTCGAGAGCTTTGCTGTGACGACATCTCTTGATCAGAAATGAAGTGCAGCGCAGGTCATACAACTGTAATTTCTTGAGTTGATGCTTTTGTTCTGTTCTGCTCTGCTCTGCTCTGCTCCGGATCTGGGTCTGATAAGGCATCCGGGCAACTGTACATCAAGCTGCTCTGTAGCAATTATGGCACAAGCGAGCCATGGGATTCACCTAAAAACAATTCATAATTAAAGACCAACTTCTAAATATGGCTTCTACAGCATGGATAACGTTTAATCGTGTCATCACTTTCAACTATAGTTTGCTGCTATACTTCACTAAAACTATTCAATATGCATAAATGTGAATATACACTTAGATAAGTATCACATAACATACATACAAGCATAAACTCACGCCTTTAGCATGGTTTATTGGTTCTGTCTCTTCTGCTTGCCAAAGCATAAGAGACAGAACCAATACTATTTATAATCAATGAGTAAAGAACTATACTATGTATACACGGTGGAAGGGACTTGGACGCACAAACTGACACCATGACTGCATGATTCTGGTGGTTCATGGTGCAATGAGATTTTTAGTTAAAAAGTAAATTATTCACTTCTTAAAAATGTCATTTTGGTAGGTAGACATCATGTTTGTGTACAGCACAACGAACATCAGAATAAAACGTAGAAATTAGGAAAAGTGCACGAAAGTAGTCACCGCTATTCTTAGCAGTAATCGGATATTCGGACCCTTATACACCTAAACTTCTTTCCACCAAACAATAATATGGACATTCCTTTCTGACTAAATAAGTAATCCCGGCTATACCAAACTTAATGAAATTATAGCAGTGGTTATTTTGATTTCGTTTCTTTATGTTGTTCAAATAAATAGAATATCAATGCAAAATGACTACCACCAATAGACGACACGGTGGGCGCAGTGGCCGAGTGGTTGGCTGCTGCGCTACGGGTCGCGGGTTCGATTCCCGCACGGAAAAAATATTTCTCTGGTCTACAGGTGGTTGTTCCGGGTTTGGCTGTTAGTGTATGTGAGTTTAAATGTTTGTTAACGCACCCACGATACAGGAGAAATTACTAGTGTGGCGCGACGACATAAAAACAAAAAAAAATTAGGCGACGTTTAATCATTTAAACGTATCATACCTTCTTAGAATCCACAGCGGCCGTGAAGACTGTTGTTGCGTATCAAGCATTACGGGCGAGGGGTGATGTAGTCCAGGTGCCAATCTGCCTCAGGGATCGCTACAGTTGACTTGATCCCCACTGTCATGTCGCGGTCGCCCTGAAAGTGTATAATAGGATTTTTTTTTAATATTTTTTACTATGGGACGAGCCCGCCACACTATTCCCAATCCACTGCAACTCCTGAAAACCAGAATCAACAGTGGCGACCATCAGGAAAGCGTCGAGACAATGAAGTCCGTCGAGTCCCGGAGAAACGATTCAACTGTCTTGGAACCCGCAACGAAATTAATCAGAAAAAAGCAGCGGAGGACTAAGAAAACTACGCAATTTCTTCTTCCCTCCATATCGACCAGGAGACAGAACTGAGCTGGGCCAATAGGCACAAAGGGACGTTTACAACTGGGTTAGGCCCAGTTGCCTAGCCCCGCGGTTTAAAATTAACACTGATAGTAGTGAGTCCTGAATGATTAGAATTCATTCAACGATTCAATAGTCAACAACATTTAGAATGCGAAGCAGAACTATAAATCACTAGCAGCGCCCCGCGGTTTTACGTTTTAAGTCAACATGAAACAATCGGAATTCCAACGGGAATACTTCCGTTTTCCGTGGTAAAAAATACACTACGTGCTATGCCAGACTATTAATCTATATCTGCGCCATACTTCATCCAGATCTGTTCAGCTGTTCTGGTGTTAATAATATTGTTAGTGGCAAGTGTGATAGTGTCATTAACAGTCCACAATATTGTGGCGAAATAATATTTTCGTGACGCGCTAATTTGCAATCACAGAAACCAAGGAAGTCTAACCTTAAACCGGATCGTTGGGAAAATACAGAAACTTACCATCAAATAAATTGCATTATTCGCATCATCTACATTGAACACTTGTATCCAAGATATGTCATCGACATGAATGGATGTCACTACACTGTTATGAAAGTGGTCTTTTCTTACAGTTTCAATCGGTATTCAGCTGTAGCCGGTTAGACTGGAAGCCAACCTCAACACAGTTATGTTGTTGCAATGTTTCTTCTGCCAAACTGTACAGCAGTTTGTTGACAGATGTAGCTCCCGTATACAAAGTTCTGTTATATTTTATGAAATTACTAGCTGACAAGGTTTTGACAAAAGGTGCTAAAAAGAAACTTCCCCACTTTATTTTAAAAAGACATTTTTGTAGTACAGCTACGTTCTAAATCTATTGGTATATCATTAAAAAAAATTGGGACTAAGCATTTTCTACACCTTGGTCCATAATAGTTATTACAAGTGGGTACTACAAATCGAAAAAGAGATGGTACAAATGAATTAAAAACGTCTCAATGTTTTTCATGAGAGGTGAGACCTTTAGGTGAATGCGTAGAGGCACCTCGTGGAATTTAAATTTTCATGTTTTTAGCAATTTGGAGCTTTCGTAACTAACAAATGAGTACCCCACAAAGTATTAAAATCATTAGTACGACTTTTTCAGTTCGATTTATGCAACTGAATAAGTGTTTCATTACATGATGACATTTAACCACAATTCTATGTATGTTTGTTGTGGTATACATATACGCGAATAACTCTTTCAGTAACATACCTTATACTGACCTGAAACGCGGGCTGCGTCTGCGCATTCTTCTTAACCACTGGGCCATTACGACAATAGAAAGATAAAATAACTTACAATCATGACTTCCTTGTTGGTTTTGATGGTGACCATCCAGTTGCCATGAGGGTTCATGACGAAGGGACACGGAGCCGTGCCTCTGTCGCCAGCCACAGTGACCAGTCGTGGTTGTCCGGTGGGACGCAGTGCCACGTTGAACCTGGAAGATTATCAGCTTGCATTTTAAGAAGTTGTTTTTCTACTAATTAGTCTTGCTCTCTACTAGGCCAGTTGAGCCTGCCAAAACTATTCAACACAGAACTCCAACTAGCGAACGAGGACTAGTATCTCGGAGTCATCCTTAACAGCAAGTTAAACTGGAGCAACTGCAGCATGGCGGTCCTGCAAGCACTAAAATGCCATACCACTAACTCTGGGCTACTACTACACGAATGTCATAACCGCTTAAATCAGGTGTGTATTCTCAATAACATAACCATTCAATGGATTAAAGGACACAGCAGGGGGGAGTGGTCTGGATGTTTGCTTTTGCGGTTGCACAACGACATGCTTATCCTATATCTCTCTGGTAGTCCTAACTGTGCACGACAGCAATGGAAGTAGGTAAAGCGACAGAGCGGCGTGCCCGGCGACAACGGACAAGTATAAACCTGTGCACGCCGCTCGGTCGCTCCACGCGTTGCCATTGGTCGGTGACGGGGAGTGTGGCTGATTCCCGCCCCCCGCGGATCAGCCCTTATAAAAGCCCCGGACCCTGGCAGCGCGGCCAGTAAATATCCCTAAAGGATAAACTGCGAGATGCCCATTCCAAAAAAAAAAAAAAAAAAAAAAAGCAACGCGGCCAGTCGACCGAAGCTCTGTAACTCGCTAGTGTCTCGCTATTAATTGTAACAATTTGTGTAATACGTAATTTTGCTTTAAATAAAACCGTTTTTGTATACCTACGAATGCCTTTCAATACAATCAACATACAGTCCACACGCTACACATTCTGGTCTTTCGAAAGCCGAATCTTGAAGATCCAGCAGGATGGTGTTAACACGCAGCCGTAGTGGAGACTCTAGGAGAGAACAGACCCAGCAAGAGCAAAAACCGTCCATGACCGCCAGACCGGGTGCCAACAACCCGGCACCAGAACCCAGCACGAGCTCGGTCGCTGTGATGGACACAGGCAACGGATCTACGGCGACTCCCAACACCGACGCCACACAGACACATGGTACGCTCAAGCCCGGCGATACCAGGTCACGCCGTTCTACAGCTTCGAGAAAGAAGCGCCTCGCAGAGCTGGAGGCAAGAGAGCGGCTGGCTGAAATGAAAGTAAAGCAAGCGACGGCAGAGCGAGAGCTGCAAGAAATACAGCTGCAGCGCATCAAAGCCGAAGCTAACTCCTCGAGTGAAGACGACGACATGGAGGACGACCTCGCCTCCGTAAGGATTGGAAAGTGGCTAGCGCAACCGGCGCCGCCACCCGGAGGTGAGGTTCGACCGGCGCCATACGACACGATTGGCGCAGTGGTTGAGCCATCGGCTGCTGCGCCGCGTGTTGTGGGTTCGATCCCCGCACGGAACAAATATTTGTATGACCTACAGGTAGTTGTTCCGGGTCTGGCTGTTTGTGTATGTGAGTTTAAATGTTTGTAAACGCACCCACGATACAGGAGAAATTCCTAGTGTGGGGCAACGTTTTTTTTAAAGAAGAAAAAAGAAAGAAGAAAGAAGAATACGACGTCAGCGGCGGGAGGAAAGGCAGGGACGCAGCGAAGGACACCGGCGCCGCGACAGGCGCTCAACCGCTGCGGGATGACTACAAAGAAAGTGTGTGTGCGAAATCAAACAAGGGCAATATCGCGAGTGAAGTGTTACGCGGGAATGTGAGTGATAAAGTGATAGACGTAGCGACACTCGCCGCGGCCCTAGCTCAAGCCGCGCGCAGCTCGAGAGAGCCACCCAGGTACGTCCAGCAGCTACCAATCTTCGACGGAAAATCCGGTGAGTGGATAGCTTATAAGGCCGCGTATTGTGACTCACACACGTATTTTTCCTGTATAGAAAATGTCGCTAGGATCAGGATGAGCCTCAGAGGCGCCGCAAAGGAAGCTGTAGGTTGTCTATTATTTAGTCAATCTGACCCTCGGGTTATTCTAGACGCACTAGAAAGACGTTTCGGTAGGCCCGAGGCCTTGATTATGGCCGAGTTAGATCATATAAAATTATTACCTAAATTAAACGATAACCCAAGGGAGATATGTATTTTCGCTAGCCGTATAGCAAACACAGTGGGTACGGTAGAAGCACTAAAAAGAATCCAATATTTACACAGCCCCGAAATGTCGCGTTGTATCGTAGAAAAGTTAACGCCAATACTAAGAAACAAATGGTATGATTACGCGGCTAATAGTAAGGTTGAAGATATTCCCGAGTTAAAACGCTTATCTATGTTTATGAATGAAGAGGCAGATAAATGTGGCGCGTATGCACAACCAGAACGTGGTAATGATGACTCCAGCGGTTTAAGACAACGGCGCAGAGTAGAGCGCACGTTTAACGTGAATAAGGAAACATCAAACGAGCAATGCCCGGCGTGCGAGCAACACGGCCACAAATTACCAGACTGCAGTAAATATAAACAGCTAGACATAGATACACGATGGGATAAAGCAAAAAAATCGAACATGTGCTTTAGATGCCTACGAAACAAACATAGAAGGTTTATGTGTAAAGCGCCTATTTGTGACATAAAAGAATGCAACATGAAACATCACAAACTGTTGCACAAAGAGCGTAAAGTTGAGGCGACACACAACGTAGCGACCGCGACGCCGCCGGCGTTGACGCCCGTTATCACACACGAAACCGTTACGTCGGCGCGGGAAACTGTATCAACAACTTCGCCACAGAATCGCCGCGCGTACTTAAAAATAGTACCTGTCACATTGAGCGGACCACATACATGTATAGACACATATGCCTTATTAGACGATGGGAGTACAGTCACCTTGTTAGACGCGTCAGTAGCAGATATCCTAGGTGCAGATGGACCAGCCAGTCCTATGTGGATACAAGGCATAGGCACGGAGGTCAAGCATGAGCAAAGCCGAGTCGTGAGCCTCCACATACAAGGCAAACACCATAACGACCCACAGAAGATAGAGGCGGCGCGCACCGTTACTAGGCTTGAAATTATGGCGCAAACTGTACAAACTGAGGACATAAATAATTGTAAGCATTTAAACGACATTCATAGCACTCTTGTTTATGAACACGCGCGACCAATGATATTAATAGGCCAAGATAACTGGCATTTGTTAGTGGCCACAGAAACACGAACAGGTGCGCGTGATCAACCGGTAGCATCGTACACAAAACTTGGATGGGTATTGCACGGATGTCAGTACTCAGTAAATAAAGTTATAGCTACATTTTGCGGCCACATTAAAATCAAAGAAAATCTGGAACCAATAGAAGAAACCATGAGAAACTTTTTCAAATTAGAATCACTAGGTATAGAACCTAGAATACCTAGAGATGACCCGCAACAGCGAGCCTTGGACATCCTAGAACAGAAGAGTCGACGATTACCCGATGGCAGCTTTGAGACCGGATTATTGTGGAAACAAGAGGTACCTAAAATACCAAACAACTACCTAGGTGCCCTAAAACGGCTAGAAAATCTAGAACGACGCCTAGATAAGGACGAAAACCTTAAGACCCAGTACTTGCAACGCCTTGACAATTTATTCAACTCAGGCTACGCAGAAAAGGCACCTGAAACTTGCACGGCCAATAAAACCTGGTACCTGCCTCACTTTCCAGTGGTCAACCCAGCCAAGCCACATAAGCCGCCACGACTCGTACACGATGCAGCAGCAAAGACAGCGGGTCTGTGCCTAAACGACCTACTCCTATCGGGACCTGACCTATTACAATCATTGCCCGGTATTTTAATGCGTTTCCGTCAAAATAAAATAGCTGTGTCAGCTGACATTAAAGAAATGTTTATGAGGATAAAGATAAGGGAAGAAGATCGCGATGCGTTGAGATTTTTATGGCGCGGTGATCAACGAAAAGGACCGCCTGGTGAATATCGCATGACCTCAGTTATCTTCGGTGCGACGTCGTCCCCGTGTACAGCGTTGTACGTGAAAGACCGCAACGCTAGCGACTACGCCGATAGGTACCCAGCAGCAGCGTTAGCGATAAAACATAATCACTATATGGATGATTACCTCCAAAGCTTTCCCAGCGAGACAGAAGCCAAGGAAATAATCGAACAAGTGGATTACATACACAAACAAGCGAACTTTCACTTGTGTGGATGGATATCGAACAATGTGAACATATTGAGTAGCGACATTGCGCCTACACACACTTCAAAAATATTAGGCGGTGATGACGATGAAAAGGCACTGGGGCTACGATGGAATACAAAAGAAGACTGCTTTGTATTTAAAATAAACAAAAACAAGACGCCCAGTGAATTATTGCATAATACGCGCCCCCCTACTAAACGTGAGGCGCTAAGTATTATCATGGCTATCTTTGACCCGTTAGGTTTAATATCACCTGTCACTATACCGGCTAAAAGGATACTTCAACACACATGGAAGTACAAAACGGAGTGGGACAAGCCACTACCCGAGGAGCTACAACCAAAATGGAAAGAATGGATGAAGTCACTAAGTACTATAGAAACGCTACTGATCCCACGTTGTTACGATTACGGTGACGTCACAGCCAGAGAAGTACATACGTTTGTAGACGCAAGCGAGGAGGCATACTCCGCAGCGGTATACTGGCGAACTGAAAGGTCAGACGGCAGCGTACAAGTGACCCTGGCGGCAGCGAAGAGTAGGGTAGCCCCACTTAAACCGGTATCAATACCTAGGCTAGTGCTGCAAGCTGCACTATTAGGAGCGCGCCTAGCCCAGACGGTCGTTCAAGAACATGACTACGAGGTGAATGACCTAACGTACTGGAGCGACTCTACCACCGTTCTGGCTTGGATTCAAGCCGAACCACGCACATTCAAGACTTTCGTGGCGCATCGTATCGCTGAAATAGAGGAGCTCACCAAGAAAAATGAATGGAGGTGGCTACCCTCAAAAGATAATGTAGCAGACGATGCGACACGCAGCTTGCCGGAACATTTTAACTCAAAACACAGATGGTTTAACGGTCCCGAGTTCCTTAAAAAAGGCAGAGATGAATGGCCACAGGTCAAAAGGGTCATTGCCCCCACGAACACGGGCGAAGAACGCGTCAAATGTCATGTAATAAACGAAACAAATGTAAACGGTCATCTCCCAAATATTACACGTTTTTCCAAATGGACACGGCTGATAAGGACAACTGCAAGAGTACTTCAGTTCATTGACCTATGTAGACCAAATCAACATACAGTCCACACGCTACACATTCTGGTCCTTCGAGCCGTTTCTCCCGCCGTCGCCATCAGGCGACTCCGTGGGGAGCACGACAATTCGTTTCGTTGGTCTTCGGAGTACATGTCCTTTGGTTATCACGTCTACCACTCGTACCTCTCCGTCTGTACCTGGCAACACCTTCGTCACCCTTCCCTTGGGCCAAGTGTTGCGTGGGAGATTAGGGTCGCAGATCACAACAACGTCTCCGACCTTGGGTGGGGTGCCACTGCCGTAGGGCTCCCGCCGGTTTTGTAGGAGCGGTAGGTATTCACGTATCCATCTTCGCCAGAAGACGTCTGCGAGTGCCTGGGCGCGCCGCCATTGGTGCCGTGCTGTGACGTCTGCTGCGGTGAAATTACCCGGTGAGGGTACATGTGAGTTAGGGCCAATCAATGTGTGGTTAAGCGTGAGGGCTTCGGGCTCGTCTGGTGACACATTGACATGCGTGAGTGGCCTGGAGTTCACCGTATTTTCTACTTCTACGAGCAGCGTAGCGAGGGTCTCGTCTGATGGGTGAACTTCTTTCAGAGTGATGTACAGTGCTTCCTTGACTGCCCTCACCATCCTCTCCCATGCTCCGCCCATAAATGGTGACGCGGGAGGTATGCATCTCCAGCTTATGGACCGCGCATTGGACTCACTACCTAAAGCACTTAAGGCGCTTTCTCCTAGTTCCCTATCGGCCGCCTTAAAACAAGTAGCGTTGTCACTCCATATTTCTTTTGGACAACCTCTTCTACCTATAAATCGCCTGAGAGCGGCGATAGCTGAATCTGCACTAAGTGAATTTACTATTTCTATATGTATAGCTCTACAAGTTAAGCACGTAAACAAGGCTCCATACCTTTTTTCTTTATGCCTACCTACAGAAACAGATATGGGGCCAAAATAATCTAAACCAGTGAAAGTAAAAGGTCGTAAATGATGAGCTAAACGGGGGTACGGCAGGTTTCCTGTAGAGGGTTTGGCTGGCTTTGCCTTTTTTATTCTACAGTGTAAACAGCCCTTTACAACATTCTTTACAGACGGACGTAGTCTCGTAATCCAAAGACGCTGTCTTAACTCATTAACCGTTATCTCGATTCCACCATGATGTAAACTTTCATGCACAAATGCTATGTATAGCTTCGTATATCTGTGCTTACCCTCGAGTACAATTGGGTTTTTTATTTCTTCATTGACGTCTTGTACCGCGGTGATTCTCCCGCGCAAACGTAAAATACCTACGCTGTCTAGGTATGTACTTAATAGCGATAACGGGCTGTCGCCGGGCGCCGCTTTGTTATCCTTTATGGCGGCAATTTCTTTTGAGAAGCTTTCGGCTTGTGCGCCCTTGACCCATTGTTCTTCGGCGCGTAGAAGATAAGTAGCAGGTATAGGTATGTAGTTTACTGTTTTATTCCTTGTTATTTTTTGCGTACATTTTTTAACGGGTTTGCTTTTGTGTATTCTTTTCCACGTTGGATCTTTTGATGCCTTCTTCTTAGTATATTTATTCAAGCTTCTTAACAGTGAGACGTTCCCAGTTGCGGGCTCCATGGTGGGTGGGAGCCAGAGAGACGAATAATACTACTTTACATACATGGACAATCCAAGGCCATTTCAACCAACCGGAGTGAAGTCAGCGAAAGCCGACTCAGCTCCTAAGCGGGGTGCTAACAACACCCCGCTCGCCCCTGGAGGTCCTGCGGGTAATACTGCAGGCACCAGCGTGGGTGCTGGTCCGATTGTGGCGAAAGCTGCAGTTCGGACCAAAAAAAAGTCCCAGCTTAAGCAAAGGACGTCAGCGCTGCCTGGGACCAGTACTGACCCTTTAAAAGCACAGGCGAGGACGGCGACGACTCATACCACAGCCGGACCTAGCCTTAGCTCACAAACACAACCTCCTGCGGCACTTCAAGCTGCAAATCAGCAGGCTGTCACCGAGCAATCGAAGACGCCTGGCACTGACGACGCGATCTCACGCGGTTGGCAAGGGTAAACACACTCAACAAGCCCATTGCCCTTGTACCGCCCACCCGGGCCGTCCTGCTCCTGCAGATCTGGCCAATAGGGGGGACGGGCGCAGCGGTAATGCGCTCCGTCAGGTGCGCCGCCGTGCAAAATAGAACGAGGGTAAAGCCGCTCGTCGAACACAGGCTACCGCTGCCGGGTCAAGCCGCAAAACCAGCAGCAAGGTCGACTTCTCCGCGGGGAAACGGTCGCAGGCCGAGGCCGGTGAAAGCCGACCAGAGCCTGCTGGACCGTCAACCAGCGTCGAGGAGAGGCCAGCCATAAACACCAGACCAAAGAAACAATCCGATTGGAAGGATCAGGCTACGGCCAAGCGGGCTCTCAATGAGACCTTGTCGCCTCGTGGGGAGCAGAAGCGGCCGTGGCTTGACCATTCCAAACGGATTGAAGACAGGAAAAGCTACGCCCAAGCTGCCGGCGCCACCCTGAACGTCGCAATCACTAGCGAGAGCACGGGGGCTACTGTCTCCGGCCTCCGATCCGGGGGGGACGGGTTCGACGAGGGCTTCGACCTGTTTGCCGGGTTGCGACTGGAGGGAGACGAGGAGGGTGCGACCAGCAATGGCGTCCCTTTCGTTGGCCTGTAAGGTCGTGCAGGCGAACCTCCGCCACAGCCAGACAGCGACGGCTCAGTTGCGCAAGTGGCTGGAGGTACAAGACGCGGCCGTTGCCCTGATCCAGGAGCCGTGGATTAGGGCTGGCCATATACAAGGACTATCCAATCTCGGTGGTTACATTTTAGTCACTACAGACCACGATCATCCTAGATCGTGTATCTATGTAATAGGTAACCTCAAAACACAGATCTTAACAGATTTCTGTTGCAGAGATGTCTCTGCAGTTAGACTGTCTATACAGCGGGATGGTGTGGAGATGCCAGTAGTCTTTGCCTCGGCTTATATGCCTGAGGCGGAGACACCGCCCCCCCCCCCCCATGACCTCGCCCGCCTCGTGAGTTACTGTGAGAGGAGCGGGATGGAGATTGTCATTGGGGCTGACGCAAATGCCCATCACCCACTGTGGGGCATGGACACGCAAAATGATAGTGGTAAGACATTGGTTGAATTTTTATTTACAACAAACCTATCCCTATTAAACACACTAGGCTCCGAACCAACATTCGTAACCAGAAGAAGCCACACGATCATTGACCTCACCATGGCCTCTGAGGGTGCAGCGGAAATCACCTCGGGCTGGCAGGTCTCCAAGGAGACCTCGTGCTCGGATCACAGGTGGATCCGCTTTGACATCCAGGTCTGTGCGACACCTATACCGCCACGAGGCAACCCAAGGAATACTAACAGGGTTCCCTACACACGCACGCTTGCTACCAAGCTGGCGATACTGAGCAGTCCACCAAGGTACGTGGACATAACGCAGATAGATGCACAGGTCGAGCACATCACTGCATCAATGATAGACAGCTACCATACTGCCTGCCCAGTAACCACACTGCCCGTAACACCAGGTAAACAACCCTGGTGGGGCGCCGAACTGGAACGCAAGCACGGTAAGGTAAGGAAGGCTCTGAACAGAGCCATGAATACATGGGCTGACGAGGACTGGGAGGCATACTACGCGGCCAAGTCTAGCTACAAAAAATGCATCAGTTTCAGGAGCACCGCGGGATGGCGTAAGTTCTGTGGCAATATTGAATCTTGCCAACAAGCAAACAGGGTAAGGAAAATACTGGCGCAACAGCACACACCTGGGCCAGCCACTCTCCGTAAACCTGACAATACCTTAACCACATCACCAGAGGAAACGAGACGCGTCCTAATAGAAACTCACTTCCCAGGAAGCGTCCTCACTCAGGAAATTGATTGGTCTGATACAATGCAAACACCGTCAGAAAATGACTGGCTATACGCAAACAAGATGATCACATTGGAGAAAATCCAATGGGTCATCGAAAACTACCAACCCTTTAAGGCAGCCGGCCCCGACGGTGTTTTCCCCGCCCTACTGCAGTGGGGTGGCACCTCGGTTACCGTAAGATTAGTGCCTCTGTTGCGGGCATGCCTGGCCTACAGACACATCCCGAAAGGTTGGAGGGAGGTGAAGGTTATATTCATTCCTAAGCCAGGCAAGAGTGACTATACAAACGCTAAATCCTACCGACCTATCAGCCTGACATCGTTTCTCCAAAAAACCTTGGAGAGACTATGCGATAGGGAGCTAAGAGACGGCGCTCTTAAAAACATACCACTACATGGTAACCAACATGCATACTGCTCAGGTAAGTCGACGGAGTCAGCTCTTCACCTGGTGATTAGCCGGATTGAAGAAGCAATTCACCAAAAAGCTACCTGCCTAGGCACAATTATAGACATCGAAGGCGCCTTCGATAAAACAAACTTCTCCAGTATTAGTACCGCCCTCTTCAAACATGGCGTCGATCAGGTATTAACAGATTGGATTACTAACATGTTAAGCAAGCGAGTGGTTCGTCTGGAAGAGGACCAGAACATGGCCTTGATAGCCAGGGGTTGCCCCCAAGGAGGCGTTTTATCTCCCCTCCTCTGGAACCTGGTAATAAATGACCTCATCAAAATTCTAAATGACAACCACTACTACACGATAGGTTATGCGGACGACCTCGCAATCCTTGTGTCAGGGAAGATGACAACCTCACTCAACAGGCACTACGCATCGTTGAACGATGGTGTAGGGAATTTGACCTCTCGGTGAACCGTCGGGTTCAATAAGTGGGGCCTATCACCCAAAATCATACTTTGGCTATACAACACTGTTATCCGACCAATGATCGCATACAGTGCCGTGGTCTGGTGGCCCCGCACCAAACTAACTGCAGCCTCAAGCAAACTTCAACGCATGCAGAGGCTAGCTTGCATGGCCATCACGGGCTGTATGAGGACTACTCCTACCGCAGCTCTTGAAGCAATGCTAGAACTCCCGCCCCTCCACCTGTTTATACAACAGGAAGCGACGATGGCGGCGGTACGGCTAAAAACACTAAATCTCTGGAGTAAAAGAAAAACACAACACTCCGCGTTACTTGAGGGACTCTACAAGGAGTTCCCCTTGACTAAAGCCATAAATGACCGGATTCCCAAACAATTTATCTTCGATAAAAGATACAAAATCCAACTCCATGGGGATCACCGGTAAGAGGGACAACGTCCAGCAGAGTTGCGTACTTTCACAGACGGATCCAAGACAGGTACCGGCTCGGGCGCTGGCATCTTTTCGGAGGACCTCAATATACATATAGCCTCAACTCTAGGGGCCCACAATACGGTGTTCCAAGCAGAGTGTATGGGTATATCCCTAGCAGCCTCAGCTATCGCAGCCAGACAGGTTCGGGACCACACTGTCCGTATTCTATCAGACAGCATGTCGGTCCTGCAAGCACTAAAATGCTACACAACCAACTCTGGGCTTTTATACGAATGTCATCACCGCTTGAATCAGGTGGGTATTCTAAACAACATAACCATTCAATGGATTAAAGGACACAGCGGTTCTCGTCGCAATGTCGCAAAAAACTCGTCGTTGATGCTGCAGACGAACTCGCAAGAAGGGGATCTAGCTTGGCAGTAATGGGACCGGAACCCATCGTACCACTCCCCTTTGGGTATATACGCACTCTGGTAAGGAAACGCACTAGGGTTCAACACAACAAAATTTGGTCAGACCAAACAGACTGCAGGCTGTCCAGGGAGGTACTCCCTGCAATTGACGGCCGCTTTACAAAACAGGCCCTCCAACTGACTAAGCAGCAGCTGCGCACAATCACAGCCGCTGTCACAGGTCATGGGTCATTTAACAAGCACCTGTTTACTATAGGAGTTACAGATAGCCCGCTATGCAGAGCATGCATGGAGGTGGACGAGACGGCGGACCACGTGCTTCTCCACTGTCCAGAGGTTACTGCATACAGGGCTAAATACTTCGGTAACCCGGTTACTCTCCGAGAGATCGCCAGTAACGTCAGGGCGCTGCTGGCCTTTCTCGGGGAACTGGGGTGGATCGAATAAGATATTGTCCCACCCTTTACGCAAAATACGCGCTACGTCGTGGAGTTGCGGAAATCGGCCCGTCTAACAATACAATATACAGGACACAGCAGTTCTCGAGGTAGCTTCAGATGCTGATGCTGATCCCCTTTGGGTACATACGCACTTTGGTAAGGAACGCACTAGGGATCAGCACGACAAAGCGTGGTCGGACCAAACTGACTGCAGACACTCCCTGCAATTGACGGCCGCTTCACAAAGCAGGCTCTCCTACTGACTAAGCAGCAGCTGCGCACAGTCACAGGCGCCGTTACCGGTCAAGGGATGATAATTATTTTTACTTACCGAGATTTACTACACTTGTGCGTCTTCCACAGCAATTGAAGCATGCAAATATGCATAGGCACGTTATCTCGGGATACTGAGTCACATCTGTGTGAAGTAACAGGTCCTGGAATGACAAATTAGTCTTATATAATGATGATGCAAAAAATTAATTCTTTTTCACTACTTATCATTTTGTTAGCTCATCCCTCCAGATATGAGGATGCTTGAACAGGCTGCTAAATGCTGTTATGATTATTTCTTCACTTACCAAGACTTTCCTTTATTTGCACATCTTCTATGGTACTTTGAGTGTGCTGCATATCCACATAGTCCAAATGTGAAGTAACAGGAGGTTCTGGAATGACAATTTATAGATTATAACTACATTCATAGTATATTTTGATTATTTTATACTATAATCAATCAATTTTAGATGTAATACTATGTCATTATGTGTCTCAATTATACAAAAATGTTAAGTAAATGTAAATGTAGCAACTAAGGCAATGTATTCAATTAATTAAATAATTTTGCATGCCCTAAGGCAAAATGTATTGGGACTCCATAAATTAACAACTTTTCTGTTACCTACATTATTGGCAAATAGATGATTTCTATAGCCTGTAGCACTCAGGAATAATGTAGCTTTTTGTATGAATGAATATGAATAATGTACAAACTTATAAGCTAATTTTACCTCTTTATAATATTAGTATAGATATCAATCTATGTAACCTGGCATGTTATGAGTGGCTCATTGCCAAATAAAAACAGCCATATGGGTTGATCAAAGTTTAAGCTATGCTCGCCGAGGTCTGTCTGTGGATGGGTGATCGATCGTAACATATCGAGACGCCTGCGCGCCACGGAAAGCACGCTAACCCGTTAGTCCAGGGTCCCGGCTGTCATTTGTAGATGTTTGAAAGTTTGTTGTTACAGATAGTCAGAAATCTGAATGTTTGACAACCCGCCTCATCAAGGCGTCTGTGTTGCTCAGTAACTGGGTTGTGGAGGTCAGATAGACAGTCGCTCCATGTAAAATACTGTTATTCAGCTGCATCCGGTTAGACTGGAAGCCGCCCCAACATAGTTGGGAAAGGGCTAGGCAGATCATGATGATATCAATCTATCTAACCTGGCATGTTTGTTGTCCATACGGCGTCTTTGCTGTATCTTCCGGCACCAATACCGTTATTCGAAGTATGTGTACACTTCCAACTTACTCGGTGGTATGACTTACATGGCGGTATTTGAAATTATATTCGTTTTCTCGTCGCAATATACACCGACGGAAGTAACCCATGTGTTAAGAAACTCCTTATCCTTATTCGGGGTAGGGAATTTATGCAAATTCACATTGCATTGTACGTAGCAGCCTCCAAAATCACCAAACGGGTAGTCAGGTAGGTTGTCTCAATATGTAGATTTAAACAATCAATACCAGCACGAAATCAACACGGCCGGAGAAGCAGAGGCTCTACCCAACGTTACTGGGTGGAAGAAGCACTTTTGGACGATTATAACTAAAAGAAACAAACAGGACGCGGAAAATAAACACACGCAAACCGGCTGTCAAAGTTTTTTTTTTGTTTGATTGACACTGACATTTTTGAAGTGTTGCAGAGTCTCAATTTTCTTTATTTATTTGTTGTAACATTACGTGAGGCATTGAGCTTTTATCTAGAGAAAAAATTGCTGGTTTGCCATTCAACGACGTGCGAGTGCCGGTTCCATAGTAGGCATTACTATTTTACTGGACGTTTTTACATAAGCAAAATGTACCCAGAGCCATCTATGTATCTACAAATCGAGTGAGCTAGCAATGAAACTACACCACAGAATCAAGGCACGCGTTGTCCTCTGGTAATGTACGATACGAATTACACGCGGTGTCTTCTTATTGCAGACGTAGGTAGTTAAATAGGTGGCACTAGCAGTAATTTTTAATAAGTATACGCAACAGTCTCAATTTGTTTTATTCATTTATTGTTACATTACGAGAGGTATTGAGCTTTTATCTAGTGAAAAAATTGTTGATTTGCCATTCAACAACATGCGAGTGCTGGTTCCTCACTCAATTCAGTAGGCATTACTATTTTACTGGACGTTTTTACATAAGTAAAATGTACCCAGAGCCATCTATCTACAAATCGAGTGAGCTAGCAATGAAACTACACCACAGAATCAAGGCACGCGTTGTCCTCTGGTAATGTACGATACGAATTACACGCGGTGTCTTCTTATTGCAGACGTAGGTAGTTAAATAGGTGGCACTAGCAGTAATTTTTAATAAGTATACGCAACAGTCTCAATTTTATTTATTCATTTATTGTTACATTACGAGAGGTATTGAGCTTTTATCTTGTGAAAAAATTGTTGATTTGCCATTCAACAACATGCGAGTGCTGGTTCCTCACTCAATTCAGTAGGCATTACTATTTTACTGGACGTTTTTACATAAGTAAAATGTACCCAGAGCCATCTATCTACAAATCGAGTGAGCTAGCAACAAAACTACACCACAGAATCAAGGCACGCGTTGTCCTCTGGTAATGTACGATACGATCCACACGCGGTGTCTTCTTGTTGCGGACGTAGTTAAATAGGTGGCACTAGCAGTGATTTTTAATAAGTATACGAAATACAAATACTATAAAGACTAACAATTAATCCAGCCCAACATGGGCTAAAAAGCCAAGTAAAAGAAGATTAATCAGTAATCAGTAAAACCAGAGATTCGTTTCATGAACACTACATTTTTATTGGTACACATAATAGGTACAATATAACAATAGATCATATTAAATAATAAACATGGATTTTAAGTTGACTGTGTTGGTTGGCGATATGCTGAATGTGTCGCTCAGCTAGCTCATCTTTGAGGAAGGTGTTCTAGACAACAATATTCTTCACTTCCACCTCGCGTCGTCCCTGTAAATAAAATGTCAAGATGAAATTAAACAAAACAATGAATGAGAGGATTATGTCAATAAAATAAACCTAAAGTTATGCAATAGATTTATTAACCTGCAATAAGCTAAATAGAGTGAAACAATATTATAAAATTATCTTGTATTTTACAAAGAGCTCCCAATTATTATTGTTGTCTAAGTAGTATACTTGATGGAAAAGTATTCCATAGATACATTATGGATTACATTTAAATGCATTTAAAGGCAAATCCAGCAAAGAAAGCGGTAAATTGATGTAAGAGCAGATATGATTACATTGATTACCAAGCCTCTCAAATGAGCTATGGATCTTGTGATGTTTGCTGAGAGTTAAAATATGTAGTGATGGAATTGTACAGTGCATCATCCCACACATTGACGATAAGATCATTACTACCAATCCTATTATGGGTTGGAAGATATAATTTATAATGTTGTAACAACTTAAATATCAATGATTCAGACTCCAGTGTGAGTATCGTATGTTGTTGTATTGTGGTAGAAGTATCCATTCCGAACCTGATGATAGTCGAGAGCTTTGCTGTGACGACATCTCTTGATCAGAAATGAAGTGCAGCGCAGGTCATACAACTGTAATTTCTTGAGTTGATGCTTTTGTTCTGTTCTGCTCTGCTCTGCTCCGGATCTGGGTCTGATAAGGCATCCGGGCAACTGTACATCAAGCTGCTCTGTAGCAATTATGGCACAAGCGAGCCATGGGATTCACCTAAAAACAATTCATAATTAAAGACCAACTTCTAAATATGGCTTCTACAGCATGGATAATGTTTAATCGTGTCATCACTTTCAACTATAGTTTGCTGCTATACTTAACTAAAACTATTCAATATGCATAAATGTGAATATACACTTAGATAAGTATCACATAACATACATACAAGCATAAACTCACGCCTTTAGCATGGTTTATTGGTTCTGTCTCTTCTGCTTGCCAAAGCATAAGAGACAGAACCAATACTATTTATAATCAATGAGTAAAGAACTATACTATGTATACACGGTGGAAGGGACTTGGACGCACAAACTGACACCATGACTGCATGATTCTGGTGGTTCATGGTGCAATGAGATTTTTAGTTAAAAAGTAAATTATTCACTTCTTAAAAATGTCATTTTGGTAGGTAGACATCATGTTTGTGTACAGCACAACGAACATCAGAATAAAACGTAGAAATTAGGAAAAGTGCACGAAAGTAGTCACCGCTATTCTTAGCAGTAATCGGATATTCGGACCCTTATACACCTAAACTTCTTTCCACCAAACAATAATATGGACATTCCTTTCTGACTAAATAAGTAATCCCGGCTATACCAAACTTAATGAAATTATAGCAGTGGTTATTTTGATTTCGTTTCTTTATGTTGTTCAAATAAATAGAATATCAATGCAAAATGACTACCACCAATAGACGACACGGTGGGCGCAGTGGCCGAGTGGTTGGCTGCTGCGCTACGGGTCGCGGGTTCGATTCCCGCACGGAAAAAATATTTCTCTGGTCTACAGGTGGTTGTTCCGGGTTTGGCTGTTAGTGTATGTGAGTTTAAATGTTTGTTAACGCACCCACGATACAGGAGAAATTACTAGTGTGGCGCGACGACATAAAAACAAAAAAAAATTAGGCGACGTTTAATCATTTAAACGTATCATACCTTCTTAGAATCCACAGCGGCCGTGAAGACTGTTGTTGCGTATCAAGCATTACGGGCGAGGGGTGATGTAGTCCAGGTGCCAATCTGCCTCAGGGATCGCTACAGTTGACTTGATCCCCACTGTCATGTCGCGGTCGCCCTGAAAGTGTATAATAGGATTTTTTTTTAATATTTTTTACTATGGGACGAGCCCGCCACACTATTCCCAATCCACTGCAACTCCTGAAAACCAGAATCAACAGTGGCGACCATCAGGAAAGCGTCGAGACAATGAAGTCCGTCGAGTCCCGGAGAAACGATTCAACTGTCTTGGAACCCGCAACGAAATTAATCAGAAAAAAGCAGCGGAGGACTAAGAAAACTACGCAATTTCTTCTTCCCTCCATATCGACCAGGAGACAGAACTGAGCTGGGCCAATAGGCACAAAGGGACGTTTACAACTGGGTTAGGCCCAGTTGCCTAGCCCCGCGGTTTAAAATTAACACTGATAGTAGTGAGTCCTGAATGATTAGAATTCATTCAACGATTCAATAGTCAACAACATTTAGAATGCGAAGCAGAACTATAAATCACTAGCAGCGCCCCGTGGTTTTACGTTTTAAGTCAACATGAAACAATCGGAATTCCAACGGGAATACTTCCGTTTTCCGTGGTAAAAAATACACTACGTGCTATGCCAGACTATTAATCTATATCTGCGCCATACTTCATCCAGATCTGTTCAGCTGTTCTGGTGTTAATAATATTGTTAGTGGCAAGTGTGATAGTGTCATTAACAGTCCACAATATTGTGGCGAAATAATATTTTCGTGACGCGCTAATTTGCAATCACAGAAACCAAGGAAGTCTAACCTTAAACCGGATCGTTGGGAAAATACAGAAACTTACCATCAAATAAATTGCATTATTCGCATCATCTACATTGAACACTTGTATCCAAGATATGTCATCGACATGAATGGATGTCACTACACTGTTATGAAAGTGGTCTTTTCTTACAGTTTCAATCGGTATTCAGCTGTAGCCGGTTAGACTGGAAGCCAACCTCAACACAGTTATGTTGTTGCAATGTTTCTTCTGCCAAACTGTACAGCAGTTTGTTGACAGATGTAGCTCCCGTATACAAAGTTCTGTTATATTTTATGAAATTACTAGCTGACAAGGTTTTGACAAAAGGTGCTAAAAAGAAACTTCCCCACTTTATTTTTAAAAGACTTTTTTGTAGTACAGCTACGTTCTAAATCTATTGGTATATCATTAAAAAAAATTGGGACTAAGCATTTTCTACACCTTGGTCCATAATAGTTATTACAAGTGGGTACTACAAATCTTCTAATGCATTTATTCCTTTGAGGTCTTATGTGTACCGTCTTGATTTTAAACTCATCCTCATCCAATCCACACAGCATCATCTAGCCCCGAGCTAAGCAGAGCTTGTATTATGGGTACTAGATGACTGATGTAATTAATACAATACATTACATAGATAGATATTTCTTTTTATATATAGCAAATACCCAGAACACTTGGGCTTTACCAAGGCGGGTTGGCGATTTCAGACTTATACTCATTGTAATGTGTGTAGATGTCAGTAATGTCTAAGATAAACTAATAAAGTAGGTATCATCGCTGGAGGTGAACCAGTTTTGAACCTTATCCGTCCGAGATGGTACAAATGAATTAAAAAAGTCTCAATGTTTTTCATGAGAGGTGAGACCTTTAGGTGAATGCGTAGAGGCACCTCGTGGAATTTAAATTTTCATGTTTTTAGCAATTTGGAGCTTTCGTAACTAACAAATGAGTACCCCACAAAGTATTAAAATCATTAGTACGACTTTTTCAGTTCGATTTATGCAACTGAATAAGTGTTTCATTACATGATGACATTTAACCACAATTCTATGTATGTTTGTTGTGGTATACATATACGCGAATAACTCTTTCAGTAACATACCTTATACTGACCTGAAACGCGGGCTGCGTCTGCGCATTCTTCTTAACCACTGGGCCATTACGACAATAGAAAGATAAAATAACTTACAATCATGACTTCCTTGTTGGTTTTGATGGTGACCATCCAGTTGCCATGAGGGTTCATGACGAAGGGACACGGAGCCGTGCCTCTGTCGCCAGCCACAGTGACCAGTCGTGGTTGTCCGGTGGGACGCAGTGCCACGTTGAACCTGGAAGATTATCAGCTTGCATTTTAAGAATTTGTTTTTCTACTAATTAGTCTTGCTCTCTACTAGGCCAGTTGAGCCTGCCAAAACTATTCAACACAGAACTCCAACTAGCGAACGAGGACTAGTATCTCGGAGTCATCCTTAACAGCAAGTTAAACTGGAGCAACTGCAGCATGGCGGTCCTGCAAGCACTAAAATGCCATACCACTAACTCTGGGCTACTACTACACGAATGTCATAACCGCTTAAATCAGGTGTGTATTCTCAATAACATAACCATTCAATGGATTAAAGGACACAGCAGGGGGGAGTGGTCTGGATGTTTGCTTTTGCGGTTGCACAACGACATGCTTATCCTATATCTCTCTGGTAGTCCTAACTGTGCACGACAGCAATGGAAGTAGGTAAAGCGACAGAGCGGCGTGCCCGGCGACAACGGACAAGTATAAACCTGTGCACGCCGCTCGGTCGCTCCACGCGTTGCCATTGGTCGGTGACGGGGAGTGTGGCTGATTCCCGCCCCCCGCGGATCAGCCCTTATAAAAGCCCCGGACCCTGGCAGCGCGGCCAGGCGGCTCTTCGTCTCGGTCATCCGACCAATCATGACATACGCTTGCGCAGTGTTCGCTCACGCCAAGCCGTATCATATTCATAGGCTTCAGACCGTCCAGAACCGATTCCTGCGCAGAGTCACGGGAGCCCCCTTCTACGTCCGAAATGAGACTCTCCATGTAGATCTCAAAATACCCACGGTGAAACAGTTCATGAAGCGACTCACCCAGCGCTTCATGGACTGTTCTACCGCTCATCCTAACCCCTTAGTGTCATCGGCCGCCCGATACACTCCCTCGCGAATAAGTACAGTTCGAAGACCAAGACATACACTCACAGAGCCAGATGATCCTATCACTCTCCTGCAGGAGAGCGATAAGGCCACCAGCACTGTTCGCATACAAAAACGGACATTCCGTCCTCGCCGCCGAGGCCCGTCGCGACGACCCCGTCGATGCCCCCCTCCCGACCCTTTGCTAGAGCCAGCCCGCGAAGCTGAGCCGATTAATGTTTAAAATGTCCCTAAATAATGGAACAATCAGATCCAGCCTGTCCCTTGCTGTCCTCTTCAGCGACGTCCTAAGCCGAGGTTCGTACCCCGCAGGGGGTGCCCTTAGCGATAGTCGCTTAGCTTATAAGTTTTTATGCCTGGCTGGAGGCCTTAATTTTAATTAAGCCCCCCACAGGAAAGTTCGGTTGAGCAGTAAATATCCCTAAAGGATAAACTGCGAGATGCCCATTCCAAAAAAAAAAAAAAAAAACAGCGCGGCCAGTCGACCGAAGCTCTGTATTTGTGTAATACGTAATTTTGCTTTAAATAAAACCGTTTTTGTATACCTACGAATGCCTTTCAATACAATCAACATACAGTCCACACGCTACACATTCTGGTCTTTCGAAAGCCGAATCTTGAAGATCCAGCAGGATGGTGTTAACACGCAGCCGTAGTGGAGACTCTAGGAGAGAACAGACCCAGCAAGAGCAAAAACCGTCCATGACCGCCAGACCGGGTGCCAACAACCCGGCACCAGAACCCAGCACGAGCTCGGTCGCTGTGATGGACACAGGCAGCGGATCTACGGCGACTCCCAACACCGACGCCACACAGACACATGGTACGCTCAAGCCCGGCGATACCAGGTCACGCCGTTCTACAGCTTCGAGAAAGAAGCGCCTCGCAGAGCTGGAGGCAAGAGAGCGGCTGGCTGAAATGAAAGTAAAGCAAGCGACGGCAGAGCGAGAGCTGCAAGAAATACAGCTGCAGCGCATCAAAGCCGAAGCTAACTCCTCGAGTGAAGACGACGACATGGAGGACGACCTCGCCTCCGTAAGGATTGGAAAGTGGCTAGCGCAACCGGCGCCGCCACCCGGAGGTGAGGTTCGACCGGCGCCATACGACGTCAGCGGCGAGAGGAAAGGCAGGGACGCAGCGAAGGACACCGGCGCCGCGACAGGCGCTCAACCGCTGCGGGATGACTACAAAGAAAGTGTGTGTGCGAAATCAAACAAGGGCAATATCGCGAGTGAAGTGTTACGCGGGAATGTGAGTGATAAAGTGATAGACGTAGCGACACTCGCCGCGGCCCTAGCTCAAGCCGCGCGCAGCTCGAGAGAGCCACCCAGGTACGTCCAGCAGCTACCAATCTTCGACGGAAAATCCGGTGAGTGGATAGCTTATAAGGCCGCGTATTGTGACTCACACACGTATTTTTCCTGTATAGAAAATGTCGCTAGGATCAGGATGAGCCTCAGAGGCGCCGCAAAGGAAGCTGTAGGTTGTCTATTATTTAGTCAATCTGACCCTCAGGTTATTCTAGACGCACTAGAAAGACGTTTCGGTAGGCCCGAGGCCTTGATTATGGCCGAGTTAGATCATATAAAATTATTACCTAAATTAAACGATAACCCAAGGGAGATATGTATTTTCGCTAGCCGTATAGCAAACACAGTGGGTACGGTAGAAGCACTAAAAAGAATCCAATATTTACACAGCCCCGAAATGTCGCGTTGTATCGTAGAAAAGTTAACGCCAATACTAAGAAAAAAATGGTATGATTACGCGGCTAATAGTAAGGTTGAAGATATTCCCGAGTTAAAACGCTTATCTATGTTTATGAATGAAGAGGCAGATAAATGTGGCGCGTATGCACAACCAGAACGTGGTAATGATGACTCCAGCGGTTTAAGACAACGGCGCAGAGTAGAGCGCACGTTTAACGTGAATAAGGAAACATCAAACGAGCAATGCCCGGCGTGCGAGCAACACGGCCACAAATTACCAGACTGCAGTAAATATAAACAGCTAGACATAGATACACGATGGGATAAAGCAAAAAAATCGAACATGTGCTTTAGATGCCTACGAAACAAACATAGAAGGTTTATGTGTAAAGCGCCTATTTGTGACATAAAAGAATGCAACATGAAACATTACAAACTGTTGCATAAAGAGCGTAAAGTTGAGGCGACACACAACGTAGCGACCGCGACGCCGCCGGCGTTGACGCCCGTTATCACACACGAAACCGTTACGTCGGCGCGGGAAACTGTATCAACAACTTCGCCACAGAATCGCCGCGCGTACTTAAAAATAGTACCTGTCACATTGAGCGGACCACATACATGTATAGACACATATGCCTTATTAGACGATGGGAGTACAGTCACCTTGTTAGACGCGTCAGTAGCAGATATCCTAGGTGCAGATGGACCAGCCAGTCCTATGTGGATACAAGGCATAGGCACGGAGGTCAAGCATGAGCATAGCCGAGTCGTGAGCCTCCACATACAAGGCAAACACCATAACGACCCACAGAAGATAGAGGCGGCGCGCACCGTTACTAGGCTTGAAATTATGGCGCAAACTGTACAAACTGAGGACATAAATAATTGTAAGCATTTAAACGACATTCATAGCACTCTTGTTTATGAACACGCGCGACCAATGATATTAATAGGCCAAGATAACTGGCATTTGTTAGTGGCCACAGAAACACGAACAGGTGCGCGTGATCAACCGGTAGCATCGTACACAAAACTTGGATGGGTATTGCACGGATGTCAGTACTCAGTAAATAAAGTTATAGCTACATTTTGCGGCCACATTAAAATCAAAGAAAATCTGGAACCAATAGAAGAAACCATGAGAAACTTTTTCAAATTAGAATCACTAGGTATAGAACCTAGAATACCTAGAGATGACCCGCAACAGCGAGCCTTGGACATCCTAGAACAGAAGAGTCGACGATTACCCGATGGCAGCTTTGAGACCGGATTATTGTGGAAACAAGAGGTACCTAAAATACCAAACAACTACCTAGGTGCCCTAAAACGGCTAGAAAATCTAGAACGACGCCTAGATAAGGACGAAAACCTTAAGACCCAGTACTTGCAACGCCTTGACAATTTATTCAACTCAGGCTACGCAGAAAAGGCACCTGAAACTTGCACGGCCAATAAAACCTGGTACCTGCCTCACTTTCCAGTGGTCAACCCAGCCAAGCCACATAAGCCGCCACGACTCGTACACGATGCAGCAGCAAAGACAGCGGGTCTGTGCCTAAACGACCTACTCCTATCGGGACCTGACCTATTACAATCATTGCCCGGTATTTTAATGCGTTTCCGTCAAAATAAAATAGCTGTGTCAGCTGACATTAAAGAAATGTTTATGAGGATAAAGATAAGGGAAGAAGATCGCGATGCGTTGAGATTTTTATGGCGCGGTGATCAACGAAAAGGACCGCCTGGTGAATATCGCATGACCTCAGTTATCTTCGGTGCGACGTCGTCCCCGTGTACAGCGTTGTACGTGAAAGACCGCAACGCTAGCGACTACGCCGATAGGTACCCAGCAGCAGCGTTAGCGATAAAACATAATCACTATATGGATGATTACCTCCAAAGCTTTCCCAGCGAGACAGAAGCCAAGGAAATAATCGAACAAGTGGATTACATACACAAACAAGCGAACTTTCACTTGTGTGGATGGATATCGAACAATGTGAACATATTGAGTAGCGACATTGCGCCTACACACACTTCAAAAATATTAGGCGGTGATGACGATGAAAAGGCACTGGGGCTACGATGGAATACAAAAGAAGACTGCTTTGTATTTAAAATAAACAAAAACAAGACGCCCAGTGAATTATTGCATAATACGCGCCCCCCTACTAAACGTGAGGCGCTAAGTATTATCATGGCTATCTTTGACCCGTTAGGTTTAATATCACCTGTCACTATACCGGCTAAAAGGATACTTCAACACACATGGAAGTACAAAACGGAGTGGGACAAGCCACTACCCGAGGAGCTACAACCAAAATGGAAAGAATGGATGAAGTCACTAAGTACTATAGAAACGCTACTGATCCCACGTTGTTACGATTACGGTGACGTCACAGCCAGAGAAGTACATACGTTTGTAGACGCAAGCGAGGAGGCATACTCCGCAGCGGTATACTGGCGAACTGAAAGGTCAGACGGCAGCGTACAAGTGACCCTGGCGGCAGCGAAGAGTAGGGTAGCCCCACTTAAACCGGTATCAATACCTAGGCTAGAGCTGCAAGCTGCACGATTAGGAGCGCGCCTAGCCCAGACGGTCGTTCAAGAACATGACTACGAGGTGAATGACCTAACGTACTGGAGCGACTCTACCACCGTTCTGGCTTGGATTCAAGCCGAACCACGCACATTCAAGACTTTCGTGGCGCATCGTATCGCTGAAATAGAGGAGCTCACCAAGAAAAATGAATGGAGGTGGCTACCCTCAAAAGATAATGTAGCAGACGATGCGACACGCAGCTTGCCGGAACATTTTAACTCAAAACACAGATGGTTTAACGGTCCCGAGTTCCTTAAAAAAGGCAGAGATGAATGGCCACAGGTCAAAAGGGTCATTGCCCCCACGAAAACGGGCGAAGAACGCGTCAAATGTCATGTAATAAACGAAACAAATGTAAACGGTCATCTCCCAAATATTACACGTTTTTCCAAATGGACACGGCTGATAAGGACAACTGCAAGAGTACTTCAGTTCATTGACCTATGTAGACCAAATCAACATACAGTCCACACGCTACACATTCTGGTCCTTCGAGCCGTTTCTCCCGCCGTCGCCATCAGGCGACTCCGTGGGGAGCACGACAATTCGTTTCGTTGGTCTTCGGAGTACATGTCCTTTGGTTATCACGTCTACCACTCGTACCTCTCCGTCTGTACCTGGCAACACCTTCGTCACCCTTCCCTTGGGCCAAGTGTTGCGTGGGAGATTAGGGTCGCAGTTCACAACAACGTCTCCGACCTTGGGTGGGGTGCCACTGCCGTAGGGCTCCCGCCGGTTTTGTAGGAGCGGTAGGTATTCACGTATCCATCTTCGCCAGAAGACGTCTGCGAGTGCCTGGGCGCGCCGCCATTGGTGCCGTGCTGTGACGTCTGCTGCGGTGAAATTACCCGGTGAGGGTACATGTGAGTTAGGGCCAATCAATGTGTGGTTAAGCGTGAGGGCTTCGGGCTCGTCTGGTGACACATTGACATGCGTGAGTGGCCTGGAGTTCACCGTATTTTCTACTTCTACGAGCAGCGTAGCGAGGGTCTCGTCTGATGGGTGAACTTCTTTCAGAGTGATGTACAGTGCTTCCTTGACTGCCCTCACCATCCTCTCCCATGCTCCGCCCATAAATGGTGACGCGGGAGGTATGCATCTCCAGCTTATGGACCGCGCATTGGACTCACTACCTAAAGCACTTAAGGCGCTTTCTCCTAGTTCCCTATCGGCCGCCTTAAAACAAGTAGCGTTGTCACTCCATATTTCTTTTGGACAACCTCTTCTACCTATAAATCGCCTGAGAGCGGCGATAGCTGAATCTGCACTAAGTGAATTTACTATTTCTATATGTATAGCTCTACAAGTTAAGCACGTAAACAAGGCTCCATACCTTTTTTCTTTATGCCTACCTACAGAAACAGATATGGGGCCAAAATAATCTAAACCAGTGAAAGTAAAAGGTCGTAAATGATGAGCTAAACGGGGGTACGGCAGGTTTCCTGTAGAGGGTTTGGCTGGCTTTGCCTTTTTTATTCTACAGTGTAAACAGCCCTTTACAACATTCTTTACAGACGGACGTAGTCTCGTAATCCAAAGACGCTGTCTTAACTCATTAACCGTTATCTCGATTCCACCATGATGTAAACTTTCATGCACAAATGCTATGTATAGCTTCGTATATCTGTGCTTACCCTCGAGTACAATTGGGTTTTTTATTTCTTCATTGACGTCTTGTACCGCGGTGATTCTCCCGCGCAAACGTAAAATACCTACGCTGTCTAGGTATGTACTTAATAGCGATAACGGGCTGTCGCCGGGCGCCGCTTTGTTATCCTTTATGGCGGCAATTTCTTTTGAGAAGCTTTCGGCTTGTGCGCCCTTGACCCATTGTTCTTCGGCGCGTAGAAGATAAGTAGCAGGTATAGGTATGTAGTTTACTGTTTTATTCCTTGTTATTTTTTGCGTACATTTTTTAACGGGTTTGCTTTTGTGTATTCTTTTCCACGTTGGATCTTTTGATGCCTTCTTCTTAGTATATTTATTCAAGCTTCTTAACAGTGAGACGTTCCCAGTTGCGGGCTCCATGGTGGGTGGGAGCCAGAGAGACGAATAATACTACTTTACATACATGGACAATCCAAGGCCATTTCAACCAACCGGAGTGAAGTCAGCGAAAGCCGACTCAGCTCCTAAGCGGGGTGCTAACAACACCCCGCTCGCCCCTGGAGGTCCTGCGGGTAATACTGCAGGCACCAGCGTGGGTGCTGGTCCGATTGTGGCGAAAGCTGCAGTTCGGACCAAAAAAAAGTCCCAGCTTAAGCAAAGGACGTCAGCGCTGCCTGGGACCAGTACTGACCCTTTAAAAGCACAGGCGAGGACGGCGACGACTCATACCACAGCCGGACCTAGCCTTAGCTCACAAACACAACCTCCTGCGGCACTTCAAGCTGCAAATCAGCAGGCTGTCACCGAGCAATCGAAGACGCCTGGCACTGACGACGCGTTCTCACGCGGTTGGCAAGGGTAAACACACTCAACAAGCCCATTGCCCTTGTACCGCCCATCCGGGCCGTCCTGCTCCTGCAGATCTGGCCAATAGGGGGGACGGGCGCAGCGGTAATGCGCTCCGTCAGGTGCGCCGCCGTGCAAAATAGAACGAGGGTAAAGCCGCTCGTCGAACACAGGCTACCGCTGCCGGGTCAAGCCGCAAAACCAGCAGCAAGGTCGACTTCTCCGCGGGGAAACGGTCGCAGGCCGAGGCCGGTGAAAGCCGACCAGAGCCTGCTGGACCGTCAACCAGCGTCGAGGAGAGGCCAGCCATAAACACCAGACCAAAGAAACAATCCGATTGGAAGGATCAGGCTACGGCCAAGCGGGCTCTCAATGAGACCTTGTCGCCTCGTGGGGAGCAGAAGCGGCCGTGGCTTGACCATTCCAAACGGATTGAAGACAGGAAAAGCTACGCCCAAGCTGCCGGCGCCACCCTGAACGTCGCAATCACTAGCGAGAGCACGGGGGCTACTGTCTCCGGCCTCCGATCCGGGGGGGACGGGTTCGACGAGGGCTTCGACCTGTTTGCCGGGTTGCGACTGGAGGGAGACGAGGAGGGTGCGACCAGCAATGGCGTCCCTTTCGTTGGCCTGTAAGGTCGTGCAGGCGAACCTCCGCCACAGCCAGACAGCGACGGCTCAGTTGCGCAAGTGGCTGGAGGTACAGGACGCGGCCGTTGCCCTGATCCAGGAGCCGTGGATTAGGGCTGGCCATATACAAGGACTATCCAATCTCGGTGGTTAGATTTTAGTCACTACAGACCACGATCATCCTAGATCGTGTATCTATGTAATAGGTAACCTCAAAACACAGATCTTAACAGATTTCTGTTGCAGAGATGTCTCTGCAGTTAGACTGTCTATACAGCGGGATGGTGTGGAGATGCCAGTAGTCTTTGCCTCGGCTTATATGCCTGAGGCGGAGACACCGCCCCCCCCCATGACCTCGCCCGCCTCGTGAGTTACTGTGAGAGGAGCGGGATGGAGATTGTCATTGGGGCTGACGCAAATGCCCATCACCCACTGTGGGGCATGGACACGCAAAATGATAGTGGTAAGACATTGGTTGAATTTTTATTTACAACAAACCTATCCCTATTAAACACACTAGGCTCCGAACCAACATTCGTAACCAGAAGAAGCCACACGATCATTGACCTCACCATGGCCTCTGAGGGTGCAGCGGAAATCACCTCGGGATGGCAGGTCTCCAAGGAGACCTCGTGCTCGGATCACAGGTGGATCCGCTTTGACATCCAGGTCTGTGCGACACCTATACCGCCACGAGGCAACCCAAGGAATACTAACAGGGTTCCCTACACACGCACGCTTGCTACCAAGCTGGCGATACTGAGCAGTCCACCAAGGTACGTGGACATAACGCAGATAGATGCACAGGTCGAGCACATCACTGCATCAATGATAGACAGCTACCATACTGCCTGCCCAGTAACCACACTGCCCGTAACACCAGGTAAACAACCCTGGTGGGGCGCCGAACTGGAACGCAAGCACGGTAAGGTAAGGAAGGCTCTGAACAGAGCCATGAATACATGGGCTGACGAGGACTGGGAGGCATACTACGCGGCCAAGTCTAGCTACAAAAAATGCATCAGTTTCAGGAGCACCGCGGGATGGCGTAAGTTCTGTGGCAATATTGAATCTTGCCAACAAGCAAACAGGGTAAGGAAAATACTGGCGCAACAGCACACACCTGGGCCAGCCACTCTCCGTAAACCTGACAATACCTTAACCACATCACCAGAGGAAACGAGACGCGTCCTAATAGAAACTCACTTCCCAGGAAGCGTCCTCACTCAGGAAATTGATTGGTCTGATATAATGCAAACACCGTCAGAAAATGACTGGCTATACGCAAACAAGATGATCACATTGGAGAAAATCCAATGGGTCATCGAAAACTACCAACCCTTTAAGGCAGCCGGCCCCGACGGTGTTTTCCCCGCCCTACTGCAGTGGGGTGGCACCTCGGTTACCGTAAGATTAGTGCCTCTGTTGCGGGCATGCCTGGCCTACAGACACATGCCGAAAGGTTGGAGGGAGGTGAAGGTTATATTCATTCCTAAGCCAGGCAAGAGTGACTATACAAACGCTACATCCTACCGACCTATCAGCCTGACATCGTTTCTCCAAAAAACCTTGGAGAGACTATGCGATAGGGAGCTAAGAGACGGCGCTCTTAAAAACATACCACTACATGGTAACCAACATGCATACTGCTCAGGTAAGTCGACGGAGTCAGCTCTTCACCTGGTGATTAGCCGGATTGAAGAAGCAATTCACCAAAAAGCTACCTGCCTAGGCACATTTATAGACATCGAAGGCGCCTTCGATAAAACAAACTTCTCCAGTATTAGTACCGCCCTCTTCAAACATGGCGTCGATCAGGTATTAACAGATTGGATTACTAACATGTTAAGCAAGCGAGTGGTTCGTCTGGAAGAGGACCAGAACATGGCCTTGATAGCCAGGGGTTGCCCCCAAGGAGGCGTTTTATCTCCCTTCCTCTGGAACCTGGTAATAAATGACAACCACTACTACACGATAGGTTATGCGGACGACCTCGCAATCCTTGTGTCAGGGAAGATGACAACCTCACTCAACAGGCACTACGCATCGTTGAACGATGGTGTAGGGAATTTGACCTCTCGGTGAACCGTCGGGTTCAATAAGTGGGGCCTATCACCCAAAATCATACTTTGGCTATCCAACACTGTTATCCGACCAATGATCGCATACAGTGCCGTGGTCTGGTGGCCCCGCACCAAACTAACTGCAGCCTCAAGCAAACTTCAACGCATGCAGAGGCTAGCTTGCATGGCCATCACGGGCTGTATGAGGACTACTCCTACCGCAGCTCTTGAAGCAATGCTAGAACTCCCGCCCCTCCACCTGTTTATACAACAGGAAGCGACGATGGCGGCGGTACGCCTAAAAACACTAAATCTCTGGAGTAAAAGAGAAACACAACACTCCGCGTTACTTGAGGGACTCTACAAGGAGTTCCCCTTGACTAAAGCCATAAATGACCGGATTCCCAAACAATTTATCTTCGATAAAAGATACAAAATCCAACTCCATGAGGATCACCGGTAAGAGGGACAACGTCCAGCAGAGTTGCGTACTTTCACAGACGGATCCAAGACAGGTACCGGCTCGGGCGCTGGCATCTTTTCGGAGGACCTCAATATACATATAGCCTCAACTCTAGGGGCCCACAATACGGTGTTCCAAGCAGAGTGTATGGGTATATCCCTAGCAGCCTCAGCTATCGCAGCCAGACAGGTTCGGGACCACACTGTCCGTATTCTATCAGACAGCATGTCGGTCCTGCAAGCACTAAAATGCTACACAACCAACTCTGGGCTTTTATACGAATGTCATCACCGCTTGAATCAGGTGGGTATTCTAAACAACATAACCATTCAATGGATTAAAGGACACAGCGGTTCTCGTCGCAATGTCGCAAAAAACTCGTCGTTGATGCTGCAGACGAACTCGCAAGAAGGGGATCTAGCATGGCAGTAATGGGACCGCAACCCATCGTACCACTCCCCTTTGGGTATATACGCACTCTGGTAAGGAAACGCACTAGGGTTCAACACAACAAAATTTGGTCAGACCAAACAGACTGCAGGCTGTCCAGGGAGGTACTCCCTGCAATTGACAGCCGCTTTACAAAACAGGCCCTCCAACTGACTAAGCAGCAGCTGCGCACAATCACAGCCGCTGTCACAGGTCATGGATCATTTAACAAGCACCTGTTTACTATAGGAGTTACAGATAGCCCGCTATGCAGAGCATGCATGGAGGTGGACGAGACGGCGGACCACGTGCTTCTCCACTGTCCAGAGGTTACTGCATACAGGGCTAAATACTTCGGTAACCCGGTTACTCTCCGAGAGATCGCCAGTAACGTCAGGGCGCTGCTGGCCTTTCTCGGGGAACTGGGGTGGATCGAATAAGATATTGTCCCACCCTTTACGCAAAATACGCGCTACGTCGTGGAGTTGCGGAAATCGGCCCGTCTAACAATACAATATACAGGACACAGCAGTTCTCGAGGTAGCTTCAGATGCTGATGCTGATCCCCTTTGGGTACATACGCACTTTGGTAAGGAACGCACTTTGGTAAGGAACGCACTAGGGATCAGCACGACAAAGCGTGGTCGGACCAAACTGACTGCAGACACTCCCTGCAATTGACGGCCGCTTCACAAAGCAGGCTCTCCTACTGACTAAGCAGCAGCTGCGCACAGTCACAGGCGCCGTTACCGGTCAAGGGATGATAATTATTTTTACTTACCGAGATTTACTACACTTGTGCGTCTTCCACAGCAATTGAAGCATGCAAATATGCATAGGCACGTTATCTCGGGATACTGAGTCACATCTGTGTGAAGTAACAGGTCCTGGAATGACAAATTAGTCTTATATAATGATGATGCAAAAAATTAATTCTTTTTCACTACTTATCATTTTGTTAGCTCATCCCTCCAAATATGAGGATGCTTGATTGCCAAATAAAAACAGCCATATGGGTTGATCAAAGTTTAAGCTATGCTCGCCGAGGTCTGTCTGTGGATGGGTGACCGATCGTAACATATCGAGACGCCTGCGCGCCACGGAAAGCACGCTAACCCGTTAGTCCAGGGTCCCGGCTGTCATTTGTAGATGTTTGAAAGTTTGTTGTTACAGATAGTCAGAAATCTGAATGTTTGACAACCCGCCTCATCAAGGCGTCTGTGTTGCTCAGTAACTGGGTTGTGGAGGTCAGATAGACAGTCGCTCCATGTAAAATACTGTTATTCAGCTGCATCCGGTTAGACTGGAAGCCGCCCCAACATAGTTGGGAAAGGGCTAGGCAGATCATGATGATATCAATCTATCTAACCTGGCATGTTTGTTGTCCATACGGCGTCTTTGCTGTATCTTCCGGCACCAATACCGTTATTCGAAGTATGTGTACACTTCCAACTTACTCGGTGGTATGACTTACATGGCGGTATTTGAAATTATATTCGTTTTCTCGTCGCAATATACACCGACGGAAGTAACCCATGTGTTAAGAAACTCCTTATCCTTATTCGGGGTAGGGAATTTATGCAAATTCACATTGCATTGTACGTAGCAGCCTCCAAAATCACCAAACGGGTAGTCAGGTAGGTTGTCTCAATATGTAGATTTAAACAATCAATACCAGCACGAAATCAACACGGCCGGAGAAGCAGAGGCTCTACCCAACGTTACTGGGTGGAAGAAGCACTTTTGGACGATTATAACAAAAAGAAACAAACAGGACGCGGAAAATAAACACACGCTAACCGGCTGTCAAAGTTTTTTTTTTGTTTGATTGACACTGACATTTTTGAAGTGTTGCAGAGTCTCAATTTTCTTTATTTATTTGATGTAACATTACGTGAGGCATTGAGTTTTTATCTAGAGAAAAAATTGCTGGTTTGCCATTCAACGACGTGCGAGTGCCGGTTCCATAGTAGGCATTACTATTTTACTGGACGTTTTTACATAAGCAAAATGTACCCAGAGCCATCTATGTATCTACAAATCGAGTGAGCTAGCAATGAAACTACACCACAGAATCAAGGCACGCGTTGTCCTCTGGTAATGTACGATACGAATTACACGCGGTGTCTTCTTATTGCAGACGTAGGTAGTTAAATAGGTGGCACTAGCAGTAATTTTTAATAAGTATACGCAAGTCTCAATTTTATTTATTCATTTATTGTTACATTACGAGAGGTATTGAGCTTTTATCTAGAGAAAAAATTGTTGATTTGCCATTCAACAACATGCGAGTGCTGGTTCCTCACTCAATTCAGTAGGCATTACTATTTTACTGGACGTTTTTACATAAGTAAAATGTACCCAGAGCAATCTATCTACAAATCGAGTAAGCTAGCAACAAAACTACACCACAGAATCAAGGCACGCGTTGTCCTCTGGTAATGTACGATACGATCCACACGCGGTGTCTTCTTGTTGCGGACGTAGTTAAATAGGTGGCACTAGCAGTGATTTTTAATAAGTATACGAAATACAAATACTATAAAGACTAACAATTAATCCAGCCCAACATGGGCTAAAAGCCAAGTAAAAGAAGATTAATCAGTAATCAGTAAAACCAGAGATTCGTTTCATGAACACTACATTTTTATTGGTACACATAATAGGTACAATATAACAATAGATCATATTAAATAATAAACATGGATTTTAAGTTGACTGTGTTGGTTGGCGATATGCTGAATGTGTCGCTCAGCTAGCTCATCTTTGAGGAAGGTGTTCTAGACAACAATATTCTTCACTTCCACCTCGCGTCGTCCCTGTAAATAAAATGTCAAGATGAAATTAAACAAAACAATGAATGAGAGGATTATGTCAATAAAATAAACCTAAAGTTATGCAATAGATTTATTAACCTGCAATAAGCTAAATAGAGTGAAACAATATTATAAAATTATCTTGTATTTTACAAAGAGCTCCCAATTATTATTGTTGTCTAAGTAGTATAGTTGATGGAAAAGTATTCCATAGATACATTATGGATTACATTTAAATGCATTTAAAGGCAAATCCAGCAAAGAAAGCGGTAAATTGATGTAAGAGCAGATATGATTACATTGATTACCAAGCCTCTCAAATGAGCTATGGATCTTGTGATGTTTGCTGAGAGTTAAAATATGTAGTGATGGAATTGTACAGTGCATCATCCCACACATTGACGATAAGATCATTACTACCAATCCTATTATGGGTTGGAAGATATAATTTATAATGTTGTAACAACTTAAATATCAATGATTCAGACTCCAGTGTGAGTATCGTATGTTGTTGTATTGTGGTAGAAGTATCCATTCCGAACCTGATGATAGTCGAGAGCTTTGCTGTGACGACATCTCTTGATCAGAAATGAAGTGCAGCGCAGGTCATACAACTGTAATTTCTTGAGTTGATGCTTTTGTTCTGTTCTGCTCTGCTCTGCTCCGGATCTGGGTCTGATAAGGCATCCGGGCAACTGTACATCAAGCTGCTCTGTAGCAATTATGGCACAAGCGAGCCATGGGATTCACCTAAAAACAATTCATAATTAAAGACCAACTTCTAAATATGGCTTCTACAGCATGGATAATGTTTAATCGTGTCATCACTTTCAACTATAGTTTGCTGCTATACTTCACTAAAACTATTCAATATGCATAAATGTGAATATACACTTAGATAAGTATCACATAACATACATACAAGCATAAACTCACGCCTTTAGCATGGTTTATTGGTTCTGTCTCTTCTGCTTGCCAACGCATAAGAGACAGAACCAATACTATTTATAATCAATGAGTAAAGAACTATACTATGTATACACGGTGGAAGGGACTTGGACGCACAAACTGACACCATGACTGCATGATTCTGGTGGTTCATGGTGCAATGAGATTTTTAGTTAAAAAGTAAATTATTCACTTCTTAAAAATGTCATTTTGGTAGGTAGACATCATGTTTGTGTACAGCACAACGAACATCAGAATAAAACGTAGAAATTAGGAAAAGTGCACGAAAGTAGTCACCGCTATTCTTAGCAGTAATCGGATATTCGGACCCTTATACACCTAAACTTCTTTCCACCAAACAATAATATGGACATTCCTTTCTGACTAAATAAGTAATCCCGGCTATACCAAACTTAATGAAATTATAGCAGTGGTTATTTTGATTTCGTTTCTTTATGTTGTTCAAATAAATAGAATATCAATGCAAAATGACTACCACCAATAGACGACACGGTGGGCGCAGTGGCCGAGTGGTTGGCTGCTGCGCTACGGGTCGCGGGTTCGATTCCCGCACGGAAAAAATATTTCTCTGGTCTACAGGTGGTTGTTCCGGGTTTGGCTGTTAGTGTATGTGAGTTTAAATGTTTGTTAACGCACCCACGATACAGGAGAAATTACTAGTGTGGCGCGACGACATAAAAACAAAAAAAAATTAGGCGACGTTTAATCATTTAAACGTATCATACCTTCTTAGAATCCACAGCGGCCGTGAAGACTGTTGTTGCGTATCAAGCATTACGGGCGAGGGGTGATGTAGTCCAGGTGCCAATCTGCCTCAGGGATCGCTACAGTTGACTTGATCCCCACTGTCATGTCGCGGTCGCCCTGAAAGTGTATAATAGGATTTTTTTTTAATATTTTTTACTATGGGACGAGCCCGCCACACTATTCCCAATCCACTGCAACTCCTGAAAACCAGAATCAACAGTGGCGACCATCAGGAAAGCGTCGAGACAATGAAGTCCGTCGAGTCCCGGAGAAACGATTCAACTGTCTTGGAACCCGCAACGAAATTAATCAGAAAAAAGCAGCGGAGGACTAAGAAAACTACGCAATTTCTTCTTCCCTCCATATCGACCAGGAGACAGAACTGAGCTGGGCCAATAGGCACAAAGGGACGTTTACAACTGGGTTAGGCCCAGTTGCCTAGCCCCGCGGTTTAAAATTAACACTGATAGTAGTGAGTCCTGAATGATTAGAATTCATTCAACGATTCAATAGTCAACAATATTTAGAATGCGAAGCAGAACTATAAATCACTAGCAGCGCCCCGCGGTTTTACGTTTTAAGTCAACATGAAACAATCGGAATTCCAACGGGAATACTTCCGTTTTCCGTGGTAAAAAATACACTACGTGCTATGCCAGACTATTAATCTATATCTGCGCCATACTTCATCCAGATCTGTTCAGCTGTTCTGGTGTTAATAATATTGTTAGTGGCAAGTGTGATAGTGTCATTAACAGTCCACAATATTGTGGCGAAATAATATTTTCGTGACGCGCTAATTTGCAATCACAGAAACCAAGGAAGTCTAACCTTAAACCGGATCGTTGGGAAAATACAGAAACTTACCATCAAATAAATTGCATTATTCGCATCATCTACATTGAACACTTGTATCCAAGATATGTCATCGACATGAATGGATGTCACTACACTGTTATGAAAGTAGTCTTTTCTTACAGTTTCAATCGGTATTCAGCTGTAGCCGGTTAGACTGGAAGCCAACCTCAACACAGTTATGTTGTTGCAATGTTTCTTCTGCCAAACTGTACAGCAGTTTGTTGACAGATGTAGCTCCCGTATACAAAGTTCTGTTATATTTTATGAAATTACTAGCTGACAAGGTTTTGACAAAAGGTGCTAAAAAGAAACTTCCCCACTTTATTTTTAAAAGACATTTTTGTAGTACAGCTACGTTCTAAATCTATTGGTATATCATTAAAAAAAATTGGGACTAAGCATTTTCTACACCTTGGTCCATAATAGTTATTACAAGTGGGTACTACAAATCTTCTAATGCATTTATTCCTTTGAGGTCTTATGTGTACCGTCTTGATTTTAAACTCATCCTCATCCAATCCACACAGCATCATCTAGCCCCGAGCTAAGCAGAGCTTGTATTATGGGTACTAGATGACTGATGTAATTAATACAATACATTACATAGATAGATATTTCTTTTTATATATAGCAAATACCCAGAACACTTGGGCTTTACCAAGGCGGGTTGGCGATTTCAGACTTATACTCATTGTAATGTGTGTAGATGTCAGTAATGTCTAAGATAAACTAATAAAGTAGGTATCATCGCTGGAGGTGAACCAGTTTTGAACCTTATCCGTCCGAGATGGTACAAATGAATTAAAAAAGTCTCAATGTTTTTCATGAGAGGTGAGACCTTTAGGTGAATGCGTAGAGGCACCTCGTGGAATTTAAATTTTCATGTTTTTAGCAATTTGGAGCTTTCGTAACTAACAAATGAGTACCCCACAAAGTATTAAAATCATTAGTACGACTTTTTCAGTTCGATTTATGCAACTGAATAAGTGTTTCATTACATGATGACATTTAACCACAATTCTATGTATGTTTGTTGTGGTATACATATACGCGAATAACTCTTTCAGTAACATACCTTATACTGACCTGAAACGCGGGCTGCGTCTGCGCATTCTTCTTAACCACTGGGCCATTACGACAATAGAAAGATAAAATAACTTACAATCATGACTTCCTTGTTGGTTTTGATGGTGACCATCCAGTTGCCATGAGGGTTCATGACGAAGGGACACGGAGCCGTGCCTCTGTCGCCAGCCACAGTGACCAGTCGTGGTTGTCCGGTGGGACGCAGTGCCACGTTGAACCTGGAAGATTATCAGCTTGCATTTTAAGAAGTTGTTTTTCTACTAATTAGTCTTGCTCTCTACTAGGCCAGTTGAGCCTGCCAAAACTATTCAACACAGAACTCCAACTAGCGAACGAGGACTAGTATCTCGGAGTCATCCTTAACAGCAAGTTAAACTGGAGCAACTGCAGCATGGCGGTCCTGCAAGCACTAAAATGCCATACCACTAACTCTGGGCTACTACTACACGAATGTCATAACCGCTTAAATCAGGTGTGTATTCTCAATAACATAACCATTCAATGGATTAAAGGACACAGCAGGGGGGAGTGGTCTGGATGTTTGCTTTTGCGGTTGCACAACGACATGCTTATCCTATATCTCTCTGGTAGTCCTAACGATCAAGCTTCTTAACAGTGAGACGTTCCCAGTTGCGGGCTCCATGGTGGGTGGGAGCCAGAGAGACGAATAATACTACTTTACATACATGGACAATCCAAGGCCATTTCAACCAACCGGAGTGAAGTCAGCGAAAGCCGACTCAGCTCCTAAGCGGGGTGCTAACAACACCCCGCTCGCCCCTGGAGGTCCTGCGGGTAATACTGCAGGCACCAGCGTGGGTGCTGGTCCGATTGTGGCGAAAGCTGCAGTTCGGACCAAAACAAAGTCCCAGCTTAAGCAAAGGACGTCAGCGCTGCCTGGGACCAGTACTGACCCTTTAAAAGCACAGGCGAGGACGGCGACGACTCATACCACAGCCGGACCTAGCCTTAGCTCACAAACACAACCTCCTGCGGCACTTCAAGCTGCAAATCAGCAGGCTGTCACCGAGCAATCGAAGACGCCTGGCACTGACGACGCGTTCTCACGCGGTTGGCAAGGGTAAACACACTCAACAAGCCCATTGCCCTTGTACCGCCCACCCGGGCCGTCCTGCTCCTGCAGATCTGGCCAATAAGGGGGACGGGCGCAGCGGTAATGCGCTCCGTCAGGTGCGCCGCCGTGCAAAATAGAACGAGGGTAAAGCCGCTCGCCGAACACAGGCTACCGCTGCCGGGTCAAGCCGCAAAACCAGCAGCAAGGTCGACTTCTCCGCG
This sequence comes from Phlogophora meticulosa, assembly GCA_905147745.2. Classification (NCBI taxonomy): domain Eukaryota; kingdom Metazoa; phylum Arthropoda; class Insecta; order Lepidoptera; family Noctuidae; genus Phlogophora; species Phlogophora meticulosa. The sequence goes on along the minus strand of LR990517.1, from coordinate 398,776 downwards.
GGGAAACGGTCGCAGGCCGAGGCCGGTGAAAGCCGACCAGAGCCTGCTGGACCGTCAACCAGCGTCGAGGAGAGGCCAGCCATAAACACCAGACCAAAGAAACAATCCGATTGGAAGGATCAGGCTACGGCCAAGCGGGCTCTCAATGAGACCTTGTCGCCTCGTGGGGAGCAGAAGCGGCCGTGGCTTGACCATTCCAAACGGATTGAAGACAGGAAAAGCTACGCCCAAGCTGCCGGCGCCACCCTGAACGTCGCAATCACTAGCGAGAGCACGGGGGCTACTGTCTCCGGCCTCCGATCCGGGGGGGACGGGTTCGACGAGGGCTTCGACCTGTTTGCCGGGTTGCGACTGGAGGGAGACGAGGAGGGTGCGACCAGCAATGGCGTCCCTTTCGTTGGCCTGTAAGGTCGTGCAGGCGAACCTCCGCCACAGCCAGACAGCGACGGCTCAGTTGCGCAAGTGGCTGGAGGTACAGGACGCGGCCGTTGCCCTGATCCAGGAGCCGTGGATTAGGGCTGGCCATATACAAGGACTATCCAATCTCGGTGGTTAGATTTTAGTCACTACAGACCACGATCATCCTAGATCGTGTATCTATGTAATAGGTAACCTCAAAACACAGATCTTAACAGATTTCTGTTGCAGAGATGTCTCTGCAGTTAGACTGTCTATACAGCGGGATGGTGTGGAGATGCCAGTAGTCTTTGCCTCGGCTTATATGCCTGAGGCGGAGACACCGCCCCCCCCCATGACCTCGCCCGCCTCGTGAGTTACTGTGAGAGGAGCGGGATGGAGATTGTCATTGGGGCTGACGCAAATGCCCATCACCCACTGTGGGGCATGGACACGCAAAATGATAGGGGTAAGACATTGGTTGAATTTTTATTTACAACAAACCTATCCCTATTAAACACACTAGGCTCCGAACCAACATTCGTAACCAGAAGAAGCCACACGATCATTGACCTCACCATGGCCTCTGAGGGTGCAGCGGAAATCACCTCGGGCTGGCAGGTCTCCAAGGAGACCTCGTGCTCGGATCACAGGTGGATCCGCTTTGACATCCAGGTCTGTGCGACACCTATACCGCCACGAGGCAACCCAAGGAATACTAACAGGGTTCCCTACACACGCACGCTTGCTACCAAGCTGGCGATACTGAGCAGTCCACCAAGGTACGTGGACATAACGCAGATAGATGCACAGGTCGAGCACATCACTGCATCAATGATAGACAGCAGCCATACTGCCTGCCCAGTAACCACACTGCCCGTAACACCAGGTAAACAACCCTGGTGGGGCGCCGAACTGGAACGCAAGCACGGTAAGGTAAGGAAGGCTCTGAACAGAGCCATGAATACATGGGCTGACGAGGACTGGGCGGCATACTACGCGGCCAAGTCTAGCTACAAAAAATGCATCAGTTTCAGGAGCACCGCGGGATGGCGTAAGTTCTGTGGCAATATTGAATCTTGCCAACAAGCAAACAGGGTAAGGAAAATACTGGCGCAACAGCACACACCTGGGCCAGCCACTCTCCGTAAACCTGACAATACCTTAACCACATCACCAGAGGAAACGAGACGCGTCCTAATAGAAACTCACTTCCCAGGAAGCGTCCTCACTCAGGAAATTGATTGGTCTGATACAATGCAAACACCGTCAGAAAATGACTGGCTATACGCAAACAAGATGATCACATTGGAGAAAATCCAATGGGTCATCGAAAACTACCAACCCTTTAAGGCAGCCGGCCCCGACGGTGTTTTCCCCGCCCTACTGCAGTGGGGTGGCACCTCGGTTACCGTAAGATTAGTGCCTCTGTTGCGGGCATGCCTGGCCTACAGACACATCCCGAAAGGTTGGAGGGAGGTGAAGGTTATATTCATTCCTAAGCCAGGCAAGAGTGACTATACAAACGCTAAATCCTACCGACCTATCAGCCTGACATCGTTTCTCCAAAAAACCTTGGAGAGACTATGCGATAGGGAGCTAAGAGACGGCGCTCTTAAAAACATACCACTACATGGTAACCAACATGCATACTGCTCAGGTAAGTCGACGGAGTCAGCTCTTCACCTGGTGATTAGCCGGATTGAAGAAGCAATTCACCAAAAAGCTACCTGCCTAGGCACATTTATAGACATCGAAGGCGCCTTCGATAAAACAAACTTCTCCAGTATTAGTACCGCCCTCTTCAAACATGGCGTCGATCAGGTATTAACAGATTGGATTACTAACACGTTAAGCAAGCGAGTGGTTCGTCTGGAAGAGGACCAGAACATGGCCTTGATAGCCAGGGGTTGCCCCCAAGGAGGCGTTTTATCTCCCTTCCTCTGGAACCTGGTAATAAATGACCTCATCAAAATTCTAAATGACAACCACTACTACACGATAGGTTATGCGGACGACCTCGCAATCCTTGTGTCAGGGAAGATGACAACCTCACTCAACAGGCACTACGCATCGTTGAACGATGGTGTAGGGAATTTGACCTCTCGGTGAACCGTCGGGTTCAATAAGTGGGGCCTATCACCCAAAATCATACTTTGGCTATACAACACTGTTATCCGACCAATGATCGCATACAGTGCCGTGGTCTGGTGGCCCCGCACCAAACTAACTGCAGCCTCAAGCAAACTTCAACGCATGCAGAGGCTAGCTTGCATGGCCATCACGGGCTGTATGAGGACTACTCCTACCGCAGCTCTTGAAGCAATGCTAGAACTCCCGCCCCTCCACCTGTTTATACAACAGGAAGCGACGATGGCGGCGGTACGCCTAAAAACACTAAATCTCTGGAGTAAAAGAGAAACACAACACTCCGCGTTACTTGAGGGACTCTACAAGGAGTTCCCCTTGACTAAAGCCATAAATGACCGGATTCCCAAACAATTTATCTTCGATAAAAGATACAAAATCCAACTCCATGAGGATCACCGGTAAGAGGGACAACGTCCAGCAGAGTTGCGTACTTTCACAGACGGATCCAAGACAGGTACCGGCTCGGGCGCTGGCATCTTTTCGGAGGACCTCAATATACATATAGCCTCAACTCTAGGGGCCCACAATACGGTGTTCCAAGCAGAGTGTATGGGTATATCCCTAGCAGCCTCAGCTATCGCAGCCAGACAGGTTCGAGACCACACTGTCCGTATTCTATCAGACAGCATGTCGGTCCTGCAAGCACTAAAATGCTACACAACCAACTCTGGGCTTTTATACGAATGTCATCACCGCTTGAATCAGGTGGGTATTCTAAACAACATAACCATTCAATGGATTAAAGGACACAGCGGTTCTCGTCGCAATGTCGCAAAAAACTCGTCGTTGATGCTGCAGACGAACTCGCAAGAAGGGGATCTAGCATGGCAGTAATGGGACCGCAACCCATCGTACCACTCCCCTTTGGGTATATACGCACTCTGGTAAGGAAACGCACTAGGGTTCAACACAACAAAATTTGGTCAGACCAAACAGACTGCAGGCTGTCCAGGGAGGTACTCCCTGCAATTGACGGCCGCTTTACAAAACAGGCCCTCCAACTGACTAAGCAGCAGCTGCGCACAATCACAGCCGCTGTCACAGGTCATGGGTCATTTAACAAGCACCTGTTTACTATAGGAGTTACAGATAGCCCGCTATGCAGAGCATGCATGGAGGTGGACGAGACGGCGGACCACGTGCTTCTCCACTGTCCAGAGGTTACTGCATACAGGGCTAAATACTTCGGTAACCCGGTTACTCTCCGAGAGATCGCCAGTAACGTCAGGGCGCTGCTGGCCTTTCTCGGGGAACTGGGGTGGATCGAATAAGATATTGTCCCACCCGTTACGCAAAATACGCGCTACGTCGTGGAGTTGCGGAAATCGGCCCGTCTAACAATACAATATACAGGACACAGCAGTTCTCGAGGTAGCTTCAGATGCTGATGCTGATCCCCTTTGGGTACATACGCACTTTGGTAAGGAACGCACTAGGGATCAGCACGACAAAGCGTGGTCGGACCAAACTGACTGCAGACACTCCCTGCAATTGACGGCCGCTTCACAAAGCAGGCTCTCCTACTGACTAAGCAGCAGCTGCGCACAGTCACAGGCGCCGTTACCGGTCAAGGGATGATAATTATTTTTACTTACCGAGATTTACTACACTTGTGCGTCTTCCACAGCAATTGAAGCATGCAAATATGCATAGGCACGTTATCTCGGGATACTGAGTCACATCTGTGTGAAGTAACAGGTCCTGGAATGACAAATTAGTCTTATATAATGATGATGCAAAAAATTAATTCTTTTTCACTACTTATCATTTTGTTAGCTCATCCCTCCAGATATGAGGATGCTTGAACAGGCTGCTAAATGCTGTTATGATTATTTCTTCACTTACCAAGACTTTCCTTTATTTGCACATCTTCTATGGTACTTTGAGTGTGCTGCATATCCACATAGTCCAAATGTGAAGTAACAGGAGGTTCTGGAATGACAATTTATAGATTATAACTACATTCATAGTATATTTTGATTACTTTATACTATAATCAATCAATTTTAGATGTAATACTATGTCATTATGTGTCTCAATTATACAAAAATGTTAAGTAAATGTAAATGTAGCAACTAAGGCAATGTATTCAATTAATTAAATAATTTTGCATGCCCTAAGGCAAAATGTATTAAGACTCCATAAATTAACAACTTTTCTGTTACCTACATTATTGGCAAATAAATGATTTCTATAGCCTGTAGCACTCAGGAATAATGTAGCTTTTTGTATGAATGAATATGAATAATGTACAAACTTATAAGCTAATTTTACCTCTTTATAATATTAGTATAGATATCAATCTATGTAACCTGGCATGTTATGAGTGGCTCATTGCCAAATAAAAACAGCCATATGGGTTGATCAAAGTTTAAGCTATGCTCGCCGAGGTCTGTCTGTGGATGGGTGACCGATCGTAACATATCGAGACGCCTGCGCGCCACGGAAAGCACGCTAACCCGTTAGTCCAGGGTCCCGGCTGTCATTTGTAGATGTTTGAAAGTTTGTTGTTACAGATAGTCAGAAATCTGAATGTTTGACAACCCGCCTCATCAAGGCGTCTGTGTTGCTCAGTAACTGGGTTGTGGAGGTCAGATAGACAGTCGCTCCATGTAAAATACTGTTATTCAGCTGCATCCGGTTAGACTGGAAGCCGCCCCAACATAGTTGGGAAAGGGCTAGGCAGATCATGATGATATCAATCTATCTAACCTGGCATGTTTGTTGTCCATACGGCGTCTTTGCTGTATCTTCCGGCACCAATACCGTTATTCGAAGTATGTGTACACTTCCAACTTACTCGGTGGTATGACTTACATGGCGGTATTTGAAATTATATTCGTTTTCTCGTCGCAATATACACCGACGGAAGTAACCCATGTGTTAAGAAACTCCTTATCCTTATTCGGGGTAGGGAATTTATGCAAATTCACATTGCATTGTACGTAGCAGCCTCCAAAATCACCAAACGGGTAGCCAGGTAGGTTGTCTCAATATGTAGATTTAAACAATCAATACCAGCACGAAATCAACACGGCCGGAGAAGCAGAGGCTCTACCCAACGTTACTGGGTGGAAGAAGCACTTTTGGACGATTATAACTAAAAGAAACAAACAGGACGCGGAAAATAAACACACGCAAACCGGCTGTCAAAGTTTTTTTTTTGTTTGATTGACACTGACATTTTTGAAGTGTTGCAGAGTCTCAATTTTCTTTATTTATTTGTTGTAACATTACGTGAGGCATTGAGTTTTTATCTAGAGAAAAAATTGCTGGTTTGCCATTCAACGACGTGCGAGTGCCGGTTCCATAGTAGGCATTACTATTTTACTGGACGTTTTTACATAAGCAAAATGTACCCAGAGCCATCTATGTATCTACAAATCGAGTGAGCTAGCAATGAAACTACACCACAGAATCAAGGCACGCGTTGTCCTCTGGTAATGTACGATACGAATTACACGCGGTGTCTTCTTATTGCAGACGTAGGTAGTTAAATAGGTGGCACTAGCAGTGATTTTTAATAAGTATACGCAACAGTCTCAATTTTATTTATTCATTTATTGTTACATTACGAGAGGTATTGAGCTTTTATCTAGTGAAAAAATTGTTGATTTACCATTCAACAACATGCGAGTGCTGGTTCCTCACTCAATTCAGTAGGCATTACTATTTTACTGGACGTTTTTACATAAGTAAAATGTACCCAGAGCCATCTATCTACAAATCGAGTGAGCTAGCAACAAAACTACACCACAGAATCAAGGCACGCGTTGTCCTCTGGTAATGTACGATACGATCCACACGCGGTGTCTTCTTGTTGCGGACGTAGTTAAATAGGTGGCACTAGCAGTGATTTTTAATAAGTATACGAAATACAAATACTATAAAGACTAACAATTAATCCAGCCCAACATGGGCTAAAAAGCCAAGTAAAAGAAGATTAATCAGTAATCAGTAAAACCAGAGATTCGTTTCATGAACACTACATTTTTATTGGTACACATAATAGGTAACAATATAACAATAGATCATATTAAATAATAAACATGGATTTTAAGTTGACTGTGTTGGTTGGCGATATGCTGAATGTGTCGCTCAGCTAGCTCATCTTTGAGGAAGGTGTTCTAGACAACAATATTCTTCACTTCCACCTCGCGTCGTCCCTGTAAATAAAATGTCAAGATGAAATTAAACAAAACAATGAATGAGAGGATTATGTCAATAAAATAAACCTAAAGTTATGCAATAGATTTATTAACCTGCAATAAGCTAAATAGAGTGAAACAATATAATAAAATTATCTTGTATTTTACAAAGAGCTCCCAATTATTATTGTTGTCTAAGTAGTATACTTGATGGAAAAGTATTCCATAGATACATTATGGATTACATTTAAATGCATTTAAAGGCAAATCCAGCAAAGAAAGCGGTAAATTGATGTAAGAGCAGATATGATTACATTGATTACCAAGCCTCTCAAATGAGCTATGGATCTTGTGATGTTTGCTGAGAGTTAAAATATGTAGTGATGGAATTGTACAGTGCATCATCCCACACATTGACGATAAGATCATTACTACCAATCCTATTATGGGTTGGAAGATATAATTTATAATGTTGTAACAACTTAAATATCAATGATTCAGACTCCAGTGTGAGTATCGTATGTTGTTGTATTGTGGTAGAAGTATCCATTCCGAACCTGATGATAGTCGAGAGCTTTGCTGTGACGACATCTCTTGATCAGAAATGAAGTGCAGCGCAGGTCATACAACTGTAATTTCTTGAGTTGATGCTTTTGTTCTGTTCTGCTCTGCTCTGCTCCGGATCTGGGTCTGATAAGGCATCCGGGCAACTGTACATCAAGCTGCTCTGTAGCAATTATGGCACAAGCGAGCCATGGGATTCACCTAAAAACAATTCATAATTAAAGACCAACTTCTAAATATGGCTTCTACAGCATGGATAATGTTTAATCGTGTCATCACTTTCAACTATAGTTTGCTGCTATACTTCACTAAAACTATTCAATATGCATAAATGTGAATATACACTTAGATAAGTATCACATAACATACATACAAGCATAAACTCACGCCTTTAGCATGGTTTATTGGTTCTGTCTCTTCTGCTTGCCAAAGCATAAGAGACAGAACCAATACTAATTATAATCAATGAGTAAAGAACTGTACTATGTATACACGGTGGAAGGGACTTGGACGCACAAACTGACACCATGACTGCATGATTCTGGTGGTTCATGGTGCAATGAGATTTTTAGTTAAAAAGTAAATTATTCACTTCTTAAAAATGTCATTTTGGTAGGTAGACATCATGTTTGTGTACAGCACAACGAACATCAGAATAAAACGTAGAAATTAGGAAAAGTGCACGAAAGTAGTCACCGCTATTCTTAGCAGTAATCGGATATTCGGACCCTTATACACCTAAACTTCTTTCCACCAAACAATAATATGGACATTCCTTTCTGACTAAATAAGTAATCCCGGCTATACCAAACTTAATGAAATTATAGCAGTGGTTATTTTGATTTCGTTTCTTTATGTTGTTCAAATAAATAGAATATCAATGCAAAATGACTACCACCAATAGACGACACGGTGGGCGCAGTGGCTGAGTGGTTGGCTGCTGCGCTACGGGTCGCGGGTTCGATTCCCGCACGGAAAAAATATTTCTCTGGTCTACAGGTGGTTGTTCCGGGTTTGGCTGTTAGTGTATGTGAGTTTAAATGTTTGTTAACGCACCCACGATACAGGAGAAATTACTAGTGTGGCGCGACGACATAAAAACAAAAAAAAAATAGGCGACGTTTAATCATTTAAACGTATCATACCTTCTTAGAATCCACAGCGGCCGTGAAGACTGTTGTTGCGTATCAAGCATTACGGGCGAGGGGTGATGTAGTCCAGGTGCCAATCTGCCTCAGGGATCGCTACAGTTGACTTGATCCCCACTGTCATGTCGCGGTCGCCCTGAAAGTGTATAATAGGATTTTTTTTTAATATTTTTTACTATGGGACGAGCCCGCCACACTATTCCCAATCCACTGCAACTCCTGAAAACCAGAATCAACAGTGGCGACCATCAGGAAAGCGTCGAGACAATGAAGTCCGTCGAGTCCCGGAGAAACGATTCAACTGTCTTGGAACCCGCAACGAAATTAATCAGAAAAAAGCAGCGGAGGACTAAGAAAACTACGCAATTTCTTCTTCCCTCCATATCGACCAGGAGACAGAACTGAGCTGGGCCAATAGGCACAAAGGGACGTTTACAACTGGGTTAGGCCCAGTTGCCTAGCCCCGCGGTTTAAAATTAACACTGATAGTAGTGAGTCCTGAATGATTAGAATTCATTCAACGATTCAATAGTCAACAACATTTAGAATGCGAAGCAGAACTATAAATCACTAGCAGCGCCCCGCGGTTTTACGTTTTAAGTCAACATGAAACAATCGGAATTCCAACGGGAATACTTCCGTTTTCCGTGGTAAAAAATACACTACGTGCTATGCCAGACTATTAATCTATATCTGCGCCATACTTCATCCAGATCTGTTCAGCTGTTCTGGTGTTAATAATATTGTTAGTGGCAAGTGTGATAGTGTCATTAACAGTCCACAATATTGTGGCGAAATAATATTTTCGTGACGCGCTAATTTGCAATCACAGAAACCAAGGAAGTCTAACCTTAAACCGGATCGTTGGGGAAATACAGAAACTTACCATCAAATAAATTGCATTATTCGCATCATCTACATTGAACACTTGTATCCAAGATATGTCATCGACATGAATGGATGTCACTACACTGTTATGAAAGTGGTCTTTTCTTACAGTTTCAATCGGTATTCAGCTGTAGCCGGTTAGACTGGAAGCCAACCTCAACACAGTTATGTTGTTGCAATGTTTCTTCTGCCAAACTGTACAGCAGTTTGTTGACAGATGTAGCTCCCGTATACAAAGTTCTGTTATATTTTATGAAATTACTAGCTGACAAGGTTTTGACAAAAGGTGCTAAAAAGAAACTTCCCCACTTTATTTTTAAAAGACATTTTTGTAGTACAGCTACGATCTAAATCTATTGGTATATCATTAAAAAAATTTGGGACTAAGCATTTTCTACACCTTGGTCCATAATAGTTATTACAAGTGGGTACTACAAATCTTCTAATGCATTTATTCCTTTGAGGTCTTATGTGTACCGTCTTGATTTTAAACTCATCCTCATCCAATCCACACAGCATCATCTAGCCCCGAGCTAAGCAGAGCTTGTATTATGGGTACTAGATGACTGATGTAATTAATACAATACATTACATAGATAGATATTTCTTATTATATATAGCAAATACCCAGAACACTTGGGCTTTACCAAGGCGGGTTGGCGATTTCAGACTTATACTCATTGTAATGTGTGTAGATGTCAGTAATGTCTAAGATAAACTAATAAAGTAGGTATCATCGCTGGAGGTGAACCAGTTTTGAACCTTATCCGTCCGAGATGGTACAAATGAATTAAAAAAGTCTCAATGTTTTTCATGAGAGGTGAGACCTTTAGGTGAATGCGTAGAGGCACCTCGTGGAATTTAAATTTTCATGTTTTTAGCAATTTGGAGCTTTCGTAACTAACAAATGAGTACCCCACAAAGTATTAAAATCATTAGTACGACTTTTTCAGTTCGATTTATGCAACTGAATAAGTGTTTCATTACATGATGACATTTAACCACAATTCTATGTATGTTTGTTGTGGTATACATATACGCGAATAACTCTTTCAGTAACATACCTTATACTGACCTGAAACGCGGGCTGCGTCTGCGCATTCTTCTTAACCACTGGGCCATTACGACAATAGAAAGATAAAATAACTTACAATCATGACTTCCTTGTTGGTTTTGATGGTGACCATCCAGTTGCCATGAGGGTTCATGACGAAGGGACACGGAGCCGTGCCTCTGTCGCCAGCCACAGTGACCAGTCGTGGTTGTCCGGTGGGACGCAGTGCCACGTTGAACCTGGAAGATTATCAGCTTGCATTTTAAGAAGTTGTTTTTCTACTAATTAGTCTTGCTCTCTACTAGGCCAGTTGAGCCTGCCAAAACTATTCAACACAGAACTCCAACTAGCGAACGAGGACTAGTATCTCGGAGTCATCCTTAACAGCAAGTTAAACTGGAGCAACTGCAGCATGGCGGTCCTGCAAGCACTAAAATGCCATACCACTAACTCTGGGCTACTAATACACGAATGTCATAACCGCTTAAATCAGGTGTGTATTCTCAATAACATAACCATTCAATGGATTAAAGGACACAGCAGGGGGGAGTGGTCTGGATGTTTGCTTTTGCGGTTGCACAACGACATGCTTATCCTATATCTCTCTGGTAGTCCTAACGATCAAGCTTCTTAACAGTGAGACGTTCCCAGTTGCGGGCTCCATGGTGGGTGGGAGCCAGAGAGACGAATAATACTACTTTACATACATGGACAATCCAAGGCCATTTCAACCAACCGGAGTGAAGTCAGCGAAAGCCGACTCAGCTCCTAAGCGGGGTGCTAACAACACCCCGCTCGCCCCTGGAGGTCCTGCGGGTAATACTGCAGGCACCAGCGTGGGTGCTGGTCCGATTGTGGCGAAAGCTGCAGTTCGGACCAAAACAAAGTCCCAGCTTAAGCAAAGGACGTCAGCGCTGCCTGGGACCAGTACTGACCCTTTAAAAGCACAGGCGAGGACGGCGACGACTCATACCACAGCCGGACCTAGCCTTAGCTCACAAACACAACCTCCTGCGGCACTTCAAGCTGCAAATCAGCAGGCTGTCACCGAGCAATCGAAGACGCCTGGCACTGACGACGCGTTCTCACGCGGTTGGCAAGGGTAAACACACTCAACAAGCCCATTGCCCTTGTACCGCCCACCCGGGCCGTCCTGCTCCTGCAGATCTGGCCAATAGGGGGGACGGGCGCAGCGGTAATGCGCTCCGTCAGGTGCGCCGCCGTGCAAAATAGAACGAGGGTAAAGCCGCTCGTCGAACACAGGCTACCGCTGCCGGGTCAAGCCGCAAAACCAGCAGCAAGGTCGACTTCTCCGCGGGGAAACGGTCGCAGGCCAAGGCCGGTGAAAGCCGACCAGAGCCTGCTGGACCGTCAACCAGCGTCGAGGAGAGGCCAGCCATAAACACCAGACCAAAGAAACAATCCGATTGGAAGGATCAGGCTACGGCCAAGCGGGCTCTCAATGAGACCTTGTCGCCTCGTGGGGAGCAGAAGCGGCCGTGGCTTGACCATTCCCAACGGATTGAAGACAGGAAAAGCTACGCCCAAGCTGCCGGCGCCACCCTGAACGTCGCAATCACTAGCGAGAGCACGGGGGCTACTGTCTCCGGCCTCCGATCCGGGGGGGACGGGTTCGACGAGGGCTTCGACCTGTTTGCCGGGTTGCGACTGGAGGGAGACGAGGAGGGTGCGACCAGCAATGGCGTCCCTTTCGTTGGCCTGTAAGGTCGTGCAGGCGAACCTCCGCCACAGCCAGACAGCGACGGCTCAGTTGCGCAAGTGGCTGGAGGTACAAGACGCGGCCGTTGCCCTGATCCAGGAGCCGTGGATTAGGGCTGGCCATATACAAGGACTATCCAATCTCGGTGGTTAGATTTTAGTCACTACAGACCACGATCATCCTAGATCGTGTATCTATGTAATAGGTAACCTCAAAACACAGATCTTAACAGATTTCTGTTGCAGAGATGTCTCTGCAGTTAGACTGTCTATACAGCGGGATGGTGTGGAGATGCCAGTAGTCTTTGCCTCGGCTTATATGCCTGAGGCGGAGACACCGCCCCCCCCCCCCCCCCCATGACCTCGCCCGCCTCGTGAGTTACTGTGAGAGGAGCGGGATGGAGATTGTCATTGGGGCTGACGCAAATGCCCATCACCCACTGTGGGGCATGGACACGCAAAATGATAGGGGTAAGACATTGGTTGAATTTTTATTTACAACAAACCTATCCCTATTAAACACACTAGGCTCCGAACCAACATTCGTAACCAGAAGAAGCCACACGATCATTGACCTCACCATGGCCTCTGAGGGTGCAGCGGAAATCACCTCGGGCTGGCAGGTCTCCAAGGAGACCTCGTGCTCGGATCACAGGTGGATCCGCTTTGACATCCAGGTCTGTGCGACACCTATACCGCCACGAGGCAGGCCGAGGCCGGTGAAAGCCGACCAGAGCCTGCTGGACCGTCAACCAGCGTCGAGGAGAGGCCAGCCATAAACACCAGACCAAAGAAACAATCCGATTGGAAGGATCAGGCTACGGCCAAGCGGGCTCTCAATGAGACCTTGTCGCCTCGTGGGGAGCAGAAGCGGCCGTGGCTTGACCATTCCCAACGGATTGAAGACAGGAAAAGCTACGCCCAAGCTGCCGGCGCCACCCTGAACGTCGCAATCACTAGCGAGAGCACGGGGGCTACTGTCTCCGGCCTCCGATCCGGGGGGGACGGGTTCGACGAGGGCTTCGACCTGTTTGCCGGGTTGCGACTGGAGGGAGACGAGGAGGGTGCGACCAGCAATGGCGTCCCTTTCGTTGGCCTGTAAGGTCGTGCAGGCGAACCTCCGCCACAGCCAGACAGCGACGGCTCAGTTGCGCAAGTGGCTGGAGGTACAAGACGCGGCCGTTGCCCTGATCCAGGAGCCGTGGATTAGGGCTGGCCATATACAAGGACTATCCAATCTCGGTGGTTAGATTTTAGTCACTACAGACCACGATCATCCTAGATCGTGTATCTATGTAATAGGTAACCTCAAAACACAGATCTTAACAGATTTCTGTTGCAGAGATGTCTCTGCAGTTAGACTGTCTATACAGCGGGATGGTGTGGAGATGCCAGTAGTCTTTGCCTCGGCTTATATGCCTGAGGCGGAGACACCGCCCCCCCCCCCCCCCCCCATGACCTCGCCCGCCTCGTGAGTTACTGTGAGAGGAGCGGGATGGAGATTGTCATTGGGGCTGACGCAAATGCCCATCACCCACTGTGGGGCATGGACACGCAAAATGATAGGGGTAAGACATTGGTTGAATTTTTATTTACAACAAACCTATCCCTATTAAACACACTAGGCTCCGAACCAACATTCGTAACCAGAAGAAGCCACACGATCATTGACCTCACCATGGCCTCTGAGGGTGCAGCGGAAATCACCTCGGGCTGGCAGGTCTCCAAGGAGACCTCGTGCTCGGATCACAGGTGGATCCGCTTTGACATCCAGGTCTGTGCGACACCTATACCGCCACGAGGCAGGCCGAGGCCGGTGAAAGCCGACCAGAGCCTGCTGGACCGTCAACCAGCGTCGAGGAGAGGCCAGCCATAAACACCAGACCAAAGAAACAATCCGATTGGAAGGATCAGGCTACGGCCAAGCGGGCTCTCAATGAGACCTTGTCGCCTCGTGGGGAGCAGAAGCGGCCGTGGCTTGACCATTCCCAACGGATTGAAGACAGGAAAAGCTACGCCCAAGCTGCCGGCGCCACCCTGAACGTCGCAATCACTAGCGAGAGCACGGGGGCTACTGTCTCCGGCCTCCGATCCGGGGGGGACGGGTTCGACGAGGGCTTCGACCTGTTTGCCGGGTTGCGACTGGAGGGAGACGAGGAGGGTGCGACCAGCAATGGCGTCCCTTTCGTTGGCCTGTAACTGTGGCGACGGCTCAGTTGCGCAAGTGGCTGGAGGTACAGGACGCGGCCGTTGCCCTGATCCAGGAGCCGTGGATTAGGGCTGGCCATATACAAGGACTATCCAATCTCGGTGGTTAGATTTTAGTCACTACAGACCACGATCATCCTAGATCGTGTATCTATGTAATAGGTAACCTCAAAACACAGATCTTAACAGATTTCTGTTGCAGAGATGTCTCTGCAGTTAGACTGTCTATACAGCGGGATGGTGTGGAGATGCCAGTAGTCTTTGCCTCGGCTTATATGCCTGAGGCGGAGACACCGCCCCCCCCCCCCCCCCCATGACCTCGCCCGCCTCGTGAGTTACTGTGAGAGGAGCGGGATGGAGATTGTCATTGGGGCTGACGCAAATGCCCATCACCCACTGTGGGGCATGGACACGCAAAATGATAGGGGTAAGACATTGGTTGAATTTTTATTTACAACAAACCTATCCCTATTAAACACACTAGGCTCCGAACCAACATTCGTAACCAGAAGAAGCCACACGATCATTGACCTCACCATGGCCTCTGAGGGTGCAGCGGAAATCACCTCGGGCTGGCAGGTCTCCAAGGAGACCTCGTGCTCGGATCACAGGTGGATCCGCTTTGACATCCAGGTCTGTGCGACACCTATACCGCCACGAGGCAACCCAAGGAATACTAACAGGGTTCCCTACACACGCACGCTTGCTACCAAGCTGGCGATACTGAGCAGTCCACCAAGGTACGTGGACATAACGCAGATAGATGCACAGGTCGAGCACATCACTGCATCAATGATAGACAGCTACCATACTGCCTGCCCAGTAACCACACTGCCCGTAACACCAGGTAAACAACCCTGGTGGGGCGCCGAACTGGAACGCAAGCACGGTAAGGTAAGGAAGGCTCTGAACAGAGCCATGAATACATGGGCTGACGAGGACTGGGAGGCATACTACGCGGCCAAGTCTAGCTACAAAAAATGCATCAGTTTCAGGAGCACCGCGGGATGGCGTAAGTTCTGTGGCAATATTGAATCTTGCCAACAAGCAAACAGGGTAAGGAAAATACTGGCGCAACAGCACACACCTGGGCCAGCCACTCTCCGTAAACCTGACAATACCTTAACCACATCACCAGAGGAAACGAGACGCGTCCTAATAGAAACTCACTTCCCAGGAAGCGTCCTCACTCAGGAAATTGATTGGTCTGATACAATGCAAACACCGTCAGAAAATGACTGGCTATACGCAAACAAGATGATCACATTGGAGAAAATCCAATGGGTCATCGAAAACTACCAACCCTTTAAGGCAGCCGGCCCCGACGGTGTTTTCCCCGCCCTACTGCAGTGGGGTGGCACCTCGGTTACCGTAAGATTAGTGCCTCTGTTGCGGGCATGCCTGGCCTACAGACACATCCCGAAAGGTTGGAGGGAGGTGAAGGTTATATTCATTCCTAAGCCAGGCAAGAGTGACTATACAAACGCTAAATCCTACCGACCTATCAGCCTGACATCGTTTCTCCAAAAAACCTTGGAGAGACTATGCGATAGGGAGCTAAGAGACGGCGCTCTTAAAAACATACCACTACATGGTAACCAACATGCATACTGCTCAGGTAAGTCGACGGAGTCAGCTCTTCACCTGGTGATTAGCCGGATTGAAGAAGCAATTCACCAAAAAGCTACCTGCCTAGGCACATTTATAGACATCGAAGGCGCCTTCGATAAAACAAACTTCTCCAGTATTAGTACCGCCCTCTTCAAACATGGCGTCGATCAGGTATTAACAGATTGGATTACTAACATGTTAAGCAAGCGAGTGGTTCGTCTGGATGAGGACCAGAACATTGCCTTGATAGCCAGGGGTTGCCCCCAAGGAGGCGTTTTATCTCCCTTCCTCTGGAACCTGGTAATAAATGACCTCATCAAAATTCTAAATGACAACCACTACTACACGATAGGTTATGCGGACGACCTCGCAATCCTTGTGTCAGGGAAGATGACAACCTCACTCAACAGGCACTACGCATCGTTGAACGATGGTGTAGGGAATTTGACCTCTCGGTGAACCGTCGGGTTCAATAAGTGGGGCCTATCACCCAAAATCATACTTTGGCTATACAACACTGTTATCCGACCAATGATCGCATACAGTGCCGTGGTCTGGTGGCCCCGCACCAAACTAACTGCAGCCTCAAGCAAACTTCAACGCATGCAGAGGCTAGCTTGCATGGCCATCACGGGCTGTATGAGGACTACTCCTACCGCAGCTCTTGAAGCAATGCTAGAACTCCCGCCCCTCCACCTGTTTATACAACAGGAAGCGACGATGGCGGCGGTACGCCTAAAAACACTAAATCTCTGGAGTTAAAGAGAAACACAACACTCCGCGTTACTTGAGGGACTCTACAAGGAGTTCCCCTTGACTAAAGCCATAAATGACCGGATTCCCAAACAATTTATCTTCGATAAAAGATACAAAATCCAACTCCATGAGGATCACCGGTAAGAGGGACAACGTCCAGCAGAGTTGCGTACTTTCACAGACGGATCCAAGACAGGTACCGGCTCGGGCGCTGGCATCTTTTCGGAGGACCTCAATATACATATAGCCTCAACTCTAGGGGCCCACAATACGGTGTTCCAAGCAGAGTGTATGGGTATATCCCTAGCAGCCTCAGCTATCGCAGCCAGACAGGTTCGGGACCACACTGTCCGTATTCTATCAGACAGCATGTCGGTCCTGCAAGCACTAAAATGCTACACAACCAACTCTGGGCTTTTATACGAATGTCATCACCGCTTGAATCAGGTGGGTATTCTAAACAACATAACCATTCAATGGATTAAAGGACACAGCGGTTCTCGTCGCAATGGCCGCTTTATAAAACAGGCCCTCCAACTGACTAAGCAGCAGCTGCGCACAATCACAGCCGCTGTCACAGGTCATGGGTCATTTAACAAGCACCTGTTTACTATAGGAGTTACAGATAGCCCGCTATGCAGAGCATGCATGGAGGTGGACGAGACGGCGGACCACGTGCTTCTCCACTGTCCAGAGGTTACTGCATACAGGGCTAAATACTTCGGTAACCCGGTTACTCTCCGAGAGATCGCCAGTAACGTCAGGGCGCTGCTGGCCTTTCTCGGGGAACTGGGGTGGATCGAATAAGATATTGTCCCACCCTTTACGCAAAATACGCGCTACGTCGTGGAGTTGCGGAAATCGGCCCGTCTAACAATACAATATACAGGACACAGCAGTTCTCGAGGTAGCTTCAGATGCTGATGCTGATCCCCTTTGGGTACATACGCACTTTGGTAAGGAACGCACTAGGGATCAGCACGACAAAGCGTGGTCGGACCAAACTGACTGCAGACACTCCCTGCAATTGACGGCCGCTTCACAAAGCAGGCTCTCCTACTGACTAAGCAGCAGCTGCGCACAGTCACAGGCGCCGTTACCGGTCAAGGGATGATAATTATTTTTACTTACCGAGATTTACTACACTTGTGCGTCTTCCACAGCAATTGAAGCATGCAAATATGCATAGGCACGTTATCTCGGGATACTGAGTCACATCTGTGTGAAGTAACAGGTCCTGGAATGACAAATTAGTCTTATATAATGATGATGCAAAAAATTAATTCTTTTTCACTACTTATCATTTTGTTAGCTCATCCCTCCAGATATGAGGATGCTTGAACAGGCTGCTAAATGCTGTTATGATTATTTCTTCACTTACCAAGACTTTCCTTTATTTGCACATCTTCTATGGTACTTTGAGTGTGCTGCATATCCACATAGTCCAAATGTGAAGTAACAGGAGGTTCTGGAATGACAATTTATAGATTATAACTACATTCATAGTATATTTTGATTACTTTATACTATAATCAATCAATTTTAGATGTAATACTATGTCATTATGTGTCTCAATTATACAAAAATGTTAAGTAAATGTAAATGTAGCAACTAAGGCAATGTATTCAATTAATTAAATAATTTTGCATGCCCTAAGGCAAAATGTATTAAGACTCCATAAATTAACAACTTTTCTGTTACCTACATTATTGGCAAATAAATGATTTCTATAGCCTGTAGCACTCAGGAATAATGTAGCTTTTTGTATGAATGAATATGAATAATGTACAAACTTATAAGCTAATTTTACCTCTTTATAATATTAGTATAGATATCAATCTATGTAACCTGGCATGTTATGAGTGGCTCATTGCCAAATAAAAACAGCCATATGGGTTGATCAAAGTTTAAGCTATGCTCGCCGAGGTCTGTCTGTGGATGGGTGACCGATCGTAACATATCGAGACGCCTGCGCGCCACGGAAAGCACGCTAACCCGTTAGTCCAGGGTCCCGGCTGTCATTTGTAGATGTTTGAAAGTTTGTTGTTACAGATAGTCAGAAATCTGAATGTTTGACAACCCACCTCATCAAGGCGTCTGTGTTGCTCAGTAACTGGGTTGTGGAGGTCAGATAGACAGTCGCTCCATGTAAAATACTGTTATTCAGCTGCATCCGGTTAGACTGGAAGCCGCCCCAACATAGTTGGGAAAGGGCTAGGCAGATCATGATGATATCAATCTATCTAACCTGGCATGTTTGTTGTCCATACGGCGTCTTTGCTGTATCTTCCGGCACCAATACCGTTATTCGAAGTATGTGTACACTTCCAACTTACTCGGTGGTATGACTTACATGGCGGTATTTGAAATTATATTCGTTTTCTCGTCGCAATATACACCGACGGAAGTAACCCATGTGTTAAGAAACTCCTTATCCTTATTCGGGGTAGGGAATTTATGCAAATTCACATTGCATTGTACGTAGCAGCCTCCAAAATCACCAAACGGGTAGCCAGGTAGGTTGTCTCAATATGTAGATTTAAACAATCAATACCAGCACGAAATCAACACGGCCGGAGAAGCAGAGGCTCTACCCAACGTTACTGGGTGGAAGAAGCACTTTTGGACGATTATAACTAAAAGAAACAAACAGGACGCGGAAAATAAACACACGCAAACCGGCTGTCAAAGTTTTTTTTTTGTTTGATTGACACTGACATTTTTGAAGTGTTGCAGAGTCTCAATTTTCTTTATTTATTTGTTGTAACATTACGTGAGGCATTGAGTTTTTATCTAGAGAAAAAATTGCTGGTTTGCCATTCAACGACGTGCGAGTGCCGGTTCCATAGTAGGCATTACTATTTTACTGGACGTTTTTACATAAGCAAAATGTACCCAGAGCCATCTATGTATCTACAAATCGAGTGAGCTAGCAATGAAACTACACCACAGAATCAAGGCACGCGTTGTCCTCTGGTAATGTACGATACGAATTACACGCGGTGTCTTCTTATTGCAGACGTAGGTAGTTAAATAGGTGGCACTAGCAGTGATTTTTAATAAGTATACGCAACAGTCTCAATTTTATTTATTCATTTATTGTTACATTACGAGAGGTATTGAGCTTTTATCTAGTGAAAAAATTGTTGATTTACCATTCAACAACATGCGAGTGCTGGTTCCTCACTCAATTCAGTAGGCATTACTATTTTACTGGACGTTTTTACATAAGTAAAATGTACCCAGAGCCATCTATCTACAAATCGAGTGAGCTAGCAACAAAACTACACCACAGAATCAAGGCACGCGTTGTCCTCTGGTAATGTACGATACGATCCACACGCGGTGTCTTCTTGTTGCGGACGTAGTTAAATAGGTGGCACTAGCAGTGATTTTTAATAAGTATACGAAATACAAATACTATAAAGACTAACAATTAATCCAGCCCAACATGGGCTAAAAAGCCAAGTAAAAGAAGATTAATCAGTAATCAGTAAAACCAGAGATTCGTTTCATGAACACTACATTTTTATTGGTACACATAATAGGTAACAATATAACAATAGATCATATTAAATAATAAACATGGATTTTAAGTTGACTGTGTTGGTTGGCGATATGCTGAATGTGTCGCTCAGCTAGCTCATCTTTGAGGAAGGTGTTCTAGACAACAATATTCTTCACTTCCACCTCGCGTCGTCCCTGTAAATAAAATGTCAAGATGAAATTAAACAAAACAATGAATGAGAGGATTATGTCAATAAAATAAACCTAAAGTTATGCAATAGATTTATTAACCTGCAATAAGCTAAATAGAGTGAAACAATATTATAAAATTATCTTGTATTTTACAAAGAGCTCCCAATTATTATTGTTGTCTAAGTAGTATACTTGATGGAAAAGTATTCCATAGATACATTATGGATTACATTTAAATGCATTTAAAGGCAAATCCAGCAAAGAAAGCGGTAAATTGATGTAAGAGCAGATATGATTACATTGATTACCAAGCCTCTCAAATGAGCTATGGATCTTGTGATGTTTGCTGAGAGTTAAAATATGTAGTGATGGAATTGTACAGTGCATCATCCCACACATTGACGATAAGATCATTACTACCAATCCTATTATGGGTTGGAAGATATAATTTATAATGTTGTAACAACTTAAATATCAATGATTCAGACTCCAGTGTGAGTATCGTATGTTGTTGTATTGTGGTAGAAGTATCCATTCCGAACCTGATGATAGTCGAGAGCTTTGCTGTGACGACATCTCTTGATCAGAAATGAAGTGCAGCGCAGGTCATACAACTGTAATTTCTTGAGTTGATGCTTTTGTTCTGTTCTGCTCTGCTCTGCTCCGGATCTGGGTCTGATAAGGCATCCGGGCAACTGTACATCAAGCTGCTCTGTAGCAATTATGGCACAAGCGAGCCATGGGATTCACCTAAAAACAATTCATAATTAAAGACCAACTTCTAAATATGGCTTCTACAGCATGGATAATGTTTAATCGTGTCATCACTTTCAACTATAGTTTGCTGCTATACTTCACTAAAACTATTCAATATGCATAAATGTGAATATACACTTAGATAAGTATCACATAACATACATACAAGCATAAACTCACGCCTTTAGCATGGTTTATTGGTTCTGTCTCTTCTGCTTGCCAAAGCATAAGAGACAGAACCAATACTATTTATAATCAATGAGTAAAGAACTATACTATGTATACACGGTGGAAGGGACTTGGACGCACAAACTGACACCATGACTGCATGATTCTGGTGGTTCATGGTGCAATGAGATTTTTAGTTAAAAAGTAAATTATTCACTTCTTAAAAATGTCATTTTGGTAGGTAGACATCATGTTTGTGTACAGCACAACGAACATCAGAATAAAACGTAGAAATTAGGAAAAGTGCACGAAAGTAGTCACCGCTATTCTTAGCAGTAATCGGATATTCGGACCCTTATACACCTAAACTTCTTTCCACCAAACAATAATATGGACATTCCTTTCTGACTAAATAAGTAATCCCGGCTATACCAAACTTAATGAAATTATAGCAGTGGTTATTTTGATTTCGTTTCTTTATGTTGTTCAAATAAATAGAATATCAATGCAAAATGACTACCACCAATAGACGACACGGTGGGCGCAGTGGCTGAGTGGTTGGCTGCTGCGCTACGGGTCGCGGGTTCGATTCCCGCACGGAAAAAATATTTCTCTGGTCTACAGGTGGTTGTTCCGGGTTTGGCTGTTAGTGTATGTGAGTTTAAATGTTTGTTAACGCACCCACGATACAGGAGAAATTACTAGTGTGGCGCGACGACATAAAAACAAAAAAAAATTAGGCGACGTTTAATCATTTAAACGTATCATACCTTCTTAGAATCCACAGCGGCCGTGAAGACTGTTGTTGCGTATCAAGCATTACGGGCGAGGGGTGATGTAGTCCAGGTGCCAATCTGCCTCAGGGATCGCTACAGTTGACTTGATCCCCACTGTCATGTCGCGGTCGCCCTGAAAGTGTATAATAGGATTTTTTTTTAATATTTTTTACTATGGGACGAGCCCGCCACACTATTCCCAATCCACTGCAACTCCTGAAAACCAGAATCAACAGTGGCGACCATCAGGAAAGCGTCGAGACAATGAAGTCCGTCGAGTCCCGGAGAAACGATTCAACTGTCTTGGAACCCGCAACGAAATTAATCAGAAAAAAGCAGCGGAGGACTAAGAAAACTACGCAATTTCTTCTTCCCTCCATATCGACCAGGAGACAGAACTGAGCTGGGCCAATAGGCACAAAGGGACGTTTACAACTGGGTTAGGCCCAGTTGCCTAGCCCCGCGGTTTAAAATTAACACTGATAGTAGTGAGTCCTGAATGATAAGAATTCATTCAACGATTCAATAGTCAACAACATTTAACATTCAAGAACTATAAATCACTAGCAGCGCCCCGCGGTTTTACGTTTTAAGTCAACATGAAACAATCGGAATTCCAACGGGAATACTTCCGTTTTCCGTGGTAAAAAATACACTACGTGCTATGCCAGACTATTAATCTATATCTGCGCCATACTTCATCCAGATCTGTTCAGCTGTTCTGGTGTTAATAATATTGTTAGTGGCAAGTGTGATAGTGTCATTAACAGTCCACAATATTGTGGCGAAATAATATTTTCGTGACGCGCTAATTTGCAATCACAGAAACCAAGGAAGTCTAACCTTAAACCGGATCGTTGGGGAAATACAGAAACTTACCATCAAATAAATTGCATTATTCGCATCATCTACATTGAACACTTGTATCCAAGATATGTCATCGACATGAATGGATGTCACTACACTGTTATGAAAGTGGTCTTTTCTTACAGTTTCAATCGGTATTCAGCTGTAGCCGGTTAGACTGGAAGCCAACCTCAACACAGTTATGTTGTTGCAATGTTTCTTCTGCCAAACTGTACAGCAGTTTGTTGACAGATGTAGCTCCCGTATACAAAGTTCTGTTATATTTTATGAAATTACTAGCTGACAAGGTTTTGACAAAAGGTGCTAAAAAGAAACTTCCCCACTTTATTTTTAAAAGACATTTTTGTAGTACAGCTACGTTCTAAATCTATTGGTATATCATTAAAAAAAATTGGGACTAAGCATTTTCTACACCTTGGTCCATAATAGTTATTACAAGTGGGTACTACAAATCTTCTAATGCATTTATTCCTTTGAGGTCTTATGTGTACCGTCTTGATTTTAAACTCATCCTCATCCAATCCACACAGCATCATCTAGCCCCGAGCTAAGCAGAGCTTGTATTATGGGTACTAGATGACTGATGTAATTAATACAATACATTACATAGATAGATATTTCTTTTTATATATAGCAAGGCGGGTTGGCGATTTCAGACTTATACTCATTGTAATGTGTGTAGATGTCAGTAATGTCTAAGATAAACTAATAAAGTAGGTATCATCGCTGGAGGTGAACCAGTTTTGAACCTTATCCGTCCGAGATGGTACAAATGAATTAAAAAAGTCTCAATGTTTTTCATGAGAGGTGAGACCTTTAGGTGAATGCGTAGAGGCACCTCGTGGAATTTAAATTTTCATGTTTTTAGCAATTTGGAGCTTTCGTAACTAACAAATGAGTACCCCACAAAGTATTAAAATCATTAGTACGACTTTTTCAGTTCGATTTATGCAACTGAATAAGTGTTTCATTACATGATGACATTTAACCACAATTCTATGTATGTTTGTTGTGGTATACATATACGCGAATAACTCTTTCAGTAACATACCTTATACTGACCTGAAACGCGGGCTGCGTCTGCGCATTCTTCTTAACCACTGGGCCATTACGACAATAGAAAGATAAAATAACTTACAATCATGACTTCCTTGTTGGTTTTGATGGTGACCATCCAGTTGCCATGAGGGTTCATGACGAAGGGACACGGAGCCGTGCCTCTGTCGCCAGCCACAGTGACCAGTCGTGGTTGTCCGGTGGGACGCAGTGCCACGTTGAACCTGGAAGATTATCAGCTTGCATTTTAAGAAGTTGTTTTTCTACTAATTAGTCTTGCTCTCTACTAGGCCAGTTGAGCCTGCCAAAACTATTCAACACAGTACTCCAACTAGCGAACGAGGACTAGTATCTCGGAGTCATCCTTAACAGCAAGTTAAACTGGAGCAACTGCAGCATGGCGGTCCTGCAAGCACTAAAATGCCATACCACTAACTCTGGGCTACTAATACACGAATGTCATAACCGCTTAAATCAGGTGTGTATTCTCAATAACATAACCATTCAATGGATTAAAGGACACAGCAGGGGGGAGTGGTCTGGATGTTTGCTTTTGCGGTTGCACAACGACATGCTTATCCTATATCTCTCTGGTAGTCCTAACGATCAAGCTTCTTAACAGTGAGACGTTCCCAGTTGCGGGCTCCATGGTGGGTGGGAGCCAGAGAGACGAATAATACTACTTTACATACATGGACAATCCAAGGCCATTTCAACCAACCGGAGTGAAGTCAGCGAAAGCCGACTCAGCTCCTAAGCGGGGTGCTAACAACACCCCGCTCGCCCCTGGAGGTCCTGCGGGTAATACTGCAGGCACCAGCGTGGGTGCTGGTCCGATTGTGGCGAAAGCTGCAGTTCGGACCAAAACAAAGTCCCAGCTTAAGCAAAGGACGTCAGCGCTGCCTGGGACCAGTACTGACCCTTTAAAAGCACAGGCGAGGACGGCGACGACTCATACCACAGCCGGACCTAGCCTTAGCTCACAAACACAACCTCCTGCGGCACTTCAAGCTGCAAATCAGCAGGCTGTCACCGAGCAATCGAAGACGCCTGGCACTGACGACGCGTTCTCACGCGGTTGGCAAGGGTAAACACACTCAACAAGCCCATTGCCCTTGTACCGCCCACCCGGGCCGTCCTGCTCCTGCAGATCTGGCCAATAGGGGGGACGGGCGCAGCGGTAATGCGCTCCGTCAGGTGCGCCGCCGTGCAAAATAGAACGAGGGTAAAGCCGCTCGTCGAACACAGGCTACCGCTGCCGGGTCAAGCCGCAAAACCAGCAGCAAGGTCGACTTCTCCGCGGGGAAACGGTCGCAGGCCGAGGCCGGTGAAAGCCGACCAGAGCCTGCTGGACCGTCAACCAGCGTCGAGGAGAGGCCAGCCATAAACACCAGACCAAAGAAACAATCCGATTGGAAGGATCAGGCTACGGCCAAGCGGGCTCTCAATGAGACCTTGTCGCCTCGTGGGGAGCAGAAGCGGCCGTGGCTTGACCATTCCCAACGGATTGAAGACAGGAAAAGCTACGCCCAAGCTGCCGGCGCCACCCTGAACGTCGCAATCACTAGCGAGAGCACGGGGGCTACTGTCTCCGGCCTCCGATCCGGGGGGGACGGGTTCGACGAGGGCTTCGACCTGTTTGCCGGGTTGCGACTGGAGGGAGACGAGGAGGGTGCGACCAGCAATGGCGTCCCTTTCGTTGGCCTGTAACTGTGGCGACGGCTCAGTTGCGCAAGTGGCTGGAGGTACAGGACGCGGCCGTTGCCCTGATCCAGGAGCCGTGGATTAGGGCTGGCCATATACAAGGACTATCCAATCTCGGTGGTTAGATTTTAGTCACTACAGACCACGATCATCCTAGATCGTGTATCTATGTAATAGGTAACCTCAAAACACAGATCTTAACAGATTTCTGTTGCAGAGATGTCTCTGCAGTTAGACTGTCTATACAGCGGGATGGTGTGGAGATGCCAGTAGTCTTTGCCCCGGCTTTTATGCCTGGGGCGGGGACCCCGCCCCCCCCCCCCCCATGACCTCGCCCGCCTCGTGAGTTACTGTGAGAGGAGCGGGATGGAGATTGTCATTGGGGCTGACGCAAATGCCCATCACCCACTGTGGGGCATGGACACGCAAAATGATAGGGGTAAGACATTGGTTGAATTTTTATTTACAACAAACCTATCCCTATTAAACACACTAGGCTCCGAACCAACATTCGTAACCAGAAGAAGCCACACGATCATTGACCTCACCATGGCCTCTGAGGGTGCAGCGGAAATCACCTCGGGCTGGCAGGTCTCCAAGGAGACCTCGTGCTCGGATCACAGGTGGATCCGCTTTGACATCCAGGTCTGTGCGACACCTATACCGCCACGAGGCAACCCAAGGAATACTAACAGGGTTCCCTACACACGCACGCTTGCTACCAAGCTGGCGATACTGAGCAGTCCACCAAGGTACGTGGACATAACGCAGATAGATGCACAGGTCGAGCACATCACTGCATCAATGATAGACAGCTACCATACTGCCTGCCCAGTAACCACACTGCCCGTAACACCAGGTAAACAACCCTGGTGGGGCGCCGAACTGGAACGCAAGCACGGTAAGGTAAGGAAGGCTCTGAACAGAGCCATGAATACATGGGCTGACGAGGACTGGGAGGCATACTACGCGGCCAAGTCTAGCTACAAAAAATGCATCAGTTTCAGGAGCACCGCGGGATGGCGTAAGTTCTGTGGCAATATTGAATCTTGCCAACAAGCAAACAGGGTAAGGAAAATACTGGCGCAACAGCACACACCTGGGCCAGCCACTCTCCGTAAACCTGACAATACCTTAACCACATCACCAGAGGAAACGAGACGCGTCCTAATAGAAACTCACTTCCCAGGAAGCGTCCTCACTCAGGAAATTGATTGGTCTGATACAATGCAAACACCGTCAGAAAATGACTGGCTATACGCAAACAAGATGATCACATTGGAGAAAATCCAATGGGTCATCGAAAACTACCAACCCTTTAAGGCAGCCGGCCCCGACGGTGTTTTCCCCGCCCTACTGCAGTGGGGTGGCACCTCGGTTACCGTAAGATTAGTGCCTCTGTTGCGGGCATGCCTGGCCTACAGACACATCCCGAAAGGTTGGAGGGAGGTGAAGGTTATATTCATTCCTAAGCCAGGCAAGAGTGACTATACAAACGCTAAATCCTACCGACCTATCAGCCTGACATCGTTTCTCCAAAAAACCTTGGAGAGACTATGCGATAGGGAGCTAAGAGACGGCGCTCTTAAAAACATACCACTACATGGTAACCAACATGCATACTGCTCAGGTAAGTCGACGGAGTCAGCTCTTCACCTGGTGATTAGCCGGATTGAAGAAGCAATTCACCAAAAAGCTACCTGCCTAGGCACATTTATAGACATCGAAGGCGCCTTCGATAAAACAAACTTCTCCAGTATTAGTACCGCCCTCTTCAAACATGGCGTCGATCAGGTATTAACAGATTGGATTACTAACATGTTAAGCAAGCGAGTGGTTCGTCTGGAAGAGGACCAGAACATGGCCTTGATAGCCAGGGGTTGCCCCCAAGGAGGCGTTTTATCTCCCTTCCTCTGGAACCTGGTAATAAATGACCTCATCAAAATTCTAAATGACAACCACTACTACACGATAGGTTATGCGGACGACCTCGCAATCCTTGTGTCAGGGAAGATGACAACCTCACTCAACAGGCACTACGCATCGTTGAACGATGGTGTAGGGAATTTGACCTCTCGGTGAACCGTCGGGTTCAATAAGTGGGGCCTATCACCCAAAATCATACTTTGGCTATACAACACTGTTATCCGACCAATGATCGCATACAGTGCCGTGGTCTGGTGGCCCCGCACCAAACTAACTGCAGCCTCAAGCAAACTTCAACGCATGCAGAGGCTAGCTTGCATGGCCATCACGGGCTGTATGAGGACTACTCCTACCGCAGCTCTTGAAGCAATGCTAGAACTCCCGCCCCTCCACCTGTTTATACAACAGGAAGCGACGATGGCGGCGGTACGCCTAAAAACACTAAATCTCTGGAGTAAAAGAGAAACACAACACTCCGCGTTACTTGAGGGACTCTACAAGGAGTTCCCCTTGACTAAAGCCATAAATGACCGGATTCCCAAACAATTTATCTTCGATAAAAGATACAAAATCCAACTCCATGAGGATCACCGGTAAGAGGGACAACGTCCAGCAGAGTTGCGTACTTTCACAGACGGATCCAAGACAGGTACCGGCTCGGGCGCTGGCATCTTTTCGGAGGACCTCAATATACATATAGCCTCAACTCTAGGGGCCCACAATACGGTGTTCCAAGCAGAGTGTATGGGTATATCCCTAGCAGCCTCAGCTATCGCAGCCAGACAGGTTCGGGACCACACTGTCCGTATTCTATCAGACAGCATGTCGGTCCTGCAAGCACTAAAATGCTACACAACCAACTCTGGGCTTTTATACGAATGTCATCACCGCTTGAATCAGGTGGGTATTCTAAACAACATAACCATTCAATGGATTAAAGGACACAGCGGTTCTCGTCGCAATGGCCGCTTTATAAAACAGGCCCTCCAACTGACTAAGCAGCAGCTGCGCACAATCACAGCCGCTGTCACAGGTCATGGGTCATTTAACAAGCACCTGTTTACTATAGGAGTTACAGATAGCCCGCTATGCAGAGCATGCATGGAGGTGGACGAGACGGCGGACCACGTGCTTCTCCACTGTCCAGAGGTTACTGCATACAGGGCTAAATACTTCGGTAACCCGGTTACTCTCCGAGAGATCGCCAGTAACGTCAGGGCGCTGCTGGCCTTTCTCGGGGAACTGGGGTGGATCGAATAAGATATTGTCCCACCCTTTACGCAAAATACGCGCTACGTCGTGGAGTTGCGGAAATCGGCCCGTCTAACAATACAATATACAGGACACAGCAGTTCTCGAGGTAGCTTCAGATGCTGATGCTGATCCCCTTTGGGTACATACGCACTTTGGTAAGGAACGCACTAGGGATCAGCACGACAAAGCGTGGTCGGACCAAACTGACTGCAGACACTCCCTGCAATTGACGGCCGCTTCACAAAGCAGGCTCTCCTACTGACTAAGCAGCAGCTGCGCACAGTCACAGGCGCCGTTACCGGTCAAGGGATGATAATTATTTTTACTTACCGAGATTTACTACACTTGTGCGTCTTCCACAGCAATTGAAGCATGCAAATATGCATAGGCACGTTATCTCGGGATACTGAGTCACATCTGTGTGAAGTAACAGGTCCTGGAATGACAAATTAGTCTTATATAATGATGATGCAAAAAATTAATTCTTTTTCACTACTTATCATTTTGTTAGCTCATCCCTCCAGATATGAGGATGCTTGAACAGGCTGCTAAATGCTGTTATGATTATTTCTTCACTTACCAAGACTTTCCTTTATTTGCACATCTTCTATGGTACTTTGAGTGTGCTGCATATCCACATAGTCCAAATGTGAAGTAACAGGAGGTTCTGGAATGACAATTTATAGATTATAACTACATTCATAGTATATTTTGATTACTTTATACTATAATCAATCAATTTTAGATGTAATACTATGTCATTATGTGTCTCAATTATACAAAAATGTTAAGTAAATGTAAATGTAGCAACTAAGGCAATGTATTCAATTAATTAAATAATTTTGCATGCCCTAAGGCAAAATGTATTGGGACTCCATAAATTAACAACAGCTTATCTGTTACCTACATTATTGGCAAATAAATGATTTCTATAGCCTGTAGCACTCAGGAATAATGTAGATTTTTGTATGAATGATGTACAAACTTATAAGCTAATTTTACCTCTTTATAATATTAGTATAGATATCAATCTATGTAACCTGGCATGTTATGAGTGGCTCATTGCCAAATAAAAACAGCCATATGGGTTGATCAAAGTTTAAGCTATGCTCGCCGAGGTCTGTCTGTGGATGGGTGACCGATCGTAACATATCGAGACGCCTGCGCGCCACGGAAAGCACGCTAACCCGTTAGTCCAGGGTCCCGGCTGTCATTTGTAGATGTTTGAAAGTTTGTTGTTACAGATAGTCAGAAATCTGAATGTTTGACAACCCGCCTCATCAAGGCGTCTGTGTTGCTCAGTAACTGGGTTGTGGAGGTCAGATAGACAGTCGCTCCATGTAAAATACTGTTATTCAGCTGCATCCGGTTAGACTGGAAGCCGCCCCAACATAGTTGGGAAAGGGCTAGGCAGATCATGATGATATCAATCTATCTAACCTGGCATGTTTGTTGTCCATACGGCGTCTTTGCTGTATCTTCCGGCACCAATACCGTTATTCGAAGTATGTGTACACTTCCAACTTACTCGGTGGTATGACTTACATGGCGGTATTTGAAATTATATTCGTTTTCTCGTCGCAATATACACCGACGGAAGTAACCCATGTGTTAAGAAACTCCTTATCCTTATTCGGGGTAGGGAATTTATGCAAATTCACATTGCATTGTACGTAGCAGCTTCCAAAATCACCAAACGGGTAGTCAGGTAGGTTGTCTCAATATGTAGATTTAAACAATCAATACCAGCACGAAATCAACACGGCCGGAGAAGCAGAGGCTCTACCCAACGTTACTGGGTGGAAGAAGCACTTTTGGACGATTATAACTAAAATAAACAAACAGGACGCGGAAAATAAACACACGCAAACCGGCTGTCAAAGTTTTTTTTTTGTTTGATTGACACTGACATTTTTGAAGTGTTGCAGAGTCTCAATTTTCTTTATTTATTTGTTGTAACATTACGTGAGGCATTGAGTTTTTATCTAGAGAAAAAAATGCTGGTTTGCCATTCAACGACGTGCGAGTGCCGGTTCCATAGTAGGCATTACTATTTTACTGGACGTTTTTACATAAGCAAAATGTACCCAGAGCCATCTATGTATCTACAAATCGAGTGAGCTAGCAATGAAACTACACCACAGAATCAAGGCACGCGTTGTCCTCTGGTAATGTACGATACGAATTACACGCGGTGTCTTCTTATTGCAGACGTAGGTAGTTAAATAGGTGGCACTAGCAGTGATTTTTAATAAGTATACGCAACAGTCTCAATTTTATTTATTCATTTATTGTTACATTACGAGAGGTATTGAGCTTTTATCTAGTGAAAAAATTGTTGATTTGCCATTCAACAACATGCGAGTGCTGGTTCCTCACTCAATTCAGTAGGCATTACTATTTTACTGGACGTTTTTACATAAGTAAAATGTACCCAGAGCCATCTATCTACAAATCGAGTGAGCTAGCAACAAAACTACACCACAGAATCAAGGCACGCGTTGTCCTCTGGTAATGTACGATACGATCCACACGCGGTGTCTTCTTGTTGCGGACGTAGTTAAATAGGTGGCACTAGCAGTGATTTTTAATAAGTATACGAAATACAAATACTATAAAGACTAACAATTAATCCAGCCCAACATGGGCTAAAAAGCCAAGTAAAAGAAGATTAATCAGTAATCAGTAAAACCAGAGATTCGTTTCATGAACACTACATTTTTATTGGTACACATAATAGGTAACAATATAACAATAGATCATATTAAATAATAAACATGGATTTTAAGTTGACTGTGTTGGTTGGCGATATGCTGAATGTGTCGCTCAGCTAGCTCATCTTTGAGGAAGGTGTTCTAGACAACAATATTCTTCACTTCCACCTCGCGTCGTCCCTGTAAATAAAATGTCAAGATGAAATTAAACAAAACAATGAATGAGAGGATTATGTCAATAAAATAAACCTAAAGTTATGCAATAGATTTATTAACCTGCAATAAGCTAAATAGAGTGAAACAATATTATAAAATTATCTTGTATTTTACAAAGAGCTCCCAATTATTATTGTTGTCTAAGTAGTATACTTGATGGAAAAGTATTCCATAGATACATTATGGATTACATTTAAATGCATTTAAAGGCAAATCCAGCAAAGAAAGCGGTAAATTGATGTAAGAGCAGATATGATTACATTGATTACCAAGCCTCTCAAATGAGCTATGGATCTTGTGATGTTTGCTGAGAGTTAAAATATGTAGTGATGGAATTGTACAGTGCATCATCCCACACATTGACGATAAGATCATTACTACCAATCCTATTATGGGTAATGTCATGATGGCCCAGTGGTTTAGGCCTCGCCTCTTGTGCACGAGGTTGTGGGTTCAAATCTGGGCAAGTACCAATGTGAGTTTTTCAATTCATATGTACTTTCTAAGTTTATCTTGGACATCATTGACATCGGTGAAGGAAAACATCGTGAGGAAACCTGGACTTATCTAATTAATATAAGTCTGAAATCGCCAACCCGTCTTGAGCAAGCGTGGTGATTAATGCTCGTGCCTTCTCTGTATGAGAAGAGGCCTTTGCCCTGCAGTGGGACAGTAATAGGCTGGTACTGGTACTGGTACTGGTACTATTATGGGTTGGAAGATATAATTTATAATGTTGTAACAACTTAAATATCAATGATTCAGACTCCAGTGTGAGTATCGTATGTTGTTGTATTGTGGTAGAAGTATCCATTCCGAACCTGATGATAGTCGAGAGCTTTGCTGTGACGACATCTCTTGATCAGAAATGAAGTGCAGCGCAGGTCATACAACTGTAATTTCTTGAGTTGATGCTTTTGTTCTGTTCTGCTCTGCTCTGCTCTGCTCCGGATCTGGGTCTGATAAGGCATCCGGGCAACTGTACATCAAGCTGCTCTGTAGCAATTATGGCACAAGCGAGCCATGGGATTCACCTAAAAACAATTCATAATTAAAGACCAACTTCTAAATATGGCTTCTACAGCATGGATAATGTTTATTCGTGTCATCACTTTCAACTATAGTTTGCTGCTATACTTCACTAAAACTATTCAATATGCATAAATGTGAATATACACTTAGATAAGTATCACATAACATACATACAAGCATAAACTCACGCCTTTAGCATGGTTTATTGGTTCTGTCTCTTCTGCTTACCAAAGCATAAGAGACAGAACCAATACTATTTATAATCGGACCCTTATACACCTAAACTTCTTTCCACCAAACAATAATATGGACATTCCTTTCTGACTAAATAAGTAATCCCGGCTATACCAAACTTAATGAAATTATAGCAGTGGTTATTTTGATTTCGTTTCTTTATGTTGTTCAAATAAATAGAATATCAATGCAAAATGACTACCACCAATAGACGACACGGTGGGCGCAGTGGCCGAGTGGTTGGCTGCTGCGCTACGGGTCGCGGGTTCGATTCCCGCACGGAAAAAATATTTCTCTGGTCTACAGGTGGTTCCGGGTTTGGCTGTTAGTGTATGTGAGTTTAAATGTTTGTTAACGCACCCACGATACAGGAGAAATTACTAGTGTGGCGCGACGACATAAAAACAAAAAAAAATTAGGCGACGTTTAATCATTTAAACGTATCATACCTTCTTAGAATCCACAGCGGCCGTGAAGACTGTTGTTGCGTATCAAGCATTACGGGCGAGGGGTGATGTAGTCCAGGTGCCAATCTGCCTCAGGGATCGCTACAGTTGACTTGATCCCCACTGTCATGTCGCGGTCGCCCTGAAAGTGTATAATAGGATTTTTTTTTAATATTTTTTACTATGGGACGAGCCCGCCACACTATTCCCAATCCACTGCAACTCCTGAAAACCAGAATCAACAGTGGCGACCATCAGGAAAGCGTCGAGACAATGAAGTCCGTCGAGTCCCGGAGAAACGATTCAACTGTCTTGGAACCCGCAACGAAATTAATCAGAAAAAAGCAGCGGAGGACTAAGAAAACTACGCAATTTCTTCTTCCCTCCATATCGACCAGGAGACAGAACTGAGCTGGGCCAATAGGCACAAAGGGACGTTTACAACTGGGTTAGGCCCAGTTGCCTAGCCCTGCGGTTTAAAATTAACACTGATAGTAGTGAGTCCTGAATTATTAGAATTCATTCAACGATTCAATAGTCAACAACATTTAACATTCAAGAACTATAAATCACTAGCAGCGCCCCGCGGTTTTACGTTTTAAGTCAACATGAAACAATCGGAATTCCAACGGGAATACTTCCGTTTTCCGTGGTAAAAAATACACTACGTGCTATGCCAGACTATTAATCTATATCTGCGCCATACTTCATCCAGATCTGTTCAGCTGTTCTGGTGTTAATAATATTGTTAGTGGCAAGTGTGATAGTGTCATTAACAGTCCACAATATTGTGGCGAAATAATATTTTCGTGACGCGCTAATTTGCAATCACAGAAACCAAGGAAGTCTAACCTTAAACCGGATCGTTGGGAAAATACAGAAACTTACCATCAAATAAATTGCATTATTCGCATCATCTACATTGAACACTTGTATCCAAGATATGTCATCGACATGAATGGATGTCACTACACTGTTATGAAAGTGGTCTTTTCTTACAGTTTCAATCGGTATTCAGCTGTAGCCGGTTAGACTGGAAGCCAACCTCAACACAGTTATGTTGTTGCAATGTTTCTTCTGCCAAACTGTACAGCAGTTTGTTGACAGATGTAGCTCCCGTATACAAAGTTCTGTTATATTTTATGAAATTACTAGCTGACAAGGTTTTGACAAAAGGTGCTAAAAAGAAACTTCCCCACTTTATTTTTAAAAGACATTTTTGTAGTACAGCTACGTTCTAAATCTATTGGTATATCATTAAAAAAATTTGGGACTAAGCATTTTCTACACCTTGGTCCATAATAGTTATTACAAGTGGGTACTACAAATCTTCTAATGCATTTATTCCTTTGAGGTCTTATGTGTACCGTCTTGATTTTCAACTCATCCTCATCCAATCCACACAGCATCATCTAGCCCCGAGCTAAGCAGAGCTTGTATTATGGGTACTAGATGACTGATGTAATTAATACAATACATTACATAGATAGATATTTCTTTTTATATATAGCAAGGCGGGTTGGCGATTTCAGACTTATACTCATTGTAATGTGTGTAGATGTCAGTAATGTCTAAGATAAACTAATAAAGTAGGTATCATCGCTGGAGGTGAACCAGTTTTGAACCTTATCCGTCCGAGATGGTACAAATGAATTAAAAAAGTCTCAATGTTTTTCATGAGAGGTGAGACCTTTAGGTGAATGCGTAGAGGCACCTCGTGGAATTTAAATTTTCATGTTTTTAGCAATTTGGAGCTTTCGTAACTAACAAATGAGTACCCCACAAAGTATTAAAATCATTAGTACGACTTTTTCAGTTCGATTTATGCAACTGAATAAGTGTTTCATTACATGATGACATTTAACCACAATTCTATGTATGTTTGTTGTGGTATACATATACGCGAATAACTCTTTCAGTAACATACCTTATACTGACCTGAAACGCGGGCTGCGTCTGCGCATTCTTCTTAACCACTGGGCCATTACGACAATAGAAAGATAAAATAACTTACAATCATGACTTCCTTGTTGGTTTTGATGGTGACCATCCAGTTGCCATGAGGGTTCATGACGAAGGGACACGGAGCCGTGCCTCTGTCGCCAGCCACAGTGACCAGTCGTGGTTGTCCGGTGGGACGCAGTGCCACGTTGAACCTGGAAGATTATCAGCTTGCATTTTAAGAAGTTGTTTTTCTACTAATTAGTCTTGCTCTCTACTAGGCCAGTTGAGCCTGCCAAAACTATTCAACACAGAACTCCAACTAGCGAACGAGGACTAGTATCTCGGAGTCATCCTTAACAGCAAGTTAAACTGGAGCAACTGCAGCATGGCGGTCCTGCAAGCACTAAAATGCCATACCACTAACTCTGGGCTACTACTACACGAATGTCATAACCGCTTAAATCAGGTGTGTATTCTCAATAACATAACCATTCAATGGATTAAAGGACACAGCAGGGGGGAGTGGTCTGGATGTTTGCTTTTGCGGTTGCACAACGACATGCTTATCCTATATCTCTCTGGTAGTCCTAACGATCAAGCTTCTTAACAGTGAGACGTTCCCAGTTGCGGGCTCCATGGTGGGTGGGAGCCAGAGAGACGAATAATACTACTTTACATACATGGACAATCCAAGGCCATTTCAACCAACCGGAGTGAAGTCAGCGAAAGCCGACTCAGCTCCTAAGCGGGGTGCTAACAACACCCCGCTCGCCCCTGGAGGTCCTGCGGGTAATACTGCAGGCACCAGCGTGGGTGCTGGTCCGATTGTGGCGAAAGCTGCAGTTCGGACCAAAACAAAGTCCCAGCTTAAGCAAAGGACGTCAGCGCTGCCTGGGACCAGTACTGACCCTTTAAAAGCACAGGCGAGGACGGCGACGACTCATACCACAGCCGGACCTAGCCTTAGCTCACAAACACAACCTCCTGCGGCACTTCAAGCTGCAAATCAGCAGGCTGTCACCGAGCAATCGAAGACGCCTGGCACTGACGACGCGTTCTCACGCGGTTGGCAAGGGTAAACACACTCAACAAGCCCATTGCCCTTGTACCGCCCACCCGGGCCGTCCTGCTCCTGCAGATCTGGCCAATAGGGGGGACGGGCGCAGCGGTAATGCGCTCCGTCAGGTGCGCCGCCGTGCAAAATAGAACGAGGGTAAAGCCGCTCGTCGAACACAGGCTACCGCTGCCGGGTCAAGCCGCAAAACCAGCAGCAAGGTCGACTTCTCCGCGGGGAAACGGTCGCAGGCCGAGGCCGGTGAAAGCCGACCAGAGCCTGCTGGACCGTCAACCAGCGTCGAGGAGAGGCCAGCCATAAACACCAGACCAAAGAAACAATCCGATTGGAAGGATCAGGCTACGGCCAAGCGGGCTCTCAATGAGACCTTGTCGCCTCGTGGGGAGCAGAAGCGGCCGTGGCTTGACCATTCCAAACGGATTGAAGACAGGAAAAGCTACGCCCAAGCTGCCGGCGCCACCCTGAACGTCGCAATCACTAGCGAGAGCACGGGGGCTACTGTCTCCGGCCTCCGATCCGGGGGGGACGGGTTCGACGAGGGCTTCGACCTGTTTGCCGGGTTGCGACTGGAGGGAGACGAGGAGGGTGCGACCAGCAATGGCGTCCCTTTCGTTGGCCTGTAAGGTCGTGCAGGCGAACCTCCGCCACAGCCAGACAGCGACGGCTCAGTTGCGCAAGTGGCTGGAGGTACAAGACGCGGCCGTTGCCCTGATCCAGGAGCCGTGGATTAGGGCTGGCCATATACAAGGACTATCCAATCTCGGTGGTTAGATTTTAGTCACTACAGACCACGATCATCCTAGATCGTGTATCTATGTAATAGGTAACCTCAAAACACAGATCTTAACAGATTTCTGTTGCAGAGATGTCTCTGCAGTTAGACTGTCTATACAGCGGGATGGTGTGGAGATGCCAGTAGTCTTTGCCTCGGCTTATATGCCTGAGGCGGAGACACCGCTCCCCCCCCCCCCCCCATGACCTCGCCCGCCTCGTGAGTTACTGTGAGAGGAGCGGGATGGAGATTGTCATTGGGGCTGACGCAAATGCCCATCACCCACTGTGGGGCATGGACACGCAAAATGATAGGGGTAAGACATTGGTTGAATTTTTATTTACAACAAACCTATCCCTATTAAACACACTAGGCTCCGAACCAACATTCGTAACCAGAAGAAGCCACACGGTCATTGACCTCACCATGGCCTCTGAGGGTGCAGCGGAAATCACCTCGGGCTGGCAGGTCTCCAAGGAGACCTCGTGCTCGGATCACAGGTGGATCCGCTTTGACATCCAGGTCTGTGCGACACCTATACCGCCACGAGGCAACCCAAGGAATACTAACAGGGTTCCCTACACACGCACGCTTGCTATCAAGCTGGCGATACTGAGCAGTCCACCAAGGTACGTGGACATAACGCAGATAGATGCACAGGTCGAGCACATCACTGCATCAATGATAGACAGCTACCATACTGCCTGCCCAGTAACCACACTGCCCGTAACACCAGGTAAACAACCCTGGTGGGGCGCCGAACTGGAACGCAAGCACGGTAAGGTAAGGAAGGCTCTGAACAGAGCCATGAATACATGGGCTGACGAGGACTGGGAGGCATACTACGCGGCCAAGTCTAGCTACAAAAAATGCATCAGTTTCAGGAGCACCGCGGGATGGCGTAAGTTCTGTGGCAATATTGAATCTTGCCAACAAGCAAACAGGGTAAGGAAAATACTGGCGCAACAGCACACACCTGGGCCAGCCACTCTCCGTAAACCTGACAATACCTTAACCACATCACCAGAGGAAACGAGACGCGTCCTAATAGAAACTCACTTCCCAGGAAGCGTCCTCACTCAGGAAATTGATTGGTCTGATACAATGCAAACACCGTCAGAAAATGACTGGCTATACGCAAACAAGATGATCACATTGGAGAAAATCCAATGGGTCATCGAAAACTACCAACCCTTTAAGGCAGCCGGCCCCGACGGTGTTTTCCCCGCCCTACTGCAGTGGGGTGGCACCTCGGTTACCGTAAGATTAGTGCCTCTGTTGCGGGCATGCCTGGCCTACAGACACATCCCGAAAGGTTGGAGGGAGGTGAAGGTTATATTCATTCCTAAGCCAGGCAAGAGTGACTATACAAACGCTAAATCCTACCGACCTATCAGCCTGACATCGTTTCTCCAAAAAACCTTGGAGAGACTATGCGATAGGGAGCTAAGAGACGGCGCTCTTAAAAACATACCACTACATGGTAACCAACATGCATACTGCTCAGGTAAGTCGACGGAGTCAGCTCTTCACCTGGTGATTAGCCGGATTGAAGAAGCAATTCACCAAAAAGCTACCTGCCTAGGCACATTTATAGACATCGAAGGCGCCTTCGATAAAACAAACTTCTCCAGTATTAGTACCGCCCTCTTCAAACATGGCGTCGATCAGGTATTAACAGATTAAATTACTAACATGTTAAGCAAGCGAGTGGTTCGTCTGGAAGAGGACCAGAACATGGCCTTGATAGCCAGGGGTTGCCCCCAAGGAGGCGTTTTATCTCCCTTCCTCTGGAACCTGGTAATAAATGACCTCATCAAAATTCTAAATGACAACCACTACTACACGATAGGTTATGCGGACGACCTCGCAATCCTTGTGTCAGGGAAGATGACAACCTCACTCAACAGGCACTACGCATCGTTGAACGATGGTGTAGGGAATTTGACCTCTCGGTGAACCGTCGGGTTCAATAAGTGGGGCCTATCACCCAAAATCATACTTTGGCTATACAACACTGTTATCCGACCAATGATCGCATACAGTGCCGTGGTCTGGTGGCCCCGCACCAAACTAACTGCAGCCTCAAGCAAACTTCAACGCATGCAGAGGCTAGCTTGCATGGCCATCACGGGCTGTATGAGGACTACTCCTACCGCAGCTCTTGAAGCAATGCTAGAACTCCCGCCCCTCCACCTGTTTATACAACAGGAAGCGACGATGGCGGCGGTACGCCTAAAAACACTAAATCTCTGGAGTAAAAGAGAAACACAACACTCCGCGTTACTTGAGGGACTCTACAAGGAGTTCCCCTTGACTAAAGCCATAAATGACCGGATTCCCAAACAATTTATCTTCGATAAAAGATACAAAATCCAACTCCATGAGGATCACCGGTAAGAGGGACAACGTCCAGCAGAGTTGCGTACTTTC
This sequence comes from Phlogophora meticulosa, assembly GCA_905147745.2. Taxonomy (NCBI): domain Eukaryota; kingdom Metazoa; phylum Arthropoda; class Insecta; order Lepidoptera; family Noctuidae; genus Phlogophora; species Phlogophora meticulosa. The sequence continues at coordinate 359,061 of LR990517.1, read as the reverse complement.
ACAGACGGATCCAAGACAGGTACCGGCTCGGGCGCTGGCATCTTTTCGGAGGACCTCAATATACATATAGCCTCAACTCTAGGGGCCCACAATACGGTGTTCCAAGCAGAGTGTATGGGTATATCCCTAGCAGCCTCAGCTATCGCAGCCAGACAGGTTCGGGACCACACTGTCCGTATTCTATCAGACAGCATGTCGGTCCTGCAAGCACTAAAATGCTACACAACCAACTCTGGGCTTTTATACGAATGTCATCACCGCTTGAATCAGGTGGGTATTCTAAACAACATAACCATTCAATGGATTAAAGGACACAGCGGTTCTCGTCGCAATGGCCGCTTTATAAAACAGGCCCTCCAACTGACTAAGCAGCAGCTGCGCACAATCACAGCCGCTGTCACAGGTCATGGGTCATTTAACAAGCACCTGTTTACTATAGGAGTTACAGATAGCCCGCTATGCAGAGCATGCATGGAGGTGGACGAGACGGCGGACCACGTGCTTCTCCACTGTCCAGAGGTTACTGCATACAGGGCTAAATACTTCGGTAACCCGGTTACTCTCCGAGAGATCGCCAGTAACGTCAGGGCGCTGCTGGCCTTTCTCGGGGAACTGGGGTGGATCGAATAAGATATTGTCCCACCCTTTACGCAAAATACGCGCTACGTCGTGGAGTTGCGGAAATCGGCCCGTCTAACAATACAATATACAGGACACAGCAGTTCTCGAGGTAGCTTCAGATGCTGATGCTGATCCCCTTTGGGTACATACGCACTTTGGTAAGGAACGCACTAGGGATCAGCACGACAAAGCGTGGTCGGACCAAACTGACTGCAGACACTCCCTGCAATTGACGGCCGCTTCACAAAGCAGGCTCTCCTACTGACTAAGCAGCAGCTGCGCACAGTCACAGGCGCCGTTACCGGTCAAGGGATGATAATTATTTTTACTTACCGAGATTTACTACACTTGTGCGTCTTCCACAGCAATTGAAGCATGCAAATATGCATAGGCACGTTATCTCGGGATACTGAGTCACATCTGTGTGAAGTAACAGGTCCTGGAATGACAAATTAGTCTTATATAATGATGATGCAAAAAATTAATTCTTTTTCACTACTTATCATTTTGTTAGCTCATCCCTCCAGATATGAGGATGCTTGAACAGGCTGCTAAATGCTGTTATGATTATTTCTTCACTTACCAAGACTTTCCTTTATTTGCACATCTTCTATGGTACTTTGAGTGTGCTGCATATCCACATAGTCCAAATGTGAAGTAACAGGAGGTTCTGGAATGACAATTTATAGATTATAACTACATTCATAGTATATTTTGATTACTTTATACTATAATCAATCAATTTTAGATGTAATACTATGTCATTATGTGTCTCAATTATACAAAAATGTTAAGTAAATGTAAATGTAGCAACTAAGGCAATGTATTCAATTAATTAAATAATTTTGCATGCCCTAAGGCAAAATGTATTGGGACTCCATAAATTAACAACAGCTTATCTGTTACCTACATTATTGGCAAATAAATGATTTCTATAGCCTGTAGCACTCAGGAATAATGTAGATTTTTGTATGAATGATGTACAAACTTATAAGCTAATTTTACCTCTTTATAATATTAGTATAGATATCAATCTATGTAACCTGGCATGTTATGAGTGGCTCATTGCCAAATAAAAACAGCCATATGGGTTGATCAAAGTTTAAGCTATGCTCGCCGAGGTCTGTCTGTGGATGGGTGACCGATCGTAACATATCGAGACGCCTGCGCGCCACGGAAAGCACGCTAACCCGTTAGTCCAGGGTCCCGGCTGTCATTTGTAGATGTTTGAAAGTTTGTTGTTACAGATAGTCAGAAATCTGAATGTTTGACAACCCGCCTCATCAAGGCGTCTGTGTTGCTCAGTAACTGGGTTGTGGAGGTCAGATAGACAGTCGCTCCATGTAAAATACTGTTATTCAGCTGCATCCGGTTAGACTGGAAGCCGCCCCAACATAGTTGGGAAAGGGCTAGGCAGATCATGATGATATCAATCTATCTAACCTGGCATGTTTGTTGTCCATACGGCGTCTTTGCTGTATCTTCCGGCACCAATACCGTTATTCGAAGTATGTGTACACTTCCAACTTACTCGGTGGTATGACTTACATGGCGGTATTTGAAATTATATTCGTTTTCTCGTCGCAATATACACCGACGGAAGTAACCCATGTGTTAAGAAACTCCTTATCCTTATTCGGGGTAGGGAATTTATGCAAATTCACATTGCATTGTACGTAGCAGCTTCCAAAATCACCAAACGGGTAGTCAGGTAGGTTGTCTCAATATGTAGATTTAAACAATCAATACCAGCACGAAATCAACACGGCCGGAGAAGCAGAGGCTCTACCCAACGTTACTGGGTGGAAGAAGCACTTTTGGACGATTATAACTAAAATAAACAAACAGGACGCGGAAAATAAACACACGCAAACCGGCTGTCAAAGTTTTTTTTTTGTTTGATTGACACTGACATTTTTGAAGTGTTGCAGAGTCTCAATTTTCTTTATTTATTTGTTGTAACATTACGTGAGGCATTGAGTTTTTATCTAGAGAAAAAATTGCTGGTTTGCCATTCAACGACGTGCGAGTGCCGGTTCCATAGTAGGCATTACTATTTTACTGGACGTTTTTACATAAGCAAAATGTACCCAGAGCCATCTATGTATCTACAAATCGAGTGAGCTAGCAATGAAACTACACCACAGAATCAAGGCACGCGTTGTCCTCTGGTAATGTACGATACGAATTACACGCGGTGTCTTCTTATTGCAGACGTAGGTAGTTAAATAGGTGGCACTAGCAGTGATTTTTAATAAGTATACGCAACAGTCTCAATTTTATTTATTCATTTATTGTTACATTACGAGAGGTATTGAGCTTTTATCTAGTGAAAAAATTGTTGATTTGCCATTCAACAACATGCGAGTGCTGGTTCCTCACTCAATTCAGTAGGCATTACTATTTTACTGGACGTTTTTACATAAGTAAAATGTACCCAGAGCCATCTATCTACAAATCGAGTGAGCTAGCAACAAAACTACACCACAGAATCAAGGCACGCGTTGTCCTCTGGTAATGTACGATACGATCCACACGCGGTGTCTTCTTGTTGCGGACGTAGTTAAATAGGTGGCACTAGCAGTGATTTTTAATAAGTATACGAAATACAAATACTATAAAGACTAACAATTAATCCAGCCCAACATGGGCTAAAAAGCCAAGTAAAAGAAGATTAATCAGTAATCAGTAAAACCAGAGATTCGTTTCATGAACACTACATTTTTATTGGTACACATAATAGGTAACAATATAACAATAGATCATATTAAATAATAAACATGGATTTTAAGTTGACTGTGTTGGTTGGCGATATGCTGAATGTGTCGCTCAGCTAGCTCATCTTTGAGGAAGGTGTTCTAGACAACAATATTCTTCACTTCCACCTCGCGTCGTCCCTGTAAATAAAATGTCAAGATGAAATTAAACAAAACAATGAATGAGAGGATTATGTCAATAAAATAAACCTAAAGTTATGCAATAGATTTATTAACCTGCAATAAGCTAAATAGAGTGAAACAATATTATAAAATTATCTTGTATTTTACAAAGAGCTCCCAATTATTATTGTTGTCTAAGTAGTATACTTGATGGAAAAGTATTCCATAGATACATTATGGATTACATTTAAATGCATTTAAAGGCAAATCCAGCAAAGAAAGCGGTAAATTGATGTAAGAGCAGATATGATTACATTGATTACCAAGCCTCTCAAATGAGCTATGGATCTTGTGATGTTTGCTGAGAGTTAAAATATGTAGTGATGGAATTGTACAGTGCATCATCCCACACATTGACGATAAGATCATTACTACCAATCCTATTATGGGTAATGTCATGATGGCCCAGTGGTTTAGGCCTCGCCTCTTGTGCACGAGGTTGTGGGTTCAAATCTGGGCAAGTACCAATGTGAGTTTTTCAATTCATATGTACTTTCTAAGTTTATCTTGGACATCATTGACATCGGTGAAGGAAAACATCGTGAGGAAACCTGGACTTATCTAATTAATATAAGTCTGAAATCGCCAACCCGTCTTGAGCAAGCGTGGTGATTAATGCTCGTGCCTTCTCTGTATGAGAAGAGGCCTTTGCCCTGCAGTGGGACAGTAATAGGCTGGTACTGGTACTGGTACTGGTACTATTATGGGTTGGAAGATATAATTTATAATGTTGTAACAACTTAAATATCAATGATTCAGACTCCAGTGTGAGTATCGTATGTTGTTGTATTGTGGTAGAAGTATCCATTCCGAACCTGATGATAGTCGAGAGCTTTGCTGTGACGACATCTCTTGATCAGAAATGAAGTGCAGCGCAGGTCATACAACTGTAATTTCTTGAGTTGATGCTTTTGTTCTGTTCTGCTCTGCTCTGCTCTGCTCCGGATCTGGGTCTGATAAGGCATCCGGGCAACTGTACATCAAGCTGCTCTGTAGCAATTATGGCACAAGCGAGCCATGGGATTCACCTAAAAACAATTCATAATTAAAGACCAACTTCTAAATATGGCTTCTACAGCATGGATAATGTTTATTCGTGTCATCACTTTCAACTATAGTTTGCTGCTATACTTCACTAAAACTATTCAATATGCATAAATGTGAATATACACTTAGATAAGTATCACATAACATACATACAAGCATAAACTCACGCCTTTAGCATGGTTTATTGGTTCTGTCTCTTCTGCTTACCAAAGCATAAGAGACAGAACCAATACTATTTATAATCGGACCCTTATACACCTAAACTTCTTTCCACCAAACAATAATATGGACATTCCTTTCTGACTAAATAAGTAATCCCGGCTATACCAAACTTAATGAAATTATAGCAGTGGTTATTTTGATTTCGTTTCTTTATGTTGTTCAAATAAATAGAATATCAATGCAAAATGACTACCACCAATAGACGACACGGTGGGCGCAGTGGCCGAGTGGTTGGCTGCTGCGCTACGGGTCGCGGGTTCGATTCCCGCACGGAAAAAATATTTCTCTGGTCTACAGGTGGTTCCGGGTTTGGCTGTTAGTGTATGTGAGTTTAAATGTTTGTTAACGCACCCACGATACAGGAGAAATTACTAGTGTGGCGCGACGACATAAAAACAAAAAAAAATTAGGCGACGTTTAATCATTTAAACGTATCATACCTTCTTAGAATCCACAGCGGCCGTGAAGACTGTTGTTGCGTATCAAGCATTACGGGCGAGGGGTGATGTAGTCCAGGTGCCAATCTGCCTCAGGGATCGCTACAGTTGACTTGATCCCCACTGTCATGTCGCGGTCGCCCTGAAAGTGTATAATAGGATTTTTTTTTAATATTTTTTACTATGGGACGAGCCCGCCACACTATTCCCAATCCACTGCAACTCCTGAAAACCAGAATCAACAGTGGCGACCATCAGGAAAGCGTCGAGACAATGAAGTCCGTCGAGTCCCGGAGAAACGATTCAACTGTCTTGGAACCCGCAACGAAATTAATCAGAAAAAAGCAGCGGAGGACTAAGAAAACTACGCAATTTCTTCTTCCCTCCATATCGACCAGGAGACAGAACTGAGCTGGGCCAATAGGCACAAAGGGACGTTTACAACTGGGTTAGGCCCAGTTGCCTAGCCCTGCGGTTTAAAATTAACACTGATAGTAGTGAGTCCTGAATGATTAGAATTCATTCAACGATTCAATAGTCAACAACATTTAACATTCAAGAACTATAAATCACTAGCAGCGCCCCGCGGTTTTACGTTTTAAGTCAACATGAAACAATCGGAATTCCAACGGGAATACTTCCGTTTTCCGTGGTAAAAAATACACTACGTGCTATGCCAGACTATTAATCTATATCTGCGCCATACTTCATCCAGATCTGTTCAGCTGTTCTGGTGTTAATAATATTGTTAGTGGCAAGTGTGATAGTGTCATTAACAGTCCACAATATTGTGGCGAAATAATATTTTCGTGACGCGCTAATTTGCAATCACAGAAACCAAGGAAGTCTAACCTTAAACCGGATCGTTGGGAAAATACAGAAACTTACCATCAAATAAATTGCATTATTCGCATCATCTACATTGAACACTTGTATCCAAGATATGTCATCGACATGAATGGATGTCACTACACTGTTATGAAAGTGGTCTTTTCTTACAGTTTCAATCGGTATTCAGCTGTAGCCGGTTAGACTGGAAGCCAACCTCAACACAGTTATGTTGTTGCAATGTTTCTTCTGCCAAACTGTACAGCAGTTTGTTGACAGATGTAGCTCCCGTATACAAAGTTCTGTTATATTTTATGAAATTACTAGCTGACAAGGTTTTGACAAAAGGTGCTAAAAAGAAACTTCCCCACTTTATTTTTAAAAGACATTTTTGTAGTACAGCTACGATCTAAATCTATTGGTATATCATTAAAAAAATTTGGGACTAAGCATTTTCTACACCTTGGTCCATAATAGTTATTACAAGTGGGTACTACAAATCTTCTAATGCATTTATTCCTTTGAGGTCTTATGTGTACCGTCTTGATTTTCAACTCATCCTCATCCAATCCACACAGCATCATCTAGCCCCGAGCTAAGCAGAGCTTGTATTATGGGTACTAGATGACTGATGTAATTAATACAATACATTACATAGATAGATATTTCTTTTTATATATAGCAAGGCGGGTTGGCGATTTCAGACTTATACTCATTGTAATGTGTGTAGATGTCAGTAATGTCTAAGATAAACTAATAAAGTAGGTATCATCGCTGGAGGTGAACCAGTTTTGAACCTTATCCGTCCGAGATGGTACAAATGAATTAAAAAAGTCTCAATGTTTTTCATGAGAGGTGAGACCTTTAGGTGAATGCGTAGAGGCACCTCGTGGAATTTAAATTTTCATGTTTTTAGCAATTTGGAGCTTTCGTAACTAACAAATGAGTACCCCACAAAGTATTAAAATCATTAGTACGACTTTTTCAGTTCGATTTATGCAACTGAATAAGTGTTTCATTACATGATGACATTTAACCACAATTCTATGTATGTTTGTTGTGGTATACATATACGCGAATAACTCTTTCAGTAACATACCTTATACTGACCTGAAACGCGGGCTGCGTCTGCGCATTCTTCTTAACCACTGGGCCATTACGACAATAGAAAGATAAAATAACTTACAATCATGACTTCCTTGTTGGTTTTGATGGTGACCATCCAGTTGCCATGAGGGTTCATGACGAAGGGACACGGAGCCGTGCCTCTGTCGCCAGCCACAGTGACCAGTCGTGGTTGTCCGGTGGGACGCAGTGCCACGTTGAACCTGGAAGATTATCAGCTTGCATTTTAAGAAGTTGTTTTTCTACTAATTAGTCTTGCTCTCTACTAGGCCAGTTGAGCCTGCCAAAACTATTCAACACAGAACTCCAACTAGCGAACGAGGACTAGTATCTCGGAGTCATCCTTAACAGCAAGTTAAACTGGAGCAACTGCAGTATGGCGGTCCTGCAAGCACTAAAATGCCATACCACTAACTCTGGGCTACTAATACACGAATGTCATAACCGCTTAAATCAGGTGTGTATTCTCAATAACATAACCATTCAATGGATTAAAGGACACAGCAGGGGGGAGTGGTCTGGATGTTTGCTTTTGCGGTTGCACAACGACATGCTTATCCTATATCTCTCTGGTAGTCCTAACGATCAAGCTTCTTAACAGTGAGACGTTCCCAGTTGCGGGCTCCATGGTGGGTGGGAGCCAGAGAGACGAATAATACTACTTTACATACATGGACAATCCAAGGCCATTTCAACCAACCGGAGTGAAGTCAGCGAAAGCCGACTCAGCTCCTAAGCGGGGTGCTAACAACACCCCGCTCGCCCCTGGAGGTCCTGCGGGTAATACTGCAGGCACCAGCGTGGGTGCTGGTCCGATTGTGGCGAAAGCTGCAGTTCGGAACAAAACAAAGTCCCAGCTTAAGCAAAGGACGTCAGCGCTGCCTGGGACCAGTACTGACCCTTTAAAAGCACAGGCGAGGACGGCGACGACTCATACCACAGCCGGACCTAGCCTTAGCTCACAAACACAACCTCCTGCGGCACTTCAAGCTGCAAATCAGCAGGCTGTCACCGAGCAATCGAAGACGCCTGGCACTGACGACGCATTCTCACGCGGTTGGCAAGGGTAAACACACTCAACAAGCCCATTGCCCTTGTACCGCCCACCCGGGCCGTCCTGCTCCTGCAGATCTGGCCAATAGTAATGCGCTCCGTCAGGTGCGCCGCCGTGCAAAATAGAACGAGGGTAAAGCCGCTCGTCGAACACAGGCTACCGCTGCCGGGTCAAGCCGCAAAACCAGCAGCAAGGTCGACTTCTCCGCGGGGAAACGGTCGCAGGCCGAGGCCGGTGAAAGCCGACCAGAGCCTGCTGGACCGTCAACCAGCGTCGAGGAGAGGCCAGCCATAAACACCAGACCAAAGAAACAATCCGATTGGAAGGATCAGGCTACGGCCAAGCGGGCTCTCAATGAGACCTTGTCGCCTCGTGGGGAGCAGAAGCGGCCGTGGCTTGACCATTCCCAACGGATTGAAGACAGGAAAAGCTACGCCCAAGCTGCCGGCGCCACCCTGAACGTCGCAATCACTAGCGAGAGCACGGGGGCTACTGTCTCCGGCCTCCGATCCGGGGGGGACGGGTTCGACGAGGGCTTCGACCTGTTTGCCGGGTTGCGACTGGAGGGAGACGAGGAGGGTGCGACCAGCAATGGCGTCCCTTTCGTTGGCCTGTAAGGTCGTGCAGGCGAACCTCCGCCACAGCCAGACAGCGACGGCTCAGTTGCGCAAGTGGCTGGAGGTACAAGACGCGGCCGTTGCCCTGATCCAGGAGCCGTGGATTAGGGCTGGCCATATACAAGGACTATCCAATCTCGGTGGTTAGATTTTAGTCACTACAGACCACGATCATCCTAGATCGTGTATCTATGTAATAGGTAACCTCAAAACACAGATCTTAACAGATTTCTGTTGCAGAGATGTCTCTGCAGTTAGACTGTCTATACAGCGGGATGGTGTGGAGATGCCAGTAGTCTTTGCCTCGGCTTATATGCCTGAGGCGAAGACACCGCCCCCCCCCCCATGACCTCGCCCGCCTCGTGAGTTACTGTGAGAGGAGCGGGATGGAGAATGCCCATCACCCACTGTGGGGCATGGACACGCAAAATGATAGGGGTAAGACATTGGTTGAATTTTTATTTACAACAAACCTATCCCTATTAAACACACTAGGCTCCGAACCAACATTCGTAACCAGAAGAAGCCACACGATCATTGACCTCACCATGGCCTCTGAGGGTGCAGCGGAAATCACCTCGGGCTGGCAGGTCTCCAAGGAGACCTCGTGCTCGGATCACAGGTGGATCCGCTTTGACATCCAGGTCTGTGCGACACCTATACCGCCACGAGGCAACCCAAGGAATACTAACAGGGTTCCCTACACACGCACGCTTGCTACCAAGCTGGCGATACTGAGCAGTCCACCAAGGTACGTGGACATAACGCAGATAGATGCACAGGTCGAGCACATCACTGCATCAATGATAGACAGCAGCCATACTGCCTGCCCAGTAACCACACTGCCCGTAACACCAGGTAAACAACCCTGGTGGGGCGCCGAACTGGAACGCAAGCACGGTAAGGTAAGGAAGGCTCTGAACAGAGCCATGAATACATGGGCTGACGAGGACTGGGAGGCATACTACGCGGCCAAGTCTAGCTACAAAAAATGCATCAGTTTCAGGAGCACCGCGGGATGGCGTAAGTTCTGTGGCAATATTGAATCTTGCCAACAAGCAAACAGGGTAGGGAAAATACTGGCGCAACAGCACACACCTGGGCCAGCCACTCTCCGTAAACCTGACAATACCTTAACCACATCACCAGAGGAAACGAGACGCGTCCTAATAGAAACTCACTTCCCAGGAAGCGTCCTCACTCAGGAAATTGATTGGTCTGATACAATGCAAACACCGTCAGAAAATGACTGGCTATACGCAAACAAGATGATCACATTGGAGAAAATCCAATGGGTCATCGAAAACTACCAACCCTTTAAGGCAGCCGGCCCCGACGGTGTTTTCCCCGCCCTACTGCAGTGGGGTGGCACCTCGGTTACCGTAAGATTAGTGCCTCTGTTGCGGGCATGCCTGGCCTACAGACACATCCCGAAAGGTTGGAGGGAGGTGAAGGTTATATTCATTCCTAAGCCAGGCAAGAGTGACTATACAAACGCTAAATCCTACCGACCTATCAGCCTGACATCGTTTCTCCAAAAAACCTTGGAGAGACTATGCGATAGGGAGCTAAGAGACGGCGCTCTTAAAAACATACCACTACATGGTAACCAACATGCATACTGCTCAGGTAAGTCGACGGAGTCAGCTCTTCACCTGGTGATTAGCCGGATTGAAGAAGCAATTCACCAAAAAGCTACCTGCCTAGGCACATTTATAGACATCGAAGGCGCCTTCGATAAAACAAACTTCTCCAGTATTAGTACCGCCCTCTTCAAACATGGCGTCGATCAGGTATTAACAGATTGGATTACTAACACGTTAAGCAAGCGAGTGGTTCGTCTGGAAGAGGACCAGAACATGGCCTTGATAGCCAGGGGTTGCCCCCAAGGAGGCGTTTTATCTCCCTTCCTCTGGAACCTGGTAATAAATGACCTCATCAAAATTCTAAATGACAACCACTACTACACGATAGGTTATGCGGACGACCTCGCAATCCTTGTGTCAGGGAAGATGACAACCTCACTCAACAGGCACTACGCATCGTTGAACGATGGTGTAGGGAATTTGACCTCTCGGTGAACCGTCGGGTTCAATAAGTGGGGCCTATCACCCAAAATCATACTTTGGCTATACAACACTGTTATCCGACCAATGATCGCATACAGTGCCGTGGTCTGGTGGCCCCGCACCAAACTAACTGCAGCCTCAAGCAAACTTCAACGCATGCAGAGGCTAGCTTGCATGGCCATCACGGGCTGTATGAGGACTACTCCTACCGCAGCTCTTGAAGCAATGCTAGAACTCCCGCCCCTCCACCTGTTTATACAACAGGAAGCGACGATGGCGGCGGTACGCCTAAAAACACTAAATCTCTGGAGTAAAAGAGAAACACAACACTCCGCGTTACTTGAGGGACTCTACAAGGAGTTCCCCTTGACTAAAGCCATAAATGACCGGATTCCCAAACAATTTATCTTCGATAAAAGATACAAAATCCAACTCCATGAGGATCACCGGTAAGAGGGACAACGTCCAGCAGAGTTGCGTACTTTCACAGACGGATCCAAGACAGGTACCGGCTCGGGCGCTGGCATCTTTTCGGAGGACCTCAATATACATATAGCCTCAACTCTAGGGGCCCACAATACGGTGTTCCAAGCAGAGTGTATGGGTATATCCCTAGCAGCCTCAGCTATCGCAGCCAGACAGGTTCGGGACCACACTGTCCGTATTCTATCAGACAGCATGTCGGTCCTGCAAGCACTAAAATGCTACACAACCAACTCTGGGCTTTTATACGAATGTCATCACCGCTTGAATCAGGTGGGTATTCTAAACAACATAACCATTCAATGGATTAAAGGACACAGCGGTTCTCGTCGCAATGTCGCAAAAAACTCGTCGTTGATGCTGCAGACGAACTCGCAAGAAGGGGATCTAGCATGGCAGTAATGGGACCGCAACCCATCGTACCACTCCCCTTTGGGTATATACGCACTCTGGTAAGGAAACGCACTAGGGTTCAACACAACAAAATTTGGTCAGACCAAACAGACTGCAGGCTGTCCAGGGAGGTACTCCCTGCAATTGACGGCCGCTTTACAAAACAGGCCCTCCAACTGACTAAGCAGCAGCTGCGCACAATCACAGCCGCTGTCACAGGTCATGGGTCATTTAACAAGCACCTGTTTACTATAGGAGTTACAGATAGCCCGCTATGCAGAGCATGCATGGAGGTGGACGAGACGGCGGACCACGTGCTTCTCCACTGTCCAGAGGTTACTGCATACAGGGCTAAATACTTCGGTAACCCGGTTACTCTCTGAGAGATCGCCAGTAACGTCAGGGCGCTGCTGGCCTTTCTCGGGGAACTGGGGTGGATCGAATAAGATATTGTCCCACCCTTTACGCAAAATACGCGCTACGTCGTGGAGTTGCGGAAATCGGCCCGTCTAACAATACAATATACAGGACACAGCAGTTCTCGAGGTAGCTTCAGATGCTGATGCTGATCCCCTTTGGGTACATACGCACTTTGGTAAGGAACGCACTAGGGATCAGCACGACAAAGCGTGGTCGGACCAAACTGACTGCAGACACTCCCTGCAATTGACGGCCGCTTCACAAAGCAGGCTCTCCTACTGACTAAGCAGCAGCTGCGCACAGTCACAGGCGCCGTTACCGGTCAAGGGATGATAATTATTTTTACTTACCGAGATTTACTACACTTGTGCGTCTTCCACAGCAATTGAAGCATGCAAATATGCATAGGCACGTTATCTCGGGATACTGAGTCACATCTGTGTGAAGTAACAGGTCCTGGAATGACAAATTAGTCTTATATAATGATGATGCAAAAAATTAATTCTTTTTCACTACTTATCATTTTGTTAGCTCATCCCTCCAGATATGAGGATGCTTGAACAGGCTGCTAAATGCTGTTATGATTATTTCTTCACTTACCAAGACTTTCCTTTATTTGCACATCTTCTATGGTACTTTGAGTGTGCTGCATATCCACATAGTCCAAATGTGAAGTAACAGGAGGTTCTGGAATGACAATTTATAGATTATAACTACATTCATAGTATATTTTGATTATTTTATACTATAATCAATCAATTTTAGATGTAATACTATGTCATTATGTGTCTCAATTATACAAAAATGTTAAGTAAATGTAAATGTAGCAACTAAGGCAATGTATTCAATTAATTAAATAATTTTGCATGCCCTAAGGCAAAATGTATTGGGACTCCATAAATTAACAACTTATCTGTTACCTACATTATTGGCAAATAAATGATTTCTATAGCCTGTAGCACTCAGGAATAATGTAGCTTTTTGTATGAATGAATATGAATAATGTACAAACTTATAAGCTAATTTTACCTCTTTATAATATTAGTATAGATACCAATCTATGTAACCTGGCATGTTATGAGTGGCTCATTGCCAAATAAAAACAGCCATATGGGTTGATCAAAGTTTAAGCTATGCTCGCCGAGGTCTGTCTGTGGATGGGTGACCGATCGTAACATATCGAGACGCCTGCGCGCCACGGAAAGCACGCTAACCCGTTAGTCCAGGGTCCCGGCTGTCATTTGTAGATGTTTGAAAGTTTGTTGTTACAGATAGTCAGAAATCTGAATGTTTGACAACCCACCTCATCAAGGCGTCTGTGTTGCTCAGTAACTGGGTTGTGGAGGTCAGATAGACAGTCGCTCCATGTAAAATACTGTTATTCAGCTGCATCCGGTTAGACTGGAAGCCGCCCCAACATAGTTGGGAAAGGGCTAGGCAGATCATGATGATATCAATCTATCTAACCTGGCATGTTTGTTGTCCATACGGCGTCTTTGCTGTATCTTCCGGCACCAATACCGTTATTCGAAGTATGTGTACACTTCCAACTTACTCGGTGGTATGACTTACATGGCGGTATTTGAAATTATATTCGTTTTCTCGTCGCAATATACACCGACGGAAGTAACCCATGTGTTAAGAAACTCCTTATCCTTATTCGGGGTAGGGAATTTATGCAAATTCACATTGCATTGTACGTAGCAGCCTCCAAAATCACCAAACGGGTAGCCAGGTAGGTTGTCTCAATATGTAGATTTAAACAATCAATACCAGCACGAAATCAACACGGCCGGAGAAGCAGAGGCTCTACCCAACGTTACTGGGTGGAAGAAGCACTTTTGGACGATTATAACTAAAAGAAACAAACAGGACGCGGAAAATAAACACACGCAAACCGGCTGTCAAAGTTTTTTTTTTGTTTGATTGACACTGACATTTTTGAAGTGTTGCAGAGTCTCAATTTTCTTTATTTATTTGTTGTAACATTACGTGAGGCATTGAGTTTTTATCTAGAGAAAAAATTGCTGGTTTGCCATTCAACGACGTGCGAGTGCCGGTTCCATAGTAGGCATTACTATTTTACTGGACGTTTTTACATAAGCAAAATGTACCCAGAGCCATCTATGTATCTACAAATCGAGTGACCTAGCAATGAAACTACACCACAGAATCAAGGCACGCGTTGTCCTCTGGTAATGTACGATACGAATTACACGCGGTGTCTTCTTATTGCAGACGTAGGTAGTTAAATAGGTGGCACTAGCAGTGATTTTTAATAAGTATACGCAACAGTCTCAATTTTATTTATTCATTTATTGTTACATTACGAGAGGTATTGAGCTTTTATCTAGTGAAAAAATTGTTGATTTACCATTCAACAACATGCGAGTGCTGGTTCCTCACTCAATTCAGTAGGCATTACTATTTTACTGGACGTTTTTACATAAGTAAAATGTACCCAGAGCCATCTATCTACAAATCGAGTGAGCTAGCAACAAAACTACACCACAGAATCAAGGCACGCGTTGTCCTCTGGTAATGTACGATACGATCCACACGCGGTGTCTTCTTGTTGCGGACGTAGTTAAATAGGTGGCACTAGCAGTGATTTTTAATAAGTATACGAAATACAAATACTATAAAGACTAACAATTAATCCAGCCCAACATGGGCTAAAAAGCCAAGTAAAAGAAGATTAATCAGTAATCAGTAAAACCAGAGATTCGTTTCATGAACACTACATTTTTATTGGTACACATAATAGGTAACAATATAACAATAGATCATATTAAATAATAAACATGGATTTTAAGTTGACTGTGTTGGTTGGCGATATGCTGAATGTGTCGCTCAGCTAGCTCATCTTTGAGGAAGGTGTTCTAGACAACAATATTCTTCACTTCCACCTCGCGTCGTCCCTGTAAATAAAATGTCAAGATGAAATTAAACAAAACAATGAATGAGAGGATTATGTCAATAAAATAAACCTAAAGTTATGCAATAGATTTATTAACCTGCAATAAGCTAAATAGAGTGAAACAATATTATAAAATTATCTTGTATTTTACAAAGAGCTCCCAATTATTATTGTTGTCTAAGTAGTATAGTTGATGGAAAAGTATTCCATAGATACATTATGGATTACATTTAAATGCATTTAAAGGCAAATCCAGCAAAGAAAGCGGTAAATTGATGTAAGAGCAGATATGATTACATTGATTACCAAGCCTCTCAAATGAGCTATGGATCTTGTGATGTTTGCTGAGAGTTAAAATATGTAGTGATGGAATTGTACAGTGCATCATCCCACACATTGACGATAAGATCATTACTACCAATCCTATTATGGGTTGGAAGATATAATTTATAATGTTGTAACAACTTAAATATCAATGATTCAGACTCCAGTGTGAGTATCGTATGTTGTTGTATTGTGGTAGAAGTATCCATTCCGAACCTGATGATAGTCGAGAGCTTTGCTGTGACGACATCTCTTGATCAGAAATGAAGTGCAGCGCAGGTCATACAACTGTAATTTCTTGAGTTGATGCTTTTGTTCTGTTCTGCTCTGCTCTGCTCCGGATCTGGGTCTGATAAGGCATCCGGGCAACTGTACATCAAGCTGCTCTGTAGCAATTATGGCACAAGCGAGCCATGGGATTCACCTAAAAACAATTCATAATTAAAGACCAACTTCTAAATATGGCTTCTACAGCATGGATAATGTTTAATCGTGTCATCACTTTCAACTATAGTTTGCTGCTATACTTCACTAAAACTATTCAATATGCATAAATGTGAATATACACTTAGATAAGTATCACATAACATACATACAAGCATAAACTCACGCCTTTAGCATGGTTTATTGGTTCTGTCTCTTCTGCTTGCCAAAGCATAAGAGACAGAACCAATACTAATTATAATCAATGAGTAAAGAACTGTACTATGTATACACGGTGGAAGGGACTTGGACGCACAAACTGACACCATGACTGCATGATTCTGGTGGTTCATGGTGCAATGAGATTTTTAGTTAAAAAGTAAATTATTCACTTCTTAAAAATGTCATTTTGGTAGGTAGACATCATGTTTGTGTACAGCACAACGAACATCAGAATAAAACGTAGAAATTAGGAAAAGTGCACGAAAGTAGTCACCGCTATTCTTAGCAGTAATCGGATATTCGGACCCTTATACACCTAAACTTCTTTCCACCAAACAATAATATGGACATTCCTTTCTGACTAAATAAGTAATCCCGGCTATACCAAACTTAATGAAATTATAGCAGTGGTTATTTTGATTTCGTTTCTTTATGTTGTTCAAATAAATAGAATATCAATGCAAAATGACTACCACCAATAGACGACACGGTGGGCGCAGTGGCTGAGTGGTTGGCTGCTGCGCTACGGGTCGCGGGTTCGATTCCCGCACGGAAAAAATATTTCTCTGGTCTACAGGTGGTTGTTCCGGGTTTGGCTGTTAGTGTATGTGAGTTTAAATGTTTGTTAACGCACCCACGATACAGGAGAAATTACTAGTGTGGCGCGACGACATAAAAACAAAAAAAAAATAGGCGACGTTTAATCATTTAAACGTATCATACCTTCTTAGAATCCACAGCGGCCGTGAAGACTGTTGTTGCGTATCAAGCATTACGGGCGAGGGGTGATGTAGTCCAGGTGCCAATCTGCCTCAGGGATCGCTACAGTTGACTTGATCCCCACTGTCATGTCGCGGTCGCCCTGAAAGTGTATAATAGGATTTTTTTTTAATATTTTTTACTATGGGACGAGCCCGCCACACTATTCCCAATCCACTGCAACTCCTGAAAACCAGAATCAACAGTGGCGACCATCAGGAAAGCGTCGAGACAATGAAGTCCGTCGAGTCCCGGAGAAACGATTCAACTGTCTTGGAACCCGCAACGAAATTAATCAGAAAAAAGCAGCGGAGGACTAAGAAAACTACGCAATTTCTTCTTCCCTCCATATCGACCAGGAGACAGAACTGAGCTGGGCCAATAGGCACAAAGGGACGTTTACAACTGGGTTAGGCCCAGTTGCCTAGCCCCGCGGTTTAAAATTAACACTGATAGTAGTGAGTCCTGAATGATTAGAGTTCATTCAACGATTCAATAGTCAACAACATTTAACATTCAAGAACTATAAATCACTAGCAGCGCCCCGCGGTTTTACGTTTTAAGTCAACATGAAACAATCGGAATTCCAACGGGAATACTTCCGTTTTCCGTGGTAAAAAATACACTACGTGCTATGCCAGACTATTAATCTATATCTGCGCCATACTTCATCCAGATCTGTTCAGCTGTTCTGGTGTTAATAATATTGTTAGTGGCAAGTGTGATAGTGTCATTAACAGTCCACAATATTGTGGCGAAATAATATTTTCGTGACGCGCTAATTTGCAATCACAGAAACCAAGGAAGTCTAACCTTAAACCGGATCGTTGGGGAAATACAGAAACTTACCATCAAATAAATTGCATTATTCGCATCATCTACATTGAACACTTGTATCCAAGATATGTCATCGACATGAATGGATGTCACTACACTGTTATGAAAGTGGTCTTTTCTTACAGTTTCAATCGGTATTCAGCTGTAGCCGGTTAGACTGGAAGCCAACCTCAACACAGTTATGTTGTTGCAATGTTTCTTCTGCCAAACTGTACAGCAGTTTGTTGACAGATGTAGCTCCCGTATACAAAGTTCTGTTATATTTTATGAAATTACTAGCTGACAAGGTTTTGACAAAAGGTGCTAAAAAGAAACTTCCCCACTTTATTTTTAAAAGACATTTTTGTAGTACAGCTACGATCTAAATCTATTGGTATATCATTAAAAAAATTTGGGACTAAGCATTTTCTACACCTTGGTCCATAATAGTTATTACAAGTGGGTACTACAAATCTTCTAATGCATTTATTCCTTTGAGGTCTTATGTGTACCGTCTTGATTTTAAACTCATCCTCATCCAATCCACACAGCATCATCTAGCCCCGAGCTAAGCAGAGCTTGTATTATGGGTACTAGATGACTGATGTAATTAATACAATACATTACATAGATAGATATTTCTTATTATATATAGCAAATACCCAGAACACTTGGGCTTTACCAAGGCGGGTTGGCGATTTCAGACTTATACTCATTGTAATATGTGTAGATGTCAGTAATGTCTAAGATAAACTAATAAAGTAGGTATCATCGCTGGAGGTGAACCAGTTTTGAACCTTATCCGTCCGAGATGGTACAAATGAATTAAAAAAGTCTCAATGTTTTTCATGAGAGGTGAGACCTTTAGGTGAATGCGTAGAGGCACCTCGTGGAATTTAAATTTTCATGTTTTTAGCAATTTGGAGCTTTCGTAACTAACAAATGAGTACCCCACAAAGTATTAAAATCATTAGTACGACTTTTTCAGTTCGATTTATGCAACTGAATAAGTGTTTCATTACATGATGACATTTAACCACAATTCTATGTATGTTTGTTGTGGTATACATATACGCGAATAACTCTTTCAGTAACATACCTTATACTGACCTGAAACGCGGGCTGCGTCTGCGCATTCTTCTTAACCACTGGGCCATTACGACAATAGAAAGATAAAATAACTTACAATCATGACTTCCTTGTTGGTTTTGATGGTGACCATCCAGTTGCCATGAGGGTTCATGACGAAGGGACACGGAGCCGTGCCTCTGTCGCCAGCCACAGTGACCAGTCGTGGTTGTCCGGTGGGACGCAGTGCCACGTTGAACCTGGAAGATTATCAGCTTGCATTTTAAGAAGTTGTTTTTCTACTAATTAGTCTTGCTCTCTACTAGGCCAGTTGAGCCTGCCAAAACTATTCAACACAGAACTCCAACTAGCGAACGAGGACTAGTATCTCGGAGTCATCCTTAACAGCAAGTTAAACTGGAGCAACTGCAGCATGGCGGTCCTGCAAGCACTAAAATGCCATACCACTAACTCTGGGCTACTACTACACGAATGTCATAACCGCTTAAATCAGGTGTGTATTCTCAATAACATAACCATTCAATGGATTAAAGGACACAGCAGGGGGGAGTGGTCTGGATGTTTGCTTTTGCGGTTGCACAACGACATGCTTATCCTATATCTCTCTGGTAGTCCTAACGATCAAGCTTCTTAACAGTGAGACGTTCCCAGTTGCGGGCTCCATGGTGGGTGGGAGCCAGAGAGACGAATAATACTACTTTACATACATGGACAATCCAAGGCCATTTCAACCAACCGGAGTGAAGTCAGCGAAAGCCGACTCAGCTCCTAAGCGGGGTGCTAACAACACCCCGCTCGCCCCTGGAGGTCCTGCGGGTAATACTGCAGGCACCAGCGTGGGTGCTGGTCCGATTGTGGCGAAAGCTGCAGTTCGGACCAAAACAAAGTCCCAGCTTAAGTAAAGGACGTCAGCGCTGCCTGGGACCAGTACTGACCCTTTAAAAGCACAGGCGAGGACGGCGACGACTCATACCACAGCCGGACCTAGCCTTAGCTCACAAACACAACCTCCTGCGGCACTTCAAGCTGCAAATCAGCAGGCTGTCACCGAGCAATCGAAGACGCCTGGCACTGACGACGCGTTCTCACGCGGTTGGCAAGGGTAAACACACTCAACAAGCCCATTGCCCTTGTACCGCCCACCCGGGCCGTCCTGCTCCTGCAGATCTGGCCAATAGGGGGGACGGGCGCAGCGGTAATGCGCTCCGTCAGGTGCGCCGCCGTGCAAAATAGAACGAGGGTAAAGCCGCTCGTCGAACACAGGCTACCGCTGCCGGGTCAAGCCGCAAAACCAGCAGCAAGGTCGACTTCTCCGCGGGGAAACGGTCGCAGGCCGAGGCCGGTGAAAGCCGACCAGAGCCTGCTGGACCGTCAACCAGCGTCGAGGAGAGGCCAGCCATAAACACCAGACCAAAGAAACAATCCGATTGGAAGGATCAGGCTACGGCCAAGCGGGCTCTCAATGAGACCTTGTCGCCTCGTGGGGAGCAGAAGCGGCCGTGGCTTGACCATTCCCAACGGATTGAAGACAGGAAAAGCTACGCCCAAGCTGCCGGCGCCACCCTGAACGTCGCAATCACTAGCGAGAGCACGGGGGCTACTGTCTCCGGCCTCCGATCCGGGGGGGACGGGTTCGACGAGGGCTTCGACCTGTTTGCCGGGTTGCGACTGGAGGGAGACGAGGAGGGTGCGACCAGCAATGGCGTCCCTTTCGTTGGCCTGTAAGGTCGTGCAGGCGAACCTCCGCCACAGCCAGACAGCGACGGCTCAGTTGCGCAAGTGGCTGGAGGTACAAGACGCGGCCGTTGCCCTGATCCAGGAGCCGTGGATTAGGGCTGGCCATATACAAGGACTATCCAATCTCGGTGGTTAGATTTTAGTCACTACAGACCACGATCATCCTAGATCGTGTATCTATGTAATAGGTAACCTCAAAACACAGATCTTAACAGATTTCTGTTGCAGAGATGTCTCTGCAGTTAGACTGTCTATACAGCGGGATGGTGTAGAGATGCCAGTAGTGTTTGCCTCGGCTTATATGCCTGAGGCGGAGACACCGCCCCCCCCCCCCCCCCATGACCTCGCCCGCCTCGTGAGTTACTGTGAGAGGAGCGGGATGGAGATTGTCATTGGGGCTGACGCAAATGCCCATCACCCACTGTGGGGCATGGACACGCAAAATGATAGGGGTAAGACATTGGTTGAATTTTTATTTACAACAAACCTATCCCTATTAAACACACTAGGCTCCGAACCAACATTCGTAACCAGAAGAAGCCACACGATCATTGACCTCACCATGGCCTCTGAGGGTGCAGCGGAAATCACCTCGGGCTGGCAGGTCTCCAAGGAGACCTCGTGCTCGGATCACAGGTGGATCCGCTTTGACATCCAGGTCTGTGCGACACCTATACCGCCACGAGGCAGGCCGAGGCCGGTGAAAGCCGACCAGAGCCTGCTGGACCGTCAACCAGCGTCGAGGAGAGGCCAGCCATAAACACCAGACCAAAGAAACAATCCGATTGGAAGGATCAGGCTACGGCCAAGCGGGCTCTCAATGAGACCTTGTCGCCTCGTGGGGAGCAGAAGCGGCCGTGGCTTGACCATTCCCAACGGATTGAAGACAGGAAAAGCTACGCCCAAGCTGCCGGCGCCACCCTGAACGTCGCAATCACTAGCGAGAGCACGGGGGCTACTGTCTCCGGCCTCCGATCCGGGGGGGACGGGTTCGACGAGGGCTTCGACCTGTTTGCCGGGTTGCGACTGGAGGGAGACGAGGAGGGTGCGACCAGCAATGGCGTCCCTTTCGTTGGCCTGTAACTGTGGCGACGGCTCAGTTGCGCAAGTGGCTGGAGGTACAGGACGCGGCCGTTGCCCTGATCCAGGAGCCGTGGATTAGGGCTGGCCATATACAAGGACTATCCAATCTCGGTGGTTAGATTTTAGTCACTACAGACCACGATCATCCTAGATCGTGTATCTATGTAATAGGTAACCTCAAAACACAGATCTTAACAGATTTCTGTTGCAGAGATGTCTCTGCAGTTAGACTGTCTGAACAGCGGGATGGTGTGGAGATGCCAGTAGTCTTTGCCTCGGCTTATATGCCTGAGGCGGAGACACCGCCCCCCCCCCCCCCCCATGACCTCGCCCGCCTCGTGAGTTACTGTGAGAGGAGCGGGATGGAGATTGTCATTGGGGCTGACGCAAATGCCCATCACCCACTGTGGGGCATGGACACGCAAAATGATAGGGGTAAGACATTGGTTGAATTTTTATTTACAACAAACCTATCCCTATTAAACACACTAGGCTCCGAACCAACATTCGTAACCAGAAGAAGCCACACGATCATTGACCTCACCATGGCCTCTGAGGGTGCAGCGGAAATCACCTCGGGCTGGCAGGTCTCCAAGGAGACCTCGTGCTCGGATCACAGGTGGATCCGCTTTGACATCCAGGTCTGTGCGACACCTATACCGCCACGAGGCAACCCAAGGAATACTAACAGGGTTCCCTACACACGCACGCTTGCTACCAAGCTGGCGATACTGAGCAGTCCACCAAGGTACGTGGACATAACGCAGATAGATGCACAGGTCGAGCACATCACTGCATCAATGATAGACAGCTACCATACTGCCTGCCCAGTAACCACACTGCCCGTAACACCAGGTAAACAACCCTGGTGGGGCGCCGAACTGGAACGCAAGCACGGTAAGGTAAGGAAGGCTCTGAACAGAGCCATGAATACATGGGCTGACGAGGACTGGGAGGCATACTACGCGGCCAAGTCTAGCTACAAAAAATGCATCAGTTTCAGGAGCACCGCGGGATGGCGTAAGTTCTGTGGCAATATTGAATCTTGCCAACAAGCAAACAGGGTAAGGAAAATACTGGCGCAACAGCACACACCTGGGCCAGCCACTCTCCGTAAACCTGACAATACCTTAACCACATCACCAGAGGAAACGAGACGCGTCCTAATAGAAACTCACTTCCCAGGAAGCGTCCTCACTCAGGAAATTGATTGGTCTGATACAATGCAAACACCGTCAGAAAATGACTGGCTATACGCAAACAAGATGATCACATTGGAGAAAATCCAATGGGTCATCGAAAACTACCAACCCTTTAAGGCAGCCGGCCCCGACGGTGTTTTCCCCGCCCTACTGCAGTGGGGTGGCACCTCGGTTACCGTAAGATTAGTGCCTCTGTTGCGGGCATGCCTGGCCTACAGACACATCCCGAAAGGTTGGAGGGAGGTGAAGGTTATATTCATTCCTAAGCCAGGCAAGAGTGACTATACAAACGCTAAATCCTACCGACCTATCAGCCTGACATCGTTTCTCCAAAAAACCTTGGAGAGACTATGCGATAGGGAGCTAAGAGACGGCGCTCTTAAAAACATACCACTACATGGTAACCAACATGCATACTGCTCAGGTAAGTCGACGGAGTCAGCTCTTCACCTGGTGATTAGCCGGATTGAAGAAGCAATTCACCAAAAAGCTACCTGCCTAGGCACATTTATAGACATCGAAGGCGCCTTCGATAAAACAAACTTCTCCAGTATTAGTACCGCCCTCTTCAAACATGGCGTCGATCAGGTATTAACAGATTGGATTACTAACATGTTAAGCAAGCGAGTGGTTCGTCTGGATGAGGACCAGAACATGGCCTTGATAGCCAGGGGTTGCCCCCAAGGAGGCGTTTTATCTCCCTTCCTCTGGAACCTGGTAATAAATGACCTCATCAAAATTCTAAATGACAACCACTACTACACGATAGGTTATGCGGACGACCTCGCAATCCTTGTGTCAGGGAAGATGACAACCTCACTCAACAGGCACTACGCATCGTTGAACGATGGTGTAGGGAATTTGACCTCTCGGTGAACCGTCGGGTTCAATAAGTGGGGCCTATCACCCAAAATCATACTTTGGCTATACAACACTGTTATCCGACCAATGATCGCATACAGTGCCGTGGTCTGGTGGCCCCGCACCAAACTAACTGCAGCCTCAAGCAAACTTCAACGCATGCAGAGGCTAGCTTGCATGGCCATCACGGGCTGTATGAGGACTACTCCTACCGCAGCTCTTGAAGCAATGCTAGAACTCCCGCCCCTCCACCTGTTTATACAACAGGAAGCGACGATGGCGGCGGTACGCCTAAAAACACTAAATCTCTGGAGTAAAAGAGAAACACAACACTCCGCGTTACTTGAGGGACTCTACAAGGAGTTCCCCTTGACTAAAGCCATAAATGACCGGATTCCCAAACAATTTATCTTCGATAAAAGATACAAAATCCAACTCCATGAGGATCACCGGTAAGAGGGACAACGTCCAGCAGAGTTGCGTACTTTCACAGACGGATCCAAGACAGGTACCGGCTCGGGCGCTGGCATCTTTTCGGAGGACCTCAATATACATATAGCCTCAACTCTAGGGGCCCACAATACGGTGTTCCAAGCAGAGTGTATGGGTATATCCCTAGCAGCCTCAGCTATCGCAGCCAGACAGGTTCGGGACCACACTGTCCGTATTCTATCAGACAGCATGTCGGTCCTGCAAGCACTAAAATGCTACACAACCAACTCTGGGCTTTTATACGAATGTCATCACCGCTTGAATCAGGTGGGTATTCTAAACAACATAACCATTCAATGGATTAAAGGACACAGCGGTTCTCGTCGCAATGGCCGCTTTATAAAACAGGCCCTCCAACTGACTAAGCAGCAGCTGCGCACAATCACAGCCGCTGTCACAGGTCATGGGTCATTTAACAAGCACCTGTTTACTATAGGAGTTACAGATAGCCCGCTATGCAGAGCATGCATGGAGGTGGACGAGACGGCGGACCACGTGCTTCTCCACTGTCCAGAGGTTACTGCATACAGGGCTAAATACTTCGGTAACCCGGTTACTCTCCGAGAGATCGCCAGTAACGTCAGGGCGCTGCTGGCCTTTCTCGGGGAACTGGGGTGGATCGAATAAGATATTGTCCCACCCTTTACGCAAAATACGCGCTACGTCGTGGAGTTGCGGAAATCGGCCCGTCTAACAATACAATATACAGGACACAGCAGTTCTCGAGGTAGCTTCAGATGCTGATGCTGATCCCCTTTGGGTACATACGCACTTTGGTAAGGAACGCACTAGGGATCAGCACGACAAAGCGTGGTCGGACCAAACTGACTGCAGACACTCCCTGCAATTGACGGCCGCTTCACAAAGCAGGCTCTCCTACTGACTAAGCAGCAGCTGCGCACAGTCACAGGCGCCGTTACCGGTCAAGGGATGATAATTATTTTTACTTACCGAGATTTACTACACTTGTGCGTCTTCCACAGCAATTGAAGCATGCAAATATGCATAGGCACGTTATCTCGGGATACTGAGTCACATCTGTGTGAAGTAACAGGTCCTGGAATGACAAATTAGTCTTATATAATGATGATGCAAAAAATTAATTCTTTTTCACTACTTATCATTTTGTTAGCTCATCCCTCCAGATATGAGGATGCTTGAACAGGCTGCTAAATGCTGTTATGATTATTTCTTCACTTACCAAGACTTTCCTTTATTTGCACATCTTCTATGGTACTTTGAGTGTGCTGCATATCCACATAGTCCAAATGTGAAGTAACAGGAGGTTCTGGAATGACAATTTATAGATTATAACTACATTCATAGTATATTTTGATTACTTTATACTATAATCAATCAATTTTAGATGTAATACTATGTCATTATGTGTCTCAATTATACAAAAATGTTAAGTAAATGTAGCAACTAAGGCAATGTATTCAATTAATTAAATAATTTTGCATGCCCTAAGGCAAAATGTATTGGGACTCCATAAATTAACAACTTATCTGTTACCTACATTATTGGCAAATAAATGATTTCTATAGCCTGTAGCACTCAGGAATAATGTAGCTTTTTGTATGAATGATGTACAAACTTATAAGCTAATTTTACCTCTTTATAATATTAGTATAGATATCAATCTATGTAACCTGGCATGTTATGAGTGGCTCATTGCCAAATAAAAACAGCCATATGGGTTGATCAAAGTTTAAGCTATGCTCGCCGAGGTCTGTCTGTGGATGGGTGACCGATCGTAACATATCGAGACGCCTGCGCGCCACGGAAAGCACGCTAACCCGTTAGTCCAGGGTCCCGGCTGTCATTTGTAGATGTTTGAAAGTTTGTTGTTACAGATAGTCAGAAATCTGAATGTTTGACAACCCGCCTCATCAAGGCGTCTGTGTTGCTCAGTAACTGGGTTGTGGAGGTCAGATAGACAGTCGCTCCATGTAAAATACTGTTATTCAGCTGCATCCGGTTAGACTGGAAGCCGCCCCAACATAGTTGGGAAAGGGCTAGGCAGATCATGATGATATCAATCTATCTAACCTGGCATGTTTGTTGTCCATACGGCGTCTTTGCTGTATCTTCCGGCACCAATACCGTTATTCGAAGTATGTGTACACTTCCAACTTACTCGGTGGTATGACTTACATGGCGGTATTTGAAATTATATTCGTTTTCTCGTCGCAATATACACCGACGGAAGTAACCCATGTGTTAAGAAACTCCTTATCCTTATTCGGGGTAGGGAATTTATGCAAATTCACATTGCATTGTACGTAGCAGCCTCCAAAATCACCAAACGGGTAGTCAGGTAGGTTGTCTCAATATGTAGATTTAAACAATCAATACCAGCACGAAATCAACACGGCCGGAGAAGCAGAGGCTCTACCCAACGTTACTGGGTGGAAGAAGCACTTTTGGACGATTATAACTAAAAGAAACAAACAGGACGCGGAAAATAAACACACGCAAACCGGCTGTCAAAGTTTTTTTTTTGTTTGATTGACACTGACATTTTTGAAGTGTTGCAGAGTCTCAATTTTCTTTATTTATTTGTTGTAACATTACGTGAGGCATTGAGCTTTTATCTAGAGAAAAAATTGCTGGTTTGCCATTCAACGACGTGCGAGTGCCGGTTCCATAGTAGGCATTACTATTTTACTGGACGTTTTTACATAAGCAAAATGTACCCAGAGCCATCTATGTATCTACAAATCGAGTGAGCTAGCAATGAAACTACACCACAGAATCAAGGCACGCGTTGTCCTC
Source organism: Phlogophora meticulosa (assembly GCA_905147745.2). Lineage (NCBI taxonomy): Eukaryota > Metazoa > Arthropoda > Insecta > Lepidoptera > Noctuidae > Phlogophora > Phlogophora meticulosa. Next base: position 332,100 of record LR990517.1, on the reverse strand, counting down.
TGGTAATGTACGATACGAATTACACGCGGTGTCTTCTTATTGCAGACGTAGGTAGTTAAATAGGTGGCACTAGCAGTAATTTTTAATAAGTATACGCAACAGTCTCAATTTTATTTATTCATTTATTGTTACATTACGAGAGGTATTGAGCTTTTATCTAGTGAAAAAATTGTTGATTTGCCATTCAACAACATGCGAGTGCTGGTTCCTCACTCAATTCAGTAGGCATTACTATTTTACTGGACGTTTTTACATAAGTAAAATGTACCCAGAGCAATCTATCTACAAATCGAGTAAGCTAGCAACAAAACTACACCACAGAATCAAGGCACGCGTTGTCCTCTGGTAATGTACGATACGATCCACACGCGGTGTCTTCTTGTTGCGGACGTAGTTAAATAGGTGGCACTAGCAGTGATTTTTAATAAGTATACGAAATACAAATACTATAAAGACTAACAATTAATCCAGCCCAACATGGGCTAAAAAGCCAAGTAAAAGAAGTTAATCAGTAATCAGTAAAACCAGAGATTCGTTTCATGAACACTACATTTTTATTGGTACACATAATAGGTACAATATAACAATAGATCATATTAAATAATAAACATGGATTTTAAGTTGACTGTGTTGGTTGGCGATATGCTGAATGTGTCGCTCAGCTAGCTCATCTTTGAGGAAGGTGTTCTAGACAACAATATTCTTCACTTCCACCTCGCGTCGTCCCTGTAAATAAAATGTCAAGATGAAATTAAACAAAACAATGAATGAGAGGATTATGTCAATAAAATAAACCTAAAGTTATGCAATAGATTTATTAACCTGCAATAAGCTAAATAGAGTGAAACAATATTATAAAATTATCTTGTATTTTACAAAGAGCTCCCAATTATTATTGTTGTCTAAGTAGTATACTTGATGGAAAAGTATTCCATAGATACATTATGGATTACATTTAAATGCATTTAAAGGCAAATCCAGCAAAGAAAGCGGTAAATTGATGTAAGAGCAGATATGATTACATTGATTACCAAGCCTCTCAAATGAGCTATGGATCTTGTGATGTTTGCTGAGAGTTAAAATATGTAGTGATGGAATTGTACAGTGCATCATCCCACACATTGACGATAAGATCATTACTACCAATCCTATTATGGGTTGGAAGATATAATTTATAATGTTGTAACAACTTAAATATCAATGATTCAGACTCCAGTGTGAGTATCGTATGTTGTTGTATTGTGGTAGAAGTATCCATTCCGAACCTGATGATAGTCGAGAGCTTTGCTGTGACGACATCTCTTGATCAGAAATGAAGTGCAGCGCAGGTCATACAACTGTAATTTCTTGAGTTGATGCTTTTGTTCTGTTCTGCTCTGCTCTGCTCTGCTCTGCTCTGCTCCGGATCTGGGTCTGATAAGGCATCCGGGCAACTGTACATCAAGCTGCTCTGTAGCAATTATGGCACAAGCGAGCCATGGGATTCACCTAAAAACAATTCATAATTAAAGACCAACTTCTAAATATGGCTTCTACAGCATGGATAATGTTTAATCGTGTCATCACTTTCAACTATAGTTTGCTGCTATACTTCACTAAAACTATTCAATATGCATAAATGTGAATATACACTTAGATAAGTATCACATAACATACATACAAGCATAAACTCACGCCTTTAGCATGGTTTATTGGTTCTGTCTCTTCTGCTTGCCAAAGCATAAGAGACAGAACCAATACTATTTATAATCAATGAGTAAAGAACTATACTATGTATACACGGTGGAAGGGACTTGGACGCACAAACTGACACCATGACTGCATGATTCTGGTGGTTCATGGTGCAATGAGATTTTTAGTTAAAAAGTAAATTATTCACTTCTTAAAAATGTCATTTTGGTAGGTAGACATCATGTTTGTGTACAGCACAACGAACATCAGAATAAAACGTAGAAATTAGGAAAAGTGCACGAAAGTAGTCACCGCTATTCTTAGCAGTAATCGGATATTCGGACCCTTATACACCTAAACTTCTTTCCACCAAACAATAATATGGACATTCCTTTCTGACTAAATAAGTAATCCCGGCTATACCAAACTTAATGAAATTATAGCAGTGGTTATTTTGATTTCGTTTCTTTATGTTGTTCAAATAAATAGAATATCAATGCAAAATGACTACCACCAATAGACGACACGGTGGGCGCAGTGGCCGAGTGGTTGGCTGCTGCGCTACGGGTCGCGGGTTCGATTCCCGCACGGAAAAAATATTTCTCTGGTCTACAGGTGGTTGTTCCGGGTTTGGCTGTTAGTGTATGTGAGTTTAAATGTTTGTTAACGCACCCACGATACAGGAGAAATTACTAGTGTGGCGCGACGACATAAAAACAAAAAAAAATTAGGCGACGTTTAATCATTTAAACGTATCATACCTTCTTAGAATCCACAGCGGCCGTGAAGACTGTTGTTGCGTATCAAGCATTACGGGCGAGGGGTGATGTAGTCCAGGTGCCAATCTGCCTCAGGGATCGCTACAGTTGACTTGATCCCCACTGTCATGTCGCGGTCGCCCTGAAAGTGTATAATAGGATTTTTTTTTAATATTTTTTACTATGGGACGAGCCCGCCACACTATTCCCAATCCACTGCAACTCCTGAAAACCAGAATCAACAGTGGCGACCATCAGGAAAGCGTCGAGACAATGAAGTCCGTCGAGTCCCGGAGAAACGATTCAACTGTCTTGGAACCCGCAACGAAATTAATCAGAAAAAAGCAGCGGAGGACTAAGAAAACTACGCAATTTCTTCTTCCCTCCATATCGACCAGGAGACAGAACTGAGCTGGGCCAATAGGCACAAAGGGACGTTTACAACTGGGTTAGGCCCAGTTGCCTAGCCCCGCGGTTTAAAATTAACACTGATAGTAGTGAGTCCTGAATGATTAGAATTCATTCAACGATTCAATAGTCAACAACATTTAGAATGCGAAGCAGAACTATAAATCACTAGCAGCGCCCCGCGGTTTTACGTTTTAAGTCAACATGAAACAATCGGAATTCCAACGGGAATACTTCCGTTTTCCGTGGTAAAAAATACACTACGTGCTATGCCAGACTATTAATCTATATCTGCGCCATACTTCATCCAGATCTGTTCAGCTGTTCTGGTGTTAATAATATTGTTAGTGGCAAGTGTGATAGTGTCATTAACAGTCCACAATATTGTGGCGAAATAATATTTTCGTGACGCGCTAATTTGCAATCACAGAAACCAAGGAAGTCTAACCTTAAACCGGATCGTTGGGGAAATACAGAAACTTACCATCAAATAAATTGCATTATTCGCATCATCTACATTGAACACTTGTATCCAAGATATGTCATCGACATGAATGGATGTCACTACACTGTTATGAAAGTGGTCTTTTCTTACAGTTTCAATCGGTATTCAGCTGTAGCCGGTTAGACTGGAAGCCAACCTCAACACAGTTATGTTGTTGCAATGTTTCTTCTGCCAAACTGTACAGCAGTTTGTTGACAGATGTAGCTCCCGTATACAAAGTTCTGTTATATTTTATGAAATTACTAGCTGACAAGGTTTTGACAAAAGGTGCTAAAAAGAAACTTCCCCACTTTATTTTTAAAAGACATTTTTGTAGTACAGCTACTATCTAAATCTATTGGTATATCATTAAAAAAATTTGGGACTAAGCATTTTCTACACCTTGGTCCATAATAGTTATTACAAGTGGGTACTACAAATCTTCTAATGCATTTATTCCTTTGAGGTCTTATGTGTACCGTCTTGATTTTAAACTCATCCTCATCCAATCCACACAGCATCATCTAGCCCCGAGCTAAGCAGAGCTTGTATTATGGGTACTAGATGACTGATGTAATTAATACAATACATTACATAGACAGATATTTCTTATTATATATAGCAAATACCCAGAACACTTGGGCTTTACCAAGGCGGGTTGGCGATTTCAGACTTATACTCATTGTAATGTGTGTAGATGTCAGTAATGTCTAAGATAAACTAATAAAGTAGGTATCATCGCTGGAGGTGAACCAGTTTTGAACCTTATCCGTCCGAGATGGTACAAATGAATTAAAAAAGTCTCAATGTTTTTCATGAGAGGTGAGACCTTTAGGTGAATGCGTAGAGGCACCTCTTGGAATTTAAATTTTCATGTTTTTAGCAATTTGGAGCTTTCGTAACTAACAAATGAGTACCCCACAAAGTATTAAAATCATTAGTACGACTTTTTCAGTTCGATTTATGCAACTGAATAAGTGTTTCATTACATGATGACATTTAACCACAATTCTATGTATGTTTGTTGTGGTATACATATACGCGAATAACTCTTTCAGTAACATACCTTATACTGACCTGAAACGCGGGCTGCGTCTGCGCATTCTTCTTAACCACTGGGCCATTACGACAATAGAAAGATAAAATAACTTACAATCATGACTTCCTTGTTGGTTTTGATGGTGACCATCCAGTTGCCATGAGGGTTCATGACGAAGGGACACGGAGCCGTGCCTCTGTCGCCAGCCACAGTGACCAGTCGTGGTTGTCCGGTGGGACGCAGTGCCACGTTGAACCTGGAAGATTATCAGCTTGCATTTTAAGAAGTTGTTTTTCTACTAATTAGTCTTGCTCTCTACTAGGCCAGTTGAGCCTGCCAAAACTATTCAACACAGAACTCCAACTAGCGAACGAGGACTAGTATCTCGGAGTCATCCTTAACAGCAAGTTAAACTGGAGCAACTGCAGCATGGCGGTCCTGCAAGCACTAAAATGCCATACCACTAACTCTGGGCTACTACTACACGAATGTCATAACCGCTTAAATCAGGTGTGTATTCTCAATAACATAACCATTCAATGGATTAAAGGACACAGCAGGGGGGAGTGGTCTGGATGTTTGCTTTTGCGGTTGCACAACGACATGCTTATCCTATATCTCTCTGGTAGTCCTAACGATCAAGCTTCTTAACAGTGAGACGTTCCCAGTTGCGGGCTCCATGGTGGGTGGGAGCCAGAGAGACGAATAATACTACTTTACATACATGGACAATCCAAGGCCATTTCAACCAACCGGAGTGAAGTCAGCGAAAGCCGACTCAGCTCCTAAGCGGGGTGCTAACAACACCCCGCTCGCCCCTGGAGGTCCTGCGGGTAATAATGCAGGCACCAGCGCGGGTGCTGGTCCGATTGTGGCGAAAGCTGCAGTTCGGACCAAAACAAAGTCCCAGCTTAAGCAAAGGACGTCAGCGCTGCCTGGGACCAGTACTGACCCTTTAAAAGCACAGGCGAGGACGGCGACGACTCATACCACAGCCGGACCTAGCCTTAGCTCACAAACACAACCTCCTGCGGCACTTCAAGCTGCAAATCAGCAGGCTGTCACCGAGCAATCGAAGACGCCTGGCACTGACGACGCGTTCTCACGCGGTTGGCAAGGGTAAACACACTCAACAAGCCCATTGCCCTTGTACCGCCCACCCGGGCCGTCCTGCTCCTGCAGATCTGGCCAATAGGGGGGACGGGCGCAGCGGTAATGCGCTCCATCAGGTGCGCCGCCGTGCAAAATAGAACGAGGGTAAAGCCGCTCGTCGAACACAGGCTACCGCTGCCGGGTCAAGCCGCAAAACCAGCAGCAAGGTCGACTTCTCCGCGGGGAAACGGTCGCAGGCCGAGGCCGGTGAAAGCCGACCAGAGCCTGCTGGACCGTCAACCAGCGTCGAGGAGAGGCCAGCCATAAACACCAGACCAAAGAAACAATCCGATTGGAAGGATCACGCTACGGCCAAGCGGGCTCTCAATGAGACCTTGTCGCCTCGTGGGGAGCAGAAGCGGCCGTGGCTTGACCATTCCAAACGGATTGAAGACAGGAAAAGCTACGCCCAAGCTGCCGGCGCCACCCTGAACGTCGCAATCACTAGCGAGAGCACGGGGGCTACTGTCTCCGGCCTCCGATCCGGGGGGGACGGGTTCGACGAGGGCTTCGACCTGTTTGCCGGGTTGCGACTGGAGGGAGACGAGGAGGGTGCGACCAGCAATGGCGTCCCTTTCGTTGGCCTGTAAGGTCGTGCAGGCGAACCTCCGCCACAGCCAGACAGCGACGGCTCAGTTGCGCAAGTGGCTGGAGGTACAGGACGCGGCCGTTGCCCTGATCCAGGAGCCGTGGATTAGGGCTGGCCATATACAAGGACTATCCAATCTCGGTGGTTAGATTTTAGTCACTACAGACCACGATCATCCTAGATCGTGTATCTATGTAATAGGTAACCTCAAAACACAGATCTTAACAGATTTCTGTTGCAGAGATGTCTCTGCAGTTAGACTGTCTATACAGCGGGATGGTGTGGAGATGCCAGTAGTCTTTGCCTCGGCTTATATGCCTGAGGCGGAGACACCGCCCCCCCCCATGACCTCGCCCGCCTCGTGAGTTACTGTGAGAGGAGCGGGATGGAGATTGTCATTGGGGCTGACGCAAATGCCCATCACCCACTGTGGGGCATGGACACGCAAAATGATAGGGGTAAGACATTGGTTGAATTTTTATTTACAACAAACCTATCCCTATTAAACACACTAGGCTCCGAACCAACATTCGTAACCAGAAGAAGCCACACGATCATTGACCTCACCATGGCCTCTGAGGGTGCAGCGGAAATCACCTCGGGCTGGCAGGTCTCCAAGGAGACCTCGTGCTCGGATCACAGGTGGATCCGCTTTGACATCCAGGTCTGTGCGACACCTATACCGCCACGAGGCAACCCAAGGAATACTAACAGGGTTCCCTACACACGCACGCTTGCTACCAAGCTGGCGATACTGAGCAGTCCACCAAGGTACGTGGACATAACGCAGATAGATGCACAGGTCGAGCACATCACTGCATCAATGATAGACAGCTACCATACTGCCTGCCCAGTAACCACATTGCCCGTAACACCAGGTAAACAACCCTGGTGGGGCGCCGAACTGGAACGCAAGCACGGTAAGGTAAGGAAGGCTCTGAACAGAGCCATGAATACATGGGCTGACGAGGACTGGGAGGCATACTACGCGGCCAAGTCTAGCTACAAAAAATGCATCAGTTTCAGGAGCACCGCGGGATGGCGTAAGTTCTGTGGCAATATTGAATCTTGCCAACAAGCAAACAGGGTAAGGAAAATACTGGCGCAACAGCACACACCTGGGCCAGCCACTCTCCGTAAACCTGACAATACCTTAACCACATCACCAGAGGAAACGAGACGCGTCCTAATAGAAACTCACTTCCCAGGAAGCGTCCTCACTCAGGAAATTGATTGGTCTGATACAATGCAAACACCGTCAGAAAATGACTGGCTATACGCAAACAAGATGATCACATTGGAGAAAATCCAATGGGTCATCGAAAACTACCAACCCTTTAAGGCAGCCGGCCCCGACGGTGTTTTCCCCGCCCTACTGCAGTGGGGTGGCACCTCGGTTACCGTAAGATTAGTGCCTCTGTTGCGGGCATGCCTGGCCTACAGACACATCCCGAAAGGTTGGAGGTAGGTGAAGGTTATATTCATTCCTAAGCCAGGCAAGAGTGACTATACAAACGCTAAATCCTACCGACCTATCAGCCTGACATCGTTTCTCCAAAAAACCTTGGAGAGACTATGCGATAGGGAGCTAAGAGACGGCGCTCTTAAAAACATACCACTACATGGTAACCAACATGCATACTGCTCAGGTAAGTCGACGGAGTCAGCTCTTCACCTGGTGATTAGCCGGATTGAAGAAGCAATTCACCAAAAAGCTACCTGCCTAGGCACATTTATAGACATCGAAGGCGCCTTCGATAAAACAAACTTCTCCAGTATTAGTACCGCCCTCTTCAAACATGGCGTCGATCAGGTATTAACAGATTGGATTACTAACATGTTAAGCAAGCGAGTGGTTCGTCTGGATGAGGACCAGAACATGGCCTTGATAGCCAGGGGTTGCCCCCAAGGAGGCGTTTTATCTCCCTTCCTCTGGAACCTGGTAATAAATGACCTCATCAAAATTCTAAATGACAACCACTACTACACGATAGGTTATGCGGACGACCTCGCAATCCTTGTGTCAGGGAAGATGACAACCTCACTCAACAGGCACTACGCATCGTTGAACGATGGTGTAGGGAATTTGACCTCTCGGTGAACCGTCGAGTTCAATAAGTGGGGCCTATCACCCAAAATCATACTTTGGCTATACAACACTGTTATCCGACCAATGATCGCATACAGTGCCGTGGTCTGGTGGCCCCGCACCAAACTAACTGCAGCCTCAAGCAAACTTCAACGCATGCAGAGGCTAGCTTGCATGGCCATCACGGGCTGTATGAGGACTACTCCTACCGCAGCTCTTGAAGCAATGCTAGAACTCCCGCCCCTCCACCTGTTTATACAACAGGAAGCGACGATGGCGGCGGTACGCCTAAAAACACTAAATCTCTGGAGTAAAAGAGAAACACAACACTCCGCGTTACTTGAGGGACTCTACAAGGAGTTCCCCTTGACTAAAGCCATAAATGACCGGATTCCCAAACAATTTATCTTCGATAAAAGATACAAAATCCAACTCCATGAGGATCACCGGTAAGAGGGACAACGTCCAGCAGAGTTGCGTACTTTCACAGACGGATCCAAGACAGGTACCGGCTCGGGCGCTGGCATCTTTTCGGAGGACCTCAATATACATATAGCCTCAACTCTAGGGGCCCACAATACGGTGTTCCAAGCAGAGTGTATGGGTATATCCCTAGCAGCCTCAGCTATCGCAGCCAGACAGGTTCGGGACCACACTGTCCGTATTCTATCAGACAGCATGTCGGTCCTGCAAGCACTAAAATGCTACACAACCAACTCTGGGCTTTTATACGAATGTCATCACCGCTTGAATCAGGTGGGTATTCTAAACAACATAACCATTCAATGGATTAAAGGACACAGCGGTTCTCGTCGCAATGGCCGCTTTATAAAACAGGCCCTCCAACTGACTAAGCAGCAGCTGCGCACAATCACAGCCGCTGTCACAGGTCATGGGTCATTTAACAAGCACCTGTTTACTATAGGAGTTACAGATAGCCCGCTATGCAGAGCATGCATGGAGGTGGACGAGACGGCGGACCACGTGCTTCTCCACTGTCCAGAGGTTACTGCATACAGGGCTAAATACTTCGGTAACCCGGTTACTCTCCGAGAGATCGCCAGTAACGTCAGGGCGCTGCTGGCCTTTCTCGGGGAACTGGGGTGGATCGAATAAGATATTGTCCCACCCTTTACGCAAAATACGCGCTACGTCGTGGAGTTGCGGAAATCGGCCCGTCTAACAATACAATATACAGGACACAGCAGTTCTCGAGGTAGCTTCAGATGCTGATGCTGATCCCCTTTGGGTACATACGCACTTTGGTAAGGAACGCACTAGGGATCAGCACGACAAAGCGTGGTCGGACCAAACTGACTGCAGACACTCCCTGCAATTGACGGCCGCTTCACAAAGCAGGCTCTCCTACTGACTAAGCAGCAGCTGCGCACAGTCACAGGCGCCGTTACCAGTCAAGGGATGATAATTATTTTTACTTACCGAGATTTACTACACTTGTGCGTCTTCCACAGCAATTGAAGCATGCAAATATGCATAGGCACGTTATCTCGGGATACTGAGTCACATCTGTGTGAAGTAACAGGTCCTGGAATGACAAATTAGTCTTATATAATGATGATGCAAAAAATTAATTCTTTTTCACTACTTATCATTTTGTTAGCTCATCCCTCCAGATATGAGGATGCTTGAACAGGCTGCTAAATGCTGTTATGATTATTTCTTCACTTACCAAGACTTTCCTTTATTTGCACATCTTCTATGGTACTTTGAGTGTGCTGCATATCCACATAGTCCAAATGTGAAGTAACAGGAGGTTCTGGAATGACAATTTATAGATTATAACTACATTCATAGTATATTTTGATTATTTTATACTATAATCAATCAATTTTAGATGTAATACTATGTCATTATGTGTCTCAATTATACAAAAATGTTAAGTAAATGTAAATGTAGCAACTAAGGCAATGTATTCAATTAATTAAATAATTTTGCATGCCCTAAGGCAAAATGTATTGGGACTCCATAAATTAACAACTTATCTGTTACCTACATTATTGGCAAATAAATGATTTCTATAGCCTGTAGCACTCAGGAATAATGTAGCTTTTTGTATGAATGATGTACAAACTTATAAGCTAATTTTACCTCCTTATAATATTAGTATAGATATCAATCTATGTAACCTGGCATGTTATGAGTGGCTCATTGCCAAATAAAAACAGCCATATGGGTTGATCAAAGTTTAAGCTATGCTCGCCGAGGTCTGTCTGTGGATGGGTGACCGATCGTAACATATCGAGACGCCTGCGCGCCACGGAAAGCACGCTAACCCGTTAGTCCAGGGTCCCGGCTGTCATTTGTAGATGTTTGAAAGTTTGTTGTTACAGATAGTCAGAAATCTGAATGTTTGACAACCCGCCTCATCAAGGCGTCTGTGTTGCTCAGTAACTGGGTTGTGGAGGTCAGATAGACAGTCGCTCCATGTAAAATACTGTTATTCAGCTGCATCCGGTTAGACTGGAAGCCGCCCCAACATAGGTGGGAAAGGGCTAGGCAGATCATGATGATATCAATCTATCTAACCTGGCATGTTTGTTGTCCATACGGCGTCTTTGCTGTATCTTCCGGCACCAATACCGTTATTCGAAGTATGTGTACACTTCCAACTTACTCGGTGGTATGACTTACATGGCGGTATTTGAAATTATATTCGTTTTCTCGTCGCAATATACACCGACGGAAGTAACCCATGTGTTAAGAAACTCCTTATCCTTATTCGGGGTAGGGAATTTATGCAAATTCACATTGCATTGTACGTAGCAGCCTCCAAAATCACCAAACGGGTAGTCAGGTAGGTTGTCTCAATATGTAGATTTAAACAATCAATACCAGCACGAAATCAACACGGCCGGAGAAGCAGAGGCTCTACCCAACGTTACTGGGTGGAAGAAGCACTTTTGGACGATTATAACTAAAATAAACAAACAGGACGCGGAAAATAAACACACGCAAACCGGCTGTCAAAGTTTTTTTTTTGTTTGATTGACGCTGACATTTTTGAAGTGTTGCAGAGTCTCAATTTTCTTTATTTATTTGTTGTAACATTACGTGAGGCATTGAGTTTTTATCTAGAGAAAAAATTGCTGGTTTGCCATTCAACGACGTGCGAGTGCCGGTTCCATAGTAGGCATTACTATTTTATTGGACGTTTTTACATAAGCAAAATGTACCCAGAGCCATCTATGTATCTACAAATCGAGTGAGCTAGCAATGAAACTACACCACAGAATCAAGGCACGCGTTGTCCTCTGGTAATGTACGATACGAATTACACGCGGTGTCTTCTTATTGCAGACGTAGGTAGTTAAATAGGTGGCACTAGCAGTAATTTTTAATAAGTATACGCAACAGTCTCAATTTTATTTATTCATTTATTGTTACATTACGAGAGGTATTGAGCTTTTATCTAGTGAAAAAATTGTTGATTTGCCATTCAACAACATGCGAGTGCTGGTTCCTCACTCAATTCAGTAGGCATTACTATTTTACTGGACGTTTTTACATAAGTAAAATGTACCCAGAGCCATCTATCTACAAATCGAGTGAGCTAGCAACAAAACTACACCACAGAATCAAGGCACGCGTTGTCCTCTGGTAATGTACGATACGATCCACACGCGGTGTCTTCTTGTTGCGGACGTAGTTAAATAGGTGGCACTAGCAGTGATTTTTAATAAGTATACGAAATACAAATACTATAAAGACTAACAATTAATCCAGCCCAACATGGGCTAAAAAGCCAAGTAGAAGAAGTTAATCAGTAATCAGTAAAACCAGAGATTCGTTTCATGAACACTACATTTTTATTGGTACACATAATAGGTACAATATAACAATAGATCATATTAAATAATAAACATGGATTTTAAGTTGACTGTGTTGGTTGGCGATATGCTGAATGTGTCGCTCAGCTAGCTCATCTTTGAGGAAGGTGTTCTAGACAACAATATTCTTCACTTCCACCTCGCGTCGTCCCTGTAAATAAAATGTCAAGATGAAATTAAACAAAACAATGAATGAGAGGATTATGTCAATAAAATAAACCTAAAGTTATGCAATAGATTTATTAACCTGCAATAAGCTAAATAGAGTGAAACAATATTATAAAATTATCTTGTATTTTACAAAGAGCTCCCAATTATTATTGTTGTCTAAGTAGTATACTTGATGGAAAAGTATTCCATAGATACATTATGGATTACATTTAAATGCATTTAAAGGCAAATCCAGCAAAGAAAGCGGTAAATTGATGTAAGAGCAGATATGATTACATTGATTACCAAGCCTCTCAAATGAGCTATGGATCTTGTGATGTTTGCTGAGAGTTAAAATATGTAGTGATGGAATTGTACAGTGCATCATCCCACACATTGACGATAAGATCATTACTACCAATCCTATTATGGGTTGGAAGATATAATTTATAATGTTGTAACAACTTAAATATCAATGATTCAGACTCCAGTGTGAGTATCGTATGTTGTTGTATTGTGGTAGAAGTATCCATTCCGAACCTGATGATAGTCGAGAGCTTTGCTGTGACGACATCTCTTGATCAGAAATGAAGTGCAGCGCAGGTCATACAACTGTAATTTCTTGAGTTGATGCTTTTGTTCTGTTCTGCTCTGCTCTGCTCCGGATCTGGGTCTGATAAGGCATCCGGGCAACTGTACATCAAGCTGCTCTGTAGCAATTATGGCACAAGCGAGCCATGGGATTCACCTAAAAACAATTCATAATTAAAGACCAACTTCTAAATATGGCTTCTACAGCATGGATAATGTTTAATCGTGTCATCACTTTCAACTATAGTTTGCTGCTATACTTCACTAAAACTATTCAATATGCATAAATATGAATATACACTTAGATAAGTATCACATAACATACATACAAGCATAAATTCACGCCTTTAGCATGGTTTATTGGTTGTCTCTTCTGCTTGCCAAAGCATAAGAGACAGAACCAATACTATTTATAATCAATGAGTAAAGAACTATACTATGTATACACGGTGGAAGGGACTTGGACGCACAAACTGACACCATGACTGCATGATTCTGGTGGTTCATGGTGCAATGAGATTTTTAGTTAAAAAGTAAATTATTCACTTCTTAAAAATGTCATTTTGGTAGGTAGACATCATGTTTGTGTACAGCACAACGAACATCAGAATAAAACGTAGAAATTAGGAAAAGTGCACGAAAGTAGTCACCGCTATTCTTAGCAGTAATCGGATATTCGGACCCTTATACACCTAAACTTCTTTCCACCAAACAATAATATGGACATTCCTTTCTGACTAAATAAGTAATCCCGGCTATACCAAACTTAATGAAATTATAGCAGTGGTTATTTTGATTTCGTTTCTTTATGTTGTTCAAATAAATAGAATATCAATGCAAAATGACTACCACCAATAGACGACACGGTGGGCGCAGTGGCCGAGTGGTTGGCTGCTGCGCTACGGGTCGCGGGTTCGATTCCCGCACGGAAAAAATATTTCTCTGGTCTACAGGTGGTTGTTCCGGGTTTGGCTGTTAGTGTATGTGAGTTTAAATGTTTGTTAACGCACCCACGATACAGGAGAAATTACTAGTGTGGCGCGACGACATAAAAACAAAAAAAAAATTAGGCGACGTTTAATCATTTAAACGTATCATACCTTCTTAGAATCCACAGCGGCCGTGAAGACTGTTGTTGCGTATCAAGCATTACGGGCGAGGGGTGATGTAGTCCAGGTGCCAATCTGCCTCAGGGATCGCTACAGTTGACTTGATCCCCACTGTCATGTCGCGGTCGCCCTGAAAGTGTATAATAGGATTTTTTTTTATTTTTTTTTACTATGGGACGAGCCCGCCACACTATTCCCAATCCACTGCAACTCCTGAAAACCAGAATCAACAGTGGCGACCATCAGGAAAGCGTCGAGACAATGAAGTCCGTCGAGTCCCGGAGAAACGATTCAACTGTCTTGGAACCCGCAACGAAATTAATCAGAAAAAAGCAGCGGAGGACTAAGAAAACTACGCAATTTCTTCTTCCCTCCATATCGACCAGGAGACAGAACTGAGCTGGGCCAATAGGCACAAAGGGACGTTTACAACTGGGTTAGGCCCAGTTGCCTAGCCCCGCGGTTTAAAATTAACACTGATAGTAGTGAGTCCTGAATGATTAGAATTCATTCAACGATTCAATAGTCAACAACATTTAGAATGCGAAGCAGAACTATAAATCACTAGCAGCGCCCCGCGGTTTTACGTTTTAAGTCAACATGAAACAATCGGAATTCCAACGGGAATACTTCCGTTTTCCGTGGTAAAAAATACACTACGTGCTATGCCAGACTATTAATCTATATCTGCGCCATACTTCATCCAGATCTGTTCAGCTGTTCTGGTGTTAATAATATTGTTAGTGGCAAGTGTGATAGTGTCATTAACAGTCCACAATATTGTGGCGAAATAATATTTTCGTGACGCGCTAATTTGCAATCACAGAAACCAAGGAAGTCTAACCTTAAACCGGATCGTTGGGGAAATACAGAAACTTACCATCAAATAAATTGCATTATTCGCATCATCTACATTGAACACTTGTATCCAAGATATGTCATCGACATGAATGGATGTCACTACACTGTTATGAAAGTGGTCTTTTCTTACAGTTTCAATCGGTATTCAGCTGTAGCCGGTTAGACTGGAAGCCAACCTCAACACAGTTATGTTGTTGCAATGTTTCTTCTGCCAAACTGTACAGCAGTTTGTTGACAGATGTAGCTCCCGTATACAAAGTTCTGTTATATTTTATGAAATTACTAGCTGACAAGGTTTTGACAAAAGGTGCTAAAAAGAAACTTCCCCACTTTATTTTTAAAAGACATTTTTGTAGTACAGCTACGATCTAAATCTATTGGTATATCATTAAAAAAATTTGGGACTAAGCATTTTCTACACCTTGGTCCATAATAGTTATTACAAGTGGGTACTACAAATCTTCTAATGCATTTATTCCTTTGAGGTCTTATGTGTACCGTCTTGATTTTAAACTCATCCTCATCCAATCCACACAGCATCATCTAGCCCCGAGCTAAGCAGAGCTTGTATTATGGGTACTAGATGACTGATGTAATTAATACAATACATTACATAGACAGATATTTCTTATTATATATAGCAAATACCCAGAACACTTGGGCTTTACCAAGGCGGGTTGGCGATTTCAGACTTATACTCATTGTAATGTGTGTAGATGTCAGTAATGTCTAAGATAAACTAATAAAGTAGGTATCATCGCTGGAGGTGAACCAGTTTTGAACCTTATCCGTCCGAGATGGTACAAATGAATTAAAAAAGTCTCAATGTTTTTCATGAGAGGTGAGACCTTTAGGTGAATGCGTAGAGGCACCTCGTGGAATTTAAATTTTCATGTTTTTAGCAATTTGGAGCTTTCGTAACTAACAAATGAGTACCCCACAAAGTATTAAAATCATTAGTACGACTTTTTCAGTTCGATTTATGCAACTGAATAAGTGTTTCATTACATGATGACATTTAACCACAATTCTATGTATGTTTGTTGTGGTATACATATACGCGAATAACTCTTTCAGTAACATACCTTATACTGACCTGAAACGCGGGCTGCGTCTGCGCATTCTTCTTAACCACTGGGCCATTACGACAATAGAAAGATAAAATAACTTACAATCATGACTTCCTTGTTGGTTTTGATGGTGACCATCCAGTTGCCATGAGGGTTCATGACGAAGGGACACGGAGCCGTGCCTCTGTCGCCAGCCACAGTGACCAGTCGTGGTTGTCCGGTGGGACGCAGTGCCACGTTGAACCTGGAAGATTATCAGCTTGCATTTTAAGAAGTTGTTTTTCTACTAATTAGTCTTGCTCTCTACTAGGCCAGTTGAGCCTGCCAAAACTATTCAACACAGAACTCCAACTAGCGAACGAGGACTAGTATCTCGGAGTCATCCTTAACAGCAAGTTAAACTGGAGCAACTGCAGCATGGCGGTCCTGCAAGCACTAAAATGCCATACCACTAACTCTGGGCTACTACTACACGAATGTCATAACCGCTTAAATCAGGTGTGTATTCTCAATAACATAACCATTCAATGGATTAAAGGACACAGCAGGGGGGAGTGGTCTGGATGTTTGCTTTTGCGGTTGCACAACGACATGCTTATCCTATATCTCTCTGGTAGTCCTAACGATCAAGCTTCTTAACAGCGAGACGTTCCCAGTTGCGGGCTCCATGGTGGGTGGGAGCCAGAGAGACGAATAATACTACTTTACATACATGGACAATCCAAGGCCATTTCAACCAACCGGAGTGAAGTCAGCGAAAGCCGACTCAGCTCCTAAGCGGGGTGCTAACAACACCCCGCTCGCCCCTGGAGGTCCTGCGGGTAATAATGCAGGCACCAGCGCGGGTGCTGGTCCGATTGTGGCGAAAGCTGCAGTTCGGACCAAAACAAAGTCCCAGCTTAAGCAAAGGACGTCAGCGCTGCCTGGGACCAGTACTGACCCTTTAAAAGCACAGGCGAGGACGGCGACGACTCATACCACAGCCGGACCTAGCCTTAGCTCACAAACACAACCTCCTGCGGCACTTCAAGCTGCAAATCAGCAGGCTGTCACCGAGCAATCGAAGACGCCTGGCACTGACGACGCGTTCTCACGCGGTTGGCAAGGGTAAACACACTCAACAAGCCCATTGCCCTTGTACCGCCCACCCGGGCCGTCCTGCTCCTGCAGATCTGGCCAATAGGGGGGACGGGCGCAGCGGTAATGCGCTCCATCAGGTGCGCCGCCGTGCAAAATAGAACGAGGGTAAAGCCGCTCGTCGAACACAGGCTACCGCTGCCGGGTCAAGCCGCAAAACCAGCAGCAAGGTCGACTTCTCCGCGGGGAAACGGTCGCAGGCCGAGGCCGGTGAAAGCCGACCAGAGCCTGCTGGACCGTCAACCAGCGTCGAGGAGAGGCCAGCCATAAACACCAGACCAAAGAAACAATCCGATTGGAAGGATCACGCTACGGCCAAGCGGGCTCTCAATGAGACCTTGTCGCCTCGTGGGGAGCAGAAGCGGCCGTGGCTTGACCATTCCAAACGGATTGAAGACAGGAAAAGCTACGCCCAAGCTGCCGGCGCCACCCTGAACGTCGCAATCACTAGCGAGAGCACGGGGGCTACTGTCTCCGGCCTCCGATCCGGGGGGGACGGGTTCGACGAGGGCTTCGACCTGTTTGCCGGGTTGCGACTGGAGGGAGACGAGGAGGGTGCGACCAGCAATGGCGTCCCTTTCGTTGGCCTGTAAGGTCGTGCAGGCGAACCTCCGCCACAGCCAGACAGCGACGGCTCAGTTGCGCAAGTGGCTGGAGGTACAGGACGCGGCCGTTGCCCTGATCCAGGAGCCGTGGATTAGGGCTGGCCATATACAAGGACTATCCAATCTCGGTGGTTAGATTTTAGTCACTACAGACCACGATCATCCTAGATCGTGTATCTATGTAATAGGTAACCTCAAAACACAGATCTTAACAGATTTCTGTTGCAGAGATGTCTCTGCAGTTAGACTGTCTATACAGCGGGATGGTGTGGAGATGCCAGTAGTCTTTGCCTCGGCTTATATGCCTGAGGCGGAGACACCGCCCCCCCCCACGACCTCGCCCGCCTCGTGAGTTACTGTGAGAGGAGCGGGATGGAGATTGTCATTGGGGCTGACGCAAATGCCCATCACCCACTGTGGGGCATGGACACGCAAAATGATAGGGGTAAGACATTGGTTGAATTTTTATTTACAACAAACCTATCCCTATTAAACACACTAGGCTCCGAACCAACATTCGTAACCAGAAGAAGCCACACGATCATTGACCTCACCATGGCCTCTGAGGGTGCAGCGGAAATCACCTCGGGCTGGCAGGTCTCCAAGGAGACCTCGTGCTCGGATCACAGGTGGATCCGCTTTGACATCCAGGTCTGTGCGACACCTATACCGCCACGAGGCAACCCAAGGAATACTAACAGGGTTCCCTACACACGCACGCTTGCTACCAAGCTGGCGATACTGAGCAGTCCACCAAGGTACGTGGACATAACGCAGATAGATGCACAGGTCGAGCACATCACTGCATCAATGATAGACAGCTACCATACTGCCTGCCCAGTAACCACACTGCCCGTAACACCAGGTAAACAACCCTGGTGGGGCGCCGAACTGGAACGCAAGCACGGTAAGGTAAGGAAGGCTCTGAACAGAGCCATGAATACATGGGCTGACGAGGACTGGGAGGCATACTACGCGGCCAAGTCTAGCTACAAAAAATGCATCAGTTTCAGGAGCACCGCGGGATGGCGTAAGTTCTGTGGCAATATTGAATCTTGCCAACAAGCAAACAGGGTAAGGAAAATACTGGCGCAACAGCACACACCTGGGCCAGCCACTCTCCGTAAACCTGACAATACCTTAACCACATCACCAGAGGAAACGAGACGCGTCCTAATAGAAACTCACTTCCCAGGAAGCGTCCTCACTCAGGAAATTGATTGGTCTGATACAATGCAAACACCGTCAGAAAATGACTGGCTATACGCAAACAAGATGATCACATTGGAGAAAATCCAATGGGTCATCGAAAACTACCAACCCTTTAAGGCAGCCGGCCCCGACGGTGTTTTCCCCGCCCTACTGCAGTGGGGTGGCACCTCGGTTACCGTAAGATTAGTGCCTCTGTTGCGGGCATGCCTGGCCTATAGACACATCCCGAAAGGTTGGAGGGAGGTGAAGGTTATATTCATTCCTAAGCCAGGCAAGAGTGACTATACAAACGCTAAATCCTACCGACCTATCAGCCTGACATCGTTTCTCCAAAAAACCTTGGAGAGACTATGCGATAGGGAGCTAAGAGACGGCGCTCTTAAAAACATACCACTACATGGTAACCAACATGCATACTGCTCAGGTAAGTCGACGGAGTCAGCTCTTCACCTGGTGATTAGCCGGATTGAAGAAGCAATTCACCAAAAAGCTACCTGCCTAGGCACATTTATAGACATCGAAGGCGCCTTCGATAAAACAAACTTCTCCAGTATTAGTACCGCCCTCTTCAAACATGGCGTCGATCAGGTATTAACAGATTGGATTACTAACATGTTAAGCAAGCGAGTGGTTCGTCTGGATGAGGACCAGAACATGGCCTTGATAGCCAGGGGTTGCCCCCAAGGAGGCGTTTTATCTCCCTTCCTCTGGAACCTGGTAATAAATGACCTCATCAAAATTCTAAATGACAACCACTACTACACGATAGGTTATGCGGACGACCTCGCAATCCTTGTGTCAGGGAAGATGACAACCTCACTCAACAGGCACTACGCATCGTTGAACGATGGTGTAGGGAATTTGACCTCTCGGTGAACCGTCGGGTTCAATAAGTGGGGCCTATCACCCAAAATCATACTTTGGCTATACAACACTGTTATCCGACCAATGATCGCATACAGTGCCGTGGTCTGGTGGCCCCGCACCAAACTAACTGCAGCCTCAAGCAAACTTCAACGCATGCAGAGGCTAGCTTGCATGGCCATCACGGGCTGTATGAGGACTACTCCTACCGCAGCTCTTGAAGCAATGCTAGAACTCCCGCCCCTCCACCTGTTTATACAACAGGAAGCGACGATGGCGGCGGTACGCCTAAAAACACTAAATCTCTGGAGTAAAAGAGAAACACAACACTCCGCGTTACTTGAGGGACTCTACAAGGAGTTCCCCTTGACTAAAGCCATAAATGACCGGATTCCCAAACAATTTATCTTCGATAAAAGATACAAAATCCAACTCCATGAGGATCACCGGTAAGAGGGACAACGTCCAGCAGAGTTGCGTACTTTCACAGACGGATCCAAGACAGGTACCGGCTCGGGCGCTGGCATCTTTTCGGAGGACCTCAATATACATATAGCCTCAACTCTAGGGGCCCACAATACGGTGTTCCAAGCAGAGTGTATGGGTATATCCCTAGCAGCCTCAGCTATCGCAGCCAGACAGGTTCGGGACCACACTGTCCGTATTCTATCAGACAGCATGTCGGTCCTGCAAGCACTAAAATGCTACACAACCAACTCTGGGCTTTTATACGAATGTCATCACCGCTTGAATCAGGTGGGTATTCTAAACAACATAACCATTCAATGGATTAAAGGACACAGCGGTTCTCGTCGCAATGTCGCAAAAAACTCGTCGTTGATGCTGCAGACGAACTCGCAAGAAGGGGATCTAGCATGGCAGTAATGGGACCGCAACCCATCGTACCACTCCCCTTTGGGTATATACGCACTCTGGTAAGGAAACGCACTAGGGTTCAACACAACAAAATTTGGTCAGACCAAACAGACTGCAGGCTGTCCAGGGAGGTACTCCCTGCAATTGACGGCCGCTTTACAAAACAGGCCCTCCAACTGACTAAGCAGCAGCTGCGCACAATCACAGCCGCTGTCACAGGTCATGGGTCATTTAACAAGCACCTGTTTACTATAGGAGTTACAGATAGCCCGCTATGCAGAGCATGCATGGAGGTGGACGAGACGGCGGACCACGTGCTTCTCCACTGTCCAGAGGTTACTGCATACAGGGCTAAATACTTCGGTAACCCGGTTACTCTCCGAGAGATCGCCAGTAACGTCAGGGCGCTGCTGGCCTTTCTCGGGGAACTGGGGTGGATCGAATAAGATATTGTCCCACCCTTTACGCAAAATACGCGCTACGTCGTGGAGTTGCGGAAATCGGCCCGTCTAACAATACAATATACAGGACACAGCAGTTCTCGAGGTAGCTTCAGATGCTGATGCTGATCCCCTTTGGGTACATACGCACTTTGGTAAGGAACGCACTAGGGATCAGCACGACAAAGCGTGGTCGGACCAAACTGACTGCAGACACTCCCTGCAATTGACGGCCGCTTCACAAAGCAGGCTCTCCTACTGACTAAGCAGCAGCTGCGCACAGTCACAGGCGCCGTTACCGGTCAAGGGATGATAATTATTTTTACTTACCGAGATTTACTACACTTGTGCGTCTTCCACAGCAATTGAAGCATGCAAATATGCATAGGCACGTTATCTCGGGATACTGAGTCACATCTGTGTGAAGTAACAGGTCCTGGAATGACAAATTAGTCTTATATAATGATGATGCAAAAAATTAATTCTTTTTCACTACTTATCATTTTGTTAGTTCATCCCTCCAGATATGAGGATGCTTGAACAGGCTGCTAAATGCTGTTATGATTATTTCTTCACTTACCAAGACTTTCCTTTATTTGCACATCTTCTATGGTACTTTGAGTGTGCTGCATATCCACATAGTCCAAATGTGAAGTAACAGGAGGTTCTGGAATGACAATTTATAGATTATAACTACATTCATAGTATATTTTGATTATTTTATACTATAATCAATCAATTTTAGATGTAATACTATGTCATTATGTGTCTCAATTATACAAAAATGTTAAGTAAATGTAGCAACTAAGGCAATGTATTCAATTAATTAAATAATTTTGCATGCCCTAAGGCAAAATGTATTGGGACTCCATAAATTAACAACTTATCTGTTACCTACATTATTGGCAAATAAATGATTTCTATAGCCTGTAGCACTCAGGAATAATGTAGCTTTTTGTATGAATGATGTACAAACTTATAAGCTAATTTTACCTCTTTATAATATTAGTATAGATATCAATCTATGTAACCTGGCATGTTATGAGTGGCTCATTGCCAAATAAAAACAGCCATATGGGTTGATCAAAGTTTAAGCTATGCTCGCCGAGGTCTGTCTGTGGATGGGTGACCGATCGTAACATATCGAGACGCCTGCGCGCCACGGAAAGCACGCTAACCCGTTAGTCCAGGGTCCCGGCTGTCATTTGTAGATGTTTGAAAGTTTGTTGTTACAGATAGTCAGAAATCTGAATGTTTGACAACCCGCCTCATCAAGGCGTCTGTGTTGCTCAGTAACTGGGTTGTGGAGGTCAGATAGACAGTCGCTCCATGTAAAATACTGTTATTCAGCTGCATCCGGTTAGACTGGAAGCCGCCCCAACATAGTTGGGAAAGGGCTAGGCAGATCATGATGATATCAATCTATCTAACCTGGCATGTTTGTTGTCCATACGGCGTCTTTGCTGTATCTTCCGGCACCAATACCGTTATTCGAAGTATGTGTACACTTCCAACTTACTCGGTGGTATGACTTACATGGCGGTATTTGAAATTATATTCGTTTTCTCGTCGCAATATACACCGACGGAAGTAACCCATGTGTTAAGAAACTCCTTATCCTTATTCGGGGTAGGGAATTTATGCAAATTCACATTGCATTGTACGTAGCAGCCTCCAAAATCACCAAACGGGTAGTCAGGTAGGTTGTCTCAATATGTAGATTTAAACAATCAATACCAGCACGAAATCAACACGGCCGGAGAAGCAGAGGCTCTACCCAACGTTACTGGGTGGAAGAAGCACTTTTGGACGATTATAACTAAAATAAACAAACAGGACGCGGAAAATAAACACACGCAAACCGGCTGTCAAAGTTTTTTTTTTGTTTGATTGACGCTGACATTTTTGAAGTGTTGCAGAGTCTCAATTTTCTTTATTTATTTGTTGTAACATTACGTGAGGCATTGAGTTTTTATCTAGAGAAAAAATTGCTGGTTTGCCATTCAACGACGTGCGAGTGCCGGTTCCATAGTAGGCATTACTATTTTACTGGACGTTTTTACATAAGCAAAATGTACCCAGAGCCATCTATGTATCTACAAATCGAGTGAGCTAGCAATGAAACTACACCACAGAATCAAGGCACGCGTTGTCCTCTGGTAATGTACGATACGAATTACACGCGGTGTCTTCTTATTGCAGACGTAGGTAGTTAAATAGGTGGCACTAGCAGTAATTTTTAATAAGTATACGCAACAGTCTCAATTTTATTTATTCATTTATTGTTACATTACGAGAGGTATTGAGCTTTTATCTAGTGAAAAAATTGTTGATTTGCCATTCAACAACATGCGAGTGCTGGTTCCTCACTCAATTCAGTAGGCATTACTATTTTACTGGACGTTTTTACATAAGTAAAATGTACCCAGAGCCATCTATCTACAAATCGAGTGAGCTAGCAACAAAACTACACCACAGAATCAAGGCACGCGTTGTCCTCTGGTAATGTACGATACGATCCACACGCGGTGTCTTCTTGTTGCGGACGTAGTTAAATAGGTGGCACTAGCAGTGATTTTTAATAAGTATACGAAATACAAATACTATAAAGACTAACAATTAATCCAGCCCAACATGGGCTAAAAAGCCAAGTAGAAGAAGTTAATCAGTAATCAGTAAAACCAGAGATTCGTTTCATGAACACTACATTTTTATTGGTACACATAATAGGTACAATATAACAATAGATCATATTAAATAATAAACATGGATTTTAAGTTGACTGTGTTGGTTGGCGATATGCTGAATGTGTCGCTCAGCTAGCTCATCTTTGAGGAAGGTGTTCTAGACAACAATATTCTTCACTTCCACCTCGCGTCGTCCCTGTAAATAAAATGTCAAGATGAAATTAAACAAAACAATGAATGAGAGGATTATGTCAATAAAATAAACCTAAAGTTATGCAATAGATTTATTAACCTGCAATAAGCTAAATAGAGTGAAACAATATTATAAAATTATCTTGTATTTTACAAAGAGCTCCCAATTATTATTGTTGTCTAAGTAGTATACTTGATGGAAAAGTATTCCATAGATACATTATGGATTACATTTAAATGCATTTAAAGGCAAATCCAGCAAAGAAAGCGGTAAATTGATGTAAGAGCAGATATGATTACATTGATTACCAAGCCTCTCAAATGAGCTATGGATCTTGTGATGTTTGCTGAGAGTTAAAATATGTAGTGATGGAATTGTACAGTGCATCATCCCACACATTGACGATAAGATCATTACTACCAATCCTATTATGGGTTGGAAGATATAATTTATAATGTTGTAACAACTTAAATATCAATGATTCAGACTCCAGTGTGAGTATCGTATGTTGTTGTATTGTGGTAGAAGTATCCATTCCGAACCTGATGATAGTCGAGAGCTTTGCTGTGACGACATCTCTTGATCAGAAATGAAGTGCAGCGCAGGTCATACAACTGTAATTTCTTGAGTTGATGCTTTTGTTCTGTTCTGCTCTGCTCTGCTCTGCTCTGCTCTGCTCCGGATCTGGGTCTGATAAGGCATCCGGGCAACTGTACATCAAGCTGCTCTGTAGCAATTATGGCACAAGCGAGCCATGGGATTCACCTAAAAACAATTCATAATTAAAGACCAACTTCTAAATATGGCTTCTACAGCATGGATAATGTTTAATCGTGTCATCACTTTCAACTATAGTTTGCTGCTATACTTCACTAAAACTATTCAATATGCATAAATGTGAATATACACTTAGATAAGTATCACATAACATACATACAAGCATAAACTCACGCCTTTAGCATGGTTTATTGGTTCTGTCTCTTCTGCTTGCCAAAGCATAAGAGACAGAACCAATACTATTTATAATCAATGAGTAAAGAACTATACTATGTATACACGGTGGAAGGGACTTGGACGCACAAACTGACACCATGACTGCATGATTCTGGTGGTTCATGGTGCAATGAGATTTTTAGTTAAAAAGTAAATTATTCACTTCTTAAAAATGTCATTTTGGTAGGTAGACATCATGTTTGTGTACAGCACAACGAACATCAGAATAAAACGTAGAAATTAGGAAAAGTGCACGAAAGTAGTCACCGCTATTCTTAGCAGTAATCGGATATTCGGATCCTTATACACCTAAACTTCTTTCCACCAAACAATAATATGGACATTCCTTTCTGACTAAATAAGTAATCCCGGCTATACCAAACTTAATGAAATTATAGCAGTGGTTATTTTGATTTCGTTTCTTTATGTTGTTCAAATAAATAGAATATCAATGCAAAATGACTACCACCAATAGACGACACGGTGGGCGCAGTGGCCGAGTGGTTGGCTGCTGCGCTACGGGTCGCGGGTTCGATTCCCGCACGGAAAAAATATTTCTCTGGTCTACAGGTGGTTGTTCCGGGTTTGGCTGTTAGTGTATGTGAGTTTAAATGTTTGTTAACGCACCCACGATACAGGAGAAATTACTAGTGTGGCGCGACGACATAAAAACAAAAAAAAATTAGGCGACGTTTAATCATTTAAACGTATCATACCTTCTTAGAATCCACAGCGGCCGTGAAGACTGTTGTTGCGTATCAAGCATTACGGGCGAGGGGTGATGTAGTCCAGGTGCCAATCTGCCTCAGGGATCGCTACAGTTGACTTGATCCCCACTGTCATGTCGCGGTCGCCCTGAAAGTGTATAATAGGATTTTTTTTTAATATTTTTTACTATGGGACGAGCCCGCCACACTATTCCCAATCCACTGCAACTCCTGAAAACCAGAATCAACAGTGGCGACCATCAGGAAAGCGTCGAGACAATGAAGTCCGTCGAGTCCCGGAGAAACGATTCAACTGTCTTGGAACCCGCAACGAAATTAATCAGAAAAAAGCAGCGGAGGACTAAGAAAACTACGCAATTTCTTCTTCCCTCCATATCGACCAGGAGACAGAACTGAGCTGGGCCAATAGGCACAAAGGGACGTTTACAACTGGGTTAGGCCCAGTTGCCTAGCCCCGCGGTTTAAAATTAACACTGATAGTAGTGAGTCCTGAATGATAAGAATTCATTCAACGATTCAATAGTCAACAACATTTAACATTCAAGAACTATAAATCACTAGCAGCGCCCCGCGGTTTTACGTTTTAAGTCAACATGAAACAATCGGAATTCCAACGGGAATACTTCCGTTTTCCGTGGTAAAAAATACACTACGTGCTATGCCAGACTATTAATCTATATCTGCGCCATACTTCATCCAGATCTGTTCAGCTGTTCTGGTGTTAATAATATTGTTAGTGGCAAGTGTGATAGTGTCATTAACAGTCCACAATATTGTGGCGAAATAATATTTTCGTGACGCGCTAATTTGCAATCACAGAAACCAAGGAAGTCTAACCTTAAACCGGATCGTTGGGGAAATACAGAAACTTACCATCAAATAAATTGCATTATTCGCATCATCTACATTGAACACTTGTATCCAAGATATGTCATCGACATGAATGGATGTCACTACACTGTTATGAAAGTGGTCTTTTCTTACAGTTTCAATCGGTATTCAGCTGTAGCCGGTTAGACTGGAAGCCAACCTCAACACAGTTATGTTGTTGCAATGTTTCTTCTGCCAAACTGTACAGCAGTTTGTTGACAGATGTAGCTCCCGTATACAAAGTTCTGTTATATTTTATGAAATTACTAGCTGACAAGGTTTTGACAAAAGGTGCTAAAAAGAAACTTCCCCACTTTATTTTTAAAAGACATTTTTGTAGTACAGCTACGATCTAAATCTATTGGTATATCATTAAAAAAATTTGGGACTAAGCATTTTCTACACCTTGGTCCATAATAGTTATTACAAGTGGGTACTACAAATCTTCTAATGCATTTATTCCTTTGAGGTCTTATGTGTACCGTCTTGATTTTAAACTCATCCTCATCCAATCCACACAGCATCATCTAGCCCCGAGCTAAGCAGAGCTTGTATTATGGGTACTAGATGACTGATGTAATTAATACAATACATTACATAGACAGATATTTCTTATTATATATAGCAAATACCCAGAACACTTGGGCTTTACCAAGGCGGGTTGGCGATTTCAGACTTATACTCATTGTAATGTGTGTAGATGTCAGTAATGTCTAAGATAAACTAATAAAGTAGGTATCATCGCTGGAGGTGAACCAGTTATGAACCTTATCCGTCCGAGATGGTACAAATGAATTAAAAAAGTCTCAATGTTTTTCATGAGAGGTGAGACCTTTAGGTGAATGCGTAGAGGCACCTCGTGGAATTTAAATTTTCATGTTTTTAGCAATTTGGAGCTTTCGTAACTAACAAATGAGTACCCCACAAAGTATTAAAATCATTAGTACGACTTTTTCAGTTCGATTTATGCAACTGAATAAGTGTTTCATTACATGATGACATTTAACCACAATTCTATGTATGTTTGTTGTGGTATACATATACGCGAATAACTCTTTCAGTAACATACCTTATACTGACCTGAAACGCGGGCTGCGTCTGCGCATTCTTCTTAACCACTGGGCCATTACGACAATAGAAAGATAAAATAACTTACAATCATGACTTCCTTGTTGGTTTTGATGGTGACCATCCAGTTGCCATGAGGGTTCATGACGAAGGGACACGGAGCCGTGCCTCTGTCGCCAGCCACAGTGACCAGTCGTGGTTGTCCGGTGGGACGCAGTGCCACGTTGAACCTGGAAGATTATCAGCTTGCATTTTAAGAAGTTGTTTTTCTACTAATTAGTCTTGCTCTCTACTAGGCCAGTTGAGCCTGCCAAAACTATTCAACACAGAACTCCAACTAGCGAACGAGGACTAGTATCTCGGAGTCATCCTTAACAGCAAGTTAAACTGGAGCAACTGCAGCATGGCGGTCCTGCAAGCACTAAAATGCCATACCACTAACTCTGGGCTACTACTACACGAATGTCATAACCGCTTAAATCAGGTGTGTATTCTCAATAACATAACCATTCAATGGATTAAAGGACACAGCAGGGGGGAGTGGTCTGGATGTTTGCTTTTGCGGTTGCACAACGACATGCTTATCCTATATCTCTCTGGTAGTCCTAACGATCAAGCTTCTTAACAGTGAGACGTTCCCAGTTGCGGGCTCCATGGTGGGTGGGAGCCAGAGAGACGAATAATACTACTTTACATACATGGACAATCCAAGGCCATTTCAACCAACCGGAGTGAAGTCAGCGAAAGCCGACTCAGCTCCTAAGCGGGGTGCTAACAACACCCCGCTCGCCCCTGGAGGTCCTGCGGGTAATAATGCAGGCACCAGCGCGGGTGCTGGTCCGACTGTGGCGAAAGCTGCAGTTCGGACCAAAACAAAGTCCCAGCTTAAGCAAAGGACGTCAGCGCTGCCTGGGACCAGTACTGACCCTTTAAAAGCACAGGCGAGGACGGCGACGACTCATACCACAGCCGGACCTAGCCTTAGCTCACAAACACAACCTCCTGCGGCACTTCAAGCTGCAAATCAGCAGGCTGTCACCGAGCAATCGAAGACGCCTGGCACTGACGACGCGTTCTCACGCGGTTGGCAAGGGTAAACACACTCAACAAGCCCATTGCCCTTGTACCGCCCACCCGGGCCGTCCTGCTCCTGCAGATCTGGCCAATAGGGGGGACGGGCGCAGCGGTAATGCGCTCCATCAGGTGCGCCGCCGTGCAAAATAGAACGAGGGTAAAGCCGCTCGTCGAACACAGGCTACCGCTGCCGGGTCAAGCCGCAAAACCAGCAGCAAGGTCGACTTCTCCGCGGGGAAACGGTCGCAGGCCGAGGCCGGTGAAAGCCGACCAGAGCCTGCTGGACCGTCAACCAGCGTCGAGGAGAGGCCAGCCATAAACACCAGACCAAAGAAACAATCCGATTGGAAGGATCACGCTACGGCCAAGCGGGCTCTCAATGAGACCTTGTCGCCTCGTGGGGAGCAGAAGCGGCCGTGGCTTGACCATTCCAAACGGATTGAAGACAGGAAAAGCTACGCCCAAGCTGCCGGCGCCACCCTGAACGTCGCAATCACTAGCGAGAGCACGGGGGCTACTGTCTCCGGCCTCCGATCCGGGGGGGACGGGTTCGACGAGGGCTTCGACCTGTTTGCCGGGTTGCGACTGGAGGGAGACGAGGAGGGTGCGACCAGCAATGGCGTCCCTTTCGTTGGCCTGTAAGGTCGTGCAGGCGAACCTCCGCCACAGCCAGACAGCGACGGCTCAGTTGCGCAAGTGGCTGGAGGTACAGGACGCGGCCGTTGCCCTGATCCAGGAGCCGTGGATTAGGGCTGGCCATATACAAGGACTATCCAATCTCGGTGGTTAGATTTTAGTCACTACAGACCACGATCATCCTAGATCGTGTATCTATGTAATAGGTAACCTCAAAACACAGATCTTAACAGATTTCTGTTGCAGAGATGTCTCTGCAGTTAGACTGTCTATACAGCGGGATGGTGTGGAGATGCCAGTAGTCTTTGCCCCGGCTTATATGCCTGAGGCGGAGACACCGCCCCCCCCCCCCCCCCCCATGACCTCGCCCGCCTCGTGAGTTACTGTGAGAGGAGCGGGATGGAGATTGTCATTGGGGCTGACGCAAATGCCCATCACCCACTGTGGGGCATGGACACGCAAAATGATAGGGGTAAGACATTGGTTGAATTTTTATTTACAACAAACCTATCCCTATTAAACACACTAGGCTCCGAACCAACATTCGTAACCAGAAGAAGCCACACGATCATTGACCTCACCATGGCCTCTGAGGGTGCAGCGGAAATCACCTCGGGCTGGCAGGTCTCCAAGGAGACCTCGTGCTCGGATCACAGGTGGATCCGCTTTGACATCCAGGTCTGTGCGACACCTATACCGCCACGAGGCAACCCAAGGAATACTAACAGGGTTCCCTACACACGCACGCTTGCTACCAAGCTGGCGATACTGAGCAGTCCACCAAGGTACGTGGACATAACGCAGATAGATGCACAGGTCGAGCACATCACTGCATCAATGATAGACAGCTACCATACTGCCTGCCCAGTAACCACACTGCCCGTAACACCAGGTAAACAACCCTGGTGGGGCGCCGAACTGGAACGCAAGCACGGTAAGGTAAGGAAGGCTCTGAACAGAGCCATGAATACATGGGCTGACGAGGACTGGGAGGCATACTACGCGGCCAAGTCTAGCTACAAAAAATGCATCAGTTTCAGGAGCACCGCGGGATGGCGTAAGTTCTGTGGCAATATTGAATCTTGCCAACAAGCAAACAGGGTAAGGAAAATACTGGCGCAACAGCACACACCTGGGCCAGCCACTCTCCGTAAACCTGACAATACCTTAACCACATCACCAGAGGAAACGAGACGCGTCCTAATAGAAACTCACTTCCCAGGAAGCGTCCTCACTCAGGAAATTGATTGGTCTGATACAATGCAAACACCGTCAGAAAATGACTGGCTATACGCAAAC
This sequence comes from Phlogophora meticulosa, assembly GCA_905147745.2. Taxonomy (NCBI): domain Eukaryota; kingdom Metazoa; phylum Arthropoda; class Insecta; order Lepidoptera; family Noctuidae; genus Phlogophora; species Phlogophora meticulosa. Next base: position 301,599 of record LR990517.1, on the reverse strand, counting down.
AAGATGATCACATTGGAGAAAATCCAATGGGTCATCGAAAACTACCAACCCTTTAAGGCAGCCGGCCCCGACGGTGTTTTCCCCGCCCTACTGCAGTGGGGTGGCACCTCGGTTACCGTAAGATTAGTGCCTCTGTTGCGGGCATGCCTGGCCTACAGACACATCCCGAAAGGTTGGAGGGAGGTGAAGGTTATATTCATTCCTAAGCCAGGCAAGAGTGACTATACAAACGCTAAATCCTACCGACCTATCAGCCTGACATCGTTTCTCCAAAAAACCTTGGAGAGACTATGCGATAGGGAGCTAAGAGACGGCGCTCTTAAAAACATACCACTACATGGTAACCAACATGCATACTGCTCAGGTAAGTCGACGGAGTCAGCTCTTCACCTGGTGATTAGCCGGATTGAAGAAGCAATTCACCAAAAAGCTACCTGCCTAGGCACATTTATAGACATCGAAGGCGCCTTCGATAAAACAAACTTCTCCAGTATTAGTACCGCCCTCTTCAAACATGGCGTCGATCAGGTATTAACAGATTGGATTACTAACATGTTAAGCAAGCGAGTGGTTCGTCTGGATGAGGACCAGAACATGGCCTTGATAGCCAGGGGTTGCCCCCAAGGAGGCGTTTTATCTCCCTTCCTCTGGAACCTGGTAATAAATGACCTCATCAAAATTCTAAATGACAACCACTACTACACGATAGGTTATGCGGACGACCTCGCAATCCTTGTGTCAGGGAAGATGACAACCTCACTCAACAGGCACTACGCATCGTTGAACGATGGTGTAGGGAATTTGACCTCTCGGTGAACCGTCGGGTTCAATAAGTGGGGCCTATCACCCAAAATCATACTTTGGCTATCCAACACTGTTATCCGACCAATGATCGCATACAGTGCCGTGGTCTGGTGGCCCCGCACCAAACTAACTGCAGCCTCAAGCAAACTTCAACGCATGCAGAGGCTAGCTTGCATGGCCATCACGGGCTGTATGAGGACTACTCCTACCGCAGCTCTTGAAGCAATGCTAGAACTCCCGCCCCTCCACCTGTTTATACAACAGGAAGCGACGATGGCGGCGGTACGCCTAAAAACACTAAATCTCTGGAGTAAAAGAGAAACACAACACTCCGCGTTACTTGAGGGACTCTACAAGGAGTTCCCCTTGACTAAACCCATAAATGACCGGATTCCCAAACAATTTATCTTCGATAAAAGATACAAAATCCAACTCGTGTGTATGGGTATATCCCTAGCAGCCTCAGCTATCGCAGCCAGACAGGTTCGGGACCACACTGTCCGTATTCTATCAGACAGCATGTCGGTCCTGCAAGCACTAAAATGCTACACAACCAACTCTGGGCTTTTATACGAATGTCATCACCGCTTGAATCAGGTGGGTATTCTAAGCAACATAACCATTCAATGGATTAAAGGACACAGCGGTTCTCGTCGCAATGTCGCAAAAAACTCGTCGTTGATGCTGCAGACGAACTCGCAAGAAGGGGATCTAGCATGGCAGTAATGGGACCGGAACCCATCGTACCACTCCCCTTTGGGTATATACGCACTCTGGTAAGGAAACGCACTAGGGTTCAACACAACAAAATTTGGTCAGACCAAACAGACTGCAGGCTGTCCAGGGAGGTACTCCCTGCAATTGACGGCCGCTTTACAAAACAGGCCCTCCAACTGACTAAGCAGCAGCTGCGCACAATCACAGCCGCTGTCACAGGTCATGGGTCATTTAACAAGCACCTGTTTACTATAGGAGTTACAGATAGCCCGCTATGCAGAGCATGCATGGAGGTGGACGAGACGGCGGACCACGTGCTTCTCCACTGTCCAGAGGTTACTGCATACAGGGCTAAATACTTCGGTAACCCGGTTACTCTCCGAGAGATCGCCAGTAACGTCAGGGCGCTGCTGGCCTTTCTCGGGGAACTGGGGTGGATCGAATAAGATATTGTCCCACCCTTTACGCAAAATACGCGCTACGTCGTGGAGTTGCGGAAATCGGCCCGTCTAACAATACAATATACAGGACACAGCAGTTCTCGAGGTAGCTTCAGATGCTGATGCTGATCCCCTTTGGGTACATACGCACTTTGGTAAGGAACGCACTAGGGATCAGCACGACAAAGCGTGGTCGGACCAAACTGACTGCAGACACTCCCTGCAATTGACGGCCGCTTCACAAAGCAGGCTCTCCTACTGACTAAGCAGCAGCTGCGCACAGTCACAGGCGCCGTTACCGGTCAAGGGATGATAATTATTTTTACTTACCGAGATTTACTACACTTGTGCGTCTTCCACAGCAATTGAAGCATGCAAATATGCATAGGCACGTTATCTCGGGATACTGAGTCACATCTGTGTGAAGTAACAGGTCCTGGAATGACAAATTAGTCTTATATAATGATGATGCAAAAAATTAATTCTTTTTCACTACTTATCATTTTGTTAGCTCATCCCTCCAGATATGAGGATGCTTGAACAGGCTGCTAAATGCTGTTATGATTATTTCTTCACTTACCAAGACTTTCCTTTATTTGCACATCTTCTATGGTACTTTGAGTGTGCTGCATATCCACATAGTCCAAATGTGAAGTAACAGGAGGTTCTGGAATGACAATTTATAGATTATAACTACATTCATAGTATATTTTGATTATTTTATACTATAATCAATCAATTTTAGATGTAATACTATGTCATTATGTGTCTCAATTATACAAAAATGTTAAGTAAATGTAGCAACTAAGGCAATGTATTCAATTAATTAAATAATTTTGCATGCCCTAAGGCAAAATGTATTGGGACTCCATAAATTAACAACTTATCTGTTACCTACATTATTGGCAAATAAATGATTTCTATAGCCTGTAGCACTCAGGAATAATGTAGCTTTTTGTATGAATGATGTACAAACTTATAAGCTAATTTTACCTCTTTATAATATTAGTATAGATATCAATCTATGTAACCTGGCATGTTATGAGTGGCTCATTGCCAAATAAAAACAGCCATATGGGTTGATCAAAGTTTAAGCTATGCTCGCCGAGGTCTGTCTGTGGATGGGTGACCGATCGTAACATATCGAGACGCCTGCGCGCCACGGAAAGCACGCTAACCCGTTAGTCCAGGGTCCCGGCTGTCATTTGTAGATGTTTGAAAGTTTGTTGTTACAGATAGTCAGAAATCTGAATGTTTGACAACCCGCCTCATCAAGGCGTCTGTGTTGCTCAGTAACTGGGTTGTGGAGGTCAGATAGACAGTCGCTCCATGTAAAATACTGTTATTCAGCTGCATCCGGTTAGACTGGAAGCCGCCCCAACATAGTTGGGAAAGGGCTAGGCAGATCATGATGATATCAATCTATCTAACCTGGCATGTTTGTTGTCCATACGGCGTCTTTGCTGTATCTTCCGGCACCAATACCGTTATTCGAAGTATGTGTACACTTCCAACTTACTCGGTGGTATGACTTACATGGCGGTATTTGAAATTATATTCGTTTTCTCGTCGCAATATACACCGACGGAAGTAACCCATGTGTTAAGAAACTCCTTATCCTTATTCGGGGTAGGGAATTTATGCAAATTCACATTGCATTGTACGTAGCAGCCTCCAAAATCACCAAACGGGTAGTCAGGTAGGTTGTCTCAATATGTAGATTTAAACAATCAATACCAGCACGAAATCAACACGGCCGGAGAAGCAGAGGCTCTACCCAACGTTACTGGGTGGAAGAAGCACTTTTGGACGATTATAACTAAAATAAACAAACAGGACGCGGAAAATAAACACACGCAAACCGGCTGTCAAAGTTTTTTTTTTGTTTGATTGACGCTGACATTTTTGAAGTGTTGCAGAGTCTCAATTTTCTTTATTTATTTGTTGTAACATTACGTGAGGCATTGAGTTTTTATCTAGAGAAAAAATTGCTGGTTTGCCATTCAACGACGTGCGAGTGCCGGTTCCATAGTAGGCATTACTATTTTACTGGACGTTTTTACATAAGCAAAATGTACCCAGAGCCATCTATGTATCTACAAATCGAGTGAGCTAGCAATGAAACTACACCACAGAATCAAGGCACGCGTTGTCCTCTGGTAATGTACGATACGAATTACACGCGGTGTCTTCTTATTGCAGACGTAGGTAGTTAAATAGGTGGCACTAGCAGTAATTTTTAATAAGTATACGCAACAGTCTCAATTTTATTTATTCATTTATTGTTACATTACGAGAGGTATTGAGCTTTTATCTAGTGAAAAAATTGTTGATTTGCCATTCAACAACATGCGAGTGCTGGTTCCTCACTCAATTCAGTAGGCATTACTATTTTACTGGACGTTTTTACATAAGTAAAATGTACCCAGAGCCATCTATCTACAAATCGAGTGAGCTAGCAACAAAACTACACCACAGAATCAAGGCACGCGTTGTCCTCTGGTAATGTACGATACGATCCACACGCGGTGTCTTCTTGTTGCGGACGTAGTTAAATAGGTGGCACTAGCAGTGATTTTTAATAAGTATACGAAATACAAATACTATAAAGACTAACAATTAATCCAGCCCAACATGGGCTAAAAAGCCAAGTAGAAGAAGTTAATCAGTAATCAGTAAAACCAGAGATTCGTTTCATGAACACTACATTTTTATTGGTACACATAATAGGTACAATATAACAATAGATCATATTAAATAATAAACATGGATTTTAAGTTGACTGTGTTGGTTGGCGATATGCTGAATGTGTCGCTCAGCTAGCTCATCTTTGAGGAAGGTGTTCTAGACAACAATATTCTTCACTTCCACCTCGCGTCGTCCCTGTAAATAAAATGTCAAGATGAAATTAAACAAAACAATGAATGAGAGGATTATGTCAATAAAATAAACCTAAAGTTATGCAATAGATTTATTAACCTGCAATAAGCTAAATAGAGTGAAACAATATTATAAAATTATCTTGTATTTTACAAAGAGCTCCCAATTATTATTGTTGTCTAAGTAGTATACTTGATGGAAAAGTATTCCATAGATACATTATGGATTACATTTAAATGCATTTAAAGGCAAATCCAGCAAAGAAAGCGGTAAATTGATGTAAGAGCAGATATGATTACATTGATTACCAAGCCTCTCAAATGAGCTATGGATCTTGTGATGTTTGCTGAGAGTTAAAATATGTAGTGATGGAATTGTACAGTGCATCATCCCACACATTGACGATAAGATCATTACTACCAATCCTATTATGGGTTGGAAGATATAATTTATAATGTTGTAACAACTTAAATATCAATGATTCAGACTCCAGTGTGAGTATCGTATGTTGTTGTATTGTGGTAGAAGTATCCATTCCGAACCTGATGATAGTCGAGAGCTTTGCTGTGACGACATCTCTTGATCAGAAATGAAGTGCAGCGCAGGTCATACAACTGTAATTTCTTGAGTTGATGCTTTTGTTCTGTTCTGCTCTGCTCTGCTCTGCTCTGCTCTGCTCCGGATCTGGGTCTGATAAGGCATCCGGGCAACTGTACATCAAGCTGCTCTGTAGCAATTATGGCACAAGCGAGCCATGGGATTCACCTAAAAACAATTCATAATTAAAGACCAACTTCTAAATATGGCTTCTACAGCATGGATAATGTTTAATCGTGTCATCACTTTCAACTATAGTTTGCTGCTATACTTCACTAAAACTATTCAATATGCATAAATGTGAATATACACTTAGATAAGTATCACATAACATACATACAAGCATAAACTCACGCCTTTAGCATGGTTTATTGGTTCTGTCTCTTCTGCTTGCCAAAGCATAAGAGACAGAACCAATACTATTTATAATCAATGAGTAAAGAACTATACTATGTATACACGGTGGAAGGGACTTGGACGCACAAACTGACACCATGACTGCATGATTCTGGTGGTTCATGGTGCAATGAGATTTTTAGTTAAAAAGTAAATTATTCACTTCTTAAAAATGTCATTTTGGTAGGTAGACATCATGTTTGTGTACAGCACAACGAACATCAGAATAAAACGTAGAAATTAGGAAAAGTGCACGAAAGTAGTCACCGCTATTCTTAGCAGTAATCGGATATTCGGATCCTTATACACCTAAACTTCTTTCCACCAAACAATAATATGGACATTCCTTTCTGACTAAATAAGTAATCCCGGCTATACCAAACTTAATGAAATTATAGCAGTGGTTATTTTGATTTCGTTTCTTTATGTTGTTCAAATAAATAGAATATCAATGCAAAATGACTACCACCAATAGACGACACGGTGGGCGCAGTGGCCGAGTGGTTGGCTGCTGCGCTACGGGTCGCGGGTTCGATTCCCGCACGGAATAAATATTTCTCTGGTCTACAGGTGGTTGTTCCGGGTTTGGCTGTTAGTGTATGTGAGTTTAAATGTTTGTTAACGCACCCACGATACAGGAGAAATTACTAGTGTGGCGCGACGACATAAAAACAAAAAAAAATTAGGCGACGTTTAATCATTTAAACGTATCATACCTTCTTAGAATCCACAGCGGCCGTGAAGACTGTTGTTGCGTATCAAGCATTACGGGCGAGGGGTGATGTAGTCCAGGTGCCAATCTGCCTCAGGGATCGCTACAGTTGACTTGATCCCCACTGTCATGTCGCGGTCGCCCTGAAAGTGTATAATAGGATTTTTTTTAAATATTTTTTACTATGGGACGAGCCCGCCACACTATTCCCAATCCACTGCAACTCCTGAAAACCAGAATCAACAGTGGCGACCATCAGGAAAGCGTCGAGACAATGAAGTCCGTCGAGTCCCGGAGAAACGATTCAACTGTCTTGGAACCCGCAACGAAATTAATCAGAAAAAAGCAGCGGAGGACTAAGAAAACTACGCAATTTCTTCTTCCCTCCATATCGACCAGGAGACAGAACTGAGCTGGGCCAATAGGCACAAAGGGACGTTTACAACTGGGTTAGGCCCAGTTGCCTAGCCCCGCGGTTTAAAATTAACACTGATAGTAGTGAGTCCTGAATGATTAGAATTCATTCAACGATTCAATAGTCAACAACATTTAGAATGCGAAGCAGAACTATAAATCACTAGCAGCGCCCCGCGGTTTTACGTTTTAAGTCAACATGAAACAATCGGAATTCCAACGGGAATACTTCCGTTTTCCGTGGTAAAAAATACACTACGTGCTATGCCAGACTATTAATCTATATCTGCGCCATACTTCATCCAGATCTGTTCAGCTGTTCTGGTGTTAATAATATTGTTAGTGGCAAGTGTGATAGTGTCATTAACAGTCCACAATATTGTGGCGAAATAATATTTTCGTGACGCGCTAATTTGCAATCACAGAAACCAAGGAAGTCTAACCTTAAACCGGATCGTTGGGGAAATACAGAAACTTACCATCAAATAAATTGCATTATTCGCATCATCTACATTGAACACTTGTATCCAAGATATGTCATCGACATGAATGGATGTCACTACACTGTTATGAAAGTGGTCTTTTCTTACAGTTTCAATCGGTATTCAGCTGTAGCCGGTTAGACTGGAAGCCAACCTCAACACAGTTATGTTGTTGCAATGTTTCTTCTGCCAAACTGTACAGCAGTTTGTTGACAGATGTAGCTCCCGTATACAAAGTTCTGTTATATTTTATGAAATTACTAGCTGACAAGGTTTTGACAAAAGGTGCTAAAAAGAAACTTCCCCACTTTATTTTTAAAAGACATTTTTGTAGTACAGCTACTATCTAAATCTATTGGTATATCATTAAAAAAATTTGGGACTAAGCATTTTCTACACCTTGGTCCATAATAGTTATTACAAGTGGGTACTACAAATCTTCTAATGCATTTATTCCTTTGAGGTCTTATGTGTACCGTCTTGATTTTAAACTCATCCTCATCCAATCCACACAGCATCATCTAGCCCCGAGCTAAGCAGAGCTTGTATTATGGGTACTAGATGACTGATGTAATTAATACAATACATTACATAGACAGATATTTCTTATTATATATAGCAAATACCCAGAACACTTGGGCTTTACCAAGGCGGGTTGGCGATTTCAGACTTATACTCATTGTAATGTGTGTAGATGTCAGTAATGTCTAAGATAAACTAATAAAGTAGGTATCATCGCTGGAGGTGAACCAGTTTTGAACCTTATCCGTCCGAGATGGTACAAATGAATTAAAAAAGTCTCAATGTTTTTCATGAGAGGTGAGACCTTTAGGTGAATGCGTAGAGGCACCTCTTGGAATTTAAATTTTCATGTTTTTAGCAATTTGGAGCTTTCGTAACTAACAAATGAGTACCCCACAAAGTATTAAAATCATTAGTACGACTTTTTCAGTTCGATTTATGCAACTGAATAAGTGTTTCATTACATGATGACATTTAACCACAATTCTATGTATGTTTGTTGTGGTATACATATACGCGAATAACTCTTTCAGTAACATACCTTATACTGACCTGAAACGCGGGCTGCGTCTGCGCATTCTTCTTAACCACTGGGCCATTACGACAATAGAAAGATAAAATAACTTACAATCATGACTTCCTTGTTGGTTTTGATGGTGACCATCCAGTTGCCATGAGGGTTCATGACGAAGGGACACGGAGCCGTGCCTCTGTCGCCAGCCACAGTGACCAGTCGTGGTTGTCCGGTGGGACGCAGTGCCACGTTGAACCTGGAAGATTATCAGCTTGCATTTTAAGAAGTTGTTTTTCTACTAATTAGTCTTGCTCTCTACTAGGCCAGTTGAGCCTGCCAAAACTATTCAACACAGAACTCCAACTAGCGAACGAGGACTAGTATCTCGGAGTCATCCTTAACAGCAAGTTAAACTGGAGCAACTGCAGCATGGCGGTCCTGCAAGCACTAAAATGCCATACCACTAACTCTGGGCTACTAATACACGAATGTCATAACCGCTTAAATCAGGTGTGTATTCTCAATAACATAACCATTCAATGGATTAAAGGACACAGCAGGGGGGAGTGGTCTGGATGTTTGCTTTTGCGGTTGCACAACGACATGCTTATCCTATATCTCTCTGGTAGTCCTAACGATCAAGCTTCTTAACAGTGAGACGTTCCCAGTTGCGGGCTCCATGGTGGGTGGGAGCCAGAGAGACGAATAATACTACTTTACATACATGGACAATCCAAGGCCATTTCAACCAACCGGAGTGAAGTCAGCGAAAGCCGACTCAGCTCCTAAGCGGGGTGCTAACAACACCCCGCTCGCCCCTGGAGGTCCTGCGGGTAATAATGCAGGCACCAGCGCGGGTGCTGGTCCGATTGTGGCGAAAGCTGCAGTTCGGACCAAAACAAAGTCCCAGCTTAAGCAAAGGACGTCAGCGCTGCCTGGGACCAGTACTGACCCTTTAAAAGCACAGGCGAGGACGGCGACGACTCATACCACAGCCGGACCTAGCCTTAGCTCACAAACACAACCTCCTGCGGCACTTCAAGCTGCAAATCAGCAGGCTGTCACCGAGCAATCGAAGACGCCTGGCACTGACGACGCGTTCTCACGCGGTTGGCAAGGGTAAACACACTCAACAAGCCCATTGCCCTTGTACCGCCCACCCGGGCCGTCCTGCTCCTGCAGATCTGGCCAATAGGGGGGACGGGCGCAGCGGTAATGCGCTCCATCAGGTGCGCCGTCGTGCAAAATAGAACGAGGGTAAAGCCGCTCGTCGAACACAGGCTACCGCTGCCGGGTCAAGCCGCAAAACCAGCAGCAAGGTCGACTTCTCCGCGGGGAAACGGTCGCAGGCCGAGGCCGGTGAAAGCCGACCAGAGCCTGCTGGACCGTCAACCAGCGTCGAGGAGAGGCCAGCCATAAACACCAGACCAAAGAAACAATCCGATTGGAAGGATCACGCTACGGCCAAGCGGGCTCTCAATGACACCTTGTCGCCTCGTGGGGAGCAGAAGCGGCCGTGGCTTGACCATTCCAAACGGATTGAAGACAGGAAAAGCTACGCCCAAGCTGCCGGCGCCACCCTGAACGTCGCAATCACTAGCGAGAGCACGGGGGCTACTGTCTCCGGCCTCCGATCCGGGGGGGACGGGTTCGACGAGGGCTTCGACCTGTTTGCCGGGTTGCGACTGGAGGGAGACGAGGAGGGTGCGACCAGCAATGGCGTCCCTTTCGTTGGCCTGTAAGGTCGTGCAGGCGAACCTCCGCCACAGCCAGACAGCGACGGCTCAGTTGCGCAAGTGGCTGGAGGTACAGGACGCGGCCGTTGCCCTGATCCAGGAGCCGTGGATTAGGGCTGGCCATATACAAGGACTATCCAATCTCGGTGGTTAGATTTTAGTCACTACAGACCACGATCATCCTAGATCGTGTATCTATGTAATAGGTAACCTCAAAACACAGATCTTAACAGATTTCTGTTGCAGAGATGCCTCTGCAGTTAGACTGTCTATACAGCGGGATGGTGTGGAGATGCCAGTAGTCTTTGCCTCGGCTTATATGCCTGAGGCGGAGACACCCCCCCCCCCCCCCCCCCCCCATGACCTCGCCCGCCTCGTGAGTTACTGTGAGAGGAGCGGGATGGAGATTGTCATTGGGGCTGACGCAAATGCCCATCACCCACTGTGGGGCATGGACACGCAAAATGATAGGGGTAAGACATTGGTTGAATTTTTATTTACAACAAACCTATCCCTATTAAACACACTAGGCTCCGAACCAACATTCGTAACCAGAAGAAGCCACACGATCATTGACCTCACCATGGCCTCTGAGGGTGCAGCGGAAATCACCTCGGGCTGGCAGGTCTCCAAGGAGACCTCGTGCTCGGATCACAGGTGGATCCGCTTTGACATCCAGGTCTGTGCGACACCTATACCGCCACGAGGCAACCCAAGGAATACTAACAGGGTTCCCTACACACGCACGCTTGCTACCAAGCTGGCGATACTGAGCAGTCCACCAAGGTACGTGGACATAACGCAGATAGATGCACAGGTCGAGCACATCACTGCATCAATGATAGACAGCTACCATACTGCCTGCCCAGTAACCACACTGCCCGTAACACCAGGTAAACAACCCTGGTGGGGCGCCGAACTGGAACGCAAGCACGGTAAGGTAAGGAAGGCTCTGAACAGAGCCATGAATACATGGGCTGACGAGGACTGGGAGGCATACTACGCGGCCAAGTCTAGCTACAAAAAATGCATCAGTTTCAGGAGCACCGCGGGATGGCGTAAGTTCTGTGGCAATATTGAATCTTGCCAACAAGCAAACAGGGTAAGGAAAATACTGGCGCAACAGCACACACCTGGGCCAGCCACTCTCCGTAAACCTGACAATACCTTAACCACATCACCAGAGGAAACGAGACGCGTCCTAATAGAAACTCACTTCCCAGGAAGCGTCCTCACTCAGGAAATTGATTGGTCTGATACAATGCAAACACCGTCAGAAAATGACTGGCTATACGCAAACAAGATGATCACATTGGAGAAAATCCAATGGGTCATCGAAAACTACCAACCCTTTAAGGCAGCCGGCCCCGACGGTGTTTTCCCCGCCCTACTGCAGTGGGGTGGCACCTCGGTTACCGTAAGATTAGTGCCTCTGTTGCGGGCATGCCTGGCCTATAGACACATCCCGAAAGGTTGGAGGGAGGTGAAGGTTATATTCATTCCTAAGCCAGGCAAGAGTGACTATACAAACGCTAAATCCTACCGACCTATCAGCCTGACATCGTTTCTCCAAAAAACCTTGGAGAGACTATGCGATAGGGAGCTAAGAGACGGCGCTCTTAAAAACATACCACTACATGGTAACCAACATGCATACTGCTCAGGTAAGTCGACGGAGTCAGCTCTTCACCTGGTGATTAGCCGGATTGAAGAAGCAATTCACCAAAAAGCTACCTGCCTAGGCACATTTATAGACATCGAAGGCGCCTTCGATAAAACAAACTTCTCCAGTATTAGTACCGCCCTCTTCAAACATGGCGTCGATCAGGTATTAACAGATTGGATTACTAACATGTTAAGCAAGCGAGTGGTTCGTCTGGATGAGGACCAGAACATGGCCTTGATAGCCAGGGGTTGCCCCCAAGGAGGCGTTTTATCTCCCTTCCTCTGGAACCTGGTAATAAATGACCTCATCAAAATTCTAAATGACAACCACTACTACACGATAGGTTATGCGGACGACCTCGCAATCCTTGTGTCAGGGAAGATGACAACCTCACTCAACAGGCACTACGCATCGTTGAACGATGGTGTAGGGAATTTGACCTCTCGGTGAACCGTCGGGTTCAATAAGTGGGGCCTATCACCCAAAATCATACTTTGGCTATACAACACTGTTATCCGACCAATGATCGCATACAGTGCCGTGGTCTGGTGGCCCCGCACCAAACTAACTGCAGCCTCAAGCAAACTTCAACGCATGCAGAGGCTAGCTTGCATGGCCATCACGGGCTGTATGAGGACTACTCCTACCGCAGCTCTTGAAGCAATGCTAGAACTCCCGCCCCTCCACCTGTTTATACAACAGGAAGCGACGATGGCGGCGGTACGCCTAAAAACACTAAATCTCTGGAGTAAAAGAGAAACACAACACTCCGCGTTACTTGAGGGACTCTACAAGGAGTTCCCCTTGACTAAAGCCATAAATGACCGGATTCCCAAACAATTTATCTTCGATAAAAGATACAAAATCCAACTCCATGAGGATCACCGGTAAGAGGGACAACGTCCAGCAGAGTTGCGTACTTTCACAGACGGATCCAAGACAGGTACCGGCTCGGGCGCTGGCATCTTTTCGGAGGACCTCAATATACATATAGCCTCAACTCTAGGGGCCCACAATACGGTGTTCCAAGCAGAGTGTATGGGTATATCCCTAGCAGCCTCAGCTATCGCAGCCAGACAGGTTCGGGACCACACTGTCCGTATTCTATCAGACAGCATGTCGGTCCTGCAAGCACTAAAATGCTACACAACCAACTCTGGGCTTTTATACGAATGTCATCACCGCTTGAATCAGGTGGGTATTCTAAACAACATAACCATTCAATGGATTAAAGGACACAGCGGTTCTCGTCGCAATGTCGCAAAAAACTCGTCGTTGATGCTGCAGACGAACTCGCAAGAAGGGGATCTAGCATGGCAGTAATGGGACCGCAACCCATCGTACCACTCCCCTTTGGGTATATACGCACTCTGGTAAGGAAACGCACTAGGGTTCAACACAACAAAATTTGGTCAGACCAAACAGACTGCAGGCTGTCCAGGGAGGTACTCCCTGCAATTGACGGCCGCTTTACAAAACAGGCCCTCCAACTGACTAAGCAGCAGCTGCGCACAATCACAGCCGCTGTCACAGGTCATGGGTCATTTAACAAGCACCTGTTTACTATAGGAGTTACAGATAGCCCGCTATGCAGAGCATGCATGGAGGTGGACGAGACGGCGGACCACGTGCTTCTCCACTGTCCAGAGGTTACTGCATACAGGGCTAAATACTTCGGTAACCCGGTTACTCTCCGAGAGATCGCCAGTAACGTCAGGGCGCTGCTGGCCTTTCTCGGGGAACTGGGGTGGATCGAATAAGATATTGTCCCACCCTTTACGCAAAATACGCGCTACGTCGTGGAGTTGCGGAAATCGGCCCGTCTAACAATACAATATACAGGACACAGCAGTTCTCGAGGTAGCTTCAGATGCTGATGCTGATCCCCTTTGGGTACATACGCACTTTGGTAAGGAACGCACTAGGGATCAGCACGACAAAGCGTGGTCGGACCAAACTGACTGCAGACACTCCCTGCAATTGACGGCCGCTTCACAAAGCAGGCTCTCCTACTGACTAAGCAGCAGCTGCGCACAGTCACAGGCGCCGTTACCGGTCAAGGGATGATAATTATTTTTACTTACCGAGATTTACTACACTTGTGCGTCTTCCACAGCAATTGAAGCATGCAAATATGCATAGGCACGTTATCTCGGGATACTGAGTCACATCTGTGTGAAGTAACAGGTCCTGGAATGACAAATTAGTCTTATATAATGATGATGCAAAAAATTAATTCTTTTTCACTACTTATCATTTTGTTAGCTCATCCCTCCAGATATGAGGATGCTTGAACAGGCTGCTAAATGCTGTTATGATTATTTCTTCACTTACCAAGACTTTCCTTTATTTGCACATCTTCTATGGTACTTTGAGTGTGCTGCATATCCACATAGTCCAAATGTGAAGTAACAGGAGGTTCTGGAATGACAATTTATAGATTATAACTACATTCATAGTATATTTTGATTACTTTATACTATAATCAATCAATTTTAGATGTAATACTATGTCATTATGTGTCTCAATTATACAAAAATGTTAAGTAAATGTAAATGTAGCAACTAAGGCAATGTATTCAATTAATTAAATAATTTTGCATGCCCTAAGGCAAAATGTATTGGGACTCCATAAATTAACAACAGCTTATCTGTTACCTACATTATTGGCAAATAAATGATTTCTATAGCCTGTAGCACTCAGGAATAATGTAGCTTTTTGTATGAATGATGTACAAACTTATAAGCTAATTTTACCTCTTTATAATATTAGTATAGATATCAATCTATGTAACCTGGCATGTTATGAGTGGCTCATTGCCAAATAAAAACAGCCATATGGGTTGATCAAAGTTTAAGCTATGCTCGCCGAGGTCTGTCTGTGGATGGGTGACCGATCGTAACATATCGAGACGCCTGCGCGCCACGGAAAGCACGCTAACCCGTTAGTCCAGGGTCCCGGCTGTCATTTGTAGATGTTTGAAAGTTTGTTGTTACAGATAGTCAGAAATCTGAATGTTTGACAACCCGCCTCATCAAGGCGTCTGTGTTGCTCAGTAACTGGGTTGTGGAGGTCAGATAGACAGTCGCTCCATGTAAAATACTGTTATTCAGCTGCATCCGGTTAGACTGGAAGCCGCCCCAACATAGTTGGGAAAGGGCTAGGCAGATCATGATGATATCAATCTATCTAACCTGGCATGTTTGTTGTCCATACGGCGTCTTTGCTGTATCTTCCGGCACCAATACCGTTATTCGAAGTATGTGTACACTTCCAACTTACTCGGTGGTATGACTTACATGGCGGTATTTGAAATTATATTCGTTTTCTCGTCGCAATATACACCGACGGAAGTAACCCATGTGTTAAGAAACTCCTTATCCTTATTCGGGGTAGGGAATTTATGCAAATTCACATTGCATTGTACGTAGCAGCCTCCAAAATCACCAAACGGGTAGTCAGGTAGGTTGTCTCAATATGTAGATTTAAACAATCAATACCAGCACGAAATCAACACGGCCGGAGAAGCAGAGGCTCTACCCAACGTTACTGGGTGGAAGAAGCACTTTTGGACGATTATAACTAAAAGAAACAAACAGGACGCGGAAAATAAACACACGCAAACCGGCTGTCAAAGTTTTTTTTTTTGTTTGATTGACACTGACATTTTTGAAGTGTTGCAGAGTCTCAATTTTCTTTATTTATTTGTTGTAACATTACGTGAGGCATTGAGCTTTTATCTAGAGAAAAAATTGCTGGTTTGCCATTCAACGACGTGCGAGTGCCGGTTCCATAGTAGGCATTACTATTTTACTGGACGTTTTTACATAAGCAAAATGTACCCAGAGCCATCTATGTATCTACAAATCGAGTGAGCTAGCAATGAAACTACACCACAGAATCAAGGCACGCGTTGTCCTCTGGTAATGTACGATACGAATTACACGCGGTGTCTTTTTATTGCAGACGTAGGTAGTTAAATAGGTGGCACTAGCAGTAATTTTTAATAAGTATACGCAACAGTCTCAATTTTATTTATTCATTTATTGTTACATTACGAGAGGTATTGAGCTTTTATCTAGAGAAAAAATTGTTGATTTGCCATTCAACAACATGCGAGTGCTGGTTCCTCACTCAATTCAGTAGGCATTACTATTTTACTGGACGTTTTTACATAAGTAAAATGTACCCAGAGCCATCTATCTACAAATCGAGTGAGCTAGCAACAAAACTACACCACAGAATCAAGGCACGCGTTGTCCTCTGGTAATGTACGATACGATCCACACGCGGTGTCTTCTTGTTGCGGACGTAGTTAAATAGGTGGCACTAGCAGTGATTTTTAATAAGTATACGAAATACAAATACTATAAAGACTAACAATTAATCCAGCCCAACATGGGCTAAAAAGCCAAGTAAAAGAAGATTAATCAGTAATCAGTAAAACCAGAGATTCGTTTCATGAACACTACATTTTTATTGGTACACATAATAGGTACAATATAACAATAGATCATATTAAATAATAAACATGGATTTTAAGTTGACTGTGTTGGTTGGCGATATGCTGAATGTGTCGCTCAGCTAGCTCATCTTTGAGGAAGGTGTTCTAGACAACAATATTCTTCACTTCCACCTCGCGTCGTCCCTGTAAATAAAATGTCAAGATGAAATTAAACAAAACAATGAATGAGAGGATTATGTCAATAAAATAAACCTAAAGTTATGCAATAGATTTATTAACCTGCAATAAGCTAAATAGAGTGAAACAATATTATAAAATTATCTTGTATTTTACAAAGAGCTCCCAATTATTATTGTTGTCTAAGTAGTATACTTGATGGAAAAGTATTCCATAGATACATTATGGATTACATTTAAATGCATTTAAAGGCAAATCCAGCAAAGAAAGCGGTAAATTGATGTAAGAGCAGATATGATTACATTGATTACCAAGCCTCTCAAATGAGCTATGGATCTTGTGATGTTTGCTGAGAGTTAAAATATGTAGTGATGGAATTGTACAGTGCATCATCCCACACATTGACGATAAGATCATTACTACCAATCCTATTATGGGTTGGAAGATATAATTTATAATGTTGTAACAACTTAAATATCAATGATTCAGACTCCAGTGTGAGTATCGTATGTTGTTGTATTGTGGTAGAAGTATCCATTCCGAACCTGATGATAGTCGAGAGCTTTGCTGTGACGACATCTCTTGATCAGAAATGAAGTGCAGCGCAGGTCATACAACTGTAATTTCTTGAGTTGATGCTTTTGTTCTGTTCTGCTCTGCTCTGCTCCGGATCTGGGTCTGATAAGGCATCCGGGCAACTGTACATCAAGCTGCTCTGTAGCAATTATGGCACAAGCGAGCCATGGGATTCACCTAAAAACAATTCATAATTAAAGACCAACTTCTAAATATGGCTTCTACAGCATGGATAATGTTTAATCGTGTCATCACTTTCAACTATAGTTTGCTGCTATACTTCACTAAAACTATTCAATATGCATAAATATGAATATACACTTAGATAAGTATCACATAACATACATACAAGCATAAACTCACGCCTTTAGCATGGTTTATTGGTTCTGTCTCTTCTGCTTGCCAAAGCATAAGAGACAGAACCAATACTATTTATAATCAATGAGTAAAGAACTGTACTATGTATACACGGTGGAAGGGACTTGGACGCACAAACTGACACCATGACTGCATGATTCTGGTGGTTCATGGTGCAATGAGATTTTTAGTTAAAAAGTAAATTATTCACTTCTTAAAAATGTCATTTTGGTAGGTAGACATCATGTTTGTGTACAGCACAACGAACATCAGAATAAAACGTAGAAATTAGGAAAAGTGCACGAAAGTAGTCACCGCTATTCTTAGCAGTAATCGGATATTCGGACCCTTATACACCTAAACTTCTTTCCACCAAACAATAATATGGACATTCCTTTCTGACTAAATAAGTAATCCCGGCTATACCAAACTTAATGAAATTATAGCAGTGGTTATTTTGATTTCGTTTCTTTATGTTGTTCAAATAAATAGAATATCAATGCAAAATGACTACCACCAATAGACGACACGGTGGGCGCAGTGGCCGAGTGGTTGGCTGCTGCGCTACGGGTCGCGGGTTCGATTCCCGCACGGAAAAAATATTTCTCTGGTCTACAGGTGGTTGTTCCGGGTTTGGCTGTTAGTGTATGTGAGTTTAAATGTTTGTTAACGCACCCACGATACAGGAGAAATTACTAGTGTGGCGCGACGACATAAAAACAAAAAAAAATTAGGCGACGTTTAATCATTTAAACGTATCATACCTTCTTAGAATCCACAGCGGCCGTGAAGACTGTTGTTGCGTATCAAGCATTACGGGCGAGGGGTGATGTAGTCCAGGTGCCAATCTGCCTCAGGGATCGCTACAGTTGACTTGATCCCCACTGTCATGTCGCGGTCGCCCTGAAAGTGTATAATAGGATTTTTTTTTAATATTTTTTACTATGGGACGAGCCCGCCACACTATTCCCAATCCACTGCAACTCCTGAAAACCAGAATCAACAGTGGCGACCATCAGGAAAGCGTCGAGACAATGAAGTCCGTCGAGTCCCGGAGAAACGATTCAACTGTCTTGGAACCCGCAACGAAATTAATCAGAAAAAAGCAGCGGAGGACTAAGAAAACTACGCAATTTCTTCTTCCCTCCATATCGACCAGGAGACAGAACTGAGCTGGGCCAATAGGCACAAAGGGACGTTTACAACTGGGTTAGGCCCAGTTGCCTAGCCCCGCGGTTTAAAATTAACACTGATAGTAGTGAGTCCTGAATGATTAGAATTCATTCAACGATTCAATAGTCAACAACATTTAACATTCAAGAACTATAAATCACTAGCAGCGCCCCGCGGTTTTACGTTTTAAGTCAACATGAAAAAATCGGAATTCCAACGGGAATACTTCCGTTTTCCGTGGTAAAAAATACACTACGTGCTATGCCAGACTATTAATCTATATCTGCGCCATACTTCATCCAGATCTGTTCAGCTGTTCTGGTGTTAATAATATTGTTAGTGGCAAGTGTGATAGTGTCATTAACAGTCCACAATATTGTGGCGAAATAATATTTTCGTGACGCGCTAATTTGCAATCACAGAAACCAAGGAAGTCTAACCTTAAACCGGATCGTTGGGGAAATACAGAAACTTACCATCAAATAAATTGCATTATTCGCATCATCTACATTGAACACTTGTATCCAAGATATGTCATCGACATGAATGGATGTCACTACACTGTTATGAAAGTGGTCTTTTCTTACAGTTTCAATCGGTATTCAGCTGTAGCCGGTTAGACTGGAAGCCAACCTCAACACAGTTATGTTGTTGCAATGTTTCTTCTGCCAAACTGTACAGCAGTTTGTTGACAGATGTAGCTCCCGTATACAAAGTTCTGTTATATTTTATGAAATTACTAGCTGACAAGGTTTTGACAAAAGGTGCTAAAAAGAAACTTCCCCACTTTATTTTTAAAAGACATTTTTGTAGTACAGCTACGATCTAAATCTATTGGTATATCATTAAAAAAATTTGGGACTAAGCATTTTCTACACCTTGGTCCATAATAGTTATTACAAGTGGGTACTACAAATCTTCTAATGCATTTATTCCTTTGAGGTCTTATGTGTACCGTCTTGATTTTAAACTCATCCTCATCCAATCCACACAGCATCATCTAGCCCCGAGCTAAGCAGAGCTTGTATTATGGGTACTAGATGACTGATGTAATTAATACAATACATTACATAGACAGATATTTCTTATTATATATAGCAAATACCCAGAACACTTGGGCTTTACCAAGGCGGGTTGGCGATTTCAGACTTATACTCATTGTAATGTGTGTAGATGTCAGTAATGTCTAAGATAAACTAATAAAGTAGGTATCATCGCTGGAGGTGAACCAGTTTTGAACCTTATCCGTCCGAGATGGTACAAATGAATTAAAAAAGTCTCAATGTTTTTCATGAGAGGTGAGACCTTTAGGTGAATGCGTAGAGGCACCTCGTGGAATTTAAATTTTCATGTTTTTAGCAATTTGGAGCTTTCGTAACTAACAAATGAGTACCCCACAAAGTATTAAAATCATTAGTACGACTTTTTCAGTTCGATTTATGCAACTGAATAAGTGTTTCATTACATGATGACATTTAACCACAATTCTATGTATGTTTGTTGTGGTATACATATACGCGAATAACTCTTTCAGTAACATACCTTATACTGACCTGAAACGCGGGCTGCGTCTGCGCATTCTTCTTAACCACTGGGCCATTACGACAATAGAAAGATAAAATAACTTACAATCATGACTTCCTTGTTGGTTTTGATGGTGACCATCCAGTTGCCATGAGGGTTCATGACGAAGGGACACGGAGCCGTGCCTCTGTCGCCAGCCACAGTGACCAGTCGTGGTTGTCCGGTGGGACGCAGTGCCACGTTGAACCTGGAAGATTATCAGCTTGCATTTTAAGAAGTTGTTTTTCTACTAATTAGTCTTGCTCTCTACTAGGCCAGTTGAGCCTGCCAAAACTATTCAACACAGAACTCCAACTAGCGAACGAGGACTAGTATCTCGGAGTCATCCTTAACAGCAAGTTAAACTGGAGCAACTGCAGCATGGCGGTCCTGCAAGCACTAAAATGCCATACCACTAACTCTGGGCTACTACTACACGAATGTCATAACCGCTTAAATCAGGTGTGTATTCTCAATAACATAACCATTCAATGGATTAAAGGACACAGCAGGGGGGAGTGGTCTGGATGTTTGCTTTTGCGGTTGCACAACGACATGCTTATCCTATATCTCTCTGGTAGTCCTAACGATCAAGCTTCTTAACAGCGAGACGTTCCCAGTTGCGGGCTCCATGGTGGGTGGGAGCCAGAGAGACGAATAATACTACTTTACATACATGGACAATCCAAGGCCATTTCAACCAACCGGAGTGAAGTCAGCGAAAGCCGACTCAGCTCCTAAGCGGGGTGCTAACAACACCCCGCTCGCCCCTGGAGGTCCTGCGGGTAATAATGCAGGCACCAGCGCGGGTGCTGGTCCGATTGTGGCGAAAGCTGCAGTTCGGACCAAAACAAAGTCCCAGCTTAAGCAAAGGACGTCAGCGCTGCCTGGGACCAGTACTGACCCTTTAAAAGCACAGGCGAGGACGGCGACGACTCATACCACAGCCGGACCTAGCCTTAGCTCACAAACACAACCTCCTGCGGCACTTCAAGCTGCAAATCAGCAGGCTGTCACCGAGCAATCGAAGACGCCTGGCACTGACGACGCGTTCTCACGCGGTTGGCAAGGGTAAACACACTCAACAAGCCCATTGCCCTTGTACCGCCCACCCGGGCCGTCCTGCTCCTGCAGATCTGGCCAATAGGGGGGACGGGCGCAGCGGTAATGCGCTCCATCAGGTGCGCCGCCGTGCAAAATAGAACGAGGGTAAAGCCGCTCGTCGAACACAGGCTACCGCTGCCGGGTCAAGCCGCAAAACCAGCAGCAAGGTCGACTTCTCCGCGGGGAAACGGTCGCAGGCCGAGGCCGGTGAAAGCCGACCAGAGCCTGCTGGACCGTCAACCAGCGTCGAGGAGAGGCCAGCCATAAACACCAGACCAAAGAAACAATCCGATTGGAAGGATCACGCTACGGCCAAGCGGGCTCTCAATGAGACCTTGTCGCCTCGTGGGGAGCAGAAGCGGCCGTGGCTTGACCATTCCAAACGGATTGAAGACAGGAAAAGCTACGCCCAAGCTGCCGGCGCCACCCTGAACGTCGCAATCACTAGCGAGAGCACGGGGGCTACTGTCTCCGGCCTCCGATCCGGGGGGGACGGGTTCGACGAGGGCTTCGACCTGTTTGCCGGGTTGCGACTGGAGGGAGACGAGGAGGGTGCGACCAGCAATGGCGTCCCTTTCGTTGGCCTGTAAGGTCGTGCAGGCGAACCTCCGCCACAGCCAGACAGCGACGGCTCAGTTGCGCAAGTGGCTGGAGGTACAGGACGCGGCCGTTGCCCTGATCCAGGAGCCGTGGATTAGGGCTGGCCATATACAAGGACTATCCAATCTCGGTGGTTAGATTTTAGTCACTACAGACCACGATCATCCTAGATCGTGTATCTATGTAATAGGTAACCTCAAAACACAGATCTTAACAGATTTCTGTTGCAGAGATGTCTCTGCAGTTAGACTGTCTATACAGCGGGATGGTGTGGAGATGCCAGTAGTCTTTGCCTCGGCTTATATGCCTGAGGCGGAGACACCGCCCCCCCCCATGACCTCGCCCGCCTCGTGAGTTACTGTGAGAGGAGCGGGATGGAGATTGTCATTGGGGCTGACGCAAATGCCCATCACCCACTGTGGGGCATGGACACGCAAAATGATAGGGGTAAGACATTGGTTGAATTTTTATTTACAACAAACCTATCCCTATTAAACACACTAGGCTCCGAACCAACATTCGTAACCAGAAGAAGCCACACGATCATTGACCTCACCATGGCCTCTGAGGGTGCAGCGGAAATCACCTCGGGCTGGCAGGTCTCCAAGGAGACCTCGTGCTCGGATCACAGGTGGATCCGCTTTGACATCCAGGTCTGTGCGACACCTATACCGCCACGAGGCAACCCAAGGAATACTAACAGGGTTCCCTACACACGCACGCTTGCTACCAAGCTGGCGATACTGAGCAGTCCACCAAGGTACGTGGACATAACGCAGATAGATGCACAGGTCGAGCACATCACTGCATCAATGATAGACAGCTACCATACTGCCTGCCCAGTAACCACACTGCCCGTAACACCAGGTAAACAACCCTGGTGGGGCGCCGAACTGGAACGCAAGCACGGTAAGGTAAGGAAGGCTCTGAACAGAGCCATGAATACATGGGCTGACGAGGACTGGGAGGCATACTACGCGGCCAAGTCTAGCTACAAAAAATGCATCAGTTTCAGGAGCACCGCGGGATGGCGTAAGTTCTGTGGCAATATTGAATCTTGCCAACAAGCAAACAGGGTAAGGAAAATACTGGCGCAACAGCACACACCTGGGCCAGCCACTCTCCGTAAACCTGACAATACCTTAACCACATCACCAGAGGAAACGAGACGCGTCCTAATAGAAACTCACTTCCCAGGAAGCGTCCTCACTCAGGAAATTGATTGGTCTGATACAATGCAAACACCGTCAGAAAATGACTGGCTATACGCAAACAAGATGATCACATTGGAGAAAATCCAATGGGTCATCGAAAACTACCAACCCTTTAAGGCAGCCGGCCCCGACGGTGTTTTCCCCGCCCTACTGCAGTGGGGTGGCACCTCGGTTACCGTAAGATTAGTGCCTCTGTTGCGGGCATGCCTGGCCTATAGACACATCCCGAAAGGTTGGAGGGAGGTGAAGGTTATATTCATTCCTAAGCCAGGCAAGAGTGACTATACAAACGCTAAATCCTACCGACCTATCAGCCTGACATCGTTTCTCCAAAAAACCTTGGAGAGACTATGCGATAGGGAGCTAAGAGACGGCGCTCTTAAAAACATACCACTACATGGTAACCAACATGCATACTGCTCAGGTAAGTCGACGGAGTCAGCTCTTCACCTGGTGATTAGCCGGATTGAAGAAGCAATTCACCAAAAAGCTACCTGCCTAGGCACATTTATAGACATCGAAGGCGCCTTCGATAAAACAAACTTCTCCAGTATTAGTACCGCCCTCTTCAAACATGGCGTCGATCAGGTATTAACAGATTGGATTACTAACATGTTAAGCAAGCGAGTGGTTCGTCTGGATGAGGACCAGAACATGGCCTTGATAGCCAGGGGTTGCCCCCAAGGAGGCGTTTTATCTCCCTTCCTCTGGAACCTGGTAATAAATGACCTCATCAAAATTCTAAATGACAACCACTACTACACGATAGGTTATGCGGACGACCTCGCAATCCTTGTGTCAGGGAAGATGACAACCTCACTCAACAGGCACTACGCATCGTTGAACGATGGTGTAGGGAATTTGACCTCTCGGTGAACCGTCGGGTTCAATAAGTGGGGCCTATCACCCAAAATCATACTTTGGCTATACAACACTGTTATCCGACCAATGATCGCATACAGTGCCGTGGTCTGGTGGCCCCGCACCAAACTAACTGCAGCCTCAAGCAAACTTCAACGCATGCAGAGGCTAGCTTGCATGGCCATCACGGGCTGTATGAGGACTACTCCTACCGCAGCTCTTGAAGCAATGCTAGAACTCCCGCCCCTCCACCTGTTTATACAACAGGAAGCGACGATGGCGGCGGTACGCCTAAAAACACTAAATCTCTGGAGTAAAAGAGAAACACAACACTCCGCGTTACTTGAGGGACTCTACAAGGAGTTCCCCTTGACTAAAGCCATAAATGACCGGATTCCCAAACAATTTATCTTCGATAAAAGATACAAAATCCAACTCCATGAGGATCACCGGTAAGAGGGACAACGTCCAGCAGAGTTGCGTACTTTCACAGACGGATCCAAGACAGGTACCGGCTCGGGCGCTGGCATCTTTTCGGAGGACCTCAATATACATATAGCCTCAACTCTAGGGGCCCACAATACGGTGTTCCAAGCAGAGTGTATGGGTATATCCCTAGCAGCCTCAGCTATCGCAGCCAGACAGGTTCGGGACCACACTGTCCGTATTCTATCAGACAGCATGTCGGTCCTGCAAGCACTAAAATGCTACACAACCAACTCTGGGCTTTTATACGAATGTCATCACCGCTTGAATCAGGTGGGTATTCTAAACAACATAACCATTCAATGGATTAAAGGACACAGCGGTTCTCGTCGCAATGTCGCAAAAAACTCGTCGTTGATGCTGCAGACGAACTCGCAAGAAGGGGATCTAGCATGGCAGTAATGGGACCGCAACCCATCGTACCACTCCCCTTTGGGTATATACGCACTCTGGTAAGGAAACGCACTAGGGTTCAACACAACAAAATTTGGTCAGACCAAACAGACTGCAGGCTGTCCAGGGAGGTACTCCCTGCAATTGACGGCCGCTTTACAAAACAGGCCCTCCAACTGACTAAGCAGCAGCTGCGCACAATCACAGCCGCTGTCACAGGTCATGGGTCATTTAACAAGCACCTGTTTACTATAGGAGTTACAGATAGCCCGCTATGCAGAGCATGCATGGAGGTGGACGAGACGGCGGACCACGTGCTTCTCCACTGTCCAGAGGTTACTGCATACAGGGCTAAATACTTCGGTAACCCGGTTACTCTCCGAGAGATCGCCAGTAACGTCAGGGCGCTGCTGGCCTTTCTCGGGGAACTGGGGTGGATCGAATAAGATATTGTCCCACCCTTTACGCAAAATACGCGCTACGTCGTGGAGTTGCGGAAATCGGCCCGTCTAACAATACAATATACAGGACACAGCAGTTCTCGAGGTAGCTTCAGATGCTGATGCTGATCCCCTTTGGGTACATACGCACTTTGGTAAGGAACGCACTAGGGATCAGCACGACAAAGCGTGGTCGGACCAAACTGACTGCAGACACTCCCTGCAATTGACGGCCGCTTCACAAAGCAGGCTCTCCTACTGACTAAGCAGCAGCTGCGCACAGTCACAGGCGCCGTTACCGGTCAAGGGATGATAATTATTTTTACTTACCGAGATTTACTACACTTGTGCGTCTTCCACAGCAATTGAAGCATGCAAATATGCATAGGCACGTTATCTCGGGATACTGAGTCACATCTGTGTGAAGTAACAGGTCCTGGAATGACAAATTAGTCTTATATAATGATGATGCAAAAAATTAATTCTTTTTCACTACTTATCATTTTGTTAGTTCATCCCTCCAGATATGAGGATGCTTGAACAGGCTGCTAAATGCTGTTATGATTATTTCTTCACTTACCAAGACTTTCCTTTATTTGCACATCTTCTATGGTACTTTGAGTGTGCTGCATATCCACATAGTCCAAATGTGAAGTAACAGGAGGTTCTGGAATGACAATTTATAGATTATAACTACATTCATAGTATATTTTGATTATTTTATACTATAATCAATCAATTTTAGATGTAATACTATGTCATTATGTGTCTCAATTATACAAAAATGTTAAGTAAATGTAGCAACTAAGGCAATGTATTCAATTAATTAAATAATTTTGCATGCCCTAAGGCAAAATGTATTGGGACTCCATAAATTAACAACTTATCTGTTACCTACATTATTGGCAAATAAATGATTTCTATAGCCTGTAGCACTCAGGAATAATGTAGCTTTTTGTATGAATGATGTACAAACTTATAAGCTAATTTTACCTCTTTATAATATTAGTATAGATATCAATCTATGTAACCTGGCATGTTATGAGTGGCTCATTGCCAAATAAAAACAGCCATATGGGTTGATCAAAGTTTAAGCTATGCTCGCCGAGGTCTGTCTGTGGATGGGTGACCGATCGTAACATATCGAGACGCCTGCGCGCCACGGAAAGCACGCTAACCCGTTAGTCCAGGGTCCCGGCTGTCATTTGTAGATGTTTGAAAGTTTGTTGTTACAGATAGTCAGAAATCTGAATGTTTGACAACCCGCCTCATCAAGGCGTCTGTGTTGCTCAGTAACTGGGTTGTGGAGGTCAGATAGACAGTCGCTCCATGTAAAATACTGTTATTCAGCTGCATCCGGTTAGACTGGAAGCCGCCCCAACATAGTTGGGAAAGGGCTAGGCAGATCATGATGATATCAATCTATCTAACCTGGCATGTTTGTTGTCCATACGGCGTCTTTGCTGTATCTTCCGGCACCAATACCGTTATTCGAAGTATGTGTACACTTCCAACTTACTCGGTGGTATGACTTACATGGCGGTATTTGAAATTATATTCGTTTTCTCGTCGCAATATACACCGACGGAAGTAACCCATGTGTTAAGAAACTCCTTATCCTTATTCGGGGTAGGGAATTTATGCAAATTCACATTGCATTGTACGTAGCAGCCTCCAAAATCACCAAACGGGTAGTCAGGTAGGTTGTCTCAATATGTAGATTTAAACAATCAATACCAGCACGAAATCAACACGGCCGGAGAAGCAGAGGCTCTACCCAACGTTACTGGGTGGAAGAAGCACTTTTGGACGATTATAACTAAAATAAACAAACAGGACGCGGAAAATAAACACACGCAAACCGGCTGTCAAAGTTTTTTTTTTGTTTGATTGACGCTGACATTTTTGAAGTGTTGCAGAGTCTCAATTTTCTTTATTTATTTGTTGTAACATTACGTGAGGCATTGAGTTTTTATCTAGAGAAAAAATTGCTGGTTTGCCATTCAACGACGTGCGAGTGCCGGTTCCATAGTAGGCATTACTATTTTACTGGACGTTTTTACATAAGCAAAATGTACCCAGAGCCATCTATGTATCTACAAATCGAGTGAGCTAGCAATGAAACTACACCACAGAATCAAGGCACGCGTTGTCCTCTGGTAATGTACGATACGAATTACACGCGGTGTCTTCTTATTGCAGACGTAGGTAGTTAAATAGGTGGCACTAGCAGTAATTTTTAATAAGTATACGCAACAGTCTCAATTTTATTTATTCATTTATTGTTACATTACGAGAGGTATTGAGCTTTTATCTAGTGAAAAAATTGTTGATTTGCCATTCAACAACATGCGAGTGCTGGTTCCTCACTCAATTCAGTAGGCATTACTATTTTACTGGACGTTTTTACATAAGTAAAATGTACCCAGAGCCATCTATCTACAAATCGAGTGAGCTAGCAACAAAACTACACCACAGAATCAAGGCACGCGTTGTCCTCTGGTAATGTACGATACGATCCACACGCGGTGTCTTCTTGTTGCGGACGTAGTTAAATAGGTGGCACTAGCAGTGATTTTTAATAAGTATACGAAATACAAATACTATAAAGACTAACAATTAATCCAGCCCAACATGGGCTAAAAAGCCAAGTAGAAGAAGTTAATCAGTAATCAGTAAAACCAGAGATTCGTTTCATGAACACTACATTTTTATTGGTACACATAATAGGTACAATATAACAATAGATCATATTAAATAATAAACATGGATTTTAAGTTGACTGTGTTGGTTGGCGATATGCTGAATGTGTCGCTCAGCTAGCTCATCTTTGAGGAAGGTGTTCTAGACAACAATATTCTTCACTTCCACCTCGCGTCGTCCCTGTAAATAAAATGTCAAGATGAAATTAAACAAAACAATGAATGAGAGGATTATGTCAATAAAATAAACCTAAAGTTATGCAATAGATTTATTAACCTGCAATAAGCTAAATAGAGTGAAACAATATTATAAAATTATCTTGTATTTTACAAAGAGCTCCCAATTATTATTGTTGTCTAAGTAGTATACTTGATGGAAAAGTATTCCATAGATACATTATGGATTACATTTAAATGCATTTAAAGGCAAATCCAGCAAAGAAAGCGGTAAATTGATGTAAGAGCAGATATGATTACATTGATTACCAAGCCTCTCAAATGAGCTATGGATCTTGTGATGTTTGCTGAGAGTTAAAATATGTAGTGATGGAATTGTACAGTGCATCATCCCACACATTGACGATAAGATCATTACTACCAATCCTATTATGGGTTGGAAGATATAATTTATAATGTTGTAACAACTTAAATATCAATGATTCAGACTCCAGTGTGAGTATCGTATGTTGTTGTATTGTGGTAGAAGTATCCATTCCGAACCTGATGATAGTCGAGAGCTTTGCTGTGACGACATCTCTTGATCAGAAATGAAGTGCAGCGCAGGTCATACAACTGTAATTTCTTGAGTTGATGCTTTTGTTCTGTTCTGCTCTGCTCTGCTCTGCTCTGCTCTGCTCCGGATCTGGGTCTGATAAGGCATCCGGGCAACTGTACATCAAGCTGCTCTGTAGCAATTATGGCACAAGCGAGCCATGGGATTCACCTAAAAACAATTCATAATTAAAGACCAACTTCTAAATATGGCTTCTACAGCATGGATAATGTTTAATCGTGTCATCACTTTCAACTATAGTTTGCTGCTATACTTCACTAAAACTATTCAATATGCATAAATGTGAATATACACTTAGATAAGTATCACATAACATACATACAAGCATAAACTCACGCCTTTAGCATGGTTTATTGGTTCTGTCTCTTCTGCTTGCCAAAGCATAAGAGACAGAACCAATACTATTTATAATCAATGAGTAAAGAACTATACTATGTATACACGGTGGAAGGGACTTGGACGCACAAACTGACACCATGACTGCATGATTCTGGTGGTTCATGGTGCAATGAGATTTTTAGTTAAAAAGTAAATTATTCACTTCTTAAAAATGTCATTTTGGTAGGTAGACATCATGTTTGTGTACAGCACAACGAACATCAGAATAAAACGTAGAAATTAGGAAAAGTGCACGAAAGTAGTCACCGCTATTCTTAGCAGTAATCGGATATTCGGATCCTTATACACCTAAACTTCTTTCCACCAAACAATAATATGGACATTCCTTTCTGACTAAATAAGTAATCCCGGCTATACCAAACTTAATGAAATTATAGCAGTGGTTATTTTGATTTCGTTTCTTTATGTTGTTCAAATAAATAGAATATCAATGCAAAATGACTACCACCAATAGACGACACGGTGGGCGCAGTGGCCGAGTGGTTGGCTGCTGCGCTACGGGTCGCGGGTTCGATTCCCGCACGGAAAAAATATTTCTCTGGTCTACAGGTGGTTGTTCCGGGTTTGGCTGTTAGTGTATGTGAGTTTAAATGTTTGTTAACGCACCCACGATACAGGAGAAATTACTAGTGTGGCGCGACGACATAAAAACAAAAAAAAATTAGGCGACGTTTAATCATTTAAACGTATCATACCTTCTTAGAATCCACAGCGGCCGTGAAGACTGTTGTTGCGTATCAAGCATTACGGGCGAGGGGTGATGTAGTCCAGGTGCCAATCTGCCTCAGGGATCGCTACAGTTGACTTGATCCCCACTGTCATGTCGCGGTCGCCCTGAAAGTGTATAATAGGATTTTTTTTTAATATTTTTTACTATGGGACGAGCCCGCCACACTATTCCCAATCCACTGCAACTCCTGAAAACCAGAATCAACAGTGGCGACCATCAGGAAAGCGTCGAGACAATGAAGTCCGTCGAGTCCCGGAGAAACGATTCAACTGTCTTGGAACCCGCAACGAAATTAATCAGAAAAAAGCAGCGGAGGACTAAGAAAACTACGCAATTTCTTCTTCCCTCCATATCGACCAGGAGACAGAACTGAGCTGGGCCAATAGGCACAAAGGGACGTTTACAACTGGGTTAGGCCCAGTTGCCTAGCCCCGCGGTTTAAAATTAACACTGATAGTAGTGAGTCCTGAATGATTAGAATTCATTCAACGATTCAATAGTCAACAACATTTAGAATGCGAAGCAGAACTATAAATCACTAGCAGCGCCCCGCGGTTTTACGTTTTAAGTCAACATGAAACAATCGGAATTCCAACGGGAATACTTCCGTTTTCCGTGGTAAAAAATACACTACGTGCTATGCCAGACTATTAATCTATATCTGCGCCATACTTCATCCAGATCTGTTCAGCTGTTCTGGTGTTAATAATATTGTTAGTGGCAAGTGTGATAGTGTCATTAACAGTCCACAATATTGTGGCGAAATAATATTTTCGTGACGCGCTAATTTGCAATCACAGAAACCAAGGAAGTCTAACCTTAAACCGGATCGTTGGGGAAATACAGAAACTTACCATCAAATAAATTGCATTATTCGCATCATCTACATTGAACACTTGTATCCAAGATATGTCATCGACATGAATGGATGTCACTACACTGTTATGAAAGTGGTCTTTTCTTACAGTTTCAATCGGTATTCAGCTGTAGCCGGTTAGACTGGAAGCCAACCTCAACACAGTTATGTTGTTGCAATGTTTCTTCTGCCAAACTGTACAGCAGTTTGTTGACAGATGTAGCTCCCGTATACAAAGTTCTGTTATATTTTATGAAATTACTAGCTGACAAGGTTTTGACAAAAGGTGCTAAAAAGAAACTTCCCCACTTTATTTTTAAAAGACATTTTTGTAGTACAGCTACGATCTAAATCTATTGGTATATCATTAAAAAAATTTGGGACTAAGCATTTTCTACACCTTGGTCCATAATAGTTATTACAAGTGGGTACTACAAATCTTCTAATGCATTTATTCCTTTGAGGTCTTATGTGTACCGTCTTGATTTTAAACTCATCCTCATCCAATCCACACAGCATCATCTAGCCCCGAGCTAAGCAGAGCTTGTATTATGGGTACTAGATGACTGATGTAATTAATACAATACATTACATAGACAGATATTTCTTATTATATATAGCAAATACCCAGAACACTTGGGCTTTACCAAGGCGGGTTGGCGATTTCAGACTTATACTCATTGTAATGTGTGTAGATGTCAGTAATGTCTAAGATAAACTAATAAAGTAGGTATCATCGCTGGAGGTGAACCAGTTATGAACCTTATCCGTCCGAGATGGTACAAATGAATTAAAAAAGTCTCAATGTTTTTCATGAGAGGTGAGACCTTTAGGTGAATGCGTAGAGGCACCTCGTGGAATTTAAATTTTCATGTTTTTAGCAATTTGGAGCTTTCGTAACTAACAAATGAGTACCCCACAAAGTATTAAAATCATTAGTACGACTTTTTCAGTTCGATTTATGCAACTGAATAAGTGTTTCATTACATGATGACATTTAACCACAATTCTATGTATGTTTGTTGTGGTATACATATACGCGAATAACTCTTTCAGTAACATACCTTATACTGACCTGAAACGCGGGCTGCGTCTGCGCATTCTTCTTAACCACTGGGCCATTACGACAATAGAAAGATAAAATAACTTACAATCATGACTTCCTTGTTGGTTTTGATGGTGACCATCCAGTTGCCATGAGGGTTCATGACGAAGGGACACGGAGCCGTGCCTCTGTCGCCAGCCACAGTGACCAGTCGTGGTTGTCCGGTGGGACGCAGTGCCACGTTGAACCTGGAAGATTATCAGCTTGCATTTTAAGAAGTTGTTTTTCTACTAATTAGTCTTGCTCTCTACTAGGCCAGTTGAGCCTGCCAAAACTATTCAACACAGAACTCCAACTAGCGAACGAGGACTAGTATCTCGGAGTCATCCTTAACAGCAAGTTAAACTGGAGCAACTGCAGCATGGCGGTCCTGCAAGCACTAAAATGCCATACCACTAACTCTGGGCTACTACTACACGAATGTCATAACCGCTTAAATCAGGTGTGTATTCTCAATAACATAACCATTCAATGGATTAAAGGACACAGCAGGGGGGAGTGGTCTGGATGTTTGCTTTTGCGGTTGCACAACGACATGCTTATCCTATATCTCTCTGGTAGTCCTAACGATCAAGCTTCTTAACAGTGAGACGTTCCCAGTTGCGGGCTCCATGGTGGGTGGGAGCCAGAGAGACGAATAATACTACTTTACATACATGGACAATCCAAGGCCATTTCAACCAACCGGAGTGAAGTCAGCGAAAGCCGACTCAGCTCCTAAGCGGGGTGCTAACAACACCCCGCTCGCCCCTGGAGGTCCTGCGGGTAATAATGCAGGCACCAGCGCGGGTGCTGGTCCGACTGTGGCGAAAGCTGCAGTTCGGACCAAAACAAAGTCCCAGCTTAAGCAAAGGACGTCAGCGCTGCCTGGGACCAGTACTGACCCTTTAAAAGCACAGGCGAGGACGGCGACGACTCATACCACAGCCGGACCTAGCCTTAGCTCACAAACACAACCTCCTGCGGCACTTCAAGCTGCAAATCAGCAGGCTGTCACCGAGCAATCGAAGACGCCTGGCACTGACGACGCGTTCTCACGCGGTTGGCAAGGGTAAACACACTCAACAAGCCCATTGCCCTTGTACCGCCCACCCGGGCCGTCCTGCTCCTGCAGATCTGGCCAATAGGGGGGACGGGCGCAGCGGTAATGCGCTCCATCAGGTGCGCCGCCGTGCAAAATAGAACGAGGGTAAAGCCGCTCGTCGAACACAGGCTACCGCTGCCGGGTCAAGCCGCAAAACCAGCAGCAAGGTCGACTTCTCCGCGGGGAAACGGTCGCAGGCCGAGGCCGGTGAAAGCCGACCAGAGCCTGCTGGACCGTCAACCAGCGTCGAGGAGAGGCCAGCCATAAACACCAGACCAAAGAAACAATCCGATTGGAAGGATCACGCTACGGCCAAGCGGGCTCTCAATGAGACCTTGTCGCCTCGTGGGGAGCAGAAGCGGCCGTGGCTTGACCATTCCAAACGGATTGAAGACAGGAAAAGCTACGCCCAAGCTGCCGGCGCCACCCTGAACGTCGCAATCACTAGCGAGAGCACGGGGGCTACTGTCTCCGGCCTCCGATCCGGGGGGGACGGGTTCGACGAGGGCTTCGACCTGTTTGCCGGGTTGCGACTGGAGGGAGACGAGGAGGGTGCGACCAGCAATGGCGTCCCTTTCGTTGGCCTGTAAGGTCGTGCAGGCGAACCTCCGCCACAGCCAGACAGCGACGGCTCAGTTGCGCAAGTGGCTGGAGGTACAGGACGCGGCCGTTGCCCTGATCCAGGAGCCGTGGATTAGGGCTGGCCATATACAAGGACTATCCAATCTCGGTGGTTAGATTTTAGTCACTACAGACCACGATCATCCTAGATCGTGTATCTATGTAATAGGTAACCTCAAAACACAGATCTTAACAGATTTCTGTTGCAGAGATGTCTCTGCAGTTAGACTGTCTATACAGCGGGATGGTGTGGAGATGCCAGTAGTCTTTGCCTCGGCTTATATGCCTGAGGCGGAGACACCGCCCCCCCCCCCCCCCATGACCTCGCCCGCCTCGTGAGTTACTGTGAGAGGAGCGGGATGGAGATTGTCATTGGGGCTGACGCAAATGCCCATCACCCACTGTGGGGCATGGACACGCAAAATGATAGGGGTAAGACATTGGTTGAATTTTTATTTACAACAAACCTATCCCTATTAAACACACTAGGCTCCGAACCAACATTCGTAACCAGAAGAAGCCACACGATCATTGACCTCACCATGGCCTCTGAGGGTGCAGCGGAAATCACCTCGGGCTGGCAGGTCTCCAAGGAGACCTCGTGCTCGGATCACAGGTGGATCCGCTTTGACATCCAGGTCTGTGCGACACCTATACCGCCACGAGGCAACCCAAGGAATACTAACAGGGTTCCCTACACACGCACGCTTGCTACCAAGCTGGCGATACTGAGCAGTCCACCAAGGTACGTGGACATAACGCAGATAGATGCACAGGTCGAGCACATCACTGCATCAATGATAGACAGCTACCATACTGCCTGCCCAGTAACCACACTGCCCGTAACACCAGGTAAACAACCCTGGTGGGGCGCCGAACTGGAACGCAAGCACGGTAAGGTAAGGAAGGCTCTGAACAGAGCCATGAATACATGGGCTGACGAGGACTGGGAGGCATACTACGCGGCCAAGTCTAGCTACAAAAAATGCATCAGTTTCAGGAGCACCGCGGGATGGCGTAAGTTCTGTGGCAATATTGAATCTTGCCAACAAGCAAACAGGGTAAGGAAAATACTGGCGCAACAGCACACACCTGGGCCAGCCACTCTCCGTAAACCTGACAATACCTTAACCACATCACCAGAGGAAACGAGACGCGTCCTAATAGAAACTCACTTCCCAGGAAGCGTCCTCACTCAGGAAATTGATTGGTCTGATACAATGCAAACACCGTCAGAAAATGACTGGCTATACGCAAACAAGATGATCACATTGGAGAAAATCCAATGGGTCATCGAAAACTACCAACCCTTTAAGGCAGCCGGCCCCGACGGTGTTTTCCCCGCCCTACTGCAGTGGGGTGGCACCTCGGTTACCGTAAGATTAGTGCCTCTGTTGCGGGCATGCCTGGCCTACAGACACATCCCGAAAGGTTGGAGGGAGGTGAAGGTTATATTCATTCCTAAGCCAGGCAAGAGTGACTATACAAACGCTAAATCCTACCGACCTATCAGCCTGACATCGTTTCTCCAAAAAACCTTGGAGAGACTATGCGATAGGGAGCTAAGAGACGGCGCTCTTAAAAACATACCACTACATGGTAACCAACATGCATACTGCTCAGGTAAGTCGACGGAGTCAGCTCTTCACCTGGTGATTAGCCGGATTGAAGAAGCAATTCACCAAAAAGCTACCTGCCTAGGCACATTTATAGACATCGAAGGCGCCTTCGATAAAACAAACTTCTCCAGTATTAGTACCGCCCTCTTCAAACATGGCGTCGATCAGGTATTAACAGATTGGATTACTAACATGTTAAGCAAGCGAGTGGTTCGTCTGGATGAGGACCAGAACATGGCCTTGATAGCCAGGGGTTGCCCCCAAGGAGGCGTTTTATCTCCCTTCCTCTGGAACCTGGTAATAAATGACCTCATCAAAATTCTAAATGACAACCACTACTACACGATAGGTTATGCGGACGACCTCGCAATCCTTGTGTCAGGGAAGATGACAACCTCACTCAACAGGCACTACGCATCGTTGAACGATGGTGTAGGGAATTTGACCTCTCGGTGAACCGTCGGGTTCAATAAGTGGGGCCTATCACCCAAAATCATACTTTGGCTATCCAACACTGTTATCCGACCAATGATCGCATACAGTGCCGTGGTCTGGTGGCCCCGCACCAAACTAACTGCAGCCTCAAGCAAACTTCAACGCATGCAGAGGCTAGCTTGCATGGCCATCACGGGCTGTATGAGGACTACTCCTACCGCAGCTCTTGAAGCAATGCTAGAACTCCCGCCCCTCCACCTGTTTATACAACAGGAAGCGACGATGGCGGCGGTACGCCTAAAAACACTAAATCTCTGGAGTAAAAGAGAAACACAACACTCCGCGTTACTTGAGGGACTCTACAAGGAGTTCCCCTTGACTAAACCCATAAATGACCGGATTCCCAAACAATTTATCTTCGATAAAAGATACAAAATCCAACTCGTGTGTATGGGTATATCCCTAGCAGCCTCAGCTATCGCAGCCAGACAGGTTCGGGACCACACTGTCCGTATTCTATCAGACAGCATGTCGGTCCTGCAAGCACTAAAATGCTACACAACCAACTCTGGGCTTTTATACGAATGTCATCACCGCTTGAATCAGGTGGGTATTCTAAGCAACATAACCATTCAATGGATTAAAGGACACAGCGGTTCTCGTCGCAATGTCGCAAAAAACTCGTCGTTGATGCTGCAGACGAACTCGCAAGAAGGGGATCTAGCATGGCAGTAATGGGACCGGAACCCATCGTACCACTCCCCTTTGGGTATATACGCACTCTGGTAAGGAAACGCACTAGGGTTCAACACAACAAAATTTGGTCAGACCAAACAGACTGCAGGCTGTCCAGGGAGGTACTCCCTGCAATTGACGGCCGCTTTACAAAACAGGCCCTCCAACTGACTAAGCAGCAGCTGCGCACAATCACAGCCGCTGTCACAGGTCATGGGTCATTTAACAAGCACCTGTTTACTATAGGAGTTACAGATAGCCCGCTATGCAGAGCATGCATGGAGGTGGACGAGACGGCGGACCACGTGCTTCTCCACTGTCCAGAGGTTACTGCATACAGGGCTAAATACTTCGGTAACCCGGTTACTCTCCGAGAGATCGCCAGTAACGTCAGGGCGCTGCTGGCCTTTCTCGGGGAACTGGGGTGGATCGAATAAGATATTGTCCCACCCTTTACGCAAAATACGCGCTACGTCGTGGAGTTGCGGAAATCGGCCCGTCTAACAATACAATATACAGGACACAGCAGTTCTCGAGGTAGCTTCAGATGCTGATGCTGATCCCCTTTGGGTACATACGCACTTTGGTAAGGAACGCACTAGGGATCAGCACGACAAAGCGTGGTCGGACCAAACTGACTGCAGACACTCCCTGCAATTGACGGCCGCTTCACAAAGCAGGCTCTCCTACTGACTAAGCAGCAGCTGCGCACAGTCACAGGCGCCGTTACCGGTCAAGGGATGATAATTATTTTTACTTACCGAGATTTACTACACTTGTGCGTCTTCCACAGCAATTGAAGCATGCAAATATGCATAGGCACGTTATCTCGGGATACTGAGTCACATCTGTGTGAAGTAACAGGTCCTGGAATGACAAATTAGTCTTATATAATGATGATGCAAAAAATTAATTCTTTTTCACTACTTATCATTTTGTTAGCTCATCCCTCCAGATATGAGGATGCTTGAACAGGCTGCTAAATGCTGTTATGATTATTTCTTCACTTACCAAGACTTTCCTTTATTTGCACATCTTCTATGGTACTTTGAGTGTGCTGCATATCCACATAGTCCAAATGTGAAGTAACAGGAGGTTCTGGAATGACAATTTATAGATTATAACTACATTCATAGTATATTTTGATTATTTTATACTATAATCAATCAATTTTAGATGTAATACTATGTCATTATGTGTCTCAATTATACAAAAATGTTAAGTAAATGTAGCAACTAAGGCAATGTATTCAATTAATTAAATAATTTTGCATGCCCTAAGGCAAAATGTATTGGGACTCCATAAATTAACAACTTATCTGTTACCTACATTATTGGCAAATAAATGATTTCTATAGCCTGTAGCACTCAGGAATAATGTAGCTTTTTGTATGAATGATGTACAAACTTATAAGCTAATTTTACCTCCTTATAATATTAGTATAGATATCAATCTATGTAACCTGGCATGTTATGAGTGGCTCATTGCCAAATAAAAACAGCCATATGGGTTGATCAAAGTTTAAGCTATGCTCGCCGAGGTCTGTCTGTGGATGGGTGACCGATCGTAACATATCGAGACGCCTGCGCGCCACGGAAAGCACGCTAACCCGTTAGTCCAGGGTCCCGGCTGTCATTTGTAGATGTTTGAAAGTTTGTTGTTACAGATAGTCAGAAATCTGAATGTTTGACAACCCGCCTCATCAAGGCGTCTGTGTTGCTCAGTAACTGGGTTGTGGAGGTCAGATAGACAGTCGCTCCATGTAAAATACTGTTATTCAGCTGCATCCGGTTAGACTGGAAGCCGCCCCAACATAGTTGGGAAAGGGCTAGGCAGATCATGATGATATCAATCTATCTAACCTGGCATGTTTGTTGTCCATACGGCGTCTTTGCTGTATCTTCCGGCACCAATACCGTTATTCGAAGTATGTGTACACTTCCAACTTACTCGGTGGTATGACTTACATGGCGGTATTTGAAATTATATTCGTTTTCTCGTCGCAATATACACCGACGGAAGTAACCCATGTGTTAAGAAACTCCTTATCCTTATTCGGGGTAGGGAATTTATGCAAATTCACATTGCATTGTACGTAGCAGCCTCCAAAATCACCAAACGGGTAGTCAGGTAGGTTGTCTCAATATGTAGATTTAAACAATCAATACCAGCACGAAATCAACACGGCCGGAGAAGCAGAGGCTCTACCCAACGTTACTGGGTGGAAGAAGCACTTTTGGACGATTATAACTAAAATAAACAAACAGGACGCGGAAAATAAACACACGCAAACCGGCTGTCAAAGTTTTTTTTTTGTTTGATTGACGCTGACATTTTTGAAGTGTTGCAGAGTCTCAATTTTCTTTATTTATTTGTTGTAACATTACGTGAGGCATTGAGTTTTTATCTAGAGAAAAAATTGCTGGTTTGCCATTCAACGACGTGCGAGTGCCGGTTCCATAGTAGGCATTACTATTTTACTGGACGTTTTTACATAAGCAAAATGTACCCAGAGCCATCTATGTATCTACAAATCGAGTGAGCTAGCAATGAAACTACACCACAGAATCAAGGCACGCGTTGTCCTCTGGTAATGTACGATACGAATTACACGCGGTGTCTTCTTATTGCAGACGTAGGTAGTTAAATAGGTGGCACTAGCAGTAATTTTTAATAAG
The DNA here is from genome assembly GCA_905147745.2 of Phlogophora meticulosa. NCBI lineage: Eukaryota > Metazoa > Arthropoda > Insecta > Lepidoptera > Noctuidae > Phlogophora > Phlogophora meticulosa. The sequence continues at coordinate 262,553 of LR990517.1, read as the reverse complement.
TATACGCAACAGTCTCAATTTTATTTATTCATTTATTGTTACATTACGAGAGGTATTGAGCTTTTATCTAGTGAAAAAATTGTTGATTTGCCATTCAACAACATGCGAGTGCTGGTTCCTCACTCAATTCAGTAGGCATTACTATTTTACTGGACGTTTTTACATAAGTAAAATGTACCCAGAGCCATCTATCTACAAATCGAGTGAGCTAGCAACAAAACTACACCACAGAATCAAGGCACGCGTTGTCCTCTGGTAATGTACGATACGATCCACACGCGGTGTCTTCTTGTTGCGGACGTAGTTAAATAGGTGGCACTAGCAGTGATTTTTAATAAGTATACGAAATACAAATACTATAAAGACTAACAATTAATCCAGCCCAACATGGGCTAAAAAGCCAAGTAGAAGAAGTTAATCAGTAATCAGTAAAACCAGAGATTCGTTTCATGAACACTACATTTTTATTGGTACACATAATAGGTACAATATAACAATAGATCATATTAAATAATAAACATGGATTTTAAGTTGACTGTGTTGGTTGGCGATATGCTGAATGTGTCGCTCAGCTAGCTCATCTTTGAGGAAGGTGTTCTAGACAACAATATTCTTCACTTCCACCTCGCGTCGTCCCTGTAAATAAAATGTCAAGATGAAATTAAACAAAACAATGAATGAGAGGATTATGTCAATAAAATAAACCTAAAGTTATGCAATAGATTTATTAACCTGCAATAAGCTAAATAGAGTGAAACAATATTATAAAATTATCTTGTATTTTACAAAGAGCTCCCAATTATTATTGTTGTCTAAGTAGTATACTTGATGGAAAAGTATTCCATAGATACATTATGGATTACATTTAAATGCATTTAAAGGCAAATCCAGCAAAGAAAGCGGTAAATTGATGTAAGAGCAGATATGATTACATTGATTACCAAGCCTCTCAAATGAGCTATGGATCTTGTGATGTTTGCTGAGAGTTAAAATATGTAGTGATGGAATTGTACAGTGCATCATCCCACACATTGACGATAAGATCATTACTACCAATCCTATTATGGGTTGGAAGATATAATTTATAATGTTGTAACAACTTAAATATCAATGATTCAGACTCCAGTGTGAGTATCGTATGTTGTTGTATTGTGGTAGAAGTATCCATTCCGAACCTGATGATAGTCGAGAGCTTTGCTGTGACGACATCTCTTGATCAGAAATGAAGTGCAGCGCAGGTCATACAACTGTAATTTCTTGAGTTGATGCTTTTGTTCTGTTCTGCTCTGCTCTGCTCTGCTCTGCTCTGCTCCGGATCTGGGTCTGATAAGGCATCCGGGCAACTGTACATCAAGCTGCTCTGTAGCAATTATGGCACAAGCGAGCCATGGGATTCACCTAAAAACAATTCATAATTAAAGACCAACTTCTAAATATGGCTTCTACAGCATGGATAATGTTTAATCGTGTCATCACTTTCAACTATAGTTTGCTGCTATACTTCACTAAAACTATTCAATATGCATAAATGTGAATATACACTTAGATAAGTATCACATAACATACATACAAGCATAAACTCACGCCTTTAGCATGGTTTATTGGTTCTGTCTCTTCTGCTTGCCAAAGCATAAGAGACAGAACCAATACTATTTATAATCAATGAGTAAAGAACTATACTATGTATACACGGTGGAAGGGACTTGGACGCACAAACTGACACCATGACTGCATGATTCTGGTGGTTCATGGTGCAATGAGATTTTTAGTTAAAAAGTAAATTATTCACTTCTTAAAAATGTCATTTTGGTAGGTAGACATCATGTTTGTGTACAGCACAACGAACATCAGAATAAAACGTAGAAATTAGGAAAAGTGCACGAAAGTAGTCACCGCTATTCTTAGCAGTAATCGGATATTCGGATCCTTATACACCTAAACTTCTTTCCACCAAACAATAATATGGACATTCCTTTCTGACTAAATAAGTAATCCCGGCTATACCAAACTTAATGAAATTATAGCAGTGGTTATTTTGATTTCGTTTCTTTATGTTGTTCAAATAAATAGAATATCAATGCAAAATGACTACCACCAATAGACGACACGGTGGGCGCAGTGGCCGAGTGGTTGGCTGCTGCGCTACGGGTCGCGGGTTCGATTCCCGCACGGAATAAATATTTCTCTGGTCTACAGGTGGTTGTTCCGGGTTTGGCTGTTAGTGTATGTGAGTTTAAATGTTTGTTAACGCACCCACGATACAGGAGAAATTACTAGTGTGGCGCGACGACATAAAAACAAAAAAAAATTAGGCGACGTTTAATCATTTAAACGTATCATACCTTCTTAGAATCCACAGCGGCCGTGAAGACTGTTGTTGCGTATCAAGCATTACGGGCGAGGGGTGATGTAGTCCAGGTGCCAATCTGCCTCAGGGATCGCTACAGTTGACTTGATCCCCACTGTCATGTCGCGGTCGCCCTGAAAGTGTATAATAGGATTTTTTTTAAATATTTTTTACTATGGGACGAGCCCGCCACACTATTCCCAATCCACTGCAACTCCTGAAAACCAGAATCAACAGTGGCGACCATCAGGAAAGCGTCGAGACAATGAAGTCCGTCGAGTCCCGGAGAAACGATTCAACTGTCTTGGAACCCGCAACGAAATTAATCAGAAAAAAGCAGCGGAGGACTAAGAAAACTACGCAATTTCTTCTTCCCTCCATATCGACCAGGAGACAGAACTGAGCTGGGCCAATAGGCACAAAGGGACGTTTACAACTGGGTTAGGCCCAGTTGCCTAGCCCCGCGGTTTAAAATTAACACTGATAGTAGTGAGTCCTGAATGATTAGAATTCATTCAACGATTCAATAGTCAACAACATTTAGAATGCGAAGCAGAACTATAAATCACTAGCAGCGCCCCGCGGTTTTACGTTTTAAGTCAACATGAAACAATCGGAATTCCAACGGGAATACTTCCGTTTTCCGTGGTAAAAAATACACTACGTGCTATGCCAGACTATTAATCTATATCTGCGCCATACTTCATCCAGATCTGTTCAGCTGTTCTGGTGTTAATAATATTGTTAGTGGCAAGTGTGATAGTGTCATTAACAGTCCACAATATTGTGGCGAAATAATATTTTCGTGACGCGCTAATTTGCAATCACAGAAACCAAGGAAGTCTAACCTTAAACCGGATCGTTGGGGAAATACAGAAACTTACCATCAAATAAATTGCATTATTCGCATCATCTACATTGAACACTTGTATCCAAGATATGTCATCGACATGAATGGATGTCACTACACTGTTATGAAAGTGGTCTTTTCTTACAGTTTCAATCGGTATTCAGCTGTAGCCGGTTAGACTGGAAGCCAACCTCAACACAGTTATGTTGTTGCAATGTTTCTTCTGCCAAACTGTACAGCAGTTTGTTGACAGATGTAGCTCCCGTATACAAAGTTCTGTTATATTTTATGAAATTACTAGCTGACAAGGTTTTGACAAAAGGTGCTAAAAAGAAACTTCCCCACTTTATTTTTAAAAGACATTTTTGTAGTACAGCTACTATCTAAATCTATTGGTATATCATTAAAAAAATTTGGGACTAAGCATTTTCTACACCTTGGTCCATAATAGTTATTACAAGTGGGTACTACAAATCTTCTAATGCATTTATTCCTTTGAGGTCTTATGTGTACCGTCTTGATTTTAAACTCATCCTCATCCAATCCACACAGCATCATCTAGCCCCGAGCTAAGCAGAGCTTGTATTATGGGTACTAGATGACTGATGTAATTAATACAATACATTACATAGACAGATATTTCTTATTATATATAGCAAATACCCAGAACACTTGGGCTTTACCAAGGCGGGTTGGCGATTTCAGACTTATACTCATTGTAATGTGTGTAGATGTCAGTAATGTCTAAGATAAACTAATAAAGTAGGTATCATCGCTGGAGGTGAACCAGTTTTGAACCTTATCCGTCCGAGATGGTACAAATGAATTAAAAAAGTCTCAATGTTTTTCATGAGAGGTGAGACCTTTAGGTGAATGCGTAGAGGCACCTCTTGGAATTTAAATTTTCATGTTTTTAGCAATTTGGAGCTTTCGTAACTAACAAATGAGTACCCCACAAAGTATTAAAATCATTAGTACGACTTTTTCAGTTCGATTTATGCAACTGAATAAGTGTTTCATTACATGATGACATTTAACCACAATTCTATGTATGTTTGTTGTGGTATACATATACGCGAATAACTCTTTCAGTAACATACCTTATACTGACCTGAAACGCGGGCTGCGTCTGCGCATTCTTCTTAACCACTGGGCCATTACGACAATAGAAAGATAAAATAACTTACAATCATGACTTCCTTGTTGGTTTTGATGGTGACCATCCAGTTGCCATGAGGGTTCATGACGAAGGGACACGGAGCCGTGCCTCTGTCGCCAGCCACAGTGACCAGTCGTGGTTGTCCGGTGGGACGCAGTGCCACGTTGAACCTGGAAGATTATCAGCTTGCATTTTAAGAAGTTGTTTTTCTACTAATTAGTCTTGCTCTCTACTAGGCCAGTTGAGCCTGCCAAAACTATTCAACACAGAACTCCAACTAGCGAACGAGGACTAGTATCTCGGAGTCATCCTTAACAGCAAGTTAAACTGGAGCAACTGCAGCATGGCGGTCCTGCAAGCACTAAAATGCCATACCACTAACTCTGGGCTACTAATACACGAATGTCATAACCGCTTAAATCAGGTGTGTATTCTCAATAACATAACCATTCAATGGATTAAAGGACACAGCAGGGGGGAGTGGTCTGGATGTTTGCTTTTGCGGTTGCACAACGACATGCTTATCCTATATCTCTCTGGTAGTCCTAACGATCAAGCTTCTTAACAGTGAGACGTTCCCAGTTGCGGGCTCCATGGTGGGTGGGAGCCAGAGAGACGAATAATACTACTTTACATACATGGACAATCCAAGGCCATTTCAACCAACCGGAGTGAAGTCAGCGAAAGCCGACTCAGCTCCTAAGCGGGGTGCTAACAACACCCCGCTCGCCCCTGGAGGTCCTGCGGGTAATAATGCAGGCACCAGCGCGGGTGCTGGTCCGATTGTGGCGAAAGCTGCAGTTCGGACCAAAACAAAGTCCCAGCTTAAGCAAAGGACGTCAGCGCTGCCTGGGACCAGTACTGACCCTTTAAAAGCACAGGCGAGGACGGCGACGACTCATACCACAGCCGGACCTAGCCTTAGCTCACAAACACAACCTCCTGCGGCACTTCAAGCTGCAAATCAGCAGGCTGTCACCGAGCAATCGAAGACGCCTGGCACTGACGACGCGTTCTCACGCGGTTGGCAAGGGTAAACACACTCAACAAGCCCATTGCCCTTGTACCGCCCACCCGGGCCGTCCTGCTCCTGCAGATCTGGCCAATAGGGGGGACGGGCGCAGCGGTAATGCGCTCCATCAGGTGCGCCGTCGTGCAAAATAGAACGAGGGTAAAGCCGCTCGTCGAACACAGGCTACCGCTGCCGGGTCAAGCCGCAAAACCAGCAGCAAGGTCGACTTCTCCGCGGGGAAACGGTCGCAGGCCGAGGCCGGTGAAAGCCGACCAGAGCCTGCTGGACCGTCAACCAGCGTCGAGGAGAGGCCAGCCATAAACACCAGACCAAAGAAACAATCCGATTGGAAGGATCACGCTACGGCCAAGCGGGCTCTCAATGACACCTTGTCGCCTCGTGGGGAGCAGAAGCGGCCGTGGCTTGACCATTCCAAACGGATTGAAGACAGGAAAAGCTACGCCCAAGCTGCCGGCGCCACCCTGAACGTCGCAATCACTAGCGAGAGCACGGGGGCTACTGTCTCCGGCCTCCGATCCGGGGGGGACGGGTTCGACGAGGGCTTCGACCTGTTTGCCGGGTTGCGACTGGAGGGAGACGAGGAGGGTGCGACCAGCAATGGCGTCCCTTTCGTTGGCCTGTAAGGTCGTGCAGGCGAACCTCCGCCACAGCCAGACAGCGACGGCTCAGTTGCGCAAGTGGCTGGAGGTACAGGACGCGGCCGTTGCCCTGATCCAGGAGCCGTGGATTAGGGCTGGCCATATACAAGGACTATCCAATCTCGGTGGTTAGATTTTAGTCACTACAGACCACGATCATCCTAGATCGTGTATCTATGTAATAGGTAACCTCAAAACACAGATCTTAACAGATTTCTGTTGCAGAGATGTCTCTGCAGTTAGACTGTCTATACAGCGGGATGGTGTGGAGATGCCAGTAGTCTTTGCCTCGGCTTATATGCCTGAGGCGGAGACACCGCCCCCCCCCCCCCCCCCCCATGACCTCGCCCGCCTCGTGAGTTACTGTGAGAGGAGCGGGATGGAGATTGTCATTGGGGCTGACGCAAATGCCCATCACCCACTGTGGGGCATGGACACGCAAAATGATAGGGGTAAGACATTGGTTGAATTTTTATTTACAACAAACCTATCCCTATTAAACACACTAGGCTCCGAACCAACATTCGTAACCAGAAGAAGCCACACGATCATTGACCTCACCATGGCCTCTGAGGGTGCAGCGGAAATCACCTCGGGCTGGCAGGTCTCCAAGGAGACCTCGTGCTCGGATCACAGGTGGATCCGCTTTGACATCCAGGTCTGTGCGACACCTATACCGCCACGAGGCAACCCAAGGAATACTAACAGGGTTCCCTACACACGCACGCTTGCTACCAAGCTGGCGATACTGAGCAGTCCACCAAGGTACGTGGACATAACGCAGATAGATGCACAGGTCGAGCACATCACTGCATCAATGATAGACAGCTACCATACTGCCTGCCCAGTAACCACACTGCCCGTAACACCAGGTAAACAACCCTGGTGGGGCGCCGAACTGGAACGCAAGCACGGTAAGGTAAGGAAGGCTCTGAACAGAGCCATGAATACATGGGCTGACGAGGACTGGGAGGCATACTACGCGGCCAAGTCTAGCTACAAAAAATGCATCAGTTTCAGGAGCACCGCGGGATGGCGTAAGTTCTGTGGCAATATTGAATCTTGCCAACAAGCAAACAGGGTAAGGAAAATACTGGCGCAACAGCACACACCTGGGCCAGCCACTCTCCGTAAACCTGACAATACCTTAACCACATCACCAGAGGAAACGAGACGCGTCCTAATAGAAACTCACTTCCCAGGAAGCGTCCTCACTCAGGAAATTGATTGGTCTGATACAATGCAAACACCGTCAGAAAATGACTGGCTATACGCAAACAAGATGATCACATTGGAGAAAATCCAATGGGTCATCGAAAACTACCAACCCTTTAAGGCAGCCGGCCCCGACGGTGTTTTCCCCGCCCTACTGCAGTGGGGTGGCACCTCGGTTACCGTAAGATTAGTGCCTCTGTTGCGGGCATGCCTGGCCTATAGACACATCCCGAAAGGTTGGAGGGAGGTGAAGGTTATATTCATTCCTAAGCCAGGCAAGAGTGACTATACAAACGCTAAATCCTACCGACCTATCAGCCTGACATCGTTTCTCCAAAAAACCTTGGAGAGACTATGCGATAGGGAGCTAAGAGACGGCGCTCTTAAAAACATACCACTACATGGTAACCAACATGCATACTGCTCAGGTAAGTCGACGGAGTCAGCTCTTCACCTGGTGATTAGCCGGATTGAAGAAGCAATTCACCAAAAAGCTACCTGCCTAGGCACATTTATAGACATCGAAGGCGCCTTCGATAAAACAAACTTCTCCAGTATTAGTACCGCCCTCTTCAAACATGGCGTCGATCAGGTATTAACAGATTGGATTACTAACATGTTAAGCAAGCGAGTGGTTCGTCTGGATGAGGACCAGAACATGGCCTTGATAGCCAGGGGTTGCCCCCAAGGAGGCGTTTTATCTCCCTTCCTCTGGAACCTGGTAATAAATGACCTCATCAAAATTCTAAATGACAACCACTACTACACGATAGGTTATGCGGACGACCTCGCAATCCTTGTGTCAGGGAAGATGACAACCTCACTCAACAGGCACTACGCATCGTTGAACGATGGTGTAGGGAATTTGACCTCTCGGTGAACCGTCGGGTTCAATAAGTGGGGCCTATCACCCAAAATCATACTTTGGCTATACAACACTGTTATCCGACCAATGATCGCATACAGTGCCGTGGTCTGGTGGCCCCGCACCAAACTAACTGCAGCCTCAAGCAAACTTCAACGCATGCAGAGGCTAGCTTGCATGGCCATCACGGGCTGTATGAGGACTACTCCTACCGCAGCTCTTGAAGCAATGCTAGAACTCCCGCCCCTCCACCTGTTTATACAACAGGAAGCGACGATGGCGGCGGTACGCCTAAAAACACTAAATCTCTGGAGTAAAAGAGAAACACAACACTCCGCGTTACTTGAGGGACTCTACAAGGAGTTCCCCTTGACTAAAGCCATAAATGACCGGATTCCCAAACAATTTATCTTCGATAAAAGATACAAAATCCAACTCCATGAGGATCACCGGTAAGAGGGACAACGTCCAGCAGAGTTGCGTACTTTCACAGACGGATCCAAGACAGGTACCGGCTCGGGCGCTGGCATCTTTTCGGAGGACCTCAATATACATATAGCCTCAACTCTAGGGGCCCACAATACGGTGTTCCAAGCAGAGTGTATGGGTATATCCCTAGCAGCCTCAGCTATCGCAGCCAGACAGGTTCGGGACCACACTGTCCGTATTCTATCAGACAGCATGTCGGTCCTGCAAGCACTAAAATGCTACACAACCAACTCTGGGCTTTTATACGAATGTCATCACCGCTTGAATCAGGTGGGTATTCTAAACAACATAACCATTCAATGGATTAAAGGACACAGCGGTTCTCGTCGCAATGTCGCAAAAAACTCGTCGTTGATGCTGCAGACGAACTCGCAAGAAGGGGATCTAGCATGGCAGTAATGGGACCGCAACCCATCGTACCACTCCCCTTTGGGTATATACGCACTCTGGTAAGGAAACGCACTAGGGTTCAACACAACAAAATTTGGTCAGACCAAACAGACTGCAGGCTGTCCAGGGAGGTACTCCCTGCAATTGACGGCCGCTTTACAAAACAGGCCCTCCAACTGACTAAGCAGCAGCTGCGCACAATCACAGCCGCTGTCACAGGTCATGGGTCATTTAACAAGCACCTGTTTACTATAGGAGTTACAGATAGCCCGCTATGCAGAGCATGCATGGAGGTGGACGAGACGGCGGACCACGTGCTTCTCCACTGTCCAGAGGTTACTGCATACAGGGCTAAATACTTCGGTAACCCGGTTACTCTCCGAGAGATCGCCAGTAACGTCAGGGCGCTGCTGGCCTTTCTCGGGGAACTGGGGTGGATCGAATAAGATATTGTCCCACCCTTTACGCAAAATACGCGCTACGTCGTGGAGTTGCGGAAATCGGCCCGTCTAACAATACAATATACAGGACACAGCAGTTCTCGAGGTAGCTTCAGATGCTGATGCTGATCCCCTTTGGGTACATACGCACTTTGGTAAGGAACGCACTAGGGATCAGCACGACAAAGCGTGGTCGGACCAAACTGACTGCAGACACTCCCTGCAATTGACGGCCGCTTCACAAAGCAGGCTCTCCTACTGACTAAGCAGCAGCTGCGCACAGTCACAGGCGCCGTTACCGGTCAAGGGATGATAATTATTTTTACTTACCGAGATTTACTACACTTGTGCGTCTTCCACAGCAATTGAAGCATGCAAATATGCATAGGCACGTTATCTCGGGATACTGAGTCACATCTGTGTGAAGTAACAGGTCCTGGAATGACAAATTAGTCTTATATAATGATGATGCAAAAAATTAATTCTTTTTCACTACTTATCATTTTGTTAGCTCATCCCTCCAGATATGAGGATGCTTGAACAGGCTGCTAAATGCTGTTATGATTATTTCTTCACTTACCAAGACTTTCCTTTATTTGCACATCTTCTATGGTACTTTGAGTGTGCTGCATATCCACATAGTCCAAATGTGAAGTAACAGGAGGTTCTGGAATGACAATTTATAGATTATAACTACATTCATAGTATATTTTGATTACTTTATACTATAATCAATCAATTTTAGATGTAATACTATGTCATTATGTGTCTCAATTATACAAAAATGTTAAGTAAATGTAAATGTAGCAACTAAGGCAATGTATTCAATTAATTAAATAATTTTGCATGCCCTAAGGCAAAATGTATTGGGACTCCATAAATTAACAACAGCTTATCTGTTACCTACATTATTGGCAAATAAATGATTTCTATAGCCTGTAGCACTCAGGAATAATGTAGCTTTTTGTATGAATGATGTACAAACTTATAAGCTAATTTTACCTCTTTATAATATTAGTATAGATATCAATCTATGTAACCTGGCATGTTATGAGTGGCTCATTGCCAAATAAAAACAGCCATATGGGTTGATCAAAGTTTAAGCTATGCTCGCCGAGGTCTGTCTGTGGATGGGTGACCGATCGTAACATATCGAGACGCCTGCGCGCCACGGAAAGCACGCTAACCCGTTAGTCCAGGGTCCCGGCTGTCATTTGTAGATGTTTGAAAGTTTGTTGTTACAGATAGTCAGAAATCTGAATGTTTGACAACCCGCCTCATCAAGGCGTCTGTGTTGCTCAGTAACTGGGTTGTGGAGGTCAGATAGACAGTCGCTCCATGTAAAATACTGTTATTCAGCTGCATCCGGTTAGACTGGAAGCCGCCCCAACATAGTTGGGAAAGGGCTAGGCAGATCATGATGATATCAATCTATCTAACCTGGCATGTTTGTTGTCCATACGGCGTCTTTGCTGTATCTTCCGGCACCAATACCGTTATTCGAAGTATGTGTACACTTCCAACTTACTCGGTGGTATGACTTACATGGCGGTATTTGAAATTATATTCGTTTTCTCGTCGCAATATACACCGACGGAAGTAACCCATGTGTTAAGAAACTCCTTATCCTTATTCGGGGTAGGGAATTTATGCAAATTCACATTGCATTGTACGTAGCAGCCTCCAAAATCACCAAACGGGTAGTCAGGTAGGTTGTCTCAATATGTAGATTTAAACAATCAATACCAGCACGAAATCAACACGGCCGGAGAAGCAGAGGCTCTACCCAACGTTACTGGGTGGAAGAAGCACTTTTGGACGATTATAACTAAAAGAAACAAACAGGACGCGGAAAATAAACACACGCAAACCGGCTGTCAAAGTTTTTTTTTTTGTTTGATTGACACTGACATTTTTGAAGTGTTGCAGAGTCTCAATTTTCTTTATTTATTTGTTGTAACATTACGTGAGGCATTGAGCTTTTATCTAGAGAAAAAATTGCTGGTTTGCCATTCAACGACGTGCGAGTGCCGGTTCCATAGTAGGCATTACTATTTTACTGGACGTTTTTACATAAGCAAAATGTACCCAGAGCCATCTATGTATCTACAAATCGAGTGAGCTAGCAATGAAACTACACCACAGAATCAAGGCACGCGTTGTCCTCTGGTAATGTACGATACGAATTACACGCGGTGTCTTTTTATTGCAGACGTAGGTAGTTAAATAGGTGGCACTAGCAGTAATTTTTAATAAGTATACGCAACAGTCTCAATTTTATTTATTCATTTATTGTTACATTACGAGAGGTATTGAGCTTTTATCTAGAGAAAAAATTGTTGATTTGCCATTCAACAACATGCGAGTGCTGGTTCCTCACTCAATTCAGTAGGCATTACTATTTTACTGGACGTTTTTACATAAGTAAAATGTACCCAGAGCCATCTATCTACAAATCGAGTGAGCTAGCAACAAAACTACACCACAGAATCAAGGCACGCGTTGTCCTCTGGTAATGTACGATACGATCCACACGCGGTGTCTTCTTGTTGCGGACGTAGTTAAATAGGTGGCACTAGCAGTGATTTTTAATAAGTATACGAAATACAAATACTATAAAGACTAACAATTAATCCAGCCCAACATGGGCTAAAAAGCCAAGTAAAAGAAGATTAATCAGTAATCAGTAAAACCAGAGATTCGTTTCATGAACACTACATTTTTATTGGTACACATAATAGGTACAATATAACAATAGATCATATTAAATAATAAACATGGATTTTAAGTTGACTGTGTTGGTTGGCGATATGCTGAATGTGTCGCTCAGCTAGCTCATCTTTGAGGAAGGTGTTCTAGACAACAATATTCTTCACTTCCACCTCGCGTCGTCCCTGTAAATAAAATGTCAAGATGAAATTAAACAAAACAATGAATGAGAGGATTATGTCAATAAAATAAACCTAAAGTTATGCAATAGATTTATTAACCTGCAATAAGCTAAATAGAGTGAAACAATATTATAAAATTATCTTGTATTTTACAAAGAGCTCCCAATTATTATTGTTGTCTAAGTAGTATACTTGATGGAAAAGTATTCCATAGATACATTATGGATTACATTTAAATGCATTTAAAGGCAAATCCAGCAAAGAAAGCGGTAAATTGATGTAAGAGCAGATATGATTACATTGATTACCAAGCCTCTCAAATGAGCTATGGATCTTGTGATGTTTGCTGAGAGTTAAAATATGTAGTGATGGAATTGTACAGTGCATCATCCCACACATTGACGATAAGATCATTACTACCAATCCTATTATGGGTTGGAAGATATAATTTATAATGTTGTAACAACTTAAATATCAATGATTCAGACTCCAGTGTGAGTATCGTATGTTGTTGTATTGTGGTAGAAGTATCCATTCCGAACCTGATGATAGTCGAGAGCTTTGCTGTGACGACATCTCTTGATCAGAAATGAAGTGCAGCGCAGGTCATACAACTGTAATTTCTTGAGTTGATGCTTTTGTTCTGTTCTGCTCTGCTCTGCTCCGGATCTGGGTCTGATAAGGCATCCGGGCAACTGTACATCAAGCTGCTCTGTAGCAATTATGGCACAAGCGAGCCATGGGATTCACCTAAAAACAATTCATAATTAAAGACCAACTTCTAAATATGGCTTCTACAGCATGGATAATGTTTAATCGTGTCATCACTTTCAACTATAGTTTGCTGCTATACTTCACTAAAACTATTCAATATGCATAAATATGAATATACACTTAGATAAGTATCACATAACATACATACAAGCATAAACTCACGCCTTTAGCATGGTTTATTGGTTCTGTCTCTTCTGCTTGCCAAAGCATAAGAGACAGAACCAATACTATTTATAATCAATGAGTAAAGAACTGTACTATGTATACACGGTGGAAGGGACTTGGACGCACAAACTGACACCATGACTGCATGATTCTGGTGGTTCATGGTGCAATGAGATTTTTAGTTAAAAAGTAAATTATTCACTTCTTAAAAATGTCATTTTGGTAGGTAGACATCATGTTTGTGTACAGCACAACGAACATCAGAATAAAACGTAGAAATTAGGAAAAGTGCACGAAAGTAGTCACCGCTATTCTTAGCAGTAATCGGATATTCGGACCCTTATACACCTAAACTTCTTTCCACCAAACAATAATATGGACATTCCTTTCTGACTAAATAAGTAATCCCGGCTATACCAAACTTAATGAAATTATAGCAGTGGTTATTTTGATTTCGTTTCTTTATGTTGTTCAAATAAATAGAATATCAATGCAAAATGACTACCACCAATAGACGACACGGTGGGCGCAGTGGCCGAGTGGTTGGCTGCTGCGCTACGGGTCGCGGGTTCGATTCCCGCACGGAAAAAATATTTCTCTGGTCTACAGGTGGTTGTTCCGGGTTTGGCTGTTAGTGTATGTGAGTTTAAATGTTTGTTAACGCACCCACGATACAGGAGAAATTACTAGTGTGGCGCGACGACATAAAAACAAAAAAAAATTAGGCGACGTTTAATCATTTAAACGTATCATACCTTCTTAGAATCCACAGCGGCCGTGAAGACTGTTGTTGCGTATCAAGCATTACGGGCGAGGGGTGATGTAGTCCAGGTGCCAATCTGCCTCAGGGATCGCTACAGTTGACTTGATCCCCACTGTCATGTCGCGGTCGCCCTGAAAGTGTATAATAGGATTTTTTTTTAATATTTTTTACTATGGGACGAGCCCGCCACACTATTCCCAATCCACTGCAACTCCTGAAAACCAGAATCAACAGTGGCGACCATCAGGAAAGCGTCGAGACAATGAAGTCCGTCGAGTCCCGGAGAAACGATTCAACTGTCTTGGAACCCGCAACGAAATTAATCAGAAAAAAGCAGCGGAGGACTAAGAAAACTACGCAATTTCTTCTTCCCTCCATATCGACCAGGAGACAGAACTGAGCTGGGCCAATAGGCACAAAGGGACGTTTACAACTGGGTTAGGCCCAGTTGCCTAGCCCCGCGGTTTAAAATTAACACTGATAGTAGTGAGTCCTGAATGATTAGAATTCATTCAACGATTCAATAGTCAACAACATTTAACATTCAAGAACTATAAATCACTAGCAGCGCCCCGCGGTTTTACGTTTTAAGTCAACATGAAAAAATCGGAATTCCAACGGGAATACTTCCGTTTTCCGTGGTAAAAAATACACTACGTGCTATGCCAGACTATTAATCTATATCTGCGCCATACTTCATCCAGATCTGTTCAGCTGTTCTGGTGTTAATAATATTGTTAGTGGCAAGTGTGATAGTGTCATTAACAGTCCACAATATTGTGGCGAAATAATATTTTCGTGACGCGCTAATTTGCAATCACAGAAACCAAGGAAGTCTAACCTTAAACCGGATCGTTGGGGAAATACAGAAACTTACCATCAAATAAATTGCATTATTCGCATCATCTACATTGAACACTTGTATCCAAGATATGTCATCGACATGAATGGATGTCACTACACTGTTATGAAAGTGGTCTTTTCTTACAGTTTCAATCGGTATTCAGCTGTAGCCGGTTAGACTGGAAGCCAACCTCAACACAGTTATGTTGTTGCAATGTTTCTTCTGCCAAACTGTACAGCAGTTTGTTGACAGATGTAGCTCCCGTATACAAAGTTCTGTTATATTTTATGAAATTACTAGCTGACAAGGTTTTGACAAAAGGTGCTAAAAAGAAACTTCCCCACTTTATTTTTAAAAGACATTTTTGTAGTACAGCTACGATCTAAATCTATTGGTATATCATTAAAAAAAATTGGGACTAAGCATTTTCTACACCTTGGTCCATAATAGTTATTACAAGTGGGTACTACAAATCTTCTAATGCATTTATTCCTTTGAGGTCTTATGTGTACCGTCTTGATTTTAAACTCATCCTCATCCAATCCACACAGCATCATCTAGCCCCGAGCTAAGCAGAGCTTGTATTATGGGTACTAGATGACTGATGTAATTAATACAATACATTACATAGATAGATATTTCTTATTATATATAGCAAATACCCAGAACACTTGGGCTTTACCAAGGCGGGTTGGCGATTTCAGACTTATACTCATTGTAATGTGTGTAGATGTCAGTAATGTCTAAGATAAACTAATAAAGTAGGTATCATCGCTGGAGGTGAACCAGTTTTGAACCTTATCCGTCCGAGATGGTACAAATGAATTAAAAAAGTCTCAATGTTTTTCATGAGAGGTGAGACCTTTAGGTGAATGCGTAGAGGCACCTCGTGGAATTTAAATTTTCATGTTTTTAGCAATTTGGAGCTTTCGTAACTAACAAATGAGTACCCCACAAAGTATTAAAATCATTAGTACGACTTTTTCAGTTCGATTTATGCAACTGAATAAGTGTTTCATTACATGATGACATTTAACCACAATTCTATGTATGTTTGTTGTGGTATACATATACGCGAATAACTCTTTCAGTAACATACCTTATACTGACCTGAAACGCGGGCTGCGTCTGCGCATTCTTCTTAACCACTGGGCCATTACGACAATAGAAAGATAAAATAACTTACAATCATGACTTCCTTGTTGGTTTTGATGGTGACCATCCAGTTGCCATGAGGGTTCATGACGAAGGGACACGGAGCCGTGCCTCTGTCGCCAGCCACAGTGACCAGTCGTGGTTGTCCGGTGGGACGCAGTGCCACGTTGAACCTGGAAGATTATCAGCTTGCATTTTAAGAAGTTGTTTTTCTACTAATTAGTCTTGCTCTCTACTAGGCCAGTTGAGCCTGCCAAAACTATTCAACACAGTACTCCAACTAGCGAACGAGGACTAGTATCTCGGAGTCATCCTTAACAGCAAGTTAAACTGGAGCAACTGCAGCATGGCGGTCCTGCAAGCACTAAAATGCCATACCACTAACTCTGGGCTGCTAATACACGAATGTCATAACCGCTTAAATCAGGTGTGTATTCTCAATAACATAACCATTCAATGGATTAAAGGACACAGCAGGGGGGAGTGGTCTGGATGTTTGCTTTTGCGGTTGCACAACGACATGCTTATCCTATATCTCTCTGGTAGTCCTAACGATCAAGCTTCTTAACAGTGAGACGTTCCCAGTTGCGGGCTCCATGGTGGGTGGGAGCCAGAGAGACGAATAATACTACTTTACATACATGGACAATCCAAGGCCATTTCAACCAACCGGAGTGAAGTCAGCGAAAGCCGACTCAGCTCCTAAGCGGGGTGCTAACAACACCCCGCTCGCCCCTGGAGGTCCTGCGGGTAATACTGCAGGCACCAGCGTGGGTGCTGGTCCGATTGTGGCGAAAGCTGCAGTTCGGACCAAAACAAAGTCCCAGCTTAAGCAAAGGACGTCAGCGCTGCCTGAGACCAGTACTGACCCTTTAAAAGCACAGGCGAGGACGGCGACGACTCATACCACAGCCGGACCTAGCCTTAGCTCACAAACACAACCTCCTGCGGCACTTCAAGCAGCAAATCACCGAGCAATCGAAGACGCCTGGCACTGACGACGCGTTCTCACGCGGTTGGCAAGGGTAAACACACTCAACAAGCCCATTGCCCTTGTACCGCCCACCCGGGCCGTCCTGCTCCTGCAGATCTGGCCAATAGGGGGGACGGGCGCAGCGGTAATGCGCTCCGTCAGGTGCGCCGCCGTGCAAAATAGAACGAGGGTAAAGCCGCTCGTCGAACACAGGCTACCGCTGCCGGGTCAAGCCGCAAAACCAGCAGCAAGGTCGACTTCTCCGCGGGGAAACGGTCGCAGGCCGAGGCCGGTGAAAGCCGACCAGAGCCTGCTGGACCGTCAACCAGCGTCGAGGAGAGGCCAGCCATAAACACCAGACCAAAGAAACAATCCGATTGGAAGGATCAGGCTACGGCCAAGCGGGCTCTCAATGAGACCTTGTCGCCTCGTGGGGAGCAGAAGCGGCCGTGGCTTGACCATTCCCAACGGATTGAAGACAGGAAAAGCTACGCCCAAGCTGCCGGCGCCACCCTGAACGTCGCAATCACTAGCGAGAGCACGGGGGCTACTGTCTCCGGCCTCCGATCCGGGGGGGACGGGTTCGACGAGGGCTTCGACCTGTTTGCCGGGTTGCGACTGGAGGGAGACGAGGAGGGTGCGACCAGCAATGGCGTCCCTTTCGTTGGCCTGTAAGGTCGTGCAGGCGAACCTCCGCCACAGCCAGACAGCGACGGCTCAGTTGCGCAAGTGGCTGGAGGTACAGGACGCGGCCGTTACCCTGATCCAGGAGCCGTGGATTAGGGCTGGCCATATACAAGGACTATCCAATCTCGGTGGTTAGATTTTAGTCACTACAGACCACGATCATCCTAGATCGTGTATCTATGTAATAGGTAACCTCAAAACACAGATCTTAACAGATTTCTGTTGCAGAGATGTCTCTGCAGTTAGACTGTCTGAACAGCGGGATGGTGTGGAGATGCCAGTAGTCTTTGCCTCGGCTTATATGCCTGAGGCGGAGACACCGCCCCCCCCCCCCCCCCATGACCTCGCCCGCCTCGTGAGTTACTGTGAGAGGAGCGGGATGGAGATTGTCATTGGGGCTGACGCAAATGCCCATCACCCACTGTGGGGCATGGACACGCAAAATGATAGGGGTAAGACATTGGTTGAATTTTTATTTACAACAAACCTATCCCTATTAAACACACTAGGCTCCGAACCAACATTCGTAACCAGAAGAAGCCACATGATCATTGACCTCACCATGGCCTCTGAGGGTGCAGCGGAAATCACCTCGGGCTGGCAGGTCTCCAAGGAGACCTCGTGCTCGGATCACAGGTGGATCCGCTTTGACATCCAGGTCTGTGCGACACCTATACCGCCACGAGGCAACCCAAGGAATACTAACAGGGTTCCCTACACACGCACGCTTGCTACCAAGCTGGCGATACTGAGCAGTCCACCAAGGTACGTGGACATAACGCAGATAGATGCACAGGTCGAGCACATCACTGCATCAATGATAGACAGCTACCATACTGCCTGCCCAGTAACCACACTGCCCGTAACACCAGGTAAACAACCCTGGTGGGGCGCCGAACTGGAACGCAAGCACGGTAAGGTAAGGAAGGCTCTGAACAGAGCCATGAATACATGGGCTGACGAGGACTGGGAGGCATACTACGCGGCCAAGTCTAGCTACAAAAAATGCATCAGTTTCAGGAGCACCGCGGGATGGCGTAAGTTCTGTGGCAATATTGAATCTTGCCAACAAGCAAACAGGGTAAGGAAAATACTGGCGCAACAGCACACACCTGGGCCAGCCACTCTCCGTAAACCTGACAATACCTTAACCACATCACCAGAGGAAACGAGACGCGTCCTAATAGAAACTCACTTCCCAGGAAGCGTCCTCACTCAGGAAATTGATTGGTCTGATACAATGCAAACACCGTCAGAAAATGACTGGCTATACGCAAACAAGATGATCACATTGGAGAAAATCCAATGGGTCATCGAAAACTACCAACCCTTTAAGGCAGCCGGCCCCGACGGTGTTTTCCCCGCCCTACTGCAGTGGGGTGGCACCTCGGTTACCGTAAGATTAGTGCCTCTGTTGCGGGCATGCCTGGCCTACAGACACATCCCGAAAGGTTGGAGGGAGGTGAAGGTTATATTCATTCCTAAGCCAGGCAAGAGTGACTATACAAACGCTAAATCCTACCGACCTATCAGCCTGACATCGTTTCTCCAAAAAACCTTGGAGAGACTATGCGATAGGGAGCTAAGAGACGGCGCTCTTAAAAACATACCACTACATGGTAACCAACATGCATACTGCTCAGGTAAGTCGACGGAGTCAGCTCTTCACCTGGTGATTAGCCGGATTGAAGAAGCAATTCACCAAAAAGCTACCTGCCTAGGCACATTTATAGACATCGAAGGCGCCTTCGATAAAACAAACTTCTCCAGTATTAGTACCGCCCTCTTCAAACATGGCGTCGATCAGGTATTAACAGATTGGATTACTAACATGTTAAGCAAGCGAGTGGTTCGTCTGGATGAGGACCAGAACATGGCCTTGATAGCCAGGGGTTGCCCCCAAGGAGGCGTTTTATCTCCCTTCCTCTGGAACCTGGTAATAAATGACCTCATCAAAATTCTAAATGACAACCACTACTACACGATAGGTTATGCGGACGACCTCGCAATCCTTGTGTCAGGGAAGATGACAACCTCACTCAACAGGCACTACGCATCGTTGAACGATGGTGTAGGGAATTTGACCTCTCGGTGAACCGTCGGGTTCAATAAGTGGGGCCTATCACCCAAAATCATACTTTGGCTATACAACACTGTTATCCGACCAATGATCGCATACAGTGCCGTGGTCTGGTGGCCCCGCACCAAACTAACTGCAGCCTCAAGCAAACTTCAACGCATGCAGAGGCTAGCTTGCATGGCCATCACGGGCTGTATGAGGACTACTCCTACCGCAGCTCTTGAAGCAATGCTAGAACTCCCGCCCCTCCACCTGTTTATACAACAGGAAGCGACGATGGCGGCGGTACGCCTAAAAACACTAAATCTCTGGAGTAAAAGAGAAACACAACACTCCGCGTTACTTGAGGGACTCTACAAGGAGTTCCCCTTGACTAAAGCCATAAATGACCGGATTCCCAAACAATTTATCTTCGATAAAAGATACAAAATCCAACTCCATGAGGATCACCGGTAAGAGGGACAACGTCCAGCAGAGTTGCGTACTTTCACAGACGGATCCAAGACAGGTACCGGCTCGGGCGCTGGCATCTTTTCGGAGGACCTCAATATACATATAGCCTCAACTCTAGGGGCCCACAATACGGTGTTCCAAGCAGAGTGTATGGGTATATCCCTAGCAGCCTCAGCTATCGCAGCCAGACAGGTTCGGGACCACACTGTCCGTATTCTATCAGACAGCATGTCGGTCCTGCAAGCACTAAAATGCTACACAACCAACTCTGGGCTTTTATACGAATGTCATCACCGCTTGAATCAGGTGGGTATTCTAAACAACATAACCATTCAATGGATTAAAGGACACAGCGGTTCTCGTCGCAATGTCGCAAAAAACTCGTCGTTGATGCTGCAGACGAACTCGCAAGAAGGGGATCTAGCATGGCAGTAATGGGACCGCAACCCATCGTACCACTCCCCTTTGGGTATATACGCACTCTGGTAAGGAAACGCACTAGGGTTCAACACAACAAAATTTGGTCAGACCAAACAGACTGCAGGCTGTCCAGGGAGGTACTCCCTGCAATTGACGGCCGC
Source organism: Phlogophora meticulosa (assembly GCA_905147745.2). Lineage (NCBI taxonomy): Eukaryota > Metazoa > Arthropoda > Insecta > Lepidoptera > Noctuidae > Phlogophora > Phlogophora meticulosa. Next base: position 241,761 of record LR990517.1, on the reverse strand, counting down.
TTTACAAAACAGGCCCTCCAACTGACTAAGCAGCAGCTGCGCACAATCACAGCCGCTGTCACAGGTCATGGGTCATTTAACAAGCACCTGTTTACTATAGGAGTTACAGATAGCCCGCTATGCAGAGCATGCATGGAGGTGGACGAGACGGCGGACCACGTGCTTCTCCACTGTCCAGAGGTTACTGCATACAGGGCTAAATACTTCGGTAACCCGGTTACTCTCCGAGAGATCGCCAGTAACGTCAGGGCGCTGCTGGCCTTTCTCGGGGAACTGGGGTGGATCGAATAAGATATTGTCCCACCCTTTACGCAAAATACGCGCTACGTCGTGGAGTTGCGAAAATCGGCCCGTCTAACAATACAATATACAGGACACAGCAGTTCTCGAGGTAGCTTCAGATGCTGATGCTGATCCCCTTTGGGTACATACGCACTTTGGTAAGGAACGCACTAGGGATCAGCACGACAAAGCGTGGTCGGACCAAACTGACTGCAGACACTCCCTGCAATTGACGGCCGCTTCACAAAGCAGGCTCTCCTACTGACTAAGCAGCAGCTGCGCACAGTCACAGGCGCCGTTACCGGTCAAGGGATGATAATTATTTTTACTTACCGAGATTTACTACACTTGTGCGTCTTCCACAGCAATTGAAGCATGCAAATATGCATAGGCACGTTATCTCGGGATACTGAGTCACATCTGTGTGAAGTAACAGGTCCTGGAATGACAAATTAGTCTTATATAATGATGATGCAAAAAATTAATTCTTTTTCACTACTTATCATTTTGTTAGCTCATCCCTCCAGATATGAGGATGCTTGAACAGGCTGCTAAATCCTGTTATGATTATTTCTTCACTTACCAAGACTTTCCTTTATTTGCACATCTTCTATGGTACTTTGAGTGTGCTGCATATCCACATAGTCCAAATGTGAAGTAACAGGAGGTTCTGGAATGACAATTTATAGATTATAACTACATTCATAGTATATTTTGATTACTTTATACTATAATCAATCAATTTTAGATGTAATACTATGTCATTATGTGTCTCAATTATACAAAAATGTTAAGTAAATGTAAATGTAGCAACTAAGGCAATGTATTCAATTAATTAAATAATTTTGCATGCCCTAAGGCAAAATGTATTGGGACTCCATAAATTAACAACAGCTTATCTGTTACCTACATTATTGGCAAATAAATGATTTCTATAGCCTGTAGCACTCAGGAATAATGTAGCTTTTTGTATGAATGATGTACAAACTTATAAGCTAATTTTACCTCTTTATAATATTAGTATAGATATCAATCTATGTAACCTGGCATGTTATGAGTGGCTCATTGCCAAATAAAAACAGCCATATGGGTTGATCAAAGTTTAAGCTATGCTCGCCGAGGTCTGTCTGTGGATGGGTGACCGATCGTAACATATCGAGACGCCTGCGCGCCACGGAAAGCACGCTAACCCGTTAGTCCAGGGTCCCGGCTGTCATTTGTAGATGTTTGAAAGTTTGTTGTTACAGATAGTCAGAAATCTGAATGTTTGACAACCCGCCTCATCAAGGCGTCTGTGTTGCTCAGTAACTGGGTTGTGGAGGTCAGATAGACAGTCGCTCCATGTAAAATACTGTTATTCAGCTGCATCCGGTTAGACTGGAAGCCGCCCCAACATAGTTGGGAAAGGGCTAGGCAGATCATGATGATATCAATCTATCTAACCTGGCATGTTTGTTGTCCATACGGCGTCTTTGCTGTATCTTCCGGCACCAATACCGTTATTCGAAGTATGTGTACACTTCCAACTTACTCGGTGGTATGACTTACATGGCGGTATTTGAAATTATATTCGTTTTCTCGTCGCAATATACACCGACGGAAGTAACCCATGTGTTAAGAAACTCCTTATCCTTATTCGGGGTAGGGAATTTATGCAAATTCACATTGCATTGTACGTAGCAGCCTCCAAAATCACCAAACGGGTAGTCAGGTAGGTTGTCTCAATATGTAGATTTAAACAATCAATACCAGCACGAAATCAACACGGCCGGAGAAGCAGAGGCTCTACCCAACGTTACTGGGTGGAAGAAGCACTTTTGGACGATTATAACTAAAATAAACAAACAGGACGCGGAAAATAAACACACGCAAACCGGCTGTCAAAGTTTTTTTTTTGTTTGATTGACACTGACATTTTTGAAGTGTTGCAGAGTCTCAATTTTCTTTATTTATTTGTTGTAGCATTACGTGAGGCATTGAGTTTTTATCTAGAGAAAAAATTGCTGGTTTGCCATTCAACGACGTGCGAGTGCCGGTTCCATAGTAGGCATTACTATTTTACTGGACGTTTTTACATAAGCAAAATGTACCCAGAGCCATCTATGTATCTACAAATCGAGTGAGCTAGCAATGAAACTACACCACAGAATCAAGGCACGCGTTGTCCTCTGGTAATGTACGATACGAATTACACGCGGTGTCTTCTTATTGCAGACGTAGGTAGTTAAATAGGTGGCACTAGCAGTAATTTTTAATAAGTATACGCAACAGTCTCAATTTTATTTATTCATTTATTGTTACATTACGAGAGGTATTGAGCTTTTATCTAGTGAAAAAATTGTTGATTTGCCATTCAACAACATGCGAGTGCTGGTTCCTCACTCAATTCAGTAGGCATTACTATTTTACTGGACGTTTTTACATAAGTAAAATGTACCCAGAGCCATCTATCTACAAATCGAGTGAGCTAGCAACAAAACTACACCACAGAATCAAGGCACGCGTTGTCCTCTGGTAATGTATGATACGATCCACACGCGGTGTCTTCTTGTTGCGGACGTAGTTAAATAGGTGGCACTAGCAGTGATTTTTAATAAGTATACGAAATACAAATACTATAAAGACTAACAATTAATCCAGCCCAACATGGGCTAAAAAGCCAAGTAAAAGAAGATTAATCAGTAATCAGTAAAACCAAAGATTCGTTTCATGAACACTACATTTTTATTGGTACACATAATAGGTACAATATAACAATAGATCATATTAAATAATAAACATGGATTTTAAGTTGACTGTGTTGGTTGGCGATATGCTGAATGTGTCGCTCAGCTAGCTCATCTTTGAGGAAGGTGTTCTAGACAACAATATTCTTCACTTCCACCTCGCGTCGTCCCTGTAAATAAAATGTCAAGATGAAATTAAACAAAACAATGAATGAGAGGATTATGTCAATAAAATAAACCTAAAGTTATGCAATAGATTTATTAACCTGCAATAAGCTAAATAGAGTGAAACAATATTATAAAATTATCTTGTATTTTACAAAGAGCTCCCAATTATTATTGTTGTCTAAGTAGTATACTTGATGGAAAAGTATTCCATAGATACATTATGGATTACATTTAAATGCATTTAAAGGCAAATCCAGCAAAGAAAGCGGTAAATTGATGTAAGAGCAGATATGATTACATTGATTACCAAGCCTCTCAAATGAGCTATGGATCTTGTGATGTTTGCTGAGAGTTAAAATATGTAGTGATGGAATTGTACAGTGCATCATCCCACACATTGACGATAAGATCATTACTACCAATCCTATTATGGGTTGGAAGATATAATTTATAATGTTGTAACAACTTAAATATCAATGATTCAGACTCCAGTGTGAGTATCGTATGTTGTTGTATTGTGGTAGAAGTATCCATTCCGAACCTGATGATAGTCGAGAGCTTTGCTGTGACGACATCTCTTGATCAGAAATGAAGTGCAGCGCAGGTCATACAACTGTAATTTCTTGAGTTGATGCTTTTGTTCTGTTCTGCTCTGCTCTGCTCCGGATCTGGGTCTGATAAGGCATCCGGGCAACTGTACATCAAGCTGCTCTGTAGCAATTATGGCACAAGCGAGCCATGGGATTCACCTAAAAACAATTCATAATTAAAGACCAACTTCTAAATATGGCTTCTACAGCATGGATAATGTTTAATCGTGTCATCACTTTCAACTATAGTTTGCTGCTATACTTCACTAAAACTATTCAATATGCATAAATGTGAATATACACTTAGATAAGTATCACATAACATACATACAAGCATAAACTCACGCCTTTAGCATGGTTTATTGGTTCTGTCTCTTCTGCTTGCCAAAGCATAAGAGACAGAACCAATACTATTTATAATCAATGAGTAAAGAACTATACTATGTATACACGGTGGAAGGGACTTGGACGCACAAACTGACACCATGACTGCATGATTCTGGTGGTTCATGGTGCAATGAGATTTTTAGTTAAAAAGTAAATTATTCACTTCTTAAAAATGTCATTTTGGTAGGTAGACATCATGTTTGTGTACAGCACAACGAACATCAGAATAAAACGTAGAAATTAGGAAAAGTGCACGAAAGTAGTCACCGCTATTCTTAGCAGTAATCGGATATTCGGACCCTTATACACCTAAACTTCTTTCCACCAAACAATAATATGGACATTCCTTTCTGACTAAATAAGTAATCCCGGCTATACCAAACTTAATGAAATTATAGCAGTGGTTATTTTGATTTCGTTTCTTTATGTTGTTCAAATAAATAGAATATCAATGCAAAATGACTACCACCAATAGACGACACGGTGGGCGCAGTGGCCGAGTGGTTGGCTGCTGCGCTACGGGTCGCGGGTTCGATTCCCGCACGGAAAAAATATTTCTCTGGTCTACAGGTGGTTGTTCCGGGTTTGGCTGTTAGTGTATGTGAGTTTAAATGTTTGTTAACGCACCCACGATACAGGAGAAATTACTAGTGTGGCGCGACGACATAAAAACAAAAAAAAATTAGGCGACGTTTAATCATTTAAACGTATCATACCTTCTTAGAATCCACAGCGGCCGTGAAGACTGTTGTTGCGTATCAAGCATTACGGGCGAGGGGTGATGTAGTCCAGGTGCCAATCTGCCTCAGGGATCGCTACAGTTGACTTGATCCCCACTGTCATGTCGCGGTCGCCCTGAAAGTGTATAATAGGATTTTTTTTAAATATTTTTTACTATGGGACGAGCCCGCCACACTATTCCCAATCCACTGCAACTCCTGAAAACCAGAATCAACAGTGGCGACCATCAGGAAAGCGTCGAGACAATGAAGTCCGTCGAGTCCCGGAGAAACGATTCAACTGTCTTGGAACCCGCAACGAAATTAATCAGAAAAAAGCAGCGGAGGACTAAGAAAACTACGCAATTTCTTCTTCCCTCCATATCGACCAGGAGACAGAACTGAGCTGGGCCAATAGGCACAAAGGGACGTTTACAACTGGGTTAGGCCCAGTTGCCTAGCCCCGCGGTTTAAAATTAACACTGATAGTAGTGAGTCCTGAATGATTAGAATTCATTCAACGATTCAATAGTCAACAACATTTAGAATGCGAAGCAGAACTATAAATCACTAGCAGCGCCCCGCGGTTTTACGTTTTAAGTCAACATGAAACAATCGGAATTCCAACGGGAATACTTCCGTTTTCCGTGGTAAAAAATACACTACGTGCTATGCCAGACTATTAATCTATATCTGCGCCATACTTCATCCAGATCTGTTCAGCTGTTCTGGTGTTAATAATATTGTTAGTGGCAAGTGTGATAGTGTCATTAACAGTCCACAATATTGTGGCGAAATAATATTTTCGTGACGCGCTAATTTGCAATCACAGAAACCAAGGAAGTCTAACCTTAAACCGGACCGTTGGGAAAATACAGAAACTTACCATCAAATAAATTGCATTATTCGCATCATCTACATTGAACACTTGTATCCAAGATATGTCATCGACATGAATGGATGTCACTACACTGTTATGAAAGTGGTCTTTTCTTACAGTTTCAATCGGTATTCAGCTGTAGCCGGTTAGACTGGAAGCCAACCTCAACACAGTTATGTTGTTGCAATGTTTCTTCTGCCAAACTGTACAGCAGTTTGTTGACAGATGTAGCTCCCGTATACAAAGTTCTGTTATATTTTATGAAATTACTAGCTGACAAGGTTTTGACAAAAGGTGCTAAAAAGAAACTTCCCCACTTTATTTTTAAAAGACATTTTTGTAGTACAGCTACGTTCTAAATCTATTGGTATATCATTAAAAAAAATTGGGACTAAGCATTTTCTACACCTTGGTCCATAATAGTTATTACAAGTGGGTACTACAAATCTTCTAATGCATTTATTCCTTTGAGGTCTTATGTGTACCGTCTTGATTTTAAACTCATCCTCATCCAATCCACACAGCATCATCTAGCCCCGAGCTAAGCAGAGCTTGTATTATGGGTACTAGATGACTGATGTAATTAATACAATACATTACATAGATAGATATTTCTTTTTATATATAGCAAATACCCAGAACACTTGGGCTTTACCAAGGCGGGTTGGCGATTTCAGACTTATACTCATTGTAATGTGTGTAGATGTCAGTAATGTCTAAGATAAACTAATAAAGTAGGTATCATCGCTGGAGGTGAACCAGTTTTGAACCTTATCCGTCCGAGATGGTACAAATGAATTAAAAAAGTCTCAATGTTTTTCATGAGAGGTGAGACCTTTAGGTGAATGCGTAGAGGCACCTCGTGGAATTTAAATTTTCATGTTTTTAGCAATTTGGAGCTTTCGTAACTAACAAATGAGTACCCCACAAAGTATTAAAATCATTAGTACGACTTTTTCAGTTCGATTTATGCAACTGAATAAGTGTTTCATTACATGATGACATTTAACCACAATTCTATGTATGTTTGTTGTGGTATACATATACGCGAATAACTCTTTCAGTAACATACCTTATACTGACCTGAAACGCGGGCTGCGTCTGCGCATTCTTCTTAACCACTGGGCCATTACGACAATAGAAAGATAAAATAACTTACAATCATGACTTCCTTGTTGGTTTTGATGGTGACCATCCAGTTGCCATGAGGGTTCATGACGAAGGGACACGGAGCCGTGCCTCTGTCGCCAGCCACAGTGACCAGTCGTGGTTGTCCGGTGGGACGCAGTGCCACGTTGAACCTGGAAGATTATCAGCTTGCATTTTAAGAAGTTGTTTTTCTACTAATTAGTCTTGCTCTCTACTAGGCCAGTTGAGCCTGCCAAAACTATTCAACACAGAACTCCAACTAGCGAACGAGGACTAGTATCTCGGAGTCATCCTTAACAGCAAGTTAAACTGGAGCAACTGCAGCATGGCGGTCCTGCAAGCACTAAAATGCCATACCACTAACTCTGGGCTACTACTACACGAATGTCATAACCGCTTAAATCAGGTGTGTATTCTCAATAACATAACCATTCAATGGATTAAAGGACACAGCAGGGGGGAGTGGTCTGGATGTTTGCTTTTGCGGTTGCACAACGACATGCTTATCCTATATCTCTCTGGTAGTCCTAACTGTGCACGACAGCAATGGAAGTAGGTAAAGCGACAGAGCGGCGTGCCCGGCGACAACGGACAAGTATAAACCTGTGCACGCCGCTCGGTCGCTCCACGCGTTGCCATTGGTCGGTGACGGGGAGTGTGGCTGATTCCCGCCCCCCGCGGATCAGCCCTTATAAAAGCCCCGGACCCTGGCAGCGCGGCCAGTAAATATCCCTAAAGGATAAACTGCGAGATGCCCATTCCAAAAAAAAAAAAAAAAAAAAGCAACGCGGCCAGTCGACCGAAGCTCTGTAACTCGCTAGTGTCTCGCTATTAATTGTAACAATTTGTGTAATACGTAATTTTGCTTTAAATAAAACCGTTTTTGTATACCTACGAATGCCTTTCAATACAATCAACATACAGTCCACACGCTACACATTCTGGTCTTTCGAAAGCCGAATCTTGAAGATCCAGCAGGATGGTGTTAACACGCAGCCGTAGTGGAGACTCTAGGAGAGAACAGACCCAGCAAGAGCAAAAACCGTCCATGACCGCCAGACCGGGTGCCAACAACCCGGCACCAGAACCCAGCACGAGCTCGGTCGCTGTGATGGACACAGGCAACGGATCTACGGCGACTCCCAACACCGACGCCACACAGACACATGGTACGCTCAAGCCCGGCGATACCAGGTCACGCCGTTCTACAGCTTCCAGAAAGAAGCGCCTCGCAGAGCTGGAGGCAAGAGAGCGGCTGGCTGAAATGAAAGTAAAGCAAGCGACGGCAGAGCGAGAGCTGCAAGAAATACAGCTGCAGCGCATCAAAGCCGAAGCTAACTCCTCGAGTGAAGACGACGACATGGAGGACGACCTCGCCTCCGTAAGGATTGGAAAGTGGCTAGCGCAACCGGCGCCGCCACCCGGAGGTGAGGTTCGACCGGCGCCATACGACACGATTGGCGCAGTGGTTGAGCCATCGGCTGCTGCGCCGCGTGTTGTGGGTTCGATCCCCGCACGGAACAAATATTTGTATGACCTACAGGTAGTTGTTCCGGGTCTGGCTGTTTGTGTATGTGAGTTTAAATGTTTGTAAACGCACCCACGATACAGGAGAAATTCCTAGTGTGGGGCAACGTTTTTTTTAAAGAAGAAAAAAGAAAGAAGAAAGAAGAATACGACGTCAGCGGCGGGAGGAAAGGCAGGGACGCAGCGAAGGACACCGGCGCCGCGACAGGCGCTCAACCGCTGCGGGATGACTACAAAGAAAGTGTGTGTGCGAAATCAAACAAGGGCAATATCGCGAGTGAAGTGTTACGCGGGAATGTGAGTGATAAAGTGATAGACGTAGCGACACTCGCCGCGGCCCTAGCTCAAGCCGCGCGCAGCTCGAGAGAGCCACCCAGGTACGTCCAGCAGCTACCAATCTTCGACGGAAAATCCGGTGAGTGGATAGCTTATAAGGCCGCGTATTGTGACTCACACACGTATTTTTCCTGTATAGAAAATGTCGCTAGGATCAGGATGAGCCTCAGAGGCGCCGCAAAGGAAGCTGTAGGTTGTCTATTATTTAGTCAATCTGACCCTCGGGTTATTCTAGACGCACTAGAAAGACGTTTCGGTAGGCCCGAGGCCTTGATTATGGCCGAGTTAGATCATATAAAATTATTACCTAAATTAAACGATAACCCAAGGGAGATATGTATTTTCGCTAGCCGTATAGCAAACACAGTGGGTACGGTAGAAGCACTAAAAAGAATCCAATATTTACACAGCCCCGAAATGTCGCGTTGTATCGTAGAAAAGTTAACGCCAATACTAAGAAACAAATGGTATGATTACGCGGCTAATAGTAAGGTTGAAGATATTCCCGAGTTAAAACGCTTATCTATGTTTATGAATGAAGAGGCAGATAAATGTGGCGCGTATGCACAACCAGAACGTGGTAATGATGACTCCAGCGGTTTAAGACAACGGCGCAGAGTAGAGCGCACGTTTAACGTGAATAAGGAAACATCAAACGAGCAATGCCCGGCGTGCGAGCAACACGGCCACAAATTACCAGACTGCAGTAAATATAAACAGCTAGACATAGATACACGATGGGATAAAGCAAAAAAATCGAACATGTGCTTTAGATGCCTACGAAACAAACATAGAAGGTTTATGTGTAAAGCGCCTATTTGTGACATAAAAGAATGCAACATGAAACATCACAAACTGTTGCATAAAGAGCGTAAAGTTGAGGCGACACACAACGTAGCGACCGCGACGCCGCCGGCGTTGACGCCCGTTATCACACACGAAACCGTTACGTCGGCGCGGGAAACTGTATCAACAACTTCGCCACAGAATCGCCGCGCGTACTTAAAAATAGTACCTGTCACATTGAGCGGACCACATACATGTATAGACACATATGCCTTATTAGACGATGGGAGTACAGTCACCTTGTTAGACGCGTCAGTAGCAGATATCCTAGGTGCAGATGGACCAGCCAGTCCTATGTGGATACAAGGCATAGGCACGGAGGTCAAGCATGAGCAAAGCCGAGTCGTGAGCCTCCACATACAAGGCAAACACCATAACGACCCACAGAAGATAGAGGCGGCGCGCACCGTTACTAGGCTTGAAATTATGGCGCAAACTGTACAAACTGAGGACATAAATAATTGTAAGCATTTAAACGACATTCATAGCACTCTTGTTTATGAACACGCGCGACCAATGATATTAATAGGCCAAGATAACTGGCATTTGTTAGTGGCCACAGAAACACGAACAGGTGCGCGTGATCAACCGGTAGCATCGTACACAAAACTTGGATGGGTATTGCACGGATGTCAGTACTCAGTAAATAAAGTTATAGCTACATTTTGCGGCCACATTAAAATCAAAGAAAATCTGGAACCAATAGAAGAAACCATGAGAAACTTTTTCAAATTAGAATCACTAGGTATAGAACCTAGAATACCTAGAGATGACCCGCAACAGCGAGCCTTGGACATCCTAGAACAGAAGAGTCGACGATTACCCGATGGCAGCTTTGAGACCGGATTATTGTGGAAACAAGAGGTACCTAAAATACCAAACAACTACCTAGGTGCCCTAAAACGGCTAGAAAATCTAGAACGACGCCTAGATAAGGACGAAAACCTTAAGACCCAGTACTTGCAACGCCTTGACAATTTATTCAACTCAGGCTACGCAGAAAAGGCACCTGAAACTTGCACGGCCAATAAAACCTGGTACCTGCCTCACTTTCCAGTGGTCAACCCAGCCAAGCCACATAAGCCGCCACGACTCGTACACGATGCAGCAGCAAAGACAGCGGGTCTGTGCCTAAACGACCTACTCCTATCGGGACCTGACCTATTACAATCATTGCCCGGTATTTTAATGCGTTTCCGTCAAAATAAAATAGCTGTGTCAGCTGACATTAAAGAAATGTTTATGAGGATAAAGATAAGGGAAGAAGATCGCGATGCGTTGAGATTTTTATGGCGCGGTGATCAACGAAAAGGACCGCCTGGTGAATATCGCATGACCTCAGTTATCTTCGGTGCGACGTCGTCCCCGTGTACAGCGTTGTACGTGAAAGACCGCAACGCTAGCGACTACGCCGATAGGTACCCAGCAGCAGCGTTAGCGATAAAACATAATCACTATATGGATGATTACCTCCAAAGCTTTCCCAGCGAGACAGAAGCCAAGGAAATAATCGAACAAGTGGATTACATACACAAACAAGCGAACTTTCACTTGTGTGGATGGATATCGAACAATGTGAACATATTGAGTAGCGACATTGCGCCTACACACACTTCAAAAATATTAGGCGGTGATGACGATGAAAAGGCACTGGGGCTACGATGGAATACAAAAGAAGACTGCTTTGTATTTAAAATAAACAAAAACAAGACGCCCAGTGAATTATTGCATAATACGCGCCCCCCTACTAAACGTGAGGCGCTAAGTATTATCATGGCTATCTTTGACCCGTTAGGTTTAATATCACCTGTCACTATACCGGCTAAAAGGATACTTCAACACACATGGAAGTACAAAACGGAGTGGGACAAGCCACTACCCGAGGAGCTACAACCAAAATGGAAAGAATGGATGAAGTCACTAAGTACTATAGAAACGCTACTGATCCCACGTTGTTACGATTACGGTGACGTCACAGCCAGAGAAGTACATACGTTTGTAGACGCAAGCGAGGAGGCATACTCCGCAGCGGTATACTGGCGAACTGAAAGGTCAGACGGCAGCGTACAAGTGACCCTGGCGGCAGCGAAGAGTAGGGTAGCCCCACTTAAACCGTTATCAATACCTAGGCTAGTGCTGCAAGCTGCACTATTAGGAGCGCGCCTAGCCCAGACGGTCGTTCAAGAACATGACTACGAGGTGAATGACCTAACGTACTGGAGCGACTCTACCACCGTTCTGGCTTGGATTCAAGCCGAACCACGCACATTCAAGACTTTCGTGGCGCATCGTATCGCTGAAATAGAGGAGCTCACCAAGAAAAATGAATGGAGGTGGCTACCCTCAAAAGATAATGTAGCAGACGATGCGACACGCAGCTTGCCGGAACATTTTAACTCAAAACACAGATGGTTTAACGGTCCCGAGTTCCTTAAAAAAGGCAGAGATGAATGGCCACAGGTCAAAAGGGTCATTGCCCCCACGAACACGGGCGAAGAACGCGTCAAATGTCATGTAATAAACGAAACAAATGTAAACGGTCATCTCCCAAATATTACACGTTTTTCCAAATGGACACGGCTGATAAGGACAACTGCAAGAGTACTTCAGTTCATTGACCTATGTAGACCAAATCAACATACAGTCCACACGCTACACATTCTGGTCCTTCGAGCCGTTTCTCCCGCCGTCGCCATCAGGCGACTCCGTGGGGAGCACGACAATTCGTTTCGTTGGTCTTCGGAGTACATGTCCTTTGGTTATCACGTCTACCACTCGTACCTCTCCGTCTGTACCTGGCAACACCTTCGTCACCCTTCCCTTGGGCCAAGTGTTGCGTGGGAGATTAGGGTCGCAGATCACAACAACGTCTCCGACCTTGGGTGGGGTGCCACTGCCGTAGGGCTCCCGCCGGTTTTGTAGGAGCGGTAGGTATTCACGTATCCATCTTCGCCAGAAGACGTCTGCGAGTGCCTGGGCGCGCCGCCATTGGTGCCGTGCTGTGACGTCTGCTGCGGTGAAATTACCCGGTGAGGGTACATGTGAGTTAGGGCCAATCAATGTGTGGTTAAGCGTGAGGGCTTCGGGCTCGTCTGGTGACACATTGACATGCGTGAGTGGCCTGGAGTTCACCGTATTTTCTACTTCTACGAGCAGCGTAGCGAGGGTCTCGTCTGATGGGTGAACTTCTTTCAGAGTGATGTACAGTGCTTCCTTGACTGCCCTCACCATCCTCTCCCATGCTCCGCCCATAAATGGTGACGCGGGAGGTATGCATCTCCAGCTTATGGACCGCGCATTGGACTCACTACCTAAAGCACTTAAGGCGCTTTCTCCTAGTTCCCTATCGGCCGCCTTAAAACAAGTAGCGTTGTCACTCCATATTTCTTTTGGACAACCTCTTCTACCTATAAATCGCCTGAGAGCGGCGATAGCTGAATCTGCACTAAGTGAATTTACTATTTCTATATGTATAGCTCTACAAGTTAAGCACGTAAACAAGGCTCCATACCTTTTTTCTTTATGCCTACCTACAGAAACAGATATGGGGCCAAAATAATCTAAACCAGTGAAAGTAAAAGGTCGTAAATGATGAGCTAAACGGGGGTACGGCAGGTTTCCTGTAGAGGGTTTGGCTGGCTTTGCCTTTTTTATTCTACAGTGTAAACAGCCCTTTACAACATTCTTTACAGACGGACGTAGTCTCGTAATCCAAAGACGCTGTCTTAACTCATTAACCGTTATCTCGATTCCACCATGATGTAAACTTTCATGCACAAATGCTATGTATAGCTTCGTATATCTGTGCTTACCCTCGAGTACAATTGGGTTTTTTATTTCTTCATTGACGTCTTGTACCGCGGTGATTCTCCCGCGCAAACGTAAAATACCTACGCTGTCTAGGTATGTACTTAATAGCGATAACGGGCTGTCGCCGGGCGCCGCTTTGTTATCCTTTATGGCGGCAATTTCTTTTGAGAAGCTTTCGGCTTGTGCGCCCTTGACCCATTGTTCTTCGGCGCGTAGAAGATAAGTAGCAGGTATAGGTATGTAGTTTACTGTTTTATTCCTTGTTATTTTTTGCGTACATTTTTTAACGGGTTTGCTTTTGTGTATTCTTTTCCACGTTGGATCTTTTGATGCCTTCTTCTTAGTATATTTATTCAAGCTTCTTAACAGTGAGACGTTCCCAGTTGCGGGCTCCATGGTGGGTGGGAGCCAGAGAGACGAATAATACTACTTTACATACATGGACAATCCAAGGCCATTTCAACCAACCGGAGTGAAGTCAGCGAAAGCCGACTCAGCTCCTCAGCGGGGTGCTAACAACACCCCGCTCGCCCCTGGAGGTCCTGCGGGTAATACTGCAGGCACCAGCGTGGGTGCTGGTCCGATTGTGGCGAAAGCTGCAGTTCGGACCAAAAAAAAGTCCCAGCTTAAGCAAAGGACGTCAGCGCTGCCTGGGACCAGTACTGACCCTTTAAAAGCACAGGCGAGGACGGCGACGACTCATACCACAGCCGGACCTAGCCTTAGCTCACAAACACAACCTCCTGCGGCACTTCAAGCTGCAAATCAGCAGGCTGTCACCGAGCAATCGAAGACGCCTGGCACTGACGACGCGTTCTCACGCGGTTGGCAAGGGTAAACACACTCAACAAGCCCATTGCCCTTGTACCGCCCACCCGGGCCGTCCTGCTCCTGCAGATCTGGCCAATAGGGGGGACGGGCGCAGCGGTAATGCGCTCCGTCAGGTGCGCCGCCGTGCAAAATAGAACGAGGGTAAAGCCGCTCGTCGAACACAGGCTACCGCTGCCGGGTCAAGCCGCAAAACCAGCAGCAAGGTCGACTTCTCCGCGGGGAAACGGTCGCAGGCCGAGGCCGGTGAAAGCCGACCAGAGCCTGCTGGACCGTCAACCAGCGTCGAGGAGAGGCCAGCCATAAACACCAGACCAAAGAAACAATCCGATTGGAAGGATCAGGCTACGGCCAAGCGGGCTCTCAATGAGACCTTGTCGCCTCGTGGGGAGCAGAAGCGGCCGTGGCTTGACCATTCCAAACGGATTGAAGACAGGAAAAGCTACGCCCAAGCTGCCGGCGCCACCCTGAACGTCGCAATCACTAGCGAGAGCACGGGGGCTACTGTCTCCGGCCTCCGATCCGGGGGGGACGGGTTCGACGAGGGCTTCGACCTGTTTGCCGGGTTGCGACTGGAGGGAGACGAGGAGGGTGCGACCAGCAATGGCGTCCCTTTCGTTGGCCTGTAAGGTCGTGCAGGCGAACCTCCGCCACAGCCAGACAGCGACGGCTCAGTTGCGCAAGTGGCTGGAGGTACAGGACGCGGCCGTTGCCCTGATCCAGGAGCCGTGGATTAGGGCTGGCCATATACAAGGACTATCCAATCTCGGTGGTTAGATTTTAGTCACTACAGACCACGATCATCCTAGATCGTGTATCTATGTAATAGGTAACCTCAAAACACAGATCTTAACAGATTTCTGTTGCAGAGATGTCTCTGCAGTTAGACTGTCTATACAGCGGGATGGTGTGGAGATGCCAGTAGTCTTTGCCTCGGCTTATATGCCTGAGGCGGAGACACCGCCCCCCCCCCATGACCTCGCCCGCCTCGTGAGTTACTGTGAGAGGAGCGGGATGGAGATTGTCATTGGGGCTGACGCAAATGCCCATCACCCACTGTGGGGCATGGACACGCAAAATGATAGGGGTAAGACATTGGTTGAATTTTTATTTACAACAAACCTATCCCTATTAAACACACTAGGCTCCGAACCAACATTCGTAACCAGAAGAAGCCACACGATCATTGACCTCACCATGGCCTCTGAGGGTGCAGCGGAAATCACCTCGGGCTGGCAGGTCTCCAAGGAGACCTCGTGCTCGGATCACAGGTGGATCCGCTTTGACATCCAGGTCTGTGCGACACCTATACCGCCACGAGGCAACCCAAGGAATACTAACAGGGTTCCCTACACACGCACGCTTGCTACCAAGCTGGCGATACTGAGCAGTCCACCAAGGTACGTGGACATAACGCAGATAGATGCACAGGTCGAGCACATCACTGCATCAATGATAGACAGCTACCATACTGCCTGCCCAGTAACCACACTGCCCGTAACACCAGGTAAACAACCCTGGTGGGGCGCCGAACTGGAACGCAAGCACGGTAAGGTAAGGAAGGCTCTGAACAGAGCCATGAATACATGGGCTGACGAGGACTGGGAGGCATACTACGCGGCCAAGTCTAGCTACAAAAAATGCATCAGTTTCAGGAGCACCGCGGGATGGCGTAAGTTCTGTGGCAATATTGAATCTTGCCAACAAGCAAACAGGGTAAGGAAAATACTGGCGCAACAGCACACACCTGGGCCAGCCACTCTCCGTAAACCTGACAATACCTTAACCACATCACCAGAGGAAACGAGACGCGTCCTAATAGAAACTCACTTCCCAGGAAGCGTCCTCACTCAGGAAATTGATTGGTCTGATACAATGCAAACACCGTCAGAAAATGACTGGCTATACGCAAACAAGATGATCACATTGGAGAAAATCCAATGGGTCATCGAAAACTACCAACCCTTTAAGGCAGCCGGCCCCGACGGTGTTTTCCCCGCCCTACTGCAGTGGGGTGGCACCTCGGTTACCGTAAGATTAGTGCCTCTGTTGCGGGCATGCCTGGCCTACAGACACATCCCGAAAGGTTGGAGGGAGGTGAAGGTTATATTCATTCCTAAGCCAGGCAAGAGTGACTATACAAACGCTAAATCCTACCGACCTATCAGCCTGACATCGTTTCTCCAAAAAACCTTGGAGAGACTATGCGATAGGGAGCTAAGAGACGGCGCTCTTAAAAACATACCACTACATGGTAACCAACATGCATACTGCTCAGGTAAGTCGACGGAGTCAGCTCTTCACCTGGTGATTAGCCGGATTGAAGAAGCAATTCACCAAAAAGCTACCTGCCTAGGCACAATTATAGACATCGAAGGCGCCTTCGATAAAACAAACTTCTCCAGTATTAGTACCGCCCTCTTCAAACATGGCGTCGATCAGGTATTAACAGATTGGATTACTAACATGTTAAGCAAGCGAGTGGTTCGTCTGGAAGAGGACCAGAACATGGCCTTGATAGCCAGGGGTTGCCCCCAAGGAGGCGTTTTATCTCCCCTCCTCTGGAACCTGGTAATAAATGACCTCATCAAAATTCTAAATGACAACCACTACTACACGATAGGTTATGCGGACGACCTCGCAATCCTTGTGTCAGGGAAGATGACAACCTCACTCAACAGGCACTACGCATCGTTGAACGATGGTGTAGGGAATTTGACCTCTCGGTGAACCGTCGGGTTCAATAAGTGGGGCCTATCACCCAAAATCATACTTTGGCTATACAACACTGTTATCCGACCAATGATCGCATACAGTGCCGTGGTCTGGTGGCCCCGCACCAAACTAACTGCAGCCTCAAGCAAACTTCAACGCATGCAGAGGCTAGCTTGCATGGCCATCACGGGCTGTATGAGGACTACTCCTACCGCAGCTCTTGAAGCAATGCTAGAACTCCCGCCCCTCCACCTGTTTATACAACAGGAAGCGACGATGGCGGCGGTACGCCTAAAAACACTAAATCTCTGGAGTAAAAGAGAAACACAACACTCCGCGTTACTTGAGGGACTCTACAAGGAGTTCCCCTTGACTAAAGCCATAAATGACCGGATTCCCAAACAATTTATCTTCGATAAAAGATACAAAATCCAACTCCATGGGGATCACCGGTAAGAGGGACAACGTCCAGCAGAGTTGCGTACTTTCACAGACGGATCCAAGACAGGTACCGGCTCGGGCGCTGGCATCTTTTCGGAGGACCTCAATATACATATAGCCTCACCTCTAGGGGCCCACAATACGGTGTTCCAAGCAGAGTGTATGGGTATATCCCTAGCAGCCTCAGCTATCGCAGCCAGACAGGTTCGGGACCACACTGTCCGTATTCTATCAGACAGCATGTCGGTCCTGCAAGCACTAAAATGCTACACAACCAACTCTGGGCTTTTATACGAATGTCATCACCGCTTGAATCAGGTGGGTATTCTAAACAACATAACCATTCAATGGATTAAAGGACACAGCGGTTCTCGTCGCAATGTCGCAAAAAACTCGTCGTTGATGCTGCAGACGAACTCGCAAGAAGGGGATCTAGCTTGGCAGTAATGGGACCGGAACCCATCGTACCACTCCCCTTTGGGTATATACGCACTCTGGTAAGGAAACGCACTAGGGTTCAACACAACAAAATTTGGTCAGACCAAACAGACTGCAGGCTGTCCAGGGAGGTACTCCCTGCAATTGACGGCCGCTTTACAAAACAGGCCCTCCAACTGACTAAGCAGCAGCTGCGCACAATCACAGCCGCTGTCACAGGTCATGGGTCATTTAACAAGCACCTGTTTACTATAGGAGTTACAGATAGCCCGCTATGCAGAGCATGCATGGAGGTGGACGAGACGGCGGACCACGTGCTTCTCCACTGTCCAGAGGTTACTGCATACAGGGCTAAATACTTCGGTAACCCGGTTACTCTCCGAGAGATCGCCAGTAACGTCAGGGCGCTGCTGGCCTTTCTCGGGGAACTGGGGTGGATCGAATAAGATATTGTCCCACCCTTTACGCAAAATACGCGCTACGTCGTGGAGTTGCGGAAATCGGCCCGTCTAACAATACAATATACAGGACACAGCAGTTCTCGAGGTAGCTTCAGATGCTGATGCTGATCCCCTTTGGGTACATACGCACTTTGGTAAGGAACGCACTAGGGATCAGCACGACAAAGCGTGGTCGGACCAAACTGACTGCAGACACTCCCTGCAATTGACGGCCGCTTCACAAAGCAGGCTCTCCTACTGACTAAGCAGCAGCTGCGCACAGTCACAGGCGCCGTTACCGGTCAAGGGATGATAATTATTTTTACTTACCGAGATTTACTACACTTGTGCGTCTTCCACAGCAATTGAAGCATGCAAATATGCATAGGCACGTTATCTCGGGATACTGAGTCACATCTGTGTGAAGTAACAGGTCCTGGAATGACAAATTAGTCTTATATAATGATGATGCAAAAAATTAATTCTTTTTCACTACTTATCATTTTGTTAGCTCATCCCTCCAGATATGAGGATGCTTGAACAGGCTGCTAAATGCTGTTATGATTATTTCTTCACTTACCAAGACTTTCCTTTATTTGCACATCTTCTATGGTACTTTGAGTGTGCTGCATATCCACATAGTCCAAATGTGAAGTAACAGGAGGTTCTGGAATGACAATTTATAGATTATAACTACATTCATAGTATATTTTGATTATTTTATACTATAATCAATCAATTTTAGATGTAATACTATGTCATTATGTGTCTCAATTATACAAAAATGTTAAGTAAATGTAAATGTAGCAACTAAGGCAATGTATTCAATTAATTAAATAATTTTGCATGCCCTAAGGCAAAATGTATTGGGACTCCATAAATTAACAACTTTTCTGTTACCTACATTATTGGCAAATAGATGATTTCTATAGCCTGTAGCACTCAGGAATAATGTAGCTTTTTGTATGAATGAATATGAATAATGTACAAACTTATAAGCTAATTTTACCTCTTTATAATATTAGTATAGATATCAATCTATGTAACCTGGCATGTTATGAGTGGCTCATTGCCAAATAAAAACAGCCATATGGGTTGATCAAAGTTTAAGCTATGCTCGCCGAGGTCTGTCTGTGGATGGGTGATCGATCGTAACATATCGAGACGCCTGCGCGCCACGGAAAGCACGCTAACCCGTTAGTCCAGGGTCCCGGCTGTCATTTGTAGATGTTTGAAAGTTTGTTGTTACAGATAGTCAGAAATCTGAATGTTTGACAACCCGCCTCATCAAGGCGTCTGTGTTGCTCAGTAACTGGGTTGTGGAGGTCAGATAGACAGTCGCTCCATGTAAAATACTGTTATTCAGCTGCATCCGGTTAGACTGGAAGCCGCCCCAACATAGTTGGGAAAGGGCTAGGCAGATCATGATGATATCAATCTATCTAACCTGGCATGTTTGTTGTCCATACGGCGTCTTTGCTGTATCTTCCGGCACCAATACCGTTATTCGAAGTATGTGTACACTTCCAACTTACTCGGTGGTATGACTTACATGGCGGTATTTGAAATTATATTCGTTTTCTCGTCGCAATATACACCGACGGAAGTAACCCATGTGTTAAGAAACTCCTTATCCTTATTCGGGGTAGGGAATTTATGCAAATTCACATTGCATTGTACGTAGCAGCCTCCAAAATCACCAAACGGGTAGTCAGGTAGGTTGTCTCAATATGTAGATTTAAACAATCAATACCAGCACGAAATCAACACGGCCGGAGAAGCAGAGGCTCTACCCAACGTTACTGGGTGGAAGAAGCACTTTTGGACGATTATAACTAAAAGAAACAAACAGGACGCGGAAAATAAACACACGCAAACCGGCTGTCAAAGTTTTTTTTTTGTTTGATTGACACTGACATTTTTGAAGTGTTGCAGAGTCTCAATTTTCTTTATTTATTTGTTGTAACATTACGTGAGGCATTGAGCTTTTATCTAGAGAAAAAATTGCTGGTTTGCCATTCAACGACGTGCGAGTGCCGGTTCCATAGTAGGCATTACTATTTTACTGGACGTTTTTACATAAGCAAAATGTACCCAGAGCCATCTATGTATCTACAAATCGAGTGAGCTAGCAATGAAACTACACCACAGAATCAAGGCACGCGTTGTCCTCTGGTAATGTACGATACGAATTACACGCGGTGTCTTCTTATTGCAGACGTAGGTAGTTAAATAGGTGGCACTAGCAGTAATTTTTAATAAGTATACGCAACAGTCTCAATTTGTTTTATTCATTTATTGTTACATTACGAGAGGTATTGAGCTTTTATCTAGTGAAAAAATTGTTGATTTGCCATTCAACAACATGCGAGTGCTGGTTCCTCACTCAATTCAGTAGGCATTACTATTTTACTGGACGTTTTTACATAAGTAAAATGTACCCAGAGCCATCTATCTACAAATCGAGTGAGCTAGCAATGAAACTACACCACAGAATCAAGGCACGCGTTGTCCTCTGGTAATGTACGATACGAATTACACGCGGTGTCTTCTTATTGCAGACGTAGGTAGTTAAATAGGTGGCACTAGCAGTAATTTTTAATAAGTATACGCAACAGTCTCAATTTTATTTATTCATTTATTGTTACATTACGAGAGGTATTGAGCTTTTATTTTGTGAAAAAATTGTTGATTTGCCATTCAACAACATGCGAGTGCTGGTTCCTCACTCAATTCAGTAGGCATTACTATTTTACTGGACGTTTTTACATAAGTAAAATGTACCCAGAGCCATCTATCTACAAATCGAGTGAGCTAGCAACAAAACTACACCACAGAATCAAGGCACGCGTTGTCCTCTGGTAATGTACGATACGATCCACACGCGGTGTCTTCTTGTTGCGGACGTAGTTAAATAGGTGGCACTAGCAGTGATTTTTAATAAGTATACGAAATACAAATACTATAAAGACTAACAATTAATCCAGCCCAACATGGGCTAAAAAGCCAAGTAAAAGAAGATTAATCAGTAATCAGTAAAACCAGAGATTCGTTTCATGAACACTACATTTTTATTGGTACACATAATAGGTACAATATAACAATAGATCATATTAAATAATAAACATGGATTTTAAGTTGACTGTGTTGGTTGGCGATATGCTGAATGTGTCGCTCAGCTAGCTCATCTTTGAGGAAGGTGTTCTAGACAACAATATTCTTCACTTCCACCTCGCGTCGTCCCTGTAAATAAAATGTCAAGATGAAATTAAACAAAACAATGAATGAGAGGATTATAAGAATATAAGAATGAGCTATGGATCTTGTGATGTTTGCTGAGAGTTAAAATATGTAGTGATGGAATTGTACAGTGCATCATCCCACACATTGACGATAAGATCATTACTACCAATCCTATTATGGGTTGGAAGATATAATTTATAATGTTGTAGCAACTTAAATATCAATGATTCAGACTCCAGTGTGAGTATCGTATGTTGTTGTATTGTGGTAGAAGTATCCATTCCGAACCTGATGATAGTCGAGAGCTTTGCTGTGACGACATCTCTTGATCAGAAATGAAGTGCAGCGCAGGTCATACAACTGTAATTTCTTGAGTTGATGCTTTTGTTCTGCTCTGCTCTGCTCCGGATCTGGGTCTGATAAGGCATCCGGGCAACTGTACATCAAGCTGCTCTGTAGCAATTATGGCACAAGCGAGCCATGGGATTCACCTAAAAACAATTCATAATTAAAGACCAACTTCTAAATATGGCTTCTACAGCATGGATAATGTTTAATCGTGTCATCACTTTCAACTATAGTTTGCTGCTATACTTCACTAAAACTATTCAATATGCATAAATGTGAATATACACTTAGATAAGTATCACATAACATACATACAAGCATAAACTCACGCCTTTAGCATGGTTTATTGGTTCTGTCTCTTCTGCTTGCCAACGCATAAGAGACAGAACCAATACTATTTATAATCAATGAGTAAAGAACTATACTATGTATACACGGTGGAAGGGACTTGGACGCACAAACTGACACCATGACTGCATGATTCTGGTGGTTCATGGTGCAATGAGATTTTTAGTTAAAAAGTAAATTATTCACTTCTTAAAAATGTCATTTTGGTAGGTAGACATCATGTTTGTGTACAGCACAACGAACATCAGAATAAAACGTAGAAATTAGGAAAAGTGCACGAAAGTAGTCACCGCTATTCTTAGCAGTAATCGGATATTCGGACCCTTATACACCTAAACTTCTTTCCACCAAACAATAATATGGACATTCCTTTCTGACTAAATAAGTAATCCCGGCTATACCAAACTTAATGAAATTATAGCAGTGGTTATTTTGATTTCGTTTCTTTATGTTGTTCAAATAAATAGAATATCAATGCAAAATGACTACCACCAATAGACGACACGGTGGGCGCAGTGGCCGAGTGGTTGGCTGCTGCGCTACGGGTCGCGGGTTCGATTCCCGCACGGAAAAAATATTTCTCTGGTCTACAGGTGGTTGTTCCGGGTTTGGCTGTTAGTGTATGTGAGTTTAAATGTTTGTTAACGCACCCACGATACAGGAGAAATTACTAGTGTGGCGCGACGACATAAAAACAAAAAAAAATTAGGCGACGTTTAATCATTTAAATGTATCATACCTTCTTAGAATCCACAGCGGCCGTGAAGACTGTTGTTGCGTATCAAGCATTACGGGCGAGGGGTGATGTAGTCCAGGTGCCAATCTGCCTCAGGGATCGCTACAGTTGACTTGATCCCCACTGTCATGTCGCGGTCGCCCTGAAAGTGTATAATAGGATTTTTTTTTAATATTTTTTACTATGGGACGAGCCCGCCACACTATTCCCAATCCACTGCAACTCCTGAAAACCAGAATCAACAGTGGCGACCATCAGGAAAGCGTCGAGACAATGAAGTCCGTCGAGTCCCGGAGAAACGATTCAACTGTCTTGGAACCCGCAACGAAATTAATCAGAAAAAAGCAGCGGAGGACTAAGAAAACTACGCAATTTCTTCTTCCCTCCATATCGACCAGGAGACAGAACTGAGCTGGGCCAATAGGCACAAAGGGACGTTTACAACTGGGTTAGGCCCAGTTGCCTAGCCCCGCGGTTTAAAATTAACACTGATAGTAGTGAGTCCTGAATGATTAGAATTCATTCAACGATTCAATAGTCAACAACATTTAGAATGCGAAGCAGAACTATAAATCACTAGCAGCGCCCCGCGGTTTTACGTTTTAAGTCAACATGAAACAATCGGAATTCCAACGGGAATACTTCCGTTTTCCGTGGTAAAAAATACACTACGTGCTATGCCAGACTATTAATCTATATCTGCGCCATACTTCATCCAGATCTGTTCAGCTGTTCTGGTGTTAATAATATTGTTAGTGGCAAGTGTGATAGTGTCATTAACAGTCCACAATATTGTGGCGAAATAATATTTTCGTGACGCGCTAATTTGCAATCACAGAAACCAAGGAAGTCTAACCTTAAACCGGATCGTTGGGAAAATACAGAAACTTACCATCAAATAAATTGCATTATTCGCATCATCTACATTGAACACTTGTATCCAAGATATGTCATCGACATGAATGGATGTCACTACACTGTTATGAAAGTGGTCTTTTCTTACAGTTTCAATCGGTATTCAGCTGTAGCCGGTTAGACTGGAAGCCAACCTCAACACAGTTATGTTGTTGCAATGTTTCTTCTGCCAAACTGTACAGCAGTTTGTTGACAGATGTAGCTCCCGTATACAAAGTTCTGTTATATTTTATGAAATTACTAGCTGACAAGGTTTTGACAAAAGGTGCTAAAAAGAAACTTCCCCACTTTATTTTTAAAAGACATTTTTGTAGTACAGCTACGTTCTAAATCTATTGGTATATCATTAAAAAAAATTGGGACTAAGCATTTTCTACACCTTGGTCCATAATAGTTATTACAAGTGGGTACTACAAATCTTCTAATGCATTTATTCCTTTGAGGTCTTATGTGTACCGTCTTGATTTTAAACTCATCCTCATCCAATCCACACAGCATCATCTAGCCCCGAGCTAAGCAGAGCTTGTATTATGGGTACTAGATGACTGATGTAATTAATACAATACATTACATAGATAGATATTTCTTTTTATATATAGCAAATACCCAGAACACTTGGGCTTTACCAAGGCGGGTTGGCGATTTCAGACTTATACTCATTGTAATGTGTGTAGATGTCAGTAATGTCTAAGATAAACTAATAAAGTAGGTATCATCGCTGGAGGTGAACCAGTTTTGAACCTTATCCGTCCGAGATGGTACAAATGAATTAAAAAAGTCTCAATGTTTTTCATGAGAGGTGAGACCTTTAGGTGAATGCGTAGAGGCACCTCGTGGAATTTAAATTTTCATGTTTTTAGCAATTTGGAGCTTTCGTAACTAACAAATGAGTACCCCACAAAGTATTAAAATCATTAGTACGACTTTTTCAGTTCGATTTATGCAACTGAATAAGTGTTTCATTACATGATGACATTTAACCACAATTCTATGTATGTTTGTTGTGGTATACATATACGCGAATAACTCTTTCAGTAACATACCTTATACTGACCTGAAACGCGGGCTGCGTCTGCGCATTCTTCTTAACCACTGGGCCATTACGACAATAGAAAGATAAAATAACTTACAATCATGACTTCCTTGTTGGTTTTGATGGTGACCATCCAGTTGCCATGAGGGTTCATGACGAAGGGACACGGAGCCGTGCCTCTGTCGCCAGCCACAGTGACCAGTCGTGGTTGTCCGGTGGGACGCAGTGCCACGTTGAACCTGGAAGATTATCAGCTTGCATTTTAAGAAGTTGTTTTTCTACTAATTAGTCTTGCTCTCTACTAGGCCAGTTGAGCCTGCCAAAACTATTCAACACAGAACTCCAACTAGCGAACGAGGACTAGTATCTCGGAGTCATCCTTAACAGCAAGTTAAACTGGAGCAACTGCAGCATGGCGGTCCTGCAAGCACTAAAATGCCATACCACTAACTCTGGGCTACTACTACACGAATGTCATAACCGCTTAAATCAGGTGTGTATTCTCAATAACATAACCATTCAATGGATTAAAGGACACAGCAGGGGGGAGTGGTCTGGATGTTTGCTTTTGCGGTTGCACAACGACATGCTTATCCTATATCTCTCTGGTAGTCCTAACGATCAAGCTTCTTAACAGTGAGACGTTCCCAGTTGCGGGCTCCATGGTGGGTGGGAGCCAGAGAGACGAATAATACTACTTTACATACATGGACAATCCAAGGCCATTTCAACCAACCGGAGTGAAGTCAGCGAAAGCCGACTCAGCTCCTAAGCGGGGTGCTAACAACACCCCGCTCGCCCCTGGAGGTCCTGCGGGTAATACTGCAGGCACCAGCGTGGGTGCTGGTCCGATTGTGGCGAAAGCTGCAGTTCGGACCAAAACAAAGTCCCAGCTTAAGCAAAGGACGTCAGCGCTGCCTGGGACCAGTACTGACCCTTTAAAAGCACAGGCGAGGACGGCGACGACTCATACCACAGCCGGACCTAGCCTTAGCTCACAAACACAACCTCCTGCGGCACTTCAAGCTGCAAATCAGCAGGCTGTCACCGAGCAATCGAAGACGCCTGGCACTGACGACGCGTTCTCACGCGGTTGGCAAGGGTAAACACACTCAACAAGCCCATTGCCCTTGTACCGCCCACCCGGGCCGTCCTGCTCCTGCAGATCTGGCCAATAGGGGGGACGGGCGCAGCGGTAATGCGCTCCGTCAGGTGCGCCGCCGTGCAAAATAGAACGAGGGTAAAGCCGCTCGTCGAACACAGGCTACCGCTGCCGGGTCAAGCCGCAAAACCAGCAGCAAGGTCGACTTCTCCGCGGGGAAACGGTCGCAGGCCGAGGCCGGTGAAAGCCGACCAGAGCCTGCTGGACCGTCAACCAGCGTCGAGGAGAGGCCAGCCATAAACACCAGACCAAAGAAACTATCCGATTGGAAGGATCAGGCTACGGCCAAGCGGGCTCTCAATGAGACCTTGTCGCCTCGTGGGGAGCAGAAGCGGCCGTGGCTTGACCATTCCAAACGGATTGAAGACAGGAAAAGCTACGCCCAAGCTGCCGGCGCCACCCTGAACGTCGCAATCACTAGCGAGAGCACGGGGGCTACTGTCTCCGGCCTCCGATCCGGGGGGGACGGGTTCGACGAGGGCTTCGACCTGTTTGCCGGGTTGCGACTGGAGGGAGACGAGGAGGGTGCGACCAGCAATGGCGTCCCTTTCGTTGGCCTGTAAGGTCGTGCAGGCGAACCTCCGCCACAGCCAGACAGCGACGGCTCAGTTGCGCAAGTGGCTGGAGGTACAAGACGCGGCCGTTGCCCTGATCCAGGAGCCGTGGATTAGGGCTGGCCATATACAAGGACTATCCAATCTCGGTGGTTAGATTTTAGTCACTACAGACCACGATCATCCTAGATCGTGTATCTATGTAATAGGTAACCTCAAAACACAGATCTTAACAGATTTCTGTTGCAGAGATGTCTCTGCAGTTAGACTGTCTACACAGCGGGATGGTGTGGAGATGCCAGTAGTCTTTGCCTCGGCTTATATGCCTGAGGCGGAGACACCGCCCCCCCCCCCCCCCCCATGACCTCGCCCGCCTCGTGAGTTACTGTGAGAGGAGCGGGATGGAGATTGTCATTGGGGCTGACGCAAATGCCCATCACCCACTGTGGGGCATGGACACGCAAAATGATAGGGGTAAGACATTGGTTGAATTTTTATTTACAACAAACCTATCCCTATTAAACACACTAGGCTCCGAACCAACATTCGTAACCAGAAGAAGCCACACGATCATTGACCTCACCATGGCCTCTGAGGGTGCAGCGGAAATCACCTCGGGCTGGCAGGTCTCCAAGGAGACCTCGTGCTCGGATCACAGGTGGATCCGCTTTGACATCCAGGTCTGTGCGACACCTATACCGCCACGAGGCAACCCAAGGAATACTAACAGGGTTCCCTACACACGCACGCTTGCTACCAAGCTGGCGATACTGAGCAGTCCACCAAGGTACGTGGACATAACGCAGATAGATGCACAGGTCGAGCACATCACTGCATCAATGATAGACAGCTACCATACTGCCTGCCCAGTAACCACACTGCCCGTAACACCAGGTAAACAACCCTGGTGGGGCGCCGAACTGGAACGCAAGCACGGCAAGGTAAGGAAGGCTCTGAACAGATAAATAATAATAATAATAATAATAAAATCATTTATTTCTCACCACAATATTTAAACATAACATGAAGATATTGTTTAGTAATTATAATAAAATATACAATATTGTGGGAGACTGGTGCCTAAGCTAGGCTAATAACCTGTGTTATAGGACACCAGGTCCCCACTCCGAGTAACAATGTCAGGACGTACTAGAGCAATACAATTAGTTGCAGCAAGTAGTGTTGTGGGAGGTAAGTAAAAAGAGGGTGTGTATGATATGTGTGTGATAGTGTATGTATGCTTGTGTGTATATGGTGTTAGATAAGTGGACGCGTAAATGGTATTTAATAGGGAATAGATTATGTATATAGAAGGTATACTAAGACATTGAAGGACTACGAGTTAACTATAAGGACACATTCGGTGCTATCGTAAGACAACTCCTGCAGCCAATTCGTAAGCTTGGTTATCAATTTACTTCTGTTGAGAGGATATATATCGAGAAGGCAATGGATTTTATTATATATTCTAGCACTGAGGACGCCGAACTGCCGGCTCCGGAATGAAGTACGACATTGAGTTAATGTACAAACTGAATGGCCTTTGCGTTTCCTTAAAATTTTGTTGTCCAGAGGAAGCAAAGAATGACGGCGTAATACGGCACGCAGAATGTACAATTGGCGCACCGTTAGGACCTTTGACTCGGAGTAGAGCAGGGCAGTTGGGTAATCTCTGCGTTTGAACTGCATAACTTTTAAGACTGCTCTTTGAGCTCGCTCAACCCTAATCAGGTGGGTTTTACTGGTTCCTCCCCATGCAGAAATGCAGTAGGTAAGAACAGAGACACACAGGCTCTGGTATACAAGGAATAGAGTTTCTCGATCAGCTGAGTGTCTGAGTTCTTTGAAAATATATATTAATTTCCTAATACGCGAGCAGAGTGTTTCTATATGGGGGCGCCAGCTAAGGTGCTCATCAATGTGGACTCCGAGGTATTTGGTACTTGGAACCAGTGATAGGGTTAAGCAGGTGCAAGTATTGGGGCTGTGTTTCAAATAGTTCAGGCAAGTATGGGCTTTGACCATACTAGAACCCGCGGGAGGTGTGGACGTGTGAGGGAGAGTAAAGCGAACAACCTTGGTTTTCTCAATATTGAGGGTTAACAAATTCGCCGAGAGCCATGCCATCACTCGTTGAAGCGACCGCTCCGCTCTTAGCTTACAGTTGTCCCAGTTATTATCATATATGATTAGTGCCGTATCATCTGCATAAGTGAATATATCGCAGTTAGGTATTGATAGGCGGCACAGATCATTTATGTAGAGTAAGAAAAGGGTAGGACCCAAAATACTACCCTGTGGCACACCAAAACTGATGCTCCCCTCATCACTATACAATGAGTCGATTTTGACACACTGTGAACGATTTGTCAGATAGTCTGAGAATATCCTGAGTGCCACTCCGCGGATTCCGACGCCTTCCATTTTTGAAATGAGTATAGGTATAGAAACTGAGTCAAACGCTTTTGATAAGTCAAGAAAGACACCGAAACATTTAAACTCCTCATCCAACTTACCAACCACCGCACTCGTAAGGTCCAGAACCGCATCTTCAGTAGAGATTCCCCGTCTAAAACCGTATTGATTATTTGCTAGAAGTTTATATTTCACGAGATATGTGGTAAGACACTTGTTAAGTACTTTTTCTAGTACTTTAGACAGGGAACTCAAAACTGAAATTGGCCTATAGTTGGTGACGTTGGATCTGTCTCCACTCTTGAATATTGGGTGAACAACAGCTTTCTTGAATGCACTTGGAAAAGTACCCGACTCAATAGCGCGGTTACAGACGTGCGTTATGGGAACTGCTAGGACTGAGCTGGACAGCTTGAGAACACTGGCAGGGATATTGTCATAGCCAGTGGCGCTGTCACTACGTAGGCTGTCAATCACACATTTTACCTGCTCTTCGTCAACCGGCATAATGACAAGAGAATTTCGCGGCGGGGGTTGTGATGAGCATTCAAGGTAGGGGGATCCAGAGGGCGATTTAATTTTTGAAGCTAGATCTTCACCCACACCAACAAAAAATCTATTAACTTTGTTAATAGATATTTCGGTGTCTGGTGAGCTTTGTAGAAGCGCACTTGGTGACTGCGGAAGAGAGTTTTGGTTCGTTATACCCTTAATAGCTTTCCATGTGGCCTTGGAGTTATTTTTAGCTTTAAGTAATTCATTTTTGTCATGTGCTCTTTTTAGTTTTTTTAGAAGACCATTGAGAAAATTTCGGTATCGGGTATAAGTAATTTTATGAATATCGTTATCGGGGGATGATTTAGATTTTTTGTGAAGCCTGTCTCGGTTTCTGATGCAGCGAACTAAACCTGGGGTCATCCACGGCTTCAGCATTCTGCATTTACTAGGGACTCGAACGGTATAGCTATGTTTTGTAATAACACCTTGAATGGTAGATATAAGTAGATCTGCAGCCAGATTACAGTTTTGTTCATTTAGCACATGACTAAAGTCAGTGCTTTTTAGTGCTTCTTTGATGTCTTTAAAGTTATAGCGGAGCACGTTAGATGAATGTTTTGCTGCTGATTTTTTCATCTTTCCTAAACAAAGAATGACTGGTAAGTGGTCGGTGATATGACTTTCAAGGACTATTACTGTGGCAGGGCCTTTAAATTTTAAAAGTACATGATCTAGGCAATTGCCTGATCTTGTGGGGAGCACATGAGCAGGCAAAAGACCTAAGGAGGCACACAGGGTGAGATAATTACTTGAATGGCGATCGTGATTGTCTGGTTTAATATCGATGTTCATATCGCCAATCAGAGCAATATTTTTATAGCGTTTTAATGATTTTACTACATTATCAAGGCTTTGGTAAAAATTTTCAAGGTCGCAAAACGACGGGGAGCGATAAACGCAAATTATTGCTGTGTCACCTATTGCACAAGTGAGGCAATTTGAGTCACAGAATGACGGTTCAAGGTACGTGCAATTTAAAAAGGTCTTAGTGTAAATAACCACGCCATCGTTCTGCGTCTTGTTGTCAGTCGTTGCGGAAAAAGAGTAGCCTTGCAGATAAGGAAGGGGCCCAGAAACTCTTAGCCAACACTCGGTTAATATGATAACGTCAAAATCAATTTTAGTGGCTGTTAGCATCGTGATAAATTGGTCAAAGTTCTTTCTAAGACTTCTAATATTAATATGAATCATTTTTAAATTATTATTTGGTTGCTTAATAAAGTCTAAACATCGTTCGGGGGGGCAAAGATGAGAACAGGCTATGGAGAGATCGTCTATATCATTGGATAATGTATTGCTTATATTAGCCATTTATTAGATGAATGAGATCGAGCAAATGATTTTTTTGTTTTTGTCTGTGCTTGGATAAGTTTCGATAACGAATTATAAGCGAAGGAGAGGGACAAATTATTATAATTGTATAAGTAGTCCTAGTAAAAGGGTGTAGAAGATATTTCAGCTTGCTAACGTGAGAGAATGTGTGGGTGTGAGGAAGTGGCGTGTTTACATTGTAAAAAGAGTGTGTGGGCAGTAAAAGGTAATTAACAGTAATACAAAAACAACAGGCTAATACAGTGGAAAAAGTAAGGCATGCATAAAGAAACGGTTTAAAATAAAATAGGCATAGTCATTGCTTTCCCAATAACATAGCAAGACATTTCTCTGATTTGATATGGAGTGGTTTGTCAGCTGGGTCCTTACGCAGAAGAATTCTTCCGTTTGAGTACCAACTAGAGTAGTTGTGGGTTTTTGCAAACTGGCGAGTCTCATAAAGTAGCTTTTTGACGGTTGGGGGTAAGTGATCGTCAATGTAGACAGGTTTCCTTTCGCCTGCGATGCCAATAGTCTGTGTGTTTAACTTATCTGGTACGGGGCGCTCTTTGTTGAAAGTTCGAGCTTTAGCTAGGAGATCATTTCTTGTGCTGACGCAGCAAAATTCAGCAACTATTGGTCTACATAAGCCTGGTTTTCCAGGTATGCGGTATATGTCACGAAAAGCGGAGGCCGGGATGTCCATGCCAAGAGCGTTCCCCACAGTATTTAGAATGGAAATAAGGTCTTCTGCCTTTTCATCTACTTTAATTGGAATATTGCGTAGCTCGACAGTTGCCTGACGCGACTGGAAGTGCAGGTCTTGTATTTGCTTTTGTAATTGGCATATAAGTTCCGAGTTCTCACTTTTTTCTTTTTCCAATTTTGAAACCTTGTTGATGACGTCATCATGTTGCTTATTTATAAAGTTCATGCTGCGCTCAATCTCGGAATTTGTCGTCTGATTAGAGAGGCACTGTTTTTTAAGCTCAGAAACATCACTGACTAGTTTCGATAATATGGCGTCTTGATCTGCTTTCCAAGATGTTAACAACTGATCGTGTTCAGTCTTCCATTTTGTCAGCATGTCAATAAGCTCAGCTCTGAAGTCGTTTAAGGCTGGCCTAAGATCAGTGTCCATTTCTTTATTCGGAGAGCAGTCGATGCGTTGGCGCTTGTATCGTACGGTAACATTGTTTCCGTCTGAGTTTTGGGAAGTAGAGGCAGACGTTAAGTCTGATTCAGACAGTGATTGACCTAGCATCAAAGGCGAATTTTGTGTTTGAGGCGGAGTTCGATGCATTTTCCAGCAGACTTTTTTCCAATTAAGTGAATAAGGAATATAGTTAGAGAAAATATACTTCTTATTTGAGCCGAAATATTGTGCAATTTACGTATTGCGGACTGCAACGGCTTCGTAAAATAATAATTTAAAGTTTATAAAAAACAAAAAGTGGCCGGGCCGGTCGTATTCGAACCCAAGTCACCCACTTCATAGGAGAGCGCTATACCGCTGCGCCACACACCCGTTGTACAATCGGTTCAAATTAATGAGTCATTTACTACGTAAAACTTTGGTAATTAACGTAGCTTCGACGACTCCTTTGTGTTGTTGTTGAGGTCAAAGTCTAAAACGGTAGCCACATTTAAACTTTTTAGTTCGTTGTGATTTTAAAACTGGTCACAGACAAGGTTGCAGTTGTCATTTCACTGAGATTTTTCACACAATCGACACTTATATGTTATGGATGATCACTGTATAGTTTTATAGTTATTTGTGCACTTTATTCACGGTTATCGAATTTAAAAACACAGAGGCGATCGAGAGTACGTGTGCTCGCGTTGGCGTCACGGAGGGGGGAGTGATGAATACACGGGCTGACGAGGACTGGGAGGCATACTACGCGGCCAAGTCTAGCTACAAAAAATGCATCAGTTTCAGGAGCACCGCGGGATGGCGTAAGTTCTGTGGCAATATTGAATCTTGCCAACAAGCAAACAGGGTAAGGAAAATACTGGCGTAACAGCACACACCTGGGCCAGCCACTCTCCGTAAACCTGACAATACCTTAACCACATCACCAGAGGAAACGAGACGCGTCCTAATAGAAACTCACTTCCCAGGAAGCGTCCTCACTCAGGAAATTGATTGGTCTGATACAATGCAAACACCGTCAGAAAATGACTGGCTATACGCAAACAAGATGATCACATTGGAGAAAATCCAATGGGTCATCGAAAACTACCAACCCTTTAAGGCAGCCGGCCCCGACGGTGTTTTCCCCGCCCTACTGCAGTGGGGTGGTACCTCGGTTACCGTAAGATTAGTGCCTCTGTTGCGGGCATGCCTGGCCTACAGACACATCCCGAAAGGTTGGAGGGAGGTGAAGGTTATATTCATTCCTAAGCCAGGCAAGAGTGACTATACAAACGCTAAATCCTACCGACCTATCAGCCTGACATCGTTTCTCCAAAAAACCTTGGAGAGACTATGCGATAGGGAGCTAAGAGACGGCGCTCTTAAAAACATACCACTACATGGTAACCAACATGCATACTGCTCAGGTAGGTCGACGGAGTCAGCTCTTCACCTGGTGATTAGCCGGATTGAAGAAGCAATTCACCAAAAAGCTACCTGCCTAGGCACATTTATAGACATCGAAGGCGCCTTCGATAAAACAAACTTCTCCAGTATTAGTACCGCCCTCTTCAAACATGGCGTCGATCAGGTATTAACAGATTGGATTACTAACATGTTAAGCAAGCGAGTGGTTCGTCTGGAAGAGGACCAGAACATGGCCTTGATAGCCAGGGGTTGCCCCCAAGGAGGCGTTTTATCTCCCCTCCTCTGGAACCTGGTAATAAATGACCTCATCAAAATTCTAAATGACAACCACTACTACACGATAGGTTATGCGGACGACCTCGCAATCCTTGTGTCAGGGAAGATGACAACCTCACTCAACAGGCACTACGCATCGTTGAACGATGGTGTAGGGAATTTGACCTCTCGGTGAACCGTCGGGTTCAATAAGTGGGGCCTATCACCCAAAATCATACTTTGGCTATACAACACTGTTATCCGACCAATGATCGCATACAGTGCCGTGGTCTGGTGGCCCCGCACCAAACTAACTGCAGCCTCAAGCAAACTTCAACGCATGCAGAGGCTAGCTTGCATGGCCATCACGGGCTGTATGAGGACTACTCCTACCGCAGCTCTTGAAGCAATGCTAGAACTCCCGCCCCTCCACCTGTTTATACAACAGGAAGCGACGATGGCGGCGGTACGCCTAAAAACACTAAATCTCTGGAGTAAAAGAGAAACACAACACTCCGCGTTACTTGAGGGACTCTACAAGGAGTTCCCCTTGACTAAAGCCATAAATGACCGGATTCCCAAACAATTTATCTTCGATAAAAGAAACAAAATCCAACTCCATGAGGATCACCGGTAAGAGGGACAACGTCCAGCATAGTTGCGTACTTTCACAGACGGATCCAAGACAGGTACCGGCTCGGGCGCTGGCACCTTTTCGGAGGACCTCAATATACATATAGCCTCACCTCTAGGGGCCCACAATACGGTGTTCCAAGCAGAGTGTATGGGTATATCCCTAGCAGCCTCAGCTATCGCAGCCAGACAGGTTCGGGACCACACTGTCCGTATTCTATCAGACAGCATGTCGGTCCTGCAAGCACTAAAATGCTACACAACAACCAACTCTGGGCTTTTATACGAATGTCATCACCGCTTGAATCAGGTGGGTATTCTAAACAACATAACCATTCAATGGATCAAAGGACACAGCGGTTCTCGTCGCAATGTCGCAAAAAACTCGTCGTTGATGCTGCAGACGAACTCGCAAGAAGGGGATCTAGCATGGCAGTAATGGGACCGGAACCCATCGTACCACTCCCCTTTGGGTATATACGCACTCTGGTAAGGAAACGCACTAGGGTTCAACACAACAAAATTTGGTCAGACCAAACAGACTGCAGGCTGTCCAGGGAGGTACTCCCTGCAATTGACGGCCGCTTTACAAAACAGGCCCTCCAACTGACTAAGCAGCAGCTGCGCACAATCACAGCCGCTGTCACAGGTCATGGGTCATTTAACAAGCACCTGTTTACTATAGGAGTTACAGATAGCCCGCTATGCAGAGCATGCATGGAGGTGGACGAGACGGCGGACCACGTGCTTCTCCACTGTCCAGAGGTTACTGCATACAGGGCTAAATACTTCGGTAACCCGGTTACTCTCCGAGAGATCGCCAGTAACGTCAGGGCGCTGCTGGCCTTTCTCGGGGAACTGGGGTGGATCGAATAAGGTATTGTCCCACCCTTTACGCAAAATACGCGCTACGTCGTGGAGTTGCGGAAATCGGCCCGTCTAACAATACAATATACAGGACACAGCAGTTCTCGAGGTAGCTTCAGATACTGATGCTGATCCCCTTTGGGTACATACGCACTTTG
This sequence comes from Phlogophora meticulosa, assembly GCA_905147745.2. NCBI lineage: Eukaryota > Metazoa > Arthropoda > Insecta > Lepidoptera > Noctuidae > Phlogophora > Phlogophora meticulosa. Next base: position 206,377 of record LR990517.1, on the reverse strand, counting down.
GTAAGGAACGCACTAGGGATCAGCACGACAAAGCGTGGTCGGACCAAACTGACTGCAGACACTCCCTGCAATTGACGGCCGCTTCACAAAGCAGGCTCTCCTACTGACTAAGCAGCAGCTGCGCACAGTCACAGGCGCCGTTACCGGTCAAGGGATGATAATTATTTTTACTTACCGAGATTTACTTCACTTGTGCGTCTTCCACAGCAATTGAAGCATGCAAATATGCATAGGCACGTTATCTCGGGATACTGAGTCACATCTGTGTGAAGTAACAGGTCCTGGAATGACAAATTAGTCTTATATAATGATGATGCAAAAAATTAATTCTTTTTCACTACTTATCATTTTGTTAGCTCATCCCTCCAGATATGAGGATGCTTGAACAGGCTGCTAAATGCTGTTATGATTATTTCTTCACTTACCAAGACTTTCCTTTATTTGCACATCTTCTATGGTACTTTGAGTGTGCTGCATATCCACATAGTCCAAATGTGAAGTAACAGGAGGTTCTGGAATGACAATTTATAGATTATAACTACATTCATAGTATATTTTGATTATTTTATACTATAATCAATCAATTTTAGATGTAATACTATGTCATTATGTGTCTCAATTATACAAAAATGTTAAGTAAATGTAAATGTAGCAACTAAGGCAATGTATTCAATTAATTAAATAATTTTGCATGCCCTAAGGCAAAATGTATTGGGACTCCATAAATTAACAACTTATCTGTTACCTACATTATTGGCAAATAAATGATTTCTATAGCCTGTAGCACTCAGGAATAATGTAGCTTTTTGTATGAATGATGTACAAACTTATAAGCTAATTTTACCTCTTTATAATATTAGTATAGATACCAATCTATGTAACCTGGCATGTTATGAGTGGCTCATTGCCAAATAAAAACAGCCATATGGGTTGATCAAAGTTTAAGCTATGCTCGCCGAGGTCTGTCTGTGGATGGGTGACCGATCGTAACATATCGAGACGCCTGCGCGCCACGGAAAGCACGCTAACCCGTTAGTCCAGGGTCCCGGCTGTCATTTGTAGATGTTTGAAAGTTTGTTGTTACAGATAGTCAGAAATCTGAATGTTTGACAACCCGCCTCATCAAGGCGTCTGTGTTGCTCAGTAACTGGGTTGTGGAGGTCAGATAGACAGTCGCTCCATGTAAAATACTGTTATTCAGCTGCATCCGGTTAGACTGGAAGCCGCCCCAACATAGTTGGGAAAGGGCTAGGCAGATCATGATGATATCAATCTATCTAACCTGGCATGTTTGTTGTCCATACGGCGTCTTTGCTGTATCTTCCGGCACCAATACCGTTATTCGAAGTATGTGTACACTTCCAACTTACTCGGTGGTATGACTTACATGGCGGTATTTGAAATTATATTCGTTTTCTCGTCGCAATATACACCGACGGAAGTAACCCATGTGTTAAGAAACTCCTTATCCTTATTCGGGGTAGGGAATTTATGCAAATTCACATTGCATTGTACGTAGCAGCCTCCAAAATCACCAAACGGGTAGCCAGGTAGGTTGTCTCAATATGTAGATTTAAACAATCAATACCAGCACGAAATCAACACGGCCGGAGAAGCAGAGGCACTACCCAACGTTACTGGGTGGAAGAAGCACTTTTGGACGATTATAACTAAAAGAAACAAACAGGACGCGGAAAATAAACACACGCAAACCGGCTGTCAAAGTTTTTTTTTTTGTTTGATTGACACTGACATTTTTGAAGTGTTGCAGAGTCTCAATTTTCTTTATTTATTTGTTGTAACATTACGTGAGGCATTGAGCTTTTATCTAGAGAAAAAAATGCTGGTTTGCCATTCAACGACGTGCGAGTGCCGGTTCCATAGTAGGCATTACTATTTTACTGGACGTTTTTACATAAGCAAAATGTACCCAGAGCCATCTATGTATCTACAAATCGAGTGAGCTAGCAATGAAACTACACCACAGAATCAAGGCACGCGTTGTCCTCTGGTAATGTACGATACGAATTACACGCGGTGTCTTTTTATTGCAGACGTAGGTAGTTAAATAGGTGGCACTAGCAGTAATTTTTAATAAGTATACGCAACAGTCTCAATTTTATTTATTCATTTATTGTTACATTACGAGAGGTATTGAGCTTTTATCTAGAGAAAAAATTGTTGATTTGCCATTCAACAACATGCGAGTGCTGGTTCCTCACTCAATTCAGTAGGCATTACTATTTTACTGGACGTTTTTACATAAGTAAAATGTACCCAGAGCCATCTATCTACAAATCGAGTGAGCTAGCAACAAAACTACACCACAGAATCAAGGCACGCGTTGTCCTCTGGTAATGTACGATACGATCCACACGCGGTGTCTTCTTGTTGCGGACGTAGTTAAATAGGTGGCACTAGCAGTGATTTTTAATAAGTATACGAAATACAAATACTATAAAGACTAACAATTAATCCAGCCCAACATGGGCTAAAAAGCCAAGTAAAAGAAGATTAATCAGTAATCAGTAAAACCAGAGATTCGTTTCATGAACACTACATTTTTATTGGTACACATAATAGGTACAATATAACAATAGATCATATTAAATAATAAACATGGATTTTAAGTTGACTGTGTTGGTTGGCGATATGCTGAATGTGTCGCTCAGCTAGCTCATCTTTGAGGAAGGTGTTCTAGACAACAATATTCTTCACTTCCACCTCGCGTCGTCCCTGTAAATAAAATGTCAAGATGAAATTAAACAAAACAATGAATGAGAGGATTATGTCAATAAAATAAACCTAAAGTTATGCAATAGATTTATTAACCTGCAATAAGCTAAATAGAGTGAAACAATATTATAAAATTATCTTGTATTTTACAAAGAGCTCCCAATTATTATTGTTGTCTAAGTAGTATACTTGATGGAAAAGTATTCCATAGATACATTATGGATTACATTTAAATGCATTTAAAGGCAAATCCAGCAAAGAAAGCGGTAAATTGATGTAAGAGCAGATATGATTACATTGATTACCAAGCCTCTCAAATGAGCTATGGATCTTGTGATGTTTGCTGAGAGTTAAAATATGTAGTGATGGAATTGTACAGTGCATCATCCCACACATTGACGATAAGATCATTACTACCAATCCTATTATGGGTTGGAAGATATAATTTATAATGTTGTAACAACTTAAATATCAATGATTCAGACTCCAGTGTGAGTATCGTATGTTGTTGTATTGTGGTAGAAGTATCCATTCCGAACCTGATGATAGTCGAGAGCTTTGCTGTGACGACATCTCTTGATCAGAAATGAAGTGCAGCGCAGGTCATACAACTGTAATTTCTTGAGTTGATGCTTTTGTTCTGCTCTGCTCTGCTCCGGATCTGGGTCTGATAAGGCATCCGGGCAACTGTACATCAAGCTGCTCTGTAGCAATTATGGCACAAGCGAGCCATGGGATTCACCTAAAAACAATTCATAATTAAAGACCAACTTCTAAATATGGCTTCTACAGCATGGATAATGTTTAATCGTGTCATCACTTTCAACTATAGTTTGCTGCTATACTTCACTAAAACTATTCAATATGCATAAATGTGAATATACACTTAGATAAGTATCACATAACATACATACAAGCATAAACTCACGCCTTTAGCATGGTTTATTGGTTCTGTCTCTTCTGCTTGCCAACGCATAAGAGACAGAACCAATACTATTTATAATCAATGAGTAAAGAACTATACTATGTATACACGGTGGAAGGGACTTGGACGCACAAACTGACACCATGACTGCATGATTCTGGTGGTTCATGGTGCAATGAGATTTTTAGTTAAAAAGTAAATTATTCACTTCTTAAAAATGTCATTTTGGTAGGTAGACATCATGTTTGTGTACAGCACAACGAACATCAGAATAAAACGTAGAAATTAGGAAAAGTGCACGAAAGTAGTCACCGCTATTCTTAGCAGTAATCGGATATTCGGACCCTTATACACCTAAACTTCTTTCCACCAAACAATAATATGGACATTCCTTTCTGACTAAATAAGTAATCCCGGCTATACCAAACTTAATGAAATTATAGCAGTGGTTATTTTGATTTCGTTTCTTTATGTTGTTCAAATAAATAGAATATCAATGCAAAATGACTACCACCAATAGACGACACGGTGGGCGCAGTGGCCGAGTGGTTGGCTGCTGCGCTACGGGTCGCGGGTTCGATTCCCGCACGGAAAAAATATTTCTCTGGTCTACAGGTGGTTGTTCCGGGTTTGGCTGTTAGTGTATGTGAGTTTAAATGTTTGTTAACGCACCCACGATACAGGAGAAATTACTAGTGTGGCGCGACGACATAAAAACAAAAAAAAATTAGGCGACGTTTAATCATTTAAATGTATCATACCTTCTTAGAATCCACAGCGGCCGTGAAGACTGTTGTTGCGTATCAAGCATTACGGGCGAGGGGTGATGTAGTCCAGGTGCCAATCTGCCTCAGGGATCGCTACAGTTGACTTGATCCCCACTGTCATGTCGCGGTCGCCCTGAAAGTGTATAATAGGATTTTTTTTTAATATTTTTTACTATGGGACGAGCCCGCCACACTATTCCCAATCCACTGCAACTCCTGAAAACCAGAATCAACAGTGGCGACCATCAGGAAAGCGTCGAGACAATGAAGTCCGTCGAGTCCCGGAGAAACGATTCAACTGTCTTGGAACCCGCAACGAAATTAATCAGAAAAAAGCAGCGGAGGACTAAGAAAACTACGCAATTTCTTCTTCCCTCCATATCGACCAGGAGACAGAACTGAGCTGGGCCAATAGGCACAAAGGGACGTTTACAACTGGGTTAGGCCCAGTTGCCTAGCCCCGCGGTTTAAAATTAACACTGATAGTAGTGAGTCCTGAATGATTAGAATTCATTCAACGATTCAATAGTCAACAACATTTAGAATGCGAAGCAGAACTATAAATCACTAGCAGCGCCCCGCGGTTTTACGTTTTAAGTCAACATGAAACAATCGGAATTCCAACGGGAATACTTCCGTTTTCCGTGGTAAAAAATACACTACGTGCTATGCCAGACTATTAATCTATATCTGCGCCATACTTCATCCAGATCTGTTCAGCTGTTCTGGTGTTAATAATATTGTTAGTGGCAAGTGTGATAGTGTCATTAACAGTCCACAATATTGTGGCGAAATAATATTTTCGTGACGCGCTAATTTGCAATCACAGAAACCAAGGAAGTCTAACCTTAAACCGGATCGTTGGGAAAATACAGAAACTTACCATCAAATAAATTGCATTATTCGCATCATCTACATTGAACACTTGTATCCAAGATATGTCATCGACATGAATGGATGTCACTACACTGTTATGAAAGTGGTCTTTTCTTACAGTTTCAATCGGTATTCAGCTGTAGCCGGTTAGACTGGAAGCCAACCTCAACACAGTTATGTTGTTGCAATGTTTCTTCTGCCAAACTGTACAGCAGTTTGTTGACAGATGTAGCTCCCGTATACAAAGTTCTGTTATATTTTATGAAATTACTAGCTGACAAGGTTTTGACAAAAGGTGCTAAAAAGAAACTTCCCCACTTTATTTTTAAAAGACATTTTTGTAGTACAGCTACGTTCTAAATCTATTGGTATATCATTAAAAAAAATTGGGACTAAGCATTTTCTACACCTTGGTCCATAATAGTTATTACAAGTGGGTACTACAAATCTTCTAATGCATTTATTCCTTTGAGGTCTTATGTGTACCGTCTTGATTTTAAACTCATCCTCATCCAATCCACACAGCATCATCTAGCCCCGAGCTAAGCAGAGCTTGTATTATGGGTACTAGATGACTGATGTAATTAATACAATACATTACATAGATAGATATTTCTTTTTATTTATAGCAAATACCCAGAACACTTGGGCTTTACCAAGGCGGGTTGGCGATTTCAGACTTATACTCATTGTAATGTGTGTAGATGTCAGTAATGTCTAAGATAAACTAATAAAGTAGGTATCATCGCTGGAGGTGAACCAGTTTTGAACCTTATCCGTCCGAGATGGTACAAATGAATTAAAAAAGTCTCAATGTTTTTCATGAGAGGTGAGACCTTTAGGTGAATGCGTAGAGGCACCTCGTGGAATTTAAATTTTCATGTTTTTAGGAATTTGGAGCTTTCGTAACTAACAAATGAGTACCCCACAAAGTATTAAAATCATTAGTACGACTTTTTCAGTTCGATTTATGCAACTGAATAAGTGTTTCATTACATGATGACATTTAACCACAATTCTATGTATGTTTGTTGTGGTATACATATACGCGAATAACTCTTTCAGTAACATACCTTATACTGACCTGAAACGCGGGCTGCGTCTGCGCATTCTTCTTAACCACTGGGCCATTACGACAATAGAAAGATAAAATAACTTACAATCATGACTTCCTTGTTGGTTTTGATGGTGACCATCCAGTTGCCATGAGGGTTCATGACGAAGGGACACGGAGCCGTGCCTCTGTCGCCAGCCACAGTGACCAGTCGTGGTTGTCCGGTGGGACGCAGTGCCACGTTGAACCTGGAAGATTATCAGCTTGCATTTTAAGAAGTTGTTTTTCTACTAATTAGTCTTGCTCTCTACTAGGCCAGTTGAGCCTGCCAAAACTATTCAACACAGAACTCCAACTAGCGAACGAGGACTAGTATCTCGGAGTCATCCTTAACAGCAAGTTAAACTGGAGCAACTGCAGCATGGCGGTCCTGCAAGCACTAAAATGCCATACCACTAACTCTGGGCTACTACTACACGAATGTCATAACCGCTTAAATCAGGTGTGTATTCTCAATAACATAACCATTCAATGGATTAAAGGACACAGCAGGGGGGAGTGGTCTGGATGTTTGCTTTTGCGGTTGCACAACGACATGCTTATCCTATATCTCTCTGGTAGTCCTAACGATCAAGCTTCTTAACAGTGAGACGTTCCCAGTTGCGGGCTCCATGGTGGGTGGAAGCCAGAGAGACAAATAATACTACTTTACATACATGGACAATCCAAGGCCATTTCAACCAACCGGAGTGAAGTCAGCGAAAGCCGACTCAGCTCCTAAGCGGGGTGCTAACAACACCCCGCTCGCCCCTGGAGGTCCTGCGGGTAATACTGCAGGCACCAGCGTGGGTGCTGGTCCGATTGTGGCGAAAGCTGCAGTTCGGACCAAAACAAAGTCCCAGCTTAAGCAAAGGACGTCAGCGCTGCCTGGGACCAGTACTGACCCTTTAAAAGCACAGGCGAGGACGGCGACGACTCATACCACAGCCGGACCTAGCCTTAGCTCACAAACACAACCTCCTGCGGCACTTCAAGCTGCAAATCAGCAGGCTGTCACCGAGCAATCGAAGACGCCTGGCACTGACGACGCGTTCTCACGCGGTTGGCAAGGGTAAACACACTCAACAAGCCCATTGCCCTTGTACCGCCCACCCGGGCCGTCCTGCTCCTGCAGATCTGGCCAATAGGGGGGACGGGCGCAGCGGTAATGCGCTCCGTCAGGTGCGCCGCCGTGCAAAATAGAACGAGGGTAAAGCCGCTCGTCGAACACAGGCTACCGCTGCCGGGTCAAGCCGCAAAACCAGCAGCAAGGTCGACTTCTCCGCGGGGAAACGGTCGCAGGCCGAGGCCGGTGAAAGCCGACCAGAGCCTGCTGGACCGTCAACCAGCGTCGAGGAGAGGCCAGCCATAAACACCAGACCAAAGAAACTATCCGATTGGAAGGATCAGGCTACGGCCAAGCGGGCTCTCAATGAGACCTTGTCGCCTCGTGGGGAGCAGAAGCGGCCGTGGCTTGACCATTCCAAACGGATTGAAGACAGGAAAAGCTACGCCCAAGCTGCCGGCGCCACCCTGAACGTCGCAATCACTAGCGAGAGCACGGGGGCTACTGTCTCCGGCCTCCGATCCGGGGGGGACGGGTTCGACGAGGGCTTCGACCTGTTTGCCGGGTTGCGACTGGAGGGAGACGAGGAGGGTGCGACCAGCAATGGCGTCCCTTTCGTTGGCCTGTAAGGTCGTGCAGGCGAACCTCCGCCACAGCCAGACAGCGACGGCTCAGTTGCGCAAGTGGCTGGAGGTACAAGACGCGGCCGTTGCCCTGATCCAGGAGCCGTGGATTAGGGCTGGCCATATACAAGGACTATCCAATCTCGGTGGTTAGATTTTAGTCACTACAGACCACGATCATCCTAGATCGTGTATCTATGTAATAGGTAACCTCAAAACACAGATCTTAACAGATTTCTGTTGCAGAGATGTCTCTGCAGTTAGACTGTCTACACAGCGGGATGGTGTGGAGATGCCAGTAGTCTTTGCCTCGGCTTATATGCCTGAGGCGGAGACACCGCCCCCCCCCCCCCCTGACCTCGCCCGCCTCGTGAGTTACTGTGAGAGGAGCGGGATGGAGATTGTCATTGGGGCTGACGCAAATGCCCATCACCCACTGTGGGGCATGGACACGCAAAATGATAGGGGTAAGACATTGGTTGAATTTTTATTTACAACAAACCTATCCCTATTAAACACACTAGGCTCCGAACCAACATTCGTAACCAGAAGAAGCCACACGATCATTGACCTCACCATGGCCTCTGAGGGTGCAGCGGAAATCACCTCGGGCTGGCAGGTCTCCAAGGAGACCTCGTGCTCGGATCACAGGTGGATCCGCTTTGACATCCAGGTCTGTGCGACACCTATACCGCCACGAGGCAACCCAAGGAATACTAACAGGGTTCCCTACACACGCACGCTTGCTACAATACGCGCAGCCAAAGATGAGACTTGACGGATCACGTGGTCATACCTGCGCAGTAAACAGTTCGTAGAGCATTTTGGCGGTAAGCGAGGCAAGCGGGGAGGGACTAGACCATTGCGCGGTGAGGCAGGAGCGTGCGGGACGAGGTATCGCGAATGCGCATGCGTATGAGTCGTCTGACGTTTCCCGCTGCCCGCGCACACGCCGCTGTGGTCCGAAATACTGACGAGTACAAAAGTTGATACTAGTGTTCGTTATTGTTTGTTATAGTTATTGTGCTTTTTGTTACCTATAGTTATTTTTTATCGTTCTTATTGTTATTGTTTTTGTTATTTACTATGCCCCGAGGCAAAACTTTGAATAGGCAAAGTAGGAAGATGGTGTATGACGTTTACAAGTTTATGGCGAAGGAAGCGGAGGAAGGCGTCGGAAATTTGAAAGCGGTACAAAAACGTACTGCTGCTGCCACTCAAACATCGCTTATCACGGTGAAGAGAATTGTTAAGGAAGCGAATAGCTCCGATTTGCTGTCAGTGTTTCGCACTCCTGGAAAAAAACGACCGAGACCAAACCCAGTAACCGACGTGGACGATTTTGATAAAAGGGTGATAAAACGCTGTATCAACAATTTTCACGTGACAAATAAGGAACTCCCGACAATAAAACGGATTTTTTTAATCCGAACTCATTATTTTATTTAACTATTTTGAGCGCGACTGTACCTGCGCAAAATCCCTTCTACTAGCCTCTGACAGGTCTCATCTTTGGCTGCGCGCATTGTACCAAGCTGGCGATACTGAGCAGTCCACCAAGGTACGTGGACATAACGCAGATAGATGCACAGGTCGAGCACATCACTGCATCAATGATAGACAGCTACCATACTGCCTGCCCAGTAACCACACTGCCCGTAACACCAGGTAAACAACCCTGGTGGGGCGCCGAACTGGAACGCAAGCACGGTAAGGTAAGGAAGGCTCTGAACAGAGCCATGAATACATGGGCTGACGAGGACTGGGAGGCATACTACGCGGCCAAGTCTAGCTACAAAAAATGCATCAGTTTCAGGAGCACCGCGGGATGGCGTAAGTTCTGTGGCAATATTGAATCTTGCCAACAAGCAAACAGGGTAAGGAAAATACTGGCGCAACAGCACACACCTGGGCCAGCCACTCTCCGTAAACCTGACAATACCTTAACCACATCACCAGAGGAAACGAGACGCGTCCTAATAGAAACTCACTTCCCAGGAAGCGTCCTCACTCAGGAAATTGATTGGTCTGATACAATGCAAACACCGTCAGAAAATGACTGGCTATACGCAAACAAGATGATCACATTGGAGAAAATCCAATGGGTCATCGAAAACTACCAACCCTTTAAGGCAGCCGGCCCCGACGGTGTTTTCCCCGCCCTACTGCAGTGGGGTGGTACCTCGGTTACCGTAAGATTAGTGCCTCTGTTGCGGGCATGCCTGGCCTACAGACACATCCCGAAAGGTTGGAGGGAGGTGAAGGTTATATTCATTCCTAAGCCAGGCAAGAGTGACTATACAAACGCTAAATCCTACCGACCTATCAGCCTGACATCGTTTCTCCAAAAAACCTTGGAGAGACTATGCGATAGGGAGCTAAGAGACGGCGCTCTTAAAAACATACCACTACATGGTAACCAACATGCATACTGCTCAGGTAAGTCGACGGAGTCAGCTCTTCACCTGGTGATTAGCCGGATTGAAGAAGCAATTCACCAAAAAGCTACCTGCCTAGGCACATTTATAGACATCGAAGGCGCCTTCGATAAAACAAACTTCTCCAGTATTAGTACCGCCCTCTTCAAACATGGCGTCGATCAGGTATTAACCGATTGGATTACTAACATGTTAAGCAAGCGAGTGGTTCGTCTGGAAGAGGACCAGAACATGGCCTTGATAGCCAGGGGTTGCCCCCAAGGAGGCGTTTTATCTCCCCTCCTCTGGAACCTGGTAATAAATGACCTCATCAAAATTCTAAATGACAACCACTACTACACGATAGGTTATGCGGACGACCTCGCAATCCTTGTGTCAGGGAAAATGACAACCTCACTCAACAGGCACTACGCATCGTTGAACGATGGTGTAGGGAATTTGACCTCTCGGTGAACCGTCGGGTTCAATAAGTGGGGCCTATCACCCAAAATCATACTTTGGCTATACAACACTGTTATCCGACCAATGATCGCATACAGTGCCGTGGTCTGGTGGCCCCGCACCAAACTAACTACAGCCTCAAGCAAACTTCAACGCATGCAGAGGCTAGCTTGCATGGCCATCACGGGCTGTATGAGGACTACTCCTACCGCAGCTCTTGAAGCAATGCTAGAACTCCCGCCCCTCCACCTGTTTATACAACAGGAAGCGACGATGGCGGCGGTACGCCTAAAAACACTAAATCTCTGGAGTAAAAGAGAAACACAACACTCCGCGTTACTTGAGGGACTCTACAAGGAGTTCCCCTTGACTAAAGCCATAAATGACCGTATTCCCAAACAATTTATCTTCGATAAAAGATACAAAATCCAACTCCATGAGGATCACCGGTAAGAGGGACAACGTCCAGCAGAGTTGCGTACTTTCACAGACGGATCCAAGACAGGTACCGGCTCGGGCGCTGGCATCTTTTCGGAGGACCTCAATATACATATAGCCTCATCTCTAGGGGCCCACAATACGGTGTTCCAAGCAGAGTGTATGGGTATATCCCTAGCAGCCTCAGCTATCGCAGCCAGACAGGTTCGGGACCACACTGTCCGTATTCTATCAGACAGCATGTCGGTCCTGCAAGCACTAAAATGCTACACAACCAACTCTGGGCTTTTATACGAATGTCATCACCGCTTGAATCAGGTGGGTATTCTAAACAACATAACCATTCAATGGATTAAAGGACACAGCGGTTCTCGTCGCAATGTCGCAAAAAACTCGTCGTTGATGCTGCAGACGAACTCGCAAGAAGGGGATCTAGCATGGCAGTAATGGGACCGGAACCCATCGTACCACTCCCCTTTGGGTATATACGCACTCTGGTAAGGAAACGCACTAGGGTTCAACACAACAAAATTTGGTCAGACCAAACAGACTGCAGGCTGTCCAGGGAGGTACTCCCTGCAATTGACGGCCGCTTTACAAAACAGGCCCTCCAACTGACTAAGCAGCAGCTGCGCACAATCACAGCCGCTGTCACAGGTCATGGGTCATTTAACAAGCACCTGTTTACTATAGGAGTTACAGATAGCCCGCTATGCAGAGCATGCATGGAGGTGGACGAGACGGCGGACCACGTGCTTCTCCACTGTCCAGAGGTTACTGCATACAGGGCTAAATACTTCGGTAACCCGGTTACTCTCCGAGAGATCGCCAGTAACGTCAGGGCGCTGCTGGCCTTTCTCGGGGAACTGGGGTGGATCGAATAAGATATTGTCCCACCCTTTACGCAAAATACGCGCTACGTCGTGGAGTTGCGGAAATCGGCCCGTCTAACAATACAATATACAGGACACAGCAGTTCTCGAGGTAGCTTCAGATGCTGATGCTGATCCCCTTTGGGTACATACGCACTTTGGTAAGGAACGCACTAGGGATCAGCACGACAAAGCGTGGTCGGACCAAACTGACTGCAGACACTCCCTGCAATTGACGGCCGCTTCACAAAGCAGGCTCTCCTACTGACTAAGCAGCAGCTGCGCACAGTCACAGGCGCCGTTACCGGTCAAGGGATGATAATTATTTTTACTTACCGAGATTTACTTCACTTGTGCGTCTTCCACAGCAAATTGAAGCATGCAAATATGCATAGGCACGTTATCTCGGGATACTGAGTCACATCTGTGTGAAGTAACAGGTCCTGGAATGACAAATTAGTCTTATATAATGATGATGCAAAAAATTAATTCTTTTTCACTACTTATCATTTTGTTAGCTCATCCCTCCAGATATGAGGATGCTTGAACAGGCTGCTAAATGCTGTTATGATTATTTCTTCACTTACCAAGACTTTCCTTTATTTGCACATCTTCTATGGTACTTTGAGTGTGCTGCATATCCACATAGTCCAAATGTGAAGTAACAGGAGGTTCTGGAATGACAATTTATAGATTATAACTACATTCATAGTATATTTTGATTATTTTATACTATAATCAATCAATTTTAGATGTAATACTATGTCATTATGTGTCTCAATTATACAAAAATGTTAAGTAAATGTAAATGTAGCAACTAAGGCAATGTATTCAATTAATTAAATAATTTTGCATGCCCTAAGGCAAAATGTATTGGGACTCCATAAATTAACAACTTTTCTGTTACCTACATTATTGGCAAATAAATGATTTCTATAGCCTGTAGCACTCAGGAATAATGTAGCTTTTTGTATGAATGATGTACAAACTTATAAGCTAATTTTACCTCTTTATAATATTAGTATAGATATCAATCTATGTAACCTGGCATGTTATGAGTGGCTCATTGCCAAATAAAAACAGCCATATGGGTTGATCAAAGTTTAAGCTATGCTCGCCGAGATCTGTCTGTGGATGGGTGACCGATCGTAACATATCGAGACGCCTGCGCGCCACGGAAAGCACGCTAACCCGTTAGTCCAGGGTCCCGGCTGTCATTTGTAGATGTTTGAAAGTTTGTTGTAACAGATAGTCAGAAATCTGAATGTTTGACAACCCGCCTCATCAAGGCGTCTGTGTTGCTCAGTAACTGGGTTGTGGAGGTCAGATAGACAGTCGCTCCATGTAAAATACTGTTATTCAGCTGCATCCGGTTAGACTGGAAGCCGCCCCAACATAGTTGGGAAAGGGCTAGGCAGATCATGATGATATCAATCTATCTAACCTGGCATGTTTGTTGTCCATACGGCGTCTTTGCTGTATCTTCCGGCACCAATACCGTTATTCGAAGTATGTGTACACTTCCAACTTACTCGGTGGTATGACTTACATGGCGGTATTTGAAATTATATTCGTTTTCTCGTCGCAATATACACCGACGGAAGTAACCCATGTGTTAAGAAACTCCTTATCCTTATTCGGGGTAGGGAATTTATGCAAATTCACATTGCATTGTACGTAGCAGCCTCCAAAATCACCAAACGGGTAGTCAGGTAGGTTGTCTCAATATGTAGATTTAAACAATCAATACCAGCACGAAATCAACACGGCCGGAGAAGCAGAGGCTCTACCCAACGTTACTGGGTGGAAGAAGCACTTTTGGACGATTATAACTAAAATAAACAAACAGGACGCGGAAAATAAACACACGCAAACCGGCTGTCAAAGTTTTTTTTTTGTTTGATTGACACTGACATTTTTGAAGTGTTGCAGAGTCTCAATTTTCTTTATTTATTTGTTGTAACATTACGTGAGGCATTGAGTTTTTATCTAGAGAAAAAATTGCTGGTTTGCCATTCAACGACGTGCGAGTGCCGGTTCCATAGTAGGCATTACTATTTTACTGGACGTTTTTACATAAGCAAAATGTACCCAGAGCCATCTATGTATCTACAAATCGAGTGAGCTAGCAATGAAACTACACCACAGAATCAAGGCACGCGTTGTCCTCTGGTAATGTACGATACGAATTACACGCGGTGTCTTCTTATTGCAGACGTAGGTAGTTAAATAGGTGGCACTAGCAGTAATTTTTAATAAGTATACGCAACAGTCTCAATTTTATTTATTCATTTATTGTTACATTACGAGAGGTATTGAGCTTTTATCTAGTGAAAAAATTGTTGATTTGCCATTCAACAACATGCGAGTGCTGGTTCCTCACTCAATTCAGTAGGCATTACTATTTTACTGGACGTTTTTACATAAGTAAAATGTACCCAGAGCCATCTATCTACAAATCGAGTGAGCTAGCAACAAAACTACACCACAGAATCAAGGCACGCGTTGTCCTCTGGTAATGTACGATACGATCCACACGCGGTGTCTTCTTGTTGCGGACGTAGTTAAATAGGTGGCACTAGCAGTGATTTTTAATAAGTATACGAAATACAAATACTATAAAGACTAACAATTAATCCAGCCCAACATGGGCTAAAAAGCCAAGTAAAAGAAGATTAATCAGTAATCAGTAAAACCAGAGATTCGTTTCATGAACACTACATTTTTATTGGTACACATAATAGGTACAATATAACAATAGATCATATTAAATAATAAACATGGATTTTAAGTTGACTGTGTTGGTTGGCGATATGCTGAATGTGTCGCTCAGCTAGCTCATCTTTGAGGAAGGTGTTCTAGACAACAATATTCTTCACTTCCACCTCGCGTCGTCCCTGTAAATAAAATGTCAAGATGAAATTAAACAAAACAATGAATGAGAGGATTATGTCAATAAAATAAACCTAAAGTTATGCAATAGATTTATTAACCTGCAATAAGCTAAATAGAGTGAAACAATATTATAAAATTATCTTGTATTTTACAAAGAGCTCCCAATTATTATTGTTGTCTAAGTAGTATACTTGATGGAAAAGTATTCCATAGATACATTATGGATTACATTTAAATGCATTTAAAGGCAAATCCAGCAAAGAAAGCGGTAAATTGATGTAAGAGCAGATATGATTACATTGATTACCAAGCCTCTCAAATGAGCTATGGATCTTGTGATGTTTGCTGAGAGTTAAAATATGTAGTGATGGAATTGTACAGTGCATCATCCCACACATTGACGATAAGATCATTACTACCAATCCTATTATGGGTTGGAAGATATAATTTATAATGTTGTAACAACTTAAATATCAATGATTCAGACTCCAGTGTGAGTATCGTATGTTATTGTATTGTGGTAGAAGTATCCATTCCGAACCTGATGATAGTCGAGAGCTTTGCTGTGACGACATCTCTTGATCAGAAATGAAGTGCAGCGCAGGTCATACAACTGTAATTTCTTGAGTTGATGCTTTTGTTCTATTCTGCTCTGCTCTGCTCCGGATCTGGGTCTGATAAGGCATCCGGGCAACTGTACATCAAGCTGCTCTGTAGCAATTATGGCACAAGCGAGCCATGGGATTCACCTAAAAACAATTCATAATTAAAGACCAACTTCTAAATATGGCTTCTACAGCATGGATAATGTTTAATCGTGTCATCACTTTCAACTATAGTTTGCTGCTATACTTCACTAAAACTATTCAATATGCATAAATGTGAATATACACTTAGATAAGTATCACATAACATACATACAAGCATAAACTCACGCCTTTAGCATGGTTTATTGGTTCTGTCTCTTCTGCTTGCCAAAGCATAAGAGACAGAACCAATACTATTTATAATCAATGAGTAAAGAACTATACTATGTATACACGGTGGAAGGGACTTGGACGCACAAACTGACACCATGACTGCATGATTCTGGTGGTTCATGGTGCAATGAGATTTTTAGTTAAAAAGTAAATTATTCACTTCTTAAAAATGTCATTTTGGTAGGTAGACATCATGTTTGTGTACAGCACAACGAACATCAGAATAAAACGTAGAAATTAGGAAAAGTGCACGAAAGTAGTCACCGCTATTCTTAGCAGTAATCGGATATTCGGACCCTTATACACCTAAACTTCTTTCCACCAAACAATAATATGGACATTCCTTTCTGACTAAATAAGTAATCCCGGCTATACCAAACTTAATGAAATTATAGCAGTGGTTATTTTGATTTCGTTTCTTTATGTTGTTCAAATAAATAGAATATCAATGCAAAATGACTACCACCAATAGACGACACGGTGGGCGCAGTGGCCGAGTGGTTGGCTGCTGCGCTACGGGTCGCGGGTTCGATTCCCGCACGGAAAAAATATTTCTCTGGTCTACAGGTGGTTGTTCCGGGTTTGGCTGTTAGTGTATGTGAGTTTAAATGTTTGTTAACGCACCCACGATACAGGAGAAATTACTAGTGTGGCGCGACGACATAAAAACAAAAAAAAATTAGGCGACGTTTAATCATTTAAACGTATCATACCTTCTTAGAATCCACAGCGGCCGTGAAGACTGTTGTTGCGTATCAAGCATTACGGGCGAGGGGTGATGTAGTCCAGGTGCCAATCTGCCTCAGGGATCGCTACAGTTGACTTGATCCCCACTGTCATGTCGCGGTCGCCCTGAAAGTGTATAATAGGATTTTTTTTAATATTTTTTACTATGGGACGAGCCCGCCACACTATTCCCAATCCACTGCAACTCCTGAAAACCAGAATCAACAGTGGCGACCATCAGGAAAGCGTCGAGACAATGAAGTCCGTCGAGTCCCGTAGAAACGATTCAACTGTCTTGGAACCCGCAACGAAATTAATCAGAAAAAAGCAGCGGAGGACTAAGAAAACTACGCAATTTCTTCTTCCCTCCATATCGACCAGGAGACAGAACTGAGCTGGGCCAATAGGCACAAAGGGACGTTTACAACTGGGTTAGGCCCAGTTGCCTAGCCCCGCGGTTTAAAATTAACACTGATAGTAGTGAGTCCTGAATGATTAGAATTCATTCAACGATTCAATAGTCAACAACATTTAGAATGCGAAGCAGAACTATAAATCACTAGCAGCGCCCCGCGGTTTTACGTTTTAAGTCAACATGAAACAATCGGAATTCCAACGGGAATACTTCCGTTTTCCGTGGTAAAAAATACACTACGTGCTATGCCAGACTATTAATCTATATCTGCGCCATACTTCATCCAGATCTGTTCAGCTGTTCTGGTGTTAATAATATTGTTAGTGGCAAGTGTGATAGTGTCATTAACAGTCCACAATATTGTGGCGAAATAATATTTTCGTGACGCGCTAATTTGCAATCACAGAAACCAAGGAAGTCTAACCTTAAACCGGATCGTTGGGAAAATACAGAAACTTACCATCAAATAAATTGCATTATTCGCATCATCTACATTGAACACTTGTATCCAAGATATGTCATCGACATGAATGGATGTCACTACACTGTTATGAAAGTGGTCTCTTCTTACAGTTTCAATCGGTATTCAGCTGTAGCCGGTTAGACTGGAAGCCAACCTCAACACAGTTATGTTGTTGCAATGTTTCTTCTGCCAAACTGTACAGCAGTTTGTTGACAGATGTAGCTCCCGTATACAAAGTTCTGTTATATTTTATGAAATTACTAGCTGACAAGGTTTTGACAAAAGGTGCTAAAAAGAAACTTCCCCACTTTATTTTTAAAAGACTTTTTTGTAGTACAGCTACGTTCTAAATCTATTGGTATATCATTAAAAAAAATTGGGACTAAGCATTTTCTACACCTTGGTCCATAATAGTTATTACAAGTGGGTACTACAAATCTTCTAATGCATTTATTCCTTTGAGGTCTTATGTGTACCGTCTTGATTTTAAACTCATCCTCATCCAATCCACACAGCATCATCTAGCCCCGAGCTAAGCAGAGCTTGTATTATGGGTACTAGATGACTGATGTAATTAATACAATACATTACATAGATAGATATTTCTTATTATATATAGCAAATACCCAGAACACTTGGGCTTTACCAAGGCGGGTTGGCGATTTCAGACTTATACTCATTGTAATGTGTGTAGATGTCAGTAATGTCTAAGATAAACTAATAAAGTAGGTATCATCGCTGGAGGTGAACCAGTTTTGAACCTTATCCGTCCGAGATGGTACAAATGAATTAAAAAAGTCTCAATGTTTTTCATGAGAGGTGAGACCTTTAGGTGAATGCGTAGAGGCACCTCGTGGAATTTAAATTTTCATGTTTTTAGCAATTTGGAGCTTTCGTAACTAACAAATGAGTACCCCACAAAGTATTAAAATCATTAGTACGACTTTTTCAGTTCGATTTATGCAACTGAATAAGTGTTTCATTACATGATGACATTTAACCACAATTCTATGTATGTTTGTTGTGGTATACATATACGCGAATAACTCTTTCAGTAACATACCTTATACTGACCTGAAACGCGGGCTGCGTCTGCGCATTCTTCTTAACCACTGGGCCATTACGACAATAGAAAGATAAAATAACTTACAATCATGACTTCCTTGTTGGTTTTGATGGTGACCATCCAGTTGCCATGAGGGTTCATGACGAAGGGACACGGAGCCGTGCCTCTGTCGCCAGCCACAGTGACCAGTCGTGGTTGTCCGGTGGGACGCAGTGCCACGTTGAACCTGGAAGATTATCAGCTTGCATTTTAAGAAGTTGTTTTTCTACTAATTAGTCTTGCTCTCTACTAGGCCAGTTGAGCCTGCCAAAACTATTCAACACAGAACTCCAACTAGCGAACGAGGACTAGTATCTCGGAGTCATCCTTAACAGCAAGTTAAACTGGAGCAACTGCAGCATGGCGGTCCTGCAAGCACTAAAATGCCATACCACTAACTCTGGGCTACTACTACACGAATGTCATAACCGCTTAAATCAGGTGTGTATTCTCAATAACATAACCATTCAATGGATTAAAGGACACAGCAGGGGGGAGTGGTCTGGATGTTTGCTTTTGCGGTTGCACAACGACATGCTTATCCTATATCTCTCTGGTAGTCCTAACGATCAAGCTTCTTAACAGTGAGACGTTCCCAGTTGCGGGCTCCATGGTGGGTGGGAGCCAGAGAGACGAATAATACTACTTTACATACATGGACAATCCAAGGCCATTTCAACCAACCGGAGTGAAGTCAGCGAAAGCCGGCTCAGCTCCTAAGCGGGGTGCTAACAACACCCCGCTCGCCCCTGGAGGTCCTGCGGGTAATACTGCAGGCACCAGCGTGGGTGCTGGTCCGATTGTGGCGAAAGCTGCAGTTCGGACCAAAACAAAGTCCCAGCTTAAGCAAAGGACGTCAGCGCTGCCTGGGACCAGTACTGACCCTTTAAAAGCACAGGCGAGGACGGCGACGACTCATACCACAGCCGGACCTAGCCTTAGCTCACAAACACAACCTCCTGCGGCACTTCAAGCTGCAAATCAGCAGGCTGTCACCGAGCAATCGAAGACGCCTGGCACTGACGACGCGTTCTCACGCGGTTGGCAAGGGTAAACACAATCAACAAGCCCATTGCCCTTGTACCGCCCACCCGGGCCGTCCTGCTCCTGCAGATCTGGCCAATAGGGGGGACGGGCGCAGCGGTAATGCGCTCCGTCAGGTGCGCCGCCGTGCAAAATAGAACGAGGGTAAAGCCGCTCGTCGAACACAGTCTACCGCTGCCGGGTCAAGCCGCAAAACCAGCAGCAAGGTCGACTTCTCCGCGGGGAAACGGTCGCAGGCCGAGGCCGGTGAAAGCCGACCAGAGCCTGCTGGACCGTCAACCAGCGTCGAGGAGAGGCCAGCCATAAACACCAGACCAAAGAAACAATCCGATTGGAAGGATCAGGCTACGGCCAAGCGGGCTCTCAATGAGACCTTGTCGCCTCGTGGGGAGCAGAAGCGGCCGTGGCTTGACCATTCCAAACGGATTGAAGACAGGAAAAGCTACGCCCAAGCTGCCGGCGCCACCCTGAACGTCGCAATCACTAGCGAGAGCACGGGGGCTACTGTCTCCGGCCTCCGATCCGGGGGGGACGGGTTCGACGAGGGCTTAGACCTGTTTGCCGGGTTGCGACTGGAGGGAGACGAGGAGGGTGCGACCAGCAATGGCGTCCCTTTCGTTGGCCTGTAAGGTCGTGCAGGCGAACCTCCGCCACAGCCAGACAGCGACGGCTCAGTTGCGCAAGTGGCTGGAGGTACAGGACGCGGCCGTTGCCCTGATCCAGGAGCCGTGGATTAGGGCTGGCCATATACAAGGACTATCCAATCTCGGTGGTTAGATTTTAGTCACTACAGACCACGATCATCCTAGATCGTGTATCTATGTAATAGGTAACCTCCAAAACACAGATCTTAACAGATTTCTGTTGCAGAGATGTCTCTGCAGTTAGAATGTCTATACAGCGGGATGGTGTGGAGATGCCAGTAGTCTTTGCCTCGGCTTATATGCCTGAGGCGGAGACACCGCCCCCCCCCCCCATGACCTCGCCCGCCTCGTGAGTTACTGTGAGAGGAGCGCGATGGAGATTGTCATTGGGGCTGACGCAAATGCCCATCACCCACTGTGGGGCATGGACACGCAAAATGATAGTGGTAAGACATTGGTTGAATTTTTATTTACAACAAACCTATCCCTATTAAACACACTAGGCTCCGAACCAACATTCGTAACCAGAAGAAGCCACACGATCATTGACCTCACCATGGCCTCTGAGGGTGCAGCGGAAATCACCTCGGGCTGGCAGGTCTCCAAGGAGACCTCGTGCTCGGATCACAGGTGGATCCGCTTTGACATCCAGGTCTGTGCGACACCTATACCGCCACGAGGCAACCCAAGGAATACTAACAGGGTTCCCTACACACGCACGCTTGCTACCAAGCTGGCGATACTGAGCAGTCCACCAAGGTACGTGGACATAACGCAGATAGATGCACAGGTCGAGCACATCACTGCATCAATGATAGACAGCTACCATACTGCCTGCCCAGTAACCACACTGCCCGTAACACCAGGTAAACAACCCTGGTGGGGCGCCGAACTGGAACGCAAGCACGGTAAGGTAAGGAAGGCTCTGAACAGAGCCATGAATACATGGGCTGACGAGGACTGGGAGGCATACTACGCGGCCAAGTCTAGCTACAAAAAATGCATCAGTTTCAGGAGCACCGCGGGATGGCGTAAGTTCTGTGGCAATATTGAATCTTGCCAACAAGCAAACAGGGTAAGGAAAATACTGGCGCAACAGCACACACCTGGGCCAGCCACTCTCCGTAAACCTGACAATACCTTAACCACATCACCAGAGGAAACGAGACGCGTCCTAATAGAAACTCACTTCCCAGGAAGCGTCCTCACTCAGGAAATTGATTGGTCTGATACAATGCAAACACCGTCAGAAAATGACTGGCTATACGCAAACAAGATGATCACATTGGAGAAAATCCAATGGGTCATCGAAAACTACCAACCCTTTAAGGCAGCCGGCCCCGACGGTGTTTTCCCCGCCCTACTGCAGTGGGGTGGCACCTCGGTTACCGTAAGATTAGTGCCTCTGTTGCGGGCATGCCTGGCCTACAGACACATCCCGAAAGGTTGGAGGGAGGTGAAGGTTATATTCATTCCTAAGCCAGGCAAGAGTGACTATACAAACGCTAAATCCTACCGACCTATCAGCCTGACATCGTTTCTCCAAAAAACCTTGGAGAGACTATGCGATAGGGAGCTAAGAGACGGCGCTCTTAAAAACATACCACTACATGGTAACCAACATGCATACTGCTCAGGTAAGTCGACGGAGTCAGCTCTTCACCTGGTGATTAGCCGGATTGAAGAAGCAATTCACCAAAAAGCTACCTGCCTAGGCACATTTATAGACATCGAAGGCGCCTTCGATAAAACAAACTTCTCCAGTATTAGTACCGCCCTCTTCAAACATGGCGTCGATCAGGTATTAACAGATTGGATTACTAACATGTTAAGCAAGCGAGTGGTTCGTCTGGAAGAGGACCAGAACATGGCCTTGATAGCCAGGGGTTGCCCCCAAGGAGGCGTTTTATCTCCCTTCCTCTGGAACCTGGTAATAAATGACCTCATCAAAATTCTAAATGACAACCACTACTACACGATAGGTTATGCGGACGACCTCGCAATCCTTGTGTCAGGGAAAATGACAACCTCACTCAACAGGCACTACGCATCGTTGAACGATGGTGTAGGGAATTTGACCTCTCGGTGAACCGTCGGGTTCAATAAGTGGGGCCTATCACCCAAAATCATACTTTGGCTATCCAACACTGTTATCCGACCAATGATCGCATACAGTGCCGTGGTCTGGTGGCCCCGCACCAAACTAACTGCAGCCTCAAGCAAACTTCAACGCATGCAGAGGCTAGCTTGCATGGCCATCACGGGCTGTATGAGGACTACTCCTACCGCAGCTCTTGAAGCAATGCTAGAACTCCCGCCCCTCCACCTGTTTATACAACAGGAAGCGACGATGGCGGCGGTACGCCTAAAAACACTAAATCTCTGGAGTAAAAGAGAAACACAACACTCCGCGTTACTTGAGGGACTCTACAAGGAGTTCCCCTTGACTAAAGCCATAAATGACCGGATTCCCAAACAATTTATCTTCGATAAAAGATACAAAATCCAACTCCATGAGGATCACCGGTAAGAGGGACAACGTCCAGCAGAGTTGCGTACTTTCACAGACGGATCCAAGACAGGTACCGGCTCGGGCGCTGGCATCTTTTCGGAGGACCTCAATATACATATAGCCTCAACTCTAGGGGCCCACAATACGGTGTTCCAAGCAGAGTGTATGGGTATATCCCTAGCAGCCTCAGCTATCGCAGCCAGACAGGTTCGGGACCACACTGTCCGTATTCTATCAGACAGCATGTCGGTCCTGCAAGCACTAAAATGCTACACAACCAACTCTGGGCTTTTATACGAATGTCATCACCGCTTGAATCAGGTGGGTATTCTAAACAACATAACCATTCAATGGATTAAAGGACACAGCGGTTCTCGTCGCAATGTCGCAAAAAACTCGTCGTTGATGCTGCAGACGAACTCGCAAGAAGGGGATCTAGCATGGCAGTAATGGGACCGGAACCCATCGTACCACTCCCCTTTGGGTATATACGCACTCTGGTAAGGAAACGCACTAGGGTTCAACACAACAAAATTTGGTCAGACCAAACAGACTGCAGGCTGTCCAGGGAGGTACTCCCTGCAATTGACGGCCGCTTTACAAAACAGGCCCTCCAACTGACTAAGCAGCAGCTGCGCACAATCACAGCCGCTGTCACAGGTCATGGGTCATTTAACAAGCACCTGTTTACTATAGGAGTTACAGATAGCCCGCTATGCAGAGCATGCATGGAGGTGGACGAGACGGCGGACCACGTGCTTCTCCACTGTCCAGAGGTTACTGCATACAGGGCTAAATACTTCGGTAACCCGGTTACTCTCCGAGAGATCGCCAGTAACGTCAGGGCGCTGCTGGCCTTTCTCGGGGAACTGGGGTGGATCGAATAAGATATTGTCCTACCCTTTACGCAAAATACGCGCTACGTCGTGGAGTTGCGGAAATCGGCCCGTCTAACAATACAATATACAGGACACAGCAGTTCTCGAAGTAGCTTCAGATGCTGATGCTGATCCCCTTTGGGTACATACGCACTTTGGTAAGGAACGCACTAGGGATCAGCACGACAAAGCGTGGTCGGACCAAACTGACTGCAGACACTCCCTGCAATTGACGGCCGCTTCACAAAGCAGGCTCTCCTACTGACTAAGCAGCAGCTGCGCACAGTCACAGGCGCCGTTACCGGTCAAGGGATGATAATTATTTTTACTTACCGAGATTTACTACACTTGTGCGTCTTCCACAGCAATTGAAGCATGCAAATATGCATAGGCACGTTATCTCGGGATACTGAGTCACATCTGTGTGAAGTAACAGGTCCTGGAATGACAAATTAGTCTTATATAATGATGATGCAAAAAATTAATTCTTTTTCACTACTAATCATTTTGTTAGCTCATCCCTCCAGATATGAGGATGCTTGAACAGGCTGCTAAATGCTGTTATGATTATTTCTTCACTTACCAAGACTTTCCTTTATTTGCACATCTTCTATGGTACTTTGAGTGTGCTGCATATCCACATAGTCCAAATGTGAAGTAACAGGAGGTTCTGGAATGACAATTTATAGATTATAACTACATTCATAGTATATTTTGATTATTTTATACTATAATCAATCAATTTTAGATGTAATACTATGTCATTATGTGTCTCAATTATACAAAAATGTTAAGTAAATGTAAATGTAGCAACTAAGGCAATGTATTCAATTAATTAAATAATTTTGCATGCCCTAAGGCAAAATGTATTGGGACTCCATAAATTAACAACTTTTCTGTTACCTACATTATTGGCAAATAAATGATTTCTATAGCCTGAAGCACTCAGGAATAATGTAGCTTTTTGTATGAATGATGTACAAACTTATAAGCTAATTTTACCTCTTTATAATATTAGTATAGATATCAATCTATGTAACCTGGCATGTTATGAGTGGCTCATTGCCAAATAAAAACAGCCATATGGGTTGATCAAAGTTTAAGCTATGCTCGCCGAGATCTGTCTGTGGATGGGTGACCGATCGTAACATATCGAGACGCCTGCGCGCCACGGAAAGCACGCTAACCCGTTAGTCCAGGGTCCCGGCTGTCATTTGTAGATGTTTGAAAGTTTGTTGTTACAGATAGTCAGAAATCTGAATGTTTGACAACCCGCCTCATCAAGGCGTCTGTGTTGCTCAGTAACTGGGTTGTGGAGGTCAGATAGACAGTCGCTCCATGTAAAATACTGTTATTCAGCTGCATCCGGTTAGACTGGAAGCCGCCCCAACATAGTTGGGAAAGGGCTAGGCAGATCATGATGATATCAATCTATCTAACCTGGCATGTTTGTTGTCCATACGGCGTCTTTGCTGTATCTTCCGGCACCAATACCGTTATTCGAAGTATGTGTACACTTCCAACTTACTCGGTGGTATGACTTACATGGCGGTATTTGAAATTATATTCGTTTTCTCGTCGCAATATACACCGACGGAAGTAACCCATGTGTTAAGAAACTCCTTATCCTTATTCGGGGTAGGGAATTTATGCAAATTCACATTGCATTGTACGTAGCAGCCTCCAAAATCACCAAACGGGTAGTCAGGTAGGTTGTCTCAATATGTAGATTTAAACAATCAATACCAGCACGAAATCAACACGGCCGGAGAAGCAGAGGCTCTACCCAACGTTACTGGGTGGAAGAAGCACTTTTGGACGATTATAACTAAAAGAAACAAACAGGACGCGGAAAATAAACACACGCAAACCGGCTGTCAAAGTTTTTTTTTTGTTTGATTGACACTGACATTTTTGAAGTGTTGCAGAGTCTCAATTTTCTTTATTTATTTGTTGTAACATTACGTGAGGCATTGAGTTTTTATCTAGAGAAAAAATTGCTGGTTTGCCATTCAACGACGTGCGAGTGCCGGTTCCATAGTAGGCATTACTATTTTACTGGACGTTTTTACATAAGCAAAATGTACCCAGAGCCATCTATGTATCTACAAATCGAGTGAGCTAGCAATGAAACTACACCACAGAATCAAGGCACGCGTTGTCCTCTGGTAATGTACGATACGAATTACACGCGGTGTCTTCTTATTGCAGACGTAGGTAGTTAAATAGGTGGCACTAGCAGTAATTTTTAATAAGTATACGCAACAGTCTCAATTTTATTTATTCATTTATTGTTACATTACGAGAGGTATTGAGCTTTTATCTAGTGAAAAAATTGTTGATTTGCCATTCAACAACATGCGAGTGCTGGTTCCTCACTCAATTCAGTAGGCATTACTATTTTACTGGACGTTTTTACATAAGTAAAATGTACCCAGAGCCATCTATCTACAAATCGAGTGAGCTAGCAACAAAACTACACCACAGAATCAAGGCACGCGTTGTCCTCTGGTAATGTACGATACGATCCACACGCGGTGTCTTCTTGTTGCGGACGTAGTTAAATAGGTGGCACTAGCAGTGATTTTTAATAAGTATACGAAATACAAATACTATAAAGACTAACAATTAATCCAGCCCAACATGGGCTAAAAAGCCAAGTAAAAGAAGATTAATCAGTAATCAGTAAAACCAGAGATTCGTTTCATGAACACTACATTTTTATTGGTACACATAATAGGTACAATATAACAATAGATCATATTAAATAATAAACATGGATTTTAAGTTGACTGTGTTGGTTGGCGATATGCTGAATGTGTCGCTCAGCTAGCTCATCTTTGAGGAAGGTGTTCTAGACAACAATATTCTTCACTTCCACCTCGCGTCGTCCCTGTAAATAAAATGTCAAGATGAAATTAAACAAAACAATGAATGAGAGGATTATGTCAATAAAATAAACCTAAAGTTATGCAATAGATTTATTAACCTGCAATAAGCTAAATAGAGTGAAACAATATTATAAAATTATCTTGTATTTTACAAAGAGCTCCCAATTATTATTGTTGTCTAAGTAGTATACTTGATGGAAAAGTATTCCATAGATACATTATGGATTACATTTAAATGCATTTAAAGGCAAATCCAGCAAAGAAAGCGGTAAATTGATGTAAGAGCAGATATGATTACATTGATTACCAAGCCTCTCAAATGAGCTATGGATCTTGTGATGTTTGCTGAGAGTTAAAATATGTAGTGATGGAATTGTACAGTGCATCATCCCACACATTGACGATAAGATCATTACTACCAATCCTATTATGGGTTGGAAGATATAATTTATAATGTTGTAACAACTTAAATATCAATGATTCAGACTCCAGTGTGAGTATCGTATGTTGTTGTATTGTGGTAGAAGTATCCATTCCGAACCTGATGATAGTCGAGAGCTTTGCTGTGACGACATCTCTTGATCAGAAATGAAGTGCAGCGCAGGTCATACAACTGTAATTTCTTGAGTTGATGCTTTTGTTCTGTTCTGCTCTGCTCTGCTCTGCTCTATCCGGATCTGGGTCTGATAAGGCATCCGGGCAACTGTACATCAAGCTGCTCTGTAGCAATTATGGCACAAGCGAGCCATGGGATTCACCTAAAAACAATTCATAATTAAAGACCAACTTCTAAATATGGCTTCTACAGCATGGATAATGTTTAATCGTGTCATCACTTTCAACTATAGTTTGCTGCTATACTTCACTAAAACTATTCAATATGCATAAATGTGAATATACACTTAGATAAGTATCACATAACATACATACAAGCATAAACTCACGCCTTTAGCATGGTTTATTGGTTCTGTCTCTTCTGCTTGCCAAAGCATAAGAGACAGAACCAATACTATTTATAATCAATGAGTAAAGAACTATACTATGTATACACGGTGGAAGGGACTTGGACGCACAAACTGACACCATGACTGCATGATTCTGGTGGTTCATGGTGCAATGAGATTTTTAGTTAAAAAGTAAATTATTCACTTCTTAAAAATGTCATTTTGGTAGGTAGACATCATGTTTGTGTACAGCACAACGAACATCAGAATAAAACGTAGAAATTAGGAAAAGTGCACGAAAGTAGTCACCGCTATTCTTAGCAGTAATCGGATATTCGGACCCTTATACACCTAAACTTCTTTCCACCAAACAATAATATGGACATTCCTTTCTGACTAAATAAGTAATCCCGGCTATACCAAACTTAATGAAATTATAGCAGTGGTTATTTTGATTTCGTTTCTTTATGTTGTTCAAATAAATAGAATATCAATGCAAAATGACTACCACCAATAGACGACACGGTGGGCGCAGTGGCCGAGTGGTTGGCTGCTGCGCTACGGGTCGCGGGTTCGATTCCCGCACGGAAAAAATATTTCTCTGGTCTACAGGTGGTTGTTCCGGGTTTGGCTGTTAGTGTATGTGAGTTTAAATGTTTGTTAACGCACCCACGATACAGGAGAAATTACTAGTGTGGCGCGACGACATAAAAACAAAAAAAAATTAGGCGACGTTTAATCATTTAAACGTATCATACCTTCTTAGAATCCACAGCGGCCGTGAAGACTGTTGTTGCGTATCAAGCATTACGGGCGAGGGGTGATGTAGTCCAGGTGCCAATCTGCCTCAGGGATCGCTACAGTTGACTTGATCCCCACTGTCATGTCGCGGTCGCCCTGAAAGTGTATAATAGGATTTTTTTTTAATATTTTTTACTATGGGACGAGCCCGCCACACTATTCCCAATCCACTGCAACTCCTGAAAACCAGAATCAACAGTGGCGACCATCAGGAAAGCGTCGAGACAATGAAGTCCGTCGAGTCCCGGAGAAACGATTCAACTGTCTTGGAACCCGCAACGAAATTAATCAGAAAAAAGCAGCGGAGGACTAAGAAAACTACGCAATTTCTTCTTCCCTCCATATCGACCAGGAGACAGAACTGAGCTGGGCCTATAGGCACAAAGGGACGTTTACAACTGGGTTAGGCCCAGTTGCCTAGCCCCGCGGTTTAAAATTAACACTGATAGTAGTGAGTCCTGAATGATTAGAATTCATTCAACGATTCAATAGTCAACAACATTTAGAATGCGAAGCAGAACTATAAATCACTAGCAGCGCCCCGCGGTTTTACGTTTTAAGTCAACATGAAACAATCGGAATTCCAACGGGAATACTTCCGTTTTCCGTGGTAAAAAATACACTACGTGCTATGCCAGACTATTAATCTATATCTGCGCCATACTTCATCCAGATCTGTTCAGCTGTTCTGGTGTTAATAATATTGTTAGTGGCAAGTGTGATAGTGTCATTAACAGTCCACAATATTGTGGCGAAATAATATTTTCGTGACGCGCTAATTTGCAATCACAGAAACCAAGGAAGTCTAACCTTAAACCGGATCGTTGGGAAAATACAGAAACTTACCATCAAATAAATTGCATTATTCGCATCATCTACATTGAACACTTGTATCCAAGATATGTCATCGACATGAATGGATGTCACTACACTGTTATGAAAGTGGTCTTTTCTTACAGTTTCAATCGGTATTCAGCTGTAGCCGGTTAGACTGGAAGCCAACCTCAACACAGTTATGTTGTTGCAATGTTTCTTCTGCCAAACTGTACAGCAGTTTGTTGACAGATGTAGCTCCCGTATACAAAGTTCTGTTATATTTTATGAAATTACTAGCTGACAAGGTTTTGACAAAAGGTGCTAAAAAGAAACTTCCCCACTTTATTTTTAAAAGACATTTTAGTAGTACAGCTACGTTCTAAATCTATTGGTATATCATTAAAAAAAATTGGGACTAAGCATTTTCTAGACCTTGGTCCATAATAGTTATTACAAGTGGGTACTACAAATCTTCTAATGCATTTATTCCTTTGAGGTCTTATGTGTACCGTCTTGATTTTAAACTCATCCTCATCCAATCCACACAGCATCATCTAGCCCCGAGCTAAGCAGAGCTTGTATTATGGGTACTAGATGACTGATGTAATTAATACAATACATTACATAGATAGATATTTCTTTTTATTTATAGCAAATACCCAGAACACTTGGGCTTTACCAAGGCGGGTTGGCGATTTCAGACTTATACTCATTGTAATGTGTGTAGATGTCAGTAATGTCTAAGATAAACTAATAAAGTAGGTATCATCGCTGGAGGTGAACCAGTTTTGAACCTTATCCGTCCGAGATGGTACAAATGAATTAAAAAAGTCTCAATGTTTTTCATGAGAGGTGAGACCTTTAGGTGAATGCGTAGAGGCACCTCGTGGAATTTAAATTTTCATGTTTTTAGCAATTTGGAGCTTTCGTAACTAACAAATGAGTACCCCACAAAGTATTAAAATCATTAGTACGACTTTTTCAGTTCGATTTATGCAACTGAATAAGTGTTTCATTACATGATGACATTTAACCACAATTCTATGTATGTTTGTTGTGGTATACATATACGCGAATAACTCTTTCAGTAACATACCTTATACTGACCTGAAACGCGGGCTGCGTCTGCGCATTCTTCTTAACCACTGGGCCATTACGACAATAGAAAGATAAAATAACTTACAATCATGACTTCCTTGTTGGTTTTGATGGTGACCATCCAGTTGCCATGAGGGTTCATGACGAAGGGACACGGAGCCGTGCCTCTGTCGCCAGCCACAGTGACCAGTCGTGGTTGTCCGGTGGGACGCAGTGCCACGTTGAACCTGGAAGATTATCAGCTTGCATTTTAAGAAGTTGTTTTTCTACTAATTAGTCTTGCTCTCTACTAGGCCAGTTGAGCCTGCCAAAACTATTCAACACAGAACTCCAACTAGCGAACGAGGACTAGTATCTCGGAGTCATCCTTAACAGCAAGTTAAACTGGAGCAACTGCAGCATGGCGGTCCTGCAAGCACTAAAATGCCATACCACTAACTCTGGGCTACTACTACACGAATGTCATAACCGCTTAAATCAGGTGTGTATTCTCAATAACATAACCATTCAATGGATTAAAGGACACAGCAGGGGGGAGTGGTCTGGATGTTTGCTTTTGCGGTTGCACAACGACATGCTTATCCTATATCTCTCTGGTAGTCCTAACGATCAAGCTTCTTAACAGTGAGACGTTCCCAGTTGCGGGCTCCATGGTGGGTGGGAGCCAGAGAGACGAATAATACTACTTTACATACATGGACAATCCAAGGCCATTTCAACCAACCGGAGTGAAGTCAGCGAAAGCCGACTCAGCTCCTAAGCGGGGTGCTAACAACACCCCGCTCGCCCCTGGAGGTCCTGCGGGTAATAATGCAGGCACCAGCGCGGGTGCTGGTCCGATTGTGGCGAAAGCTGCAGTTCGGACCAAAACAAAGTCCCAGCTTAAGCAAAGGACGTCAGCGCTGCCTGGGACCAGTACTGACCCTTTAAAAGCACAGGCGAGGACGGCGACGACTCATACCACAGCCGGACCTAGCCTTAGCTCACAAACACAACCTCCTGCGGCACTTCAAGCTGCAAATCAGCAGGCTGTCACCGAGCAATCGAAGACGCCTGGCACTGACGACGCGTTCTCACGCGGTTGGCAAGGGTAAACACACTCAACAAGCCCATTGCCCTTGTACCGCCCACCCGGGCCGTCCTGCTCCTGCAGATCTGGCCAATAGGGGGGACGGGCGCAGCGGTAATGCGCTCCGTCAGGTGCGCCGCCGTGCAAAATAGAACGAGGGTAAAGCCGCTCGTCGAACACAGGCTACCGCTGCCGGGTCAAGCCGCAAAACCAGCAGCAAGGTCGACTTCTCCGCGGGGAAACGGTCGCAGGCCGAGGCCGGTGAAAGCCGACCAGAGCCTGCTGGACCGTCAACCAGCGTCGAGGAGAGGCCAGCCATAAACACCAGACCAAAGAAACAATCCGATTGGAAGGATCAGGCTACGGCCAAGCGGGCTCTCAATGAGACCTTGTCGCCTCGTGGGGAGCAGAAGCGGCCGTGGCTTGACCATTCCAAACGGATTGAAGACAGGAAAAGCTACGCCCAAGCTGCCGGCGCCACCCTGAACGTCGCAATCACTAGCGAGAGCACGGGGGCTACTGTCTCCGGCCTCCGATCCGGGGGGGACGGGTTCGACGAGGGCTTAGACCTGTTTGCCGGGTTGCGACTGGAGGGAGACGAGGAGGGTGCGACCAGCAATGGCGTCCCTTTCGTTGGCCTGTAAGGTCGTGCAGGCGAACCTCCGCCACAGCCAGACAGCGACGGCTCAGTTGCGCAAGTGGCTGGAGGTACAGGACGCGGCCGTTGCCCTGATCCAGGAGCCGTGGATTAGGGCTGGCCATATACAAGGACTATCCAATCTCGGTGGTTAGATTTTAGTCACTACAGACCACGATCATCCTAGATCGTGTATCTATGTAATAGGTAACCTCAAAACACAGATCTTAACAGATTTCTGTTGCAGAGATGTCTCTGCAGTTAGACTGTCTATACAGCGGGATGGTGTGGAGATGCCAGTAGTCTTTGCCTCGGCTTATATGCCTGAGGCGGAGACACCGCCCCCCCCCCCCCCATGACCTCGCCCGCCTCGTGAGTTACTGTGAGAGGAGCGGGATGGAGATTGTCATTGGGGCTGACGCAAATGCCCATCACCCACTGTGGGGCATGGACACGCAAAATGATAGGGGTAAGACATTGGTTGAATTTTTATTTACAACAAACCTATCCCTATTAAACACACTAGGCTCCGAACCAACATTCGTAACCAGAAGAAGCCACACGATCATTGACCTCACCATGGCCTCTGAGGGTGCAGCGGAAATCACCTCGGGCTGGCAGGTCTCCAAGGAGACCTCGTGCTCGGATCACAGGTGGATCCGCTTTGACATCCAGGTCTGTGCGACACCTAAACCGCCACGAGGCAACCCAAGGAATACTAACAGGGTTCCCTACACACGCACGCTTGCTACCAAGCTGGCGATACTGAGCAGTCCACCAAGGTACGTGGACATAACGCAGATAGATGCACAGGTCGAGCACATCACTGCATCAATGATAGACAGCTACCATACTGCCTGCCCAGTAACCACACTGCCCGTAACACCAGGTAAACAACCCTGGTGGGGCGCCGAACTGGAACGCAAGCACGGTAAGGTAAGGAAGGCTCTGAACAGAGCCATGAATACATGGGCTGACGAGGACTGGGAGGCATACTACGCGGCCAAGTCTAGCTACAAAAAATGCATCAGTTTCAGGAGCACCGCGGGATGGCGTAAGTTCTGTGGCAATATTGAATCTTGCCAACAAGCAAACAGGGTAAGGAAAATACTGGCGCAACAGCACACACCTGGGCCAGCCACTCTCCGTAAACCTGACAATACCTTAACCACATCACCAGAGGAAACGAGACGCGTCCTAATAGAAACTCACTTCCCAGGAAGCGTCCTCACTCAGGAAATTGATTGGTCTGATACAATGCAAACACCGTCAGAAAATGACTGGCTATACGCAAACAAGATGATCACATTGGAGAAAATCCAATGGGTCATCGAAAACTACCAACCCTGTAAGGCAGCCGGCCCCGACGGTGTTTTCCCTGCCCTACTGCAGTGGGGTGGCACCTCGGTTACCGTAAGATTAGTGCCTCTGTTGCGGGCATGCCTGGCCTACAGACACATCCCGAAAGGTTGGAGGGAGGTGAAGGTTATATTCATTACTAAGCCAGGCAAGAGTGACTATACAAACGCTAAATCCTACCGACCTATCAGCCTGACATCGTTTCTCCAAAAAACCTTGGAGAGACTATGCGATAGGGAGCTAAGAGACGGCGCTCTTAAAAACATACCACTACATGGTAACCAACATGCATACTGCTCAGGTAAGTCGACGGAGTCAGCTCTTCACCTGGTGATTAGCCGGATTGAAGAAGCAATTCACCAAAAAGCTACCTGCCTAGGCACATTTATAGACATCGAAGGCGCCTTCGATAAAACAAACTTCTCCAGTATTAGTACCGCCCTCTTCAAACATGGCGTCGATCAGGTATTAACAGATTGGATTACTAACATGTTAAGCAAGCGAGTGGTTCGTCTGGAAGAGGACCAGAACATGGCCTTGATAGCCAGGGGTTGCCCCCAAGGAGGCGTTTTATCTCCCTTCCTCTGGAACCTGGTAATAAATGACCTCATCAAAATTCTAAATGACAACCACTACTACACGATAGGTTATGCGGACGACCTCGCAATCCTTGTGTCAGGGAAGATGACAACCTCACTCAACAGGCACTACGCATCGTTGAACGATGGTGTAGGGAATTTGACCTCTCGGTGAACCGTCGGGTTCAATAAGTGGGGCCTATCACCCAAAATCATACTTTGGCTATACAACACTGTTATCCGACCAATGATCGCATACAGTGCCGTGGTCCGGTGGCCCCGCACCAAACTAACTGCAGCCTCAAGCAAACTTCAACGCATGCAGAGGCTAGCTTGCATGGCCATCACGGGCT
Organism: Phlogophora meticulosa; assembly: GCA_905147745.2. Classification (NCBI taxonomy): domain Eukaryota; kingdom Metazoa; phylum Arthropoda; class Insecta; order Lepidoptera; family Noctuidae; genus Phlogophora; species Phlogophora meticulosa. The sequence goes on along the minus strand of LR990517.1, from coordinate 171,894 downwards.
GTATGAGGACTACTCCTACCGCAGCTCTTGAAGCAATGCTAGAACTCCCGCCCCTCCACCTGTTTATACAACAGGAAGCGACGATGGCGGCGGTACGCCTAAAAACACTAAATCTCTGGAGTAAAAGAGAAACACAACACTCCGCGTTACTTGAGGGACTCTACAAGGAGTTCCCCTTGACTAAAGCCATAAATGACCGGATTCCCAAACAATTTATCTTCGATAAAAGATACAAAATCCAACTCCATGAGGATCACCGGTAAGAGGGACAACGTCCAGCAGAGTTGCGTACTTTCACAGACGGATCCAAGACAGGTACCGGCTCGGGCGCTGGCATCTTTTCGGAGGACCTCAATATACATATAGCCTCAACTCTAGGGGCCCACAATACGGTGTTCCAAGCAGAGTGTATGGGTATATCCCTAGCAGCCTCAGCTATCGCAGCCAGACAGGTTCGGGACCACACTGTCCGTATTCTATCAGACAGCATGTCGGTCCTGCAAGCACTAAAATGCTACACAACCAACTCTGGGCTTTTATACGAATGTCATCACCGCTTGAATCAGGTGGGTATTCTAAACAACATAACCATTCAATGGATTAAAGGACACAGCGGTTCTCGTCGCAATGTCGCAAAAAACTCGTCGTTGATGCTGCAGACGAACTCGCAAGAAGGGGATCTAGCATGGCAGTAATGGGACCGGAACCCATCGTACCACTCCCCTTTGGGTATATACGCACTCTGGTAAGGAAACGCACTAGGGTTCAACACAACAAAATTTGGTCAGACCAAACAGACTGCAGGCTGTCCAGGGAGGTACTCCCTGCAATTGACGGCCGCTTTACAAAACAGGCCCTCCAACTGACTAAGCAGCAGCTGCGCACAATCACAGCCGCTGTCACAGGTCATGGGTCATTTAACAAGCACCTGTTTACTATAGGAGTTACAGATAGCCCGCTATGCAGAGCATGCATGGAGGTGGACGAGACGGCGGACCACGTGCTTCTCCACTGTCCAGAGGTTACTGCATACAGGGCTAAATACTTCGGTAACCCGGTTACTCTCCGAGAGATCGCCAGTAACGTCAGGGCGCTGCTGGCCTTTCTCGGGGAACTGGGGTGGATCGAATAAGATATTGTCCCACCCTTTACGCAAAATACGCGCTACGTCGTGGAGTTGCGGAAATCGGCCCGTCTAACAATACAATATACAGGACACAGCAGTTCTCGAGGTAGCTTCAGATGCTGATGCTGATCCCCTTTGGGTACATACGCACTTTGGTAAGGAACGCACTAAGGATCAGCACGACAAAGCGTGGTCGGACCAAACTGACTGCAGACACTCCCTGCAATTGACGGCCGCTTCACAAAGCAGGCTCTCCTACTGACTAAGCAGCAGCTGCGCACAGTCACAGGCGCCGTTACCGGTCAAGGGATGATAATTATTTTTACTTACCGAGATTTACTACACTTGTGCGTCTTCCACAGCAATTGAAGCATGCAAATATGCATAGGCACGTTATCTCGGGATACTGAGTCACATCTGTGTGAAGTAACAGGTCCTGGAATGACAAATTAGTCTTATATAATGATGATGCAAAAAATTAATTCTTTTTCACTACTAATCATTTTGTTAGCTCATCCCTCCAGATATGAGGATGCTTGAACAGGCTGCTAAATGCTGTTATGATTATTTCTTCACTTACCAAGACTTTCCTTTATTTGCACATCTTCTATGGTACTTTGAGTGTGCTGCATATCCACATAGTCCAAATGTGAAGTAACAGGAGGTTCTGGAATGACAATTTATAGATTATAACTACATTCATAGTATATTTTGATTATTTTATACTATAATCAATCAATTTTAGATGTAATACTATGTCATTATGTGTCTCAATTATACAAAAATGTTAAGTAAATGTAAATGTAGCAACTAAGGCAATGTATTCAATTAATTAAATAATTTTGCATGCCCTAAGGCAAAATGTATTGGGACTCCATAAATTAACAACTTTTCTGTTACCTACATTATTGGCAAATAAATGATTTCTATAGCCTGTAGCACTCAGGAATAATGTAGCTTTTTGTATGAATGATGTACAAACTTATAAGCTAATTTTACCTCTTTATAATATTAGTATAGATATCAATCTATGTAACCTGGCATGTTATGAGTGGCTCATTGCCAAATAAAAACAGCCATATGGGTTGATCAAAGTTTAAGCTATGCTCGCCGAGATCTGTCTGTGGATGGGTGACCGATCGTAACATATCGAGACGCCTGCGCGCCACGGAAAGCACGCTAACCCGTTAGTCCAGGGTCCCGGCTGTCATTTGTAGATGTTTGAAAGTTTGTTGTTACAGATAGTCAGAAATCTGAATGTTTGACAACCCGCCTCATCAAGGCGTCTGTGTTGCTCAGTAACTGGGTTGTGGAGGTCAGATAGACAGTCGCTCCATGTAAAATACTGTTATTCAGCTGCATCCGGTTAGACTGGAAGCCGCCCCAACATAGTTGGGAAAGGGCTAGGCAGATCATGATGATATCAATCTATCTAACCTGGCATGTTTGTTGTCCATACGGCGTCTTTGCTGTATCTTCCGGCACCAATACCGTTATTCGAAGTATGTGTACACTTCCAACTTACTCGGTGGTATGACTTACATGGCGGTATTTGAAATTATATTCGTTTTCTCGTCGCAATATACACCGACGGAAGTAACCCATGTGTTAAGAAACTCCTTATCCTTATTCGGGGTAGGGAATTTATGCAAATTCACATTGCATTGTACGTAGCAGCCTCCAAAATCACCAAACGGGTAGTCAGGTAGGTTGTCTCAATATGTAGATTTAAACAATCAATACCAGCACGAAATCAACACGGCCGGAGAAGCAGAGGCTCTACCCAACGTTACTGGGTGGAAGAAGCACTTTTGGACGATTATAACTAAAAGAAACAAACAGGACGCGGAAAATAAACACACGCAAACCGGCTGTCAAAGTTTTTTTTTTGTTTGATTGACACTGACATTTTTGAAGTGTTGCAGAGTCTCAATTTTCTTTATTTATTTGTTGTAACATTACGTGAGGCATTGAGTTTTTATCTAGAGAAAAAATTGCTGGTTTGCCATTCAACGACGTGCGAGTGCCGGTTCCATAGTAGGCATTACTATTTTACTGGACGTTTTTACATAAGCAAAATGTACCCAGAGCCATCTATGTATCTACAAATCGAGTGAGCTAGCAATGAAACTACACCACAGAATCAAGGCACGCGTTGTCCTCTGGTAATGTACGATACGAATTACACGCGGTGTCTTCTTATTGCAGACGTAGGTAGTTAAATAGGTGGCACTAGCAGTAATTTTTAATAAGTATACGCAACAGTCTCAATTTTATTTATTCATTTATTGTTACATTACGAGAGGTATTGAGCTTTTATCTAGTGAAAAAATTGTTGATTTGCCATTCAACAACATGCGAGTGCTGGTTCCTCACTCAATTCAGTAGGCATTACTATTTTACTGGACGTTTTTACATAAGTAAAATGTACCCAGAGCCATCTATCTACAAATCGAGTGAGCTAGCAACAAAACTACACCACAGAATCAAGGCACGCGTTGTCCTCTGGTAATGTACGATACGATCCACACGCGGTGTCTTCTTGTTGCGGACGTAGTTAAATAGGTGGCACTAGCAGTGATTTTTAATAAGTATACGAAATACAAATACTATAAAGACTAACAATTAATCCAGCCCAACATGGGCTAAAAAGCCAAGTAAAAGAAGATTAATCAGTAATCAGTAAAACCAGAGATTCGTTTCATGAACACTACATTTTTATTGGTACACATAATAGGTACAATATAACAATAGATCATATTAAATAATAAACATGGATTTTAAGTTGACTGTGTTGGTTGGCGATATGCTGAATGTGTCGCTCAGCTAGCTCATCTTTGAGGAAGGTGTTCTAGACAACAATATTCTTCACTTCCACCTCGCGTCGTCCCTGTAAATAAAATGTCAAGATGAAATTAAACAAAACAATGAATGAGAGGATTATGTCAATAAAATAAACCTAAAGTTATGCAATAGATTTATTAACCTGCAATAAGCTAAATAGAGTGAAACAATATTATAAAATTATCTTGTATTTTACAAAGAGCTCCCAATTATTATTGTTGTCTAAGTAGTATACTTGATGGAAAAGTATTCCATAGATACATTATGGATTACATTTAAATGCATTTAAAGGCAAATCCAGCAAAGAAAGCGGTAAATTGATGTAAGAGCAGATATGATTACATTGATTACCAAGCCTCTCAAATGAGCTATGGATCTTGTGATGTTTGCTGAGAGTTAAAATATGTAGTGATGGAATTGTACAGTGCATCATCCCACACATTGACGATAAGATCATTACTACCAATCCTATTATGGGTTGGAAGATATAATTTATAATGTTGTAACAACTTAAATATCAATGATTCAGACTCCAGTGTGAGTATCGTATGTTGTTGTATTGTGGTAGAAGTATCCATTCCGAACCTGATGATAGTCGAGAGCTTTGCTGTGACGACATCTCTTGATCAGAAATGAAGTGCAGCGCAGGTCATACAACTGTAATTTCTTGAGTTGATGCTTTTGTTCTATTCTGCTCTGCTCTGCTCCGGATCTGGGTCTGATAAGGCATCCGGGCAACTGTACATCAAGCTGCTCTGTAGCAATTATGGCACAAGCGAGCCATGGGATTCACCTAAAAACAATTCATAATTAAAGACCAACTTCTAAATATGGCTTCTACAGCATGGATAATGTTTAATCGTGTCATCACTTTCAACTATAGTTTGCTGCTATACTTCACTAAAACTATTCAATATGCATAAATGTGAATATACACTTAGATAAGTATCACATAACATACATACAAGCATAAACTCACGCCTTTAGCATGGTTTATTGGTTCTGTCTCTTCTGCTTGCCAAAGCATAAGAGACAGAACCAATACTATTTATAATCAATGAGTAAAGAACTATACTATGTATACACGGTGGAAGGGACTTGGACGCACAAACTGACACCATGACTGCATGATTCTGGTGGTTCATGGTGCAATGAGATTTTTAGTTAAAAAGTAAATTATTCACTTCTTAAAAATGTCATTTTGGTAGGTAGACATCATGTTTGTGTACAGCACAACGAACATCAGAATAAAACGTAGAAATTAGGAAAAGTGCACGAAAGTAGTCACCGCTATTCTTAGCAGTAATCGGATATTCGGACCCTTATACACCTAAACTTCTTTCCACCAAACAACAATATGGACATTCCTTTCTGACTAAATAAGTAATCCCGGCTATACCAAACTTAATGAAATTATAGCAGTGGTTATTTTGATTTCGTTTCTTTATGTTGTTCAAATAAATAGAATATCAATGCAAAATGACTACCACCAATAGACGACACGGTGGGCGCAGTGGCCGAGTGGTTGGCTGCTGCGCTACGGGTCGCGGGTTCGATTCCCGCACGGAAAAAATATTTCTCTGGTCTACAGGTGGTTGTTCCGGGTTTGGCTGTTAGTGTATGTGAGTTTAAATGTTTGTTAACGCACCCACGATACAGGAGAAATTACTAGTGTGGCGCGACGACATAAAAACAAAAAAAAATTAGGCGACGTTTAATCATTTAAACGTATCATACCTTCTTAGAATCCACAGCGGCCGTGAAGACTGTTGTTGCGTATCAAGCATTACGGGCGAGGGGTGATGTAGTCCAGGTGCCAATCTGCCTCAGGGATCGCTACAGTTGACTTGATCCCCACTGTCATGTCGCGGTCGCCCTGAAAGTGTATAATAGGATTTTTTTTAATATTTTTTACTATGGGACGAGCCCGCCACACTATTCCCAATCCACTGCAACTCCTGAAAACCAGAATCAACAGTGGCGACCATCAGGAAAGCGTCGAGACAATGAAGTCCGTCGAGTCCCGTAGAAACGATTCAACTGTCTTGGAACCCGCAACGAAATTAATCAGAAAAAAGCAGCGGAGGACTAAGAAAACTACGCAATTTCTTCTTCCCTCCATATCGACCAGGAGACAGAACTGAGCTGGGCCAATAGGCACAAAGGGACGTTTACAACTGGGTTAGGCCCAGTTGCCTAGCCCCGCGGTTTAAAATTAACACTGATAGTAGTGAGTCCTGAATGATTAGAATTCATTCAACGATTCAATAGTCAACAACATTTAGAATGCGAAGCAGAACTATAAATCACTAGCAGCGCCCCGCGGTTTTACGTTTTAAGTCAACATGAAACAATCGGAATTCCAACGGGAATACTTCCGTTTTCCGTGGTAAAAAATACACTACGTGCTATGCCAGACTATTAATCTATATCTGCGCCATACTTCATCCAGATCTGTTCAGCTGTTCTGGTGTTAATAATATTGTTAGTGGCAAGTGTGATAGTGTCATTAACAGTCCACAATATTGTGGCGAAATAATATTTTCGTGACGCGCTAATTTGCAATCACAGAAACCAAGGAAGTCTAACCTTAAACCGGATCGTTGGGAAAATACAGAAACTTACCATCAAATAAATTGCATTATTCGCATCATCTACATTGAACACTTGTATCCAAGATATGTCATCGACATGAATGGATGTCACTACACTGTTATGAAAGTGGTCTCTTCTTACAGTTTCAATCGGTATTCAGCTGTAGCCGGTTAGACTGGAAGCCAACCTCAACACAGTTATGTTGTTGCAATGTTTCTTCTGCCAAACTGTACAGCAGTTTGTTGACAGATGTAGCTCCCGTATACAAAGTTCTGTTATATTTTATGAAATTACTAGCTGACAAGGTTTTGACAAAAGGTGCTAAAAAGAAACTTCCCCACTTTATTTTTAAAAGACTTTTTTGTAGTACAGCTACGTTCTAAATCTATTGGTATATCATTAAAAAAAATTGGGACTAAGCATTTTCTACACCTTGGTCCATAATAGTTATTACAAGTGGGTACTACAAATCTTCTAATGCATTTATTCCTTTGAGGTCTTATGTGTACCGTCTTGATTTTAAACTCATCCTCATCCAATCCACACAGCATCATCTAGCCCCGAGCTAAGCAGAGCTTGTATTATGGGTACTAGATGACTGATGTAATTAATACAATACATTACATAGATAGATATTTCTTATTATATATAGCAAATACCCAGAACACTTGGGCTTTACCAAGGCGGGTTGGCGATTTCAGACTTATACTCATTGTAATGTGTGTAGATGTCAGTAATGTCTAAGATAAACTAATAAAGTAGGTATCATCGCTGGAGGTGAACCAGTTTTGAACCTTATCCGTCCGAGATGGTACAAATGAATTAAAAAAGTCTCAATGTTTTTCATGAGAGGTGAGACCTTTAGGTGAATGCGTAGAGGCACCTCGTGGAATTTAAATTTTCATGTTTTTAGCAATTTGGAGCTTTCGTAACTAACAAATGAGTACCCCACAAAGTATTAAAATCATTAGTACGACTTTTTCAGTTCGATTTATGCAACTGAATAAGTGTTTCATTACATGATGACATTTAACCACAATTCTATGTATGTTTGTTGTGGTATACATATACGCGAATAACTCTTTCAGTAACATACCTTATACTGACCTGAAACGCGGGCTGCGTCTGCGCATTCTTCTTAACCACTGGGCCATTACGACAATAGAAAGATAAAATAACTTACAATCATGACTTCCTTGTTGGTTTTGATGGTGACCATCCAGTTGCCATGAGGGTTCATGACGAAGGGACACGGAGCCGTGCCTCTGTCGCCAGCCACAGTGACCAGTCGTGGTTGTCCGGTGGGACGCAGTGCCACGTTGAACCTGGAAGATTATCAGCTTGCATTTTAAGAAGTTGTTTTTCTACTAATTAGTCTTGCTCTCTACTAGGCCAGTTGAGCCTGCCAAAACTATTCAACACAGAACTCCAACTAGCGAACGAGGACTAGTATCTCGGAGTCATCCTTAACAGCAAGTTAAACTGGAGCAACTGCAGCATGGCGGTCCTGCAAGCACTAAAATGCCATACCACTAACTCTGGGCTACTACTACACGAATGTCATAACCGCTTAAATCAGGTGTGTATTCTCAATAACATAACCATTCAATGGATTAAAGGACACAGCAGGGGGGAGTGGTCTGGATGTTTGCTTTTGCGGTTGCACAACGACATGCTTATCCTATATCTCTCTGGTAGTCCTAACGATCAAGCTTCTTAACAGTGAGACGTTCCCAGTTGCGGGCTCCATGGTGGGTGGGAGCCAGAGAGACGAATAATACTACTTTACATACATGGACAATCCAAGGCCATTTCAACCAACCGGAGTGAAGTCAGCGAAAGCCGGCTCAGCTCCTAAGCGGGGTGCTAACAATACCCCGCTCGCCCCTGGAGGTCCTGCGGGTAATACTGCAGGCACCAGCGTGGGTGCTGGTCCGATTGTGGCGAAAGCTGCAGTTCGGACCAAAACAAAGTCCCAGCTTAAGCAAAGGACGTCAGCGCTGCCTGGGACCAGTACTGACCCTTTAAAAGCACAGGCGAGGACGGCGACGACTCATACCACAGCCGGACCTAGCCTTAGCTCACAAACACAACCTCCTGCGGCACTTCAAGCTGCAAATCAGCAGGCTGTCACCGAGCAATCGAAGACGCCTGGCACTGACGACGCGTTCTCACGCGGTTGGCAAGGGTAAACACACTCAACAAGCCCATTGCCCTTGTACCGCCCACCCGGGCCGTCCTGCTCCTGCAGATCTGGCCAATAGGGGGGACGGGCGCAGCGGTAATGCGCTCCGTCAGGTGCGCCGCCGTGCAAAATAGAACGAGGGTAAAGCCGCTCGTCGAACACAGTCTACCGCTGCCGGGTCAAGCCGCAAAACCAGCAGCAAGGTCGACTTCTCCGCGGGGAAACGGTCGCAGGCCGAGGCCGGTGAAAGCCGACCAGAGCCTGCTGGACCGTCAACCAGCGTCGAGGAGAGGCCAGCCATAAACACCAGACCAAAGAAACAATCCGATTGGAAGGATCAGGCTACGGCCAAGCGGGCTCTCAATGAGACCTTGTCGCCTCGTGGGGAGCAGAAGCGGCCGTGGCTTGACCATTCCAAACGGATTGAAGACAGGAAAAGCTACGCCCAAGCTGCCGGCGCCACCCTGAACGTCGCAATCACTAGCGAGAGCACGGGGGCTACTGTCTCCGGCCTCCGATCCGGGGGGGACGGGTTCGACGAGGGCTTAGACCTGTTTGCCGGGTTGCGACTGGAGGGAGACGAGGAGGGTGCGACCAGCAATGGCGTCCCTTTCGTTGGCCTGTAAGGTCGTGCAGGCGAACCTCCGCCACAGCCAGACAGCGACGGCTCAGTTGCGCAAGTGGCTGGAGGTACAGGACGCGGCCGTTGCCCTGATCCAGGAGCCGTGGATTAGGGCTGGCCATATACAAGGACTATCCAATCTCGGTGGTTAGATTTTAGTCACTACAGACCACGATCATCCTAGATCGTGTATCTATGTAATAGGTAACCTCCAAAACACAGATCTTAACAGATTTCTGTTGCAGAGATGTCTCTGCAGTTAGAATGTCTATACAGCGGGATGGTGTGGAGATGCCAGTAGTCTTTGCCTCGGCTTATATGCCTGAGGCGGAGACACCGCCCCCCCCCCCCATGACCTCGCCCGCCTCGTGAGTTACTTTGAGAGGAGCGCGATGGAGATTGTCATTGGGGCTGACGCAAATGCCCATCACCCACTGTGGGGCATGGACACGCAAAATGATAGTGGTAAGACATTGGTTGAATTTTTATTTACAACAAACCTATCCCTATTAAACACACTAGGCTCCGAACCAACATTCGTAACCAGAAGAAGCCACACGATCATTGACCTCACCATGGCCTCTGAGGGTGCAGCGGAAATCACCTCGGGCTGGCAGGTCTCCAAGGAGACCTCGTGCTCGGATCACAGGTGGATCCGCTTTGACATCCAGGTCTGTGCGACACCTATACCGCCACGAGGCAACCCAAGGAATACTAACAGGGTTCCCTACACACGCACGCTTGCTACCAAGCTGGCGATACTGAGCAGTCCACCAAGGTACGTGGACATAACGCAGATAGATGCACAGGTCGAGCACATCACTGCATCAATGATAGACAGCTACCATACTGCCTGCCCAGTAACCACACTGCCCGTAACACCAGGTAAACAACCCTGGTGGGGCGCCGAACCGGAACGCAAGCACGGTAAGGTAAGGAAGGCTCTGAACAGAGCCATGAATACATGGGCTGACGAGGACTGGGAGGCATACTACGCGGCCAAGTCTAGCTACAAAAAATGCATCAGTTTCAGGAGCACCGCGGGATGGCGTAAGTTCTGTGGCAATATTGAATCTTGCCAACAAGCAAACAGGGTAAGGAAAATACTGGCGCAACAGCACACACCTGGGCCAGCCACTCTCCGTAAACCTGACAATACCTTAACCACATCACCAGAGGAAACGAGACGCGTCCTAATAGAAACTCACTTCCCAGGAAGCGTCCTCACTCAGGAAATTGATTGGTCTGATACAATGCAAACACCGTCAGAAAATGACTGGCTATACGCAAACAAGATGATCACATTGGAGAAAATCCAATGGGTCATCGAAAACTACCAACCCTTTAAGGCAGCCGGCCCCGACGGTGTTTTCCCCGCCCTACTGCAGTGGGGTGGCACCTCGGTTACCGTAAGATTAGTGCCTCTGTTGCGGGCATGCCTGGCCTACAGACACATCCCGAAAGGTTGGAGGGAGGTGAAGGTTATATTCATTCCTAAGCCAGGCAAGAGTGACTATACAAACGCTAAATCCTACCGACCTATCAGCCTGACATCGTTTCTCCAAAAAACCTTGGAGAGACTATGCGATAGGGAGCTAAGAGACGGCGCTCTTAAAAACATACCACTACATGGTAACCAACATGCATACTGCTCAGGTAAGTCGACGGAGTCAGCTCTTCACCTGGTGATTAGCCGGATTGAAGAAGCAATTCACCAAAAAGCTACCTGCCTAGGCACATTTATAGACATCGAAGGCGCCTTCGATAAAACAAACTTCTCCAGTATTAGTACCGCCCTCTTCAAACATGGCGTCGATCAGGTATTAACAGATTGGATTACTAACATGTTAAGCAAGCGAGTGGTTCGTCTGGAAGAGGACCAGAACATGGCCTTGATAGCCAGGGGTTGCCCCCAAGGAGGCGTTTTATCTCCCTTCCTCTGGAACCTGGTAATAAATGACCTCATCAAAATTCTAAATGACAACCACTACTACACGATAGGTTATGCGGACGACCTCGCAATCCTTGTGTCAGGGAAGATGACAACCTCACTCAACAGGCACTACGCATCGTTGAACGATGGTGTAGGGAATTTGACCTCTCGGTGAACCGTCGGGTTCAATAAGTGGGGCCTATCACCCAAAATCATACTTTGGCTATCCAACACTGTTATCCGACCAATGATCGCATACAGTGCCGTGGTCTGGTGGCCCCGCACCAAACTAACTGCAGCCTCAAGCAAACTTCAACGCATGCAGAGGCTAGCTTGCATGGCCATCACGGGCTGTATGAGGACTACTCCTACCGCAGCTCTTGAAGCAATGCTAGAACTCCCGCCCCTCCACCTGTTTATACAACAGGAAGCGACGATGGCGGCGGTACGCCTAAAAACACTAAATCTCTGGAGTAAAAGAGAAACACAACACTCCGCGTTACTTGAGGGACTCTACAAGGAGTTCCCCTTGACTAAAGCCATAAATGACCGGATTCCCAAACAATTTATCTTCGATAAAAGATACAAAATCCAACTCCATGAGGATCACCGGTAAGAGGGACAACGTCCAGCAGAGTTGCGTACTTTCACAGACGGATCCAAGACAGGTACCGGCTCGGGCGCTGGCATCTTTTCGGAGGACCTCAATATACATATAGCCTCAACTCTAGGGGCCCACAATACGGTGTTCCAAGCAGAGTGTATGGGTATATCCCTAGCAGCCTCAGCTATCGCAGCCAGACAGGTTCGGGACCACACTGTCCGTATTCTATCAGACAGCATGTCGGTCCTGCAAGCACTAAAATGCTACACAACCAACTCTGGGCTTTTATACGAATGTCATCACCGCTTGAATCAGGTGGGTATTCTAAACAACATAACCATTCAATGGATTAAAGGACACAGCGGTTCTCGTCGCAATGTCGCAAAAAACTCGTCGTTGATGCTGCAGACGAACTCGCAAGAAGGGGATCTAGCATGGCAGTAATGGGACCGGAACCCATCGTACCACTCCCCTTTGGGTATATACGCACTCTGGTAAGGAAACGCACTAGGGTTCAACACAACAAAATTTGGTCAGACCAAACAGACTGCAGGCTGTCCAGGGAGGTACTCCCTGCAATTGACGGCCGCTTTACAAAACAGGCCCTCCAACTGACTAAGCAGCAGCTGCGCACAATCACAGCCGCTGTCACAGGTCATGGGTCATTTAACAAGCACCTGTTTACTATAGGAGTTACAGATAGCCCGCTATGCAGAGCATGCATGGAGGTGGACGAGACGGCGGACCACGTGCTTCTCCACTGTCCAGAGGTTACTGCATACAGGGCTAAATACTTCGGTAACCCGGTTACTCTCCGAGAGATCGCCAGTAACGTCAGGGCGCTGCTGGCCTTTCTCGGGGAACTGGGGTGGATCGAATAAGATATTGTCCCACCCTTTACGCAAAATACGCGCTACGTCGTGGAGTTGCGGAAATCGGCCCGTCTAACAATACAATATACAGGACACAGCAGTTCTCGAGGTAGCTTCAGATGCTGATGCTGATCCCCTTTGGGTACATACGTACTTTGGTAAGGAACGCACTAAGGATCAGCACGACAAAGCGTGGTCGGACCAAACTGACTGCAGACACTCCCTGCAATTGACGGCCGCTTCACAAAGCAGGCTCTCCTACTGACTAAGCAGCAGCTGCGCACAGTCACAGGCGCCGTTACCGGTCAAGGGATGATAATTATTTTTACTTACCGAGATTTACTACACTTGTGCGTCTTCCACAGCAATTGAAGCATGCAAATATGCATAGGCACGTTATCTCGGGATACTGAGTCACATCTGTGTGAAGTAACAGGTCCTGGAATGACAAATTAGTCTTATATAATGATGATGCAAAAAATTAATTCTTTTTCACTACTAATCATTTTGTTAGCTCATCCCTCCAGATATGAGGATGCTTGAACAGGCTGCTAAATGCTGTTATGATTATTTCTTCACTTACCAAGACTTTCCTTTATTTGCACATCTTCTATGGTACTTTGAGTGTGCTGCATATCCACATAGTCCAAATGTGAAGTAACAGGAGGTTCTGGAATGACAATTTATAGATTATAACTACATTCATAGTATATTTTGATTATTTTATACTATAATCAATCAATTTTAGATGTAATACTATGTCATTATGTGTCTCAATTATACAAAAATGTTAAGTAAATGTAAATGTAGCAACTAAGGCAATGTATTCAATTAATTAAATAATTTTGCATGCCCTAAGGCAAAATGTATTGGGACTCCATAAATTAACAACTTTTCTGTTACCTACATTATTGGCAAATAAATGATTTCTATAGCCTGTAGCACTCAGGAATAATGTAGCTTTTTGTATGAATGATGTACAAACTTATAAGCTAATTTTACCTCTTTATAATATTAGTATAGATATCAATCTATGTAACCTGGCATGTTATGAGTGGCTCATTGCCAAATAAAAACAGCCATATGGGTTGATCAAAGTTTAAGCTATGCTCGCCGAGATCTGTCTGTGGATGGGTGACCGATCGTAACATATCGAGACGCCTGCGCGCCACGGAAAGCACGCTAACCCGTTAGTCCAGGGTCCCGGCTGTCATTTGTAGATGTTTGAAAGTTTGTTGTTACAGATAGTCAGAAATCTGAATGTTTGACAACCCGCCTCATCAAGGCGTCTGTGTTGCTCAGTAACTGGGTTGTGGAGGTCAGATAGACAGTCGCTCCATGTAAAATACTGTTATTCAGCTGCATCCGGTTAGACTGGAAGCCGCCCCAACATAGTTGGGAAAGGGCTAGGCAGATCATGATGATATCAATCTATCTAACCTGGCATGTTTGTTGTCCATACGGCGTCTTTGCTGTATCTTCCAGCACCAATACCGTTATTCGAAGTATGTGTACACTTCCAACTTACTCGGTGGTATGACTTACATGGCGGTATTTGAAATTATATTCGTTTTCTCGTCGCAATATACACCGACGGAAGTAACCCATGTGTTAAGAAACTCCTTATCCTTATTCGGGGTAGGGAATTTATGCAAATTCACATTGCATTGTACGTAGCAGCCTCCAAAATCACCAAACGGGTAGTCAGGTAGGTTGTCTCAATATGTAGATTTAAACAATCAATACCAGCACGAAATCAACACGGCCGGAGAAGCAGAGGCTCTACCCAACGTTACTGGGTGGAAGAAGCACTTTTGGACGATTATAACTAAAATAAACAAACAGGACGCGGAAAATAAACACACGCAAACCGGCTGTCAAAGTTTTTTTTTTGTTTGATTGACACTGACATTTTTGAAGTGTTGCAGAGTCTCAATTTTCTTTATTTATTTGTTGTAACATTACGTGAGGCATTGAGTTTTTATCTAGAGAAAAAATTGCTGGTTTGCCATTCAACGACGTGCGAGTGCCGGTTCCATAGTAGGCATTACTATTTTACTGGACGTTTTTACATAAGCAAAATGTACCCAGAGCCATCTATGTATCTACAAATCGAGTGAGCTAGCAATGAAACTACACCACAGAATCAAGGCACGCGTTGTCCTCTGGTAATGTACGATACGAATTACACGCGGTGTCTTCTTATTGCAGACGTAGGTAGTTAAATAGGTGGCACTAGCAGTAATTTTTAATAAGTATACGCAACAGTCTCAATTTTATTTATTCATTTATTGTTACATTACGAGAGGTATTGAGCTTTTATCTAGTGAAAAAATTGTTGATTTGCCATTCAACAACATGCGAGTGCTGGTTCCTCACTCAATTCAGTAGGCATTACTATTTTACTGGACGTTTTTACATAAGTAAAATGTACCCAGAGCCATCTATCTACAAATCGAGTGAGCTAGCAACAAAACTACACCACAGAATCAAGGCACGCGTTGTCCTCTGGTAATGTACGATACGATCCACACGCGGTGTCTTCTTGTTGCGGACGTAGTTAAATAGGTGGCACTAGCAGTGATTTTTAATAAGTATACGAAATACAAATACTATAAAGACTAACAATTAATCCAGCCCAACATGGGCTAAAAAGCCAAGTAAAAGAAGATTAATCAGTAATCAGTAAAACCAGAGATTCGTTTCATGAACACTACATTTTTATTGGTACACATAATAGGTACAATATAACAATAGATCATATTAAATAATAAACATGGATTTTAAGTTGACTGTGTTGGTTGGCGATATGCTGAATGTGTCGCTCAGCTAGCTCATCTTTGAGGAAGGTGTTCTAGACAACAATATTCTTCACTTCCACCTCGCGTCGTCCCTGTAAATAAAATGTCAAGATGAAATTAAACAAAACAATGAATGAGAGGATTATGTCAATAAAATAAACCTAAAGTTATGCAATAGATTTATTAACCTGCAATAAGCTAAATAGAGTGAAACAATATTATAAAATTATCTTGTATTTTACAAAGAGCTCCCAATTATTATTGTTGTCTAAGTAGTATACTTGATGGAAAAGTATTCCATAGATACATTATGGATTACATTTAAATGCATTTAAAGGCAAATCCAGCAAAGAAAGCGGTAAATTGATGTAAGAGCAGATATGATTACATTGATTACCAAGCCTCTCAAATGAGCTATGGATCTTGTGATGTTTGCTGAGAGTTAAAATATGTAGTGATGGAATTGTACAGTGCATCATCCCACACATTGACGATAAGATCATTACTACCAATCCTATTATGGGTTGGAAGATATAATTTATAATGTTGTAACAACTTAAATATCAATGATTCAGACTCCAGTGTGAGTATCGTATGTTGTTGTATTGTGGTAGAAGTATCCATTCCGAACCTGATGATAGTCGAGAGCTTTGCTGTGACGACATCTCTTGATCAGAAATGAAGTGCAGCGCAGGTCATACAACTGTAATTTCTTGAGTTGATGCTTTTGTTCTATTCTGCTCTGCTCTGCTCCGGATCTGGGTCTGATAAGGCATCCGGGCAACTGTACATCAAGCTGCTCTGTAGCAATTATGGCACAAGCGAGCCATGGGATTCACCTAAAAACAATTCATAATTAAAGACCAACTTCTAAATATGGCTTCTACAGCATGGATAATGTTTAATCGTGTCATCACTTTCAACTATAGTTTGCTGCTATACTTCACTAAAACTATTCAATATGCATAAATGTGAATATACACTTAGATAAGTATCACATAACATACATACAAGCATAAACTCACGCCTTTAGCATGGTTTATTGGTTCTGTCTCTTCTGCTTGCCAAAGCATAAGAGACAGAACCAATACTATTTATAATCAATGAGTAAAGAACTATACTATGTATACACGGTGGAAGGGACTTGGACGCACAAACTGACACCATGACTGCATGATTCTGGTGGTTCATGGTGCAATGAGATTTTTAGTTAAAAAGTAAATTATTCACTTCTTAAAAATGTCATTTTGGTAGGTAGACATCATGTTTGTGTACAGCACAACGAACATCAGAATAAAACGTAGAAATTAGGAAAAGTGCACGAAAGTAGTCACCGCTATTCTTAGCAGTAATCGGATATTCGGACCCTTATACACCTAAACTTCTTTCCACCAAACAACAATATGGACATTCCTTTCTGACTAAATAAGTAATCCCGGCTATACCAAACTTAATGAAATTATAGCAGTGGTTATTTTGATTTCGTTTCTTTATGTTGTTCAAATAAATAGAATATCAATGCAAAATGACTACCACCAATAGACGACACGGTGGGCGCAGTGGCCGAGTGGTTGGCTGCTGCGCTACGGGTCGCGGGTTCGATTCCCGCACGGAAAAAATATTTCTCTGGTCTACAGGTGGTTGTTCCGGGTTTGGCTGTTAGTGTATGTGAGTTTAAATGTTTGTTAACGCACCCACGATACAGGAGAAATTACTAGTGTGGCGCGACGACATAAAAACAAAAAAAAATTAGGCGACGTTTAATCATTTAAACGTATCATACCTTCTTAGAATCCACAGCGGCCGTGAAGACTGTTGTTGCGTATCAAGCATTACGGGCGAGGGGTGATGTAGTCCAGGTGCCAATCTGCCTCAGGGATCGCTACAGTTGACTTGATCCCCACTGTCATGTCGCGGTCGCCCTGAAAGTGTATAATAGGATTTTTTTTAATATTTTTTACTATGGGACGAGCCCGCCACACTATTCCCAATCCACTGCAACTCCTGAAAACCAGAATCAACAGTGGCGACCATCAGGAAAGCGTCGAGACAATGAAGTCCGTCGAGTCCCGTAGTAACGATTCAACTGTCTTGGAACCCGCAACGAAATTAATCAGAAAAAAGCAGCGGAGGACTAAGAAAACTACGCAATTTCTTCTTCCCTCCATATCGACCAGGAGACAGAACTGAGCTGGGCCAATAGGCACAAAGGGACGTTTACAACTGGGTTAGGCCCAGTTGCCTAGCCCCGCGGTTTAAAATTAACACTGATAGTAGTGAGTCCTGAATGATTAGAATTCATTCAACGATTCAATAGTCAACAACATTTAGAATGCGAAGCAGAACTATAAATCACTAGCAGCGCCCCGCGGTTTTACGTTTTAAGTCAACATGAAACAATCGGAATTCCAACGGGAATACTTCCGTTTTCCGTGGTAAAAAATACACTACGTGCTATGCCAGACTATTAATCTATATCTGCGCCATACTTCATCCAGATCTGTTCAGCTGTTCTGGTGTTAATAATATTGTTAGTGGCAAGTGTGATAGTGTCATTAACAGTCCACAATATTGTGGCGAAATAATATTTTCGTGACGCGCTAATTTGCAATCACAGAAACCAAGGAAGTCTAACCTTAAACCGGATCGTTGGGAAAATACAGAAACTTACCATCAAATAAATTGCATTATTCGCATCATCTACATTGAACACTTGTATCCAAGATATGTCATCGACATGAATGGATGTCACTACACTGTTATGAAAGTGGTCTCTTCTTACAGTTTCAATCGGTATTCAGCTGTAGCCGGTTAGACTGGAAGCCAACCTCAACACAGTTATGTTGTTGCAATGTTTCTTCTGCCAAACTGTACAGCAGTTTGTTGACAGATGTAGCTCCCGTATACAAAGTTCTGTTATATTTTATGAAGTTACTAGCTGACAAGGTTTTGACAAAAGGTGCTAAAAAGAAACTTCCCCACTTTATTTTTAAAAGACTTTTTTGTAGTACAGCTACGTTCTAAATCTATTGGTATATCATTAAAAAAAATTGGGACTAAGCATTTTCTACACCTTGGTCCATAATAGTTATTACAAGTGGGTACTACAAATCTTCTAATGCATTTATTCCTTTGAGGTCTTATGTGTACCGTCTTGATTTTAAACTCATCCTCATCCAATCCACACAGCATCATCTAGCCCCGAGCTAAGCAGAGCTTGTATTATGGGTACTAGATGACTGATGTAATTAATACAATACATTACATAGATAGATATTTCTTATTATATATAGCAAATACCCAGAACACTTGGGCTTTACCAAGGCGGGTTGGCGATTTCAGACTTATACTCATTGTAATGTGTGTAGATGTCAGTAATGTCTAAGATAAACTAATAAAGTAGGTATCATCGCTGGAGGTGAACCAGTTTTGAACCTTATCCGTCCGAGATGGTACAAATGAATTAAAAAAGTCTCAATGTTTTTCATGAGAGGTGAGACCTTTAGGTGAATGCGTAGAGGCACCTCGTGGAATTTAAATTTTCATGTTTTTAGCAATTTGGAGCTTTCGTAACTAACAAATGAGTACCCCACAAAGTATTAAAATCATTAGTACGACTTTTTCAGTTCGATTTATGCAACTGAATAAGTGTTTCATTACATGATGACATTTAACCACAATTCTATGTATGTTTGTTGTGGTATACATATACGCGAATAACTCTTTCAGTAACATACCTTATACTGACCTGAAACGCGGGCTGCGTCTGCGCATTCTTCTTAACCACTGGGCCATTACGACAATAGAAAGATAAAATAACTTACAATCATGACTTCCTTGTTGGTTTTGATGGTGACCATCCAGTTGCCATGAGGGTTCATGACGAAGGGACACGGAGCCGTGCCTCTGTCGCCAGCCACAGTGACCAGTCGTGGTTGTCCGGTGGGACGCAGTGCCACGTTGAACCTGGAAGATTATCAGCTTGCATTTTAAGAAGTTGTTTTTCTACTAATTAGTCTTGCTCTCTACTAGGCCAGTTGAGCCTGCCAAAACTATTCAACACAGAACTCCAACTAGCGAACGAGGACTAGTATCTCGGAGTCATCCTTAACAGCAAGTTAAACTGGAGCAACTGCAGCATGGCGGTCCTGCAAGCACTAAAATGCCATACCACTAACTCTGGGCTACTACTACACGAATGTCATAACCGCTTAAATCAGGTGTGTATTCTCAATAACATAACCATTCAATGGATTAAAGGACACAGCAGGGGGGAGTGGTCTGGATGTTTGCTTTTGCGGTTGCACAACGACATGCTTATCCTATATCTCTCTGGTAGTCCTAACGATCAAGCTTCTTAACAGTGAGACGTTCCCAGTTGCGGGCTCCATGGTGGGTGGGAGCCAGAGAGACGAATAATACTACTTTACATACATGGACAATCCAAGGCCATTTCAACCAACCGGAGTGAAGTCAGCGAAAGCCGGCTCAGCTCCTAAGCGGGGTGCTAACAACACCCCGCTCGCCCCTGGAGGTCCTGCGGGTAATACTGCAGGCACCAGCGTGGGTGCTGGTCCGATTGTGGCGAAAGCTGCAGTTCGGACCAAAACAAAGTCCCAGCTTAAGCAAAGGACGTCAGCGCTGCCTGGGACCAGTACTGACCCTTTAAAAGCACAGGCGAGGACGGCGACGACTCATACCACAGCCGGACCTAGCCTTAGCTCACAAACACAACCTCCTGCGGCACTTCAAGCTGCAAATCAGCAGGCTGTCACCGAGCAATCGAAGACGCCTGGCACTGACGACGCGTTCTCACGCGGTTGGCAAGGGTAAACACACTCAACAAGCCCATTGCCCTTGTACCGCCCACCCGGGCCGTCCTGCTCCTGCAGATCTGGCCAATAGGGGGGACGGGCGCAGCGGTAATGCGCTCCGTCAGGTGCGCCGCCGTGCAAAATAGAACGAGGGTAAAGCCGCTCGTCGAACACAGTCTACCGCTGCCGGGTCAAGCCGCAAAACCAGCAGCAAGGTCGACTTCTCCGCGGGGAAACGGTCGCAGGCCGAGGCCGGTGAAAGCCGACCAGAGCCTGCTGGACCGTCAACCAGCGTCGAGGAGAGGCCAGCCATAAACACCAGACCAAAGAAACAATCCGATTGGAAGCATCAGGCTACGGCCAAGCGGGCTCTCAATGAGACCTTGTCGCCTCGTGGGGAGCAGAAGCGGCCGTGGCTTGACCATTCCAAACGGATTGAAGACAGGAAAAGCTACGCCCAAGCTGCCGGCGCCACCCTGAACGTCGCAATCACTAGCGAGAGCACGGGGGCTACTGTCTCCGGCCTCCGATCCGGGGGGGACGGGTTCGACGAGGGCTTCGACCTGTTTGCCGGGTTGCGACTGGAGGGAGACGAGGAGGGTGCGACCAGCAATGGCGTCCCTTTCGTTGGCCTGTACATGTACCCCCCATGACCTCGCCCGCCTCGTGAGTTACTGTGAGAGGAGCGGGATGGAGATTGTCATTGGGGCTGACGCAAATGCCCATCACCCACTGTGGGGCATGGACACGCAAAATGATAGTGGTAAGACATTGGTTGAATTTTTATTTACAACAAACCTATCCCTATTAAACACACTAGGCTCCGAACCAACATTCGTAACCAGAAGAAGCCACACGATCATTGACCTCACCATGGCCTCTGAGGGTGCAGCGGAAATCACCTCGGGCTGGCAGGTCTCCAAGGAGACCTCGTGCTCGGATCACAGGTGGATCCGCTTTGACATCCAGGTCTGTGCGACACCTATACCGCCACGAGGCAACCCAAGGAATACTAACAGGGTTCCCTACACACGCACGCTTGCTACCAAGCTGGCGATACTGAGCAGTCCACCAAGGTACGTGGACATAACGCAGATAGATGCACAGGTCGAGCACATCACTGCATCAATGATAGACAGCTACCATACTGCCTGCCCAGTAACCACACTGCCCGTAACACCAGGTAAACAACCCTGGTGGGGCGCCGAACTGGAACGCAAGCACGGTAAGGTAAGGAAGGCTCTGAACAGAGCCATGAATACATGGGCTGACGAGGACTGGGAGGCATACTACGCGGCCAAGTCTAGCTACAAAAAATGCATCAGTTTCAGGAGCACCGCGGGATGGCGTAAGTTCTGTGGCAATATTGAATCTTGCCAACAAGCAAACAGGGTAAGGAAAATACTGGCGCAACAGCACACACCTGGGCCAGCCACTCTCCGTAAACCTGACAATACCTTAACCACATCACCAGAGGAAACGAGACGCGTCCTAATAGAAACTCACTTCCCAGGAAGCGTCCTCACTCAGAAAATTGATTGGTCTGATACAATGCAAACACCGTCAGAAAATGACTGGCTATACGCAAACAAGATGATCACATTGGAGAAAATCCAATGGGTCATCGAAAACTACCAACCCTTTAAGGCAGCCGGCCCCGACGGTGTTTTCCCCGCCCTACTGCAGTGGGGTGGCACCTCGGTTACCGTAAGATTAGTGCCTCTGTTGCGGGCATGCCTGGCCTACAGACACATCCCGAAAGGTTGGAGGGAGGTGAAGGTTATATTCATTCCTAAGCCAGGCAAGAGTGACTATACAAACGCTAAATCCTACCGACCTATCAGCCTGACATCGTTTCTCCAAAAAACCTTGGAGAGACTATGCGATAGGGAGCTAAGAGACGGCGCTCTTAAAAACATACCACTACATGGTAACCAACATGCATACTGCTCAGGTAACTCGACGGAGTCAGCTCTTCACCTGGTGATTAGCCGGATTGAAGAAGCAATTCACCAAAAAGCTACCTGCCTAGGCACATTTATAGACATCGAAGGCGCCTTCGATAAAACAAACTTCTCCAGTATTAGTACCGCCCTCTTCAAACATGGCGTCGATCAGGTATTAACAGATTGGATTACTAACATGTTAAGCAAGCGAGTGGTTCGTCTGGAAGAGGACCAGAACATGGCCTTGATAGCCAGGGGTTGCCCCCAAGGAGGCGTTTTATCTCCCTTCCTCTGGAACCTGGTAATAAATGACCTCATCAAAATTCTAAATGACAACCACTACTACACGATAGGTTATGCGGACGACCTCGCAATCCTTGTGTCAGGGAAGATGACAACCTCACTCAACAGGCACTACGCATCGTTGAACGATGGTGTAGGGAATTTGACCTCTCGGTGAACCGTCGGGTTCAATAAGTGGGGCCTATCACCCAAAATCATACTTTGGCTATCCAACACTGTTATCCGACCAATGATCGCATACAGTGCCGTGGTCTGGTGGCCCCGCACCAAACTAACTGCAGCCTCAAGCAAACTTCAACGCATGCAGAGGCTAGCTTGCATGGCCATCACGGGCTGTATGAGGACTACTCCTACCGCAGCTCTTGAAGCAATGCTAGAACTCCCGCCCCTCCACCTGTTTATACAACAGGAAGCGACGATGGCGGCGGTACGCCTAAAAACACTAAATCTCTGGAGTAAAAGAGAAACACAACACTCCGCGTTACTTGAGGGACTCTACAAGGAGTTCCCCTTGACTAAAGCCATAAATGACCGGATTCCCAAACAATTTATCTTCGATAAAAGATACAAAATCCAACTCCATGAGGATCACCGGTAAGAGGGACAACGTCCAGCAGAGTTGCGTACTTTCACAGACGGATCCAAGACAGGTACCGGCTCGGGCGCTGGCATCTTTTCGGAGGACCTCAATATACATATAGCCTCAACTCTAGGGGCCCACAATACGGTGTTCCAAGCAGAGTGTATGGGTATATCCCTAGCAGCCTCAGCTATCGCAGCCAGACAGGTTCGGGACCACACTGTCCGTATTCTATCAGACAGCATGTCGGTCCTGCAAGCACTAAAATGCTACACAACCAACTCTGGGCTTTTATACGAATGTCATCACCGCTTGAATCAGGTGGGTATTCTAAACAACATAACCATTCAATGGATTAAAGGACACAGCGGTTCTCGTCGCAATGTCGCAAAAAACTCGTCGTTGATGCTGCAGACGAACTCGCAAGAAGGGGATCTAGCATGGCAGTAATGGGACCGGAACCCATCGTACCACTCCCCTTTGGGTATATACGCACTCTGGTAAGGAAACGCACTAGGGTTCAACACAACAAAATTTGGTCAGACCAAACAGACTGCAGGCTGTCCAGGGAGGTACTCCCTGCAATTGACGGCCGCTTTACAAAACAGGCCCTCCAACTGACTAAGCAGCAGCTGCGCACAATCACAGCCGCTGTCACAGGTCATGGGTCATTTAACAAGCACCTGTTTACTATAGGAGTTACAGATAGCCCGCTATGCAGAGCATGCATGGAGGTGGACGAGACGGCGGACCACGTGCTTCTCCACTGTCCAGAGGTTACTGCATACAGGGCTAAATACTTCGGTAACCCGGTTACTCTCCGAGAGATCGCCAGTAACGTCAGGGCGCTGCTGGCCTTTCTCGGGGAACTGGGGTGGATCGAATAAGATATTGTCCCACCCTTTACGCAAAATACGCGCTACGTCGTGGAGTTGCGGAAATCGGCCCGTCTAACAATACAATATACAGGACACAGCAGTTCTCGAGGTAGCTTCAGATGCTGATGCTGATCCCCTTTGGGTACATACGCACTTTGGTAAGGAACGCACTAGGGATCAGCACGACAAAGCGTGGTCGGACCAAACTGACTGCAGACACTCCCTGCAATTGACGGCCGCTTCACAAAGCAGGCTCTCCTACTGACTAAGCAGCAGCTGCGCACAGTCACAGGCGCCGTTACCGGTCAAGGGATGATAATTATTTTTACTTACCGAGATTTACTACACTTGTGCGTCTTCCACAGCAATTGAAGCATGCAAATATGCATAGGCACGTTATCTCGGGATACTGAGTCACATCTGTGTGAAGTAACAGGTCCTGGAATGACAAATTAGTCTTATATAATGATGATGCAAAAAATTAATTCTTTTTCACTACTTATCATTTTGTTAGCTCATCCCTCCAGATATGAGGATGCTTGAACAGGCTGCTAAATGCTGTTATGATTATTTCTTCACTTACCAAGACTTTCCTTTATTTGCACATCTTCTATGGTACTTTGAGTGTGCTGCATATCCACATAGTCCAAATGTGAAGTAACAGGAGGTTCTGGAATGACAATTTATAGATTATAACTACATTCATAGTATATTTTGATTATTTTATACTATAATCAATCAATTTTAGATGTAATACTATGTCATTATGTGTCTCAATTATACAAAAATGTTAAGTAAATGTAAATGTAGCAACTAAGGCAATGTATTCAATTAATTAAATAATTTTGCATGCCCTAAGGCAAAATGTATTGGGACTCCATAAATTAACAACTTTTCTGTTACCTACATTATTGGCAAATAAATGATTTCTATAGCCTGTAGCACTCAGGAATAATGTAGCTTTTTGTATGAATGATGTACAAACTTATAAGCTAATTTTACCTCTTTATAATATTAGTATAGATATCAATCTATGTAACCTGGCATGTTATGAGTGGCTCATTGCCAAATAAAAACAGCCATATGGGTTGATCAAAGTTTAAGCTATGCTCGCCGAGATCTGTCTGTGGATGGGTGACCGATCGTAACATATCGAGACGCCTGCGCGCCACGGAAAGCACGCTAACCCGTTAGTCCAGGGTCCCGGCTGTCATTTGTAGATGTTTGAAAGTTTGTTGTTACAGATAGTCAGAAATCTGAATGTTTGACAACCCGCCTCATCAAGGCGTCTGTGTTGCTCAGTAACTGGGTTGTGGAGGTCAGATAGACAGTCGCTCCATGTAAAATACTGTTATTCAGCTGCATCCGGTTAGACTGGAAGCCGCCCCAACATAGTTGGGAAAGGGCTAGGCAGATCATGATGATATCAATCTATCTAACCTGGCATGTTTGTTGTCCATACGGCGTCTTTGCTGTATCTTCCGGCACCAATACCGTTATTCGAAGTATGTGTACACTTCCAACTTACTCGGTGGTATGACTTACATGGCGGTATTTGAAATTATATTCGTTTTCTCGTCGCAATATACACCGACGGAAGTAACCCATGTGTTAAGAAACTCCTTATCCTTATTCGGGGTAGGGAATTTATGCAAATTCACATTGCATTGTACGTAGCAGCCTCCAAAATCACCAAACGGGTAGTCAGGTAGGTTGTCTCAATATGTAGATTTAAACAATCAATACCAGCACGAAATCAACACGGCCGGAGAAGCAGAGGCTCTACCCAACGTTACTGGGTGGAAGAAGCACTTTTGGACGATTATAACTAAAAGAAACAAACAGGACGCGGAAAATAAACACACGCAAACCGGCTGTCAAAGTTTTTTTTTTGTTTGATTGACACTGACATTTTTGAAGTGTTGCAGAGTCTCAATTTTCTTTATTTATTTGTTGTAACATTACGTGAGGCATTGAGTTTTTATCTAGAGAAAAAATTGCTGGTTTGCCATTCAACGACGTGCGAGTGCCGGTTCCATAGTAGGCATTACTATTTTACTGGACGTTTTTACATAAGCAAAATGTACCCAGAGCCATCTATGTATCTACAAATCGAGTGAGCTAGCAATGAAACTACACCACAGAATCAAGGCACGCGTTGTCCTCTGGTAATGTACGATACGAATTACACGCGGTGTCTTCTTATTGCAGACGTAGGTAGTTAAATAGGTGGCACTAGCAGTAATTTTTAATAAGTATACGCAACAGTCTCAATTTTATTTATTCATTTATTGTTACATTACGAGAGGTATTGAGCTTTTATCTAGTGAAAAAATTGTTGATTTGCCATTCAACAACATGCGAGTGCTGGTTCCTCACTCAATTCAGTAGGCATTACTATTTTACTGGACGTTTTTACATAAGTAAAATGTACCCAGAGCCATCTATCTACAAATCGAGTGAGCTAGCAACAAAACTACACCACAGAATCAAGGCACGCGTTGTCCTCTGGTAATGTACGATACGATCCACACGCGGTGTCTTCTTGTTGCGGACGTAGTTAAATAGGTGGCACTAGCAGTGATTTTTAATAAGTATACGAAATACAAATACTATAAAGACTAACAATTAATCCAGCCCAACATGGGCTAAAAAGCCAAGTAAAAGAAGATTAATCAGTAATCAGTAAAACCAGAGATTCGTTTCATGAACACTACATTTTTATTGGTACACATAATAGGTACAATATAACAATAGATCATATTAAATAATAAACATGGATTTTAAGTTGACTGTGTTGGTTGGCGATATGCTGAATGTGTCGCTCAGCTAGCTCATCTTTGAGGAAGGTGTTCTAGACAACAATATTCTTCACTTCCACCTCGCGTCGTCCCTGTAAATAAAATGTCAAGATGAAATTAAACAAAACAATGAATGAGAGGATTATGTCAATAAAATAAACCTAAAGTTATGCAATAGATTTATTAACCTGCAATAAGCTAAATAGAGTGAAACAATATTATAAAATTATCTTGTATTTTACAAAGAGCTCCCAATTATTATTGTTGTCTAAGTAGTATACTTGATGGAAAAGTATTCCATAGATACATTATGGATTACATTTAAATGCATTTAAAGGCAAATCCAGCAAAGAAAGCGGTAAATTGATGTAAGAGCAGATATGATTACATTGATTACCAAGCCTCTCAAATGAGCTATGGATCTTGTGATGTTTGCTGAGAGTTAAAATATGTAGTGATGGAATTGTACAGTGCATCATCCCACACATTGACGATAAGATCATTACTACCAATCCTATTATGGGTTGGAAGATATAATTTATAATGTTGTAACAACTTAAATATCAATGATTCAGACTCCAGTGTGAGTATCGTATGTTGTTGTATTGTGGTAGAAGTATCCATTCCGAACCTGATGATAGTCGAGAGCTTTGCTGTGACGACATCTCTTGATCAGAAATGAAGTGCAGCGCAGGTCATACAACTGTAATTTCTTGAGTTGATGCTTTTGTTCTATTCTGCTCTGCTCTGCTCCGGATCTGGGTCTGATAAGGCATCCGGGCAACTGTACATCAAGCTGCTCTGTAGCAATTATGGCACAAGCGAGCCATGGGATTCACCTAAAAACAATTCATAATTAAAGACCAACTTCTAAATATGGCTTCTACAGCATGGATAATGTTTAATCGTGTCATCACTTTCAACTATAGTTTGCTGCTATACTTCACTAAAACTATTCAATATGCATAAATGTGAATATACACTTAGATAAGTATCACATAACATACATACAAGCATAAACTCACGCCTTTAGCATGGTTTATTGGTTCTGTCTCTTCTGCTTGCCAAAGCATAAGAGACAGAACCAATACTATTTATAATCAATGAGTAAAGAACTATACTATGTATACACGGTGGAAGGGACTTGGACGCACAAACTGACACCATGACTGCATGATTCTGGTGGTTCATGGTGCAATGAGATTTTTAGTTAAAAAGTAAATTATTCACTTCTTAAAAATGTCATTTTGGTAGGTAGACATCATGTTTGTGTACAGCACAACGAACATCAGAATAAAACGTAGAAATTAGGAAAAGTGCACGAAAGTAGTCACCGCTATTCTTAGCAGTAATCGGATATTCGGACCCTTATACACCTAAACTTCTTTCCACCAAACAACAATATGGACATTCCTTTCTGACTAAATAAGTAATCCCGGCTATACCAAACTTAATGAAATTATAGCAGTGGTTATTTTGATTTCGTTTCTTTATGTTGTTCAAATAAATAGAATATCAATGCAAAATGACTACCACCAATAGACGACACGGTGGGCGCAGTGGCCGAGTGGTTGGCTGCTGCGCTACGGGTCGCGGGTTCGATTCCCGCACGGAAAAAATATTTCTCTGGTCTACAGGTGGTTGTTCCGGGTTTGGCTGTTAGTGTATGTGAGTTTAAATGTTTGTTAACGCACCCACGATACAGGAGAAATTACTAGTGTGGCGCGACGACATAAAAACAAAAAAAAATTAGGCGACGTTTAATCATTTAAACGTATCATACCTTCTTA
This sequence comes from Phlogophora meticulosa, assembly GCA_905147745.2. NCBI lineage: Eukaryota > Metazoa > Arthropoda > Insecta > Lepidoptera > Noctuidae > Phlogophora > Phlogophora meticulosa. The sequence continues at coordinate 143,200 of LR990517.1, read as the reverse complement.
GAATCCACAGCGGCCGTAAAGACTGTTGTTGCGTATCAAGCATTACGGGCGAGGGGTGATGTAGTCCAGGTGCCAATCTGCCTCAGGGATCGCTACAGTTGACTTGATCCCCACTGTCATGTCGCGGTCGCCCTGAAAGTGTATAATAGGATTTTTTTTAATATTTTTTACTATGGGACGAGCCCGCCACACTATTCCCAATCCACTGCAACTCCTGAAAACCAGAATCAACAGTGGCGACCATCAGGAAAGCGTCGAGACAATGAAGTCCGTCGAGTCCCGTAGAAACGATTCAACTGTCTTGGAACCCGCAACGAAATTAATCAGAAAAAAGCAGCGGAGGACTAAGAAAACTACGCAATTTCTTCTTCCCTCCATATCGACCAGGAGACAGAACTGAGCTGGGCCAATAGGCACAAAGGGACGTTTACAACTGGGTTAGGCCCAGTTGCCTAGCCCCGCGGTTTAAAATTAACACTGATAGTAGTGAGTCCTGAATGATTAGAATTCATTCAACGATTCAATAGTCAACAACATTTAGAATGCGAAGCAGAACTATAAATCACTAGCAGCGCCCCGCGGTTTTACGTTTTAAGTCAACATGAAACAATCGGAATTCCAACGGGAATACTTCCGTTTTCCGTGGTAAAAAATACACTACGTGCTATGCCAGACTATTAATCTATATCTGCGCCATACTTCATCCAGATCTGTTCAGCTGTTCTGGTGTTAATAATATTGTTAGTGGCAAGTGTGATAGTGTCATTAACAGTCCACAATATTGTGGCGAAATAATATTTTCGTGACGCGCTAATTTGCAATCACAGAAACCAAGGAAGTCTAACCTTAAACCGGATCGTTGGGAAAATACAGAAACTTACCATCAAATAAATTGCATTATTCGCATCATCTACATTGAACACTTGTATCCAAGATATGTCATCGACATGAATGGATGTCACTACACTGTTATGAAAGTGGTCTCTTCTTACAGTTTCAATCGGTATTCAGCTGTAGCCGGTTAGACTGGAAGCCAACCTCAACACAGTTATGTTGTTGCAATGTTTCTTCTGCCAAACTGTACAGCAGTTTGTTGACAGATGTAGCTCCCGTATACAAAGTTCTGTTATATTTTATGAAATTACTAGCTGGCAAGGTTTTGACAAAAGGTGCTAAAAAGAAACTTCCCCACTTTATTTTTAAAAGACTTTTTTGTAGTACAGCTACGTTCTAAATCTATTGGTATATCATTAAAAAAAATTGGGACTAAGCATTTTCTACACCTTGGTCCATAATAGTTATTACAAGTGGGTACTACAAATCTTCTAATGCATTTATTCCTTTGAGGTCTTATGTGTACCGTCTTGATTTTAAACTCATCCTCATCCAATCCACACAGCATCATCTAGCCCCGAGCTAAGCAGAGCTTGTATTATGGGTACTAGATGACTGATGTAATTAATACAATACATTACATAGATAGATATTTCTTATTATATATAGCAAATACCCAGAACACTTGGGCTTTACCAAGGCGGGTTGGCGATTTCAGACTTATACTCATTGTAATGTGTGTAGATGTCAGTAATGTCTAAGATAAACTAATAAAGTAGGTATCATCGCTGGAGGTGAACCAGTTTTGAACCTTATCCGTCCGAGATGGTACAAATGAATTAAAAAAGTCTCAATGTTTTTCATGAGAGGTGAGACCTTTAGGTGAATGCGTAGAGGCACCTCGTGGAATTTAAATTTTCATGTTTTTAGCAATTTGGAGCTTTCGTAACTAACAAATGAGTACCCCACAAAGTATTAAAATCATTAGTACGACTTTTTCAGTTCGATTTATGCAACTGAATAAGTGTTTCATTACATGATGACATTTAACCACAATTCTATGTATGTTTGTTGTGGTATACATATACGCGAATAACTCTTTCAGTAACATACCTTATACTGACCTGAAACGCGGGCTGCGTCTGCGCATTCTTCTTAACCACTGGGCCATTACGACAATAGAAAGATAAAATAACTTACAATCATGACTTCCTTGTTGGTTTTGATGGTGACCATCCAGTTGCCATGAGGGTTCATGACGAAGGGACACGGAGCCGTGCCTCTGTCGCCAGCCACAGTGACCAGTCGTGGTTGTCCGGTGGGACGCAGTGCCACGTTGAACCTGGAAGATTATCAGCTTGCATTTTAAGAAGTTGTTTTTCTACTAATTAGTCTTGCTCTCTACTAGGCCAGTTGAGCCTGCCAAAACTATTCAACACAGAACTCCAACTAGCGAACGAGGACTAGTATCTCGGAGTCATCCTTAACAGCAAGTTAAACTGGAGCAACTGCAGCATGGCGGTCCTGCAAGCACTAAAATGCCATACCACTAACTCTGGGCTACTACTACACGAATGTCATAACCGCTTAAATCAGGTGTGTATTCTCAATAACATAACCATTCAATGGATTAAAGGACACAGCAGGGGGGAGTGGTCTGGATGTTTGCTTTTGCGGTTGCACAACGACATGCTTATCCTATATCTCTCTGGTAGTCCTAACGATCAAGCTTCTTAACAGTGAGACGTTCCCAGTTGCGGGCTCCATGGTGGGTGGGAGCCAGAGAGACGAATAATACTACTTTACATACATGGACAATCCAAGGCCATTTCAACCAACCGGAGTGAAGTCAGCGAAAGCCGACTCAGCTCCTAAGCGGGGTGCTAACAACACCCCGCTCGCCCCTGGAGGTCCTGCGGGTAATAATGCAGGCACCAGCGCGGGTGCTGGTCCGATTGTGGCGAAAGCTGCAGTTCGGACCAAAACAAAGTCCCAGCTTAAGCAAAGGACGTCAGCGCTGCCTGGGACCAGTACTGACCCTTTAAAAGCACAGGCGAGGACGGCGACGACTCATACCACAGCCGGACCTAGCCTTAGCTCACAAACACAACCTCCTGCGGCACTTCAAGCTGCAAATCAGCAGGCTGTCACCGAGCAATCGAAGACGCCTGGCACTGACGACGCGTTCTCACGCGGTTGGCAAGGGTAAACACACTCAACAAGCCCATTGCCCTTGTACCGCCCACCCGGGCCGTCCTGCTCCTGCAGATCTGGCCAATAGGGGGGACGGGCGCAGCGGTAATGCGCTCCGTCAGGTGCGCCGCCGTGCAAAATAGAACGAGGGTAAAGCCGCTCGTCGAACACAGGCTACCGCTGCCGGGTCAAGCCGCAAAACCAGCAGCAAGGTCGACTTCTCCGCGGGGAAACGGTCGCAGGCCGAGGCCGGTGAAAGCCGACCAGAGCCTGCTGGACCGTCAACCAGCGTCGAGGAGAGGCCAGCCATAAACACCAGACCAAAGAAACAATCCGATTGGAAGGATCAGGCTACGGCCAAGCGGGCTCTCAATGAGACCTTGTCGCCTCGTGGGGAGCAGAAGCGGCCGTGGCTTGACCATTCCAAACGGATTGAAGACAGGAAAAGCTACGCCCAAGCTGCCGGCGCCACCCTGAACGTCGCAATCACTAGCGAGAGCACGGGGGCTACTGTCTCCGGCCTCCGATCCGGGGGGGACGGGTTCGACGAGGGCTTCGACCTGTTTGCCGGGTTGCGACTGGAGGGAGACGAGGAGGGTGCGACCAGCAATGGCGTCCCTTTCGTTGGCCTGTAAGGTCGTGCAGGCGAACCTCCGCCACAGCCAGACAGCGACGGCTCAGTTGCGCAAGTGGCTGGAGGTACAGGACGCGGCCGTTGCCCTGATCCAGGAGCCGTGGATTAGGGCTGGCCATATACAAGGACTATCCAATCTCGGTGGTTAGATTTTAGTCACTACAGACCACGATCATCCTAGATCGTGTATCTATGTAATAGGTAACCTCCAAAACACAGATCTTAACAGATTTCTGTTGCAGAGATGTCTCTGCAGTTAGAATGTCTATACAGCGGGATGGTGTGGAGATGCCAGTAGTCTTTGCCTCGGCTTATATGCCTGAGGCGGAGACACCGCCCCCCCCCCCCCCCATGACCTCGCCCGCCTCGTGAGTTACTGTGAGAGGAGCGCGATGGAGATTGTCATTGGGGCTGACGCAAATGCCCATCACCCACTGTGGGGCATGGACACGCAAAATGATAGGGGTAAGACATTGGTTGAATTTTTATTTACAACAAACCTATCCCTATTAAACACACTAGGCTCCGAACCAACATTCGTAACCAGAAGAAGCCACACGATCATTGACCTCACCATGGCCTCTGAGGGTGCAGCGGAAATCACCTCGGGCTGGCAGGTCTCCAAGGAGACCTCGTGCTCGGATCACAGGTGGATCCGCTTTGACATCCAGGTCTGTGCGACACCTATACCGCCACGAGGCAACCCAAGGAATACTAACAGGGTTCCCTACACACGCACGCTTGCTACCAAGCTGGCGATACTGAGCAGTCCACCAAGGTACGTGGACATAACGCAGATAGATGCACAGGTCGAGCACATCACTGCATCAATGATAGACAGCTACCATACTGCCTGCCCAGTAACCACACTGCCCGTAACACCAGGTAAACAACCCTGGTGGGGCGCCGAACTGGAACGCAAGCACGGTAAGGTAAGGAAGGCTCTGAACAGAGCCATGAATACATGGGCTGACGAGGACTGGGAGGCATACTACGCGGCCAAGTCTAGCTACAAAAAATGCATCAGTTTCAGGAGCACCGCGGGATGGCGTAAGTTCTGTGGCAATATTGAATCTTGCCAACAAGCAAACAGGGTAAGGAAAATACTGGCGCAACAGCACACACCTGGGCCAGCCACTCTCCGTAAACCTGACAATACCTTAACCACATCACCAGAGGAAACGAGACGCGTCCTAATAGAAACTCACTTCCCAGGAAGCGTCCTCACTCAGAAAATTGATTGGTCTGATACAATGCAAACACCGTCAGAAAATGACTGGCTATACGCAAACAAGATGATCACATTGGAGAAAATCCAATGGGTCATCGAAAACTACCAACCCTTTAAGGCAGCCGGCCCCGACGGTGTTTTCCCCGCCCTACTGCAGTGGGGTGGCACCTCGGTTACCGTAAGATTAGTGCCTCTGTTGCGGGCATGCCTGGCCTACAGACACATCCCGAAAGGTTGGAGGGAGGTGAAGGTTATATTCATTCCTAAGCCAGGCAAGAGTGACTATACAAACGCTAAATCCTACCGACCTATCAGCCTGACATCGTTTCTCCAAAAAACCTTGGAGAGACTATGCGATAGGGAGCTAAGAGACGGCGCTCTTAAAAACATACCACTACATGGTAACCAACATGCATACTGCTCAGGTAAGTCGACGGAGTCAGCTCTTCACCTGGTGATTAGCCGGATTGAAGAAGCAATTCACCAAAAAGCTACCTGCCTAGGCACATTTATAGACATCGAAGGCGCCTTCGATAAAACAAACTTCTCCAGTATTAGTACCGCCCTCTTCAAACATGGCGTCGATCAGGTATTAACAGATTGGATTACTAACATGTTAAGCAAGCGAGTGGTTCGTCTGGAAGAGGACCAGAACATGGCCTTGATAGCCAGGGGTTGCCCCCAAGGAGGCGTTTTATCTCCCTTCCTCTGGAACCTGGTAATAAATGACCTCATCAAAATTCTAAATGACAACCACTACTACACGATAGGTTATGCGGACGACCTCGCAATCCTTGTGTCAGGGAAGATGACAACCTCACTCAACAGGCACTACGCATCGTTGAACGATGGTGTAGGGAATTTGACCTCTCGGTGAACCGTCGGGTTCAATAAGTGGGGCCTATCACCCAAAATCATACTTTGGCTATCCAACACTGTTATCCGACCAATGATCGCATACAGTGCCGTGGTCTGGTGGCCCCGCACCAAACTAACTGCAGCCTCAAGCAAACTTCAACGCATGCAGAGGCTAGCTTGCATGGCCATCACGGGCTGTATGAGGACTACTCCTACCGCAGCTCTTGAAGCAATGCTAGAACTCCCGCCCCTCCACCTGTTTATACAACAGGAAGCGACGATGGCGGCGGTACGCCTAAAAACACTAAATCTCTGGAGTAAAAGAGAAACACAACACTCCGCGTTACTTGAGGGACTCTACAAGGAGTTCCCCTTGACTAAAGCCATAAATGACCGGATTCCCAAACAATTTATCTTCGATAAAAGATACAAAATCCAACTCCATGAGGATCACCGGTAAGAGGGACAACGTCCAGCAGAGTTGCGTACTTTCACAGACGGATCCAAGACAGGTACCGGCTCGGGCGCTGGCATCTTTTCGGAGGACCTCAATATACATATAGCCTCAACTCTAGGGGCCCACAATACGGTGTTCCAAGCAGAGTGTATGGGTATATCCCTAGCAGCCTCAGCTATCGCAGCCAGACAGGTTCGGGACCACACTGTCCGTATTCTATCAGACAGCATGTCGGTCCTGCAAGCACTAAAATGCTACACAACCAACTCTGGGCTTTTATACGAATGTCATCACCGCTTGAATCAGGTGGGTATTCTAAACAACATAACCATTCAATGGATTAAAGGACACAGCGGTTCTCGTCGCAATGTCGCAAAAAACTCGTCGTTGATGCTGCAGACGAACTCGCAAGAAGGGGATCTAGCATGGCAGTAATGGGACCGGAACCCATCGTACCACTCCCCTTTGGGTATATACGCACTCTGGTAAGGAAACGCACTAGGGTTCAACACAACAAAATTTGGTCAGACCAAACAGACTGCAGGCTGTCCAGGGAGGTACTCCCTGCAATTGACGGCCGCTTTACAAAACAGGCCCTCCAACTGACTAAGCAGCAGCTGCGCACAATCACAGCCGCTGTCACAGGTCATGGGTCATTTAACAAGCACCTGTTTACTATAGGAGTTACAGATAGCCCGCTATGCAGAGCATGCATGGAGGTGGACGAGACGGCGGACCACGTGCTTCTCCACTGTCCAGAGGTTACTGCATACAGGGCTAAATACTTCGGTAACCCGGTTACTCTCCGAGAGATCGCCAGTAACGTCAGGGCGCTGCTGGCCTTTCTCGGGGAACTGGGGTGGATCGAATAAGATATTGTCCCACCCTTTACGCAAAATACGCGCTACGTCGTGGAGTTGCGGAAATCGGCCCGTCTAACAATACAATATACAGGACACAGCAGTTCTCGAGGTAGCTTCAGATGCTGATGCTGATCCCCTTTGGGTACATACGCACTTTGGTAAGGAACGCACTAAGGATCAGCACGACAAAGCGTGGTCGGACCAAACTGACTGCAGACACTCCCTGCAATTGACGGCCGCTTCACAAAGCAGGCTCTCCTACTGACTAAGCAGCAGCTGCGCACAGTCACAGGCGCCGTTACCGGTCAAGGGATGATAATTATTTTTACTTACCGAGATTTACTACACTTGTGCGTCTTCCACAGCAATTGAAGCATGCAAATATGCATAGGCACGTTATCTCGGGATACTGAGTCACATCTGTGTGAAGTAACAGGTCCTGGAATGACAAATTAGTCTTATATAATGATGATGCAAAAAATTAATTCTTTTTCACTACTAATCATTTTGTTAGCTCATCCCTCCAGATATGAGGATGCTTGAACAGGCTGCTAAATGCTGTTATGATTATTTCTTCACTTACCAAGACTTTCCTTTATTTGCACATCTTCTATGGTACTTTGAGTGTGCTGCATATCCACATAGTCCAAATGTGAAGTAACAGGAGGTTCTGGAATGACAATTTATAGATTATAACTACATTCATAGTATATTTTGATTATTTTATACTATAATCAATCAATTTTAGATGTAATACTATGTCATTATGTGTCTCAATTATACAAAAATGTTAAGTAAATGTAAATGTAGCAACTAAGGCAATGTATTCAATTAATTAAATAATTTTGCATGCCCTAAGGCAAAATGTATTGGGACTCCATAAATTAACAACTTTTCTGTTACCTACATTATTGGCAAATAAATGATTTCTATAGCCTGTAGCACTCAGGAATAATGTAGCTTTTTGTATGAATGATGTACAAACTTATAAGCTAATTTTACCTCTTTATAATATTAGTATAGATATCAATCTATGTAACCTGGCATGTTATGAGTGGCTCATTGCCAAATAAAAACAGCCATATGGGTTGATCAAAGTTTAAGCTATGCTCGCCGAGGTCTGTCTGTGGATGGGTGACCGATCGTAACATATCGAGACGCCTGCGCGCCACGGAAAGCACGCTAACCCGTTAGTCCAGGGTCCCGGCTGTCATTTGTAGATGTTTGAAAGTTTGTTGTTACAGATAGTCAGAAATCTGAATGTTTGACAACCCGCCTCATCAAGGCGTCTGTGTTGCTCAGTAACTGGGTTGTGGAGGTCAGATAGACAGTCGCTCCATGTAAAATACTGTTATTCAGCTGCATCCGGTTAGACTGGAAGCCGCCCCAACATAGTTGGGAAAGGGCTAGGCAGATCATGATGATATCAATCTATCTAACCTGGCATGTTTGTTGTCCATACGGCGTCTTTGCTGTATCTTCCGGCACCAATACCGTTATTCGAAGTATGTGTACACTTCCAACTTACTCGGTGGTATGACTTACATGGCGGTATTTGAAATTATATTCGTTTTCTCGTCGCAATATACACCGACGGAAGTAGCCCATGTGTTAAGAAACTCCTTATCCTTATTCGGGGTAGGGAATTTATGCAAATTCACATTGCATTGTACGTAGCAGCCTCCAAAATCACCAAACGGGTAGTCAGGTAGGTTGTCTCAATATGTAGATTTAAACAATCAATACCAGCACGAAATCAACACGGCCGGAGAAGCAGAGGCTCTACCCAACGTTACTGGGTGGAAGAAGCACTTTTGGACGATTATAACTAAAAGAAACAAACAGGACGCGGAAAATAAACACACGCAAACCGGCTGTCAAAGTTTTTTTTTTGTTTGATTGACACTGACATTTTTGAAGTGTTGCAGAGTCTCAATTTTCTTTATTTATTTGTTGTAACATTACGTGAGGCATTGAGTTTTTATCTAGAGAAAAAATTGCTGGTTTGCCATTCAACGACGTGCGAGTGCCGGTTCCATAGTAGGCATTACTATTTTACTGGACGTTTTTACATAAGCAAAATGTACCCAGAGCCATCTATGTATCTACAAATCGAGTGAGCTAGCAATGAAACTACACCACAGAATCAAGGCACGCGTTGTCCTCTGGTAATGTACGATACGAATTACACGCGGTGTCTTCTTATTGCAGACGTAGGTAGTTAAATAGGTGGCACTAGCAGTAATTTTTAATAAGTATACGCAACAGTCTCAATTTTATTTATTCATTTATTGTTACATTACGAGAGGTATTGAGCTTTTATCTAGTGAAAAAATTGTTGATTTGCCATTCAACAACATGCGAGTGCTGGTTCCTCACTCAATTCAGTAGGCATTACTATTTTACTGGACGTTTTTACATAAGTAAAATGTACCCAGAGCCATCTATCTACAAATCGAGTGAGCTAGCAACAAAACTACACCACAGAATCAAGGCACGCGTTGTCCTCTGGTAATGTACGATACGATCCACACGCGGTGTCTTCTTGTTGCGGACGTAGTTAAATAGGTGGCACTAGCAGTGATTTTTAATAAGTATACGAAATACAAATACTATAAAGACTAACAATTAATCCAGCCCAACATGGGCTAAAAAGCCAAGTAAAAGAAGATTAATCAGTAATCAGTAAAACCAGAGATTCGTTTCATGAACACTACATTTTTATTGGTACACATAATAGGTACAATATAACAATAGATCATATTAAATAATAAACATGGATTTTAAGTTGACTGTGTTGGTTGGCGATATGCTGAATGTGTCGCTCAGCTAGCTCATCTTTGAGGAAGGTGTTCTAGACAACAATATTCTTCACTTCCACCTCGCGTCGTCCCTGTAAATAAAATGTCAAGATGAAATTAAACAAAACAATGAATGAGAGGATTATGTCAATAAAATAAACCTAAAGTTATGCAATAGATTTATTAACCTGCAATAAGCTAAATAGAGTGAAACAATATTATAAAATTATCTTGTATTTTACAAAGAGCTCCCAATTATTATTGTTGTCTAAGTAGTATACTTGATGGAAAAGTATTCCATAGATACATTATGGATTACATTTAAATGCATTTAAAGGCAAATCCAGCAAAGAAAGCGGTAAATTGATGTAAGAGCAGATATGATTACATTGATTACCAAGCCTCTCAAATGAGCTATGGATCTTGTGATGTTTGCTGAGAGTTAAAATATGTAGTGATGGAATTGTACAGTGCATCATCCCACACATTGACGATAAGATCATTACTACCAATCCTATTATGGGTTGGAAGATATAATTTATAATGTTGTAACAACTTAAATATCAATGATTCAGACTCCAGTGTGAGTATCGTATGTTGTTGTATTGTGGTAGAAGTATCCATTCCGAACCTGATGATAGTCGAGAGCTTTGCTGTGACGACATCTCTTGATCAGAAATGAAGTGCAGCGCAGGTCATACAACTGTAATTTCTTGAGTTGATGCTTTTGTTCTGTTCTGCTCTGCTCTGCTCTGCTCTGCTCCGGATCTGGGTCTGATAAGGCATCCGGGCAACTGTACATCAAGCTGCTCTGTAGCAATTATGGCACAAGCGAGCCATGGGATTCACCTAAAAACAATTCATAATTAAAGACCAACTTCTAAATATGGCTTCTACAGCATGGATAATGTTTAATCGTGTCATCACTTTCAACTATAGTTTGCTGCTATACTTCACTAAAACTATTCAATATGCATAAATGTGAATATACACTTAGATAAGTATCACATAACATACATACAAGCATAAACTCACGCCTTTAGCATGGTTTATTGGTTCTGTCTCTTCTGCTTGCCAAAGCATAAGAGACAGAACCAATACTATTTATAATCAATGAGTAAAGAACTATACTATGTATACACGGTGGAAGGGACTTGGACGCACAAACTGACACCATGACTGCATGATTCTGGTGGTTCATGGTGCAATGAGATTTTTAGTTAAAAAGTAAATTATTCACTTCTTAAAAATGTCATTTTGGTAGGTAGACATCATGTTTGTGTACAGCACAACGAACATCAGAATAAAACGTAGAAATTAGGAAAAGTGCACGAAAGTAGTCACCGCTATTCTTAGCAGTAATCGGATATTCGGACCCTTATACACCTAAACTTCTTTCCACCAAACAATAATATGGACATTCCTTTCTGACTAAATAAGTAATCCCGGCTATACCAAACTTAATGAAATTATAGCAGTGGTTATTTTGATTTCGTTTCTTTATGTTGTTCAAATAAATAGAATATCAATGCAAAATGACTACCACCAATAGACGACACGGTGGGCGCAGTGGCCGAGTGGTTGGCTGCTGCGCTACGGGTCGCGGGTTCGATTCCCGCACGGAAAAAATATTTCTCTGGTCTACAGGTGGTTGTTCCGGGTTTGGCTGTTAGTGTATGTGAGTTTAAATGTTTGTTAACGCACCCACGATACAGGAGAAATTACTAGTGTGGCGCGACGACATAAAAACAAAAAAAAATTAGGCGACGTTTAATCATTTAAACGTATCATACCTTCTTAGAATCCACAGCGGCCGTGAAGACTGTTGTTGCGTATCAAGCATTACGGGCGAGGGGTGATGTAGTCCAGGTGCCAATCTGCCTCAGGGATCGCTACAGTGTATGGGTATATCCCTAGCAGCCTCAGCTATCGCAGCCGTCTGGCTGCGACAGGACAGGTTCGGGACCACACTGTCCGTATTCTATCAGACAGCATGTCGGTCCTGCAAGCACTAAAATGCTACACAACCAACTCTGGGCTTTTATATGAATGTCATCACCGCTTGAATCAGGTGGGTATTCTAAACAACATAACCATTCAATGGATTAAAGGACACAGCGGTTCTCGTCGCAATGTCGCAAAAAACTCGTCGTTGATGCTGCAGACGAACTCGCAAGAAGGGGATCTAGCATGGCAGTAATGGGACCGGAACCCATCGTACCACTCCTCTTTGGGTATATACGCACTCTGGTAAGGAAACGCACTAGGGTTCAACACAACAAAATTTGGTCAGACCAAACAGACTGCAGGCTGTCCAGGGAGGTACTCCCTGCAATTGACGGCCGCTTTACAAAACAGGCCCTCCAACTGACTAAGCAGCAGCTGCGCACAATCACAGCCGCTGTCACAGGTCATGGGTCATTTAACAAGCACCTGTTTACTATAGGAGTTACAGATAGCCCGCTATGCAGAGCATGCATGGAGGTGGACGAGACGGCGGACCACGTGCTTCTCCACTGTCCAGAGGTTACTGCATACAGGGCTAAATACTTCGGTAACCCGGTTACTCTCCGAGAGATCGCCAGTAACGTCAGGGCGCTGCTGGCCTTTCTCGGGGAACTGGGGTGGATCGAATAAGGTATTGTCCCACCCTTTACGCAAAATACGCGCTACGTCGTGGAGTTGCGGAAATCGGCCCGTCTAACAATACAATATACAGGACACAGCAGTTCTCGAGGTAGCTTCAGATGCTGATGCTGATCCCCTTTGGGTACATACGCACTTTGGTAAGGAACGCACTAGGGATCAGCACGACAAAGCGTGGTCGGACCAAACTGACTGCAGACACTCCCTGCAATTGACGGCCGCTTCACAAAGCAGGCTCTCCTACTGACTAAGCAGCAGCTGCGCACAGTCACAGGCGCCGTTACCGGTCAAGGGATGATAATTATTTTTACTTACCGAGATTTACTACACTTGTGCGTCTTCCACAGCAATTGAAGCATGCAAATATGCATAGGCACGTTATCTCGGGATACTGAGTCACATCTGTGTGAAGTAACAGGTCCTGGAATGACAAATTAGTCTTATATAATGATGATGCAAAAAATTAATTCTTTTTCACTACTTATCATTTTGTTAGCTCATCCCTCCAGATATGAGGATGCTTGAACAGGCTGCTAAATGCTGTTATGATTATTTCTTCACTTACCAAGACTTTCCTTTATTTGCACATCTTCTATGGTACTTTGAGTGTGCTGCATATCCACATAGTCCAAATGTGAAGTAACAGGAGGTTCTGGAATGACAATTTATAGATTATAACTACATTCATAGTATATTTTGATTATTTTATACTATAATCAATCAATTTTAGATGTAATACTATGTCATTATGTGTCTCAATTATACAAAAATGTTAAGTAAATGTAAATGTAGCAACTAAGGCAATGTATTCAATTAATTAAATAATTTTGCATGCCCTAAGGCAAAATGTATTGGGACTCCATAAATTAACAACTTTTCTGTTACCTACATTATTGGCAAATAAATGATTTCTATAGCCTGTAGCACTCAGGAATAATGTAGCTTTTTGTATGAATGATGTACAAACTTATAAGCTAATTTTACCTCTTTATAATATTAGTATAGATATCAATCTATGTAACCTGGCATGTTATGAGTGGCTCATTGCCAAATAAAAACAGCCATATGGGTTGATCAAAGTTTAAGCTACGCTCGCCGAGGTCTGTCTGTGGATGGGTGACCGATCGTAACATATCGAGACGCCTGCGCGCCACGGAAAGCACGCTAACCCGTTAGTTCAGGGTCCCGGCTGTCATTTGTAGATGTTTGAAAGTTTGTTGTTACAGATAGTCAGAAATCTGAATGTTTGACAACCCGCCTCATCAAGGCGTCTGTGTTGCTCAGTAACTGGGTTGTGGAGGTCAGATAGACAGTCGCTCCATGTAAAATACTGTTATTCAGCTGCATCCGGTTAGACTGGAAGCCGCCCCAACATAGTTGGGAAAGGGCTAGACAGATCATGATGATATCAATCTATCTAACCTGGCATGTTTGTTGTCCATACGGCGTCTTTGCTGTATCTTCCGGCACCAATACCGTTATTCGAAGTATGTGTGCACTTCCAACTTACTCGGTGGTATGACTTACATGGCGGTATTTGAAATTATATTCGTTTTCTCGTCGCAATATACACCGACGGAAGTAACCCATGTGTTAAGAAACTCCTTATCCTTATTCGGGGTAGGGAATTTATGCAAATTCACATTGCATTGTACGTAGCAGCCTCCAAAATCACCAAACGGGTAGTCAGGTAGGTTGTCTCAATATGTAGATTTAAACAATCAATACCAGCACGAAATCAACACGGCCGGAGAAGCAGAGGCTCTACCCAACGTTACTGGGTGGAAGAAGCACTTTTGGACGATTATAACTAAAAGAAACAAACAGGACGCGGAAAATAAACACACGCAAACCGGCTGTCAAAGTTTTTTTTTGTTTGATTGACACTGACATTTTTGAAGTGTTGCAGAGTCTCAATTTTCTTTATTTATTTGTTGTAACATTACGTGAGGCATTGAGCTTTTATCTAGAGAAAAAATTGCTGGTTTGCCATTCAACGACGTGCGAGTGCCGGTTCCATAGTAGGCATTACTATTTTACTGGACGTTTTTACATAAGCAAAATGTACCCAGAGCCATCTATGTATCTACAAATCGAGTGAGCTAGCAATGAAACTACACCACAGAATCAAGGCACGCGTTGTCCTCTGGTAATGTACGATACGAATTACACGCGGTGTCTTCTTATTGCAGACGTAGGTAGTTAAATAGGTGGCACTAGCAGTAATTTTTAATAAGTATACGCAACAGTCTCAATTTTATTTATTCATTTATTGTTACATTACGAGAGGTATTGAGCTTTTATCTAGTGAAAAAATTGTTGATTTGCCATTCAACAACATGCGAGTGCTGGTTCCTCACTCAATTCAGTAGGCATTACTATTTTACTGGACGTTTTTACATAAGTAAAATGTACCCAGAGCCATCTATCTACAAATCGAGTGAGCTAGCAACAAAACTACACCACAGAATCAAGGCACGCGTTGTCCTCTGGTAATGTACGATACGATCCACACGCGGTGTCTTCTTGTTGCGGACGTAGTTAAATAGGTGGCACTAGCAGTGATTTTTAATAAGTATACGAAATACAAATACTATAAAGACTAACAATTAATCCAGCCCAACATGGGCTAAAAAGCCAAGTAAAAGAAGATTAATCAGTAATCAGTAAAACCAGAGATTCGTTTCATGAACACTACATTTTTATTGGTACACATAATAGGTACAATATAACAATAGATCATATTAAATAATAAACATGGATTTTAAGTTGACTGTGTTGGTTGGCGATATGCTGAATGTGTCGCTCAGCTAGCTCATCTTTGAGGAAGGTGTTCTAGACAACAATATGCTTCACTTCCACCTCGCGTCGTCCCTGTAAATAAAATGTCAAGATGAAATTAAACAAAACAATGAATGAGAGGATTATGTCAATAAAATAAACCTAAAGTTATGCAATAGATTTATTAACCTGCAATAAGCTAAATAGAGTGAAACAATATTATAAAATTATCTTGTATTTTACAAAGAGCTCCCAATTATTATTGTTGTCTAAGTAGTATACTTGATGGAAAAGTATTCCATAGATACATTATGGATTACATTTAAATGCATTTAAAGGCAAATCCAGCAAAGAAAGCGGTAAATTGATGTAAGAGCAGATATGATTACATTGATTACCAAGCCTCTCAAATGAGCTATGGATCTTGTGATGTTTGCTGAGAGTTAAAATATGTAGTGATGGAATTGTACAGTGCATCATCCCACACATTGACGATAAGATCATTACTACCAATCCTATTATGGGTTGGAAGATATAATTTATAATGTTGTAACAACTTAAATATCAATGATTCAGACTCCAGTGTGAGTATCGTATGTTGTTGTATTGTGGTAGAAGTATCCATTCCGAACCTGATGATAGTCGAGAGCTTTGCTGTGACGACATCTCTTGATCAGAAATGAAGTGCAGCGCAGGTCATACAACTGTAATTTCTTGAGTTGATGCTTTTGTTCTGTTCTGCTCTGCTCTGCTCTGCTCTGCTCCGGATCTGGGTCTGATAAGGCATCCGGGCAACTGTACATCAAGCTGCTCTGTAGCAATTATGGCACAAGCGAGCCATGGGATTCACCTAAAAACAATTCATAATTAAAGACCAACTTCTAAATATGGCTTCTACAGCATGGATAATGTTTAATCGTGTCATCACTTTCAACTATAGTTTGCTGCTATACTTCACTAAAACTATTCAATATGCATAAATGTGAATATACACTTAGATAAGTATCACATAACATACATACAAGATAAACTCACGCCTTTAGCATGGTTTATTGGTTCTGTCTCTTCTGCTTGCCAAAGCATAAGAGACAGAACCAATACTATTTATAATCAATGAGTAAAGAACTATACTATGTATACACGGTGGAAGGGACTTGGACGCACAAACTGACACCATGACTGCATGATTCTGGTGGTTCATGGTGCAATGAGATTTTTAGTTAAAAAGTAAATTATTCACTTCTTAAAAATGTCATTTTGGTAGGTAGACATCATGTTTGTGTACAGCACAACGAACATCAGAATAAAACGTAGAAATTAGGAAAAGTGCACGAAAGTAGTCACCGCTATTCTTAGCAGTAATCGGATATTCGGACCCTTATACACCTAAACTTCTTTCCACCAAACAATAATATGGACATTCCTTTCTGACTAAATAAGTAATCCCGGCTATACCAAACTTAATGAAATTATAGCAGTGGTTATTTTGATTTCGTTTCTTTATGTTGTTCAAATAAATAGAATATCAATGCAAAATGACTACCACCAATAGACGACACGTTGGGCGCAGTGGCCGAGTGGTTGGCTGCTGCGCTACGGGTCGCGGGTTCGATTCCCGCACGGAAAAAATATTTCTCTGGTCTACAGGTGGTTGTTCCGGGTTTGGCTGTTAGTGTATGTGAGTTTAAATGTTTGTTAACGCACCCACGATACAGGAGAAATTACTAGTGTGGCGCGACGACATAAAAACAAAAAAAAATTAGGCGACGTTTAATCATTTAAACGTATCATACCTTCTTAGAATCCACAGCGGCCGTGAAGACTGTTGTTGCGTATCAAGCATTACGGGCGAGGGGTGATGTAGTCCAGGTGCCAATCTGCCTCAGGGATCGCTACAGTTGACTTGATCCCCACTGTCATGTCGCGGTCGCCCTGAAAGTGTATAATAGGATTTTTTTTTAATATTTTTTACTATGGGACGAGCCCGCCACACTATTCCCAATCCACTGCAACTCCTGAAAACCAGAATCAACAGTGGCGACCATCAGGAAAGCGTCGAGACAATGAAGTCCGTCGAGTCCCGTAGAAACGATTCAACTGTCTTGGAACCCGCAACGAAATTAATCAGAAAAAAGCAGCGGAGGACTAAGAAAACTACGCAATTTCTTCTTCCCTCCATATCGACCAGGAGACAGAACTGAGCTGGGCCAATAGGCACAAAGGGACGTTTACAACTGGGTTAGGCCCAGTTGCCTAGCCCCGCGGTTTAAAATTAACACTGATAGTAGTGAGTCCTGAATGATTAGAATTCATTCAACGATTCAATAGTCAACAACATTTAGAATGCGAAGCAGAACTATAAATCACTAGCAGCGCCCCGCGGTTTTACGTTTTAAGTCAACATGAAACAATCGGAATTCCAACGGGAATACTTCCGTTTTCCGTGGTAAAAAATACACTACGTGCTATGCCAGACTATTAATCTATATCTGCGCCATACTTCATCCAGATCTGTTCAGCTGTTCTGGTGTTAATAATATTGTTAGTGGCAAGTGTGATAGTGTCATTAACAGTCCACAATATTGTGGCGAAATAATATTTTCGTGACGCGCTAATTTGCAATCACAGAAACCAAGGAAGTCTAACCTTAAACCGGATCGTTGGGAAAATACAGAAACTTACCATCAAATAAATTGCATTATTCGCATCATCTACATTGAACACTTGTATCCAAGATATGTCATCGACATGAATGGATGTCACTACACTGTTATGAAAGTGGTCTTTTCTTACAGTTTCAATCGGTATTCAGCTGTAGCCGGTTAGACTGGAAGCCAACCTCAACACAGTTATGTTGTTGCAATGTTTCTTCTGCCAAACTGTACAGCAGTTTGTTGACAGATGTAGCTCCCGTATACAAAGTTCTGTTATATTTTATGAAATTACTAGCTGACAAGGTTTTGACAAAAGGTGCTAAAAAGAAACTTCCCCACTTTATTTTTAAAAGACATTTTTGTAGTACAGCTACGTTCTAAATCTATTGGTATATCATTAAAAAAATTTGGGACTAAGCATTTTCTACACCTTGGTCCATAATAGTTATTACAAGTGGGTACTACAAATCTTCTAATGCATTTATTCCTTTGAGGTCTTATGTGTACCGTCTTGATTTTAAACTCATCCTCATCCAATCCACACAGCATCATCTAGCCCCGAGCTAAGCAGAGCTTGTATTATGGGTACTAGATGACTGATGTAATTAATACAATACATTACATAGATAGATATTTCTTATTATATATAGCAAATACCCAGAACACTTGGGCTTTACCAAGGCGGGTTGGCGATTTCAGACTTATACTCATTGTAATGTGTGTAGATGTCAGTAATGTCTAAGATAAACTAATAAAGTAGGTATCATCGCTGGAGGTGAACCAGTTTTGAACCTTATCCGTCCGAGATGGTACAAATGAATTAAAAAAGTCTCAATGTTTTTCATGAGAGGTGAGACCTTTAGGTGAATGCGTAGAGGCACCTCGTGGAATTTAAATTTTCATGTTTTTAGCAATTTGGAGCTTTCGTAACTAACAAATGAGTACCCCACAAAGTATTAAAATCATTAGTACGACTTTTTCAGTTCGATTTATGCAACTGAATAAGTGTTTCATTACATGATGACATTTAACCACAATTCTATGTATGTTTGTTGTGGTATACATATACGCAAATAACTCTTTCAGTAACATACCTTATACTGACCTGAAAGGCGGGCTGCGTCTGCGCATTCTTCTTAACCACTGGGCCATTACGACAATAGAAAGATAAAATAACTTACAATCATGACTTTCTTGTTGGTTTTGATGGTGACCATCCAGTTGCCATGAGGGTTCATGACGAAGGGACACGGAGCCGTGCCTCTGTCGCCAGCCACAGTGACCAGTCGTGGTTGTCCGGTGGGACGCAGTGCCACGTTGAACCTGGAAGATTATCAGCTTGCATTTTAAGAAGTTGTTTTTCTACTAATTAGTCTTGCTCTCTACTAGGCCAGTTGAGCCTGCCAAAACTATTCAACACAGAACTCCAACTAGCGAACGAGGACTAGTATCTCGGAGTCATCCTTAACAGCAAGTTAAACTGGAGCAACTGCAGCATGGCGGTCCTGCAAGCACTAAAATGCCATACCACTAACTCTGGGCTACTACTACACGAATGTCATAACCGCTTAAATCAGGTGTGTATTCTCAATAACATAACCATTCAATGGATTAAAGGACACAGCAGGGGGGAGTGGTCTGGATGTTTGCTTTTGCGGTTGCACAACGACATGCTTATCCTATATCTCTCTGGTAGTCCTAACGATCAAGCTTCTTAACAGTGAGACGTTCCCAGTTGCGGGCTCCATGGTGGGTGGGAGCCAGAGAGACGAATAATACTACTTTACATACATGGACAATCCAAGGCCATTTCAACCAACCGGAGTGAAGTCAGCGAAAGCCGACTCAGCTCCTAAGCGGGGTGCTAACAACACCCCGCTCGCCCCTGGAGGTCCTGCGGGTAATACTGCAGGCACCAGCGTGGGTGCTGGTCCGATTGTGGCGAAAGCTGCAGTTCGGACCAAAACAAAGTCCCAGCTTAAGCAAAGGACGTCAGCGCTGCCTGGGACCAGTACTGACCCTTTAAAAGCACAGGCGAGGACGGCGACGACTCATACCACAGCCGGACCTAGCCTTAGCTCACAAACACAACCTCCTGCGGCACTTCAAGCTGCAAATCAGCAGGCTGTCACCGAGCAATCGAAGACGCCTGGCACTGACGACGCGTTCTCACGCGGTTGGCAAGGGTAAACACACTCAACAAGCCCATTGCCCTTGTACCGCCCACCCGGGCCGTCCTGCTCCTGCAGATCTGGCCAATAGGGGGGACGGGCGCAGCGGTAATGCGCTCCGTCAGGTGCGCCGCCGTGCAAAATAGAACGAGGGTAAAGCCGCTCGTCGAACACAGGCTACCGCTGCCGGGTCAAGCCGCAAAACCAGCAGCAAGGTCGACTTCTCCGCGGGGAAACGGTCGCAGGCCGAGGCCGGTGAAAGCCGACCAGAGCCTGCTGGACCGTCAACCAGCGTCGAGGAGAGGCCAGCCATAAACACCAGACCAAAGAAACAATCCGATTGGAAGGATCAGGCTACGGCCAAGCGGGCTCTCAATGAGACCTTGTCGCCTCGTGGGGAGCAGAAGCGGCCGTGGCTTGACCATTCCAAACGGATTGAAGACAGGAAAAGCTACGCCCAAGCTGCCGGCGCCACCCTGAACGTCGCAATCACTAGCGAGAGCACGGGGGCTACTGTCTCCGGCCTCCGATCCGGGGGGGACGGGTTCGACGAGGGCTTCGACCTGTTTGCCGGGTTGCGACAGGAGGGAGACGAGGAGGGTGCGACCAGCAATGGCGTCCCTTTCGTTGGCCTGTAAGGTCGTGCAGGCGAACCTCCGCCACAGCCAGACAGCGACGGCTCAGTTGCGCAAGTGGCTGGAGGTACAGGACGCGGCCGTTGCCCTGATCCAGGAGCCGTGGATTAGGGCTGGCCATATACAAGGACTATCCAATCTCGGTGGTTAGATTTTAGTCACTACAGACCACGATCATCCTAGATCGTGTATCTATGTAATAGGTAACCTCAAAACACAGATCTTAACAGATTTCTGTTGCAGAGATGTCTCTGCAGTTAGACTGTCTATACAGCGGGATGGTGTGGAGATGCCAGTAGTCTTTGCCTCGGCTTATATGCCTGAGGCGGAGACACCGCCCCCCCCCCCCCATGACCTCGCCCGCCTCGTGAGTTACTGTGAGAGGAGCGGGATGGAGATTGTCATTGGGGCTGACGCAAATGCCCATCACCCACTGTGGGGCATGGACACGCAAAATGATAGGGGTAAGACATTGGTTGAATTTTTATTTACAACAAACCTATCCCTATTAAACACACTAGGCTCCGAACCAACATTCGTAACCAGAAGAAGCCACACGATCATTGACCTCACCATGGCCTCTGAGGGTGCAGCGGAAATCACCTCGGGCTGGCAGGTCTCCAAGGAGACCTCGTGCTCGGATCACAGGTGGATCCGCTTTGACATCCAGGTCTGTGCGACACCTATACCGCCACGAGGCAACCCAAGGAATACTAACAGGGTTCCCTACACACGCACGCTTGCTACCAAGCTGGCGATACTGAGCAGTCCACCAAGGTACGTGGACATAACGCAGATAGATGCACAGGTCGAGCACATCACTGCATCAATGATAGACAGCTACCATACTGCCTGCCCAGTAACCACACTGCCCGTAACACCAGGTAAACAACCCTGGTGGGGCGCCGAACTGGAACGCAAGCACGGTAAGGTAAGGAAGGCTCTGAACAGAGCCATGAATACATGGGCTGACGAGGACTGGGAGGCATACTACGCGGCCAAGTCTAGCTACAAAAAATGCATCAGTTTCAGGAGCACCGCGGGATGGCGTAAGTTCTGTGGCAATATTGAATCTTGCCAACAAGCAAACAGGGTAAGGAAAATACTGGCGCAACAGCACACACCTGGGCCAGCCACTCTCCGTAAACCTGACAATACCTTAACCACATCACCAGAGGAAACGAGACGCGTCCTAATAGAAACTCACTTCCCAGGAAGCGTCCTCACTCAGGAAGTTGATTGGTCTGATACAATGCAAACACCGTCAGAAAATGACTGGCTATACGCAAACAAGATGATCACATTGGAGAAAATCCAATGGGTCATCGAAAACTACCAACCCTTTAAGGCAGCCGGCCCCGACGGTGTTTTCCCCGCCCTACTGCAGTGGGGTGGCACCTCGGTTACCGTAAGATTAGTGCCTCTGTTGCGGGCATGCCTGGCCTACAGACACATCCCGAAAGGTTGGAGGGAGGTGAAGGTTATATTCATTCCTAAGCCAGGCAAGAGTGACTATACAAACGCTAAATCCTACCGACCTATCAGCCTGACATCGTTTCTCCAAAAAACCTTGGAGAGACTATGCGATAGGGAGCTAAGAGACGGCGCTCTTAAAAACATACCACTACATGGTAACCAACATGCATACTGCTCAGGTAAGTCGACGGAGTCAGCTCTTCACCTGGTGATTAGCCGGATTGAAGAAGCAATTCACCAAAAAGCTACCTGCCTAGGCACATTTATAGACATCGAAGGCGCCTTCGATAAAACAAACTTCTCCAGTATTAGTACCGCCCTCTTCAAACATGGCGTCGATCAGGTATTAACAGATTGGATTACTAACACGTTAAGCAAGCGAGTGGTTCGTCTGGAAGAGGACCAGAACATGGCCTTGATAGCCAGGGGTTGCCCCCAAGGAGGCGTTTTATCTCCCTTCCTCTGGAACCTGGTAATAAATGACCTCATCAAAATTCTAAATGACAACCACTACTACACGATAGGTTATGCGGACGACCTCGCAATCCTTGTGTCAGGGAAGATGACAACCTCACTCAACAGGCACTACGCATCGTTGAACGATGGTGTAGGGAATTTGACCTCTCGGTGAACCGTCGGGTTCAATAAGTGGGGCCTATCACCCAAAATCATACTTTGGCTATACAACACTGTTATCCGACCAATGATCGCATACAGTGCCGTGGTCTGGTGGCCCCGCACCAAACTAACTGCAGCCTCAAGCAAACTTCAACGCATGCAGAGGCTAGCTTGCATGGCCATCACGGGCTGTATGAGGACTACTCCTACCGCAGCTCTTGAAGCAATGCTAGAACTCCCGCCCCTCCACCTGTTTATACAACAGGAAGCTACGATGGCGGCGGTACGCCTAAAAACACTAAATCTCTGGAGTAAAAGAGAAACACAACACTCCGCGTTACTTGAGGGACTCTACAAGGAGTTCCCCTTGACTAAAGCCATAAATGACCGGATTCCCAAACAATTTATCTTCGATAAAAGATACAAAATCCAACTCCATGAGGATCACCGGTAAGAGGGACAACGTCCAGCAGAGTTGCGTACTTTCACAGACGGATCCAAGACAGGTACCGGCTCGGGCGCTGGCATCTTTTCGGAGGACCTCAATATACATATAGCCTCAACTCTAGGGGCCCACAATACGGTGTTCCAAGCAGAGTGTATGGGTATATCCCTAGCAGCCTCAGCTATCGCAGCCAGACAGGTTCGGGACCACACTGTCCGTATTCTATCAGACAGCATGTCGGTCCTGCAAGCACTAAAATGCTACACAACCAACTCTGGGCTTTTATACGAATGTCATCACCGCTTGAATCAGGTGGGTATTCTAAACAACATAACCATTCAATGGATTAAAGGACACAGCGGTTCTCGTCGCAATGTCGCAAAAAACTCGTCGTTGATGCTGCAGACGAACTCGCAAGAAGGGGATCTAGCATGGCAGTAATGGGACCGCAACCCATCGTACCACTCCCCTTTGGGTATATACGCACTCTGGTAAGGAAACGCACTAGGGTTCAACACAACAAAATTTGGTCAGACCAAACAGACTGCAGGCTGTCCAGGGAGGTACTCCCTGCAATTGACGGCCGCTTTACAAAACAGGCCCTCCAACTGACTAAGCAGCAGCTGCGCACAATCACAGCCGCTGTCACAGGTCATGGGTCATTTAACAAGCACCTGTTTACTATAGGAGTTACAGATAGCCCGCTATGCAGAGCATGCATGGAGGTGGACGAGACGGCGGACCACGTGCTTCTCCACTGTCCAGAGGTTACTGCATACAGGGCTAAATACTTCGGTAACCCGGTTACTCTCCGAGAGATCGCCAGTAACGTCAGGGCGCTGCTGGCCTTTCTCGGGGAACTGGGGTGGATCGAATAAGATATTGTCCCACCCTTTACGCAAAATACGCGCTACGTCGTGGAGTTGCGGAAATCGGCCCGTCTAACAATACAATATACAGGACACAGCAGTTCTCGAGGTAGCTTCAGATGCTGATGCTGATCCCCTTTGGGTACATACGCACTTTGGTAAGGAACGCACTAGGGATCAGCACGACAAAGCGTGGTCGGACCAAACTGACTGCAGACACTCCCTGCAATTGACGGCCGCTTCACAAAGCAGGCTCTCCTACTGACTAAGCAGCAGCTGCGCACAGTCACAGGCGCCGTTACCGGTCAAGGGATGATAATTATTTTTACTTACCGAGATTTACTACACTTGTGCGTCTTCCACAGCAATTGAAGCATGCAAATATGCATAGGCACGTTATCTCGGGATACTGAGTCACATCTGTGTGAAGTAACAGGTCCTGGAATGACAAATTAGTCTTATATAATGATGATGCAAAAAATTAATTCTTTTTCACTACTTATCATTTTGTTAGCTCATCCCTCCAGATATGAGGATGCTTGAACAGGCTGCTAAATGCTGTTATGATTATTTCTTCACTTACCAAGACTTTCCTTTATTTGCACATCTTCTATGGTACTTTGAGTGTGCTGCATATCCACATAGTCCAAATGTGAAGTAACAGGAGGTTCTGGAATGACAATTTATAGATTATAACTACATTCATAGTATATTTTGATTATTTTATACTATAATCAATCAATTTTAGATGTAATACTATGTCATTATGTGTCTCAATTATACAAAAATGTTAAGTAAATGTAAATGTAGCAACTAAGGCAATGTATTCAATTAATTAAATAATTTTGCATGCCCTAAGGCAAAATGTATTGGGACTCCATAAATTAACAACTTTTCTGTTACCTACATTATTGGCAAATAGATGATTTCTATAGCCTGTAGCACTCAGGAATAATGTAGCTTTTTGTATGAATGAATATGAATAATGTACAAACTTATAAGCTAATTTTACCTCTTTATAATATTAGTATAGATATCAATCTATGTAACCTGGCATGTTATGAGTGGCTCATTGCCAAATAAAAACAGCCATATGGGTTGATCAAAGTTTAAGCTATGCTCGCCGAGGTCTGTCTGTGGATGGGTGATCGATCGTAACATATCGAGACGCCTGCGCGCCACGGAAAGCACGCTAACCCGTTAGTCCAGGGTCCCGGCTGTCATTTGTAGATGTTTGAAAGTTTGTTGTTACAGATAGTCAGAAATCTGAATGTTTGACAACCCGCCTCATCAAGGCGTCTGTGTTGCTCAGTAACTGGGTTGTGGAGGTCAGATAGACAGTCGCTCCATGTAAAATACTGTTATTCAGCTGCATCCGGTTAGACTGGAAGCCGCCCCAACATAGTTGGGAAAGGGCTAGGCAGATCATGATGATATCAATCTATCTAACCTGGCATGTTTGTTGTCCATTCGGCGTCTTTGCTGTATCTTCCGGCACCAATACCGTTATTCGAAGTATGTGTACACTTCCAACTTACTCGGTGGTATGACTTACATGGCGGTATTTGAAATTATATTCGTTTTCTCGTCGCAATATACACCGACGGAAGTAACCCATGTGTTAAGAAACTCCTTATCCTTATTCGGGGTAGGGAATTTATGCAAATTCACATTGCATTGTACGTAGCAGCCTCCAAAATCACCAAACGGGTAGTCAGGTAGGTTGTCTCAATATGTAGATTTAAACAATCAATACCAGCACGAAATCAACACGGCCGGAGAAGCAGAGGCTCTACCCAACGTTACTGGGTGGAAGAAGCACTTTTGGACGATTATAACTAAAAGAAACAAACAGGACGCGGAAAATAAACACACGCAAACCGGCTGTCAAAGTTTTTTTTTGTTTGATTGACACTGACATTTTTGAAGTGTTGCAGAGTCTCAATTTTCTTTATTTATTTGTTGTAACATTACGTGAGGCATTGAGCTTTTATCTAGAGAAAAAATTGCTGGTTTGCCATTGAACGACGTGCGAGTGCCGGTTCCATAGTAGGCATTACTATTTTACTGGACGTTTTTACATAAGCAAAATGTACCCAGAGCCATCTATGTATCTACAAATCGAGTGAGCTAGCAATGAAACTACACCACAGAATCAAGGCACGCGTTGTCCTCTGGTAATGTACGATACGAATTACACGCGGTGTCTTCTTATTGCAGACGTAGGTAGTTAAATAGGTGGCACTAGCAGTAATTTTTAATAAGTATACGCAACAGTCTCAATTTGTTTTATTCATTTATTGTTACATTACGAGAGGTATTGAGCTTTTATCTAGTGAAAAAATTGTTGATTTGCCATTCAACAACATGCGAGTGCTGGTTCCTCACTCAATTCAGTAGGCATTACTATTTTACTGGACGTTTTTACACAAGTAAAATGTACCCAGAGCCATCTATCTACAAATCGAGTGAGCTAGCAATGAAACTACACCACAGAATCAAGGCACGCGTTGTCCTCTGGTAATGTACGATACGAATTACACGCGGTGTCTTCTTATTGCAGACGTAGGTAGTTAAATAGGTGGCACTAGCAGTAATTTTTAATAAGTATACGCAACAGTCTCAATTTTATTTATTCATTTATTGTTACATTACGAGAGGTATTGAGCTTTTATCTTGTGAAAAAATTGTTGATTTGCCATTCAACAACATGCGAGTGCTGGTTCCTCACTCAATTCAGTAGGCATTACTATTTTACTGGACGTTTTTACATAAGTAAAATGTACCCAGAGCCATCTATCTACAAATCGAGTGAGCTAGCAACAAAACTACACCACAGAATCAAGGCACGCGTTGTCCTCTGGTAATGTACGATACGATCCACACGCGGTGTCTTCTTGTTGCGGACGTAGTTAAATAGGTGGCACTAGCAGTGATTTTTAATAAGTATACGAAATACAAATACTATAAAGACTAACAATTAATCCAGCCCAACATGGGCTAAAAAGCCAAGTAAAAGAAGATTAATCAGTAATCAGTAAAACCAGAGATTCGTTTCATGAACACTACATTTTTATTGGTACACATAATAGGTACAATATAACAATAGATCATATTAAATAATAAACATGGATTTTAAGTTGACTGTGTTGGTTGGCGATATGCTGAATGTGTCGCTCAGCTAGCTCATCTTTGAGGAAGGTGTTCTAGACAACAATATTCTTCACTTCCACCTCGCGTCGTCCCTGTAAATAAAATGTCAAGATGAAATTAAACAAAACAATGAATGAGAGGATTATAAGAATATAAGAATGAGCTATGGATCTTGTGATGTTTGCTGAGAGTTAAAATATGTAGTGATGGAATTGTACAGTGCATCATCCCACACATTGACGATAAGATCATTACTACCAATCCTATTATGGGTTGGAAGATATAATTTATAATGTTGTAGCAACTTAAATATCAATGATTCAGACTCCAGTGTGAGTATCGTATGTTGTTGTATTGTGGTAGAAGTATCCATTCCGAACCTGATGATAGTCGAGAGCTTTGCTGTGACGACATCTCTTGATCAGAAATGAAGTGCAGCGCAGGTCATACAACTGTAATTTCTTGAGTTGATGCTTTTGTTCTGTTCTGCTCTGCTCTGCTCTGCTCTGCTCCGGATCTGGGTCTGATAAGGCATCCGGGCAACTGTACATCAAGCTGCTCTGTAGCAATTATGGCACAAGCGAGCCATGGGATTCACCTAAAAACAATTCATAATTAAAGACCAACTTCTAAATATGGCTTCTACAGCATGGATAATGTTTAATCGTGTCATCACTTTCAACTATAGTTTGCTGCTATACTTCACTAAAACTATTCAATATGCATAAATGTGAATATACACTTAGATAAGTATCACATAACATACATACAAGCATAAACTCACGCCTTTAGCATGGTTTATTGGTTCTGTCTCTTCTGCTTGCCAAAGCATAAGAGACAGAACCAATACTATTTATAATCAATGAGTAAAGAACTATACTATGTATACACGGTGGAAGGGACTTGGACGCACAAACTGACACCATGACTGCATGATTCTGGTGGTTCATGGTGCAATGAGATTTTTAGTTAAAAAGTAAATTATTCACTTCTTAAAAATGTCATTTTGGTAGGTAGACATCATGTTTGTGTACAGCACAACGAACATCAGAATAAAACGTAGAAATTAGGAAAAGTGCACGAAAGTAGTCACCGCTATTCTTAGCAGTAATCGGATATTCGGACCCTTATACACCTAAACTTCTTTCCACCAAACAATAATATGGACATTCCTTTCTGACTAAATAAGTAATCCCGGCTATACCAAACTTAATGAAATTATAGCAGTGGTTATTTTGATTTCGTTTCTTTATGTTGTTCAAATAAATAGAATATCAATGCAAAATGACTACCACCAATAGACGACACGGTGGGCGCAGTGGCCGAGTGGTTGGCTGCTGCGCTACGGGTCGCGGGTTCGATTCCCGCACGGAAAAAATATTTCTCTGGTCTACAGGTGGTTGTTCCGGGTTTGGCTGTTAGTGTATGTGAGTTTAAATGTTTGTTAACGCACCCACGATACAGGAGAAATTACTAGTGTGGCGCGACGACATAAAAACAAAAAAAAATTAGGCGACGTTTAATCATTTAAACGTATCATACCTTCTTAGAATCCACAGCGGCCGTGAAGACTGTTGTTGCGTATCAAGCATTACGGGCGAGGGGTGATGTAGTCCAGGTGCCAATCTGCCTCAGGGATCGCTACAGTTGACTTGATCCCCACTGTCATGTCGCGGTCGCCCTGAAAGTGTATAATAGGATTTTTTTTTAATATTTTTTACTATGGGACGAGCCCGCCACACTATTCCCAATCCACTGCAACTCCTGAAAACCAGAATCAACAGCGGCGACCATCAGGAAAGCGTCGAGACAATGAAGTCCGTCGAGTCCCGGAGAAACGATTCAACTGTCTTGGAACCCGCAACGAAATTAATCAGAAAAAAGCAGCGGAGGACTAAGAAAACTACGCAATTTCTTCTTCCCTCCATATCGACCAGGAGACAGAACTGAGCTGGGCCAATAGGCACAAAGGGACGTTTACAACTGGGTTAGGCCCAGTTGCCTAGCCCCGCGGTTTAAAATTAACACTGATAGTAGTGAGTCCTGAATGATTAGAATTCATTCAACGATTCAATAGTCAACAACATTTAGAATGCGAAGCAGAACTATAAATCACTAGCAGCGCCCCGCGGTTTTACGTTTTAAGTCAACATGAAACAATCGGAATTCCAACGGGAATACTTCCGTTTTTCGTGGTAAAAAATACACTACGTGCTATGCCAGACTATTAATCTATATCTGCGCCATACTTCATCCAGATCTGTTCAGCTGTTCTGGTGTTAATAATATTGTTAGTGGCAAGTGTGATAGTGTCATTAACAGTCCACAATATTGTGGCGAAATAATATTTTCGTGACGCGCTAATTTGCAATCACAGAAACCAAGGAAGTCTAACCTTAAACCGGATCGTTGGGAAAATACAGAAACTTACCATCAAATAAATTGCATTATTCGCATCATCTACATTGAACACTTGTATCCAAGATATGTCATCGACATGAATGGATGTCACTACACTGTTATGAAAGTGGTCTTTTCTTACAGTTTCAATCGGTATTCAGCTGTAGCCGGTTAGACTGGAAGCCAACCTCAACACAGTTATGTTGTTGCAATGTTTCTTCTGCCAAACTGTACAGCAGTTTGTTGACAGATGTAGCTCCCGTATACAAAGTTCTGTTATATTTTATGAAATTACTAGCTGACAAGGTTTTGACAAAAGGTGCTAAAAAGAAACTTCCCCACTTTATTTTTAAAAGACATTTTTGTAGTACAGCTACGTTCTAAATCTATTGGTATATCATTAAAAAAAATTGGGACTAAGCATTTTCTACACCTTGGTCCATAATAGTTATTACAAGTGGGTACTACAAATCTTCTAATGCATTTATTCCTTTGAGGTCTTATGTGTACCGTCTTGATTTTAAACTCATCCTCATCCAATCCACACAGCATCATCTAGCCCCGAGCTAAGCAGAGCTTGTATTATGGGTACTAGATGACTGATGTAATTAATACAATACATTACATAGATAGATATTTCTTTTTATATATAGCAAATACCCAGAACACTTGGGCTTTACCAAGGCGGGTTGGCGATTTCAGACTTATACTCATTGTAATGTGTGTAGATGTCAGTAATGTCTAAGATAAACTAATAAAGTAGGTATCATCGCTGGAGGTGAACCAGTTTTGAACCTTATCCGTCCGAGATGGTACAAATGAATTAAAAAAGTCTCAATGTTTTTCATGAGAGGTGAGACCTTTAGGTGAATGCGTAGAGGCACCTCGTGGAATTTAAATTTTCATGTTTTTAGCAATTTGGAGCTTTCGTAACTAACAAATGAGTACCCCACAAAGTATTAAAATCATTAGTACGACTTTTTCAGTTCGATTTATGCAACTGAATAAGTGTTTCATTACATGATGACATTTAACCACAATTCTATGTATGTTTGTTGTGGTATACATATACGCGAATAACTCTTTCAGTAACATACCTTATACTGACCTGAAACGCGGGCTGCGTCTGCGCATTCTTCTTAACCACTGGGCCATTACGACAATAGAAAGATAAAATAACTTACAATCATGACTTCCTTGTTGGTTTTGATGGTGACCATCCAGTTGCCATGAGGGTTCATGACGAAGGGACACGGAGCCGTGCCTCTGTCGCCAGCCACAGTGACCAGTCGTGGTTGTCCGGTGGGACGCAGTGCCACGTTGAACCTGGAAGATTATCAGCTTGCATTTTAAGAAGTTGTTTTTCTACTAATTAGTCTTGCTCTCTACTAGGCCAGTTGAGCCTGCCAAAACTATTCAACACAGAACTCCAACTAGCGAACGAGGACTAGTATCTCGGAGTCATCCTTAACAGCAAGTTAAACTGGAGCAACTGCAGCATGGCGGTCCTGCAAGCACTAAAATGCCATACCACTAACTCTGGGCTACTACTACACGAATGTCATAACCGCTTAAATCAGGTGTGTATTCTCAATAACATAACCATTCAATGGATTAAAGGACACAGCAGGGGGGAGTGGTCTGGATGTTTGCTTTTGCGGTTGCACAACGACATGCTTATCCTATATCTCTCTGGTAGTCCTAACTGTGCACGACAGCAATGGAAGTAGGTAAAGCGACAGAGCGGCGTGCCCGGCGACAACGGACAAGTATAAACCTGTGCACGCCGCTCGGTCGCTCCACGCGTTGCCATTGGTCGGTGACGGGGAGTGTGGCTGATTCCCGCCCCCCGCGGATCAGCCCTTATAAAAGCCCCGGACCCTGGCAGCGCGGCCAGTAAATATCCCTAAAGGATAAACTGCGAGATGCCCATTCCAAAAAAAAAAAAAAAAAAAAGCAGCGCGGCCAGTCGACCGAAGCTCTGTAACTCGCTAGTGTCTCGCTATTAATTGTAACAATTTGTGTAATACGTAATTTTGCTTTAAATAAAACCGTTTTTGTATACCTACGAATGCCTTTCAATACAATCAACATACAGTCCACACGCTACACATTCTGGTCTTTCGAAAGCCGAATCTTGAAGATCCAGCAGGATGGTGTTAACACGCAGCCGTAGTGGAGACTCTAGGAGAGAACAGACCCAGCAAGAGCAAAAACCGTCCATGACCGCCAGACCGGGTGCCAACAACCCGGCACCAGAACCCAGCACGAGCTCGGTCGCTGTGATGGACACAGGCAGCGGATCTACGGCGACTCCCAACACCGACGCCACACAGACACATGGTACGCTCAAGCCCGGCGATACCAGGTCACGCCGTTCTACAGCTTCGAGAAAGAAGCGCCTCGCAGAGCTGGAGGCAAGAGAGCGGCTGGCTGAAATGAAAGTAAAGCAAGCGACGGCAGAGCGAGAGCTGCAAGAAATACAGCTGCAGCGCATCAAAGCCGAAGCTAACTCCTCGAGTGAAGACGACGACATGGAGGACGACCTCGCCTCCGTAAGGATTGGAAAGTGGCTAGCGCAACCGGCGCCGCCACCCGGAGGTGAGGTTCGACCGGCGCCATACGACACGATTGGCGCAGTGGTTGAGCCATCGGCTGCTGCGCCGCGTGTTGTGGGTTCGATCCCCGCACGGAACAAATATTTGTATGACCTACAGGTAGTTGTTCCGGGTCTGGCTGTTTGTGTATGTGAGTTTAAATGTTTGTAAACGCACCCACGATACAGGAGAAATTCCTAGTGTGGGGCAACGTTTTTTTTAAAGAAGAAAAAAGAAAGAAGAAAGAAGAATACGACGTCAGCGGCGGGAGGAAAGGCAGGGACGCAGCGAAGGACACCGGCGCCGCGACAGGCGCTCAACCGCTGCGGGATGACTACAAAGAAAGTGTGTGTGCGAAATCAAACAAGGGCAATATCGCGAGTGAAGTGTTACGCGGGAATGTGAGTGATAAAGTGATAGACGTAGCGACACTCGCCGCGGCCCTAGCTCAAGCCGCGCGCAGCTCGAGAGAGCCACCCAGGTACGTCCAGCAGCTACCAATCTTCGACGGAAAATCCGGTGAGTGGATAGCTTATAAGGCCGCGTATTGTGACTCACACACGTATTTTTCCTGTATAGAAAATGTCGCTAGGATCAGGATGAGCCTCAGAGGCGCCGCAAAGGAAGCTGTAGGTTGTCTATTATTTAGTCAATCTGACCCTCAGGTTATTCTAGACGCACTAGAAAGACGTTTCGGTAGGCCCGAGGCCTTGATTATGGCCGAGTTAGATCATATAAAATTATTACCTAAATTAAACGATAACCCAAGGGAGATATGTATTTTCGCTAGCCGTATAGCAAACACAGTGGGTACGGTAGAAGCACTAAAAAGAATCCAATATTTACACAGCCCCGAAATGTCGCGTTGTATCGTAGAAAAGTTAACGCCAATACTAAGAAACAAATGGTACGATTACGCGGCTAATAGTAAGGTTGAAGATATTCCCGAGTTAAAACGCTTATCTATGTTTATGAATGAAGAGGCAGATAAATGTGGCGCGTATGCACAACCAGAACGTGGTAATGATGACTCCAGCGGTTTAAGACAACGGCGCAGAGTAGAGCGCACGTTTAACGTGAATAAGGAAACATCAAACGAGCAATGCCCGGCGTGCGAGCAACACGGCCACAAATTACCAGACTGCAGTAAATATAAACAGCTAGACATAGATACACGATGGGATAAAGCAAAAAAATCGAACATGTGCTTTAGATGCCTACGAAACAAACATAGAAGGTTTATGTGTAAAGCGCCTATTTGTGACATAAAAGAATGCAACATGAAACATCACAAACTGTTGCACAAAGAGCGTAAAGTTGAGGCGACACACAACGTAGCGACCGCGACGCCGCCGGCGTTGACGCCCGTTATCACACACGAAACCGTTACGTCGGCGCGGGAAACTGTATCAACAACTTCGCCACAGAATCGCCGCGCGTACTTAAAAATAGTACCTGTCACATTGAGCGGACCACATACATGTATAGACACATATGCCTTATTAGACGATGGGAGTACAGTCACCTTGTTAGACGCGTCAGTAGCAGATATCCTAGGTGCAGATGGACCAGCCAGTCCTATGTGGATACAAGGCATAGGCACGGAGGTCAAGCATGAGCAAAGCCGAGTCGTGAGCCTCCACATACAAGGCAAACACCATAACGACCCACAGAAGATAGAGGCGGCGCGCACCGTTACTAGGCTTGAAATTATGGCGCAAACTGTACAAACTGAGGACATAAATAATTGTAAGCATTTAAACGACATTCATAGCACTCTTGTTTATGAACACGCGCGACCAATGATATTAATAGGCCAAGATAACTGGCATTTGTTAGTGGCCACAGAAACACGAACAGGTGCGCGTGATCAACCGGTAGCATCGTACACAAAACTTGGATGGGTATTGCACGGATGTCAGTACTCAGTAAATAAAGTTATAGCTACATTTTGCGGCCACATTAAAATCAAAGAAAATCTGGAACCAATAGAAGAAACCATGAGAAACTTTTTCAAATTAGAATCACTAGGTATAGAACCTAGAATACCTAGAGATGACCCGCAACAGCGAGCCTTGGACATCCTAGAACAGAAGAGTCGACGATTACCCGATGGCAGCTTTGAGACCGGATTATTGTGGAAACAAGAGGTACCTAAAATACCAAACAACTACCTAGGTGCCCTAAAACGGCTAGAAAATCTAGAACGACGCCTAGATAAGGACGAAAACCTTAAGACCCAGTACTTGCAACGCCTTGACAATTTATTCAACTCAGGCTACGCAGAAAAGGCACCTGAAACTTGCACGGCCAATAAAACCTGGTACCTGCCTCACTTTCCAGTGGTCAACCCAGCCAAGCCACATAAGCCGCCACGACTCGTACACGATGCAGCAGCAAAGACAGCGGGTCTGTGCCTAAACGACCTACTGCTATCGGGACCTGACCTATTACAATCATTGCCCGGTATTTTAATGCGTTTCCGTCAAAATAAAATAGCTGTGTCAGCTGACATTAAAGAAATGTTTATGAGGATAAAGATAAGGGAAGAAGATCGCGATGCGTTGAGATTTTTATGGCGCGGTGATCAACGAAAAGGACCGCCTGGTGAATATCGCATGACCTCAGTTATCTTCGGTGCGACGTCGTCCCCGTGTACAGCGTTGTACGTGAAAGACCGCAACGCTAGCGACTACGCCGATAGGTACCCAGCAGCAGCGTTAGCGATAAAACATAATCACTATATGGATGATTACCTCCAAAGCTTTCCCAGCGAGACAGAAGCCAAGGAAATAATCGAACAAGTGGATTACATACACAAACAAGCGAACTTTCACTTGTGTGGATGGATATCGAACAATGTGAACATATTGAGTAGCGACATTGCGCCTACACACACTTCAAAAATATTAGGCGGTGATGACGATGAAAAGGCACTGGGGCTACGATGGAATACAAAAGAAGACTGCTTTGTATTTAAAATAAACAAAAACAAGACGCCCA
Source organism: Phlogophora meticulosa (assembly GCA_905147745.2). Taxonomy (NCBI): domain Eukaryota; kingdom Metazoa; phylum Arthropoda; class Insecta; order Lepidoptera; family Noctuidae; genus Phlogophora; species Phlogophora meticulosa. The sequence continues at coordinate 107,881 of LR990517.1, read as the reverse complement.
GTGAATTATTGCATAATACGCGCCCCCCTACTAAACGTGAGGCGCTAAGTATTATCATGGCTATCTTTGACCCGTTAGGTTTAATATCACCTGTCACTATACCGGCTAAAAGGATACTTCAACACACATGGAAGTACAAAACGGAGTGGGACAAGCCACTACCCGAGGAGCTACAACCAAAATGGAAAGAATGGATGAAGTCACTAAGTACTATAGAAACGCTACTGATCCCACGTTGTTACGATTACGGTGACGTCACAGCCAGAGAAGTACATACGTTTGTAGACGCAAGCGAGGAGGCATACTCCGCAGCGGTATACTGGCGAACTGAAAGGTCAGACGGCAGCGTACAAGTGACCCTGGCGGCAGCGAAGAGTAGGGTAGCCCCACTTAAACCGGTATCAATACCTAGGCTAGTGCTGCAAGCTGCACTATTAGGAGCGCGCCTAGCTGAGACGGTCGTTCAAGAACATGACTACGAGGTGAATGACCTAACGTACTGGAGCGACTCTACCACCGTTCTGGCTTGGATTCAAGCCGAACCACGCACATTCAAGACTTTCGTGGCGCATCGTATCGCTGAAATAGAGGAGCTCACCAAGAAAAATGAATGGAGGTGGCTACCCTCAAAAGATAATGTAGCAGACGATGCGACACGCAGCTTGCCGGAACATTTTAACTCAAAACACAGATGGTTTAACGGTCCCGAGTTCCTTAAAAAAGGCAGAGATGAATGGCCACAGGTCAAAAGGGTCATTGCCCCCACGAACACGGGCGAAGAACGCGTCAAATGTCATGTAATAAACGAAACAAATGTAAACGGTCATCTCCCAAATATTACACGTTTTTCCAAATGGACACGGCTGATAAGGACAACTGCAAGAGTACTTCAGTTCATTGACCTATGTAGACCAAATCAACATACAGTCCACACGCTACACATTCTGGTCCTTCGAGCCGTTTCTCCCGCCGTCGCCATCAGGCGACTCCGTGGGGAGCACGACAATTCGTTTCGTTGGTCTTTGGAGTACATGTCCTTTGGTTATCACGTCTACCACTCGTACCTCTCCGTCTGTACCTGGCAACACCTTCGTCACCCTTCCCTTGGGCCAAGTGTTGCGTGGGAGATTAGGGTCGCAGATCACAACAACGTCTCCGACCTTGGGTGGGGTGCCACTGCCGTAGGGCTCCCGCCGGTTTTGTAGGAGACCTACCGCTCCTACAAAACCGGCGGGAGCCCTACGGCAGTGGCTAGGAGCGGTAGGTATTCACGTATCCATCTTCGCCAGAAGACGTCTGCGAGTGCCTGGGCGCGCCGCCATTGGTGCCGTGCTGTGACGTCTGCTGCGGTGAAATTACCCGGTGAGGGTACATGTGAGTTAGGGCCAATCAATGTGTGGTTAGGCGTGAGGGCTTCGGGCTCGTCTGGTGACACATTGACATGCGTGAGTGGCCTGGAGTTCACCGTATTTTCTACTTCTACGAGCAGCGTAGCGAGGGTCTCGTCTGATGGGTGAACTTCTTTCAGAGTGATGTACAGTGCTTCCTTGACTGCCCTCACCATCCTCTCCCATGCTCCGCCCATAAATGGTGACGCGGGAGGTATGCATCTCCAGCTTATGGACCGCGCATTGGACTCACTACCTAAAGCACTTAAGGCGCTTTCTCCTAGTTCCCTATCGGCCGCCTTAAAACAAGTAGCGTTGTCACTCCATATTTCTTTTGGACAACCTCTTCTACCTATAAATCGCCTGAGAGCGGCGATAGCTGAATCTGCACTAAGTGAATTTACTATTTCTATATGTATAGCTCTACAAGTTAAGCACGTAAACAAGGCTCCATACCTTTTTTCTTTATGCCTACCTACAGAAACAGATATGGGGCCAAAATAATCTAAACCAGTGAAAGTAAAAGGTCGTAAATGATGAGCTAAACGGGGGTACGGCAGGTTTCCTGTAGAGGGTTTGGCTGGCTTTGCCTTTTTTATTCTACAGTGTAAACAGCCCTTTACAACATTCTTTACAGACGGACGTAGTCTCGTAATCCAAAGACGCTGTCTTAACTCATTAACCGTTATCTCGATTCCACCATGATGTAAACTTTCATGCACAAATGCTATGTATAGCTTCGTATATCTGTGCTTACCCTCGAGTACAATTGGGTTTTTTATTTCTTCATTGACGTCTTGTACCGCGGTGATTCTCCCGCGCAAACGTAAAATACCTACGCTGTCTAGGTATGTACTTAATAGCGATAACGGGCTGTCGCCGGGCGCCGCTTTGTTATCCTTTATGGCGGCAATTTCTTTTGAGAAGCTTTCGGCTTGTGCGCCCTTGACCCATTGTTCTTCGGCGCGTAGAAGATAAGTAGCAGGTATAGGTATGTAGTTTACTGTTTTATTCCTTGTTATTTTTTGCGTACATTTTTTAACGGGTTTGCTTTTGTGTATTCTTTTCCACGTTGGATCTTTTGATGCCTTCTTCTTAGTATATTTATTCAAGCTTCTTAACAGTGAGACGTTCCCAGTTGCGGGCTCCATGGTGGGTGGGAGCCAGAGAGACGAATAATACTACTTTACATACATGGACAATCCAAGGCCATTTCAACCAACCGGAGTGAAGTCAGCGAAAGCCGACTCAGCTCCTAAGCGGGGTGCTAACAACACCCCGCTCGCCCCTGGAGGTCCTGCGGGTAATACTGCAGGCACCAGCGTGGGTGCTGGTCCGATTGTGGCGAAAGCTGCAGTTCGGACCAAAAAAAAGTCCCAGCTTAAGCAAAGGACGTCAGCGCTGCCTGGGACTAGTACTGACCCTTTAAAAGCACAGGCGAGGACGTCGACGACTCATACCACAGCCGGACCTAGCCTTAGCTCACAAACACAACCTCCTGCGGCACTTCAAGCTGCAAATCAGCAAGCTGTCACCGAGCAATCGAAGACGCCTGGCACTGACGACGCGATCTCACGCGGTTGGCAAGGGTAAACACACTCAACAAGCCCATTGCCCTTGTACCGCCCACCCGGGCCGTCCTGCTCCTGCAGATCTGGCCAATAGGGGGGACGGGCGCAGCGGTAATGCGCTCCGTCAGGTGCGCCGCCGTGCAAAATAGAACGAGGGTAAAGCCGCTCGTCGAACACAGGCTACCGCTGCCGGGTCAAGCCGCAAAACCAGCAGCAAGGTCGACTTCTCCGCGGGGAAACGGTCGCAGGCCGAGGCCGGTGAAAGCCGACCAGAGCCTGCTGGACCGTCAACCAGCGTCGAGGAGAGGCCAGCCATAAACACCAGACCAAAGAAACAATCCGATTGGAAGGATCAGGCTACGGCCAAGCGGGCTCTCAATGAGACCTTGTCGCCTCGTGGGGAGCAGAAGCGGCCGTGGCTTGACCATTCCAAACGGATTGAAGACAGGAAAAGCTACGCCCAAGCTGCCGGCGCCACCCTGAACGTCGCAATCACTAGCGAGAGCACGGGGGCTACTGTCTCCGGCCTCCGATCCGGGGGGGACGGGTTCGACGAGGGCTTCGACCTGTTTGCCGGGTTGCGACTGGAGGGAGACGAGGAGGGTGCGACCAGCAATGGCGTCCCTTTCGTTGGCCTGTAAGGTCGTGCAGGCGAACCTCCGCCACAGCCAGACAGCGACGGCTCAGTTGCGCAAGTGGCTGGAGGTACAGGACGCGGCCGTTGCCCTGATCCAGGAGCCGTGGATTAGGGCTGGCCATATACAAGGACTATCCAATCTCGGTGGTTAGATTTTAGTCACTACAGACCACGATCATCCTAGATCGTGTATCTATGTAATAGGTAACCTCAAAACACAGATCTTAACAGATTTCTGTTGCAGAGATGTCTCTGCAGTTAGACTGTCTATACAGCGGGATGGTGTGGAGATGCCAGTAGTCTTTGCCTCGGCTTATATGCCTGAGGCGGAGACACCGCCCCCCCCCCCCCATGACCTCGCCCGCCTCGTGAGTTACTGTGAGAGGAGCGGGATGGAGATTGTCATTGGGGCTGACGCAAATGCCCATCACCCACTGTGGGGCATGGACACGCAAAATGATAGGGGTAAGACATTGGTTGAATTTTTATTTACAACAAACCTATCCCTATTAAACACACTAGGCTCCGAACCAACATTCGTAACCAGAAGAAGCCACACGATCATTGACCTCACCATGGCCTCTGAGGGTGCAGCGGAAATCACCTCGGGCTGGCAGGTCTCCAAGGAGACCTCGTGCTCGGATCACAGGTGGATCCGCTTTGACATCCAGGTCTGTGCGACACCTATACCGCCACGAGGCAACCCAAGGAATACTAACAGGGTTCCCTACACACGCACGCTTGCTACCAAGCTGGCGATACTGAGCAGTCCACCAAGGTACGTGGACATAACGCAGATAGATGCACAGGTCGAGCACATCACTGCATCAATGATAGACAGCTACCATACTGCCTGCCCAGTAACCACACTGCCCGTAACACCAGGTAAACAACCCTGGTGGGGCGCCGAACTGGAACGCAAGCACGGTAAGGTAAGGAAGGCTCTGAACAGAGCCATGAATACATGGGCTGACGAGGACTGGGAGGCATACTACGCGGCCAAGTCTAGCTACAAAAAATGCATCAGTTTCAGGAGCACCGCGGGATGGCGTAAGTTCTGTGGCAATATTGAATCTTGCCAACAAGCAAACAGGGTAAGGAAAATACTGGCGCAACAGCACACACCTGGGCCAGCCACTCTCCGTAAACCTGACAATACCTTAACCACATCACCAGAGGAAACGAGACGCGTCCTAATAGAAACTCACTTCCCAGGAAGCGTCCTCACTCAGGAAATTGATTGGTCTGATACAATGCAAACACCGTCAGAAAATGACTGGCTATACGCAAACAAGATGATCACATTGGAGAAAATCCAATGGGTCATCGAAAACTACCAACCCTTTAAGGCAGCCGGCCCCGACGGTGTTTTCCCCGCCCTACTGCAGTGGGGTGGCACCTCGGTTACCGTAAGATTAGTGCCTCTGTTGCGGGCATGCCTGGCCTACAGACACATCCCGAAAGGTTGGAGGGAGGTGAAGGTTATATTCATTCCTAAGCCAGGCAAGAGTGACTATACAAACGCTAAATCCTACCGACCTATCAGCCTGACATCGTTTCTCCAAAAAACCTTGGAGAGACTATGCGATAGGGAGCTAAGAGACGGCGCTCTTAAAAACATACCACTACATGGTAACCAACATGCATACTGCTCAGGTAAGTCGACGGAGTCAGCTCTTCACCTGGTGATTAGCCGGATTGAAGAAGCAATTCACCAAAAAGCTACCTGCCTAGGCACAATTATAGACATCGAAGGCGCCTTCGATAAAACAAACTTCTCCAGTATTAGTACCGCCCTCTTCAAACATGGCGTCGATCAGGTATTAACAGATTGGATTACTAACATGTTAAGCAAGCGAGTGGTTCGTCTGGAAGAGGACCAGAACATGGCCTTGATAGCCAGGGGTTGCCCCCAAGGAGGCGTTTTATCTCCCCTCCTCTGGAACCTGGTAATAAATGACCTCATCAAAATTCTAAATGACAACCACTACTACACGATAGGTTATGCGGACGACCTCGCAATCCTTGTGTCAGGGAAGATGACAACCTCACTCAACAGGCACTACGCATCGTTGAACGATGGTGTAGGGAATTTGACCTCTCGGTGAACCGTCGGGTTCAATAAGTGGGGCCTATCACCCAAAATCATACTTTGGCTATACAACACTGTTATCCGACCAATGATCGCATACAGTGCCGTGGTCTGGTGGCCCCGCACCAAACTAACTGCAGCCTCAAGCAAACTTCAACGCATGCAGAGGCTAGCTTGCATGGCCATCACGGGCTGTATGAGGACTACTCCTACCGCAGCTCTTGAAGCAATGCTAGAACTCCCGCCCCTCCACCTGTTTATACAACAGGAAGCGACGATGGCGGCGGTACGCCTAAAAACACTAAATCTCTGGAGTAAAAGAGAAACACAACACTCCGCGTTACTTGAGGGACTCTACAAGGAGTTCCCCTTGACTAAAGCCATAAATGACCGGATTCCCAAACAATTTATTTGCGATAAAAGATACAAAATCCAACTCCATGGGGATCACCGGTAAGAGGGACAACGTCCAGCAGAGTTGCGTACTTTCACAGACGGATCCAAGACAGGTACCGGCTCGGGCGCTGGCATCTTTTCGGAGGACCTCAATATACATATAGCCTCAACTCTAGGGGCCCACAATACGGTGTTCCAAGCAGAGTGTATGGGTATATCCCTAGCAGCCTCAGCTATCGCAGCCAGACAGGTTCGGGACCACACTGTCCGTATTCTATCAGACAGCATGTCGGTCCTGCAAGCACTAAAATGCTACACAACCAACTCTGGGCTTTTATACGAATGTCATCACCGCTTGAATCAGGTGGGTATTCTAAACAACATAACCATTCAATGGATTAAAGGACACAGCGGTTCTCGTCGCAATGTCGCAAAAAACTCGTCGTTGATGCTGCAGACGAACTCGCAAGAAGGGGATCTAGCTTGGCAGTAATGGGACCGGAACCCATCGTACCACTCCCCTTTGGGTATATACGCACTCTGGTAAGAAAACGCACTAGGGTTCAACACAACAAAATTTGGTCAGACCAAACAGACTGCAGGCTGTCCAGGGAGGTACTCCCTGCAATTGACGGCCGCTTTACAAAACAGGCCCTCCAACTGACTAAGCAGCAGCTGCGCACAATCACAGCCGCTGTCACAGGTCATGGGTCATTTAACAAGCACCTGTTTACTATAGGAGTTACAGATAGCCCGCTATGCAGAGCATGCATGGAGGTGGACGAGACGGCGGACCACGTGCTTCTCCACTGTCCAGAGGTTACTGCATACAGGGCTAAATACTTCGGTAACCCGGTTACTCTCCGAGAGATCGCCAGTAACGTCAGGGCGCTGCTGGCCTTTCTCGGGGAACTGGGGTGGATCGAATAAGATATTGTCCCACCCTTTACGCAAAATACGCGCTACGTCGTGGAGTTGCGGAAATCGGCCCGTCTAACAATACAATATACAGGACACAGCAGTTCTCGAGGTAGCTTCAGATGCTGATGCTGATCCCCTTTGGGTACATACGCACTTTGGTAAGGAACGCACTAGGGATCAGCACGACAAAGCGTGGTCGGACCAAACTGACTGCAGACACTCCCTGCAATTGACGGCCGCTTCACAAAGCAGGCTCTCCTACTGACTAAGCAGCAGCTGCGCACAGTCACAGGCGCCGTTACCGGTCAAGGGATGATAATTATTTTTACTTACCGAGATTTACTACACTTGTGCGTCTTCCACAGCAATTGAAGCATGCAAATATGCATAGGCACGTTATCTCGGGATACTGAGTCACATCTGTGTGAAGTAACAGGTCCTGGAATGACAAATTAGTCTTATATAATGATGATGCAAAAAATTAATTCTTTTTCACTACTTATCATTTTGTTAGCTCATCCCTCCAGATATGAGGATGCTTGAACAGGCTGCTAAATGCTGTTATGATTATTTCTTCACTTACCAAGACTTTCCTTTATTTGCACATCTTCTATGGTACTTTGAGTGTGCTGCATATCCACATAGTCCAAATGTGAAGTAACAGGAGGTTCTGGAATGACAATTTATAGATTATAGTATATTTTGATTATTTTATACTATAATCAATCAATTTTAGATGTAATACTATGTCATTATGTGTCTCAATTATACAAAAATGTTAAGTAAATGTAAATGTAGCAACTAAGGCAATGTATTCAATTAATTAAATAATTTTGCATGCCCTAAGGCAAAATGTATTGGGACTCCATAAATTAACAACTTTTCTGTTACCTACATTATTGGCAAATAAATGATTTCTATAGCCTGTAGCACTCAGGAATAATGTAGCTTTTTGTATGAATGATGTACAAACTTATAAGCTAATTTTACCTCTTTATAATATTAGTATAGATATCAATCTATGTAACCTGGCATGTTATGAGTGGCTCATTGCCAAATAAAAACAGCCATATGGGTTGATCAAAGTTTAAGCTATGCTCGCCGAGATCTGTCTGTGGATGGGTGACCGATCGTAACATATCGAGACGCCTGCGCGCCACGGAAAGCACGCTAACCCGTTAGTCCAGGGTCCCGGCTGTCATTTGTAGATGTTTGAAAGTTTGTTGTTACAGATAGTCAGAAATCTGAATGTTTGACAACCCGCCTCATCAAGGCGTCTGTGTTGCTCAGTAACTGGGTTGTGGAGGTCAGATAGACAGTCGCTCCATGTAAAATACTGTTATTCAGCTGCATCCGGTTAGACTGGAAGCCGCCCCAACATAGTTGGGAAAGGGCTAGGCAGATCATGATGATATCAATCTATCTAACCTGGCATGTTTGTTGTCCATACGGCGTCTTTGCTGTATCTTCCGGCACCAATACCGTTATTCGAAGTATGTGTACACTTCCAACTTACTCGGTGGTATGACTTACATGGCGGTATTTGAAATTATATTCGTTTTCTCGTCGCAATATACACCGACGGAAGTAACCCATGTGTTAAGAAACTCCTTATCCTTATTCGGGGTAGGGAATTTATGCAAATTCACATTGCATTGTACGTAGCAGCCTCCAAAATCACCAAACGGGTAGTCAGGTAGGTTGTCTCAATATGTAGATTTAAACAATCAATACCAGCACGAAATCAACACGGCCGGAGAAGCAGAGGCTCTACCCAACGTTACTGGGTGGAAGAAGCACTTTTGGACGATTATAACTAAAAGAAACAAACAGGACGCGGAAAATAAACACACGCAAACCGGCTGTCAAAGTTTTGTTTTTGTTTGATTGACACTGACATTTTTGAAGTGTTGCAGAGTCTCAATTTTCTTTATTTATTTGTTGTAACATTACGTGAGGCATTGAGCTTTTATCTAGAGAAAAAATTGCTGGTTTGCCATTGAACGACGTGCGAGTGCCGGTTCCATAGTAGGCATTACTATTTTACTGGACGTTTTTACATAAGCAAAATGTACCCAGAGCCATCTATGTATCTACAAATCGAGTGAGCTAGCAATGAAACTACACCACAGAATCAAGGCACGCGTTGTCCTCTGGTAATGTACGATACGAATTACACGCGGTGTCTTCTTATTGCAGACGTAGGTAGTTAAATAGGTGGCACTAGCAGTAATTTTTAATAAGTATACGCAACAGTCTCAATTTGTTTTATTCATTTATTGTTACATTACGAGAGGTATTGAGCTTTTATCTAGTGAAAAAATTGTTGATTTGCCATTCAACAACATGCGAGTGCTGGTTCCTCACTCAATTCAGTAGGCATTACTATTTTACTGGACGTTTTTACACAAGTAAAATGTACCCAGAGCCATCTATCTACAAATCGAGTGAGCTAGCAATGAAACTACACCACAGAATCAAGGCACGCGTTGTCCTCTGGTAATGTACGATACGAATTACACGCGGTGTCTTCTTATTGCAGACGTAGGTAGTTAAATAGGTGGCACTAGCAGTAATTTTTAATAAGTATACGCAACAGTCTCAATTTTATTTATTCATTTATTGTTACATTACGAGAGGTATTGAGCTTTTAGCTTGTGAAAAAATTGTTGATTTGCCATTCAACAACATGCGAGTGCTGGTTCCTCACTCAATTCAGTAGGCATTACTATTTTACTGGACGTTTTTACATAAGTAAAATGTACCCAGAGCCATCTATCTACAAATCGAGTGAGCTAGCAACAAAACTACACCACAGAATCAAGGCACGCGTTGTCCTCTGGTAATGTACGATACGATCCACACGCGGTGTCTTCTTGTTGCGGACGTAGTTAAATAGGTGGCACTAGCAGTGATTTTTAATAAGTATACGAAATACAAATACTATAAAGACTAACAATTAATCCAGCCCAACATGGGCTAAAAAGCCAAGTAAAAGAAGATTAATCAGTAATCAGTAAAACCAGAGATTCGTTTCATGAACACTACATTTTTATTGGTACACATAATAGGTACAATATAACAATAGATCATATTAAATAATAAACATGGATTTTAAGTTGACTGTGTTGGTTGGCGATATGCTGAATGTGTCGCTCAGCTAGCTCATCTTTGAGGAAGGTGTTCTAGACAACAATATTCTTCACTTCCACCTCGCGTCGTCCCTGTAAATAAAATGTCAAGATGAAATTAAACAAAACAATGAATGAGAGGATTATAAGAATATAAGAATGAGCTATGGATCTTGTGATGTTTGCTGAGAGTTAAAATATGTAGTGATGGAATTGTACAGTGCATCATCCCACACATTGACGATAAGATCATTACTACCAATCCTATTATGGGTTGGAAGATATAATTTATAATGTTGTAGCAACTTAAATATCAATGATTCAGACTCCAGTGTGAGTATCGTATGTTGTTGTATTGTGGTAGAAGTATCCATTCCGAACCTGATGATAGTCGAGAGCTTTGCTGTGACGACATCTCTTGATCAGAAATGAAGTGCAGCGCAGGTCATACAACTGTAATTTCTTGAGTTGATGCTTTTGTTCTGTTCTGCTCTGCTCTGCTCTGCTCTGCTCCGGATCTGGGTCTGATAAGGCATCCGGGCAACTGTACATCAAGCTGCTCTGTAGCAATTATGGCACAAGCGAGCCATGGGATTCACCTAAAAACAATTCATAATTAAAGACCAACTTCTAAATATGGCTTCTACAGCATGGATAATGTTTAATCGTGTCATCACTTTCAACTATAGTTTGCTGCTATACTTCACTAAAACTATTCAATATGCATAAATGTGAATATACACTTAGATAAGTATCACATAACATACATACAAGCATAAACTCACGCCTTTAGCATGGTTTATTGGTTCTGTCTCTTCTGCTTACCAAAGCATAAGAGACAGAACCAATACTATTTATAATCAATGAGTAAAGAACTATACTATGTATACACGGTGGAAGGGACTTGGACGCACAAACTGACACCATGACTGCATGATTCTGGTGGTTCATGGTGCAATGAGATTTTTAGTTAAAAAGTAAATTATTCACTTCTTAAAAATGTCATTTTGGTAGGTAGACATCATGTTTGTGTACAGCACAACGAACATCAGAATAAAACGTAGAAATTAGGAAAAGTGCACGAAAGTAGTCACCGCTATTCTTAGCAGTAATCGGATATTCGGACCCTTATACACCTAAACTTCTTTCCACCAAACAATAATATGGACATTCCTTTCTGACTAAATAAGTAATCCCGGCTATACCAAACTTAATGAAATTATAGCAGTGGTTATTTTGATTTCGTTTCTTTATGTTGTTCAAATAAATAGAATATCAATGCAAAATGACTACCACCAATAGACGACACGGTGGGCGCAGTGGCCGAGTGGTTGGCTGCTGCGCTACGGGTCGCGGGTTCGATTCCCGCACGGAAAAAATATTTCTCTGGTCTACAGGTGGTTGTTCCGGGTTTGGCTGTTAGTGTATGTGAGTTTAAATGTTTGTTAACGCACCCACGATACAGGAGAAATTACTAGTGTGGCGCGACGACATAAAAACAAAAAAAAATTAGGCGACGTTTAATCATTTAAACGTATCATACCTTCTTAGAATCCACAGCGGCCGTGAAGACTGTTGTTGCGTATCAAGCATTACGGGCGAGGGGTGATGTAGTCCAGGTGCCAATCTGCCTCAGGGATCGCTACAGTTGACTTGATCCCCACTGTCATGTCGCGGTCGCCCTGAAAGTGTATAATAGGATTTTTTTTTAATATTTTTTACTATGGGACGAGCCCGCCACACTATTCCCAATCCACTGCAACTCCTGAAAACCAGAATCAACAGCGGCGACCATCAGGAAAGCGTCGAGACAATGAAGTCCGTCGAGTCCCGGAGAAACGATTCAACTGTCTTGGAACCCGCAACGAAATTAATCAGAAAAAAGCAGCGGAGGACTAAGAAAACTACGCAATTTCTTCTTCCCTCCATATCGACCAGGAGACAGAACTGAGCTGGGCCAATAGGCACAAAGGGACGTTTACAACTGGGTTAGGCCCAGTTGCCTAGCCCCGCGGTTTAAAATTAACACTGATAGTAGTGAGTCCTGAATGATTAGAATTCATTCAACGATTCAATAGTCAACAACATTTAGAATGCGAAGCAGAACTATAAATCACTAGCAGCGCCCCGCGGTTTTACGTTTTAAGTCAACATGAAACAATCGGAATTCCAACGGGAATACTTCCGTTTTCCGTGGTAAAAAATACACTACGTGCTATGCCAGACTATTAATCTATATCTGCGCCATACTTCATCCAGATCTGTTCAGCTGTTCTGGTGTTAATAATATTGTTAGTGGCAAGTGTGATAGTGTCATTAACAGTCCACAATATTGTGGCGAAATAATATTTTCGTGACGCGCTAATTTGCAATCACAGAAACCAAGGAAGTCTAACCTTAAACCGGATCGTTGGGAAAATACAGAAACTTACCATCAAATAAATTGCATTATTCGCATCATCTACATTGAACACTTGTATCCAAGATATGTCATCGACATGAATGGATGTCACTACACTGTTATGAAAGTGGTCTTTTCTTACAGTTTCAATCGGTATTCAGCTGTAGCCGGTTAGACTGGAAGCCAACCTCAACACAGTTATGTTGTTGCAATGTTTCTTCTGCCAAACTGTACAGCAGTTTGTTGACAGATGTAGCTCCCGTATACAAAGTTCTGTTATATTTTATGAAATTACTAGCTGACAAGGTTTTGACAAAAGGTGCTAAAAAGAAACTTCCCCACTTTATTTTTAAAAGACATTTTTGTAGTACAGCTACGTTCTAAATCTATTGGTATATCATTAAAAAAAATTGGGACTAAGCATTTTCTACACCTTGGTCCATAATAGTTATTACAAGTGGGTACTACAAATCTTCTAATGCATTTATTCCTTTGAGGTCTTATGTGTACCGTCTTGATTTTAAACTCATCCTCATCCAATCCACACAGCATCATCTAGCCCCGAGCTAAGCAGAGCTTGTATTATGGGTACTAGATGACTGATGTAATTAATACAATACATTACATAGATAGATATTTCTTTTTATATATAGCAAATACCCAGAACACTTGGGCTTTACCAAGGCGGGTTGGCGATTTCAGACTTATACTCATTGTAATGTGTGTAGATGTCAGTAATGTCTAAGATAAACTAATAAAGTAGGTATCATCGCTGGAGGTGAACCAGTTTTGAACCTTATCCGTCCGAGATGGTACAAATGAATTAAAAAAGTCTCAATGTTTTTCATGAGAGGTGAGACCTTTAGGTGAATGCGTAGAGGCACCTCGTGGAATTTAAATTTTCATGTTTTTAGCAATTTGGAGCTTTCGTAACTAACAAATGAGTACCCCACAAAGTATTAAAATCATTAGTACGACTTTTTCAGTTCGATTTATGCAACTGAATAAGTGTTTCATTACATGATGACATTTAACCACAATTCTATGTATGTTTGTTGTGGTATACATATACGCGAATAACTCTTTCAGTAACATACCTTATACTGACCTGAAACGCGGGCTGCGTCTGCGCATTCTTCTTAACCACTGGGCCATTACGACAATAGAAAGATAAAATAACTTACAATCATGACTTCCTTGTTGGTTTTGATGGTGACCATCCAGTTGCCATGAGGGTTCATGACGAAGGGACACGGAGCCGTGCCTCTGTCGCCAGCCACAGTGACCAGTCGTGGTTGTCCGGTGGGACGCAGTGCCACTTTGAACCTGGAAGATTATCAGCTTGCATTTTAAGAAGTTGTTTTTCTACTAATTAGTCTTGCTCTCTACTAGGCCAGTTGAGCCTGCCAAAACTATTCAACACAGAACTCCAACTAGCGAACGAGGACTAGTATCTCGGAGTCATCCTTAACAGCAAGTTAAACTGGAGCAACTGCAGCATGGCGGTCCTGCAAGCACTAAAATGCCATACCACTAACTCTGGGCTACTACTACACGAATGTCATAACCGCTTAAATCAGGTGTGTATTCTCAATAACATAACCATTCAATGGATTAAAGGACACAGCAGGGGGGAGTGGTCTGGATGTTTGCTTTTGCGGTTGCACAACGACATGCTTATCCTATATCTCTCTGGTAGTCCTAACTGTGCACGACAGCAATGGAAGTAGGTAAAGCGACAGAGCGGCGTGCCCGGCGACAACGGACAAGTATAAACCTGTGCACGCCGCTCGGTCGCTCCACGCGTTGCCATTGGTCGGTGACGGGGAGTGTGGCTGATTCCCGCCCCCCGCGGATCAGCCCTTATAAAAGCCCCGGACCCTGGCAGCGCGGCCAGTAAATATCCCTAAAGGATAAACGGCGAGATGCCCATTCCAAAAAAAAAAAAAAAAAAAAGCAGCGCGGCCAGTCGACCGAAGCTCTGTAACTCGCTAGTGTCTCGCTATTAATTGTAACAATTTGTGTAATACGTAATTTTGCTTTAAATAAAACCGTTTTTGTATACCTACGAATGCCTTTCAATACAATCAACATACAGTCCACACGCTACACATTCTGGTCTTTCGAAAGCCGAATCTTGAAGATCCAGCAGGATGGTGTTAACACGCAGCCGTAGTGGAGACTCTAGGAGAGAACAGACCCAGCAAGAGCAAAAACCGTCCATGACCGCCAGACCGGGTGCCAACAACCCGGCACCAGAACCCAGCACGAGCTCGGTCGCTGTGATGGACACAGGCAGCGGATCTACGGCGACTCCCAACACCGACGCCACACAGACACATGGTACGCTCAAGCCCGGCGATACCAGGTCACGCCGTTCTACAGCTTCGAGAAAGAAGCGCCTCGCAGAGCTGGAGGCAAGAGAGCGGCTGGCTGAAATGAAAGTAAAGCAAGCGACGGCAGAGCGAGAGCTGCAAGAAGTACAGCTGCAGCGCATCAAAGCCGAAGCTAACTCCTCGAGTGAAGACGACGACATGGAGGACGACCTCGCCTCCGTAAGGATTGGAAAGTGGCTAGCGCAACCGGCGCCGCCACCCGGAGGTGAGGTTCGACCGGCGCCATACGACACGATTGGCGCAGATATACATAATTCCTAGTGTGGGGCAACGTTTTTTTTAAAGAAGAAAAAAGAAAGAAGAAAGAAGAATACGACGTCAGCGGCGGGAGGAAAGGCAGGGACGCAGCGAAGGACACCGGCGCCGCGACAGGCGCTCAACCGCTGCGGGATGACTACAAAGAAAGTGTGTGTGCGAAATCAAACAAGGGCAATATCGCGAGTGAAGTGTTACGCGGGAATGTGAGTGATAAAGTGATAGACGTAGCGACACTCGCCGCGGCCCTAGCTCAAGCCGCGCGCAGCTCGAGAGAGCCACCCAGGTACGTCCAGCAGCTACCAATCTTCGACGGAAAATCCGGTGAGTGGATAGCTTATAAGGCCGCGTATTGTGACTCACACACGTATTTTTCCTGTATAGAAAATGTCGCTAGGATCAGGATGAGCCTCAGAGGCGCCGCAAAGGAAGCTGTAGGTTGTCTATTATTTAGTCAATCTGACCCTCAGGTTATTCTAGACGCACTAGAAAGACGTTTCGGTAGGCCCGAGGCCTTGATTATGGCCGAGTTAGATCATATAAAATTATTACCTAAATTAAACGATAACCCAAGGGAGATATGTATTTTCGCTAGCCGTATAGCAAACACAGTGGGTACGGTAGAAGCACTAAAAAGAATCCAATATTTACACAGCCCCGAAATGTCGCGTTGTATCGTAGAAAAGTTAACGCCAATACTAAGAAACAAATGGTATGATTACGCGGCTAATAGTAAGGTTGAAGATATTCCCGAGTTAAAACGCTTATCTATGTTTATGAATGAAGAGGCAGATAAATGTGGCGCGTATGCACAACCAGAACGTGGTAATGATGACTCCAGCGGTTTAAGACAACGGCGCAGAGTAGAGCGCACGTTTAACGTGAATAAGGAAACATCAAACGAGCAATGCCCGGCGTGCGAGCAACACGGCCACAAATTACCAGACTGCAGTAAATATAAACAGCTAGACATAGATACACGATGGGATAAAGCAAAAAAATCGAACATGTGCTTTAGATGCCTACGAAACAAACATAGAAGGTTTATGTGTAAAGCGCCTATTTGTGACATAAGAGAATGCAACATGAAACATCACAAACTGTTGCACAAAGAGCGTAAAGTTGAGGCGACACACAACGTAGCGACCGCGACGCCGCCGGCGTTGACGCCCGTTATCACACACGAAACCGTTACGTCGGCGCGGGAAACTGTATCAACAACTTCGCCACAGAATCGCCGCGCGTACTTAAAAATAGTACCTGTCACATTGAGCGGACCACATACATGTATAGACACATATGCCTTATTAGACGATGGGAGTACAGTCACCTTGTTAGACGCGTCAGTAGCAGATATCCTAGGTGCAGATGGACCAGCCAGTCCTATGTGGATACAAGGCATAGGCACGGAGGTCAAGCATGAGCAAAGCCGAGTCGTGAGCCTCCACATACAAGGCAAACACCATAACGACCCACAGAAGATAGAGGCGGCGCGCACCGTTACTAGGCTTGAAATTATGGCGCAAACTGTACAAACTGAGGACATAAATAATTGTAAGCATTTAAACGACATTCATAGCACTCTTGTTTATGAACACGCGCGACCAATGATATTAATAGGCCAAGATAACTGGCATTTGTTAGTGGCCACAGAAACACGAACAGGTGCGCGTGATCAACCGGTAGCATCGTACACAAAACTTGGATGGGTATTGCACGGATGTCAGTACTCAGTAAATAAAGTTATAGCTACATTTTGCGGCCACATTAAAATCAAAGAAAATCTGGAACCAATAGAAGAAACCATGAGAAACTTTTTCAAATTAGAATCACTAGGTATAGAACCTAGAATACCTAGAGATGACCCGCAACAGCGAGCCTTGGACATCCTAGAACAGAAGAGTCGACGATTACCCGATGGCAGCTTTGAGACCGGATTATTGTGGAAACAAGAGGTACCTAAAATACCAAACAACTACCTAGGTGCCCTAAAACGGCTAGAAAATCTAGAACGACGCCTAGATAAGGACGAAAACCTTAAGACCCAGTACTTGCAACGCCTTGACAATTTATTCAACTCAGGCTACGCAGAAAAGGCACCTGAAACTTGCACGGCCAATAAAACCTGGTACCTGCCTCACTTTCCAGTGGTCAACCCAGCCAAGCCACATAAGCCGCCACGACTCGTACACGATGCAGCAGCAAAGACAGCGGGTCTGTGCCTAAACGACCTACTGCTATCGGGACCTGACCTATTACAATCATTGCCCGGTATTTTAATGCGTTTCCGTCAAAATAAAATAGCTGTGTCAGCTGACATTAAAGAAATGTTTATGAGGATAAAGATAAGGGAAGAAGATCGCGATGCGTTGAGATTTTTATGGCGCGGTGATCAACGAAAAGGACCGCCTGGTGAATATCGCATGACCTCAGTTATCTTCGGTGCGACGTCGTCCCCGTGTACAGCGTTGTACGTGAAAGACCGCAACGCTAGCGACTACGCCGATAGGTACCCAGCAGCAGCGTTAGCGATAAAACATAATCACTATATGGATGATTACCTCCAAAGCTTTCCCAGCGAGACAGAAGCCAAGGAAATAATCGAACAAGTGGATTACATACACAAACAAGCGAACTTTCACTTGTGTGGATGGATATCGAACAATGTGAACATATTGAGTAGCGACATTGCGCCTACACACACTTCAAAAATATTAGGCGGTGATGACGATGAAAAGGCACTGGGGCTACGATGGAATACAAAAGAAGACTGCTTTGTATTTAAAATAAACAAAAACAAGACGCCCAGTGAATTATTGCATAATACGCGCCCCCCTACTAAACGTGAGGCGCTAAGTATTATCATGGCTATCTTTGACCCGTTAGGTTTAATATCACCTGTCACTATACCGGCTAAAAGGATACTTCAACACACATGGAAGTACAAAACGGAGTGGGACAAGCCACTACCCGAGGAGCTACAACCAAAATGGAAAGAATGGATGAAGTCACTAAGTACTATAGAAACGCTACTGATCCCACGTTGTTACGATTACGGTGACGTCACAGCCAGAGAAGTACATACGTTTGTAGACGCAAGCGAGGAGGCATACTCCGCAGCGGTATACTGGCGAACTGAAAGGTCAGACGGCAGCGTACAAGTGACCCTGGCGGCAGCGAAGAGTAGGGTAGCCCCACTTAAACCGGTATCAATACCTAGGCTAGTGCTGCAAGCTGCACTATTAGGAGCGCGCCTAGCTGAGACGGTCGTTCAAGAACATGACTACGAGGTGAATGACCTAACGTACTGGAGCGACTCTACCACCGTTCTGGCTTGGATTCAAGCCGAACCACGCACATTCAAGACTTTCGTGGCGCATCGTATCGCTGAAATAGAGGAGCTCACCAAGAAAAATGAATGGAGGTGGCTACCCTCAAAAGATAATGTAGCAGACGATGCGACACGCAGCTTGCCGGAACATTTTAACTCAAAACACAGATGGTTTAACGGTCCCGAGTTCCTTAAAAAAGGCAGAGATGAATGGCCACAGGTCAAAAGGGTCATTGCCCCCACGAACACGGGCGAAGAACGCGTCAAATGTCATGTAATAAACGAAACAAATGTAAACGGTCATCTCCCAAATATTACACGTTTTTCCAAATGGACACGGCTGATAAGGACAACTGCAAGAGTACTTCAGTTCATTGACCTATGTAGACCAAATCAACATACAGTCCACACGCTACACATTCTGGTCCTTCGAGCCGTTTCTCCCGCCGTCGCCATCAGGCGACTCCGTGGGGAGCACGACAATTCGTTTCGTTGGTCTTTGGAGTACATGTCCTTTGGTTATCACGTCTACCACTCGTACCTCTCCGTCTGTACCTGGCAACACCTTCGTCACCCTTCCCTTGGGCCAAGTGTTGCGTGGGAGATTAGGGTCGCAGATCACAACAACGTCTCCGACCTTGGGTGGGGTGCCACTGCCGTAGGGCTCCCGCCGGTTTTGTAGGAGACCTACCGCTCCTACAAAACCGGCGGGAGCCCTACGGCAGTGGCTAGGAGCGGTAGGTATTCACGTATCCATCTTCGCCAGAAGACGTCTGCGAGTGCCTGGGCGCGCCGCCATTGGTGCCGTGCTGTGACGTCTGCTGCGGTGAAATTACCCGGTGAGGGTACATGTGAGTTAGGGCCAATCAATGTGTGGTTAGGCGTGAGGGCTTCGGGCTCGTCTGGTGACACATTGACATGCGTGAGTGGCCTGGAGTTCACCGTATTTTCTACTTCTACGAGCAGCGTAGCGAGGGTCTCGTCTGATGGGTGAACTTCTTTCAGAGTGATGTACAGTGCTTCCTTGACTGCCCTCACCATCCTCTCCCATGCTCCGCCCATAAATGGTGACGCGGGAGGTATGCATCTCCAGCTTATGGACCGCGCATTGGACTCACTACCTAAAGCACTTAAGGCGCTTTCTCCTAGTTCCCTATCGGCCGCCTTAAAACAAGTAGCGTTGTCACTCCATATTTCTTTTGGACAACCTCTTCTACCTATAAATCGCCTGAGAGCGGCGATAGCTGAATCTGCACTAAGTGAATTTACTATTTCTATATGTATAGCTCTACAAGTTAAGCACGTAAACAAGGCTCCATACCTTTTTTCTTTATGCCTACCTACAGAAACAGATATGGGGCCAAAATAATCTAAACCAGTGAAAGTAAAAGGTCGTAAATGATGAGCTAAACGGGGGTACGGCAGGTTTCCTGTAGAGGGTTTGGCTGGCTTTGCCTTTTTTATTCTACAGTGTAAACAGCCCTTTACAACATTCTTTACAGACGGACGTAGTCTCGTAATCCAAAGACGCTGTCTTAACTCATTAACCGTTATCTCGATTCCACCATGATGTAAACTTTCATGCACAAATGCTATGTATAGCTTCGTATATCTGTGCTTACCCTCGAGTACAATTGGGTTTTTTATTTCTTCATTGACGTCTTGTACCGCGGTGATTCTCCCGCGCAAACGTAAAATACCTACGCTGTCTAGGTATGTACTTAATAGCGATAACGGGCTGTCGCCGGGCGCCGCTTTGTTATCCTTTATGGCGGCAATTTCTTTTGAGAAGCTTTCGGCTTGTGCGCCCTTGACCCATTGTTCTTCGGCGCGTAGAAGATAAGTAGCAGGTATAGGTATGTAGTTTACTGTTTTATTCCTTGTTATTTTTTGCGTACATTTTTTAACGGGTTTGCTTTTGTGTATTCTTTTCCACGTTGGATCTTTTGATGCCTTCTTCTTAGTATATTTATTCAAGCTTCTTAACAGTGAGACGTTCCCAGTTGCGGGCTCCATGGTGGGTGGGAGCCAGAGAGACGAATAATACTACTTTACATACATGGACAATCCAAGGCCATTTCAACCAACCGGAGTGAAGTCAGCGAAAGCCGACTCAGCTCCTAAGCGGGGTGCTAACAACACCCCGCTCGCCCCTGGAGGTCCTGCGGGTAATACTGCAGGCACCAGCGTGGGTGCTGGTCCGATTGTGGCGAAAGCTGCAGTTCGGACCAAAAAAAAGTCCCAGCTTAAGCAAAGGACGTCAGCGCTGCCTGGGACTAGTACTGACCCTTTAAAAGCACAGGCGAGGACGTCGACGACTCATACCACAGCCGGACCTAGCCTTAGCTCACAAACACAACCTCCTGCGGCACTTCAAGCTGCAAATCAGCAAGCTGTCACCGAGCAATCGAAGACGCCTGGCACTGACGACGCGATCTCACGCGGTTGGCAAGGGTAAACACACTCAACAAGCCCATTGCCCTTGTACCGCCCACCCGGGCCGTCCTGCTCCTGCAGATCTGGCCAATAGGGGGGACGGGCGCAGCGGTAATGCGCTCCGTCAGGTGCGCCGCCGTGCAAAATAGAACGAGGGTAAAGCCGCTCGTCGAACACAGGCTACCGCTGCCGGGTCAAGCCGCAAAACCAGCAGCAAGGTCGACTTCTCCGCGGGGAAACGGTCGCAGGCCGAGGCCGGTGAAAGCCGACCAGAGCCTGCTGGACCGTCAACCAGCGTCGAGGAGAGGCCAGCCATAAACACCAGACCAAAGAAACAATCCGATTGGAAGGATCAGGCTACGGCCAAGCGGGCTCTCAATGAGACCTTGTCGCCTCGTGGGGAGCAGAAGCGGCCGTGGCTTGACCATTCCAAACGGATTGAAGACAGGAAAAGCTACGCCCAAGCTGCCGGCGCCACCCTGAACGTCGCAATCACTAGCGAGAGCACGGGGGCTACTGTCTCCGGCCTCCGATCCGGGGGGGACGGGTTCGACGAGGGCTTCGACCTGTTTGCCGGGTTGCGACTGGAGGGAGACGAGGAGGGTGCGACCAGCAATGGCGTCCCTTTCGTTGGCCTGTAAGGTCGTGCAGGCGAACCTCCGCCACAGCCAGACAGCGACGGCTCAGTTGCGCAAGTGGCTGGAGGTACAAGACGCGGCCGTTGCCCTGATCCAGGAGCCGTGGATTAGGGCTGGCCATATACAAGGACTATCCAATCTCGGTGGTTAGATTTTAGTCACTACAGACCACGATCATCCTAGATCGTGTATCTATGTAATAGGTAACCTCAAAACACAGATCTTAACAGATTTCTGTTGCAGAGATGTCTCTGCAGTTAGACTGTCTATACAGCGGGATGGTGTGGAGATGCCAGTAGTCTTTGCCTCGGCTTATATGCCTGAGGCGGAGACACCGCCCCCCCCCCCCATGACCTCGCCCGCCTCGTGAGTTACTGTGAGAGGAGCGGGATGGAGATTGTCATTGGGGCTGACGCAAATGCCCATCACCCACTGTGGGGCATGGACACGCAAAATGATAGGGGTAAGACATTGGTTGAATTTTTATTTACAACAAACCTATCCCTATTAAACACACTAGGCTCC
This sequence comes from Phlogophora meticulosa, assembly GCA_905147745.2. NCBI lineage: Eukaryota > Metazoa > Arthropoda > Insecta > Lepidoptera > Noctuidae > Phlogophora > Phlogophora meticulosa. Next base: position 85,763 of record LR990517.1, on the reverse strand, counting down.
GAACCAACATTCGTAACCAGAAGAAGCCACACGATCATTGACCTCACCATGGCCTCTGAGGGTGCAGCGGAAATCACCTCGGGCTGGCAGGTCTCCAAGGAGACCTCGTGCTCGGATCACAGGTGGATCCGCTTTGACATCCAGGTCTGTGCGACACCTATACCGCCACGAGGCAACCCAAGGAATACTAACAGGGTTCCCTACACACGCACGCTTGCTACCAAGCTGGCGATACTGAGCAGTCCACCAAGGTACGTGGACATAACGCAGATAGATGCACAGGTCGAGCACATCACTGCATCAATGATAGACAGCTACCATACTGCCTGCCCAGTAACCACACTGCCCGTAACACCAGGTAAACAACCCTGGTGGGGCGCCGAACTGGAACGCAAGCACGGTAAGGTAAGGAAGGCTCTGAACAGAGCCATGAATACATGGGCTGACGAGGACTGGGAGGCATACTACGCGGCCAAGTCTAGCTACAAAAAATGCATCAGTTTCAGGAGCACCGCGGGATGGCGTAAGTTCTGTGGCAATATTGAATCTTGCCAACAAGCAAACAGGGTAAGGAAAATACTGGCGCAACAGCACACACCTGGGCCAGCCACTCTCCGTAAACCTGACAATACCTTAACCACATCACCAGAGGAAACGAGACGCGTCCTAATAGAAACTCACTTCCCAGGAAGCGTCCTCACTCAGGAAATTGATTGGTCTGATACAATGCAAACACCGTCAGAAAATGACTGGCTATACGCAAACAAGATGATCACATTGGAGAAAATCCAATGGGTCATCGAAAACTACCAACCCTTTAAGGCAGCCGGCCCCGACGGTGTTTTCCCCGCCCTACTGCAGTGGGGTGGCACCTCGGTTACCGTAAGATTAGTGCCTCTGTTGCGGGCATGCCTGGCCTACAGACACATCCCGAAAGGTTGGAGGGAGGTGAAGGTTATATTCATTCCTAAGCCAGGCAAGAGTGACTATACAAACGCTAAATCCTACCGACCTATCAGCCTGACATCGTTTCTCCAAAAAACCTTGGAGAGACTATGCGATAGGGAGCTAAGAGACGGCGCTCTTAAAAACATACCACTACATGGTAACCAACATGCATACTGCTCAGGTAAGTCGACGGAGTCAGCTCTTCACCTGGTGATTAGCCGGATTGAAGAAGCAATTCACCAAAAAGCTACCTGCCTAGGCACAATTATAGACATCGAAGGCGCCTTCGATAAAACAAACTTCTCCAGTATTAGTACCGCCCTCTTCAAACATGGCGTCGATCAGGTATTAACAGATTGGATTACTAACATGTTAAGCAAGCGAGTGGTTCGTCTGGAAGAGGACCAGAACATGGCCTTGATAGCCAGGGGTTGCCCCCAAGGAGGCGTTTTATCTCCCCTCCTCTGGAACCTGGTAATAAATGACCTCATCAAAATTCTAAATGACAACCACTACTACACGATAGGTTATGCGGACGACCTCGCAATCCTTGTGTCAGGGAAGATGACAACCTCACTCAACAGGCACTACGCATCGTTGAACGATGGTGTAGGGAATTTGACCTCTCGGTGAACCGTCGGGTTCAATAAGTGGGGCCTATCACCCAAAATCATACTTTGGCTATACAACACTGTTATCCGACCAATGATCGCATACAGTGCCGTGGTCTGGTGGCCCCGCACCAAACTAACTGCAGCCTCAAGCAAACTTCAACGCATGCAGAGGCTAGCTTGCATGGCCATCACGGGCTGTATGAGGACTACTCCTACCGCAGCTCTTGAAGCAATGCTAGAACTCCCGCCCCTCCACCTGTTTATACAACAGGAAGCGACGATGGCGGCGGTACGCCTAAAAACACTAAATCTCTGGAGTAAAAGAGAAACACAACACTCCGCGTTACTTGAGGGACTCTACAAGGAGTTCCCCTTGACTAAAGCCATAAATGACCGGATTCCCAAACAATTTATCTTCGATAAAAGATACAAAATCCAACTCCATGGGGATCACCGGTAAGAGGGACAACGTCCAGCAGAGTTGCGTACTTTCACAGACGGATCCAAGACAGGTACCGGCTCGGGCGCTGGCATCTTTTCGGAGGACCTCAATATACATATAGCCTCAACTCTAGGGGCCCACAATACGGTGTTCCAAGCAGAGTGTATGGGTATATCCCTAGCAGCCTCAGCTATCGCAGCCAGACAGGTTCGGGACCACACTGTCCGTATTCTATCAGACAGCATGTCGGTCCTGCAAGCACTAAAATGCTACACAACCAACTCTGGGCTTTTATACGAATGTCATCACCGCTTGAATCAGGTGGGTATTCTAAACAACATAACCATTCAATGGATTAAAGGACACAGCGGTTCTCGTCGCAATGTCGCAAAAAACTCGTCGTTGATGCTGCAGACGAACTCGCAAGAAGGGGATCTAGCTTGGCAGTAATGGGACCGGAACCCATCGTACCACTCCCCTTTGGGTATATATGCACTCTGGTAAGAAAACGCACTAGGGTTCAACACAACAAAATTTGGTCAGACCAAACAGACTGCAGGCTGTCCAGGGAGGTACTCCCTGCAATTGACGGCCGCTTTACAAAACAGGCCCTCCAACTGACTAAGCAGCAGCTGCGCACAATCACAGCCGCTGTCACAGGTCATGGGTCATTTAACAAGCACCTGTTTACTATAGGAGTTACAGATAGCCCGCTATGCAGAGCATGCATGGAGGTGGACGAGACGGCGGACCACGTGCTTCTCCACTGTCCAGAGGTTACTGCATACAGGGCTAAATACTTCGGTAACCCGGTTACTCTCCGAGAGATCGCCAGTAACGTCAGGGCGCTGCTGGCCTTTCTCGGGGAACTGGGGTGGATCGAATAAGATATTGTCCCACCCTTTACGCAAAATACGCGCTACGTCGTGGAGTTGCGGAAATCGGCCCGTCTAACAATACAATATACAGGACACAGCAGTTCTCGAGGTAGCTTCAGATGCTGATGCTGATCCCCTTTGGGTACATACGCACTTTGGTAAGGAACGCACTAGGGATCAGCACGACAAAGCGTGGTCGGACCAAACTGACTGCAGACACTCCCTGCAATTGACGGCCGCTTCACAAAGCAGGCTCTCCTACTGACTAAGCAGCAGCTGCGCACAGTCACAGGCGCCGTTACCGGTCAAGGGATGATAATTATTTTTACTTACCGAGATTTACTACACTTGTGCGTCTTCCACAGCAATTGAAGCATGCAAATATGCATAGGCACGTTATCTCGGGATACTGAGTCACATCTGTGTGAAGTAACAGGTCCTGGAATGACAAATTAGTCTTATATAATGATGATGCAAAAAATTAATTCTTTTTCACTACTTATCATTTTGTTAGCTCATCCCTCCAGATATGAGGATGCTTGAACAGGCTGCTAAATGCTGTTATGATTATTTCTTCACTTACCAAGACTTTCCTTTATTTGCACATCTTCTATGGTACTTTGAGTGTGCTGCATATCCACATAGTCCAAATGTGAAGTAACAGGAGGTTCTGGAATGACAATTTATAGATTATAACTACATTCATAGTATATTTTGATTATTTTATACTATAATCAATCAATTTTAGATGTAATACTATGTCATTATGTGTCTCAATTATACAAAAATGTTAAGTAAATGTAAATGTAGCAACTAAGGCAATGTATTCAATTAATTAAATAATTTTGCATGCCCTAAGGCAAAATGTATTGGGACTCCATAAATTAACAACTTTTCTGTTACCTACATTATTGGCAAATAAATGATTTCTATAGCCTGTAGCACTCAGGAATAATGTAGCTTTTTGTATGAATGATGTACAAACTTATAAGCTAATTTTACCTCTTTATAATATTAGTATAGATATCAATCTATGTAACCTGGCATGTTATGAGTGGCTCATTGCCAAATAAAAACAGCCATATGGGTTGATCAAAGTTTAAGCTATGCTCGCCGAGATCTGTCTGTGGATGGGTGACCGATCGTAACATATCGAGACGCCTGCGCGCCACGGAAAGCACGCTAACCCGTTAGTCCAGGGTCCCGGCTGTCATTTGTAGATGTTTGAAAGTTTGTTGTTACAGATAGTCAGAAATCTGAATGTTTGACAACCCGCCTCATCAAGGCGTCTGTGTTGCTCAGTAACTGGGTTGTGGAGGTCAGATAGACAGTCGCTCCATGTAAAATACTGTTATTCAGCTGCATCCGGTTAGACTGGAAGCCGCCCCAACATAGTTGGGAAAGGGCTAGGCAGATCATGATGATATCAATCTATCTAACCTGGCATGTTTGTTGTCCATACGGCGTCTTTGCTGTATCTTCCGGCACCAATACCGTTATTCGAAGTATGTGTACACTTCCAACTTACTCGGTGGTATGACTTACATGGCGGTATTTGAAATTATATTCGTTTTCTCGTCGCAATATACACCGACGGAAGTAACCCATGTGTTAAGAAACTCCTTATCCTTATTCGGGGTAGGGAATTTATGCAAATTCACATTGCATTGTACGTAGCAGCCTCCAAAATCACCAAACGGGTAGTCAGGTAGGTTGTCTCAATATGTAGATTTAAACAATCAATACCAGCACGAAATCAACACGGCCGGAGAAGCAGAGGCTCTACCCAACGTTACTGGGTGGAAGAAGCACTTTTGGACGATTATAACTAAAAGAAACAAACAGGACGCGGAAAATAAACACACGCAAACCGGCTGTCAAAGTTTTGTTTTTGTTTGATTGACACTGACATTTTTGAAGTGTTGCAGAGTCTCAATTTTCTTTATTTATTTGTTGTAACATTACGTGAGGCATTGAGCTTTTATCTAGAGAAAAAATTGCTGGTTTGCCATTGAACGACGTGCGAGTGCCGGTTCCATAGTAGGCATTACTATTTTACTGGACGTTTTTACATAAGCAAAATGTACCCAGAGCCATCTATGTATCTACAAATCGAGTGAGCTAGCAATGAAACTACACCACAGAATCAAGGCACGCGTTGTCCTCTGGTAATGTACGATACGAATTACACGCGGTGTCTTCTTATTGCAGACGTAGGTAGTTAAATAGGTGGCACTAGCAGTAATTTTTAATAAGTATACGCAACAGTCTCAATTTGTTTTATTCATTTATTGTTACATTACGAGAGGTATTGAGCTTTTATCTAGTGAAAAAATTGTTGATTTGCCATTCAACAACATGCGAGTGCTGGTTCCTCACTCAATTCAGTAGGCATTACTATTTTACTGGACGTTTTTACACAAGTAAAATGTACCCAGAGCCATCTATCTACAAATCGAGTGAGCTAGCAATGAAACTACACCACAGAATCAAGGCACGCGTTGTCCTCTGGTAATGTACGATACGAATTACACGCGGTGTCTTCTTATTGCAGACGTAGGTAGTTAAATAGGTGGCACTAGCAGTAATTTTTAATAAGTATACGCAACAGTCTCAATTTTATTTATTCATTTATTGTTACATTACGAGAGGTATTGAGCTTTTAGCTTGTGAAAAAATTGTTGATTTGCCATTCAACAACATGCGAGTGCTGGTTCCTCACTCAATTCAGTAGGCATTACTATTTTACTGGACGTTTTTACATAAGTAAAATGTACCCAGAGCCATCTATCTACAAATCGAGTGAGCTAGCAACAAAACTACACCACAGAATCAAGGCACGCGTTGTCCTCTGGTAATGTACGATACGATCCACACGCGGTGTCTTCTTGTTGCGGACGTAGTTAAATAGGTGGCACTAGCAGTGATTTTTAATAAGTATACGAAATACAAATACTATAAAGACTAACAATTAATCCAGCCCAACATGGGCTAAAAAGCCAAGTAAAAGAAGATTAATCAGTAATCAGTAAAACCAGAGATTCGTTTCATGAACACTACATTTTTATTGGTACACATAATAGGTACAATATAACAATAGATCATATTAAATAATAAACATGGATTTTAAGTTGACTGTGTTGGTTGGCGATATGCTGAATGTGTCGCTCAGCTAGCTCATCTTTGAGGAAGGTGTTCTAGACAACAATATTCTTCACTTCCACCTCGCGTCGTCCCTGTAAATAAAATGTCAAGATGAAATTAAACAAAACAATGAATGAGAGGATTATAAGAATATAAGAATGAGCTATGGATCTTGTGATGTTTGCTGAGAGTTAAAATATGTAGTGATGGAATTGTACAGTGCATCATCCCACACATTGACGATAAGATCATTACTACCAATCCTATTATGGGTTGGAAGATATAATTTATAATGTTGTAGCAACTTAAATATCAATGATTCAGACTCCAGTGTGAGTATCGTATGTTGTTGTATTGTGGTAGAAGTATCCATTCCGAACCTGATGATAGTCGAGAGCTTTGCTGTGACGACATCTCTTGATCAGAAATGAAGTGCAGCGCAGGTCATACAACTGTAATTTCTTGAGTTGATGCTTTTGTTCTGTTCTGCTCTGCTCTGCTCTGCTCTGCTCCGGATCTGGGTCTGATAAGGCATCCGGGCAACTGTACATCAAGCTGCTCTGTAGCAATTATGGCACAAGCGAGCCATGGGATTCACCTAAAAACAATTCATAATTAAAGACCAACTTCTAAATATGGCTTCTACAGCATGGATAATGTTTAATCGTGTCATCACTTTCAACTATAGTTTGCTGCTATACTTCACTAAAACTATTCAATATGCATAAATGTGAATATACACTTAGATAAGTATCACATAACATACATACAAGCATAAACTCACGCCTTTAGCATGGTTTATTGGTTCTGTCTCTTCTGCTTACCAAAGCATAAGAGACAGAACCAATACTATTTATAATCAATGAGTAAAGAACTATACTATGTATACACGGTGGAAGGGACTTGGACGCACAAACTGACACCATGACTGCATGATTCTGGTGGTTCATGGTGCAATGAGATTTTTAGTTAAAAAGTAAATTATTCACTTCTTAAAAATGTCATTTTGGTAGGTAGACATCATGTTTGTGTACAGCACAACGAACATCAGAATAAAACGTAGAAATTAGGAAAAGTGCACGAAAGTAGTCACCGCTATTCTTAGCAGTAATCGGATATTCGGACCCTTATACACCTAAACTTCTTTCCACCAAACAATAATATGGACATTCCTTTCTGACTAAATAAGTAATCCCGGCTATACCAAACTTAATGAAATTATAGCAGTGGTTATTTTGATTTCGTTTCTTTATGTTGTTCAAATAAATAGAATATCAATGCAAAATGACTACCACCAATAGACGACACGGTGGGCGCAGTGGCCGAGTGGTTGGCTGCTGCGCTACGGGTCGCGGGTTCGATTCCCGCACGGAAAAAATATTTCTCTGGTCTACAGGTGGTTGTTCCGGGTTTGGCTGTTAGTGTATGTGAGTTTAAATGTTTGTTAACGCACCCACGATACAGGAGAAATTACTAGTGTGGCGCGACGACATAAAAACAAAAAAAAATTAGGCGACGTTTAATCATTTAAACGTATCATACCTTCTTAGAATCCACAGCGGCCGTGAAGACTGTTGTTGCGTATCAAGCATTACGGGCGAGGGGTGATGTAGTCCAGGTGCCAATCTGCCTCAGGGATCGCTACAGTTGACTTGATCCCCACTGTCATGTCGCGGTCGCCCTGAAAGTGTATAATAGGATTTTTTTTTAATATTTTTTACTATGGGACGAGCCCGCCACACTATTCCCAATCCACTGCAACTCCTGAAAACCAGAATCAACAGCGGCGACCATCAGGAAAGCGTCGAGACAATGAAGTCCGTCGAGTCCCGGAGAAACGATTCAACTGTCTTGGAACCCGCAACGAAATTAATCAGAAAAAAGCAGCGGAGGACTAAGAAAACTACGCAATTTCTTCTTCCCTCCATATCGACCAGGAGACAGAACTGAGCTGGGCCAATAGGCACAAAGGGACGTTTACAACTGGGTTAGGCCCAGTTGCCTAGCCCCGCGGTTTAAAATTAACACTGATAGTAGTGAGTCCTGAATGATTAGAATTCATTCAACGATTCAATAGTCAACAACATTTAGAATGCGAAGCAGAACTATAAATCACTAGCAGCGCCCCGCGGTTTTACGTTTTAAGTCAACATGAAACAATCGGAATTCCAACGGGAATACTTCCGTTTTCCGTGGTAAAAAATACACTACGTGCTATGCCAGACTATTAATCTATATCTGCGCCATACTTCATCCAGATCTGTTCAGCTGTTCTGGTGTTAATAATATTGTTAGTGGCAAGTGTGATAGTGTCATTAACAGTCCACAATATTGTGGCGAAATAATATTTTCGTGACGCGCTAATTTGCAATCACAGAAACCAAGGAAGTCTAACCTTAAACCGGACCGTTGGGAAAATACAGAAACTTACCATCAAATAAATTGCATTATTCGCATCATCTACATTGAACACTTGTATCCAAGATATGTCATCGACATGAATGGATGTCACTACACTGTTATGAAAGTGGTCTTTTCTTACAGTTTCAATCGGTATTCAGCTGTAGCCGGTTAGACTGGAAGCCAACCTCAACACAGTTATGTTGTTGCAATGTTTCTTCTGCCAAACTGTACAGCAGTTTGTTGACAGATGTAGCTCCCGTATACAAAGTTCTGTTATATTTTATGAAATTACTAGCTGACAAGGTTTTGACAAAAGGTGCTAAAAAGAAACTTCCCCACTTTATTTTTAAAAGACATTTTTGTAGTACAGCTACGTTCTAAATCTATTGGTATATCATTAAAAAAATTTGGGACTAAGCATTTTCTACACCTTGGTCCATAATAGTTATTACAAGTGGGTACTACAAATCTTCTAATGCATTTATTCCTTTGAGGTCTTATGTGTACCGTCTTGATTTTAAACTCATCCTCATCCAATCCACACAGCATCATCTAGCCCCGAGCTAAGCAGAGCTTGTATTATGGGTACTAGATGACTGATGTAATTAATACAATACATTACATAGATAGATATTTCTTATTATATATAGCAAATACCCAGAACACTTGGGCTTTACCAAGGCGGGTTGGCGATTTCAGACTTATACTCATTGTAATGTGTGTAGATGTCAGTAATGTCTAAGATAAACTAATAAAGTAGGTATCATCGCTGGAGGTGAACCAGTTTTGAACCTTATCCGTCCGAGATGGTACAAATGAATTAAAAAAGTCTCAATGTTTTTCATGAGAGGTGAGACCTTTAGGTGAATGCGTAGAGGCACCTCGTGGAATTTAAATTTTCATGTTTTTAGCAATTTGGAGCTTTCGTAACTAACAAATGAGTACCCCACAAAGTATTAAAATCATTAGTACGACTTTTTCAGTTCGATTTATGCAACTGAATAAGTGTTTCATTACATGATGACATTTAACCACAATTCTATGTATGTTTGTTGTGGTATACATATACGCGAATAACTCTTTCAGTAACATACCTTATACTGACCTGAAACGCGGGCTGCGTCTGCGCATTCTTCTTAACCACTGGGCCATTACGACAATAGAAAGATAAAATAACTTACAATCATGACTTCCTTGTTGGTTTTGATGGTGACCATCCAGTTGCCATGAGGGTTCATGACGAAGGGACACGGAGCCGTGCCTCTGTCGCCAGCCACAGTGACCAGTCGTGGTTGTCCGGTGGGACGCAGTGCCACTTTGAACCTGGAAGATTATCAGCTTGCATTTTAAGAAGTTGTTTTTCTACTAATTAGTCTTGCTCTCTACTAGGCCAGTTGAGCCTGCCAAAACTATTCAACACAGAACTCCAACTAGCGAACGAGGACTAGTATCTCGGAGTCATCCTTAACAGCAAGTTAAACTGGAGCAACTGCAGCATGGCGGTCCTGCAAGCACTAAAATGCCATACCACTAACTCTGGGCTACTACTACACGAATGTCATAACCGCTTAAATCAGGTGTGTATTCTCAATAACATAACCATTCAATGGATTAAAGGACACAGCAGGGGGGAGTGGTCTGGATGTTTGCTTTTGCGGTTGCACAACGACATGCTTATCCTATATCTCTCTGGTAGTCCTAACTGTGCACGACAGCAATGGAAGTAGGTAAAGCGACAGAGCGGCGTGCCCGGCGACAACGGACAAGTATAAACCTGTGCACGCCGCTCGGTCGCTCCACGCGTTGCCATTGGTCGGTGACGGGGAGTGTGGCTGATTCCCGCCCCCCGCGGATCAGCCCTTATAAAAGCCCCGGACCCTGGCAGCGCGGCCAGTAAATATCCCTAAAGGATAAACTGCGAGATGCCCATTCCAAAAAAAAAAAAAAAAAAAAGCAGCGCGGCCAGTCGACCGAAGCTCTGTAACTCGCTAGTGTCTCGCTATTAATTGTAACAATTTGTGTAATACGTAATTTTGCTTTAAATAAAACCGTTTTTGTATACCTACGAATGCCTTTCAATACAATCAACATACAGTCCACACGCTACACATTCTGGTCTTTCGAAAGCCGAATCTTGAAGATCCAGCAGGATGGTGTTAACACGCAGCCGTAGTGGAGACTCTAGGAGAGAACAGACCCAGCAAGAGCAAAAACCGTCCATGACCGCCAGACCGGGTGCCAACAACCCGGCACCAGAACCCAGCACGAGCTCGGTCGCTGTGATGGACACAGGCAGCGGATCTACGGCGACTCCCAACACCGACGCCACACAGACACATGGTACGCTCAAGCCCGGCGATACCAGGTCACGCCGTTCTACAGCTTCGAGAAAGAAGCGCCTCGCAGAGCTGGAGGCAAGAGAGCGGCTGGCTGAAATGAAAGTAAAGCAAGCGACGGCAGAGCGAGAGCTGCAAGAAGTACAGCTGCAGCGCATCAAAGCCGAAGCTAACTCCTCGAGTGAAGACGACGACATGGAGGACGACCTCGCCTCCGTAAGGATTGGAAAGTGGCTAGCGCAACCGGCGCCGCCACCCGGAGGTGAGGTTCGACCGGCGCCATACGACACGATTGGCGCAGATATACATAATTCCTAGTGTGGGGCAACGTTTTTTTTAAAGAAGAAAAAAGAAAGAAGAAAGAAGAATACGACGTCAGCGGCGGGAGGAAAGGCAGGGACGCAGCGAAGGACACCGGCGCCGCGACAGGCGCTCAACCGCTGCGGGATGACTACAAAGAAAGTGTGTGTGCGAAATCAAACAAGGGCAATATCGCGAGTGAAGTGTTACGCGGGAATGTGAGTGATAAAGTGATAGACGTAGCGACACTCGCCGCGGCCCTAGCTCAAGCCGCGCGCAGCTCGAGAGAGCCACCCAGGTACGTCCAGCAGCTACCAATCTTCGACGGAAAATCCGGTGAGTGGATAGCTTATAAGGCCGCGTATTGTGACTCACACACGTATTTTTCCTGTATAGAAAATGTCGCTAGGATCAGGATGAGCCTCAGAGGCGCCGCAAAGGAAGCTGTAGGTTGTCTATTATTTAGTCAATCTGACCCTCAGGTTATTCTAGACGCACTAGAAAGACGTTTCGGTAGGCCCGAGGCCTTGATTATGGCCGAGTTAGATCATATAAAATTATTACCTAAATTAAACGATAACCCAAGGGAGATATGTATTTTCGCTAGCCGTATAGCAAACACAGTGGGTACGGTAGAAGCACTAAAAAGAATCCAATATTTACACAGCCCCGAAATGTCGCGTTGTATCGTAGAAAAGTTAACGCCAATACTAAGAAACAAATGGTATGATTACGCGGCTAATAGTAAGGTTGAAGATATTCCCGAGTTAAAACGCTTATCTATGTTTATGAATGAAGAGGCAGATAAATGTGGCGCGTATGCACAACCAGAACGTGGTAATGATGACTCCAGCGGTTTAAGACAACGGCGCAGAGTAGAGCGCACGTTTAACGTGAATAAGGAAACATCAAACGAGCAATGCCCGGCGTGCGAGCAACACGGCCACAAATTACCAGACTGCAGTAAATATAAACAGCTAGACATAGATACACGATGGGATAAAGCAAAAAAATCGAACATGTGCTTTAGATGCCTACGAAACAAACATAGAAGGTTTATGTGTAAAGCGCCTATTTGTGACATAAGAGAATGCAACATGAAACATCACAAACTGTTGCACAAAGAGCGTAAAGTTGAGGCGACACACAACGTAGCGACCGCGACGCCGCCGGCGTTGACGCCCGTTATCACACACGAAACCGTTACGTCGGCGCGGGAAACTGTATCAACAACTTCGCCACAGAATCGCCGCGCGTACTTAAAAATAGTACCTGTCACATTGAGCGGACCACATACATGTATAGACACATATGCCTTATTAGACGATGGGAGTACAGTCACCTTGTTAGACGCGTCAGTAGCAGATATCCTAGGTGCAGATGGACCAGCCAGTCCTATGTGGATACAAGGCATAGGCACGGAGGTCAAGCATGAGCAAAGCCGAGTCGTGAGCCTCCACATACAAGGCAAACACCATAACGACCCACAGAAGATAGAGGCGGCGCGCACCGTTACTAGGCTTGAAATTATGGCGCAAACTGTACAAACTGAGGACATAAATAATTGTAAGCATTTAAACGACATTCATAGCACTCTTGTTTATGAACACGCGCGACCAATGATATTAATAGGCCAAGATAACTGGCATTTGTTAGTGGCCACAGAAACACGAACAGGTGCGCGTGATCAACCGGTAGCATCGTACACAAAACTTGGATGGGTATTGCACGGATGTCAGTACTCAGTAAATAAAGTTATAGCTACATTTTGCGGCCACATTAAAATCAAAGAAAATCTGGAACCAATAGAAGAAACCATGAGAAACTTTTTCAAATTAGAATCACTAGGTATAGAACCTAGAATACCTAGAGATGACCCGCAACAGCGAGCCTTGGACATCCTAGAACAGAAGAGTCGACGATTACCCGATGGCAGCTTTGAGACCGGATTATTGTGGAAACAAGAGGTACCTAAAATACCAAACAACTACCTAGGTGCCCTAAAACGGCTAGAAAATCTAGAACGACGCCTAGATAAGGACGAAAACCTTAAGACCCAGTACTTGCAACGCCTTGACAATTTATTCAACTCAGGCTACGCAGAAAAGGCACCTGAAACTTGCACGGCCAATAAAACCTGGTACCTGCCTCACTTTCCAGTGGTCAACCCAGCCAAGCCACATAAGCCGCCACGACTCGTACACGATGCAGCAGCAAAGACAGCGGGTCTGTGCCTAAACGACCTACTCCTATCGGGACCTGACCTATTACAATCATTGCCCGGTATTTTAATGCGTTTCCGTCAAAATAAAATAGCTGTGTCAGCTGACATTAAAGAAATGTTTATGAGGATAAAGATAAGGGAAGAAGATCGCGATGCGTTGAGATTTTTATGGCGCGGTGATCAACGAAAAGGACCGCCTGGTGAATATCGCATGACCTCAGTTATCTTCGGTGCGACGTCGTCCCCGTGTACAGCGTTGTACGTGAAAGACCGCAACGCTAGCGACTACGCCGATAGGTACCCAGCAGCAGCGTTAACGATAAAACATAATCACTATATGGATGATTACCTCCAAAGCTTTCCCAGCGAGACAGAAGCCAAGGAAATAATCGAACAAGTGGATTACATACACAAACAAGCGAACTTTCACTTGTGTGGATGGATATCGAACAATGTGAACATATTGAGTAGCGACATTGCGCCTACACACACTTCAAAAATATTAGGCGGTGATGACGATGAAAAGGCACTGGGGCTACGATGGAATACAAAAGAAGACTGCTTTGTATTTAAAATAAACAAAAACAAGACGCCCAGTGAATTATTGCATAATACGCGCCCCCCTACTAAACGTGAGGCGCTAAGTATTATCATGGCTATCTTTGACCCGTTAGGTTTAATATCACCTGTCACTATACCGGCTAAAAGGATACTTCAACACACATGGAAGTACAAAACGGAGTGGGACAAGCCACTACCCGAGGAGCTACAACCAAAATGGAAAGAATGGATGAAGTCACTAAGTACTATAGAAACGCTACTGATCCCACGTTGTTACGATTACGGTGACGTCACAGCCAGAGAAGTACATACGTTTGTAGACGCAAGCGAGGAGGCATACTCCGCAGCGGTATACTGGCGAACTGAAAGGTCAGACGGCAGCGTACAAGTGACCCTGGCGGCAGCGAAGAGTAGGGTAGCCCCACTTAAACCGGTATCAATACCTAGGCTAGTGCTGCAAGCTGCACTATTAGGAGCGCGCCTAGCTGAGACGGTCGTTCAAGAACATGACTACGAGGTGAATGACCTAACGTACTGGAGCGACTCTACCACCGTTCTGGCTTGGATTCAAGCCGAACCACGCACATTCAAGACTTTCGTGGCGCATCGTATCGCTGAAATAGAGGAGCTCACCAAGAAAAATGAATGGAGGTGGCTACCCTCAAAAGATAATGTAGCAGACGATGCGACACGCAGCTTGCCGGAACATTTTAACTCAAAACACAGATGGTTTAACGGTCCCGAGTTCCTTAAAAAAGGCAGAGATGAATGGCCACAGGTCAAAAGGGTCATTGCCCCCACGAACACGGGCGAAGAACGCGTCAAATGTCATGTAATAAACGAAACAAATGTAAACGGTCATCTCCCAAATATTACACGTTTTTCCAAATGGACACGGCTGATAAGGACAACTGCAAGAGTACTTCAGTTCATTGACCTATGTAGACCAAATCAACATACAGTCCACACGCTACACATTCTGGTCCTTCGAGCCGTTTCTCCCGCCGTCGCCATCAGGCGACTCCGTGGGGAGCACGACAATTCGTTTCGTTGGTCTTTGGAGTACATGTCCTTTGGTTATCACGTCTACCACTCGTACCTCTCCGTCTGTACCTGGCAACACCTTCGTCACCCTTCCCTTGGGCCAAGTGTTGCGTGGGAGATTAGGGTCGCAGATCACAACAACGTCTCCGACCTTGGGTGGGGTGCCACTGCCGTAGGGCTCCCGCCGGTTTTGTAGGAGACCTACCGCTCCTACAAAACCGGCGGGAGCCCTACGGCAGTGGCTAGGAGCGGTAGGTATTCACGTATCCATCTTCGCCAGAAGACGTCTGCGAGTGCCTGGGCGCGCCGCCATTGGTGCCGTGCTGTGACGTCTGCTGCGGTGAAATTACCCGGTGAGGGTACATGTGAGTTAGGGCCAATCAATGTGTGGTTAGGCGTGAGGGCTTCGGGCTCGTCTGGTGACACATTGACATGCGTGAGTGGCCTGGAGTTCACCGTATTTTCTACTTCTACGAGCAGCGTAGCGAGGGTCTCGTCTGATGGGTGAACTTCTTTCAGAGTGATGTACAGTGCTTCCTTGACTGCCCTCACCATCCTCTCCCATGCTCCGCCCATAAATGGTGACGCGGGAGGTATGCATCTCCAGCTTATGGACCGCGCATTGGACTCACTACCTAAAGCACTTAAGGCGCTTTCTCCTAGTTCCCTATCGGCCGCCTTAAAACAAGTAGCGTTGTCACTCCATATTTCTTTTGGACAACCTCTTCTACCTATAAATCGCCTGAGAGCGGCGATAGCTGAATCTGCACTAAGTGAATTTACTATTTCTATATGTATAGCTCTACAAGTTAAGCACGTAAACAAGGCTCCATACCTTTTTTCTTTATGCCTACCTACAGAAACAGATATGGGGCCAAAATAATCTAAACCAGTGAAAGTAAAAGGTCGTAAATGATGAGCTAAACGGGGGTACGGCAGGTTTCCTGTAGAGGGTTTGGCTGGCTTTGCCTTTTTTATTCTACAGTGTAAACAGCCCTTTACAACATTCTTTACAGACGGACGTAGTCTCGTAATCCAAAGACGCTGTCTTAACTCATTAACCGTTATCTCGATTCCACCATGATGTAAACTTTCATGCACAAATGCTATGTATAGCTTCGTATATCTGTGCTTACCCTCGAGTACAATTGGGTTTTTTATTTCTTCATTGACGTCTTGTACCGCGGTGATTCTCCCGCGCAAACGTAAAATACCTACGCTGTCTAGGTATGTACTTAATAGCGATAACGGGCTGTCGCCGGGCGCCGCTTTGTTATCCTTTATGGCGGCAATTTCTTTTGAGAAGCTTTCGGCTTGTGCGCCCTTGACCCATTGTTCTTCGGCGCGTAGAAGATAAGTAGCAGGTATAGGTATGTAGTTTACTGTTTTATTCCTTGTTATTTTTTGCGTACATTTTTTAACGGGTTTGCTTTTGTGTATTCTTTTCCACGTTGGATCTTTTGATGCCTTCTTCTTAGTATATTTATTCAAGCTTCTTAACAGTGAGACGTTCCCAGTTGCGGGCTCCATGGTGGGTGGGAGCCAGAGAGACGAATAATACTACTTTACATACATGGACAATCCAAGGCCATTTCAACCAACCGGAGTGAAGTCAGCGAAAGCCGACTCAGCTCCTAAGCGGGGTGCTAACAACACCCCGCTCGCCCCTGGAGGTCCTGCGGGTAATACTGCAGGCACCAGCGTGGGTGCTGGTCCGATTGTGGCGAAAGCTGCAGTTCGGACCAAAAAAAAGTCCCAGCTTAAGCAAAGGACGTCAGTGCTGCCTGGGACCAGTACTGACCCTTTAAAAGCACAGGCGAGGACGGCGACGACTCATACCACAGCCGGACCTAGCCTTAGCTCACAAACACAACCTCCTGCGGCACTTCAAGCTGCAAATCAGCAGGCTGTCACCGAGCAATCGAAGACGCCTGGCACTGACGACGCGTTCTCACGCGGTTGGCAAGGGTAAACACACTCAACAAGCCCATTGCCCTTGTACCGCCCACCCGGGCCGTCCTGCTCCTGCAGATCTGGCCAATAGGGGGGACGGGCGCAGCGGTAATGCGCTCCGTCAGGTGCGCCGCCGTGCAAAATAGAACGAGGGTAAAGCCGCTCGTCGAACACAGGCTACCGCTGCCGGGTCAAGCCGCAAAACCAGCAGCAAGGTCGACTTTTCCGCGGGGAAACGGTCGCAGGCCGAGGCCGGTGAAAGCCGACCAGAGCCTGCTGGACCGTCAACCAGCGTCGAGGAGAGGCCAGCCATAAACACCAGACCAAAGAAACAATCCGATTGGAAGGATCAGGCTACGGCCAAGCGGGCTCTCAATGAGACCTTGTCGCCTCGTGGGGAGCAGAAGCGGCCGTGGCTTGACCATTCCAAACGGATTGAAGACAGGAAAAGCTACGCCCAAGCTGCCGGCGCCACCCTGAACGTCGCAATCACTAGCGAGAGCACGGGGGCTACTGTCTCCGGCCTCCGATCCGGGGGGGACGGGTTCGACGAGGGCTTCGACCTGTTTACCGGGTTGCGACTGGAGGGAGACGAGGAGGGTGCGACCAGCAATGGCGTCCCTTTCGTTGGCCTGTAAGGTCGTGCAGGCGAACCTCCGCCACAGCCAGACAGCGACGGCTCAGTTGCGCAAGTGGCTGGAGGTACAGGACGCGGCCGTTGCCCTGATCCAGGAGCCGTGGATTAGGGCTGGCCATATACAAGGACTATCCAATCTCGGTGGTTAGATTTTAGTCACTACAGACCACGATCATCCTAGATCGTGTATCTATGTAATAGGTAACCTCAAAACACAGATCTTAACAGATTTCTGTTGCAGAGATGTCTCTGCAGTTAGACTGTCTATACAGCGGGATGGTGTGGAGATGCCAGTAGTCTTTGCCTCGGCTTATATGCCTGAGGCGGAGACACCGCCCCCCCCCCCCCATGACCTCGCCCGCCTCGTGAGTTACTGTGAGAGGAGCGGGATGGAGATTGTCATTGGGGCTGACGCAAATGCCCATCACCCACTGTGGGGCATGGACACGCAAAATGATAGTGGTAAGACATTGGTTGAATTTTTATTTACAACAAACCTATCCCTATTAAACACACTAGGCTCCGAACCAACATTCGTAACCAGAAGAAGCCACACGATCATTGACCTCACCATGGCCTCTGAGGGTGCAGCGGAAATCACCTCGGGCTGGCAGGTCTCCAAGGAGACCTCGTGCTCGGATCACAGGTGGATCCGCTTTGACATCCAGGTCTGTGCGACACCTATACCGCCACGAGGCAACCCAAGGAATACTAACAGGGTTCCCTACACACGCACGCTTGCTACCAAGCTGGCGATACTGAGCAGTCCACCAAGGTACGTGGACATAACGCAGATAGATGCACAGGTCGAGCACATCACTGCATCAATGATAGACAGCTACCATACTGCCTGCCCAGTAACCACACTGCCCGTAACACCAGGTAAACAACCCTGGTGGGGCGCCGAACTGGAACGCAAGCACGGTAAGGTAAGGAAGGCTCTGAACAGAGCCATGAATACATGGGCTGACGAGGACTGGGAGGCATACTACGCGGCCAAGTCTAGCTACAAAAAATGCATCAGTTTCAGGAGCACCGCGGGATGGCGTAAGTTCTGTGGCAATATTGAATCTTGCCAACAAGCAAACAGGGTAAGGAAAATACTGGCGCAACAGCACACACCTGGGCCAGCCACTCTCCGTAAACCTGACAATACCTTAACCACATCACCAGAGGAAACGAGACGCGTCCTAATAGAAACTCACTTCCCAGGAAGCGTCCTCACTCAGGAAATTGATTGGTCTGATACAATGCAAACACCGTCAGAAAATGACTGGCTATACGCAAACAAGATGATCACATTGGAGAAAATCCAATGGGTCATCGAAAACTACCAACCCTTTAAGGCAGCCGGCCCCGACGGTGTTTTCCCCGCCCTACTGCAGTGGGGTGGCACCTCGGTTACCGTAAGATTAGTGCCTCTGTTGCGGGCATGCCTGGCCTACAGACACATCCCGAAAGGTTGGAGGGAGGTGAAGGTTATATTCATTCCTAAGCCAGGCAAGAGTGACTATACAAACGCTAAATCCTACCGACCTATCAGCCTGACATCGTTTCTCCAAAAAACCTTGGAGAGACTATGCGATAGGGAGCTAAGAGACGGCGCTCTTAAAAACATACCACTACATGGTAACCAACATGCATACTGCTCAGGTAAGTCGACGGAGTCAGCTCTTCACCTGGTGATTAGCCGGATTGAAGAAGCAATTCACCAAAAAGCTACCTGCCTAGGCACAATTATAGACATCGAAGGCGCCTTCGATAAAACAAACTTCTCCAGTATTAGTACCGCCCTCTTCAAACATGGCGTCGATCAGGTATTAACAGATTGGATTACTAACATGTTAAGCAAGCGAGTGGTTCGTCTGGAAGAGGACCAGAACATGGCCTTGATAGCCAGGGGTTGCCCCCAAGGAGGCGTTTTATCTCCCCTCCTCTGGAACCTGGTAATAAATGACCTCATCAAAATTCTAAATGACAACCACTACTACACGATAGGTTATGCGGACGACCTCGCAATCCTTGTGTCAGGGAAGATGACAACCTCACTCAACAGGCACTACGCATCGTTGAACGATGGTGTAGGGAATTTGACCTCTCGGTGAACCGTCGGGTTCAATAAGTGGGGCCTATCACCCAAAATCATACTTTGGCTATACAACACTGTTATCCGACCAATGATCGCATACAGTGCCGTGGTCTGGTAGCCCCGCACCAAACTAACTGCAGCCTCAAGCAAACTTCAACGCATGCAGAGGCTAGCTTGCATGGCCATCACGGGCTGTATGAGGACTACTCCTACCGCAGCTCTTGAAGCAATGCTAGAACTCCCGCCCCTCCACCTGTTTATACAACAGGAAGCGACGATGGCGGCGGTACGCCTAAAAACACTAAATCTCTGGAGTAAAAGAGAAACACAACACTCCGCGTTACTTGAGGGACTCTACAAGGAGTTCCCCTTGACTAAAGCCATAAATGACCGGATTCCCAAACAATTTATCTTCGATAAAAGATACAAAATCCAACTCCATGGGGATCACCGGTAAGAGGGACAACGTCCAGCAGAGTTGCGTACTTTCACAGACGGATCCAAGACAGGTACCGGCTCGGGCGCTGGCATCTTTTCGGAGGACCTCAATATACATATAGCCTCAACTCTAGGGGCCCACAATACGGTGTTCCAAGCAGAGTGTATGGGTATATCCCTAGCAGCCTCAGCTATCGCAGCCAGACAGGTTCGGGACCACACTGTCCGTATTCTATCAGACAGCATGTCGGTCCTGCAAGCACTAAAATGCTACACAACCAACTCTGGGCTTTTATACGAATGTCATCACCGCTTGAATCAGGTGGGTATTCTAAACAACATAACCATTCAATGGATTAAAGGACACAGCGGTTCTCGTCGCAATGTCGCAAAAAACTCGTCGTTGATGCTGCAGACGAACTCGCAAGAAGGGGATCTAGCTTGGCAGTAATGGGACCGGAACCCATCGTACCACTCCCCTTTGGGTATATACGCACTCTGGTAAGGAAACGCACTAGGGTTCAACACAACAAAATTTGGTCAGACCAAACAGACTGCAGGCTGTCCAGGGAGGTACTCCCTGCAATTGACGGCCGCTTTACAAAACAGGCCCTCCAACTGACTAAGCAGCAGCTGCGCACAATCACAGCCGCTGTCACAGGTCATGGGTCATTTAACAAGCACCTGTTTACTATAGGAGTTACAGATAGCCCGCTATGCAGAGCATGCATGGAGGTGGACGAGACGGCGGACCACGTGCTTCTCCACTGTCCAGAGGTTACTGCATACAGGGCTAAATACTTCGGTAACCCGGTTACTCTCCGAGAGATCGCCAGTAACGTCAGGGCGCTGCTGGCCTTTCTCGGGGAACTGGGGTGGATCGAATAAGATATTGTCCCACCCTTTACGCAAAATACGCGCTACGTCGTGGAGTTGCGGAAATCGGCCCGTCTAACAATACAATATACAGGACACAGCAGTTCTCGAGGTAGCTTCAAATGCTGATGCTGATCCCCTTTGGGTACATACGCACTTTGGTAAGGAACGCACTTTGGTAAGGAACGCACTAGGGATCAGCACGACAAAGCGTGGTCGGACCAAACTGACTGCAGACACTCCCTGCAATTGACGGCCGCTTCACAAAGCAGGCTCTCCTACTGACTAAGCAGCAGCTGCGCACAGTCACAGGCGCCGTTACCGGTCAAGGGATGATAATTATTTTTACTTACCGAGATTTACTACACTTGTGCGTCTTCCACAGCAATTGAAGCATGCAAATATGCATAGGCACGTTATCTCGGGATACTGAGTCACATCTGTGTGAAGTAACAGGTCCTGGAATGACAAATTAGTCTTATATAATGATGATGCAAAAAATTAATTCTTTTTCACTACTTATCATTTTGTTAGCTCATCCCTCCAGATATGAGGATGCTTGAACAGGCTGCTAAATGCTGTTATGATTATTTCTTCACTTACCAAGACTTTCCTTTATTTGCACATCTTCTATGGTACTTTGAGTGTGCTGCATATCCACATAGTCCAAATGTGAAGTAACAGGAGGTTCTGGAATGACAATTTATAGATTATAACTACATTCATAGTATATTTTGATTATTTTATACTATAATCAATCAATTTTAGATGTAATACTATGTCATTATGTGTCTCAATTATACAAAAATGTTAAGTAAATGTAAATGTAGCAACTAAGGCAATGTATTCAATTAATTAAATAATTTTGCATGCCCTAAGGCAAAATGTATTGGGACTCCATAAATTAACAACTTATCTGTTACCTACATTATTGGCAAATAAATGATTTCTATAGCCTGTAGCACTCAGGAATAATGTAGCTTTTTGTATGAATGAATATGAATAATGTACAAACTTATAAGCTAATTTTACCTCTTTATAATATTAGTATAGATATCAATCTATGTAACCTGGCATGTTATGAGTGGCTCATTGCCAAATAAAAACAGCCATATGGGTTGATCAAAGTTTAAGCTATGCTCGCCGAGATCTGTCTGTGGATGGGTGACCGATCGTAACATATCGAGACGCCTGCGCGCCACGGAAAGCACGCTAACCCGTTAGTCCAGGGTCCCGGCTGTCATTTGTAGATGTTTGAAAGTTTGTTGTTACAGATAGTCAGAAATCTGAATGTTTGACAACCCGCCTCATCAAGGCGTCTGTGTTGCTCAGTAACTGGGTTGTGGAGGTCAGATAGACAGTCGCTCCATGTAAAATACTGTTATTCAGCTGCATCCGGTTAGACTGGAAGCCGCCCCAACATAGTTGGGAAAGGGCTAGGCAGATCATGATGATATCAATCTATCTAACCTGGCATGTTTGTTGTCCATACGGCGTCTTTGCTGTATCTTCCGGCACCAATACCGTTATTCGAAGTATGTGTACACTTCCAACTTACTCGGTGGTATGACTTACATGGCGGTATTTGAAATTATATTCGTTTTCTCGTCGCAATATACACCGACGGAAGTAACCCATGTGTTAAGAAACTCCTTATCCTTATTCGGGGTAGGGAATTTATGCAAATTCACATTGCATTGTACGTAGCAGCCTCCAAAATCACCAAACGGGTAGTCAGGTAGGTTGTCTCAATATGTAGATTTAAACAATCAATACCAGCACGAAATCAACACGGCCGGAGAAGCAGAGGCTCTACCCAACGTTACTGGGTGGAAGAAGCACTTTTGGACGATTATAACTAAAAGAAACAAACAGGACGCGGAAAATAAACACACGCAAACCGGCTGTCAAAGTTTTTTTTTTGTTTGATTGACACTGACATTTTTGAAGTGTTGCAGAGTCTCAATTTTCTTTATTTATTTGTTGTAACATTACGTGAGGCATTGAGCTTTTATCTAGAGAAAAAATTGCTGGTTTGCCATTGAACGACGTGCGAGTGCCGGTTCCATAGTAGGCATTACTATTTTACTGGACGTTTTTACATAAGCAAAATGTACCCAGAGCCATCTATGTATCTACAAATCGAGTGAGCTAGCAATGAAACTACACCACAGAATCAAGGCACGCGTTGTCCTCTGGTAATGTACGATACGAATTACACGCGGTGTCTTCTTATTGCAGACGTAGGTAGTTAAATAGGTGGCACTAGCAGTAATTTTTAATAAGTATACGCAACAGTCTCAATTTGTTTTATTCATTTATTGTTACATTACGAGAGGTATTGAGCTTTTATCTAGTGAAAAAATTGTTGATTTGCCATTCAACAACATGCGAGTGCTGGTTCCTCACTCAATTCAGTAGGCATTACTATTTTACTGGACGTTTTTACACAAGTAAAATGTACCCAGAGCCATCTATCTACAAATCGAGTGAGCTAGCAATGAAACTACACCACAGAATCAAGGCACGCGTTGTCCTCTGGTAATGTACGATACGAATTACACGCGGTGTCTTCTTATTGCAGACGTAGGTAGTTAAATAGGTGGCACTAGCAGTAATTTTTAATAAGTATACGCAACAGTCTCAATTTTATTTATTCATTTATTGTTACATTACGAGAGGTATTGAGCTTTTATCTTGTGAAAAAATTGTTGATTTGCCATTCAACAACATGCGAGTGCTGGTTCCTCACTCAATTCAGTAGGCATTACTATTTTACTGGACGTTTTTACATAAGTAAAATGTACCCAGAGCCATCTATCTACAAATCGAGTGAGCTAGCAACAAAACTACACCACAGAATCAAGGCACGCGTTGTCCTCTGGTAATGTACGATACGATCCACACGCGGTGTCTTCTTGTTGCGGACGTAGTTAAATAGGTGGCACTAGCAGTGATTTTTAATAAGTATACGAAATACAAATACTATAAAGACTAACAATTAATCCAGCCCAACATGGGCTAAAAAGCCAAGTAAAAGAAGATTAATCAGTAATCAGTAAAACCAGAGATTCGTTTCATGAACACTACATTTTTATTGGTACACATAATAGGTACAATATAACAATAGATCATATTAAATAATAAACATGGATTTTAAGTTGACTGTGTTGGTTGGCGATATGCTGAATGTGTCGCTCAGCTAGCTCATCTTTGAGGAAGGTGTTCTAGACAACAATATCCTTCACTTCCACCTCGCGTCGTCCCTGTAAATAAAATGTCAAGATGAAATTAAACAAAACAATGAATGAGAGGATTATAAGAATATAAGAATGAGCTATGGATCTTGTGATGTTTGCTGAGAGTTAAAATATGTAGTGATGGAATTGTACAGTGCATCATCCCACACATTGACGATAAGATCATTACTACCAATCCTATTATGGGTTGGAAGATATAATTTATAATGTTGTAGCAACTTAAATATCAATGATTCAGACTCCAGTGTGAGTATCGTATGTTGTTGTATTGTGGTAGAAGTATCCATTCCGAACCTGATGATAGTCGAGAGCTTTGCTGTGACGACATCTCTTGATCAGAAATGAAGTGCAGCGCAGGTCATACAACTGTAATTTCTTGAGTTGATGCTTTTGTTCTGTTCTGCTCTGCTCTGCTCCGGATCTGGGTCTGATAAGGCATCCGGGCAACTGTACATCAAGCTGCTCTGTAGCAATTATGGCACAAGCGAGCCATGGGATTCACCTAAAAACAATTCATAATTAAAGACCAACTTCTAAATATGGCTTCTACAGCATGGATAATGTTTAATCGTGTCATCACTTTCAACTATAGTTTGCTGCTATACTTCACTAAAACTATTCAATATGCATAAATGTGAATATACACTTAGATAAGTATCACATAACATACATACAAGCATAAACTCACGCCTTTAGCATGGTTTATTGGTTCTGTCTCTTCTGCTTGCCAAAGCATAAGAGACAGAACCAATACTATTTATAATCAATGAGTAAAGAACTATACTATGTATACACGGTGGAAGGGACTTGGACGCACAAACTGACACCATGACTGCATGATTCTGGTGGTTCATGGTGCAATGAGATTTTTAGTTAAAAAGTAAATTATTCACTTCTTAAAAATGTCATTTTGGTAGGTAGACATCATGTTTGTGTACAGCACAACGAACATCAGAATAAAACGTAGAAATTAGGAAAAGTGCACGAAAGTAGTCACCGCTATTCTTAGCAGTAATCGGATATTCGGACCCTTATACACCTAAACTTCTTTCCACCAAACAATAATATGGACATTCCTTTCTGACTAAATAAGTAATCCCGGCTATACCAAACTTAATGAAATTATAGCAGTGGTTATTTTGATTTCGTTTCTTTATGTTGTTCAAATAAATAGAATATCAATGCAAAATGACTACCACCAATAGACGACACGGTGGGCGCAGTGGCCGAGTGGTTGGCTGCTGCGCTACGGGTCGCGGGTTCGATTCCCGCACGGAAAAAATATTTCTCTGGTCTACAGGTGGTTGTTCCGGGTTTGGCTGTTAGTGTATGTGAGTTTAAATGTTTGTTAACGCACCCACGATACAGGAGAAATTACTAGTGTGGCGCGACGACATAAAAACAAAAAAAAATTAGGCGACGTTTAATCATTTAAACGTATCATACCTTCTTAGAATCCACAGCGGCCGTGAAGACTGTTGTTGCGTATCAAGCATTACGGGCGAGGGGTGATGTAGTCCAGGTGCCAATCTGCCTCAGGGATCGCTACAGTTGACTTGATCCCCACTGTCATGTCGCGGTCGCCCTGAAAGTGTATAATAGGATTTTTTTTTAATATTTTTTACTATGGGACGAGCCCGCCACACTATTCCCAATCCACTGCAACTCCTGAAAACCAGAATCAACAGTGGCGACCATCAGGAAAGCGTCGAGACAATGAAGTCCGTCGAGTCCCGGAGAAACGATTCAACTGTCTTGGAACCCGCAACGAAATTAATCAGAAAAAAGCAGCGGAGGACTAAGAAAACTACGCAATTTCTTCTTCCCTCCATATCGACCAGGAGACAGAACTGAGCTGGGCCAATAGGCACAAAGGGACGTTTACAACTGGGTTAGGCCCAGTTGCCTAGCCCCGCGGTTTAAAATTAACACTGATAGTAGTGAGTCCTGAATGATTAGAATTCATTCAACGATTCAATAGTCAACAACATTTAGAATGCGAAGCAGAACTATAAATCACTAGCAGCGCCCCGCGGTTTTACGTTTTAAGTCAACATGAAACAATCGGAATTCCAACGGGAATACTTCCGTTTTCCGTGGTAAAAAATACACTACGTGCTATGCCAGACTATTAATCTATATCTGCGCCATTCTTCATCCAGATCTGTTCAGCTGTTCTGGTGTTAATAATATTGTTAGTGGCAAGTGGGTACTACAAATCTTCTAATGCATTTATTCCTTTGAGGTCTTATGTGTACCGTCTTGATTTTAAACTCATCCTCATCCAATCCACACAGCATCATCTAGCCCCGAGCTAAGCAGAGCTTGTATTATGGGTACTAGATGACTGATGTAATTAATACAATACATTACATAGATAGATATTTCTTTTTATATATAGCAAATACCCAGAACACTTGGGCTTTACCAAGGCGGGTTGGCGATTTCAGACTTATACTCATTGTAATGTGTGTAGATGTCAGTAATGTCTAAGATAAACTAATAAAGTAGGTATCATCGCTGGAGGTGAACCAGTTTTGAACCTTATCCGTCCGAGATGGTACAAATGAATTAAAAAAGTCTCAATGTTTTTCATGAGAGGTGAGACCTTTAGGTGAATGCGTAGAGGCACCTCGTGGAATTTAAATTTTCATGTTTTTAGCAATTTGGAGCTTCCGTAACTAACAAATGAGTACCCCACAAAGTATTAAAATCATTAGTACGACTTTTTCAGTTCGATTTATGCACCTGAATAAGTGTTTCATTACATGATGACATTTAACCACAATTCTATGTATGTTTGTTGTGGTATACATATACGCGAATAACTCTTTCAGTAACATACCTTATACTGACCTGAAACGCGGGCTGCGTCTGCGCATTCTTCTTAACCACTGGGCCATTACGACAATAGAAAGATAAAATAACTTACAATCATGACTTCCTTGTTGGTTTTGATGGTGACCATCCAGTTGCCATGAGGGTTCATGACGAAGGGACACGGAGCCGTGCCTCTGTCGCCAGCCACAGTGACCAGTCGTGGTTGTCCGGTGGGACGCAGTGCCACGTTGAACCTGGAAGATTATCAGCTTGCATTTTAAGAAGTTGTTTTTCTACTAATTAGTCTTGCTCTCTACTAGGCCAGTTGAGCCTGCCAAAACTATTCAACACAGAACTCCAACTAGCGAACGAGGACTAGTATCTCGGAGTCATCCTTAACAGCAAGTTAAACTGGAGCAACTGCAGCATGGCGGTCCTGCAAGCACTAAAATGCCATACCACTAACTCTGGGCTACTACTACACGAATGTCATAACCGCTTAAATCAGGTGTGTATTCTCAATAACATAACCATTCAATGGATTAAAGGACACAGCAGGGGGGAGTGGTCTGGATGTTTGCTTTTGCGGTTGCACAACGACATGCTTATCCTATATCTCTCTGGTAGTCCTAACGATCAAGCTTCTTAACAGTGAGACGTTCCCAGTTGCGGGCTCCATGGTGGGTGGGAGCCAGAGAGACGAATAATACTACTTTACATACATGGACAATCCAAGGCCATTTCAACCAACCGGAGTGAAGTCAGCGAAAGCCGACTCAGCTCCTAAGCGGGGTGCTAACAACACCCCGCTCGCCCCTGGAGGTCCTGCGGGTAATACTGCAGGCACCAGCGTGGGTGCTGGTCCTATTGTGGCGAAAGCTGCAGTTCGGACCAAAAAAAAGTCCCAGCTTAAGCAAAGGACGTCACCGCTGCCTGGGACCAGTACTGACCCTTTAAAAGCACAGGCGAGGACGGCGACGACTCATACCACAGCCGGACCTAGCCTTAGCTCACAAACACAACCTCCTGCGGCACTTCAAGCTGCAAATCAGCAGGCTGTCACCGAGCAATCGAAGACGCCTGGCACTGACGACGCGTTCTCACGCGGTTGGCAAGGGTAAACACACTCAACAAGCCCATTGCCCTTGTACCGCCCACCCGGGCCGTCCTGCTCCTGCAGATCTGGCCAATAGGGGGGACGGGCGCAGCGGTAATGCGCTCCGTCAGGTGCGCCGCCGTGCAAAATAGAACGAGGGTAAAGCCGCTCGTCGAACACAGGCTACCGCTGCCGGGTCAAGCCGCAAAACCAGCAGCAAGGTCGACTTCTCCGCGGGGAAACGGTCGCAGGCCGAGGCCGGTGAAAGCCGACCAGAGCCTGCTGGACCGTCAACCAGCGTCGAGGAGAGGCCAGCCATAAACACCAGACCAAAGAAACAATCCGATTGGAAGGATCAGGCTACGGCCAAGCGGGCTCTCAATGAGACCTTGTCGCCTCGTGGGGAGCAGAAGCGGCCGTGGCTTGACCATTCCAAACGGATTGAAGACAGGAAAAGCTACGCCCAAGCTGCCGGCGCCACCCTGAACGTCGCAATCACTAGCGAGAGCACGGGGGCTACTGTCTCCGGCCTCCGATCCGGGGGGGACGGGTTCGACGAGGGCTTCGACCTGTTTGCCGGGTTGCGACTGGAGGGAGACGAGGAGGGTGCGACCAGCAATGGCGTCCCTTTCGTTGGCCTGTAAGGTCGTGCAGGCGAACCTCCGCCACAGCCAGACAGCGACGGCTCAGTTGCGCAAGTGGCTGGAGGTACAAGACGCGGCCGTTGCCCTGATCCAGGAGCCGTGGATTAGGGCTGGCCATATACAAGGACTATCCAATCTCGGTGGTTAGATTTTAGTCACTACAGACCACGATCATCCTAGATCGTGTATCTATGTAATAGGTAACCTCAAAACACAGATCTTAACAGATTTCTGTTGCAGAGATGTCTCTGCAGTTAGACTGTCTATACAGCGGGATGGTGTGGAGATGCCAGTAGTCTTTGCCTCGGCTTATATGCCTGAGGCGGAGACACCGCCCCCCCCCCCCCCATGACCTCGCCCGCCTCGTGAGTTACTGTGAGAGGAGCGGGATGGAGATTGTCATTGGGGCTGACGCAAATGCCCATCACCCACTGTGGGGCATGGACACGCAAAATGATAGGGGTAAGACATTGGTTGAATTTTTATTTACAACAAACCTATCCCTATTAAACACACTAGGCTCCGAACCAACATTCGTAACCAGAAGAAGCCACACGATCATTGACCTCACCATGGCCTCTGAGGGTGCAGCGGAAATCACCTCGGGCTGGCAGGTCTCCAAGGAGACCTCGTGCTCGGATCACAGGTGGATCCGCTTTGACATCCAGGTCTGTGCGACACCTATACCGCCACGAGGCAACCCAAGGAATACTAACAGGGTTCCCTACACACGCACGCTTGCTACCAAGCTGGCGATACTGAGCAGTCCACCAAGGTACGTGGACATAACGCAGATAGATGCACAGGTCGAGCACATCACTGCATCAATGATAGACAGCTACCATACTGCCTGCCCAGTAACCACACTGCCCGTAACACCAGGTAAACAACCCTGGTGGGGCGCCGAACTGGAACGCAAGCACGGTAAGGTAAGGAAGGCTCTGAACAGAGCCATGAATACATGGGCTGACGAGGACTGGGAGGCATACTACGCGGCCAAGTCTAGCTACAAAAAATGCATCAGTTTCAGGAGCACCGCGGGATGGCGTAAGTTCTGTGGCAATATTGAATCTTGCCAACAAGCAAACAGGGTAAGGAAAATACTGGCGCAACAGCACACACCTGGGCCAGCCACTCTCCGTAAACCTGACAATACCTTAACCACATCACCAGAGGAAACGAGACGCGTCCTAATAGAAACTCACTTCCCAGGAAGCGTCCTCACTCAGGAAATTGATTGGTCTGATACAATGCAAACACCGTCAGAAAATGACTGGCTATACGCAAACAAGATGATCACATTGGAGAAAATCCAATGGGTCATCGAAAACTACCAACCCTTTAAGGCAGCCGGCCCCGACAGTGTTTTCCCCGCCCTACTGCAGTGGGGTGGTACCTCGGTTACCGTAAGATTAGTGCCTCTGTTGCGGGCATGCCTGGCCTACAGACACATCCCGAAAGGTTGGAGGGAGGTGAAGGTTATATTCATTCCTAAGCCAGGCAAGAGTGACTATACAAACGCTAAATCCTACCGACCTATCAGCCTGACATCGTTTCTCCAAAAAACCTTGGAGAGACTATGCGATAGGGAGCTAAGAGACGGCGCTCTTAAAAACATACCACTACATGGTAACCAACATGCATACTGCTCAGGTAAGTCGACGGAGTCAGCTCTTCACCTGGTGATTAGCCGGATTGAAGAAGCAATTCACCAAAAAGCTACCTGCCTAGGCACATTTATAGACATCGAAGGCGCCTTCGATAAAACAAACTTCTCCAGTATTAGTACCGCCCTCTTCAAACATGGCGTCGATCAGGTATTAACAGATTGGATTACTAACATGTTAAGCAAGCGAGTGGTTCGTCTGGAAGAGGACCAGAACATGGCCTTGATAGCCAGGGGTTGCCCCCAAGGAGGCGTTTTATCTCCCCTCCTCTGGAACCTGGTAATAAATGACCTCATCAAAATTCTAAATGACAACCACTACTACACGATAGGTTATGCGGACGACCTCGCAATCCTTGTGTCAGGGAAGATGACAACCTCACTCAACAGGCACTACGCATCGTTGAACGATGGTGTAGGGAATTTGACCTCTCGGTGAACCGTCGGGTTCAATAAGTGGGGCCTATCACCCAAAATCATACTTTGGCTATACAACACTGTTATCCGACCAATGATCGCATACAGTGCCGTGGTCTGGTGGCGCCGCACCAAACTAACTGCAGCCTCAAGCAAACTTCAACGCATGCAGAGGCTAGCTTCCATGGCCATCACGGGCTGTATGAGGACTACTCCTACCGCAGCTCTTGAAGCAATGCTAGAACTCCCGCCCCTCCACCTGTTTATACAACAGGAAGCGACGATGGCGGCGGTACGCCTAAAAACACTAAATCTCTGGATTAAAAGAGAAACACAACACTCCGCGTTACTTGAGGGACTCTACAAGGAGTTCCCCTTGACTAAAGCCATAAATGACCGGATTCCCAAACAATTTATCTTCGATAAAAGAAACAAAATCCAACTCCATGAGGATCACCGGTAAGAGGGACAACGTCCAGCATAGTTGCGTACTTTCACAGATGGATCCAAGACAGGTACCGGCTCGGGCGCTGGCATCTTTTCGGAGGACCTCAATATACATATAGCCTCACCTCTAGGGGCCCACAATACGGTGTTCCAAGCAGAGTGTATGGGTATATCCCTAGCAGCCTCAGCTATCGCAGCCAGACAGGTTCGGGACCACACTGTCCGTATTCTATCAGACAGCATGTCGGTCCTGCAAGCACTAAAATGCTACACAACAACCAACTCTGGGCTTTTATACGAATGTCATCACCGCTTGAATCAGGTGGGTATTCTAAACAACATAACCATTCAATGGATCAAAGGACACAGCGGTTCTCGTAGCAATGTCGCAAAAAACTCGTCGTTGATGCTGCAGACGAACTCGCAAGAAGGGGATCTAGCATGGCAGTAATGGGACCGGAACCCATCGTACCACTCCCCTTTGGGTATATACGCACTCTGGTAAGGAAACGCACTAGGGTTCAACACAACAAAATTTGGTCAGACCAAACAGACTGCAGGCTGTCCAGGGAGGTACTCCCTGCAATTGACGGCCGCTTTACAAAACAGGCCCTCCAACTGACTAAGCAGCAGCTGCGCACAATCACAGCCGCTGTCACAGGTCATGGGTCATTTAACAAGCACCTGTTTACTATAGGAGTTACAGATAGCCCGCTATGCAGAGCATGCATGGAGGTGGACGAGACGGCGGACCACGTGCTTCTCCACTGTCCAGAGGTTACTGCATACAGGGCTAAATACTTCGGTAACCCGGTTACTCTCCGAGAGATCGCCAGTAACGTCAGGGCGCTGCTGGCCTTTCTCGGGGAACTGGGGTGGATCGAATAAGGTATTGTCCCACCCTTTACGCAAAATACGCGCTACGTCGTGGAGTTGCGGAAATCGGCCCGTCTAACAATACAATATACAGGACACAGCAGTTCTCGAGGTAGCTTCAGATGCTGATGCTGATCCCCTTTGGGTACATACGCACTTTGGTAAGGAACGCACTAGGGATCAGCACGACAAAGCGTGGTCGGACCAAACTGACTGCAGACACTCCCTGCAATTGACGGCCGCTTCACAAAGCAGGCTCTCCTACTGACTAAGCAGCAGCTGCGCACAGTCACAGGCGCCGTTACCGGTCAAGGGATGATAATTATTTTTACTTACCGAGATTTACTTCACTTGTGCGTCTTCCACAGCAATTGAAGCATGCAAATATGCATAGGCACGTTATCTCGGGATACTGAGTCACATCTGTGTGAAGTAACAGGTCCTGGAATGACAAATTAGTCTTATATAATGATGATGCAAAAAATTAATTCTTTTTCACTACTTATCATTTTGTTAGCTCATCCCTCCAGATATGAGGATGCTTGAACAGGCTGCTAAATGCTGTTATGATTATTTCTTCACTTACCAAGACTTTCCTTTATTTGCACATCTTCTATGGTACTTTGAGTGTGCTGCATATCCACATAGTCCAAATGTGAAGTAACAGGAGGTTCTGGAATGACAATTTATAGATTATAACTACATTCATAGTATATTTTGATTATTTTATACTATAATCAATCAATTTTAGATGTAATACTATGTCATTATGTGTCTCAATTATACAAAAATGTTAAGTAAATGTAAATGTAGCAACTAAGGCAATGTATTCAATTAATTAAATAATTTTGCATGCCCTAAGGCAAAATGTATTGGGACTCCATAAATTAACAACTTATCTGTTACCTACATTATTGGCAAATAAATGATTTCTATAGCCTGTAGCACTCAGGAATAATGTAGCTTTTTGTATGAATGATGTACAAACTTATAAGCTAATTTTACCTCTTTATAATATTAGTATAGATACCAATCTATGTAACCTGGCATGTTATGAGTGGCTCATTGCCAAATAAAAACAGCCATATGGGTTGATCAAAGTTTAAGCTATGCTCGCCGAGGTCTGTCTGTGGATGGGTGACCGATCGTAACATATCGAGACGCCTGCGCGCCACGGAAAGCACGCTAACCCGTTAGTCCAGGGTCCCGGCTGTCATTTGTAGATGTTTGAAAGTTTGTTGTTACAGATAGTCAGAAATCTGAATGTTTGACAACCCGCCTCATCAAGGCGTCTGTGTTGCTCAGTAACTGGGTTGTGGAGGTCAGATAGACAGTCGCTCCATGTAAAATACTGTTATTCAGCTGCATCCGGTTAGACTGGAGGCTTCCAGTCTAAAAACAACTATGTTGGGGCGGCTGCCCCAACATAGTTGGGAAAGGGCTAGGCAGATCATGATGATATCAATCTATCTAACCTGGCATGTTTGTTGTCCATACGGCGTCTTTGCTGTATCTTCCGGCACCAATACCGTTATTCGAAGTATGTGTACACTTCCAACTTACTCGGTGGTATGACTTACATGGCGGTATTTGAAATTATATTCGTTTTCTCGTCGCAATATACACCGACGGAAGTAACCCATGTGTTAAGAAACTCCTTATCCTTATTCGGGGTAGGGAATTTATGCAAATTCACATTGCATTGTACGTAGCAGCCTCCAAAATCACCAAACGGGTAGTCATGTAGGTTGTCTCAATATGTAGATTTAAACAATCAATACCAGCACGAAATCAACACGGCCGGAGAAGCAGAGGCTCTACCCAACGTTACTGGGTGGAAGAAGCACTTTTGGACGATTATAACTAAAAGAAACAAACAGGACGCGGAAAATAAACACACGCAAACCGGCTGTCAAAGTTTTTTTTTTGTTTGATTGACACTGACATTTTTGAAGTGTTGCAGAGTCTCAATTTTCTTTATTTATTTGTTGTAACATTACGTGAGGCATTGAGTTTTTATCTAGAGAAAAAATTGCTGGTTTGCCATTCAACGACGTGCGAGTGCCGGTTCCATAGTAGGCATTACTATTTTACTGGACGTTTTTACATAAGCAAAATGTACCCAGAGCCATCTATGTATCTACAAATCGAGTGAGCTAGCAATGAAACTACACCACAGAATCAAGGCACGCGTTGTCCTCTGGTAATGTACGATACGAATTACACGCGGTGTCTTCTTATTGCAGACGTAAGTAGTTAAATAGGTGGCACTAGCAGTAATTTTTAATAAGTATACGCAACAGTCTCAATTTTATTTATTCATTTATTACATTACGAGAGGTATTGAGCTTTTATCTAGAGAAAAAAATTGTTGATTTGCCTTTCAACAACATGCGAGTGCTGGTTCCTCACTCAATTCAGTAGGCATTACTATTTTACTGGACGTTTTTACATAAGTAAAATGTACCCAGAGCCATCTATCTACAAATCGAGTGAGCTAGCAACAAAACTACACCACAGAATCAAGGCACGCGTTGTCCTCTGGTAATGTACGATACGATCCACACGCGGTGTCTTCTTGTTGCGGACGTAGTTAAATAGGTGGCACTAGCAGTGATTTTTAATAAGCATACGAAATACAAATACTATAAAGACTAACAATTAATCCAGCCCAACATGGGCTAAAAAGCCAAGTAAAAGAAGATTAATCAGTAATCAGTAAAACCAGAGATTCGTTTCATGAACACTACATTTTTATTGGTACACATAATAGGTACAATATAACAATAGATCATATTAAATAATAAACATGGATTTTAAGTTGACTGTGTTGGTTGGCGATATGCTGAATGTGTCGCTCAGCTAGCTCATCTTTGAGGAAGGTGTTCTAGACAACAATATTCTTCACTTCCACCTCGCGTCGTCCCTGTAAATAAAATGTCAAGATGAAATTAAACAAAACAATGAATGAGAGGATTATGTCAATAAAATAAACCTAAAGTTATGCAATAGATTTATTAACCTGCAATAAGCTAAATAGAGTGAAACAATATTATAAAATTATCTTGTATTTTACAAAGAGCTCCCAATTATTATTGTTGTCTAAGTAGTATACTTGATGGAAAAGTATTCCATAGATACATTATGGATTACATTTAAATGCATTTAAAGGCAAATCCAGCAAAGAAAGCGGTAAATTGATGTAAGAGCAGATATGATTACATTGATTACCAAGCCTCTCAAATGAGCTATGGATCTTGTGATGTTTGCTGAGAGTTAAAATATGTAGTGATGGAATTGTACAGTGCATCATCCCACACATTGACGATAAGATCATTACTACCAATCCTATTATGGGTTGGAAGATATAATTTATAATGTTGTAACAACTTAAATATCAATGATTCAGACTCCAGTGTGAGTATCGTATGTTGTTGTATTGTGGTAGAAGTATCCATTCCGAACCTGATGATAGTCGAGAGCTTTGCTGTGACGACATCTCTTGATCAGAAATGAAGTGCAGCGCAGGTCATACAACTGTAATTTCTTGAGTTGATGCTTTTGTTCTGTTCTGCTCTGCTCTGCTCCGGATCTGGGTCTGATAAGGCATCCGGGCAACTGTACATCAAGCTGCTCTGTAGCAATTATGGCACAAGCGAGCCATGGGATTCACCTAAAAACAATTCATAATTAAAGACCAACTTCTAAATATGGCTTCTACAGCATGGATAATGTTTAATCGTGTCATCACTTTCAACTATAGTTTGCTGCTATACTTCACTAAAACTATTCAATATGCATAAATGTGAATATACACTTAGATAAGTATCACATAACATACATACAAGCATAAACTCACGCCTTTAGCATGGTTTATTGGTTCTGTCTCTTCTGCTTGCCAAAGCATAAGAGACAGAACCAATACTATTTATAATCAATGAGTAAAGAACTATACTATGTATACACGGTGGAAGGGACTTGGACGCACAAACTGACACCATGACTGCATGATTCTGGTGGTTCATGGTGCAATGAGATTTTTAGTTAAAAAGTAAATTATTCACTTCTTAAAAATGTCATTTTGGTAGGTAGACATCATGTTTGTGTACAGCACAACGAACATCAGAATAAAACGTAGAAATTAGGAAAAGTGCACGAAAGTAGTCACCGCTATTCTTAGCAGTAATCGGATATTCGGACCCTTATACACCTAAACTTCTTTCCACCAAACAATAATATGGACATTCCTTTCTGACTAAATAAGTAATCCCGGCTATACCAAACTTAATGAAATTATAGCAGTGGTTATTTTGATTTCGTTTCTTTATGTTGTTCAAATAAATAGAATATCAATGCAAAATGACTACCACCAATAGACGACACGGTGGGCGCAGTGGCCGAGTGGTTGGCTGCTGCGCTACGGGTCGCGGGTTCGATTCCCGCACGGAAAAAATATTTCTCTGGTCTACAGGTGGTTGTTCCGGGTTTGGCTGTTAGTGTATGTGAGTTTAAATGTTTGTTAACGCACCCACGATACAGGAGAAATTACTAGTGTGGCGCGACGACATAAAAACAAAAAAAAATTAGGCGACGTTTAATCATTTAAACGTATCATACCTTCTTAGAATCCACAGCGGCCGTGAAGACTGTTGTTGCGTATCAAGCATTACGGGCGAGGGGTGATGTAGTCCAGGTGCCAATCTGCCTCAGGGATCGCTACAGTTGACTTGATCCCCACTGTCATGTCGCGGTCGCCCTGAAAGTGTATAATAGGATTTTTTTTTAATATTTTTTACTATGGGACGAGCCCGCCACACTATTCCCAATCCACTGCAACTCCTGAAAACCAGAATCAACAGTGGCGACCATCAGGAAAGCGTCGAGACAATGAAGTCCGTCGAGTCCCGGAGAAACGATTCAACTGTCTTGGAACCCGCAACGAAATTAATCAGAAAAAAGCAGCGGAGGACTAAGAAAACTACGCAATTTCTTCTTCCCTCCATATCGACCAGGAGACAGAACTGAGCTGGGCCAATAGGCACAAAGGGACGTTTACAACTGGGTTAGGCCCAGTTGCCTAGCCCCGCGGTTTAAAATTAACACTGATAGTAGTGAGTCCTGAATGATTAGAATTCATTCAACGATTCAATAGTCAACAACATTTAGAATGCGAAGCAGAACTATAAATCACTAGCAGCGCCCCGCGGTTTTACGTTTTAAGTCAACATGAAACAATCGGAATTCCAACGGGAATACTTCCGTTTTCCGTGGTAAAAAATACACTACGTGCTATGCCAGACTATTAATCTATATCTGCGCCATTCTTCATCCAGATCTGTTCAGCTGTTCTGGTGTTAATAATATTGTTAGTGGCAAGTGGGTACTACAAATCTTCTAATGCATTTATTCCTTTGAGGTCTTATGTGTACCGTCTTGATTTTAAACTCATCCTCATCCAATCCACACAGCATCATCTAGCCCCGAGCTAAGCAGAGCTTGTATTATGGGTACTAGATGACTGATGTAATTAATACAATACATTACATAGATAGATATTTCTTTTTATATATAGCAAATACCCAGAACACTTGGGCTTTACCAAGGCGGGTTGGCGATTTCAGACTTATACTCATTGTAATGTGTGTAGATGTCAGTAATGTCTAAGATAAACTAATAAAGTAGGTATCATCGCTGGAGGTGAACCAGTTTTGAACCTTATCCGTCCGAGATGGTACAAATGAATTAAAAAAGTCTCAATGTTTTTCATGAGAGGTGAGACCTTTAGGTGAATGCGTAGAGGCACCTCGTGGAATTTAAATTTTCATGTTTTTAGCAATTTGGAGCTTCCGTAACTAACAAATGAGTACCCCACAAAGTATTAAAATCATTAGTACGACTTTTTCAGTTCGATTTATGCACCTGAATAAGTGTTTCATTACATGATGACATTTAACCACAATTCTATGTATGTTTGTTGTGGTATACATATACGCGAATAACTCTTTCAGTAACATACCTTATACTGACCTGAAACGCGGGCTGCGTCTGCGCATTCTTCTTAACCACTGGGCCATTACGACAATAGAAAGATAAAATAACTTACAATCATGACTTCCTTGTTGGTTTTGATGGTGACCATCCAGTTGCCATGAGGGTTCATGACGAAGGGACACGGAGCCGTGCCTCTGTCGCCAGCCACAGTGACCAGTCGTGGTTGTCCGGTGGGACGCAGTGCCACGTTGAACCTGGAAGATTATCAGCTTGCATTTTAAGAAGTTGTTTTTCTACTAATTAGTCTTGCTCTCTACTAGGCCAGTTGAGCCTGCCAAAACTATTCAACACAGAACTCCAACTAGCGAACGAGGACTAGTATCTCGGAGTCATCCTTAACAGCAAGTTAAACTGGAGCAACTGCAGCATGGCGGTCCTGCAAGCACTAAAATGCCATACCACTAACTCTGGGCTACTACTACACGAATGTCATAACCGCTTAAATCAGGTGTGTATTCTCAATAACATAACCATTCAATGGATTAAAGGACACAGCAGGGGGGAGTGGTCTGGATGTTTGCTTTTGCGGTTGCACAACGACATGCTTATCCTATATCTCTCTGGTAGTCCTAACGATCAAGCTTCTTAACAGTGAGACGTTCCCAGTTGCGGGCTCCATGGTGGGTGGGAGCCAGAGAGACGAATAATACTACTTTACATACATGGACAATCCAAGGCCATTTCAACCAACCGGAGTGAAGTCAGCGAAAGCCGACTCAGCTCCTAAGCGGGGTGCTAACAACACCCCGCTCGCCCCTGGAGGTCCTGCGGGTAATACTGCAGGCACCAGCGTGGGTGCTGGTCCTATTGTGGCGAAAGCTGCAGTTCGGACCAAAAAAAAGTCCCAGCTTAAGCAAAGGACGTCACCGCTGCCTGGGACCAGTACTGACCCTTTAAAAGCACAGGCGAGGACGGCGACGACTCATACCACAGCCGGACCTAGCCTTAGCTCACAAACACAACCTCCTGCGGCACTTCAAGCTGCAAATCAGCAGGCTGTCACCGAGCAATCGAAGACGCCTGGCACTGACGACGCGTTCTCACGCGGTTGGCAAGGGTAAACACACTCAACAAGCCCATTGCCCTTGTACCGCCCACCCGGGCCGTCCTGCTCCTGCAGATCTGGCCAATAGGGGGGACGGGCGCAGCGGTAATGCGCTCCGTCAGGTGCGCCGCCGTGCAAAATAGAACGAGGGTAAAGCCGCTCGTCGAACACAGGCTACCGCTGCCGGGTCAAGCCGCAAAACCAGCAGCAAGGTCGACTTCTCCGCGGGGAAACGGTCGCAGGCCGAGGCCGGTGAAAGCCGACCAGAGCCTGCTGGACCGTCAACCAGCGTCGAGGAGAGGCCAGCCATAAACACCAGACCAAAGAAACAATCCGATTGGAAGGATCAGGCTACGGCCAAGCGGGCTCTCAATGAGACCTTGTCGCCTCGTGGGGAGCAGAAGCGGCCGTGGCTTGACCATTCCAAACGGATTGAAGACAGGAAAAGCTACGCCCAAGCTGCCGGCGCCACCCTGAACGTCGCAATCACTAGCGAGAGCACGGGGGCTACTGTCTCCGGCCTTCGATCCGGGGGGGACGGGTTCGACGAGGGCTTCGACCTGTTTGCCGGGTTGCGACTGGAGGGAGACGAGGAGGGTGCGACCAGCAATGGCGTCCCTTTCGTTGGCCTGTAAGGTCGTGCAGGCGAACCTCCGCCACAGCCAGACAGCGACGGCTCAGTTGCGCAAGTGGCTGGAGGTACAAGACGCGGCCGTTGCCCTGATCCAGGAGCCGTGGATTAGGGCTGGCCATATACAAGGACTATCCAATCTCGGTGGTTAGCTTTTAGTCACTACAGACCACGATCATCCTAGATCGTGTATCTATGTAATAGGTAACCTCAAAACACAGATCTTAACAGATTTCTGTTGCAGAGATGTCTCTGCAGTTAGACTGTCTATACAGCGGGATGGTGTGGAGATGCCAGTAGTCTTTGCCCCGGCTTATATGCCTGAGGCGGAGGCACCGCCCCCCCCCCCCCCCATGACCTCGCCCGCCTCGTGAGTTACTGTGAGAGGAGCGGGATGGAGATTGTCATTGGGGCTGACGCAAATGCCCATCACCCACTGTGGGGCATGGACACGCAAAATGATAGGGGTAAGACATTGGTTGAATTTTTATTTACAACAAACCTATCCCTATTAAACACACTAGGCTCCGAACCAACATTCGTAACCAGAAGAAGCCACACGATCATTGACCTCACCATGGCCTCTGAGGGTGCAGCGGAAATCACCTCGGGCTGGCAGGTCTCCAAGGAGACCTCGTGCTCGGATCACAGGTGGATCCGCTTTGACATCCAGGTCTGTGCGACACCTATACCGCCACGAGGCAACCCAAGGAATACTAACAGGGTTCCCTACACACGCACGCTTGCTACCAAGCTGGCGATACTGAGCAGTCCACCAAGGTACGTGGACATAACGCAGATAGATGCACAGGTCGAGCACATCACTGCATCAATGATAGACAGCTACCATACTGCCTGCCCAGTAACCACACTGCCCGTAACACCAGGTAAACAACCCTGGTGGGGCGCCGAACTGGAACGCAAGCACGGTAAGGTAAGGAAGGCTCTGAACAGAGCCATGAATACATGGGCTGACGAGGACTGGGAGGCATACTACGCGGCCAAGTCTAGCTACAAAAAATGCATCAGTTTCAGGAGCACCGCGGGATGGCGTAAGTTCTGTGGCAATATTGAATCTTGCCAACAAGCAAACAGGGTAAGGAAAATACTGGCGCAACAGCACACACCTGGGCCAGCCACTCTCCGTAAACCTGACAATACCTTAACCACATCACCAGAGGAAACGAGACGCGTCCTAATAGAAACTCACTTCCCAGGAAGCGTCCTCACTCAGGAAATTGATTGGTCTGATACAATGCAAACACCGTCAGAAAATGACTGGCTATACGCAAACAAGATGATCACATTGGAGAAAATCCAATGGGTCATCGAAAACTACCAACCCTTTAAGGCAGCCGGCCCCGACAGTGTTTTCCCCGCCCTACTGCAGTGGGGTGGTACCTCGGTTACCGTAAGATTAGTGCCTCTGTTGCGGGCATGCCTGGCCTACAGACACATCCCGAAAGGTTGGAGGGAGGTGAAGGTTATATTCATTCCTAAGCCAGGCAAGAGTGACTATACAAACGCTAAATCCTACCGACCTATCAGCCTGACATCGTTTCTCCAAAAAACCTTGGAGAGACTATGCGATAGGGAGCTAAGAGACGGCGCTCTTAAAAACATACCACTACATGGTAACCAACATGCATACTGCTCAGGTAAGTCGACGGAGTCAGCTCTTCACCTGGTGATTAGCCGGATTGAAGAAGCAATTCACCAAAAAGCTACCTGCCTAGGCACATTTATAGACATCGAAGGCGCCTTCGATAAAACAAACTTCTCCAGTATTAGTACCGCCCTCTTCAAACATGGCGTCGATCAGGTATTAACAGATTGGATTACTAACATGTTAAGCAAGCGAGTGGTTCGTCTGGAAGAGGACCAGAACATGGCCTTGATAGCCAGGGGTTGCCCCCAAGGAGGCGTTTTATCTCCCCTCCTCTGGAACCTGGTAATAAATGACCTCATCAAAATTCTAAATGACAACCACTACTACACGATAGGTTATGCGGACGACCTCGCAATCCTTGTGTCAGGGAAGATGACAACCTCACTCAACAGGCACTACGCATCGTTGAACGATGGTGTAGGGAATTTGACCTCTCGGTGAACCGTCGGGTTCAATAAGTGGGGCCTATCACCCAAAATCATACTTTGGCTATACAACACTGTTATCCGACCAATGATCGCATACAGTGCCGTGGTCTGGTGGCGCCGCACCAAACTAACTGCAGCCTCAAGCAAACTTCAACGCATGCAGAGGCTAGCTTCCATGGCCATCACGGGCTGTATGAGGACTACTCCTACCGCAGCTCTTGAAGCAATGCTAGAACTCCCGCCCCTCCACCTGTTTATACAACAGGAAGCGACGATGGCGGCGGTACGCCTAAAAACACTAAATCTCTGGATTAAAAGAGAAACACAACACTCCGCGTTACTTGAGGGACTCTACAAGGAGTTCCCCTTGACTAAAGCCATAAATGACCGGATTCCCAAACAATTTATCTTCGATAAAAGAAACAAAATCCAACTCCATGAGGATCACCGGTAAGAGGGACAACGTCCAGCATAGTTGCGTACTTTCACAGATGGATCCAAGACAGGTACCGGCTCGGGCGCTGGCATCTTTTCGGAGGACCTCAATATACATATAGCCTCACCTCTAGGGGCCCACAATACGGTGTTCCAAGCAGAGTGTATGGGTATATCCCTAGCAGCCTCAGCTATCGCAGCCAGACAGGTTCGGGACCACACTGTCCGTATTCTATCAGACAGCATGTCGGTCCTGCAAGCACTAAAATGCTACACAACAACCAACTCTGGGCTTTTATACGAATGTCATCACCGCTTGAATCAGGTGGGTATTCTAAACAACATAACCATTCAATGGATTAAAGGACACAGCGGTTCTCGTCGCAATGTCGCAAAAAACTCGTCGTTGATGCTGCAGACGAACTCGCAAGAAGGGGATCTAGCATGGCAGTAATGGGACCGCAACCCATCGTACCACTCCCCTTTGGGTATATACGCACTCTGGTAAGGAAACGCACTAGGGTTCAACACAACAAAATTTGGTCAGACCAAACAGACTGCAGGCTGTCCAGGGAGGTACTCCCTGCAATTGACGGCCGCTTTACAAAACAGGCCCTCCAACTGACTAAGCAGCAGCTGCGCACAATCACAGCCGCTGTCACAGGTCATGGGTCATTTAACAAGCACCTGTTTACTATAGGAGTTACAGATAGCCCGCTATGCAGAGCATGCATGGAGGTGGACGAGACGGCGGACCACGTGCTTCTCCACTGTCCAGAGGTTACTGCATACAGGGCTAAATACTTCGGTAACCCGGTTACTCTCCGAGAGATCGCCAGTAACGTCAGGGCGCTGCTGGCCTTTCTCGGGGAACTGGGGTGGATCGAATAAGATATTGTCCCACCCTTTACGCAAAATACGCGCTACGTCGTGGAGTTGCGGAAATCGGCCCGTCTAACAATACAATATACAGGACACAGCAGTTCTCGAGGTAGCTTCAGATGCTGATGCTGATCCCCTTTGGGTACATACGCACTTTGGTAAGGAACGCACTAGGGATCAGCACGACAAAGCGTGGTCGGACCAAACTGACTGCAGACACTCCCTGCAATTGACGGCCGCTTCACAAAGCAGGCTCTCCTACTGACTAAGCAGCAGCTGCGCACAGTCACAGGCGCCGTTACCGGTCAAGGGATGATAATTATTTTTACTTACCGAGATTTACTACACTTGTGCGTCTTCCACAGCAATTGAAGCATGCAAATATGCATAGGCACGTTATCTCGGGATACTGAGTCACATCTGTGTGAAGTAACAGGTCCTGGAATGACAAATTAGTCTTATATAATGATGATGCAAAAAATTAATTCTTTTTCACTACTTATCATTTTGTTAGCTCATCCCTCCAGATATGAGGATGCTTGAACAGGCTGCTAAATGCTGTTATGATTATTTCTTCACTTACCAAGACTTTCCTTTATTTGCACATCTTCTATGGTACTTTGAGTGTGCTGCATATCCACATAGTCCAAATGTGAAGTAACAGGAGGTTCTGGAATGACAATTTATAGATTATAACTACATTCATAGTATATTTTGATTATTTTATACTATAATCAATCAATTTTAGATGTAATACTATGTCATTATGTGTCTCAATTATACAAAAATGTTAAGTAAATGTAAATGTAGCAACTAAGGCAATGTATTCAATTAATTAAATAATTTTGCATGCCCTAAGGCAAAATGTATTGGGACTCCATAAATTAACAACTTATCTGTTACCTACATTATTGGCAAATAAATGATTTCTATAGCCTGTAGCACTCAGGAATAATGTAGCTTTTTGTATGAATGATGTACAAACTTATAAGCTAATTTTACCTCTTTATAATATTAGTATAGATACCAATCTATGTAACCTGGCATGTTATGAGTGGCTCATTGCCAAATAAAAACAGCCATATGGGTTGATCAAAGTTTAAGCTATGCTCGCCGAGGTCTGTCTGTGGATGGGTGACCGATCGTAACATATCGAGACGCCTGCGCGCCACGGAAAGCACGCTAACCCGTTAGTCCAGGGTCCCGGCTGTCATTTGTAGATGTTTGAAAGTTTGTTGTTACAGATAGTCAGAAATCTGAATGTTTGACAACCCGCCTCATCAAGGCGTCTGTGTTGCTCAGTAACTGGGTTGTGGAGGTCAGATAGACAGTCGCTCCATGTAAAATACTGTTATTCAGCTGCATCCGGTTAGACTGGAAGCCGCCCCAACATAGTTGGGAAAGGGCTAGGCAGATCATGATGATATCAATCTATCTAACCTGGCAT
Source organism: Phlogophora meticulosa (assembly GCA_905147745.2). Classification (NCBI taxonomy): domain Eukaryota; kingdom Metazoa; phylum Arthropoda; class Insecta; order Lepidoptera; family Noctuidae; genus Phlogophora; species Phlogophora meticulosa. Next base: position 41,062 of record LR990517.1, on the reverse strand, counting down.
GTTTGTTGTCCATACGGCGTCTTTGCTGTATCTTCCGGCACCAATACCGTTATTCGAAGTATGTGTACACTTCCAACTTACTCGGTGGTATGACTTACATGGCGGTATTTGAAATTATATTCGTTTTCTCGTCGCAATATACACCGACGGAAGTAACCCATGTGTTAAGAAACTCCTTATCCTTATTCGGGGTAGGGAATTTATGCAAATTCACATTGCATTGTACGTAGCAGCCTCCAAAATCACCAAACGGGTAGTCATGTAGGTTGTCTCAATATGTAGATTTAAACAATCAATACCAGCACGAAATCAACACGGCCGGAGAAGCAGAGGCTCTACCCAACGTTACTGGGTGGAAGAAGCACTTTTGGACGATTATAACTAAAAGAAACAAACAGGACGCGGAAAATAAACACACGCAAACCGGCTGTCAAAGTTTTTTTTTTGTTTGATTGACACTGACATTTTTGAAGTGTTGCAGAGTCTCAATTTTCTTTATTTATTTGTTGTAACATTACGTGAGGCATTGAGTTTTTATCTAGAGAAAAAATTGCTGGTTTGCCATTCAACGACGTGCGAGTGCCGGTTCCATAGTAGGCATTACTATTTTACTGGACGTTTTTACATAAGCAAAATGTACCCAGAGCCATCTATGTATCTACAAATCGAGTGAGCTAGCAATGAAACTACACCACAGAATCAAGGCACGCGTTGTCCTCTGGTAATGTACGATACGAATTACACGCGGTGTCTTCTTATTGCAGACGTAAGTAGTTAAATAGGTGGCACTAGCAGTAATTTTTAATAAGTATACGCAACAGTCTCAATTTTATTTATTCATTTATTACATTACGAGAGGTATTGAGCTTTTATCTAGAGAAAAAAATTGTTGATTTGCCATTCAACAACATGCGAGTGCTGGTTCCTCACTCAATTCAGTAGGCATTACTATTTTACTGGACGTTTTTACATAAGTAAAATGTACCCAGAGCCATCTATCTACAAATCGAGTGAGCTAGCAACAAAACTACACCACAGAATCAAGGCACGCGTTGTCCTCTGGTAATGTACGATACGATCCACACGCGGTGTCTTCTTGTTGCGGACGTAGTTAAATAGGTGGCACTAGCAGTGATTTTTAATAAGTATACGAAATACAAATACTATAAAGACTAACAATTAATCCAGCCCAACATGGGCTAAAAAGCCAAGTAAAAGAAGATTAATCAGTAATCAGTAAAACCAGAGATTCGTTTCATGAACACTACATTTTTATTGGTACACATAATAGGTACAATATAACAATAGATCATATTAAATAATAAACATGGATTTTAAGTTGACTGTGTTGGTTGGCGATATGCTGAATGTGTCGCTCAGCTAGCTCATCTTTGAGGAAGGTGTTCTAGACAACAATATTCTTCACTTCCACCTCGCGTCGTCCCTGTAAATAAAATGTCAAGATGAAATTAAACAAAACAATGAATGAGAGGATTATGTCAATAAAATAAACCTAAAGTTATGCAATAGATTTATTAACCTGCAATAAGCTAAATAGAGTGAAACAATATTATAAAATTATCTTGTATTTTACAAAGAGCTCCCAATTATTATTGTTGTCTAAGTAGTATACTTGATGGAAAAGTATTCCATAGATACATTTAAATGCATTTAAAGGCAAATCCAGCAAAGAAAGCGGTAAATTGATGTAAGAGCAGATATGATTACATTGATTACCAAGCCTCTCAAATGAGCTATGGATCTTGTGATGTTTGCTGAGAGTTAAAATATGTAGTGATGGAATTGTACAGTGCATCATCCCACACATTGACGATAAGATCATTACTACCAATCCTATTATGGGTTGGAAGATATAATTTATAATGTTGTAACAACTTAAATATCAATGATTCAGACTCCAGTGTGAGTATCGTATGTTGTTGTATTGTGGTAGAAGTATCCATTCCGAACCTGATGATAGTCGAGAGCTTTGCTGTGACGACATCTCTTGATCAGAAATGAAGTGCAGCGCAGGTCATACAACTGTAATTTCTTGAGTTGATGCTTTTGTTCTGTTCTGCTCTGCTCTGCTCTGCTCTGCTCTGCTCCGGATCTGGGTCTGATAAGGCATCCGGGCAACTGTACATCAAGCTGCTCTGTAGCAATTATGGCACAAGCGAGCCATGGGATTCACCTAAAAACAATTCATAATTAAAGACCAACTTCTAAATATGGCTTCTACAGCATGGATAATGTTTAATCGTGTCATCACTTTCAACTATAGTTTGCTGCTATACTTCACTAAAACTATTCAATATGCATAAATGTGAATATACACTTAGATAAGTATCACATAACATACATACAAGCATAAACTCACGCCTTTAGCATGGTTTATTGGTTCTGTCTCTTCTGCTTGCCAAAGCATAAGAGACAGAACCAATACTATTTATAATCAATGAGTAAAGAACTATACTATGTATACACGGTGGAAGGGACTTGGACGCACAAACTGACACCATGACTGCATGATTCTGGTGGTTCATGGTGCAATGAGATTTTTAGTTAAAAAGTAAATTATTCACTTCTTAAAAATGTCATTTTGGTAGGTAGACATCATGTTTGTGTACAGCACAACGAACATCAGAATAAAACGTAGAAATTAGGAAAAGTGCACGAAAGTAGTCACCGCTATTCTTAGCAGTAATCGGATATTCGGACCCTTATACACCTAAACTTCTTTCCACCAAACAATAATATGGACATTCCTTTCTGACTAAATAAGTAATCCCGGCTATACCAAACTTAATGAAATTATAGCAGTGGTTATTTTGATTTCGTTTCTTTATGTTGTTCAAATAAATAGAATATCAATGCAAAATGACTACCACCAATAGACGACACGGTGGGCGCAGTGGCCGAGTGGTTGGCTGCTGCGCTACGGGTCGCGGGTTCGATTCCCGCACGGAAAAAATATTTCTCTGGTCTACAGGTGGTTGTTCCGGGTTTGGCTGTTAGTGTATGTGAGTTTAAATGTTTGTTAACGCACCCACGATACAGGAGAAATTACTAGTGTGGCGCGACGACATAAAAACAAAAAAAAATTAGGCGACGTTTAATCATTTAAACGTATCATACCTTCTTAGAATCCACAGCGGCCGTGAAGACTGTTGTTGCGTATCAAGCATTACGGGCGAGGGGTGATGTAGTCCAGGTGCCAATCTGCCTCAGGGATCGCTACAGTTGACTTGATCCCCACTGTCATGTCGCGGTCGCCCTGAAAGTGTATAATAGGATTTTTTTTTAATATTTTTTACTATGGGACGAGCCCGCCACACTATTCCCAATCCACTGCAACTCCTGAAAACCAGAATCAACAGTGGCGACCATCAGGAAAGCGTCGAGACAATGAAGTCCGTCGAGTCCCGGAGAAACGATTCAACTGTCTTGGAACCCGCAACGAAATTAATCAGAAAAAAGCAGCGGAGGACTAAGAAAACTACGCAATTTCTTCTTCCCTCCATATCGACCAGGAGACAGAACTGAGCTGGGCCAATAGGCACAAAGGGACGTTTACAACTGGGTTAGGCCCAGTTGCCTAGCCCCGCGGTTTAAAATTAACACTGATAGTAGTGAGTCCTGAATGATTAGAATTCATTCAACGATTCAATAGTCAACAACATTTAGAATGCGAAGCAGAACTATAAATCACTAGCAGCGCCCCGCGGTTTTACGTTTTAAGTCAACATGAAACAATCGGAATTCCAACGGGAATACTTCCGTTTTCCGTGGTAAAAAATACACTACGTGCTATGCCAGACTATTAATCTATATCTGCGCCATTCTTCATCCAGATCTGTTCAGCTGTTCTGGTGTTAATAATATTGTTAGTGGCAAGTGGGTACTACAAATCTTCTAATGCATTTATTCCTTTGAGGTCTTATGTGTACCGTCTTGATTTTAAACTCATCCTCATCCAATCCACACAGCATCATCTAGCCCCGAGCTAAGCAGAGCTTGTATTATGGGTACTAGATGACTGATGTAATTAATACAATACATTACATAGATAGATATTTCTTTTTATATATAGCAAATACCCAGAACACTTGGGCTTTACCAAGGCGGGTTGGCGATTTCAGACTTATACTCATTGTAATGTGTGTAGATGTCAGTAATGTCTAAGATAAACTAATAAAGTAGGTATCATCGCTGGAGGTGAACCAGTTTTGAACCTTATCCGTCCGAGATGGTACAAATGAATTAAAAAAGTCTCAATGTTTTTCATGAGAGGTGAGACCTTTAGGTGAATGCGTAGAGGCACCTCGTGGAATTTAAATTTTCATGTTTTTAGCAATTTGGAGCTTTCGTAACTAACAAATGAGTACCCCACAAAGTATTAAAATCATTAGTACGACTTTTTCAGTTCGATTTATGCAACTGAATAAGTGTTTCATTACATGATGACATTTAACCACAATTCTATGTATGTTTGTTGTGGTATACATATACGCGAATAACTCTTTCAGTAACATACCTTATACTGACCTGAAACGCGGGCTGCGTCTGCGCATTCTTCTTAACCACTGGGCCATTACGACAATAGAAAGATAAAATAACTTACAATCATGACTTCCTTGTTGGTTTTGATGGTGACCATCCAGTTGCCATGAGGGTTCATGACGAAGGGACACGGAGCCGTGCCTCTGTCGCCAGCCACAGTGACCAGTCGTGGTTGTCCGGTGGGACGCAGTGCCACGTTGAACCTGGAAGATTATCAGCTTGCATTTTAAGAAGTTGTTTTTCTACTAATTAGTCTTGCTCTCTACTAGGCCAGTTGAGCCTGCCAAAACTATTCAACACAGAACTCCAACTAGCGAACGAGGACTAGTATCTCGGAGTCATCCTTAACAGCAAGTTAAACTGGAGCAACTGCAGCATGGCGGTCCTGCAAGCACTAAAATGCCATACCACTAACTCTGGGCTACTACTACACGAATGTCATAACCGCTTAAATCAGGTGTGTATTCTCAATAACATAACCATTCAATGGATTAAAGGACACAGCAGGGGGGAGTGGTCTGGATGTTTGCTTTTGCGGTTGCACAACGACATGCTTATCCTATATCTCTCTGGTAGTCCTAACGATCAAGCTTCTTAACAGTGAGACGTTCCCAGTTGCGGGCTCCATGGTGGGTGGGAGCCAGAGAGACGAATAATACTACTTTACATACATGGACAATCCAAGGCCATTTCAACCAACCGGAGTGAAGTCAGCGAAAGCCGACTCAGCTCCTAAGCGGGGTGCTAACAACACCCCGCTCGCCCCTGGAGGTCCTGCGGGTAATACTGCAGGCACCAGCGTGGGTGCTGGTCTGATTGTGGCGAAAGCTGCAGTTATGACCAAAACAAAGTCCCAGCTTAAGCAAAGGACGTCAGCGCTGCCTGGGACCAGTACTGACCCTTTAAAAGCACAGGCGAGGACGGCGACGACTCATACCACAGCCGGACCTAGCCTTAGCTCACAAACACAACCTCCTGCGGCACTTCAAGCTGCAAATCAGCAGGCTGTCACCGAGCAATCGAAGACGCCTGGCACTGACGACGCGTTCTCACGCGGTTGGCAAGGGTAAACACACTCAACAAGCCCATTGCCCTTGTACCGCCCACCCGGGCCGTCCTGCTCCTGCAGATCTGGCCAATAGGGGGGACGGGCGCAGCGGTAATGCGCTCCGTCAGGTGCGCCGCCGTGCAAAATAGAACGAGGGTAAAGCCGCTCGTCGAACACAGGCTACCGCTGCCGGGTCAAGCCGCAAAACCAGCAGCAAGGTCGACTTCTCCGCGGGGAAACGGTCGCAGGCCGAGGCCGGTGAAAGCCGACCAGAGCCTGCTGGACCGTCAACCAGCGTCGAGGAGAGGCCAGCCATAAACACCAGACCAAAGAAACAATCCGATTGGAAGGATCAGGCTACGGCCAAGCGGGCTCTCAATGAGACCTTGTCGCCTCGTGGGGAGCAGAAGCGGCCGGGGCTTGACCATTCCAAACGGATTGAAGACAGGAAAAGCTACGCCCAAGCTGCCGGCGCCACCCTGAACGTCGCAATCACTAGCGAGAGCACGGGGGCTACTGTCTCCGGCCTCCGATCCGGGGGGGACGGGTTCGACGAGGGCTTCGACCTGTTTGCCGGGTTGCGACTGGAGGGAGACGAGGAGGGTGCGACCAGCAATGGCGTCCCTTTCGTTGGCCTGTAAGGTCGTGCAGGCGAACCTCCGCCACAGCCAGACAGCGACGGCTCAGTTGCGCAAGTGGCTGGAGGTACAGGACGCGGCCGTTGCCCTGATCCAGGAGCCGTGGATTAGGGCTGGCCATATACAAGGACTATCCAATCTCGGTGGTTAGATTTTAGTCACTACAGTCCACGATCATCCTAGATCGTGTATCTATGTAATAGGTAACCTCAAAACACAGATCTTAACAGATTTCTGTTGCAGAGATGTCTCTGCAGTTAGACTGTCTATACAGTGGGATGGTGTGGAGATGCCAGTAGTCTTTGCCTCGGCTTATATGCCTGAGGCGGAGATACCGCCCCCCCCCCCATGACCTCGACCCGCCTCGTGAGTTACTGTGAGAGGAGCGGGATGGAGATTGTCATTGGGGCTGACGCAAATGCCCATCACCCACTGTGGGGCATGTACACGCAAAATGATAGGGGTAAGACATTGGTTGAATTTTTATTTACAACAAACCTATCCCTATTAAACACACTAGGCTCCGAACCAACATTCGTAACCAGAAGAAGCCACACGATCATTGACCTCACCATGGCCTCTGAGGGTGCAGCGGAAATCACCTCGGGCTGGCAGGTCTCCAAGGAGACCTCGTGCTCGGATCACAGGTGGATCCGCTTTGACATCCAGGTCTGTGCGACACCTATACCGCCACGAGGCAACCCAAGGAATACTAACAGGGTTCCCTACACACGCACGCTTGCTACCAAGCTGGCGATACTGAGCAGTCCACCAAGGTACGTGGACATAACGCAGATAGATGCACAGGTCGAGCACATCACTGCATCAATGATAGACAGCTACCATACTGCCTGCCCAGTAACCACACTGCCCGTAACACCAGGTAAACAACCCTGGTGGGGCGCCGAACTGGAACGCAAGCACGGTAAGGTAAGGAAGGCTCTGAACAGAGCCATGAATACATGGGCTGACGAGGACTGGGAGGCATACTACGCGGCCAAGTCTAGCTACAAAAAATGCATCAGTTTCAGGAGCACCGCGGGATGGCGTAAGTTCTGTGGCAATATTGAATCTTGCCAACAAGCAAACAGGGTAAGGAAAATACTGGCGCAACAGCACACACCTGGGCCAGCCACTCTCCGTAAACCTGACAATACCTTAACCACATCACCAGAGGAAACGAGACGCGTCCTAATAGAAACTCACTTCCCAGGAAGCGTCCTCACTCAGGAAATTGATTGGTCTGATACAATGCAAACACCGTCAGAAAATGACTGGCTATACGCAAACAAGATGATCACATTGGAGAAAATCCAATGGGTCATCGAAAACTACCAACCCTTTAAGGCAGCCGGCCCCGACGGTGTTTTCCCCGCCCTACTGCAGTGGGGTGGCACCTCTGTTACCGTAAGATTAGTGCCTCTGTTGCGGGCATGCCTGGCCTACAGACACATCCCGAAAGGTTGGAGGGAGGTGAAGGTTATATTCATTCCTAAGCCAGGCAAGAGTGACTATACAAACGCTAAATCCTACCGACCTATCAGCCTGACATCGTTTCTCCAAAAAACCTTGGAGAGACTATGCGATAGGGAGCTAAGAGACGGCGCTCTTAAAAACATACCACTACATGGTAACCAACATGCATACTGCTCAGGTAAGTCGACGGAGTCAGCTCTTCACCTGGTGATTAGCCGGATTGAAGAAGCAATTCACCAAAAAGCTACCTGCCTAGGCACATTTATAGACATCGAAGGCGCCTTCGATAAAACAAACTTCTCCAGTATTAGTACCGCCCTCTTCAAACATGGCGTCGATCAGGTATTAACAGATTGGATTACTAACATGTTAAGCAAGCGAGTGGTTCGTCTGGAAGAGGACCAGAACATGGCCTTGATAGCCAGGGGTTGCCCCCAAGGAGGCGTTTTATCTCCCTTCCTCTGGAACCTGGTAATAAATGACCTCATCAAAATTCTAAATGACAACCACTACTACACGATAGGTTATGCGGACGACCTCGCAATCCTTGTGTCAGGGAAGATGACAACCTCACTCAACAGGCACTACGCATCGTTGAACGATGGTGTAGGGAATTTGACCTCTCGGTGAACCGTCGGGTTCAATAAGTGGGGCCTATCACCCAAAATCATACTTTGGCTATACAACACTGTTATCCGACCAATGATCGCATACAGTGCCGTGGTCTGGTGGCCCCGCACCAAACTAACTGCAGCCTCAAGCAAACTTCAACGCATGCAGAGGCTAGCTTGCATGGCCATCACGGGCTGTATGAGGACTACTCCTACCGCAGCTCTTGAAGCAATGCTAGAACTCCCGCCCCTCCACCTGTTTATACAACAGGAAGCGACGATGGCGGCGGTACGCCTAAAAACACTAAATCTCTGGAGTAAAAGAGAAACACAACACTCCGCGTTACTTGAGGGACTCTACAAGGAGTTCCCCTTGACTAAAGCCATAAATGACCGGATTCCCAAACAATTTATCTTCGATAAAAGATACAAAATCCAACTCCATGAGGATCACCGGTAAGAGGGACAACGTCCAGCAGAGTTGCGTACTTTCACAGACGGATCCAAGACAGGTACCGGCTCGGGCGCTGGCATCTTTTCGGAGGACCTCAATATACATATAGCCTCAACTCTAGGGGCCCACAATACGGTGTTCCAAGCAGAGTGTATGGGTATATCCCTAGCAGCCTCAGCTATCGCAGCCAGACAGGTTCGGGACCACACTGTCCGTATTCTATCAGACAGCATGTCGGTCCTGCAAGCACTAAAATGCTACACAACCAACTCTGGGCTTTTATACGAATGTCATCACCGCTTGAATCAGGTGGGTATTCTAAACAACATAACCATTCAATGGATTAAAGGACACAGCGGTTCTCGTCGCAATGTCGCAAAAAACTCGTCGTTGATGCTGCAGACGAACTCGCAAGAAGGGGATCTAGCATGGCAGTAATGGGACCGCAACCCATCGTACCACTCCCCTTTGGGTATATACGCACTCTGGTAAGGAAACGCACTAGGGTTCAACACAACAAAATTTGGTCAGACCAAACAGACTGCAGGCTGTCCAGGGAGGTACTCCCTGCAATTGACGGCCGCTTTACAAAACAGGCCCTCCAACTGACTAAGCAGCAGCTGCGCACAATCACAGCCGCTGTCACAGGTCATGGGTCATTTAACAAGCACCTGTTTACTATAGGAGTTACAGATAGCCCGCTATGCAGAGCATGCATGGAGGTGGACGAGACGGCGGACCACGTGCTTCTCCACTGTCCAGAGGTTACTGCATACAGGGCTAAATACTTCGGTAACCCGGTTACTCTCCGAGAGATCGCCAGTAACGTCAGGGCGCTGCTGGCCTTTCTCGGGGAACTGGGGTGGATCGAATAAGATATTGTCCCACCCTTTACGCAAAATACGCGCTACGTCGTGGAGTTGCGGAAATCGGCCCGTCTAACAATACAATATACAGGACACAGCAGTTCTCGAGGTAGCTTCAGATGCTGATGCTGATCCCCTTTGGGTACATACGCACTTTGGTAAGGAACGCACTAGGGATCAGCACGACAAAGCGTGGTCGGACCAAACTGACTGCAGACACTCCCTGCAATTGACGGCCGCTTCACAAAGCAGGCTCTCCTACTGACTAAGCAGCAGCTGCGCACAGTCACAGGCGCCGTTACCGGTCAAGGGATGATAATTATTTTTACTTACCGAGATTTACTACACTTGTGCGTCTTCCACAGCAATTGAAGCATGCAAATATGCATAGGCACGTTATCTCGGGATACTGAGTCACATCTGTGTGAAGTAACAGGTCCTGGAATGACAAATTAGTCTTATATAATGATGATGCAAAAAATTAATTCTTTTTCACTACTTATCATTTTGTTAGCTCATCCCTCCAGATATGAGGATGCTTGAACAGGCTGCTAAATGCTGTTATGATTATTTCTTCACTTACCAAGACTTTCCTTTATTTGCACATCTTCTATGGTACTTTGAGTGTGCTGCATATCCACATAGTCCAAATGTGAAGTAACAGGAGGTTCTGGAATGACAATTTATAGATTATAACTACATTCATAGTATATTTTGATTATTTTATACTATAATCAATCAATTTTAGATGTAATACTATGTCATTATGTGTCTCAATTATACAAAAATGTTAAGTAAATGTAAATGTAGCAACTAAGGCAATGTATTCAATTAATTAAATAATTTTGCATGCCCTAAGGCAAAATGTATTGGGACTCCATAAATTAACAACTTATCTGTTACCTACATTATTGGCAAATAAATGATTTCTATAGCCTGTAGCACTCAGGAATAATGTAGCTTTTTGTATGAATGATGTACAAACTTATAAGCTAATTTTACCTCTTTATAATATTAGTATAGATACCAATCTATGTAACCTGGCATGTTATGAGTGGCTCATTGCCAAATAAAAACAGCCATATGGGTTGATCAAAGTTTAAGCTATGCTCGCCGAGGTCTGTCTGTGGGTGGGTGACCGATCGTAACATATCGAGACGCCTGCGCGCCACGGAAAGCACGCTAACCCGTTAGTCCAGGGTCCCGGCTGTCATTTGTAGATGTTTGAAAGTTTGTTGTTACAGATAGTCAGAAATCTGAATGTTTGACAACCCGCCTCATCAAGGCGTCTGTGTTGCTCAGTAACTGGGTTGTGGAGGTCAGATAGACAGTCGCTCCATGTAAAATACTGTTATTCAGCTGCATCCGGTTAGACTGGAGGCTTCCAGTCTAAAAACAACTATGTTGGGGCGGCTGCCCCAACATAGTTGGGAAAGGGCTAGGCAGATCATGATGATATCAATCTATCTAACCTGGCATGTTTGTTGTCCATACGGCGTCTTTGCTGTATCTTCCGGCACCAATACCGTTATTCGAAGTATGTGTACACTTCCAACTTACTCGGTGGTATGACTTACATGGCGGTATTTGAAATTATATTCGTTTTCTCGTCGCAATATACACCGACGGAAGTAACCCATGTGTTAAGAAACTCCTTGTCCTTATTCGGGGTAGGGAATTTATGCAAATTCACATTGCATTGTACGTAGCAGCCTCCAAAATCACCAAACGGGTAGTCAGGTAGGTTGTCTCAATATGTAGATTTAAACAATCAATACCAGCACGAAATCAACACGGCCGGAGAAGCAGAGGCTCTACCCAACGTTACTGGGTGGAAGAAGCACTTTTGGACGATTATAACTAAAATAAACAAACAGGACGCGGAAAATAAACACACGCAAACCGGCTGTCAAAGTTTTTTTTTTGTTTGATTGACACTGACATTTTTGAAGTGTTGCAGAGTCTCAATTTTCTTTATTTATTTGTTGTAACATTACGTGAGGCATTGAGTTTTTATCTAGAGAAAAAATTGCTGGTTTGCCATTCAACGACGTGCGAGTGCCGGTTCCATAGTAGGCATTACTATTTTACTGGACGTTTTTACATAAGCAAAATGTACCCAGAGCCATCTATGTATCTACAAATCGAGTGAGCTAGCAATGAAACTACACCACAGAATCAAGGCACGCGTTGTCCTCTGGTAATGTACGATACGAATTACACGCGGTGTCTTCTTATTGCAGACGTAGGTAGTTAAATAGGTGGCACTAGCAGTAATTTTTAATAAGTATACGCAACAGTCTCAATTTTATTTATTCATTTATTGTTACATTACGAGAGGTATTGAGCTTTTATCTAGTGAAAAAATTGTTGATTTGCCATTCAACAACATGCGAGTGCTGGTTCCTCACTCAATTCAGTAGGCATTACTATTTTACTGGACGTTTTTACATAAGTAAAATGTACCCAGAGCCATCTATCTACAAATCGAGTGAGCTAGCAACAAAACTACACCACAGAATCAAGGCACGCGTTGTCCTCTGGTAATGTACGATACGATCCACACGCGGTGTCTTCTTGTTGCGGACGTAGTTAAATAGGTGGCACTAGCAGTGATTTTTAATAAGCATACGAAATACAAATACTATAAAGACTAACAATTAATCCAGCCCAACATGGGCTAAAAAGCCAAGTAAAAGAAGATTAATCAGTAATCAGTAAAACCAGAGATTCGTTTCATGAACACTACATTTTTATTGGTACACATAATAGGTACAATATAACAATAGATCATATTAAATAATAAACATGGATTTTAAGTTGACTGTGTTGGTTGGCGATATGCTGAATGTGTCGCTCAGCTAGCTCATCTTTGAGGAAGGTGTTCTAGACAACAATATTCTTCACTTCCACCTCGCGTCGTCCCTGTAAATAAAATGTCAAGATGAAATTAAACAAAACAATGAATGAGACGATTATGTCAATAAAATAAACCTAAAGTTATGCAATAGATTTATTAACCTGCAATAAGCTAAATAGAGTGAAACAATATTATAAAATTATCTTGTATTTTACAAAGAGCTCCCAATTATTATTGTTGTCTAAGTAGTATACTTGATGGAAAAGTATTCCATAGATACATTATGGATTACATTTAAATGCATTTAAAGGCAAATCCAGCAAAGAAAGCGGTAAATTGATGTAAGAGCAGATATGATTACATTGATTACCAAGCCTCTCAAATGAGCTATGGATCTTGTGATGTTTGCTGAGAGTTAAAATATGTAGTGATGTTATTGTACAGTGCATCATCCCACACATTGACGATAAGATCATTACTACCAATCCTATTATGGGTTGGAAGATATAATTTATAATGTTGTAACAACTTAAATATCAATGATTCAGACTCCAGTGTGAGTATCGTATGTTGTTGTATTGTGGTAGAAGTATCCATTCCGAACCTGATGATAGTCGAGAGCTTTGCTGTGACGACATCTCTTGATCAGAAATGAAGTGCAGCGCAGGTCATACAACTGTAATTTCTTGAGTTGATGCTTTTGTTCTGTTCTGCTCTGCTCTGCTCTGCTCTGCTCCGGTTCTGGGTCTGATAAGGCATCCGGGCAACTGTACATCAAGCTGCTCTGTAGCAATTATGGCACAAGCGAGCCATGGGATTCACCTAAAAACAATTCATAATTAAAGACCAACTTCTAAATATGGCTTCTACAGCATGGATAATGTTTAATCGTGTCATCACTTTCAACTATAGTTTGCTGCTATACTTCACTAAAACTATTCAATATGCATAAATGTGAATATACACTTAGATAAGTATCACATAACATACATACAAGCATAAACTCACGCCTTTAGCATGGTTTATTGGTTCTGTCTCTTCTGCTTGCCAAAGCATAAGAGACAGAACCAATACTATTTATAATCAATGAGTAAAGAACTATACTATGTATACACGGTGGAAGGGACTTGGACGCACAAACTGACACCATGACTGCATGATTCTGGTGGTTCATGGTGCAATGAGATTTTTAGTTAAAAAGTAAATTATTCACTTCTTAAAAATGTCATTTTGGTAGGTAGACATCATGTTTGTGTACAGCACAACGAACATCAGAATAAAACGTAGAAATTAGGAAAAGTGCACGAAAGTAGTCACCGCTATTCTTAGCAGTAATCGGATATTCGGACCCTTATACACCTAAACTTCTTTCCACCAAACAATAATATGGACATTCCTTTCTGACTAAATAAGTAATCCCGGCTATACCAAACTTAATGAAATTATAGCAGTGGTTATTTTGATTTCGTTTCTTTATGTTGTTCAAATAAATAGAATATCAATGCAAAATGACTACCACCAATAGACGACACGGTGGGCGCAGTGGCCGAGTGGTTGGCTGCTGCGCTACGGGTCGCGGGTTCGATTCCCGCACGGAAAAAATATTTCTCTGGTCTACAGGTGGTTGTTCCGGGTTTGGCTGTTAGTGTATGTGAGTTTAAATGTTTGTTAACGCACCCACGATACAGGAGAAATTACTAGTGTGGCGCGACGACATAAAAACAAAAAAAAAATAGGCGACGTTTAATCATTTAAACGTATCATACCTTCTTAGAATCCACAGCGGCCGTGAAGACTGTTGTTGCGTATCAAGCATTACGGGCGAGGGGTGATGTAGTCCAGGTGCCAATCTGCCTCAGGGATCGCTACAGTTGACTTGATCCCCACTGTCATGTCGCGGTCGCCCTGAAAGTGTATAATAGGATTTTTTTTTAATATTTTTTACTATGGGACGAGCCCGCCACACTATTCCCAATCCACTGCAACTCCTGAAAACCAGAATCAACAGTGGCGACCATCAGGAAAGCGTCGAGACAATGAAGTCCGTCGAGTCCCGGAGAAACGATTCAACTGTCTTGGAACCCGCAACGAAATTAATCAGAAAAAAGCAGCGGAGGACTAAGAAAACTACGCAATTTCTTCTTCCCTCCATATCGACCAGGAGACAGAACTGAGCTGGGCCAATAGGCACAAAGGGACGTTTACTACTGGGTTAGGCCCAGTTGCCTAGCCCCGCGGTTTAAAATTAACACTGATAGTAGTGAGTCCTGAATGATTAGAATTCATTCAACGATTCAATAGTCAACAACATTTAGAATGCGAAGCAGAACTATAAATCACTAGCAGCGCCCCGCGGTTTTACGTTTTAAGTCAACATGAAACAATCGGAATTCCAACGGGAATACTTCCGTTTTCCGTGGTAAAAAATACACTACGTGCTATGCCAGACTATTAATCTATATCTGCGCCATACTTCATCCAGATCTGTTCAGCTGTTCTGGTGTTAATAATATTGTTAGTGGCAAGTGTGATAGTGTCATTAACAGTTAACAATATTGTGGCGAAATAATATTTTCGTGACGCGCTTATTTGAAATCACAGAAACCAAGGAAGTCTAACCTTAAACCGGATCGTTGGGAAAATACAGAAACTTACCATCAAATAAATTGCATTATTCGCATCATCTACATTGAACACTTGTATCCAAGATATGTCATCGACATGAATGGATGTCACTACACTGTTATGAAAGTGGTCTTTTCTTACAGTTTCAATCGGTATTCAGCTGTAGCCGGTTAGACTGGAAGCCAACCTCAACACAGTTATGTTGTTGCAATGTTTCTTCTGCCAAACTGTACAGCAGTTTGTTGACAGATGTAGCTCCCGTATACAAAGTTCTGTTATATTTTATGAAATTACTAGCTGACAAGGTTTTGACAAAAGGTGCTAAAAAGAAACTTCCCCACTTTATTTTTAAAAGACATTTTTGTAGTACAGCTACGATCTAAATCTATTGGTATATCATTAAAAAAATTTGGGACTAAGCATTTTCTACACCTTGGTCCATAATAGTTATTACAAGTGGGTACTACAAATCTTCTAATGCATTTATTCCTTTGAGGTCTTATGTGTACCGTCTTGATTTTAAACTCATCCTCATCCAATCCACACAGCATCATCTAGCCCCGAGCTAAGCAGAGCTTGTATTTTGGGTACTAGATGACTGATGTAATTAATACAATACATTACATAGACAGATATTTCTTATTATATATAGCAAATACCCAGAACACTTGGGCTTTACCAAGGCGGGTTGGCGATTTCAGACTTATACTCATTGTAATGTGTGTAGATGTCAGTAATGTCTAAGATAAACTAATAAAGTAGGTATCATCGCTGGAGGTGAACCAGTTTTGAACCTTATCCGTCCGAGATGGTACAAATGAATTAAAAAAGTCTCAATGTTTTTCATGAGAGGTGAGACCTTTAGGTGAATGCGTAGAGGCACCTCGTGGAATTTAAATTTTCATGTTTTTAGCAATTTGGAGCTTTCGTAACTAACAAATGAGTACCCCACAAAGTATTAAAATCATTAGTACGACTTTTTCAGTTCGATTTATGCAACTGAAAAAGTCGTACGTAAGTGTTTCATTACATGATGACATTTAACCACAATTCTATGTATGTTTGTTGTGGTATACATATACGCGAATAACTCTTTCAGTAACATACCTTATACTGACCTGAAACGCGGGCTGCGTCTGCGCATTCTTCTTAACCACTGGGCCATTATGACAATAGAAAGATAAAATAACTTACAATCATGACTTCCTTGTTGGTTTTGATGGTGACCATCCAGTTGCCATGAGGGTTCATGACGAAGGGACACGGAGCCGTGCCTCTGTCGCCAGCCACAGTGACCAGTCGTGGTTGTCCGGTGGGACGCAGTGCCACGTTGAACCTGGAAGATTATCAGCTTGCATTTTAAGAAGTTGTTTTTCTACTAATTAGTCTTGCTCTCTACTAGGCCAGTTGAGCCTGCCAAAACTATTCAACACAGAACTCCAACTAGCGAACGAGGACTAGTATCTCGGAGTCATCCTTAACAGCAAGTTAAACTGGAGCAACTGCAGCATGGCGGTCCTGCAAGCACTAAAATGCCATACCACTAACTCTGGGCTACTACTACACGAATGTCATAACCGCTTAAATCAGGTGTGTATTCTCAATAACATAACCATTCAATGGATTAAAGGACACAGCAGGGGGGAGTGGTCTGGATGTTTGCTTTTGCGGTTGCACAACGACATGCTTATCCTATATCTCTCTGGTAGTCCTAACGATCAAGCTTCTTAACAGTGAGACGTTCCCAGTTGCGGGCTCCATGGTGGGTGGGAGCCAGAGAGACGAATAATACTACTTTACATACATGGACAATCCAAGGCCATTTCAACTAACCGGAGTGAAGTCAGCGAAAGCCGACTCAGCTCCTAAGCGGGGTGCTAACAACACCCCGCTCGCCCCTGGAGGTCCTGCGGGTAATACTGCAGGCACCAGCGTGGGTGCTGGTCCGATTGTGGCGAAAGCTGCAGTTAAGACCAAAACAAAGTCCCAGCTTAAGCAAAGGACGTCAGCGCTGCCTGGGACCAGTACTGACCCTTTAAAAGCACAGGCGAGGACGGCGACGACTCATACCACAGCCGGACCTAGCCTTAGCTCACAAACACAACCTCCTGCGGCACTTCAAGCTGCAAATCAGCAGGCTGTCACCGAGCAATCGAAGACGCCTGGCACTGACGACGCGTTCTCACGCGGTTGGCAAGGGTAAACACACTCAACAAGCCCATTGCCCTTGTACCGCCCACCCGGGCCGTCCTGCTCCTGCAGATCTGGCCAATAGGGGGGACGGGCGCAGCGGTAATGCGCTCCGTCAGGTGCGCCGCCGTGCAAAATAGAACGAGGGTAAAGCCGCTCGTCGAACACAGGCTACCGCTGCCGGGTCAAGCCGCAAAACCAGCAGCAAGGTCGACTTCTCCGCGGGGAAACGGTCGCAGGCCGAGGCCGGTGAAAGCCGACCAGAGCCTGCTGGACCGTCAACCAGCGTCGAGGAGAGGCCAGCCATAAACACCAGACCAAAGAAACAATCCGATTGGAAGGATCAGGCTACGGCCAAGCGGGCTCTCAATGAGACCTTGTCGCCTCGTGGGGAGCAGAAGCGGCCGTGGCTAGACCATTCCAAACGGATTGAAGACAGGAAAAGCTACGCCCAAGCTGCCGGCGCCACCCTGAACGTCGCAATCACTAGCGAGAGCACGGGGGCTACTGTCTCCGGCCTCCGATCCGGGGGGGACGGGTTCGACGAGGGCTTCGACCTGTTTGCCGGGTTGCGACTGGAGGGAGACGAGGAGGGTGCGACCAGCAATGGCGTCCCTTTCGTTGGCCTGTAAGGTCGTGCAGGCGAACCTCCGCCACAGCCAGACAGCGACGGCTCAGTTGCGCAAGTGGCTGGAGGTACAGGACGCGGCCGTTGCCCTGATCCAGGAGCCGTGGATTAGGGCTGGCCATATACAAGGACTATCCAATCTCGGTGGTTAGATTTTAGTCACTACAGACCACGATCATCCTAGATCGTGTATCTATGTAATAGGTAACCTCAAAACACAGATCTTAACAGATTTCTGTTGCAGAGATGTCTCTGCAGTTAGACTGTCTATACAGCGGGATGGTGTGGAGATGCCAGTAGTCTTTGCCTCGGCTTATATGCCTGAGGCGGAGACACCGCCCCCCCCCCCCCCCCCATGACCTCGCCCGCCTCGTGAGTTACTGTGAGAGGAGCGGGATGGAGATTGTCATTGGGGCTGACGCAAATGCCCATCACCCACTGTGGGGCATGGACACGCAAAATGATAGGGGTAAGACATTGGTTGAATTTTTATTTACAACAAACCTATCCCTATTAAACACACTAGGCTCCGAACCAACATTCGTAACCAGAAGAAGCCACACGATCATTGACCTCACCATGGCCTCTGAGGGTGCAGCGGAAATCACCTCGGGCTGGCAGGTCTCCAAGGAGACCTCGTGCTCGGATCACAGGTGGATCCGCTTTGACATCCAGGTCTGTGCGACACCTATACCGCCACGAGGCAACCCAAGGAATACTAACAGGGTTCCCTACACACGCACGCTTGCTACCAAGCTGGCGATACTGAGCAGTCCACCAAGGTACGTGGACATAACGCAGATAGATGCACAGGTCGAGCACATCACTGCATCAATGATAGACAGCTACCATACTGCCTGCCCAGTAACCACACTGCCCGTAACACCAGGTAAACAACCCTGGTGGGGCGCCGAACTGGAACGCAAGCACGGTAAGGTAAGGAAGGCTCTGAACAGAGCCATGAATACATGGGCTGACGAGGACTGGGAGGCATACTACGCGGCCAAGTCTAGCTACAAAAAATGCATCAGTTTCAGGAGCACCGCGGGATGGCGTAAGTTCTGTGGCAATATTGAATCTTGCCAACAAGCAAACAGGGTAAGGAAAATACTGGCGCAACAGCACACACCTGGGCCAGCCACTCTCCGTAAACCTGACAATACCTTAACCACATCACCAGAGGAAACGAGACGCGTCCTAATAGAAACTCACTTCCCAGGAAGCGTCCTCACTCAGGAAATTGATTGGTCTGATATAATGCAAACACCGTCAGAAAATGACTGGCTATACGCAAACAAGATGATCACATTGGAGAAAATCCAATGGGTCATCGAAAACTACCAACCCTTTAAGGCAGCCGGCCCCGACGGTGTTTTCCCCGCCCTACTGCAGTGGGGTGGCACCTCGGTTACCGTAAGATTAGTGCCTCTGTTGCGGGCATGCCTGGCCTACAGACACATCCCGAAAGGTTGGAGGGAGGTGAAGGTTATATTCATTCCTAAGCCAGGCAAGAGTGACTATACAAACGCTAAATCCTACCGACCTATCAGCCTGACATCGTTTCTCCAAAAAACCTTGGAGAGACTATGCGATAGGGAGCTAAGAGACGGCGCTCTTAAAAACATACCACTACATGGTAACCAACATGCATACTGCTCAGGTAAGTCGACGGAGTCAGCTCTTCACCTGGTGATTAGCCGGATTGAAGAAGCAATTCACCAAAAAGCTACCTGCCTAGGCACATTTATAGACATCGAAGGCGCCTTCGATAAAACAAACTTCTCCAGTATTAGTACCGCCCTCTTCAAACATGGCGTCGATCAGGTATTAACAGATTGGATTACTAACATGTTAAGCAAGCGAGTGGTTCGTCTGGAAGAGGACCAGAACATGGCCTTGATAGCCAGGGGTTGCCCCCAAGGAGGCGTTTTATCTCCCTTCCTCTGGAACCTGGTAATAAATGACCTCATCAAAATTCTAAATGACAACCACTACTACACGATAGGTTATGCGGACGACCTCGCAATCCTTGTGTCAGGGAAGATGACAACCTCACTCAACAGGCACTACGCATCGTTGAACGATGGTGTAGGGAATTTGACCTCTCGGTGAACCGTCGGGTTCAATAAGTGGGGCCTATCACCCAAAATCATACTTTGGCTATACAACACTGTTATCCGACCAATGATCGCATACAGTGCCGTGGTCTGGTGGCCCCGCACCAAACTAACTGCAGCCTCAAGCAAACTTCAACGCATGCAGAGGCTAGCTTGCATGGCCATCACGGGCTGTATGAGGACTACTCCTACCGCAGCTCTTGAAGCAATGCTAGAACTCCCGCCCCTCCACCTGTTTATACAACAGGAAGCGACGATGGCGGCGGTACGCCTAAAAACACTAAATCTCTGGAGTAAAAGAGAAACACAACACTCCGCGTTACTTGAGGGACTCTACAAGGAGTTCCCCTTGACTAAAGCCATAAATGACCGGATTCCCAAACAATTTATCTTCGATAAAAGATACAAAATCCAACTCCATGAGGATCACCGGTAAGAGGGACAACGTCCAGCAGAGTTGCGTACTTTCACAGACGGATCCAAGACAGGTACCGGCTCGGGCGCTGGCATCTTTTCGGAGGACCTCAATATACATATAGCCTCATCTCTAGGGGCCCACAATACGGTGTTCCAAGCAGAGTGTATGGGTATATCCCTAGCAGCCTCAGCTATCGCAGCCAGACAGGTTCGGGACCACACTGTCCGTATTCTATCAGACAGCATGTCGGTCCTGCAAGCACTAAAATGCTACACAACCAACTCTGGGCTTTTATACGAATGTCATCACCGCTTGAATCAGGTGGGTATTCTAAACAACATAACCATTCAATGGATTAAAGGACACAGCGGTTCTCGTCGCAATGTCGCAAAAAACTCGTCGTTGATGCTGCAGACGAACTCGCAAGAAGGGGATCTAGCATGGCAGTAATGGGACCGCAACCCATCGTACCACTCCCCTTTGGGTATATACGCACTCTGGTAAGGAAACGCACTAGGGTTCAACACAACAAAATTTGGTCAGACCAAACAGACTGCAGGCTGTCCAGGGAGGTACTCCCTGCAATTGACGGCCGCTTTACAAAACAGGCCCTCCAACTGACTAAGCAGCAGCTGCGCACAATCACAGCCGCTGTCACAGGTCATGGGTCATTTAACAAGCACCTGTTTACTATAGGAGTTACAGATAGCCCGCTATGCAGAGCATGCATGGAGGTGGACGAGACGGCGGACCACGTGCTTCTCCACTGTCCAGAGGTTACTGCATACAGGGCTAAATACTTCGGTAACCCGGTTACTCTCCGAGAGATCGCCAGTAACGTCAGGGCGCTGCTGGCCTTTCTCGGGGAACTGGGGTGGATCGAATAAGATATTGTCCCACCCTTTACGCAAAATACGCGCTACGTCGTGGAGTTGCGGAAATCGGCCCGTCTAACAATACAATATACAGGACACAGCAGTTCTCGAGGTAGCTTCAGATGCTGATGCTGATCCCCTTTGGGTACATACGCACTTTGGTAAGGAACGCACTAGGGATCAGCACGACAAAGCGTGGTCGGACCAAACTGACTGCAGACACTCCCTGCAATTGACGGCCGCTTCACAAAGCAGGCTCTCCTACTGACTAAGCAGCAGCTGCGCACAGTCACAGGCGCCGTTACCGGTCAAGGGATGTTAATTTTTTTTACTTACCGAGATTTACTACACTTGTGCGTCTTCCACAGCAATTGAAGCATGCAAATATGCATAGGCACGTTATCTCGGGATACTGAGTCACATCTGTGTGAAGTAACAGGTCCTGGAATGACAAATTAGTCTTATATAATGATGATGCAAAAAATTAATTCTTTTTCACTACTTATCATTTTGTTAGCTCATCCCTCCAGATATGAGGATGCTTGAACAGGCTGCTAAATGCTGTTATGATTATTTCTTCACTTACCAAGACTTTCCTTTATTTGCACATCTTCTATGGTACTTTGAGTGTGCTGCATATCCACATAGTCCAAATGTGAAGTAACAGGAGGTTCTGGAATGACAATTTATAGATTATAACTACATTCATAGTATATTTTGATTATTTTATACTATAATCAATCAATTTTAGATGTAATACTATGTCATTATGTGTCTCAATTATACAAAAATGTTAAGTAAATGTAAATGTAGCAACTAAGGCAATGTATTCAATTAATTAAATAATTTTGCATGCCCTAAGGCAAAATGTATTGGGACTCCATAAATTAACAACTTTTCTGTTACCTACATTATTGGCAAATAAATGATTTCTATAGCCTGTAGCACTCAGGAATAATGTAGCTTTTTGTATGAATGATGTACAAACTTATAAGCTAATTTTACCTCTTTATAATATTAGTATAGATATCAATCTATGTAACCTGGCATGTTATGAGTGGCTCATTGCCAAATAAAAACAGCCATATGGGTTGATCAAAGTTTAAGCTATGCTCGCCGAGGTCTGTCTGTGGGTGGGTGACCGATCGTAACATATCGAGACGCCTGCGCGCCACGGAAAGCACGCTAACCCGTTAGTCCAGGGTCCCGGCTGTCATTTGTAGATGTTTGAAAGTTTGTTGTTACAGATAGTCAGAAATCTGAATGTTTGACAACCCGCCTCATCAAGGCGTCTGTGTTGCTCAGTAACTGGGTTGTGGAGGTCAGATAGACAGTCGCTCCATGTAAAATACTGTTATTCAGCTGCATCCGGTTAGACTGGAAGCCGCCCCAACATAGTTGGGAAAGGGCTAGGCAGATCATGATGATATCAATCTATCTAACCTGGCATGTTTGTTGTCCATACGGCGTCTTTGCTGTATCTTCCGGCACCAATACCGTTATTCGAAGTATGTGTACACTTCCAACTTACTCGGTGGTATGACTTACATGGCGGTATTTGAAATTATATTCGTTTTCTCGTCGCAATATACACCGACGGAAGTAACCCATGTGTTAAGAAACTCCTTGTCCTTATTCGGGGTAGGGAATTTATGCAAATTCACATTGCATTGTACGTAGCAGCCTCCAAAATCACCAAACGGGTAGTCAGGTAGGTTGTCTCAATATGTAGATTTAAACAATCAATACCAGCACGAAATCAACACGGCCGGAGAAGCAGAGGCTCTACCCAACGTTACTGGGTGGAAGAAGCACTTTTGGACGATTATAACTAAAATAAACAAACAGGACGCGGAAAATAAACACACGCAAACCGGCTGTCAAAGTTTTTTTTTTGTTTGATTGACACTGACATTTTTGAAGTGTTGCAGAGTCTCAATTTTCTTTATTTATTTGTTGTAACATTACGTGAGGCATTGAGTTTTTATCTAGAGAAAAAATTGCTGGTTTGCCATTCAACGACGTGCGAGTGCCGGTTCCATAGTAGGCATTACTATTTTACTGGACGTTTTTACATAAGCAAAATGTACCCAGAGCCATCTATGTATCTACAAATCGAGTGAGCTAGCAATGAAACTACACCACAGAATCAAGGCACGCGTTGTCCTCTGGTAATGTACGATACGAATTACACGCGGTGTCTTCTTATTGCAGACATAGGTAGTTAAATAGGTGGCACTAGCAGTAATTTTTAATAAGTATACGCAACAGTCTCAATTTTATTTATTCATTTATTGTTACATTACGAGAGGTATTGAGCTTTTATCTAGTGAAAAAATTGTTGATTTGCCATTCAACAACATGCGAGTGCTGGTTCCTCACTCAATTCAGTAGGCATTACTATTTTACTGGACGTTTTTACATAAGTAAAATGTACCCAGAGCCATCTATCTACAAATCGAGTGAGCTAGCAACAAAACTACACCACAGAATCAAGGCACGCGTTGTCCTCTGGTAATGTACGATACGATCCACACGCGGTGTCTTCTTGTTGCGGACGTAGTTAAATAGGTGGCACTAGCAGTGATTTTTAATAAGTATACGAAATACAAATACTATAAAGACTAACAATTAATCCAGCCCAACATGGGCTAAAAAGCCAAGTAAAAGAAGATTAATCAGTAATCAGTAAAACCAGAGATTCGTTTCATGAACACTACATTTTTATTGGTACACATAATAGGTACAATATAACAATAGATCATATTAAATAATAAACATGGATTTTAAGTTGACTGTGTTGGTTGGCGATATGCTGAATGTGTCGCTCAGCTAGCTCATCTTTGAGGAAGGTGTTCTAGACAACAATATTCTTCACTTCCACCTCGCGTCGTCCCTGTAAATAAAATGTCAAGATGAAATTAAACAAAACAATGAATGAGAGGATTATGTCAATAAAATAAACCTAAAGTTATGCAATAGATTTATTAACCTGCAATAAGCTAAATAGAGTGAAACAATATTATAAAATTATCTTGTATTTTACAAAGAGCTCCCAATTATTATTGTTGTCTAAGTAGTATACTTGATGGAAAAGTATTCCATAGATACATTATGGATTACATTTAAATGCATTTAAAGGCAAATCCAGCAAAGAAAGCGGTAAATTGATGTAAGAGCAGATATGATTACATTGATTACCAAGCCTCTCAAATGAGCTATGGATCTTGTGATGTTTGCTGAGAGTTAAAATATGTAGTGATGGAATTGTACAGTGCATCATCCCACACATTGACGATAAGATCATTACTACCAATCCTATTATGGGTTGGAAGATATAATTTATAATGTTGTAACAACTTAAATATCAATGATTCAGACTCCAGTGTGAGTATCGTATGTTGTTGTATTGTGGTAGAAGTATCCATTCCGAACCTGATGATAGTCGAGAGCTTTGCTGTGACGACATCTCTTGATCAGAAATGAAGTGCAGCGCAGGTCATACAACTGTAATTTCTTGAGTTGATGCTTTTGTTCTGTTCTGCTCTGCTCTGCTCCGGATCTGGGTCTGATAAGGCATCCGGGCAACTGTACATCAAGCTGCTCTGTAGCAATTATGGCACAAGCGAGCCATGGGATTCACCTAAAAACAATTCATAATTAAAGACCAACTTCTAAATATGGCTTCTACAGTATGGATAATGTTTAATCGTGTCATCACTTTCAACTATAGTTTGCTGCTATACTTCACTAAAACTATTCAATATGCATAAATGTGAATATACACTTAGATAAGTATCACATAACATACATACAAGCATAAACTCACGCCTTTAGCATGGTTTATTGGTTCTGTCTCTTCTGCTTGCCAAAGCATAAGAGACAGAACCAATACTATTTATAATCAATGAGTAAAGAACTATACTATGTATACACGGTGGAAGGGACTTGGACGCACAAACTGACACCATGACTGCATGATTCTGGTGGTTCATGGTGCAATGAGATTTTTAGTTAAAAAGTAAATTATTCACTTCTTAAAAATGTCATTTTGGTAGGTAGACATCATGTTTGTGTACAGCACAACGAACATCAGAATAAAACGTAGAAATTAGGAAAAGTGCACGAAAGTAGTCACCGCTATTCTTAGCAGTAATCGGATATTCGGACCCTTATACACCTAAACTTCTTTCCACCAAACAATAATATGGACATTCCTTTCTGACTAAATAAGTAATCCCGGCTATACCAAACTTAATGAAATTATAGCAGTGGTTATTTTGATTTCGTTTCTTTATGTTGTTCAAATAAATAGAATATCAATGCAAAATGACTACCACCAATAGACGACACGGTGGGCGCAGTGGCCGAGTGGTTGGCTGCTGCGCTACGGGTCGCGGGTTCGATTCCCGCACGGAAAAAATATTTCTCTGGTCTACAGGTGGTTGTTCCGGGTTTGGCTGTTAGTGTATGTGAGTTTAAATGTTTGTTAACGCACCCACGATACAGGAGAAATTACTAGTGTGGCGCGACGACATAAAAACAAAAAAAAATTAGGCGACGTTTAATCATTTAAACGTATCATACCTTCTTAGAATCCACAGCGGCCGTGAAGACTGTTGTTGCGTATCAAGCATTACGGGCGAGGGGTGATGTAGTCCAGGTGCCAATCTGCCTCAGGGATCGCTACAGTTGACTTGATCCCCACTGTCATGTCGCGGTCGCCCTGAAAGTGTATAATAGGATTTTTTTTAAATATTTTTTACTATGGGACGAGCCCGCCACACTATTCCCAATCCACTGCAACTCCTGAAAACCAGAATCAACAGTGGCGACCATCAGGAAAGCGTCGAGACAATGAAGTCCGTCGAGTCCCGGAGAAACGATTCAACTGTCTTGGAACCCGCAACGAAATTAATCAGAAAAAAGCAGCGGAGGACTAAGAAAACTACGCAATTTCTTCTTCCCTCCATATCGACCAGGAGACAGAACTGAGCTGGGCCAATAGGCACAAAGGGACGTTTACAACTGGGTTAGGCCCAGTTGCCTAGCCCCGCGGTTTAAAATTAACACTGATAGTAGTGAGTCCTGAATGATTAGAATTCATTCAACGATTCAATAGTCAACAACATTTAGAATGCGAAGCAGAACTATAAATCACTAGCAGCGCCCCGCGGTTTTACGTTTTAAGTCAACATGAAACAATCGGAATTCCAACGGGAATACTTCCGTTTTCCGTGGTAAAAAATACACTACGTGCTATGCCAGACTATTAATCTATATCTGCGCCATTCTTCATCCAGATCTGTTCAGCTGTTCTGGTGTTAATAATATTGTTAGTGGCAAGTGGGTACTACAAATCTTCTAATGCATTTATTCCTTTGAGGTCTTATGTGTACCGTCTTGATTTTAAACTCATCCTCATCCAATCCACACAGCATCATCTAGCCCCGAGCTAAGCAGAGCTTGTATTATGGGTACTAGATGACTGATGTAATTAATACAATACATTACATAGATAGATATTTCTTATTATATATAGCAAATACCCAGAACACTTGGGCTTTACCAAGGCGGGTTGGCGATTTCAGACTTATACTCATTGTAATGTGTGTAGATGTCAGTAATGTCTAAGATAAACTAATAAAGTAGGTATCATCGCTGGAGGTGAACCAGTTTTGAACCTTATCCGTCGGAGATGGTACAAATGAATTAAAAAAGTCTCAATGTTTTTCATGAGAGGTGAGACCTTTAGGTGAATGCGTAGAGGCACCTCGTGGAATTTAAATTTTCATGTTTTTAGCAATTTGGAGCTTTCGTAACTAACAAATGAGTACCCCACAAAGTATTAAAATCATTAGTACGACTTTTTCAGTTCGATTTATGCACCTGAATAAGTGTTTCATTACATGATGACATTTAACCACAATTCTATGTATGTTTGTTGTGGTATACATATACGCGAATAACTCTTTCAGTAACATACCTTATACTGACCTGAAACGCGGGCTGCGTCTGCGCATTCTTCTTAACCACTGGGCCATTACGACAATAGAAAGATAAAATAACTTACAATCATGACTTCCTTGTTGGTTTTGATGGTGACCATCCAGTTGCCATGAGGGTTCATGACGAAGGGACACGGAGCCGTGCCTCTGTCGCCAGCCACAGTGACCAGTCGTGGTTGTCCGGTGGGACGCAGTGCCACGTTGAACCTGGAAGATTATCAGCTTGCATTTTAAGAAGTTGTTTTTCTACTAATTAGTCTTGCTCTCTACTAGGCCAGTTGAGCCTGCCAAAACTATTCAACACAGAACTCCAACTAGCGAACGAGGACTAGTATCTCGGAGTCATCCTTAACAGCAAGTTAAACTGGAGCAACTGCAGCATGGCGGTCCTGCAAGCACTAAAATGCCATACCACTAACTCTGGGCTACTACTACACGAATGTCATAACCGCTTAAATCAGGTGTGTATTCTCAATAACATAACCATTCAATGGATTAAAGGACACAGCAGGGGGAGTGGTCTGGATGTTTGCTTTTGCGGTTGCACAACGACATGCTTATCCTATATCTCTCTGGTAGTCCTAACGATCAAGCTTCTTAACAGTGAGACGTTCCCAGTTGCGGGCTCCATGGTGGGTGGGAGCCAGAGAGACGAATAATACTACTTTACATACATGGACAATCCAAGGCCATTTCAACCAACCGGAGTGAAGTCAGCGAAAGCCGACTCAGCTCCTAAGCGGGGTGCTAACAACACCCCGCTCGCCCCTGGAGGTCCTGCGGGTAATACTGCAGGCACCAGCGTGGGTGCTGGTCCGATTGTGGCGAAAGCTGCAGTTCGGACCAAAAAAAAGTCCCAGCTTAAGCAAAGGACGTCACCGCTGCCTGGGACCAGTACTGACCCTTTAAAAGCACAGGCGAGGACGGCGACGACTCATACCACAGCCGGACCTAGCCTTAGCTCACAAACACAACCTCCTGCGGCACTTCAAGCTGCAAATCAGCAGGCTGTCACCGAGCAATCGAAGACGCCTGGCACTGACGACGCGTTCTCACGCGGTTGGCAAGGGTAAACACACTCAACAAGCCCATTGCCCTTGTACCGCCCACCCGGGCCGTCCTGCTCCTGCAGATCTGGCCAATAGGGGGGACGGGCGCAGCGGTAATGCGCTCCGTCAGGTGCGCCGCCGTGCAAAATAGAACGAGGGTAAAGCCGCTCGTCGAACACAGGCTACCGCTGCCGGGTCAAGCCGCAAAACCAGCAGCAAGGTCGACTTCTCCGCGGGGAAACGGTCGCAGGCCGAGGCCGGTGAAAGCCGACCAGAGCCTGCTGGACCGTCAACCAGCGTCGAGGAGAGGCCAGCCATAAACACCAGACCAAAGAAACAATCCGATTGGAAGGATCAGGCTACGGCCAAGCGGGCTCTCAATGAGACCTTGTCGCCTCGTGGGGAGCAGAAGCGGCCGTGGCTTGACCATTCCAAACGGATTGAAGACAGGAAAAGCTACGCCCAAGCTGCCGGCGCCACCCTGAACGTCGCAATCACTAGCGAGAGCACGGGGGCTACTGTCTCCGGCCTTCGATCCGGGGGGGACGGGTTCGACGAGGGCTTCGACCTGTTTGCCGGGTTGCGACTGGAGGGAGACGAGGAGGGTGCGACCAGCAATGGCGTCCCTTTCGTTGGCCTGTAAGGTCGTGCAGGCGAACATCCGCCACAGCCAGACAGCGACGGCTCAGTTGCGCAAGTGGCTGGAGGTACAAGACGCGGCCGTTGCCCTGATCCAGGAGCCGTGGATTAGGGCTGGCCATATACAAGGACTATCCAATCTCGGTGGTTAGATTTTAGTCACTACAGACCACGATCATCCTAGATCGTGTATCTATGTAATAGGTAACCTCAAAACACAGATCTTAACAGATTTCTGTTGCAGAGATGTCTCTGCAGTTAGACTGTCTATACAGCGGGATGGTGTGGAGATGCCAGTAGTCTTTGCCTCGGCTTATATGCCTGAGGCGGAGACACCGCCCCCCCCCCCCCCCCCATGACCTCGCCCGCCTCGTGAGTTACTGTGAGAGGAGCGGGATGGAGATTGTCATTGGGGCTGACGCAAATGCCCATCACCCACTGTGGGGCATGGACACGCAAAATGATAGGGGTAAGACATTGGTTGAATTTTTATTTACAACAAACCTATCCCTATTAAACACACTAGGCTCCGAACCAACATTCGTAACCAGAAGAAGCCACACGATCATTGACCTCACCATGGCCTCTGAGGGTGCAGCGGAAATCACCTCGGGCTGGCAGGTCTCCAAGGAGACCTCGTGCTCGGATCACAGGTGGATCCGCTTTGACATCCAGGTCTGTGCGACACCTATACCGCCACGAGACAACCCAAGGAATACTAACAGGGTTCCCTACACACGCACGCTTGCTACCAAGCTGGCGATACTGAGCAGTCCACCAAGGTACGTGGACATAACGCAGATAGATGCACAGGTCGAGCACATCACTGCATCAATGATAGACAGCTACCATACTGCCTGCCCAGTAACCACACTGCCCGTAACACCAGGTAAACAACCCTGGTGGGGCGCCGAACTGGAACGCAAGCACGGCAAGGTAAGGAAGGCTCTGAACAGAGCCATGAATACATGGGCTGACGAGGACTGGGAGGCATACTACGCGGCCAAGTCTAGCTACAAAAAATGCATCAGTTTCAGGAGCACCGCGGGATGGCGTAAGTTCTGTGGCAATATTGAATCTTGCCAACAAGCAAACAGGGTAAGGAAAATACTGGCGCAACAGCACACACCTGGGCCAGCCACTCTCCGTAAACCTGACAATACCTTAACCACATCACCAGAGGAAACGAGACGCGTCCTAATAGAAACTCACTTCCCAGGAAGCGTCCTCACTCAGGAAATTGATTGGTCTGATACAATGCAAACACCGTCAGAAAATGACTGGCTATACGCAAACAAGATGATCACATTGGAGAAAATCCAATGGGTCATCGAAAACTACCAACCCTTTAAGGCAGCCGGCCCCGACAGTGTTTTCCCCGCCCTACTGCAGTGGGGTGGTACCTCGGTTACCGTAAGATTAGTGCCTCTGTTGCGGGCATGCCTGGCCTACAGACACATCCCGAAAGGTTGGAGGGAGGTGAAGGTTATATTCATTCCTAAGCCAGGCAAGAGTGACTATACAAACGCTAAATCCTACCGACCTATCAGCCTGACATAGTTTCTCCAAAAAACCTTGGAGAGACTATGCGATAGGGAGCTAAGAGACGGCGCTCTTAAAAACATACCACTACATGGTAACCAACATGCATACTGCTCAGGTAAGTCGACGGAGTCAGCTCTTCACCTGGTGATTAGCCGGATTGAAGAAGCAATTCACCAAAAAGCTACCTGCCTAGGCACATTTATAGACATCGAAGGCGCCTTCGATAAAACAAACTTCTCCAGTATTAGTACCGCCCTCTTCAAACATGGCGTCGATCAGGTATTAACAGATTGGATTACTAACATGTTAAGCAAGCGAGTGGTTCGTCTGGAAGAGGACCAGAACATGGCCTTGATAGCCAGGGGTTGCCCCCAAGGAGGCGTTTTATCTCCCCTCCTCTGGAACCTGGTAATAAATGACCTCATCAAAATTCTAAATGACAACCACTACTACACGATAGGTTATGCGGACGACCTCGCAATCCTTGTGTCAGGGAAAATGACAACCTCACTCAACAGGCACTACGCATCGTTGAACGATGGTGTAGGGAATTTGACCTCTCGGTGAACCGTCGGGTTCAATAAGTGGGGCCTATCACCCAAAATCATACTTTGGCTATACAACACTGTTATCCGACCAATGATCGCATACAGTGCCGTGGTCTGGTGGCGCCGCACCAAACTAACTGCAGCCTCAAGCAAACTTCAACGCATGCAGAGGCTAGCTTCCATGGCCATCACGGGCTGTATGAGGACTACTCCTACCGCAGCTCTTGAAGCAATGCTAGAACTCCCGCCCCTCCACCTGTTTATACAACAGGAAGCGACGACGGCGGCGGTACGCCTAAAAACACTAAATCTCTGGATTAAAAGAGAAACACAACACTCCGCGTTACTTGAGGGACTCTACAAGGAGTTCCCCTTGACTAAAGCCATAAATGACCGGATTCCCAAACAATTTATCTTCGATAAAAGAAACAAAATCCAACTCCATGAGGATCACCGGTAAGAGGGACAACGTCCAGCATAGTTGCGTACTTTCACAGATGGATCCAAGACAGGTACCGGCTCGGGCGCTGGCATCTTTTCGGAGGACCTCAATATACATATAGCCTCACCTCTAGGGGCCCACAATACGGTGTTCCAAGCAGAGTGTATGGGTATATCCCTAGCAGCCTCAGCTATCGCAGCCAGACAGGTTCGGGACCACACTGTCCGTATTCTATCAGACAGCATGTCGGTCCTGCAAGCACTAAAATGCTACACAACAACCAACTCTGGGCTTTTATACGAATGTCATCACCGCTTGAATCAGGTGGGTATTCTAAACAACATAACCATTCAATGGATCAAAGGACACAGCGGTTCTCGTAGCAATGTCGCAAAAAACTCGTCGTTGATGCTGCAGACGAACTCGCAAGAAGGGGATCTAGCATGGCAGTAATGGGACCGGAACCCATCGTACCACTCCCCTTTGGGTATATACGCACTCTGGTAAGGAAACGCACTAGGGTTCAACACAACAAAATTTGGTCAGACCAAACAGACTGCAGGCTGTCCAGGGAGGTACTCCCTGCAATTGACGGCCGCTTTACAAAACAGGCCCTCCAACTGACTAAGCAGCAGCTGCGCACAATCACAGCCGCTGTCACAGGTCATGGGTCATTTAACAAGCACCTGTTTACTATAGGAGTTACAGATAGCCCGCTATGCAGAGCATGCATGGAGGTGGACGAGACGGCGGACCACGTGCTTCTCCACTGTCCAGAGGTTACTGCATACAGGGCTAAATACTTCGGTAACCCGGTTACTCTCCGAGAGATCGCCAGTAACGTCAGGGCGCTGCTGGCCTTTCTCGGGGAACTGGGGTGGATCGAATAAGGTATTGTCCCACCCTTTACGCAAAATACGCGCTACGTCGTGGAGTTGCGGAAATCGGCCCGTCTAACAATACAATATACAGGACACAGCAGTTCTCGAGGTAGCTTCAGATGCTGATGCTGATCCCCTTTGGGTACATACGCACTTTGGTAAGGAACGCACTAGGGATCAGCACGACAAAGCGTGGTCGGACCAAACTGACTGCAGACACTCCCTGCAATTGACGGCCGCTTCACAAAGCAGGCTCTCCTACTGACTAAGCAGCAGCTGCGCACAGTCACAGGCGCCGTTACCGGTCAAGGGATGATAATTATTTTTACTTACCGAGATTTACTTCACTTGTGCGTCTTCCACAGCAATTGAAGCATGCAAATATGCATAGGCACGTTATCTCGGGATACTGAGTCACATCTGTGTGAAGTAACAGGTCCTGGAATGACAAATTAGTCTTATATAATGATGATGCAAAAAATTAATTCTTTTTCACTACTTATCATTTTGTTAGCTCATCCCTCCAGATATGAGGATGCTTGAACAGGCTGCTAAATGCTGTTATGATTATTTCTTCACTTACCAAGACTTTCCTTTATTTGCACATCTTCTATGGTACTTTGAGTGTGCTGCATATCCACATAGTCCAAATGTGAAGTAACAGGAGGTTCTGGAATGACAATTTATAGATTATAACTACATTCATAGTATATTTTGATTACTTTATACTATAATCAATCAATTTTAGATGTAATACTATGTCATTATGTGTCTCAATTATACAAAAATGTTAAGTAAATGTAAATGTAGCAACTAAGGCAATGTATTCAATTAATTAAATAATTTTGCATGCCCTAAGGCAAAATGTATTGGGACTCCATAAATTAACAACTTTTCTGTTACCTACATTATTGGCAAATAAATGATTTCTATAGCCTGTAGCACTCAGGAATAATGTAGCTTTTTGTATGAATGATGTACAAACTTATAAGCTAATTTTACCTCTTTATAATATTAGTATAGATATCAATCTATGTAACCTGGCATGTTATGAGTGGCTCATTGCCAAATAAAAACAGCCATATGGGTTGATCAAAGTTTAAGCTATGCTCGCCGAGGTCTGTCTGTGGGTGGGTGACCGATCGTAACATATCGAGACGCCTGCGCGCCACGGAAAGCACGCTAACCCGTTAGTCCAGGGTCCCGGCTGTCATTTGTAGATGTTTGGAAGTTTGTTGTTACAGATAGTCAGAAATCTGAATGTTTGACAACCCGCCTCATCAAGGCGTCTGTGTTGCTCAGTAACTGGGTTGTGGAGGTCAGATAGACAGTCGCTCCATGTAAAATACTGTTATTCAGCTGCATCCGGTTAGACTGGAAGCCGCCCCAACATAGTTGGGAAAGGGCTAGGCAGATCATGATGATATCAATCTATCTAACCTGGCATGTTTGTTGTCCATACGGCGTCTTTGCTGTATCTTCCGGCACCAATACCGTTATTCGAAGTATGTGTACACTTCCAACTTACTCGGTGGTATGACTTACATGGCGGTATTTGAAATTATATTCGTTTTCTCGTCGCAATATACACCGACGGAAGTAACCCATGTGTTAAGAAACTCCTTATCCTTATTCGGGGTAGGGAATTTATGCAAATTCACATTGCATTGTACGTAGCAGCCTCCAAAATCACCAAACGGGTAGTCAGGTAGGTTGTCTCAATATGTAGATTTAAACAATCAATACCAGCACGAAATCAACACGGCCGGAGAAGCAGAGGCTCTACCCAACGTTACTGGGTGGAAGAAGCACTTTTGGACGATTATAACTAAAAGAAACAAACAGGACGCGGAAAATAAACACACGCAAACCGGCTGTCAAAGTTTTTTTTTTGTTTGATTGACACTGACATTTTTGAAGTGTTGCAGAGTCTCAATTTTCTTTATTTATTTGTTGTAACATTACGTGAGGCATTGAGCTTTTATCTAGAGAAAAAAATGCTGGTTTGCCATTCAACGACGTGCGAGTGCCGGTTCCATAGTAGGCATTACTATTTTACTGGACGTTTTTACATAAGCAAAATGTACCCAGAGCCATCTATGTATCTACAAATCGAGTGAGCTAGCAATGAAACTACACCACAGAATCAAGGCACGCGTTGTCCTCTGGTAATGTACGATACGAATTACACGCGGTGTCTTCTTATTGCAGACGTAGGTAGTTAAATAGGTGGCACTAGCAGTAATTTTTAATAAGTATACGCAACAGTCTCAATTTTATTTATTCATTTATTGTTACATTACGAGAGGTATTGAGCTTTTATCTAGAGAAAAAATTGTTGATTTGCCATTCAACAACATGCGAGTGCTGGTTCCTCACTCAATTCAGTAGGCATTACTATTTTACTGGACGTTTTTACATAAGTAAAATGTACCCAGAGCCATCTATCTACAAATCGAGTGAGCTAGCAACAAAACTACACCACAGAATCAAGGCACGCGTTGTCCTCTGGTAATGTACGATACGATCCACACGCGGTGTCTTCTTGTTGCGGACGTAGTTAAATAGGTGGCACTAGCAGTGATTTTTAATAAGTATACGAAATACAAATACTATAAAGACTAACAATTAATCCAGCCCAACATGGGCTAAAAAGCCAAGTAAAAGAAGATTAATCAGTAATCAGTAAAACCAGAGATTCGTTTCATGAACACTACATTTTTATTGGTACACATAATAGGTACAATATAACAATAGATCATATTAAATAATAAACATGGATTTTAAGTTGACTGTGTTGGTTGGCGATATGCTGAATGTGTCGCTCAGCTAGCTCATCTTTGAGGAAGGTGTTCTAGACAACAATATTCTTCACTTCCACCTCGCGTCGTCCCTGTAAATAAAATGTCAAGATGAAATTAAACAAAACAATGAATGAGAGGATTATGTCAATAAAATAAACCTAAAGTTATGCAATAGATTTATTAACCTGCAATAAGCTAAATAGAGTGAAACAATATTATAAAATTATCTTGTATTTTACAAAGAGCTCCCAATTATTATTATTGTCTAAGTAGTATACTTGATGGAAAAGTATTCCATAGATACATTATGGATTACATTTAAATGCATTTAAAGGCAAATCCAGCAAAGAAAGCGGTAAATTGATGTAAGAGCAGATATGATTACATTGATTACCAAGCCTCTCAAATGAGCTATGGATCTTGTGATGTTTGCTGAGAGTTAAAATATGTAGTGATGGAATTGTACAGTGCATCATCCCACACATTGACGATAAGATCATTACTACCAATCCTATTATGGGTTGGAAGATATAATTTATAATGTTGTAACAACTTAAATATCAATGATTCAGACTCCAGTGTGAGTATCGTATGTTGTTGTATTGTGGTAGAAGTATCCATTCCGAACCTGATGATAGTCGAGAGCTTTGCTGTGACGACATCTCTTGATCAGAAATGAAGTGCAGCGCAGGTCATACAACTGTAATTTCTTGAGTTGATGCTTTTGTTCTGTTCTGCTCTGCTCTGCTCTGCTCTGCTCCGGATCTGGGTCTGATAAGGCATCCGGGCAACTGTACATCAAGCTGCTCTGTAGCAATTATGGCACAAGCGAGCCATGGGATTCACCTAAAAACAATTCATAATTAAAGACCAACTTCTAAATATGGCTTCTACAGCATGGATAATGTTTAATCGTGTCATCACTTTCAACTATAGTTTGCTGCTATACTTCACTAAAACTATTCAATATGCATAAATGTGAATATACACTTAGATAAGTATCACATAACATACATACAAGCATAAACCCACGCCTTTAGCATGGTTTATTGGTTCTGTCTCTTCTGCTTGCCAAAGCATAAGAGACAGAACCAATACTATTTATAATCAATGAGTAAAGAACTATACTATGTATACACGGTGGAAGGGACTTGGACGCACAAACTGACACCATGACTGCATGATTCTGGTGGTTCATGGTGCAATGAGATTTTTAGTTAAAAAGTAAATTATTCACTTCTTAAAAATGTCATTTTGGTAGGTAGACATCATGTTTGTGTACAGCACAACGAACATCAGAATAAAACGTAGAAATTAGGAAAAGTGCACGAAAGTAGTCACCGCTATTCTTAGCAGTAATCGGATATTCGGACCCTTATACACCTAAACTTCTTTCCACCAAACAATAATATGGACATTCCTTTCTGACT
The DNA here is from genome assembly GCA_905147745.2 of Phlogophora meticulosa. NCBI lineage: Eukaryota > Metazoa > Arthropoda > Insecta > Lepidoptera > Noctuidae > Phlogophora > Phlogophora meticulosa. Next base: position 4,347 of record LR990517.1, on the reverse strand, counting down.
AAATAAGTAATCCCGGCTATACCAAACTTAATGAAATTATAGCAGTGGTTATTTTGATTTCGTTTCTTTATGTTGTTCAAATAAATAGAATATCAATGCAAAATGACTACCACCAATAGACGACACGGTGGGCGCAGTGGCCGAGTGGTTGGCTGCTGCGCTACGGGTCGCGGGTTCGATTCCCGCACGGAAAAAATATTTCTCTGGTCTACAGGTGGTTGTTCCGGGTTTGGCTGTTAGTGTATGTGAGTTTAAATGTTTGTTAACGCACCCACGATACAGGAGAAATTACTAGTGTGGCGCGACGACATAAAAACAAAAAAAAATTAGGCGACGTTTAATCATTTAAACGTATCATACCTTCTTAGAATCCACAGCGGCCGTGAAGACTGTTGTTGCGTATCAAGCATTACGGGCGAGGGGTGATGTACCGTAAACTGCTGCAACTTTGCCGTAGTTTTATAGAAACATTGACATATTTCGAAAAATTACAATCAATTTTCACCCTTGTCAGGTTGGGGATAAAGCTTATATTAATGGTCATTGGCAGTGTACTTAGAACTATGATTACTCTGTTTCATTTTCGAAATATAACAGTCTTAATCACTAGGCAAAGTTGGGCCACAAAACTGTAACATTGCCTGCTTCAATTTTGACACTCTAAACAACTTAAGTACATCATTCCTGCACTTGAAGTTAACCCTTATTAATGGGACATAGGGATAAGAATTGCAAAACAGTCACTTTTTGCTTATACCACTAGAGACAATGCTAGGCAATGTTGTGTTCGACTTTGCTGTTAGTTTCATACTTTATTTTATATTGCTTAGGGTTGTCGCATACACTATGGAGTAAAACGACCTAAAATGTGTTTAATACTGTTTATTATATAAAACTGTATTTTAAAATGAAATTGTATTCTCATCAATTATAAAGAAAGAAATTAAATTGTATAATTTTTTATTTTTAAGATTTTTAAGATTTTAACTAACCCGACTACCTACCGGAAAAAACTACCCTATCTCACTCGAGATGATGTTTAACGATATCACAAAATCTAAATCAATTCAGCCGTTTAGAAGTTATGGTAATTAAAAAAGCCACAAACATACATATAACCACATCCACATATGAACGCTGAAAGCATTACTCTCCTTTTTTGAGCAGTTGTGTAATCAACGGTGCTAGCGACAGCCCTAGCTCAGGCAAAGTTGGGTATACAAGATCGAAATGATTGTGACAACTTTGCCGAAATATTTATAACTTTTTTATTTGTCACAATAAACGTTCAAAATTAATTCAGAATTATAGGATAACTTACAAGTAACATATACATATCGAAACTTTATCGAAATTGTAAATATTTATGGATTTACCGAAAAAGTTTGTCGCGTAGCTTCGAAGCCGGCTATCACTCGTTGCGTTTGACAACTCGCTTTCATGTGGTTTTAAAGGAAACAAACATGGGGGCGGGTTTTTCGTGTTGCCAGGTAATGATTTAAATAACTACCAACAATTTGAAGTTGCTACAACCAATATTTAAAAAGATATTGGTAAATTCATATAATTGGCAAAGTTGGGTATGCGAGGCAATGTTACAGCGTTTTACGGTAGTCCAGGTGCCAATCTGCCTCAGGGATCGCTACAGTTGACTTGATCCCCACTGTCATGTCGCGGTCGCCCTGAAAGTGTATAATAGGATTTTTTTTAAATATTTTTTACTATGGGACGAGCCCGCCACACTATTCCCAATCCACTGCAACTCCTGAAAACCAGAATCAACAGTGGCGACCATCAGGAAAGCGTCGAGACAATGAAGTCCGTCGAGTCCCGGAGAAACAATTCAACTGTCTTGGAACCCGCAACGAAATTAATCAGAAAAAAGCAGCGGAGGACTAAGAAAACTACGCAATTTCTTCTTCCCTCCATATCGACCAGGAGACAGAACTGAGCTGGGCCAATAGGCACAAAGGGACGTTTACAACTGGGTTAGGCCCAGTTGCCTAGCCCCGCGGTTTAAAATTAACACTGATAGTAGTGAGTCCTGAATGATTAGAATTCATTCAACGATTCAATAGTCAACAACATTTAGAATGCGAAGCAGAACTATAAATCACTAGCAGCGCCCCGCGGTTTTACGTTTTAAGTCAACATGAAACAATCGGAATTCCAACGGGAATACTTCCGTTTTCCGTGGTAAAAAATACACTACGTGCTATGCCAGACTATTAATCTATATCTGCGCCATACTTCATCCAGATCTGTTCAGCTGTTCTGGTGTTAATAATATTGTTAGTGGCAAGTTTGATAGTGTCATTAACAGTCCACAATATTGTGGCGAAATAATATTTTCGTGACGCGCTAATTTGCAATCACAGAAACCAAGGAAGTCTAACCTTAAACCGGATCGTTGGGAAAATACAGAAACTTACCATCAAATAAATTGCATTATTCGCATCATCTACATTGAACACTTGTATCCAAGATATGTCATCGACATGAATGGATGTCACTACACTGTTATGAAAGTGGTCTTTTCTTACAGTTTCAATCGGTATTCAGCTGTAGCCGGTTAGACTGGAAGCCAACCTCAACACAGTTATGTTGTTGCAATGTTTCTTCTGCCAAACTGTACAGCAGTTTGTTGACAGATGTAGCTCCCGTATACAAAGTTCTGTTATATTTTATGAAATTACTAGCTGACAAGGTTTTGACAAAAGGTGCTAAAAAGAAACTTCCCCACTTTATTTTTAAAAGACATTTTTGTAGTACAGCTACGTTCTAAATCTATTGGTATATCATTAAAAAAATTTGGGACTAAGCATTTTCTACACCTTGGTCCATAATAGTTATTACAAGTGGGTACTACAAATCTTCTAATGCATTTATTCCTTTGAGGTCTTATGTGTACCGTCTTGATTTTAAACTCATCCTCATCCAATCCACACAGCATCATCTAGCCCCGAGCTAAGCAGAGCTTGTATTATGGGTACTAGATGACTGATGTAATTAATACAATACATTACATAGATAGATATTTCTTATTATATATAGCAAATACCCAGAACACTTGGGCTTTACCAAGGCGGGTTGGCGATTTCAGACTTATACTCATTGTAATGTGTGTAGATGTCAGTAATGTCTAAGATAAACTAATAAAGTAGGTACCATCGCTGGAGGTGAACCAGTTTTGAACCTTATCTGTCCGAGATGGTACAAATGAATTAAAAAAGTCTCAATGTTTTTCATGAGAGGTGAGACCTTTAGGTGAATGCGTAGAGGCACCTCGTGGAATTTAAATTTTCATGTTTTTAGCAATTTGGAGCTTTCGTAACTAACAAATGAGTACCCCACAAAGTATTAATAATTAAAATCATTAGTACGACTTTTTCAGTTCGATTTATGCAACTGAATAAGTGTTTCATTACATGATGACATTTAACCACAATTCTATGTATGTTTGTTGTGGTATACATATACGCGAATAACTCTTTCAGTAACATACCTTATACTGACCTGAAACGCGGGCTGCGTCTGCGCATTCTTCTTAACCACTGGGCCATTACGACAATAGAAAGATAAAATAACTTACAATCATGACTTCCTTGTTGGTTTTGATGGTGACCATGCAGTTGCCATGAGGGTTCATGACGAAGGGACACGGAGCCGTGCCTCTGTCGCCAGCCACAGTGACCAGTCGTGGTTGTCCGGTGGGACGCAGTGCCACGTTGAACCTGGAAGATTATCAGCTTGCATTTTAAGAAGTTGTTTTTCTACTAATTAGTCTTGCTCTCTACTAGGCCAGTTGAGCCTGCCAAAACTATTCAACACAACTCCAACTAGCGAACGAGGACTAGTATCTCGGAGTCATCCTTAACAGCAAGTTAAACTGGAGCAACTGCAGCATGGCGGTCCTGCAAGCACTAAAATGCCATACCACTAACTCTGGGCTACTACTACACGAATGTCATAACCGCTTAAATCAGGTGTGTATTCTCAATAACATAACCATTCAATGGATTAAAGGACACAGCAGGGGGGAGTGGTCTGGATGTTTGCTTTTGCGGTTGCACAACGACATGCTTATCCTATATCTCTCTGGTAGTCCTAACGATCAAGCTTCTTAACAGTGAGACGTTCCCAGTTGCGGGCTCCATGGTGGGTGGGAGCCAGAGAGACGAATAATACTACTTTACATACATGGACAATCCAAGGCCATTTCAACCAACCGGAGTGAAGTCAGCGAAAGCCGACTCAGCTCCTAAGCGGGGTGCTAACAACACCCCGCTCGCCCCTGGAGGTCCTGCGGGTAATACTGCAGGCACCAGCGTGGGTGCTGGTCCGATT